>OX422215.1:553179420-554481295 GCA_949130495.1 Sambucus nigra | reverse complement strand
GGACGGGAATGGGGACTGCCTTCCCATTCGCGACATTACCATCCTAGTTGTTTATTGTTTGGATTAATGCTTTTGGTTGTGTTGTTATTTAAATACAATTATGCCAGCGTAATATAACTCTCGCAGAGTGTTATATGTTATGCAAATATGTGATGATGTAACTATATTTGATAGTATTTTCATATATAATAGTTACTTGAGTAAGGATTAAGTGAGGGATGACATCCAAAAGATAAAAGTCTTGGATCACACTTTAGCTTTTTAAGTGCCAGGGACTAATAGTGGAGGGATGGAATGGGCATAGTTATTGCCTTTCTTTTTTATTACATAAAGGAGTCATTAACTTTGTATTTTATTATTACATCTTTGAGATAACGAAATAGAAGTAGAGAGCATTGACCCCTAATTATTGTATCGTTGTTGTTGTTGGATTTTGATCTGCTTTTGCCAATTTACATAAAATTGGTATCAGAGCATGAGAGTATGTACTATCTTGATTTATCTCTCCTCGTCATGGTTCAAAGTATAGGCCGAGTTGACTCGGTATCGGAGGGTGGCGATATGATACCGAGAGATGTTTAAAAAAAACACCGAATCGCAGTGTTTCATCGAGATATCGATCGAGACAACCGATTCCGAGACGTCTCACCGCGATATCGGCTGAGACATCTCGCCGCGATATCGGCCGAGACAGACGATTTAAACGACCCATTTCTTTTGGTACCCAAAAAAATATTTTTTTACAAAACATTTTTTTATTTCATTTGTAAAAAAATGTCAAAAAAATAAAAAATATTGAGAGAACTATTGCGACATTATATAATTTTTCTGAGTAACATGGAATTTTTTTTGCGTTATTATTTGAACATCGTGGCATTTTCTTTTATTTTTTTTATAGAATTTTAATCTTTTACCATATTTCGTTGTTTCTGAAAATATATTGTAACTTTTACAAAAACTCTACCTATATAAGTTTCTATACATAACATGTATATGCAAAACAATTTTACACACTAAGATTAAATTAAACAATTGCAATAAAATTAAAATATCACTAATATAAAACTAATAACATTCACCATACATAAAAGTGTTTGAACTTGGAACAAAATATCCTATCAAAATATAATGTCACATAATGATGTCCAAAAATGGTAGAGACAAAGATTGGGGGAAAAAAGAATGCAATGCATATTAAATGATGGTTTGAATGTATCTGATTGGTTCACATTGTTAATCTTATTTTTTAAATTTTCTATATTTTTTTCGGAATTTTTGTGCTCTCTAAATAGCGTATCTTTGCGTATCACCCGATACCGCGACCGAGTTGAAAATCGGGTGTCCAATACCGATACCGATACCGAGACTTTGAACTATGCTACTCGTCGTTGTATGATTTTACCTAATGAAGGAGATTTAGATCAATCCATATGGATTCAACCCTAGATTTCCCATCAAACTGGCAACCCATGGAGCCATCCATGTGCTGTCATATTGATCGCTGATTTAACCCCATGCGATTCAACCATTACCAGTACATCCCTCCTCGGTGGAGGCGAGGACCAGGTAGTCTCTAGCCCCTAGAACTAGCCCCTAGAACTGTGTTGGTTGCCACTAGCCCCACCTTGGCCATGTGAACCCCTCGCCAACCTTGATCCTCGCGAAGGGTGATGATGAGAGTTTTGGTATTGCTAAGCCCGAGACCGAGACCGATACCGAGACTTTGAACTATGCTCCTCGTCGTTGTATGATTTTACCTAATGAAGGAGATTTAGATCAATCCATATGGATTCAACCCAAGATTTCCCATTAAACTGACAACCCATGGAGCCATCCATGTGCTGTCATATTGATCGCTGATTTAACCCCAGGCGATTCAACCATTACCAGTACATCCCTCCTCGGTGGAGGCGAGGACCAGGTAGTCTCTAGCCCCTAGAATTGTGTTGGTTGCCACTAGCCCCACCTTGGCCATGTGAACCCCTCGCCAACCTTGATCCTCGCGAAGGGTGATGATGAGAGTTTTGGTATTGCTAAGCCCCACCAAAATTGTACAACCCACCCAGCAGCCCTCGGGCCCCTTTGCCTCTTCTGTAAGCCACGCCAACTTGTTTCTTTATTTTGGAGTCCTCACATAGGATTTCGGAACCAACCGATGATTCACCCACCCCTTACCCCCCATGTGACACCATTTATATCTCCATTGATCGAGCATATGTTTCCAGAAAACCACCTATAGCCCCCCCCCCCCCCCCAATAAAACCTTTTTCTATCCATTACTTAGGACTGGAATGCGTGGTAAATAATGTTCCACTCTTTATGGCCATTGCGATTCTCGGTCATCGGGTCAAGCACTCCCGGGTCCATATCCGATGCATCAAGTGCTACCTCATCCCACTCCCAAACTCTACCACCTAAGACTCTGACCTTACCAACTACGAGCTACAACTACCTTGGTCTAGCACTCGCACCCCTTGAAACCCCCTCTCCCGTATGGTGGATATGCACGTCTCGGGGACGATTATGTACTTTGATCATTGATGAAGATTCCAATGAGAATCTCGTCCCAACAGATGTAGAAGCCCATATAGTGGTGGAACCTTTAACGGTCCCATACAACATTGAGTGGTATGGTGGCTGAAAAAGCCTTATGAAGGTATATGTCGGGTTACTAATTTACATGAAAAATTTAGATGTGTTCAAAACAAGTCATCATCCAATTTCCTTTTTCGATGTAATCAGTTACAACAAAACCCTCTTCAATTGATATAAAATTTCAATTATGCCAAAATAAATTAATTTGGGTCAAATTTTCACGTGTATGTTAATTAGATAGTACGAAAAGTAAAAACTCACGTAAATTAAGTCATCGATGACAATATAGAAAGACACTCAAGTGAGAGATTAACACTTTATTTGAAGAAATGTAGAATGCTTTACTATTTGGGGAAAAGGGATATTTACTGGGGGAATGAGAAGGATATAAAATTAGTTCAATCACACCTAATTGGGAAGTGGGCGGGCCTAGGCTCATGTGATGTCACATGATCTAAAAGCACCCCCCTTTTACATCCTTTTCCTATAAATGCCCTTTTGAGAAGGCTTCCCATTTAACTATATAATGCAAAACAACAAAATGCGATAAAAGTAAGAGAAAAATTAATAAAAATATAAGAAAAAAATACTAAAATTACTAAAATAAGCCTGAAGCTTCACTAATTTTCATCACTCTCCCTTGCATGAAAAGAGTTCAACCTCGATAACAAAGGGGAACACCATCAGAATCAGAATCAATGGGGATGACCGTGGCAATTAATGCTTAGTGCTGAACTTCCTCCTCTTCTACTTCCTCTTTCGGTGGATCCGTATCTTGAGTCACAAGCAGGGTAGCTTCCGTGCCTTGGGATACTCAACGGCTCGGTGGCCCACCACTCCACAAGTGATGTATTTCATAGTATCCAATGGGGCATCCGGGTTCGTAGTGGAGCAACGGTCGTCGGAGGGGACCTGGGAGCCGCGGATGAAGGCATGCGGGGGTAGGCCTCAACCTTGGTGACGTACTCGACCGTCTTGACAAAGGATGGTATCTTATGCAACACCTAATCCTGTTGAATAATCGTTTGAAATCCGTGAATGTAGCGGCTTATTCGCTGAGTCTTGGTCTCACCCAGACGGGCCTAAGTGCAAAAAAGTTGGAACTGCTCCGTGTAAGTGGGGACTGAGGAGGTACCCTGCTTGAAGCTCCGGATCCGAGTGTAGAGGTCGCGATCGTATGTCGGTGGTACGAAGAAGGCTCGCGACTCAGTCTTTAACTGATCCCAGGTTTGGATTAGAGGAAGCTCAGAGTTCGTTCGACGTTGCACCATATCATTCCATCAAACCCGGGCAAATCCTTGGAATTTGGCGGCGACCAGTTGAACACACTTGTGCCCCGTGATGCGCTTGTAGTCGAACACTATCTCCGTCCTGTCAATCCAGTCAACGAGGGCGGCCAGATCCAAATGTCCGTCAAACATCGAAACATACACCCTATTATCTTCCTGAAGGCTCTTGGAGAAAAGGCGGAGTGCGAGAGCCAATAGTTCATTCCTTGGTGGTGTGTCCCCGGGTTCCTCATCATTGGCAAAATCCTCAAAAACGGGTCAGAGTGGGGGCCAGGGTATATGTGTCGAGAATGGATCTAAAGGATCAGGGGGATCATCATAAACCGAGGCCTCGAGATCAATCGGAGGGCGGTTAGGATAATATTCCATCAAGTACCCCCGCTCGTAACAGAGAAAGCAATGGCAACCCTCAATTGGCACGAAAGGTGTTACCTTAGGGTTAAGTGAGTTAAAAGGGGTAGTATCGGTGCGCGACTCCTCGTGCATCAGGACCTACCATCCCCATAATTGGAAACAAGCCTGAGGGCGCTTCCCCTTCACAATGTCCGAATTGTATGTGCGGGCGATCGAGAATTATGGGTTGGTGTAGTCACTCTTTAACCCTTCGACAAATCACGAGTGGCATCAGTTGTTGGGGACAGAGATGTCTGAGCGGGTGTCCCATATGGAGTTGGGCCTAGGCAACCGAATAAGGTGGCGGAGAGGTTGGTTGTGATCAGATGTAGGTTCGGATCGGGTGACTGGAGCGGGATTGGATGGATGGTTTTTACTGGGGATGGGAAGGGCTGCGGTTATTATCGTCTGGTCTGGATGGGCTGGTTGGAGACGGCTTGGTCCGGGTCGGGTTGGATGTGGGTAGGTCAGTTGGGGGTTTGAGGTGGGATGGTCAGGGGGAAAGAAGGTTGTTGGGTTTGGAATAGGAGAGGGGCGAGGTGGTTGGCTGGGCGAGGGATTGTGAAGGGCTGGGGTGGTCAGAGGTCATTGCCGCCGCGGAGGGATGGGTTTTTTTGTACTGAACAATGGTGGATGGGCCAGAATATGAGGCCAACGGATAGAATTAGGGTTCCGACAGTTGAGAATGATCGGAATCTCAAAACGAATGGGTTCGGTCGGAGTTTTGCTTGGACGGTGGTCTGAGTTGAGGGTTATGGGCTGTATAAGGCTATATATTTGGTGATGTGGGCTGGTCGGGGAATTAAAGGGCTAGTTTGGGCGGCGAGAGGCTGGTCGGAAATAGGTTGTCGGCTGGTAGTCGGATGGTGGATAAGAGGTGATGGATGGGCAGAGGTGGATTGGGCAACTTCTTTGTGGTGGCGGTCATGGAGGAGGAGGTCGACTTTCCAGGCGAGCATGGCTACTGTTTCTTCCAATCGGGCACTTCGTCTCTCAGCTTGGGTGGGTTTCCTCGTTGCCATTTTTTGCTTGTTTTTACGATTTTGATTATATAACAACAACAACAACAATGGGTGGAACATTCCTCACTCTGATACCAATTGACGTAAATTAAGCCGTTAATGGCAATACATAAAGATACTTAAGTATTAACACTCAATTTGAAGAAACGAAGAATGCTTTACTATTCGGGGAAAAGAGATATTTATTGGGGGAGAATTAGGCCATCAATACCTAATTGGGAAGTGGACCTAGGTCTATGTGATGTTACATGACCTAAGAGCACCCTTTTTACATCATTTTCTTGTAATGCCAATTCTAAAAGGCTTTCCATTAACTATATAAATCAAAACAACAAAATGCGATAAAAAGAAGAGAAAACTTAATAAAAAACTATGATTACTTGAAATAACCCTAGAGCTTCACTAATTTCCATCACTCTCCCCTGCATGAAAAGAGCTCGATCTTGAACTCAAAGGGGAACACCATCAGAATTCAAATCAACGGGAATAACCATGACAATCAACGCCTAGTGCTGAACCTCCTCCTCCTCTAGTTCCTCCTTCGGCGGATCCCCGCCATCGGTCACAAGGAGGGTCTGTTTCCGTGCCTTGATGCACTCAGTGACTCGGTGGCCCACCACTCCACAAGTGATGCATTTCATAGTACCAGATGGACCACTTGGGGCCTGTGGTGGAAAAACAGTCGTCGAAGGGAGTCTGTGAGCTATTGTCGAAGGCCTGCGGTGGTAGGCCTCAATCTTGGTCGCGTCCTCGACCGCCTTGACAAGGGACGGTATCTCACGCAACCCCAAATACAAAAACTCTCTCAAAATCAAAGTGGAGTTTTGTAAAATGGGATTGCTATATGTTTCTCGACCCTATGTATATGTTTTTACAGAAACTAGGGTACCGAGTCATAATTTTCGAGATGAACTCCCTCGTATGAACTAGGACTCCCTTGTACGAACAACAAACTTCGTATGAGATCCTCATACAAAAAAATGTTTACGAGGGCATCTTATATGAAAAAGCTTTGTACAAGCCCTTTCTTGTACGAAGATGTTTTCTTAGGAGGAGTTTTGCGTCAGTAGCATTGCTTGTATAAAAATTGCTTTGTACGAGGGACCTTTGTACGAAAACTACTTCGTATGAAATTTTTAAAAAAATCTAAAAAATTTTGAAAAAAATATTTTAAACTTCTCTTTCAAAAGATGTTTTTCCTTTCAATTCAATAACTCAAAATGAACTTAAGAAAAATACAAAAACCTTGTTATAACTTTACCAAACCTGTAGTGCAAAGATGGATCATCCAAAATTGGCAAAGTGAAGTTTTCGTGCGTGTCTTCTTCTTTAGGCCTTCAAGTACAACTCAAGTCTCAAAAACAAGTGTACCTACATTTTGTCAATTTTCAGAATAAAGTCAAAACCCAAAAGGGATATTAAAATGTCCTTACAGTGGCGTTACCCCTTTGATCCCCAACAAACAATGCCACATCTTTCTGATCGGTTATTGTCTTATGCACGATTGTTGATATGATTATATTGTGTCTTTAATTACAGCTCAAGACTCAAAGCACCTAAACCTACGATTTGTCAAGTTCCGAAATAAAGTCCCAACCAAAAACGAAGATTAAAAATGTCCTCACAGTGGAGGTTTTCTTTGATCCTCAATGCCACATCATTCTCGATCGGATCATATTCGAATGTTGTCATATGCACGATGGTTGATATGGCTATATTGCACCCCGATCGTGGCAGTTTGACTGGGGCATCAGACATAATTACCGGTCGAACACCCATTACCTTTGAGTATGATGAAGCTCAAGTGGAGCTTCTTTTGATGCGAAGCCCGCATCTCACTTTTCACTCAGTTGCCCTCCTGACCGAGCCAATCTTGATCTCCGAGGCATAGGAGCAGGGCTTGTTTTGTGATTTAACGAGTACTTTGACTGCTTTTGAGATGGATGTCCCACCTGCTGGATGCATTTGAGGATGTGTGCACCTAGTCTGATAGGGTTCCTTCGCTATGAGAAATTCAACATGATTGATTTTGTGCTATATGCACTCTCACCTTATCTATCTTATTATCACATGTCTCTAGCTGAGTACGAGGAGTTGCAGAGATAGGTATCCAAGTTGTACGCTTGTGGGTTGTTGAGAGAGAGGGCATGTCGACTTGTGTCATTCCTACCCTTTTCATGCGAAGGACATTAGTTAAAAGATGTACTTAAAATTCCCATTCGTAATAAGAGGATAAGCTGACACGAACCTTGGGGCCCGCCTGTTATTTAGTTTGGATTTGTAGAGCGGGTACCGCCAAATTAGTACGCGTCTAGGAGATGAGTGGAAGACGGTCTTCAAAATGAATGACGACTTATATGAGTGGATAGTTAAAAGCTTCGGTTTTTCCAATGATGATGACTGACGCTGTGAAATTTCTTGGGTAAGTTTGCGGTAGTGTACTTCGATAATATTCTCATTTATAGCCGTTCATAGGAAGAGCACCCTTTTGATCATGTTCTTTTGTTGCCCAGGGTTGTAATTTCCACTAGTAAGCCATCTTTTACCGACAGTTCATTTCCGGATTCAACTTCATCATGTTTACGACACATAGGGAATAACACCGATTACTGTTGGACGACGGAGGCCGATGAGGCGTTTCGCTTCATGAAAGTCCAAATGACCACTGCATCGGACCTGGATCTTTCCGATTTCATGCAATTTTTTGAGGTATCACACGGTGTTTGCAAGACAGGTATTGATGCAGTCCATGAACTGTCGCCCATTAACTTTCATCAACCAGATCTCTCCGGCCTTTTTGGGCTTACGATCTTATGTTTTATATAGTCGTCCAAGCGGTACGCCAATGCCATGAGTACCTTATTCACAGGGAGTCTGTTATCAAGTCTGACCACGAGGCTATCTGATTCATTAACAACTAGAAGAAGATTAGCAATCGAAACTTCGAAGTGGCCCAACTTCCATTTGCATTTTATATATCACCTTCATTATTGCCTGGGGAAGGAGAACCAGGTCGTTGACGTTTTGAGTCACCGATCACATGCTCTAGCGATTCTTTGAGGCTCAGTGTTAGGATTCGCCGAGGTCCACGATTATGCTTCAGCCGAGTGTGTGCGATGACAGCTACCGCGATGTTCACTCTAGTTCTCCACTGCCTTCCATCCACAAACCGACAGATGCGTCAGAGTTATATTATGACGTATTGGTTGGCTACAGACATCCTACGGAGTTGGGACGCATTGTTGCACATGATGACTTCATCCTTTAACATTGTCAATTGGTTCACTGGTCTATCACTGTTCCAAATTGTTTTGGGTATTAGTCCCCTGATGTCCATTGACATAGTAGATCCCCCCTGCGGTGCCTGTCAGCCCGACAATCGGAAACTTTGCCGCCCACATGGTATCCACGCATGCTGATGTGCAGGAGCGCTTGGCCTCACAACCGAGAGGTTGCTTTCCATCCAGGATCTATTCAAATTAATCTTCGGAGGAACAGACGACTGAGTAAGGGCCACAAATTTCGAATGAGACGATTTGGACCGTTCCCTATCTTGCGTGGTCATGATCAACCATGTGGAATTCTCAATTCACCGCAAGTTTAACGTGGCGGATCTATCCCCCTTCCGGGCCTACCACACTCCACCTATCCCTTTGTTGACTGGTGCCACGGCCCGTTCGTACGCACATATCGACCGAGTTGAGGGTATTATGGACATAGAGACATTCACACGCCCCACCGGCTGGATGACGAGATTGTGGATCAGCAAGGCTGCTACAGTGCATTAACTCAAATTTTTTCGCCCACTTCTCGTATCGTTCATAGCTTCCTCTCAATATTGGGGGTGGGTTGATGCAGGGGCAGAGTTATTATTTGCCTTTCTTTATTATCTTGTCTTTATTAGTAGTGGGCATTATTGTATTTGTCTATGTTCACCCCTTAGTGTATAAAGGGTTCATTAGTTTTGTATATCATTATTACATATTGGAGAGTCTAAATGAGAGCCCTGATTTCTATATGGTTGATGTTTTAATTTGATCTACTTCCGTTAATTTACATCAAGACCTCGTAAATATTTGTGTAATCTTAATTAGTAGCAGCAGGCTCAAAATGATGAAATTTTCATTTTATTAGCTATTGAAAGAGTAGAAAAAAAGGATTGTAAAAGTTTGGTTTTGTTTGTTCTCTAATCTGTTATGTTGGTGGTGTTTTAACTGCATGTAAGTGTATATATTTAGGAAATCTCAAGCTTAAGTGTGGAGCCTTGTGAAGGTGAAACCCTTATAGTTACTGTCTTTGAGATTCAGAGATCAGAGGTATGTACAGTTTACTTAAATCTTTTAGAACATTATTGCTTAATTTGAAGATTTGGACATTATATATGATCTGAATATATCTACTTCACAAAGTCAGATTCCATCATTTATCGAAAGGGAGCACGAATTTCGTTTTTTAGCTGTAAGCTACTATATTATGGCTTCAATTTTCTACTTAATTATGTTTTTCCCCATTATACGTGTTTTAGCTGTAATTGTGAAATCATTTCTGTCTGAAAGGTCATACCTGAAACAATAGATGGGAACTTATATACTAGTCCAGCGGTGAGTAAACTAAACTATTAAAGCTAGAGTATATTTATTGTACAAAGTGAATTTTTATTTTCACTTTTACGATCAGCTTACCGGTTAGTTACTAATAGATTGTTGGTTTGGATATTGATACAGGTTCTTTGTGGGCGGTATAGTGATGATGAATATTTTCAAAATAGATGCAAAGGTAGTCCATTCACTTAAGTTATACTTACTTTATGTTTCCAGTAGTTAATGTGCAGGTATTGTTTGGACATAAGAATCATGACAGTTGGAAAGGATAATGATTCATGATTCTGGCCTTAATTCCTATAGTAATATTTCCCTAGGCTTCATATATTGAAGTTTACCATTAAGCTTGTGAATTGGATTACGATTGTAAAATGCTTGCTTGGATCAAAACTGCATAAAAGTTAAAACGCTAGTTTTTGGTGGGGATTTTTTTTAAACTCGCTATCATTGCAATCATTAACGGTATAATCGCAGTTTGATTGGAATGCCTGAATTTTTTTCTTCCCCCTCACTTCCTCCCCTAAAGAATATTTTTCCCAAATGTCAAAAATATGCTGATGTGAATTGCGTTTGAGACATTTTTTCTTTCTTTTTTTTTTTTTGGTAATTTTGACATTTGCAACTTTTTCTTATTTTTGTTGTTGTAATTTTCCTTTTTATTATTTTTCATTTTTATGTGTAGTAATTAGTTGTAGTTGGGTCTATTTAATAAGAAAATACTAGACTATGTGATATTATGGTGGGGACCATCCTCTAGTCATGTCACCCATTACATCACCTGGATGCTAGACCATTCAGCAAGAGAAGACTCTTTTAGATCCTCCCCTAGCCTATTTTGACAAAGCATTCCTCTAATAGTATTACCTCTCTTGTATTGAGTGTCATTTCTTTGTGGGCCATTGACACCGTTTACGTCAATACATTTGGTATCAGAGCCTCGTCGCCGGAGATGGTGGGGGAGCTCCGATTTGGTGCGTGCAGGCGAAAGCCCTAATCCTCTTTTGTTTGGACCTTGGGCTGCTTGGCCCTGAAGGCTTAAAGTTTTTGTTGGGTCTGGGCCTCTTGGGCTGTTGGAAATTGGAAAATAGAGAAGTGGGCTGGTCATCAATTTATTTGTGCCAGTAATAGTCTTGAGACAGCTGCAAATTGGTCTTCTATTGTTGGGCTATTCTTTAATAATAAGCTGCTGCTGGATTTGTTTTGGATTTCAAAAAAATTATGCTTTGGCCCAATTTTGGGGGGGGATTATGGATGATAAAAATTTTGGGTGGTCCCTAATTTTGCAAAATTATTTTTGGGACCCCAAGATTTTTATTTTTCTCTTCCGCGCATATTTTGAGGAATTCTTGCACTCAGCTCCGAGCTTTGTTTTAAGTGGGAGAGTGTTTCGTGAAATGCATTTGCGACATTTGCAACATTTTCTTATTTTTGTTAATGTAATTATCCTTTATATTATTTTTCATTTTCAGTTGTAGTTATTAGTTAGAGGTCGTACCTTGGTGTGATGACAAGTGCCCTCGCCCAAGCTACGTTCGTCTCGAGTTCGAGACATGGGAGCAACCTCTCCATATATGGGGGTAAGGCCCAATGTTTTAAAAGGCGAAATGAGGCTCGCCTCGAGGCTTCCGCCTTCAAGCGAGGCGCTAGGTGGGCGGACTTGCGCCTTTTGTGATTGAGGCTTACGTTTTGAGGCTTTGCGCCTCGACGCTGATGAGGCTTACGCCTCTTTTTTCTCTCCTCATTAAGGGTAAAAGTGGTCAAAAGTAAAAAAAAAAAATTACCTGACGTTTCCAACACAAAACAAGTCGTTTGCTGCCCAAAGATAATTCCAACCCCAAAACCCTAGCCGATCGTCTCTTTTACGCTAAACCGAAGGTAATTTCCATGTCTTCATTGTATTATCTATGCCGATGTGTCTTTTTTTTGTTTTTTCTACTATATATATATATATATATATATATATATATAACTGACTATATTTTTTTGCTATATTATTGTAGTGAGTTGTCACTATTATGGATTTCTTTTGTCTTGACGGTATAATATGTATTGTGATGATGACAGGATGGTGTTATTATTTGTGCTGTGTTGTGGAATCGAGTTTACATCGTTTGTTTTCATGATAGATGTGATGCATATTTTGTTCCTCATTTAATTATTATTTTTATATCATTTTTAGTGATTTTCGTTGAAAAAAGTTGAGGCTTACGCCTCGGTCCTCCTCGAGGCTTACGCCTCGGTCCGCCTCGCACCTTTTAAAACATTGGTAAGCCCTGTTGACATCCACCTCTCCCAGACCCTGTAGTTAAGCGGGAGCCTTGACACTAGGTACGACCTTTTTTTTAGGTGTAGTTATTAGTTGTAATTGGGGCTATTTAATAAGAATATGCTAGACCATGTGATATCATAGTGGGGACCATCCTCTAGTGATGTCACATGACATCACATGGATGATAGCCCATTCCTTTAAGAGCAAAAAATGATCCTTACAGACTCTTCCCCCTACCCATTTGGGGTAAAGCATTCCTTTAATAGATATTTTGAGTATCACCTCTCTTGTATTCCATTGATACCGTTTATCAAATTTGGTGACGGTTAGATTGGACGTGAGTAGATGGTGATAGGGGTAGGCGCATTGGTTGATTCGTCGCACGTCATCACTTTGTCATCTTCGAGGGTCGGTGTTGCAATTTGGTGGGTGCATGTGGATCACGAAGGACGACTGGTCTTGGAATCGTGATCGTAGGCCGAAGGACGGACAATATTGACACATAGGGTGTTGTGGATGTGCAGTGAAACAGGTCTCTGGCCCATCACGTGATCAATAGGGGCCACAAACGTGGCAATTTGGGTTGGACAAGAAGACAAGAGGCGTAATCGGACTCGAGTTCGCATGGGATCAACCACAGTGGTGGTCAGCTGCTGATCTAATATTTCTTCACTCTGCACGTCATTCCATATTCTGAACAAGTTTTTCATACTCAGGCATAGTTCGACATCTTTGTCAAGAGTACTATACCACGTCTTCCGAAACAGTCATCAATGAAACAAAGGAACTGCGGCTTCCCCTCTTTATATCGAGTAGCTATACCTGGCTTTCTATCCCTTTGCACAACACTTTTCTTATATATGCCCTTGCAAGTTTATACTCTTTTTTCTGAAGTGAGCGAACAATGAATGTATATTTTATCGATGTCCATCCAATTTTCTAATGATCATCGAATTGCTTTGAAATGTAAAAGCGTCTCCAATGGGTTTTGTCATTTTGACTTGCCCTTGAGGTGATTAACGATGGCAAAAAACAAAATTTTAAAAAATCAGAATGCTCCAATGGTTCAACACAGATGGGGACTCTTTGGCCTAAGCATTTTACAAAGCCTGCATAAAAACTTGAAAACCCCCAAGCCAAACAGGACACGATAGACTTCAGTATACAAATCCTCCATCCTTTCCATTATGATAATTTTTCATTCTGCTCAGAAGCCAATCATTATATAAGATATTCTGACCGACCCTTTAACCCTTTCAATTACAGCCATTATTTTTTATCTATTTAGCCAGATTCTTGTGCTAAGCATCAGCATTTGCAAGTCACTTGCTGTGTGTCCAATAATTTTTGCATTGCACAAAAGGAATTTGGGGCATGTAAATTGGCATCACACACAAGTCATTTGCGACCAAAATGCCTTTATGGCATCAATGGCATTCCCACTAGAACTTTTATTCTTTCAGGAAGCTTGTTTTACCATTAGCCAGTTGGAGATGTTCTAAGCAAAACATCTATCCTTTTGTAGGAAGCCAAGAGATCTACTTCCAGCGGTATGGACGATATAACATTCACAAGATTTGGAGAGATGATATATTACCTTGCCGTGTTTATCTTCGGCACTGGTGAATGCTACTCTTTTACATTTCATCTTGCTTGAAATTTCGACACTTGTGTGTACATCTTGCATTTGTTCAGGCTATAAAGAATCCGATGTATAATTCACCTATTATAACATTAGTTTCCAAAACCCTCTTTTCAATGAGTTAATGACAAATGAACACAGATTTGTAGGCAGCAAACTTTCTTGCCTGTTTGTTATTCAGGATCAAGTGAAAGGGGCCAAGAAAAAAAATCCTGAATTATGCATGTTTTGCAAGGAATTTCCCTTAAACTATTTTTATTGTTAAACTACCTGAACAATGCATTTTGTTGAAAAGTTATGCTTCGCTTAAAATCATGATTTTTTATTGCTACAAGAAGTCATCGGATGGGGATATTTGCAACCAAATGCACAGTTGAAGGGAATTTTTTGCATTTGACATAGTTCCCGGAGGATTCTTGCGAAATATTAATTGTTCAGGATACTATTTTGTTGCACTTTCCCCTTCAATTATTTTTATTACGTTGATTCTTGCAAAAATATTAATTGTTCAGGATACTATTTTGTTGCACTTTCCCCTTCAATTTATTTAGTACATTTTGTGTTTGATTAATGTGCTTTTCTACAGACATGCACTATGAACTCATCTGTTTGCATATTCATATATATTCTTGTAGTGTACTGGCAGCAAAGAATCTTGGGGACGAAGTCTACGACAACTTTGTAGATCATACTTTCCTTGGGGACCGTAAAACAACCATTCGCGAATATTTGACGACAACTGGTTCTGGTATCATGGAAGAGGAGCCTCCGGAACTACTTAAAACTCGATATGGTGGTTGACATTAATTTCTTCATTGACCAACTATAGCCAACAAACTTTTGTTTTTGGAGAGGTTTGTGGCTGACCAAGAAAAGCCAACAAAAATCTGGTGTTAGCTGATTTTTAACTCGCTCTCATATATTTTCTTCTTGAAACCCCCCTGAATCGTACAGTTTTGTTTTTCCACTTCTTTAATATCCCCGTGATC
Organism: Sambucus nigra; assembly: GCA_949130495.1. Taxonomy (NCBI): domain Eukaryota; kingdom Viridiplantae; phylum Streptophyta; class Magnoliopsida; order Dipsacales; family Adoxaceae; genus Sambucus; species Sambucus nigra. Next base: position 554,466,495 of record OX422215.1, on the reverse strand, counting down.
TTTAAACTCAAAGATGCCTTGGCACTCAAATTTAATTTAGTAATGCACACATACATTGTTACTATCAAAATATCATAAATTTCCTTAGACATAATCTTTGGAATCACAATTATTATTGATCAGGCATCGCATTGTCATACTCAAAATCCTGGCTATGCGATTGTAATTCTAGTATCCCAAGATCTTATCCTCAATAAAGAACTCTCCAACCCGATATATGTAGGCAAGATCACATTGATGAAGCACATAAATATTGTTTCTGTTCTCCTTGTATTGTTACATACATATTGCTGTTGGAAAACTCTATTTTACTCGGAATTATTTTCCATAGAATATTGATAATCATTTTGGTTGCATGTTCGATTAAACTTTTGATTTCAATTATGTTTAATTCAGTGTTCAAATTGCAATTAGAGCAGAACATGTTGATTCTTTAAATTTAGAAATAAAACCAACCAAAGGAAAACATGACCCAATACATTGTTGAAGATTGATTTTGTTCATTTCTTTGAGTAACCTGATCTTGAATTCTGATGAACACCTTTAATGACAATTAGAGCAGAACATGTTGATTCTTTAAATTTAGAAATAAAACCAAACAAAGGAAAACCTGTCTCAATACATTGTTGAAGATTGATTTTGTTCATTTCTTTGAGTAACCTGATCTTGAATTCTGATGAACACCTTTAATGACAATTAGAGCAGAACATGTTGATTCTTTAAATTTAGAAATAAAGCCAAACAACTATCAAAGGAACACCTGACCTAATACATTGTTGAAGATTGATATTCTTTCATGTGTTTGTGAGTGTGATAGAGGAGAGAATTACTCTCTCCTTATTTGCAAGTTGAGAAGAAAAGAAAGAAAAAAGCAACAATTATTATTATACTCTCTTAACACTATCTGTTATAACATGATATGGTAATTTAAAATTTTAGGTATTTTTGACTTTAATACATTGTTAATTTGCGATTTTAGACTTCAATACAACTTAATCAGTTTATTAGGCTTTAGTATATTTTCGTTGCTAAGTGTCACTTGATATCACTTTTAATGATGAATTTTTCATATTTAGTGACAGAAAATGTATTAAAGTCTAATAAATTGATTAAGTTGCATTAAAGTTTGAAACCACAATTTAGTAATGTATGAAAGTCTAAAAAACCTTTTTAAATTTTATTATCTCGACAATAACGGCAATGAAACAATTTCATTAACGTAGAATTTTCCTGCTCTTCATTTTTTTTTTCCGATTTTGAGAAAGTTTAGGAGAGAATTTTATTTGAACTTAAAAAGCACTCCATCTATATTAAATAAACTCCTAAATGAGTGAAAGGATACAATTTCGCCCTTTTCTCTTTTATTTTCCTCCAATTCAAAACTCCCAAACAAGATGTAAAAGATTGAGGTTTCAATATGATAAGAGGAGTATCCTAACCAATATTTATTTCATGTAACTTCCAAGTATCTAATCATTGTTTTGTGTAAATTAGTATTGTTAAAGGGATCCATTAACATTTCCTTTGAAAATAGTACTTCATTTATTCCAAATTAATAGTCATGTTTTTCTTTTCAAACATCCAAATTAGCATTTCACTTTCATTTTTGGATATAATCAACGAACCAAATTAGACAACAATGACCAATTTTTAATGTTGGCCATTAATTGAGTATATTCTTAAAAGTCATTGTTGATACCAGAATTTACTACCTTACGTGGACCAATTACAAGTCAACACATGTTATCCTCTGTGGCACAAGTCCAAGTCAGCATGATGCAAAAGCCCGACGAACAGGGAAGCCCGACCAACGGTCGAAAATTCAACCCGTATAACTAATGAAACAACATCAGTCTTACAACCTGTATTGCCAATGAAGCGACAACAGTCGTATATTTAATTCTCATTATGTATTGATGTAAATGCCTAACAAATGAAGGCATTCCATCCTTTCACATGACAACTATCAACACCCCTCTTGGGCTGTAAATACAATGTAATAATACCCTCACTGCAAGGGACCGAAAAACAAATCAAGGCAGTCAATACATAACACTGGACGTAGGTTTTTCATTGAGCCGGAACCATTTTAAAAATCTCTTTGTCTTATTTGTTTTTACTTATTTATCTGTGATCAATCAATTAGGCCCAGTATAGTTTTTTGCATCAACAGATTGGCGCCGTATGTGGGAACATATTGCTAAACGTTTTCACTAATTCATCATCCATGGTTGAAATACCTGAATCAAGCACCAGAAATGAGGGAATTCCGCCTAATCCCTCTGTCCCTCCAAACAACAATGATTTAACTGGAATTTTGGCTAGCGTGGCCAAAGGTCAAGAGGTTATGCAAGATACGATATGACAATTGGCCCAAACTCTTCAAGCTGGAGTCCGTGCACAATTCAATCAAAGTAGTATGCCACCACCGTCAATAAGGAGTGTTGGGCATAACCATTCCAGAACTTCAAGGGATCCTTTGTACCTTCATGGAGTAACTTCTTCTATCAGGATGACTAATTCCTCTGATAGACAGTCCCTCATCCCAGGAGTGCCTTAGAAAGGCTAAGTAGGGCCTCTCCTTTTGATCCTTTGGGACCCAAGGGAAATGACATTTGGGTTGCATCGGGAAATACTCGACGACCAAGCGACTTGAGGGAAGGCTCAGCCCAATCCAGATTGAACACCTCACGAACTGCTCGGTCCAGTAAAAGAGAAGGTTCGTAAGAAGAAAGCTCAGCACGATCAGTTGGTCGACATAAAAGAGATGCCACCCATAGATCTATGTTGTCAGTGATGCTTGGAAGAATTCCATTCAGTGTTTGGAAGATATGTTGGGAGAAATGACCAAGGCCAAGAATCCCCTCCAGAGAATTTTTATTAAGGGATCTCCTTTTGTGCAAACCATTGTAGATTTTCGTACGTCGACCAAGTTTAAAGCTCCAGTGGTCACTCCTAAGTATGATGGGAAGACTGATCCACTTCTTTATATAGAACAATACCAAGGAGCGGCTGATATCTATGCTGTTCCTGATGAGATGAGGTGCAGGGCATTCTCAGGAACAATCACTGGATCTGCTCAAATCTGGTATAATAGTCTTCCTCGGGGGCAGATTTCTTGCTTCCAAAACTCGCCGAGATATTCATTGGTAATTATGCTTTGGAGCCAAACTAGTGAAGCGAGTAGCTCATTTGCTTAGTGTGAGACAGAAGGTGGGAGAAAGTACTAGGCATTATATCACTCGTTTTAACAACGAGAAATTAGAAGTCATTGATTACGAAGAAAAGACTGCAATTACTGCCCTCATGAGTGGTTTGCTCCCCGACAAACTATATTATACTTTGGCAAAAGATCCCCCGAAGATGATGACAGAATTGATGGCCAAAGCAATGAAGATTATGAATACCGAGGAAGCTATGACTACTAAAAAGAATTCAGATGCAAAGGCGGAAATGAAGGCTGAAGGGAAGTCGGATAAGAAGGAGCACAAGAGTCACAATGAGCGCAGGAATTCGAAAGTAAAGGAAAGCCTAGATCGGCTCAGAAAATTTACCAATTACACTCCCTTAACGGTGGATATACATCATGTTTTAGAAGAAATTAAGAACAACAACGATTTGAGTTGGCTTGAAAAGTTAAGGTCACCTGATGATAAGAGGAATAAGTCAAAGTGTTGCGAGTTTCATAAATATCATGGTCATACGACCAACTGGTGTATTGCTCTCCAGAATGAGATAGAGTCACTCATTCGAAGAGAAAAAATGAACAGATTTGTTGATCGACAGGCTGGTGGAAGAGCTGGAGGTAGAGGTTGACAGAGATCTAAATCACCTGTTAAGCCTAGAGAAGATAAAAAGAGGAAAAATGATGATGATCCAGAAGACAAACCTGATCTCTACAAGAAGCCTAGACAACCTAAACGCGAGGTATTCACACTCAGTTTTGGATCCTTTGATTGCCATATGATTACAGGTGGAGATGAAGGAGGTGGAGATCATACAGTTGAAAGGAAGGCTCACCTCAACGAGGTTCAGGACTATTCCTATATCCAGCGAATCAACTTCGCCGAGGAAGACCGATGAAGTAAAGTCAACAAAGATAAGCTCGTAATTGGCTTTTCTAAGAATGATCTATCCAGAGTATTGTATCCTCATGATGATTCCTTTAGTGATCAGAGTCGGGATAAAAGAGGTACTAGTATCAAGAACACTAGTGGATAACGGCAGTTCGACGGACATTATGTTCTACCCCTGTTTTGATAGTTTGGGTATAAAACTCGGCCAACTGGATCCTTACCACATGCCAATAATTGGATTATCTGGTGAGAAAGTATTTCCATTGGGAACAATCAATCTAGATGTGTTGATCGGGATATGGCCGACGAGCAAGACAAAAAAAAGTAAGATTCTTTATAATGGACAAAAATGCTCATTCTGCCTAAAACATAATCATGGGAAGAGTAGGTCTGAAGAAGTTCGAAGCTATACCTTCTACTGTTCATCAAAGCCTGAAGTTCCTGACCAACTTTGGAGTTGGAGTAGTCAAAGGAGATCAGAAAGTATCTCGGGAATGCTACTATCCATTTGTCGAGGAGGAAGATATGCTAGAAGTAAAGAGGAAAATAACCACTTATTAAGTGGATATATTTGAGCCGAACAACGAATCTAAGATTTAAACCTTAGACCCAAGAGATGAATCTGAGCCCGTAAAAGGCCAGGTGATGGAGGCAGCATAAATCATTGCTCTAGATGATGATAAACTAGAGCAAAAAACTCAAATAGGAGTGTCATTGGATCTGGTTCTTAAATAGGACTTGGTGGCCTTCTTGAGACAAAGAAAGCAGGTGTTCGCATGGAGCCATGAAGATATGACTGGCATAGACCATAATTTCCTGTGCCATGAGCTTAATGTTACTAAGGAGGTTAAACATGTAAAGCAACGAAGAAGAGTTTTCAACCCGGAGAAGAACCAAGCCAAGCAAGAAGAAGTGGAGAAGCTTCAAAAGGCTTCCTTTATTGAAGATGTGAAGTACCCGGACTGGTTGGCCAACGTAGTTATGGTCAAGAAGAAAAACAATAAGTGGAGCATGTGTGTGGATTTAAATGACTCAAACAAAGCGTGCCCAAATGATCACTTTCCTTTGCCATAAATTGATCAACTGGTGGATGCTACTTCGGGGCACGAGCTGCTGAGTTTTGTGGATGCATATTCTGGTTATAACCAGATCAAAATGAAGACGGAAGATAGAGAAGGTACTTCCTTTATTACTCCCTAAGGAACTTATTGCTATAATATTATGCCAATTGGTCTAACAAATGCAGGTGACACTTATCAGAGACTAGTGAACAAAGTATTTGAGGAGTAGATAGGAAAGAACATGGAGGTGTATGTTGATGATATTCTTACTAAGAGCAAAAAAGCTGTTGATCATATTGTCGACCTCAGGCAGACGTTTGATCAACTAAAAAAGAACCAAATGAAGTTAAACTCGACCAAATGCATCTTCGGAGTTCAGGAGGGAATGCTCCTCGGGTATATAGTAAATCAAAGGGGCATTGAAGCTAATCCAGATAAGATCAAGGCCTTGATAGAGATGCAATCCCTGACCAGTAAAAAGGATGTTCAAAGGCTAACAGGGCATGTAGCAACACTCAATAGATTTGTGTCCCGAGCAACAGACAGATGTTTAACATTCTTTAAGCTACTTAGAAAAATCTTTGAATAGAACGATGAATGTGAAAAAGCCTTCCTAGAATTAAAGAAGTACTTGGGAGCACCCCCACTACTCTCCCGACCAGTGTTAGGAGAAAAGATATATTTGTATTTGGCTGTATCTGAATCAGCTGTTAGCTCTACCTTGATCAGGGAGGAAAATGGAGTTCAAAAGTCAGTTTATTACACTAGAAAAGCTTTTCGAGGAGTAGAAGTCAGATATACCAAGCTGGAAAAGTTAGCATTGGCCTTAATTGAGACTAGTAGACGGATGAATCCATATTTTCAAGCGCACACCATAGTGGTATACACTGACATGCGCCACTGAGGCAAGCTTTGCATAAGCCAGAGAAATCCTGGATATTGATGTATTGGGCTATGGAGTTAGGGGAATATGATATTGTATATGAACCAAGGTCTTCTTTAAAAGGCCTAGCAGTGGCGGATTTTATTGCAGAATTCACTTACCCAGAGGTTCTCGAGCAACAATGGACTCTTGTTGAGCAACATTTAAGAGTCAACAGACCTACTGGAGATATTCCTGACCAATTCCAAACAAAAGAAACTGTAAAAGAAGTTACCACCGACCAACCAGAACCCTCCAGTGGAGTACAGGAGATGAAAAATAAATATGAGGAGGTAAAGGATAAAATCTTCCATCAAGGGATTCTGACAAACCAAACGTTTGACATCGATATTCCTATATGGAGTTTGTATGTTGATGGGTCATCCTGTGCATCTGGATGTGGAGAAGGAATCATTCTCAATACTTCGGACGAACTAGATATAAAGTACGCTCTACGATTCCAATTTCAAGCCTCCAATAATGAGGCAGAGTATGAAGCCATAATTGTTGGTTTAAATCTAGATAAATCACCGAATGTCGAGGAGGTTGTGGTATACAGTGATTCACAGCTAGTGGTAAATCAGGTGCTGAACTTATATGCAACTAAAGGAGAACTGATGTTCAGATACTTAGCTAAATCTTTGGAGGTAATTGCCACTTTGCTAGCTGTTCAGATGATAAGAATTCCAAGAGTGGAAAATTCCCGAGCAGATGTACTTGCTCAGCTAGCTTCAGCAACCATAACTGAGCTATGAAGAACTATTCCTATTAAGTTACTTGCTAATAGGAGTATTGATGAAGATCTGATGGTTAATTTTATTGCAGTTGATATGGGTCCATCTTGGATGAATCCCATAAGAGCTTATATTAAAGAAGGAATTCTTCCACCCTACCAACTTGAAGCTAAAAAGCTGTATAGAAGAGGATTGACTGCTGGTCTGCAATGATGTGTGCATCCAGCTAAAGTAAAAGATTTTATTGAGGAAGTCCATGAAGGGTCCTATGGAGCCCATGTAGCAAGGAGAACTTTGTTGCGAAGAATCAATACACAGTGGTACTACTGGCTAACTATGCGAGCAGATTGTGCCGCTTTTACCAAAAAGTGTGATAAATGCCAGAGGTTTTCCATCATACACAAGACTCCACAAGCCCTCCTAACACCAATCACTTCACCTTGGCCTTTTACTATGTGGGGAATTGACTTGGTCGGGCCTTTGCCGACCACCCGAGGAAGGTTCAAGTATCTAGTGGTAGTTGTTGATTACTTTACTAAATGGGTGGAAGTCGAACCTTTGATCAATATGTCATATGAAAAGGTTTATCAGCTTATTTGAAAGAATATCATATGTAAGTATGGCTTGCCCTATGCCTTTATCACTGACCATGGCACACAATTCAACGACAAATTTTTGCTTATTGTGCCCAATCCAATGTCCAAAAAATCCACTCTGCTCTTGGTCATCCTGAAAGCAATGGATAAATATAGGTAACTAATAAAACTATATTGAATGGGTTGAAGAAACTGGTGGAAAATGCTAAAGGTAATTGGATCAATGAATTGCATTTTGTCCTGTGGGCTTACCAAACAACCCCTAGAACACCTACTGGAGAAACTCCCTACACTCTAGCATTTGGTACTGAAGCTGTAATTCCAGCTGAGCTAGGCTAACCTACTCACAAAGTTCTTAATTTTAACACCCCATTCAGTGATTTAATGAGAAGGCTAGGCTTATACATGCTGGAAGAGGTACGTGAAGATGCAATTTTAAGGAATGCAACCTATCAATAATGAATTGCATGTTTCTACAACAAAAAGGTGAAGTTGAGCAAATTAAATAAAGGTGATTATATTTTGAAGAAGGTGATTCAAAAGAACAATAAACTTGAATCCAATTGTTATGGGCCTTATCGCATTACAACAGTTATCCGACTACGCACATATCGAATTGAGACTTTGGAAGGTGAAGAATTCAAGAATCCCTGGAATGCAGAACACGTGAGAAAATATCATTAGTGATGTAGATATGATTGTACTTAGTTCATTTCAATATTAATGAGAATATGATTTCCCCAAAATTGTAATTTTTTTCGGAGTACTAGTGCTATGCACTACACTGCAAATGCGTCAACAAAATTACCAACAATGTTGGTCGGTATCAACAAAGGTACCAACAATGTTGGTTGTCAACACAAATCACCAACGAAATATTGGTCGGCATAAAAAAAATACCAACAATATTGGTTGGCATCAACAAAGGCACCAACAATCACTATAAGAAAAATGAGTATTAGGGACGGTAAAAATCCGTTCCTAATAGTACAAAAACCGTCCCAAAAGAGTATTAGGGACGGTTTTTGCAACGGCAAAAATCCGTCCCTTATACTAGGCGTCGTAAATATTATAGGGACGGATTTTACCGTCCTAAATGTTAATTCATGGACGTTTGCATTTGGCATTAGGGATTGATTTTTCCGTCCAAAATGGTGTTCCCATGAAAAAATTTCCGCTCCCGCCAATAGTATTAGGGACGGATAAAACGTCCCTAATACTACTGAGATTCTGGCAACCCAATTAGAACGGTAAAAATCATCCCAAAAGGTAATTTCAATTGATGCAAAAATAGGTATTAGGGACGGTAAAAATCGTCCCAAAAGGTAATTTCAATTGATGCAAAAATAGGTATTAGGGACTGTAAAAATCGTCCTAAAAGGTATTCTCAATTAATACAAATAAGCATGGTTCTAAAAGGCGCGAGGCGTGGTCGAGGCGTAGAGGTCAAGCCTCAAGCCTTAGGAGCCTAGGCGTAAAAAGGCGTTTTCCTTTTTTTTATTATTTTAATTATTCTAAGACTAGTAATATAATAAAATAATATATACCTTGAATTTTGAAAACATATCCATATGTTTGGTAGCCATCTTTCTCATATTCATGCTCCATAACCAATATTTGTCAAGTAATCCTTTGTTTTTTTAAAAAAAAAGTGTGCCTTAACCCTTTTACCAAGAATAAGGCGTAATAAGGCGTAGGCGATGCGTTTCTCTCAAGCCTCAAGTCTAGGCGGGCCTATGCGGGCCTTTTAGAACACAACAAATAAGTATTAGGGACGATTTATAACCGTCCCAATTGATAAATAAAAAATTATCATAAATAGTTTTATTATTATATGTTTTATGTTGCAATAATAATTGACGTCTAATTTGCATTATAAATCAAATCATCCGATCATAAACGCAATATATTAACCACATTCATTGAAGCACGTATCCAATAACAATTTCTTCCATTAAACTCCATTCAAGTCAAAATATTTAAATGAGTACCAAATCATACTAATTAATAAGATATACAGTTGTCAAAAAAAATATCATCCCTAAATTAAGATGATAAATATGGTTGTCACACTTCAAAAACTTCTCTTAGTGTCACATATAGTAGACACACTCAAAAACATGTCTCTTCAACTTCTTGTGCACAACCTGCAATAAGTAAATAATTATTTTATCAAAATAATATTATAGTAAAATAAAATGTCCAAATATATTAGTTAATCGTATCAACAACTTTTTACAATTTTTAATTTTTTTTTGACAGAGTCTCCTTTGTTTATACATGAAAACCAACCTGTTTAATCAATACAAAAGCCCACACGGCTATAAAAAAATTCAAAATAAGAATCTCATATATCAATAATTCTTTACAATTTTTAAAAAAATTCGACAGAGTCACCTTTGTTTATACATGAAAACCAACCTGTTTAATCAACACAAAAGCCCGCACGACCATAAAAAAATTGAAAAATCTCCCATATCAACAATTCTTTACAATTTTTAAAAAAGTTCTACAGAATCTCCTTTGTTTATACATGAAAACCAACCTGTTTAATTAACACAAAAACTCGCATGGCCAGAAAAAAAAATTAAACAACAATCTCGCATATCAACAACAATAATAAATAAGCAATCTACCTGTCGCAAACCATTGCTTTGTTCATGTGTTCCACGCGAATAAATCATAACCCTAAAATGTTATCCTGCAAAAAAATATAAGAAACAAAACAAAAAAGATATCAGTAATCAAATAATGTTTCAACCTAAAAGTCTAAATGTTGCAAATTCTCGTCGTATACTCAAATCGGGAGTCCCTTGTAGGGGTGTAAACGGGTCGGGTCTGGATCGGGTCTGGGTATATCCAGATCCGATCCGGGTATATTTTTAACGGATCGGGTCTTACCCGATTACCCGACGGGTCTCAGAAAATGGATCCAGACCCGGATCCGTTAAGGACCCGGAGACCCGACCCGAATACCCGACCCGATTATATATATATATATATAAAAAAAAAACTGTTTTTATATATATATATATATAAATAAAACTGTTTTTATATAAATATAACTTATATTTATATAAAAACAGTTTTATATAAAAACAAAATAAAAACTGTTTTTATATAAAAACAGTTTTATTTTATATAAAAACTGTTTTTTTATATAAAACTGTTTTTATGTAAATGTTTTTATATAAAATAAAACTGTTTTTATGTATATATATATATAAAAACAGTTTTTATATAAAACTGTTTTTATATATAAATATATAACTTATATATATATATATATAATATTATATATAAATATATATTTATTATATTATATATATACACATTCGGGTCGGGTCCTTATCGGATCGGAGTCATGTATATCCAGATCCGATCCATTAACTAATCGGGTAATCGGGTAATCGGGTAATCGGATAATCGGGTCTATAAAATTTGCTCAGATCCGTTAATTTAGGTTGGGTCCGGATCGGGTCCGGGTCCAGACCCGTTCCATTGACAGCCCTAGTCCCTTGACTACGCGGTCGGTTCATACGAGTTACATTTCTCCCATGCGAGGTGCTCGAGCCTCTCACTGGACCGTTTTGTGACTGTTTTATGTTTTCATCCCTTGATGCAATGTTTTAACTCTAAGTCTAAATTTTACAAATTCTCGTCGTATACTCAAACCGGGAGGCCACGGACTATGCGGTCGATTTGTACGAGTTACATTGGTCCCGTGCGAGGTGTCTGTGCCTCTCATGTGACCATTTTGTGGTGGTTTTAGGTTTTAACCCTTTGACGCTATGTTTTTAACCCCAAGTCTAAATTTTACAAATTCACATCGTATACTCAAACCGGGAAGTCGGGGACTATGTAGTCGGTTTGTATGAGTTAACATTGGTCCCGTGCGAGGTGCTCGTGCCTCTCATGGGACCATTTTATGGTGATTTTAGGTTTTCACCATTTGACGCTATGTTTTTAAGCCTAAGTCGAAATTTTACGAATTCTCATCGTATACTCAAATCGAGAGGTCGAGGACTATGCGGTCGGTCCCTACGAGTTACATTGGTCCCGTGCGAGGTGATGGTGCCTCTCACTGGACCGTTTTGTGTCTGTTTTATGTTTTCACCCATTGACGTCAGGTTTTTTAGCCTAAGTCTAAATTTTTGCAAATTCTTGTCGTATACTCAAACCGGGAGTCCCGTGACTACGCGATCGGTTCGTACGAGTTACATTAGTCCCGTACGAGGTGATTGTGCCTCTAACGGGACCGTTTTGTTGTTGTTTTATGTTTTCACCCTTTGACGTCATGTTTTCAAGCTAAGTCTAAATTTTTCAAATTCTCATCGTATACTCAAACCGAGAGGCCTGGGACTACGTGGTCGATCCCTATGAGTTACATTAGTCCCATGCAAGGTGATCGTACCTCTTATTGGACCGTTTTATGACTGTTTTAGGTTTTCATCCCTTGACGCCATGTGTTTAACCCTAAGCCTAAATATTATAAATTCTCGTCGTATACTCAAACCGGGAGGTCGAGGACTACGCGATCAATTCGTACGAGTTGCATTGGTCTCGTACGAGGTGATGGTGCCTCTAACGGGACCGTTTCTTGTTATTTTACATTTTCACCCGTTGATGCTATGTTTTCAAGCCTAAGTCTAAATTTTGCAAATTCTCATCGTATACTCAAACTAGGAGGCTGGAGACTACGTGGTCGGTTCGTACGAGTTACATTGGTCCCGTGCGAGGTGCTCTTGCCTCTCACGGGACCATTTTGTTGTGGTTTTAGGTTTTCACCCTTTGACGCCATATTTTTAAGCCCGAGTCTAAATTTTATAAATTCTCGTCGTATACTGAAACTGAGAGGCCGGGGACTACACGGTCGGTCCTTACAAGTTACATTAGTGCCGTCCGAGGTGATTGTGCCTCTCACGAGACTGTTTTGCATCTTTTTTATGTTTTTACACTTTTATGACATATTTTTAAGCCTAAGTCTAAATTTTTGTGAATTCTCGTCGTATACTCAAACCTGGAGGTCGATGACTATGGGGTCGGTTTGTACGAGTTACATTGGTCCCGTGCGAGATGATCGTGCCTCTAACGGGACCATTTTGTGGTTGATTTAGGTTTTCACCCTTTAACGCCATATTTTTAACCCTAAGTCTAAATTTTGCAAATTCTCATCGTATACTCAAACCGGGAGGCCAAGGACCACACGGTCGGTTCGTACGAGTTACATTGGTCCCGTGCAAGGTGGTCTAGCCTCTTACGAGATCGTTTTGTGTCTGTTTTATGTTTTCACCCGTTGACGCCATGTTTTTAAGCCTAAGTCTAAATTTTTACAAATTCTCATCGTATACTGAAATCGGGAGTCCCGTAACTAGGCGGTCAGTTCTTACGAGTTATATTGGTCTCGTGCGAGGTGATGGTGCCTCTAACGGGACCATTTTGTTGTTGTTTTATGTTTTCATCCTTTAACTTCAGGTTCTCAAGCCTAAGTCTAAAATTTACAAATTCTCGTCGTATACTCAAACCGGGAGGCCGGGGACTATGCGGTCGATCCCTATAAGTTATATTGGTCCCGTACGAGGTGATCGTGCCTCTCACGAGACTGTTTTACGATTGTTTTACGTTTTTACACCTTTATGACATGTTTTTTAGCCTAAGTCTAAATTTTTACAAATTCTCATCGTATAGTCAAACTGGGAGGCTGATGAGTACGGGGTCGGTTTGTACGAGTTACATTGGTTCCGTCCGAGGTGAGCGTTCCTCTAATAGGACCATTTTGTGGTTGTTTTAGGTTTCACCCTTTAACGCCATATTTTTAACCCAAAGTCTAAATTTTGTAAATTTCTCATCGTATACTCAAACCGGGAGACTGGGGACTACGCGACCGATTCGTACGAGTTACATTGGTCCCGTGAGAGGTGGTCTGGCCTCTCACAGGACTGTTTTGTGGCTGTTTTATGTTTTCACCCGTTGACCCCATATTTTTAAGCCTAAGTCTATATTTTTACAAATTCTCATCGTATACTGAAATCGGGAGTCTCCTGACTACGTGGTCAGTTCGTATGAGTTATATGGGTCCCGTGCGAGGTGATAGTACCTATAACGGGACTATTTTGTTGTTGTTTTATGTTTTCATCATTTGACGTCAGGTTTTCAAGCCTGTCTAAATTTTACAAATTCTCGTCGTATACTCAAACCGAGAGGTCGGGGACTACGCGATCGGTCCCTACGAGTTACATTTGTCCCATGCGAGGTGATCGTGCCTCTCACGGGACTATTTTGTGGCTGTTTTACATTTTTACGCTTTTATGACATATTTTGAAACCTAAGTTTAAATTTTTGCAAATTCTCGTCGTATATTGAAACCGGGAGGCCGATGACTATGGGGTCAATTTGTACGAGTTACACTGGTCGCGTGCGAGGTGATCGTGCCTCTAATGGGACCATTTTGTGGTTGTTTTAGGTTTTCACCCTTTAACGCCATATTTTTAACCCTAAGTCTAAATTTTGCAAATTCTCATCTTATACTCAAATCGGGAGGCCGGGGACTACGCGGTCGGTTCGTACGAGTTACATTGGTCCCGTGCGAGGTGGTCTAGCCTCTCACGGGACCGTTTTGTGGCTATTTTACGTTTTCACCCATTAAAGCCAAGTTTTTAAACCTAAGTCTAATTATTTTCAAATTCTCATCGTATACTTAAACCGGGAGTCCCGTGACTACGCGGTCGATTCGTACAAGTTACATTGGTCATGTGCGAGGTGATGGTGCCTTTGACGGGACCCTTTTGTTATTGTCTTACATTTTCATCCTTTGACGTCAGGTTTTCAAGCCTAAGTCTAAATTTTACACATTATCATCGTATACTCAAATCGAGAGGCATGCGGTTAGTCCCTATGAGTTACATTGGTCTCGTGCGAGGTGATCATGCCTCTCACTGGACCGTTTTATGGTTGTTTTATATTTTCACCCGTTGAGGCCATGTTTTTAAGCCTAAGTCTAAATTTTTGCAAATTCTCGTCGTATACTCAAACCGTGAGCCCCGTGACTACGCGATCGGTTCGTACGAGTTACATTGGTTCCGTACGAGGTGATGGTGCCTCTAACGGGACCGTTTTGGGACTGTTTTACATTTTCACCCTTTGACGTCATGTTTTTAAGCCTAAGTCTAAAATTTTCAAATTCTCGTCGTATACTCGAACTGAGAGGCCGGGGACTACGCAGTCGGTCCCTACGAGTTTCATTGGTCCAGTGCAAGGTGCTCTAGCCTCTCTTGGGACCCCTTTGTGGCTGTTTTACGTTTTGAGACGTTGGCGCCATGTTTTTAAGCCCAATTCTAAATTTTTGTAAATTCTCGTCGTACACTCAAACCGGGAGTCCCATGACTACACGACCGGTTTGTACGAGTTGCATTGGTCCCGTCCGAGGTGATGGTGCCTCTAACGGGACCGTTTTGTTGTTGTTTTACGTTTCATCCTTTGATGTCAGGTTTTTAAGCCTAAGTCTAAATTTTATAAATTCTCGTCGTATACTCAAACCGGGAGGCGGAGGACTATGCGGTCAGTCCCTACGAGTTACATTGGTCCTATGCGAGGTGATGGTGCCTCTCACTGGACCATTTTGTGGATGCTTTTTGTTTTCACTCGTTGACGTCAGGTTTTTTAAGCTTAAGTCTAAATTTTTGCAAATTCTCATCGTATACTCAAACCGAGAGTCCCGTGACTACGCGGTCGGTTCGTACGAGTTACATTGGTCCTGTTTTAGGTGATGGTGCCTCTAACGGGACCGTTTCGTTGTTATTTTACGTTTTCACCCTCTAACGTCATGTTTTTAAGCCTAAGTCTAAATTTTCCAAACTCTTACCATATACTCAAACTGAGAGGCCAGGGACTACGCAGTCGATCCCTACGAGTTACATTAGTCCCATGCAAGGTGATCGTGCCTCTCACTGGACCGTTTTGTGACTATTTTAGGTTTTCATCCCTTGATGCCATGTTTTTAATCCTAAGTCTAAATTTTACAAATTCTCGTCACATACTAAAACCGGGAGGCCTGGGACTACGTGGTCGATTCATACGAGTTACATTGGTCCCGTACGAGGTGAACGTGTCTCTCACGGGACCATTTTGTGGTGGTTTTAGGTTTTCACCTTTTGACGCCATGTTTTTAACCCCAAGTCTAAATTTTACAAATTCTCATCGTATACTCAATCCGGGAGGCCGGGGACTACACAGTCAATTCGTACGAGTTTCATTGATCCCATGCGAGGTGCTTGTACCTCTCACTGGACTATTTTGTTATTGTTTTACATTTTCACCCGTTGACGCCATGTTTTTAGGCCTAAGTCTAAATTTTTGTAAATTCTCATCGTATACTCAAATCAGGAGTCCCGTGACTACACGGTCGGTTCGTACGAGTTACATTGGTCCCGTGCGAGGTGATGGTGCCTCTAACGGGACCATTTTGTTGTTGTTTTATGTTTTCATCCTTTGACGTCAGGTTTTCAAGCCTAAGTCTAAATTTTATAAATTCTCGTCATATACTCAAACCGGGAGGCCGGGGACTACGCGGTCGGTCCCTATGAGTTACATTGGTCCTGTGAGAGGTGATGGTGCCTCTAACTGGACCATTTTGTTGTTTTTTTTACGTTTTCACTTTTTGATGTCATGTTTTCAAGCCTAAGTCTAAATTTTTCAAATTCTCGTCGTATACTCAAACCGGGAGGCCGATGACTATGGGGTCAATTTGTACGAGTTACATTGGTCCCGTGCGAGGTGATCGTGCCTCTTACAGGACCATTTTGTGGTTATTTTACGTTTTCCCACTTTTATGTCATTTTTTATGCCTAAAAGTCTAAATGTTATAAATTCTCGTCGTGTACTCAAACCAGGAGGCCAGGGACTATGCGGTCGATTCGTACGAGTTACATTTGTCCCGTGCGACGTGATGGTGCCTCTAACGGGACCGTTTTGTTATTATTTTATGTTTTCAGCCGTTGACGCCATGTTTTCAAGCCTAAGTCTAAATTTTGCAAATTCCCGTCGTTTACTCAAACCGGGAGGTCAGGGACTACGCGATCGATTCGTACGAGTTACATTGGTCCCGTGCCAGGTGCTCTTGCCTGTCACGGGACAATTTTGTTGTGGTTTTAGGTTTTCACCCTTTGACGCCATGTTTTTAAGCCTGAGGCTAAATTTTATAAATTCTCGTCGTATACTCAAACCGAGAAGCCGGGGACTACGTGGTCGGTCCCTACGAGTTACATTGGTGGCGTGCGAGGTGATAGTGCCTCTCACGAGACTATTGTGTGGCTGTTTTACATTTTTACACTTTTATGACATGTTTTTAAGCATAAGTCAAAATTTTTGCAAATTCTCGTTGTATACTCAAATCGGGAGGCCGATGACTACGGGGTCGATTTGTACGAGTTACATTGGTCCGTGCGAGGTGATAGTGCCTCAAACGGGACCATTTTGTGGTTGTTTTAGATTTTCACCCTTTAACGTCACATTTTTAACCATAAGTCTAAATGTTGCAAATTCTCGTCGTATACTCAAATTGGGAGGCCGGGGACCACGCGGTCGGTTCGTACGAGTTACATTGGTCCCGTGCGGGGTGGTCTAGCCTCCCATGGGATCGTTTTGTGGCTGTTTTAAGTTTTCACCCGTTGACGCCATATTTTTAAGCCTAAGTCTAATTTTTTGCAAATTCTCATCGTATACTGAAACCGGGAGTCCCGTGCTAGGTGGTCAATTCGTACGAGTTACATTGGTCCCGTGCGATGTGATGGTGCCTCTAACGGGACCATTTTATTGTTGTTTTACGTCTTCATCCTTTGACGTCCGGTTCTAAAGCCTAAGTCTAAATTTTACAAATTCTCGTCGTATACTCAAATCGGGATGCCGGGGACTACGCGGTTGGTCCCTACGAGTTATATTGGTCCCGTGCGAGGTGATCGTGTCTCTCACGAGACTGTTTTCTGGCTTTTTTACGTTTTTACACTTTTATGACATGTTTTTAAGCCCGTCTAAATTTTTACAAATTCTCATCGTATACTCAAATCGGGAGGCCGGTGAATACTGGGTCGGTTTGTACGAGTTACATTGGTCCCGTGCGAGGTGATCTTCTAACGGAACCATTTTGTGGCTGTTTTAGGTTTTCACCCTTTAATGCCATATTTTTAATCCTAAGTCTAAATTTTGTAAATTCTTATCGTATACTCAAACCGGGAGGCCGAGGACTACGTGATCGGTTCGTACGAGTTGCATTGGTCCCGTGAGAGGTGGTCTAGCCTCTCACGGGACCGTTTTGTGACTGTTTTATGTTTTCACCCGATGACATCATATTTTTAAGCCTAAGTCTATTTTTTTTCAAATTCTCTTCGTATGCTGAAATCGGGAGTCCCGTGACTAGGGGGTTAGTTCGTAGGAGTTACATTGGTCCCGTGCCAGGTGATGGTTCCTCTAACGGGACCGTTTTGTTATTGTTTTACGTTTTTATCCTTTGACATTAGGTTTTCAAGTATAAGTCTAAATTTTACAAATTCTCGTTGTATACTCAAATTGGGAGGTCGGGGACTACGCGGTCGGTCCCTACGAGTTACATTGGTCCCGTACGAGGTGATCATGCCTCTTACCGGACCATTTTGTGACTGTTTTATATTTTCACCCGTTGACGCCATGTCTAAATTTTTTCAAATTCTCGTTGTATACTCAAACCAGGAGTCCCGTGACTACGCGGTCATCTCGTACGAGTTACATTGGTCCCGTACTAGGTGATGTCTCCTCTAACGGGACTATTTTGTGATTGTTTTACGTTTTCACCGTTTGACGTCATGTTTTCAAGCCTAAGTCTAAATTTTCCAAATTCTCGTCGTATACTCGAACCGAGAGGCCAGGGACTACGCGGTCGATCCCTACGAGTTGCATTGGTCCAGAGCGAGGTGCTCTAAGCCTCTCTTTGGATCGTTTTGTGGCTGTTTTACTTTTTCAGCCGTTGACGCCATGTTTTTAAGTCCAAGTCTAAATTTTTGCAAATTCTCGTCGTATACTCAAACCGGGAGTCCCGTGACTAGGCGATTGGTTCGTACGAGTTGCATTGGTCCCGTGCGAGGCGATGGTGCCTCGAACGGGACCATTTTTTTGTTGTTTTATGTTTTCATTGTTTGACGTCAGGTTTTCAAACCTAAGTCTAAATTTTACAAATTCTCGTCGTATACTCAAATCGGGAGGTTGGGGACTACGAGGTCGGTCCCTACGAGTTACATTAGTCCCGTGCGAGGTGATCGTGCCTCTCAGTGGACCGTTTGTGGTTGATTTACGTTTTCGCCCGTTGACGCCATGTTTTTAAGCCTAAGTCTAAATTTTTGCAAATTCTCGTCGTATACTCAAATCGAGAGCCCCGTGACTACGCGGTCGGTTCGTACGAGTTACATTGGTCCCATGCGAGGTTCTCGAGCCTCTCATTGGATAGTTTTGTGACTGTTTTATGTTTTCACACTTTAATTATGGAAATGCCAGCATTTTAATTATGGAAACATGTTTTTTTGTAAAAATATTAACTGTTCTTTCTGTTCTGATTTTATTTTGTTTAGTACATAAGCATGTCTTGTTTTGTTTTGTGATTTCTGAGATATAATTGTACAATTTAGTATTCCTATCCAAAATAACTTCTTTGTTATAATTGGATAACGATGAGAAATGAGGATATCTGTTCCCTACAAGTGCACATTGGTAGTACTCGAGGAATCATCTGGTAGTATTGGGAATCCAGCATTTTATATCATACGAAACAATTTTTGGTGGTTTGGGACATTTGGTCTTTCAACTCTTGGATCTCTTCACGATGACGAGTCTCTCCCTCCTCAATCCTCTTTTGCAACCTTTCGATATCGCTCTCGTAAAAGTGAGAAGGCATGGACCTTACAGATGGCGGTCGAATACCTACTCCCTTACATAATGCACGTCCAATTAAAATATTGTAATGTGTACAATTAGAATATAGTTGCGCAACCTTTGAATCTGTGATTGTAAACAAAATGATGTAAGTTGAAAGCGAAAGAAATTATTTTAATATGTACAATTAGAATATAGGGACGTGGTTGCTACAGCATATGATGCGTCTTCATCCACCTATCAGAAAAGAATGAAACAAAAATAATAAGTTAAAAAGGTGATAAGATACACCGGAAATAAGAATGAAAAATAACGTACGATTATGAATACAGTAATGTCCTCCATGTGAAGGAAAACCAACCTGAAATAGAAACAAATCAGTATAAACCTGCCAAAAACAAATGAAAATGATCATAAAATCAGAAACTAAAACACAAACAAACCCATTAATAAATAATTAAACTGAATCTGTTTTGCCTCAATAAAAGTGAACCGAACACTAAAATTGAAACTAATCAAAACGAATGCTAAAATTGCACCAATAATGAAACACGCCAATAATGGAACGCACCAATCAGGTATGAATCAACTAAACAGGTATCAACTAAAGCTAAAATCAGAAACTAAAGATACTAAAACTTAACCGAAAGCTAATTTCTTACATACTAACCAAACAGGTGTTATGGTTATTAGTTCTAAAACTCCCTAAAGAACATGTGTTATTCTCTATAGCCTGTAATGTAAAAGGAATTGAGTGAATAAAAAATAGAAATATTAACTGATTTTTCACATGAAAACGATACCACAATGAAGGTTGGTCACTACTCAATCAATATCCATGAATATCAAAACACATAACCGGACTTCTTGAATGAAGATGAGATATCAAAAGTCAAAACTCAAAGCCGGAATACCTGTTTATGCCCAACGAAGATGTGGTATTAAAAATTAATACACATTGGAATGCCTGAATGAAAATTCAATATACACAACAAATATACCATAAATCAATACACACCACAAACTAGTACACAATCTAATGCACACCCAAATATGCAAGTTTAGACATCCCACTCCCACACCTGAATAAGTACCAGCTATCAAAATAAAAATCAGTACCAACTATTAAAACAATCAACCCATATAACCTCGCACAAAAAATGATGCACAATTGTTTAAATACCAAGACAGAAATTTAAACTTCGATAACAACACAGAAAATTGAAACAAAGTTTTAATGCCAACACGCAGATTTTCCTAAAAAATAATACAAACGAACATCTGTTAAAATTCCTAATTTATTTCAATACAAAAATAAACGAACGAACATCTGTGAAAATAGTACCAACGAACATCTGAGAAAAATAGTTTGACACATCTAGACAAACATCTGTACACTGTGTTAAAGAAAAAAATCCATAACATTTGTACACTGTGTCAATTCCATCCAAATCATCTATACAAACGAACACCTGTACACTGAAAATCGTTTAAATACAGAAACGATCTGTATGGAGCTTGTATAGATGGGAGTGTTTGTATTTTAACGATTGTGCGTCATTTAAACGAACATACGTATACTGTGAAAATTATTTGTGGGAGAGATTACCAATGAGATGGAGGTGTGCGATAAGGGCGGCAGTATCGAGGCAGGCGGAGAGATGGGTCGATCGGTGGATAAGCAAGGTGAAGGCGACGATGGATGGCAGCAAGCGACGGCGCAGTGGTGGGGAGGTTTAGGTGGGTGTGGAGGCTCAGGGGGAGGGAGAGACCGCACGAGAGAGAGGGAGAGAGAGCTGTGTCTCTAGGGGTGGCAATTCGGACCCGAACACGACAACACGACATGATCCAACACAAAATTAACACGAAATTAAAATAGCTTTTCGTGTTCGGGCCTGGTTTTTTAAGCCCGTTAGCGGGTCATGTCGTGTTCTTGCCAAGAAATTGACACGAAATTGGCCCGATAATGACCCGTTATAGCCCAATTGACACGACCCAATTTCAACCCAATTAGAACCCAATTTAGACCCAAATGGACATAATAAATTGACGGGTTATCGTGTCGAACCGTGCCAATCGTGCTATTCGTGTCGGGTCGTGTTATTAACGGGTCGTGTTCGTGTTGGTAAAAATAAATACGATGTCATGTCGTGTTGTGTTTGGGCTAGATAAAATCGAGTCGTGTCGTGTCGAGACAGACCCAAACATGGCCCATTGGCCCGAATTGCCACCCCTACTAAGAGGGAGAGAGAGGGTTGTTGCGTGCGAGAGAGAGTAAGAGGGAAATTTGGAAAGGATTGGAAAAAATGTGTGAAAAAAGTGAGGGAAATACCAAAAGGGTCGGAAAAAACCATCTCCTTTGGTATATCAAAAGGGATGGATTTTAAAACCGTCTCTTTTGATATACTAAAAGGTATATTTGTTTTGAAAAAAATAAAAAATTCAAGGTATATCAAATAGGACAGGTTTTAAAACAGTCCCTTTTGATATATCAAAAGGGACGATTTTTAAAAACAGTCCCATTTAATATACCAAAAGGGACGGTTTTTAAAATTCGCCCCTTAAATTAGTCCAAGAAAAAAAAGCGCTAAAAAATCCCACATACTTTAAGGGACGGTTTTTAATAACCGTCCCTTTCGGTATAGAAAATAGGACGGATTTTAAAAACCGTCCCTAATGTAATTTAGCAAAAGGGACGGTTTTTAATTACCGTCCCTTTTGGTATATCAAAAGGGACAAAATGACACGGCCGTACCAAATATTCCCATTCTTAATACTCATTTTTCTTGTAGTGAATGCTGGTTGTCAACATAAATTACCAAAGAAATGTTAGTCGGTATTAATAAAGGCACCAAAAAAGTTGGTTATCAATACATATAAAACCATGAAAGGAAAAATTATAAGTTCCAAATGCTTGGTTAACGAAGACTCGAATGAATAATTTTCATCTAAACTGGGGTAAAAGATGGGCAAATATTCCACTCACGCCAGGGAACCATGGTAACTAATGCAATTACCTAAAACTTGAGGTACATTAGTAGAACCATGGTGATGCATTGGTAATTAGTATGATACTTAGGATAATCCTTAGGGTATTAATAGAACCGGTGAAAAACTACAAATTAACAAATCGTCAATCCAAAATTAGAGATTGACTAAAAGTTGATAAATTCACAATCACAGACTAAGAAGACATTCATATACAGAGATTGATCAAAAATTGATTCACTCACAATTTAAGATTGATAAAATAAGCTTTTCATTAATTCAATTAAATGATTACATATTGTTGCTTAACATGCATAAATAAAATACAAATCCTTATTCTACATGGTGTTTTCCTTCAGCCTTTGGAAACATAATCCATGCTAGCTGGAGGATCATTCAAAGCACAAGGAGAGTTGATGAAATTAAAATCCTGAAACATCCTGGTATTACTACTACTAGGACGATCAAGCAGATGTGAAGGTTGGATGATCTCTAGTTCATCACGTAGCTCGTAATATCCTGAGTACTTCGAAATCAAGCATTGAGGAATACAATGAACAAGAATCAAATTGACATCTAACTTGAAAGGAGGATTTTAAATCTCAAGCAAGCCGGGATCATACCAATCCCACGGTGAATTGTTCCGATCAACCTTCATCACGGTCAAAGCGTTCATCCAACCCTATTTATAAGCCTCATTCTTAGCCTATTGGAGTTTATCATCAAGATGCCCCAGAGCTTCATTAAACCCATCCATCCAAACTTCCCTTGGTTGCTTATGGAATTGAAAGGTTAATTTATCAACTTGAGACTGCACCTTCTTTAGTACTCCATACTTAACCTATAATTGGGAAGATTGAGTGGCTAGTTGTTCAGACAAGGGATGCAGCTTTTGAGATATCTCAGCAATAGCTCGGTCTTTAGCTTTTAACTGCGTAGCTTGATTGGCAAGGGAATGTTGGGTCCTAACTTCTTATGTGGTTCCTCGACCAGACTTATTTCTTGCTCGGGAAGAGGATGTAGGCTTAATATTTTTTAAAGTTTCCAACTCATCCCTTAATGTTGCATTCTTAGCTTCTAAAAAGGAGTATCCCTCATTAGTAATAGCAACAACAACTCCAGAGGTATATTTCAAAAGATTTACTTCATCCCTCAAATTATTATTATCCTCTTCTAGAAGTTTGAAAACAGTTCTAGTTTCTTCAACTTCAAGTTTAAGTAAAGCTTCCTTTTTATTGTAAACAGAAATAAAGTTATCAAAACCCCGACCTACACTTAAGCTTCAATATTTTTGCTCATAGCTCTAGTGCAACAGCACAATGGATTTTTTATGCTATTCTTGAAGTTCTTCAATCATCTCATAGTAGGTAACATTATTTGCTACCACCCGATTAAGTAAGTACTTCAAATACTTGTAGGCTTCTTTAGCCTGCTCTGATGCATCATCACCGAGCAACTTAATAATTCCTTTCTCAAACAAGTCCGTATGTCTTACTTTAAAAAAAGCATTGCATTTCCTTAGTAGCTCGGTATCATTGGAAGACAGTTGTTCCATCTTCGCTATAAACTAACAAGAAGAAATGATAACCAATCAACAATAAAAATAAAGAATAATCATAATCAACAAGAGACAAAAAGGAACAAAAGGTTTCTTTTATTGATAATGAAGAGTTCAGGTACAATAAAAATAAAGAAGAAGAAATAAAAAGCAAAAGGGCAAATGCCTAACAACTTTACACCTTCTCCTATCATTCTCAACCTTCTTATCCTGCTCAAAAGAAGGGGCTACAGACTGGAGTTGCTCAATTTTCTCGGTTGGAGGAAGAGAAGACTCAGTGATTTTAGGTTGGTTAGAAGTAGATTCAACCACTAGAGAAAACTCTCCAGAACCAGCTTTATCTTTAATCTCATCCTCAATGACATGAGGAGGACCATAAGTATATCTCTAAAAAAGTTCAGAGTCTTCAACAATGTTTAACTCCCAAAGGGCAGTAACCCAACCACCTCTGAAACATTTTTGCTTTGCGTACTCAATCTGAGTAGAGGCAACAAAAATGGATTTGTTCCAGCCCTTATCCCAACCAGCGCTGAAGGAAGCTTTACATCAGGTCATAAGCTCCTCAGCAGTCTTTGCCCCGCGCTCCACTTCCTCCGCCCTGTGCTCTGCCTCCTTTACCCCGCGCTCAGCTTTTAGGGCATTCTCCTCAATCTTCTGTCGAGCAGTTTCAGCCGTCTTCAGTTTTTTCACCCAAATACTCTTCTCAGTCTTCAAGGCCTACTGAGATTCGAGCAAAGACTTCTTTAAGCCAGCTAACGCTTCCTCTACATTATTTGAAGAAGAAGTCCAAATGGCATCATCCTTCTCCAGTATATTATTAAAATGCACCAAGAACTACAAGGGAAGAAGATCAAGTTAGTATATGAGAAATATAAAAGACAACAGAATCAAGAAGATGTAAATCACTTACTGATGTAAGGCTCTGAGTAGCCAATTTTGAAACCTTTACTCGGGGAAGTATATCATCCACTCCCCTGTGGTCTGGAAAAGTACTAGACTTCATCAACTTCCTGGATAAACCAGGAGTAATAACTGTTGGAGGATCAACTTTAGAAAAAGGTAATTCGACCAAGGGTTATTGGTCAGTCACCTGTTCGACTTTCTTCTCTGCAAGCCCTCTTTTAAGTCTACTCAAAGGAGGTGTATCATCTTTGGGAGTAAGGTCTTTGGGGGATAGGGGCTCTTTCATAACATCCACTATCTTCTTCTTGGCTCCTTCAGCAGGTTTTTGGGATCCAGAAGTACTACCACTAAGAAGATAAGGAAACTTTCTCTTCTTCATGATATCAGAAAGAGGAGTATCTGAACTAACAATAACTTCCTGATAAAGATCCATCACCAGAGAAGGAGGAGTAACAGGTCGGGCAATGAAGGAAGAAATGGTATTTCTGTATTGGAGCAAATAAGAAGCAAACCTAATGTGCCCCTCAATAATTGTTGTAAGGGCATGTTTTATAAATATTCGGGGTAGAATCTAGAAATTTTCCAAGTATCCTAGATCATAATTTAGTATTTCTGATACCGCTACATTCGACTCGTCTCCACAATCATCCTCGACGGCCTTAATTCGAATTCATGCATCAATCATCTTCGTAGATGCATCATGTGACAAGCGATGTACACTTCAATAGTTTCCACTACTCCACGTACTTATGGTATAAATAATTTTAATTGGAGTGTTTAATTATTTGCATAAATAGTTGGGAATATTTTTTAAAATAAAATTTCAAAGTTTGGAAGATGATAAACACGCAAAATCTTTTTAAGGAGGTTTTCTGAGACATGTCACTGATGTCGTTTGAATGACATCGTATCTCATTCGAACAAGATGCCATCTCACTCGAACGACATCGTGTTTCGATCGAACGACGCACCGCCTCAACTTCCTATTTAAACAGTGTTTGTGCTATACGTTTTTCTAAGTCGGCATATCTTCGTTTCTGTAAAACAGACCCTGTTTCCAAACTTCATATTTTAAGGTTTCAATGCCTTTTTGATTCACAAATAATTTCCAATCCTTTATGTGAATCCTCTAAACACCAAGGAAGATTATACTACTCATCTATATTAAACTTGTGGAGAAGACGAATCTTTTCCATTGCTGACCTTATGGAGCTCTTGTGGGAACTCTAGCCGACGACATCGAAATCGACGCCTGAGAGTATTTCGTATGTCACTACTTGTATTTTTATTGTAATCTGTGTAAACCGTTCTTTACAAAATTATGTGAAAATAAGATAGTTTTGCCCCTGTGGGGGATTTTTCCTCAACGGTGATTGTCTTGCATGCTTAGACTATTTCTTTATTCAATCACGTTTGTTTGCAAGTGTTAAGAATTGTTGGGACTAAAATTAGAATTTAATTAAATAAGTTTAACATTGATTTCTGGCGCACTCTCAAATTGGTATCAGATCCATTTACACAAACTTACTATATAATTTTTTCGCAATTTTTTTTCTTGATATCAATTTTCTTCTGAAAATTAATTTTTTGAAAAAGCGCAATTTCAATGGATAACTTATATAATAAAGTTCCAACTTTTGACGGGTCAAATTAGGCCTATTGGAAAGCACGCATGAAATTTCACCTAAAGTCTATATAACATCCCTCCTAATTAAATACTGGGTGGACAGTCCCATACCAAATTAAAATAGAATATACAGTTGGCTCATTCTTAGCATCATTGTCGAAAACATTTACAACTCACCCAATACCCAATTAAGCTGGTGTTAAAAACTTTCCAAATTTTAATTTCAACAAAATCCATTTTGAGTTTATAAATAACACTACACATATTATTCTACAACACTGATAACCAAACAGATAATACAAAAGAATTTAAATGCAATTGGAATAAACATTCCCAAATAATTAACCAATACAGTAATCCCAACGATATTAAATGTATTAAAATGACACGACTACAAGAGTATTTGACTCAGATAGAAAAGAGATAACTGAGTTCCTTTGGGCGACATGCCATGAATAAAAGAATACTGTGAATAAAATGAAGATGGGCGTCTAAGAAATACTCCATTGCTCCATAGCTCATCATAATCCGCTAAGGTTGGCGTCCCTGTTGCTGGACACCTGATATTGAAGGTACAATAGAAAAGAAAATATGCAAGGAAACGGGTCAGAGCCCGATGTGAAAATGATTTTTGAAAATAGCAAGTATTTAACAAGTGCAATAAAGCATTTATTATGTACATGTTAGTATACAACTCTCACTTGCTATTCTCACCTCTCATCTAGAGTGCACACTTAACGTTTCCTATTAACCTCCTAGTTAATGGTTCTTCTTCACAAATTTTCATAACATGATTCCATCCAATATCATAACCCCGTATGTCCCATACCATACGTAATATAATCATTCATATTCGTTTCCCATTAAAATGAGTTAAGCTTTTCAAATTTATCAGAATAATATTCATTAACTTAATTCAATTCTTTTTCTTTATTCACCGTCATCTACAATTATCACACAGTAGATTAATCAAACCGCTATATCCATTCATTTAATTCATTATATATATACATATATAATACGGCACCCCGAGTCACAGTTACGGTGCATGCATTACTCTACTATCACGTCCTATTATCGCAGGTCGCAGAATAGGGGACTAAAGGTTCGGTAAGGATTCCTCGAACCACAAACATCAACACAATCATTAGAGGCGAACATAGTTCTCATACCCATGAGACACGTACATACCTACGTTCCCATAGTCAGCGGACTTATCAACTCCCCGATAAGTCTTTCATAGACCTATGTTCTCGAACGACAAATAAAAAATCCCATGGATTCATCAGGATATGACTGCCCTCAAGCGTAAACCTCCCACCGATAGGAAGTAAGCTAGGTATGTCATACACATAAATCATCAATCAATCAAATAGGAATTATCATCTACCTATAATATAATATCAACAAGGTAATCACACTACCATAAGATAATTCCCATACGTAGCATTATATCTCTTTAAATTTAATCATCCCTGAGCCTCACTCATTACTCAAGGTTCAAATAAATTTTTCCTCAACATTTTATTCAGTAAGAAATCACTACTATCCTACTGGTTCATCTCATCTTATCTCCCGAATTGCCACGAATTAAACTCTCCTTTAATTAGGGTTATAACCAATTATTTCTAATCTCTTATAAACACATCTTCTATCAACTAGGATTGAATACCATCATCACATGGCTCATAGTCTATAGTGTTTCATTCACACTATATGACTTATCAACAAAATAAACATCCTCGCATCCTATAATATCTCTCCACTCCCGACGTCGTTAATGTTCATGTGCGGAGCGTCTCGAAAGCGAAATCCAAACAAGGAACCCGAGACTCAAATTAACATCCAAATAGACTTTTTTGACGATGCAATGACGCAGTCGAAACGACTATAAGGCTGATGTAAAAATAAGTTTCCTTTTTAATTTAACAAATTAGTCCGGATACGTCCCATACCGCGTCCGATTAAAAATTTAAATTACTGAATTAACAACTCACATCAATATCAATAACATCACATTCATATATTACCTAAATATCATTAAGTAATATTCAGAATCATTCATTTTTAATATCCTCAATTCGGATAAAACCCAAATGAATTAATTAATAATAAAATCCAATTAATCCATTAATTTAAAATATAACCCATTTTAAAAGTCATAAAAATTACGGGGTATTACATACTTCCCTCCTTATAACAGAATTTCGTCCCGAAAT
Organism: Sambucus nigra; assembly: GCA_949130495.1. Classification (NCBI taxonomy): domain Eukaryota; kingdom Viridiplantae; phylum Streptophyta; class Magnoliopsida; order Dipsacales; family Adoxaceae; genus Sambucus; species Sambucus nigra. The sequence continues at coordinate 554,437,919 of OX422215.1, read as the reverse complement.
TCGGAAAGATAAATCATACTAGTAAGGTCAACTCTGAGTATAAATCTCACATCGCAAGAAATCTAAGTAGTACCGCCCATACAGTACATTATCAAAAATTCCCATTGATGTTATACGCCTATCCTCACCATATAGTTTCAACTGAATCGAATTTAAATTTTACGCAATCTTCCCTATACCATCCTCGTAACCAAGTTCGGAAAAATGATCCTCATTTATTTAAGCAAATAAATCCTGAAGTCACAACTATTTACTATTTCACAATTATGAAAACTACTACAATCCAACCATCCAGGGCGCCCATACACCCTATCGTACAACTTTCATAATAATATTTATCACAACGATTATAAACTCATATCCTAAAGACCTAACTTATTTCGACTCCCAACGGTTATTAGTTTCATGCGTGGGGTGTCTCGCAAGGCGAAATCCATACAAGTAACCCCAGACTCAAATTAACATCCAAATAGACTTTTTTGACTATTTCAACCCTTCCGGATGCAACGACGCAGTCGAAATGACTATAAGGTTGATGTAAAAATAAGTTTCCTTTTTAATTTAACAAATTAGTCCTGACACGTCCCATACCGCGTCGTACTAAAAATTCAAATTACTGAATCAACAACTCCCAGCAATATCAATAACGTCACATTCATATATTACCTAAATATCTTTAAGTAATATTCAGAATCATTCATTTTTAATATCCTCAATTCGGATAAAACCCAAATGAATTAATTAATAATAAAATCCAATTAATCCATTAATTTAAAATATAACCCATTTTAAAAGTCATAAAAATTACTGGGTATTACAGTCTATTGATGAACGTGTTTGGGTTATGTGTGAAAGCGGGTGGTCACCTCCCACTATCACTGTAGAAAATGTAACTACTGTAAAATCTGTAACTCCATGGACTGAGGATGAATTTAAATGGAGCACATTTAACTCACATGGGCTTAGTGCCATTTCTGGAGCCGTCACACCTAACGAGTTTCGACGCATCATGACGTGTACCACTTTAAAAAAAGCATGGGATGTTCTGCAACTTACCCATGAAGGCACAAATGCAGTGAAATAATCTAAATTGCAAAACTTAACTACTCAGTTTGAAAATATCTCCATGCATGAAACTGAGTGTTTCGATGAATTTTAAGCACGCTTATCTGATATCGTGAACACTTGTTTTAATTTAGGAGAACACATTCCTGATGCTAGGGTAATTAAGAAAATTTTGAGATCACTGTCTAAGAGATTTATACCCAAAGTCAATTTGTTAAATTTATTAGGTAATCTAAATACGCTGAAATTAGAGGAGTTAGTGAAAGACCTACAAAACTATGAAATTGGCATGTTCCCTAACACGATAAAATCAAAAGATAAAGGGGTAGCTCTTAAAGCCCAGGCCAAAAAGAGTGAGGGGTCAAAGAGAGGTGAGTCGTCTACGAAAAGAGAGGAAGAGATGTTTGATTCTGATTCTGATTTTAACTTAGATAATTTGGTCCTTTTTGCTAAAAATTTCAAGAAAATTTTCAAATTAAAGAAAAATGGAAATTTAAAGATAAAAAGAATTTTGAGAAAAATAAATCTGAAAAGAAATTTGAGAAAGATAATAAAGATACCTCTAAGAAAGATAGTGAGAGATGTTTTGAGTGCGGTGGCAAAGGTCATAGGGGGTTTGAGTGTGCAACTAGGTTGAAACGTCAAGAACATTCCAAATATGTGTTAAACACCACCTTTAGTGATGATAGCGAGGTTGAGTCGGTGGACTCTAGAGACGAGTCATTGCATGAATGTAACTTCATCGCATTCATGGCTAGTCATATGATTATTGACAATGCTCCTCACGATGATGAGGATGCAAGCTCACAAGGACACCTCGATAGTGATAGCAGTGTGAGTGAGGGGGATGAAGATGCAAGTGAGAGCGAAAGTGATCTCTGACACGCGTACGCTGATACTTTCAAAACTAAAAAGCGTAACAAAGCATTACCTCTTAGGATTATATCTCTAGAGAAGGAATTAGGAGATATGAGAGAGAGACCTCCATGTCCACTGTGTTGAGAGAGAGAGGGAAAGAGGGACCGTCTGTGATGAGAGAGAAAAAGTTTTTGGAGAGAGAGAAAGTATTTTTATGAAAGAAAAAGGGGACTTGACTAAGCAAGTGGCTGATCTGACGAGTGAGCTCCATTCCTTCCTAGACACTCAAAAATAACTAGAATCCCTTATAACCCAACTCACTCAGGACCTTGAGAGAGCCCGAGAAGTCAAGGTAAGAATTGAGGACTGATCTGTAAGATGGGAAAGATGCTCCTCGCCCCTGCTTTGGCTTTAGGTGAGAGGACGAGAATAGGTTTTGATGGCGCTTCCAAGTTCCATATGACATTAGAACCGGTTCCCGAGTTTATTACTAATCCTTATGGCCACCCTCCTAAAAACCAGAAGAGAGTTCGGCCAAGAAAAGCAAATCGAAGTCGGCCTAAGTCTACATATTTCTGTACTTACTGCAAAAGAAAGAGCCACCTTACCGAGTTTTGCTATAGTTTGGGCCAAACACGATGTATATTTACTCCGCTATATGCCACTACTGATTTTTTAGAGTCTTAGAGAGCGAGTTGAGTTTTTAGTCGCCATATCTCAGAGTATAGTAGAAGAGTTCCCATGGATTTCTATACCGTTAGTGGACACTTATAAAATCCTGACTAGAGTCAACAATGACAAGGGAAAATATAAGGTTACCACTACTTGGGTGCCTAAACACAACTCAAAAGACCTTGTTGTTCATTTTGATCTTAAAGCACATAATTCCCTATAGTGGCACTTCGATAGTGGGTGCTCCAGGCACATGACTGGTGACGTTTCTTTGCTTACCTCCCTTGAGGATCATAAGGAAGGTAAAGTCACCTTTGGAGACGGGAGCAAGTCTAGCATAGTAGGACGAGGTAAAGTAGAGTTACCAGGATTTCCTAAGATAGAAAATGTGTTATAAGTCAAGGGATTGAAGGCAAATTTACTTAGCATTAGCCATCTGTGTGACGCTGACTTTGCAGTAAAGGTTGACCAGAATAAATGCCACGTCTATGATCAAACAGGTAAACTTTTATTGCAAGGGGTGAGGACTAATGACAATTATTATGGGATTATGCTTGAGTCCTCATTTGTCTGCAATAATACCACGATCATTACCATGGATCTGTGGTACCAACGTCTAGGTCATGTGAACTTTCTAGATTTGGAAAAGTTGGCCAAAAAGGACCTAGTACGTGGATTACCATCGCTTGAAAAGCCAACTTCTGCAGTTTGTGGACCCTTCCAGTTGGGAAAGTAAATTCTTAGCCCCCATCAGAAGTTGAGTTCCATTATCACCTCTCGCATCCTTGAGTTGATACATATAAATCTTATGGGTCCTACTCGTACTGAGAGTTTAGGTGGTAAGAGGTACATTCTTGTGATGGTATATGATTTCTCAAGCTACTATATTATAGGTTTTTTGCGAGAGAAATTCGATGTTGTGGACTTTTTTATGACCAAGTGCTGTGTCCTGCAAAATCAACACGGTGTCACTGTCAACATAATACATAGTGACAATGACACTGAGTTTAAGGAAGAAAAAGTAGATATTTTTTATGATAGCCTCAGAATTAAACACAAAATTTTGACCGTTAGGACTCCTCAGTAAAATGGGATTGTTGAGAGGAAGAATCGGACGATACAAGAAATGGCTATATTTATGCTTCTGGATCGTAATGTTGTAAGAAGATTTTGGGCAGAGGCAGTGTCTACCGCATGCCACACGGTGAATAGGGTATATCTTCATCCACACACTCTTACGACGCCCTACGAATTTTGGACGGGAAAGAATCCTAACCTTTCATATTTCCATGTCTTTGGGAGCAAATGCTACATCCTACGGGATAGAGAGAAATTAGGAAAGTTTGACTCCCGAAGCAACGAGGGGATATTTTTAGGTTATTCATCTTCTATTAGTGCTTATCGGGTGTATAACCTGAATAGCTCTAAGGTTATAGAGTCAATAAATGTCACTGTGCAAGATGACGAACCACCGATGTTTATTGATTCTAACCTTTTGGGTGAGGGTGACGCACTTAATGATGATCCCGTTGTGCCTCCCATACCCAGAGAGGATCCCATTACTGATTTAGGGGACAATCCTGCTTGGGTTCACAAAAGTCATGATCCTTATAGTATATTAGGAGATCCCACCCTTGGGGTCAAGACTCATGCTCAGTTAGAGAACGTTATTAGCCATGTTTGCTACACGTCCAAAGTCGATCCCAAGAACTATAAAGAATCACTCAAAGATGAACACTGGAGATGTGCTATGCAGGATAAGTTGCTTTAGTTTAGAAAGAATGATGTTCGGGAACTGGTCCCCCGACCTAGTGAGACAAATGTGATAGGTACTAAGTGGATCTTCAAGAATAAGGTGGATGAGACTAGTACAATTATTTGTAACAAGGCTAGGTTAGTCGCTCAAGGCTACACACAGATTGAGGGTATAGAATTTGACGAGATATTCCCTCCTATTACGAGGCTTGAGTCCGTCCGCTTACTACTCACCATCACATGTAATCTGCGCTTCAAGTTATATCAGATGGATGTAAAGAGTGCCTTTCTGAATGGAATTCTATGGGAGGAGGTTTACGTGGAATAACTAAAAGGGTTTGAAGACCCTAAGAACCCTGATCACGTCTACTATCTGAGGAAAGCCTTATATGGTTTGAATCAAGCACCCCGTGCTTGGTATGAAAGGCTTACTTCCTATCTCTTAGCTCGTAGCTTCAAGAGAGGGGGAGTTGATATGACATTGTCTGTCATGAGAGATAACGGTGCTATTTTGGTTACCCAAGTCTATGTGGAGAACATAGACTTTGGATCCACGTGCTCCCAGCATGCTCATCACTTTGAGGAGGAGATGAAGTGTCAGTTTGAGATGAGCATGGTTGGTGAGATTACTTTCTTCTTTGGTCTCTAGGTTCGTCAGCTAGAGGATGGGATGCTCATATCCCAATCCAAGTATGCTAGAGACCTTGTGAAGAAATTTGGTCTAGACTCTGCTAAGCACGCACATACACCTATGAGTACCTCAACTAAGATTAGCAAGGACACTTCAGGCAAGGACGTAGAACAAACCTTGTATCGGAGTATGATAGGTCCCCTTCTTTACTTGACTACCAGTCGTCCCGATATAGACTTTAGTGTTGGAGTCTGTGCGTAATATCAGGCGTCCCCGAAAGAGTCATACTTACTCGCTCTTAAACGTATTATCAAATACATGAGTGGGACTCTCTCACTTGGAATTTGGTATTCTTTTGATATCAGTGACCATTTATCTTCCTATTCGGATGCCGATTGGGCCGGGGATGCAGATAGATGTAGGAGCACTTCTGGTGGGTGTTTCTTTTTTGGTTCTGCTCTTATATCTTGGTTGATTAAGAAGCAAAACTTCATATCTTTGTCCACTGTGGAGGCTGAGTACATAGCCGCCAGGAGTTGTTGCACGCAACTTCTGTGGATGAAGCATATGTTGTAGGATTATGGGATATCACAGGACACCATGACTATTTCCTGTGATAATACGAGCGCGATACACATATCCCGTAATCCAGTCCAGCATTCGTGCACAAAACACATTAGGATATACGAAAACTTTATCCGTGCGCTTGTAGAGGAAAAGGTCATAACCTTGAGTTTTGTATCTACCGACCTCTAGTTAGCCAATATCTTCATGAAGCCTTTATATGCCCTTAGATTCGAGAGTCTTAGGAAGTCTTTAGGAATTTTCACATTTAACTAACGGGTGGTCACCAAGTCTAGAGTAAGATCCACTTTTCTTTGATTATATCTTTTGATTCTTATCTCTATATTGTATCTTTTGTATATTTATTTGTTTGATTTTTTATTCTTTTTAAATTAGAAAAAGCCAAAAAGATTTTATTTTAGTATTTTCTGTTTTTGGGTTTAATAGGGATATTAGATTGTATGTCAGTTTGTTTTGGACAGCATAGTTCGAATATTTTTATGTATGTACCGGCATAGACATAGGGAGAGATTTGTAAGGACATGTTTTATAAATGTCTGAGGTAGAATCTAGGAATTTTCTAAGTATCCTAGATCACAATTTATTATGTCTGATACCGCTACATTCGACTCGTCTCCACGATCATCCTCGACGGTCTTGATTCGAATTCATGCATCCATCATCTTCATACGTGCGTCATGTGACAAGTAACGTACACTTCAATAGTTCCCACTACTCCACGTACTTATGGTAAAAATAATTTTAATTGGAGTGTTTAATTGTTTGCATAAATAGTTGGGAATGTTTTTTAAAATAAATTTTCTCGTCTCATGTGTGTAGGTATTAAAATGGAGAATTGTTTTTGCACACCCTGATGATGACAAAGAAAGTTTGAAGAGTTGAAGATTTGAAGATGATCGAATTTGTGAAGACACACTTTTAGTATTTCTAGTTTTTAGGTTTAATGGGGATATTAGATTGTATGTCAATTTATTTTGGGCAGCATAATTATGATATTTTATGTATGTATCGGCAAAGACATAGGGGGAGATTTATAAGGACATGTTTTATAAATGTCCGGGGTAGAATCTAAGAATTTTCCAAGTATCCTAGATCACAATTTAGTATATTTGATACCGCTACATTCACTTCGGCTCCATGATCATCCTCGATGACCTTGATCCGAATTCATGCATCCATCATCTTCATACGTGCATCATGTGACGAGCAACGTACACTTCAACAGTCCCCACTACTCCACATACTTATGGTAAAAATAATTTTAATTGGAGTGTTTAATTATTTGCATAGATAGTTGGGAATATTTTTTAAAATAAATTTTTGAAGTCTGGAAGATGATAAACACGCAAAATCTTTTTAAGAAGGTTTTCTGAGACACGTCACTAATGTTGTTCGAACGACATCGTATCTCGTTCGAACGAGATGCCATCTCACTCAAAAGACACCGTGTTTTGCTCGAACGACGCACCGCCTCAACTTCCTATTTAAACAGTGTTCGTGCTACATGTTTTTCTAAGTCTGCATATCTCCGTTTTTGATTCACAAATAATTACTAATCCTTTATGTGAATCCTCTAAACCCCAAGAAAGATTATACTACTCATCTGGATTACACTTGTGGAGAAGACGAAGCTTTTCCATTGTTGACCTTCTGGAGCTCTTGTGGGAACTTTAGCCGACGACATCGAAATCGATGCCTGAGGGTATTTCGTATGTCACTACTTGTATTTTCATTGTAATCCATGTAAATCGTTCTTTACAAAATTATAGTGAAAATAAGATGGTTTTTCCCATGTGGGGGATTTTTCCTCAACAGTGATTATCTTGCATTTTTAGACTATTTCTTTATTCAATCACGTTTGTTTGCATGTGTTAAGAATTGTTGGAACTAAAATTGGAATTTAATTAAATAAGTTTGACATTGATTGCTGGTGCACTCTCAATTGTCTTGTGAAGTCCCCAAATAAACTCCAATTCTGTTAAATTTACTTCACTCTCTTTGGGGGATTTTCTCTTCCGGTCAACTGCAATCAAATTTATAAAGCAATAATCAGTATGACATTTTATCAAATATAGATAGGGCAAAATTATTAAAACACAGTGACGATACGAGAAATCTTTCACATGTAGATCAAGCATGGTACACCATAAGGCGCGTAGCAAGATGCACTGCCGCGGCCCCGTATGGTACACCATGGTAGAGCTAGAGCCCGACTGATTACGCTCCTCAACGTTTGAAGTTTTTGTAACTACCCTAGTGGAGGCCACGACCCTAAGACATATTTACTGTCTAGCCGTATCCCCTCCTAGGTAGCAAGGAGCAATCCCAAACTTGAAGCTCGGGATCTGAGTTTCTCTCCCGAAACTTATGGGGAGCACACCTACTAGGGTTTGTTCATGAGTAAATAACCTCTCGGTGCACACAAGGCGCAGTTTCAATGATAACCCTAGATCATAGGCCAAGAACAACAAAGAAGGAGTAGATACAATCCCTCCCTAATCATTCATCTTTTTGAGGAAAAAGCCCGTCATGCTTCTCGATACTAGCTAGATAGAATGATATCACAGGGGTATGCAAGATGGATCTAAAGCCATAAGGTGGAGTATATCTGGATATAAGAAATACCCATATATGGGTGTGAATATGATGTGGAGTCCAATAACCAGTACCCGACCCATGAGGAGATGATCCAAAGGACCCCCCGGGATCGAATAAGGTGTTTGAAGAACTCATATGTGCAGAGAAACACGATTGAAATGTCTCGTTCCCACAGACGGCGCCAGATTGATGATACGAGAAATCGTACACATATAGATCTCGTGCCAACAAATCAAGTATGAAGTGTAGAATAAATAGATAAAGCAAGCAAACAGAGAGTAGACAACATATAGAGTGGTTCAGCCCCTAAAATGGGCCTACGTCCACTGTGTTGCCTCCTTCTCATTATGTGCATCGCATTGTACAATATTATCATGCCTATAGAGGTGTACAAGTATGAGAATAAAGGAGAGTACATGATAGTATTAGAGATTCCGGTGAGCCCGTGAGGTGGCTGTGATGTAGATTCTAGGCCTCCAAAACTTATGTTAGGGTGATGTAGAGGGAATCTATGTTATAGTGCCTCGGGTGTGTTTGGAACCGATCCCCTGAATCCCCTTATCTCGAGGTGTGGACCCTTATTTATAGGAGGTCTGTGAGTTGAATCACGTGCCCTGAGCACGTGGCGTACACCAAGTCTGCAGTAGATGTGGATGAGGGCGTGCGCCCAGAGCAGCAGCGCTGCGCAGCTGGAGGGGCTCTGCGGAACCTGAGCTGAGGTCATTGGGGTTCCGCGGCTTCTTATGGAGAGGCCTCACCCTACAGGAGTTCTGTCCGCGCCTCAGATGAGATACAGGCCGCGGCATATATGGCTTGAATGCGATTATAGAAGTATTGCCACAGCAGGGTGCTATACTTGTACTATCACACAGAACAACCTATCCCGTTTCCAAAGAGAGGACATCTAGGTCCTTGAAATTTAGCACCTCCATCTAAGGGAGCACGTTGTCAATTTTTTAGAACTACCCCGTGATCAAAATAATTCCTATTAGAATCAAGGAGGTTAACTACTAAATCTTTACTAACTGCCCAAGTTTTTAAATAATAAGTGGTATCACTAGTTACCCATTTATAATAAAATATTTTCTCTGGAATCCATAGATGGGTTCTATAGATTTGATTTAACCTATATACTACATTCACCACTCTCCATATGTTAGGAGCTATTCTTGCAGGTACAACATTAAAATACTGACAAAACTCTAGACACAGGGGATTGGGAGGAAATGTGAACCCACACTCGGCAATAAAAATGGATGGGAACCAATGGCCCTCAGCAAGAGAGAAAAATCATAAGGAAAAGTGGAATGTTCTAGTACAACCTAAGATGGAATGTTAAAGTCATTCATGAACTTATCAAGCGGCTCAATTGAATAAATCATGATGAAGAAGCGAAGAAGAAGAGAGAAAAGTTCTTACAAAGGTTTAAGGATTTAGCAAGAACTAAAGATAGGAAAGAAAATGATCGCACGAAAGTTCAAAGAACACATCAGTAAAATCAGAAATGAGAGATAGAAGATGGTCGAAGTTTTACCGCTCTCACCTCAAAAACTGGGAAAAATAATAATTAAAGTGAATGACGGTTGAGTTTACGACGACCAATAAGAGAAAAGATGAAAATACTCGAGAAATGTTCGCTAAAATTTGAAATATTTACAAAACTGCCATTCGCGCTAAAAAAATGTCAATTAACTGGATAAATTTCACAAGTCTGGAAGGTCTGCAACCAACCAAGCAGCCCTAACTACTGTTAAAGCATAACATTCCACACTTTTGCATCAGCTCCAAGTATGAAACATTGGGGGCTTCTGTTGATACTAGAATTTACCACTTTACGTGGACCAATTTTAATCCAACACGTGTCATCCAATGTGACACAAGTCCAAGTCAGCATGATGCAAAAGCTCGACGAATAGGGAAGCCCGAAGAACAGGGAAGACCAACCAACGGTCAAAAATCCAACCCGTATAACTAATGAAACGATAGCAGTCTTACAACCTGTATTGCCAATGAAGCGACACCAGTCGTATATTTAATTCTCATTATATATTGATGTAAATGCCTAACAAATGAAGGCATTCCATCCTTTCACATGACAACTATCAACACCCATATTGGGCTATAAATACATTATAATACCCTCATTGCAAGGGACCGAAAAACAAATCAAGGGAGTCAATACATAACAGTAGACGTAGGCTTTTTCATTGAGTCGAACCACTTTAAAAATCTCTTTATCTTATTTATTTTTACTTATTTATCTGTGATCAATCAATTAGGCTTAGTCTAGTTTTTTGCATTTATACCACTATCAATTTGGTTCATAACATGTTTTTTCTCGAATACTAATGAATCTAAGTGACACCATATCCTAATTTGATGCTTGATAATTTTTTAATCAAACTTTATCTTTAAAGCTCAATCTAATTACCAATAGTCACTAAATTCCTGATGCGCGACAAAGAAACTGAATTCAAAAGATTGTGCCATATTCAGCACATTCTGTCAAGAAGGATTCAAAGTTGCTCATAATAATCCAATGTTGCTCAGTGCCTTTTTACTTCTTCTTTTTTTCCAAACAAGTTAGTTACAATTAATGTTTAATCCCAAAATATTTGGAGACTTATTTCACACTAAAGGTTATAGATTAGCCTATGTTCTTGATCTCAGACAAAACATGGAGTTGGACAAATTCATTGATAAAGAAAAGAAGAGCCCCGCGCCCACTAGGAACCACAATAGGTGTACTTGCAGTTATTTGGTTAGAAAGAGCCATATTTGTAGGAATGCAATTGTGTATTACTAATGTCACTTAAATATTGTTTAGTTAGGGTTTTCCCATACCAATGATACGGTTGTATTTTTATTTTGGTGTATTTTTCTCGTGCACACTTGTAATTTTCTCTCTAATGTCTTTATGCTTATTGTAGGCTTCAAGCCAACTGGAGACTTATTAGAAGACAATGTATGGTTCATTTTTTGTTATGCTTTGACTTATTCTTGTAACAAATTGTAACAAAACCATAATGTTAGGAATAGGCTAGATTAGTTTCCTATTTTTTCTTTATTTTGAATTCTTTTGAATTTTGGTTATGATTTGTAAATTATCTTATAAACAGAATTTAGTATTTTGGTCTTTCTCATTAATGAGAAGATAACTCAAAAACCATAGTCTGAGTTATTTTACGAGGTATCAGAAGTTCCTTTTTAAACTAAAGTCTTCTCTTCTGAAATTCTCTCTTCTCACCTCAATCATGGCCAAAAACTCTTCCATTGTTTCTTCCTCATCTTTCACGGATCCCTATGTGATCCACCACTCCAATAGTCCTACTGCCCTTCTAGTTTTACCACCTCTTTTTGGTCATAACTATGCCACTTGGGTGCACTCCATCATCATGGCTTTACGAGAAAAAAATAAGTTGGGCTTTGTTGATGGCTCCATTGATACACTAAAGGGTTCCACGGATATGCCTTCTTGGAATTGCTACAATGATCTCGTTATCAGTTGGATTCTTAGTTCTATTGCTCCCGAAATCCGTACTAGTGTTCAATATTTTGAGACTCCCTGTGACATCTGGATTGACCAGATTTATCAACTTAAATAATTCATTTCGGTATTGAAATAATAAAACTCTTTTGTTTCTTCTTATTTTACTCAATTAAAATCTCTCTGGAATGAGCTAAATGCAATTAGCACCATTTATCCTTGCATGTGCGCCACCAGTAAAGACCTTGTTGAACGACTCCATCATGATTATGAGATATAATGGTTATAAGTACTTCACGTTCGCTTTTTTGCTATTCAGTGTCAAATCTTTCTCATGGACCCATTTCCGTCTACTACAAACGTTAATTACTAGGTATGATAAAAAGAAAAACGACAAGGAATAAATAACTCTAATGTTCCCTCTCTTGAATCTGATACTCTCCACATCGGTCGTCCTTCACAACCAACTCCTTCTTATAAGCGCCAGTGCCAACATTGTAACCGACATGATCTCACTAGAACTACCTGCTATAAGCTTCATGGATACCCAAAGTCAAAGAATGTGGTTACTCTCGTTGCTCACCCGAAGGACTATCCTTCATCTCTTACCCTCACTACAGATCAATACAACTGCCTATTTACTATCCGAGCAGCTTCTTCATCCGATCATTCAACCATAAACAATGTTAACCTTGCAGGTATGTCTCTTTTATTTTCTCTTTCACCTACAACATGGATCGTTGATTTGGGCGCTAATAATCATGTTTGTTTTTCTCTAAAGTTATTTTCAACATATCACCCTTCTCCTGCTCATTTTTTTGTTCAACTTCCTCATGGTTCTCATGCTCAGGTCTTAAATATTGGAACAATAAAGTTTTCTTCGTATCTCATCTTTGACGATGTATTTTATGTTCCCAATTTTAAATTTAATTTACTTTCTATATCTCAACTAACCCGTTATTTACCTCGTGATGTTCGGCTTTTTTCTTCTTATTGTGTTTTTCAGGACCGAATGACAAGTCAAATACTTGGTGGGGCTGATTCTCATGATGGCTTATATTTTTTTATGTTCAGCATCACATTTTTCATTTCTATTAAGTTCTAAGAAATTTGATCTTTGGCATTACCGCATTGGTCACCCATCTTTATGTCATTTTTAATTTTTAGCTAGGGAAATTTCTTACGTTAAATCATCCTTTTCAAGTGATTATAATGTTTGCCATCAGGCAAAGCAAACTCATTTGTCGCATAATCATAATTCTTCAATTTTTAATTTTTATTTCGAACTAATTCACTGCGATCTCCGAGGTCCCTTTTCGGTACCTTCTCATAGTGATACTCGATATTTTTTAACGATTGTCCGTGATCATTCACGTTGAACTTAGGTGTATCCCCTGAAATTGAAATCTGAAACACAAATAATAATTTTATATTTTTTACTATGGTTCAACGTCATCAGAAATCCAAAGTTTCTAATATCATCTCTGGTGGTGGTGATATTTTCCTGCCACAATTTCAAACATTCCGGCTCGATAACGGCACCGAATTTCTATCGAATTCCTTCAAAAGTGGTTTCATGCAAATGAATTGTTCAATGAAGTTGTCGACCCACCCTCAACAAATGGCGTTGTCGAACAAAAACATCGACATCTTTTAGATGTTGCTCGTGCTTTTTGTTTTCAAGATCACATGCCATTGCATTTTTGGGGTGAGTGTATATTTACGATGACTTTTTTGATAAATAAAATGCCCACCCCGTTATTCAGAACTAAATCCCCACACGAAGTTCTCCTCGTTTCCCACCCTTTTTATTCACATTTGCGGGTTTTCAGTTGATTATGTTTCGCACGCAATATTAAAAATGCTAATAAATTTCATGCTCATGCAAAACCATGCATTGTTGTTGGATACCCTCACGTTCAAAAGTGTTATCGGATCTACAATCTTGAAACTAAGATGACATACAGTTCTTTTGATGTAACTTTTCATGAAACTCAATTTCCTTTTTGTGATGCTGTTTTTCTAAGTTTTGAAACTCATGTCCATGTTGCTCCTATTAATGATGGTCGTGACTTCGATTATCCTCTTCAAATTAATGATGCAATTGATTCACCTTCTCCCACCTAGTTGGACTCTCCTTATGATTCAACATCTTATGCCTCTGATTCCATTTCTGATTCGTCTACAGGACTGTCCTTAGTTTCTCTTGTTGGTTCGTTGCCTGTCATTTTAAATGTGCCCATTAGTTCCTCCCAACCAATTCCTATATCCATTCTGGTTTCCTCATCACGCTCGTGTCGTCCTAAGCGTGGTCCATTTCATTTGCGTGATTGTTATTGTTCTTTTGTATCTCCCGTCACTTCTCATCCGCTTGGTAATTATTTGGATATGTCTCACATTCCTTTGTACCATCATGTTTTTCTTTCTCAGGTTCTCATTAATGACGAACCTACTACTTTCACCCAAGCAATGCGATCGTCTGCTTAAAAAAATGATATGGTGAAGTAGATTCAGGCTTTGGAAGCCAATAATACTTGGTCCCTTGTTCCGTTACCTCCTGAAAAATAATCAATTGGTTACAAGTGGGTCTACAAAATCAAACATCGCTCCGATGGTTCTATTGAACGTTATAAAGCACGTCTTGTTGTAAAAGGTTACACCTAAATTGAAGGGATTGTTATCATGATACACTTGCTCCTGTTGTGAAGTTGGTTACTGTTCGTCTTTTGCTTTCTATTGCAACCATTGAAAATTGGTCTCTTCATTAGTTGGATGCCAATTATGCGTTCTTACAAGGGAACCTTGATAAAGAAGTTTATATGAAACCACTACTTCATTTTTCTCGTAATAGGGACCTCGTGTTTGTAGACTTCATAAATCTCTGTACGGTTTAAAACAAGTCTCTCGTCAGTGGTTCTCTAAATTTTCTTCCACCCTTCTCGACGAAGGTTTCTCTCAATCTATTGCCGATTACAGTTTCTTTTCTCTCAAAATGGTGATATTTATCTTTTTTCTTCTCGTTTATGTTGATGACATCCATCAATAATTTCAAACGTTCTTAGAGAAGAAATTTTCAATCAAGGATCTCGACGCGTTATAATAATATTTAGGGATTGAGTTTACTTGGTCTTCTTAGGGCATTTTCTTATCGCAATGCAAATATAATCTTGATATTCTTTAGGATGCCGATTTAATTGGGGCTTTCCTATGGAATAAAATCTCAAATTAACGCCCAAGGATGGTGATGTTCTACCCGATCCTACTATTTATTTTGCGCCTTATTGGCCGTCTTCTCTATTGATCCATCACACATTTTGACATTAAATATGTTATGAACACTCTTACCCAGTTCATGTAATCTAATCGGTCATCTCATTTTGATGTTGTCACTTGTATTATACAATAACTCAAGGGATCTATCGGGAAATGTATCCTTTTATCTTCTACTAGCTCGCTCGATCTCATAGGTTATTCTGTTTCTAATTGAGCGGGGTGACCGATTACTCGTTGTTTAATTGTGGGCTATTTCACTATGCTCGACTCTAGTCCTATATCCTAAAAAATAAAAAAATAATTCACAGTTTCAAAATCCTCCGCTAAAGCCGAATATCGTGCTTTCTCTACTCTTGACTTATGAGCTTCAATGGCTGAAATACGTTTTTTTTATCTTAGCGTTCTTCATTCGCAGCCTATTCCTGTATTTTATGATAATAAGGCTAAAATACATATTGCTGGAAATTGGTTTTTTCATGAACGAACTAAGCACATTGAACTTGATTGTCACTATGTTCATGGAAAAATTAAATCCCGTTTAATTTCTCTAACCTATATTTGATCTCATAACCAGTTGACCGACATCTTCACCAAACCGTTGGGTGCCGAAGCTTTTAAATATCTCACTCACAAGTTGGGTGTGGTTGACTATTCTCCCACATCTCCAACTTGAGGGGTAATATTAAAAGACAATGTATGCTCCGTTTTATGTTTTGCTTTGACTTATTCTTGTAACAAACCCATAATGTTAGGAATATGTTAGACTAGTTTCCAATTTTGCTCTGTTTTGAATTCTTTTGAATTTTGGTTATGAGTTGTAAATTATCTTATAAATAGAATTTAGTATTTTGGTCCTTTTCATTAACGAGAAGACAACTCAAAAACCATAGTCTGAGTTATTTTGCACGCGTCTTTGACCTTATTTACAAAACTACATAATATATCATGCAATTTTGGTTATGAGTTGTAAATTATCTTATAAATAGAATTTAGTATTTTGGTCCTTTTCATTAACGAGAAGACAACTCAAAAACCATAGTCTGAGTTATTTTGCACGCGTCTCTGACCTTATTTACAAAACTACATAATATATCATGCAAGCGAAAATAATTTTATAACTGCAATTATTCTAAATATAAAAATATTTGCTATATATGTTGTGAATTGATTTGAATACGAAGATTCATCAAAATCGAACAAAATATTCTATAAAGATTCCACGTCAGAGAATTTTTACAGAAGATAAGGTTAAGAAATAAAACATGCATAAACTAACAGTATAGACAATATATCCCAAGACAATATCCAAATCCTTTAAAATGTCTAAGATGTGTACAATAGAATACACAAAATTGGAAGAGTAGATACAACAAATTATGAGTATGATTGATTCTGAGCTAAACTAAGGTTGCATTTGTTTTTTCATCTGAAACCGAAGTCTAAATCTAAAATCTGAAAAATATATTTGTTCTTATGTCTGGATATACATCTAAATGAATGTATTTAAACTATATTCAGATTTCATATTCAAATTCAGACTTCAGATGTAACTTTTCATCTTAATCATTCAGAGACAAATATAGCCATTTTCCTATTAATCATTTCACAAAACAAACACTATATGTTCTCTCTTAAGTCTAAATAGTTCAGATTCAAAATTAAGAGGTAAAATTAAACTCCACCTAATAGTATAGACATTTTTTTAATAGAATGCTATATATCAAACACCCAAAATTTTAATTCCCTTGCATTTCTGTTGAAGTTTAAAACCTAAAAATCCAAAACAAAAATAAAATAAATAAGAACCTTAAGATTAAACACACAAAATTAATTATAAACTAAAAAATTGTATTCTCACCCAGAGAAGATTGTTAACGATTTGATTTTGCCCATGACCATTTATTTTCTCTCATTGTAACTGTGAAATTCAGATCCTCAATAGTTTTTAAATTTTTAAATGGGTGTCACAATTCCTAACCATCACATAGACTAAATAACCATAACAAAAACCCATAACCACCACCATAAAAAATCAGTAATAACCATAAGTGATAATTTTACGACCACAATAATCATGTATATAAAAAAAGATTTTTTAAACCCTATGGCCCATAAACTATGTTAGTTGTACCAATTCAGTCCCTAAACAAAAAAGGACCAATTCAGACCCAAATTATGACATTAAAACTCTACACACCCTTTTGTCAATGCCCCATTAGAAGTAAACAACTAAAGGTTCTTTGCCTCATTTTTTTTCAAGAGCACAACTCTAAACACCAAAAAAGAAAAGACAAAAAATGATGATTCCTCTCCGAAAACCTTAGTTACCAAATCAATTCGACTACAATCCTCAATCGGTAGTTGTTTGCAGATATGGAATGGCGTTTGAGGCAAGTTCATGATGTATTGGTGAACCCTAACAAGGATTATGGTATGTTTTTTTAGTTTTCATATCATTTGAATTAGGGTTTCCATAATTTGCTTCAAGTATTGATCTTTTGTATTGATTTCTTCATATATATATTTTTTCATTTTAGCCAAACATTGTCCATACTTCAGTATTAGGTGGCATCATGGGGGAAAATTGCTTGAAAACCCTAGGAAATATATTGGTGGTGGGGTTAATTTTATTGATTGTGTTGACACAGATAATGTTTCTATTCATGAAATTAAAATCATGGGTGAATAATTAGTTGTGCTCTTATATATCTCATTTGGTATAGGATTCCTAATCCAGAAGTAAATATTGGGTCAAAACCACTTGAGCAAGATAGGGATATATTAGACATGATTCAATATGTTCCTACATATAGGGTCATTGATGTCTATTTTGAGCATGTTGATGAGTTTAATGATGAATAAGGAAGTAATGATAGGGGTCATGTAGGGAATGAGATAGAAGATTCATATTTGAGTGATGATTTTCTTGTTGATGCAAATATTGTTCACAATCAATTGAGTATTGATGGTTTTAATGAAGTTGATGTTTATGATCTTAGTTTGAATGATAACGAATGATCTGATTATGAGAATTCAAATGAAATTTTGAGTTTATCTTCTTTTGAAGACGAGTTAAAAATTGTTAAACCAAAGACTATTAGATATCCCGAATGGAATCCCAAGAGGGACTTAAAAACCCCTCAATTTCATATTGGCCAAGTATTTGCACATGCAAAACAATTGAGTGAAGCTATTAGAGAGTATTCAATTGTGAATAACAAAGAGATTAAATTTCAAAAAAAATGAAAAGTGGAGAGTCAGAATAGGTTGTGTGCTACCATGTGAGTGGAAAATTTATGCTTCGAATGTGCAAGGGAAAGATTCACTTCAAGTCAAATCATTGAACAATAAGCACATTATATGTAGGCCTTCATATCAATATAGGAATATGACTTCAACGTGGTTATCAAACAAATACTTGGAAACCATTAGGTCCAACCCTAAGTTACCTCTAGAGGCCTTTAGAGAGACTATGAAGAGGTATTTTAAGGTTGGTGTTTCCAAAGTCCAAGCTTACAAAGCAAAGAGGAAGGCAAAAATATAGGTCGAGGGATGTCATAAGGAGCAGTACTAGAGAATTTGGGATTATTATGGTGAGATTAAAAGGGCAATATGAGGTTTAACTTCGAGAGTTGATTATGTAGAGGGTTCACCTGGTATAGATCCAAGATTTAGGAGGATGTATTGTAGTCTTGCACCACTTAAGAAAGGTTTTTTTTATCTCTTTTTATACCCTTGATATGTTTGGATGGTTGCTTCTTGAAAGGAACTTACCCTGAACAACTTCTTTCTGCAGTTGGTGTTGATGTAAATAATGGAATTTGCCCTATTGCATATGCAGTGGTGGAAAAGAAAAATAAGAAAACACAGGGTTGGTTTGTTGAGCTACTTTGTAATGACATAGGGATTTACAACCAATTCAACTACACTTTCATGTACGACCAACATAAGTTAACTATATCCAATCTTAGAGTTTATAAACTGTAATATACATATTAAAACAGTTAACTGTATTATGTATTATGCATATTACAGTTGTAATATTAACAGTAATATATTACAGTTGGATATCCAATGCAATATGCATACTAATATGAACTGTGATATGCATATTAATATGCGTATTAGTTCTTTGTAAATTTACACTTAATGTTGGAATATGCACTTAAATTTTTTCACGCAGAGGTTAATTGAGGCATTGTAGAGAATTGTACCTCATTGCAGTCATAGAATTTGTGTAAGACGCCATCACAACCACTTTAAAAGGACTTTCCTCAAAAAATTATTGAAGGACTTGTTTTGGAGGTGTGCAAGGGCAACCACTATGGAATACTTCAACAAATACATGGTTGAATTGAGGGTAGTAAATAAAACATATAACTGGATTGATAAGGGCGCCTCCCCTGAACATTGGCCGAGGACTTACTTCTTCTCAAACCCAAAGTGTGATATTCTTCTTAACAACCACTGTGAGGTGTGGGATTCATTCATTTTGGAATCTAGGGACAAACCAATTATAACATTGATGGAGACCATTAGAAAATTGTTGATGATTAGAATAAGGAACAATCGAGACAAAATGAGGAGGTATCCAGGTTTAATTTGTCCTAAAATCCAACAAGAGTTAGAGAGATTGATAGAAGAATCAAGTAGTTTTAAATGTGAGTGGTCTGGGGGGTCACAATTCCAAGTTATAGGACTAAATGTGCAGTTTGTGGTGAATTTAATGGAAAAAAGTTGTAGTTGCAGGAGATGGCAACTAAGTAGTATTACTTGCAACCACTGAATTGTTGCAATAATATTTAGAAGAGATAGGCCTGATAATTACGTGGATGTATGCTATACAAAGGAAAGCTATCTAAAAGCATATAATAATATAATTGCCCTAATAAATGATGATGAATTGTGGTCAAAGTCCGGAAAGAGGCAAGTAATGAAGCCATTAATTGAGATTCAACTTGGGATGCCAAAGAAAAATAGAAGAAAGGAAGAGGGGAAAACGAAAGAAAAGAAAAAGTTGAAGCTAGGAAAACAAAAAATTGTTGTGCCAAGAAGAAGAATGATGGAGCATCTATCCACACCATTTGAGAGTTCACAGACTAATTGTGGATTGAGTAAATTACCTGTAAGATGAATTTTTTTTACATTTTAATTTTGATGAATTAATTAACAAGGAAATGTGTATAATTATTATTTATATGTTTATACACTGGTTAGGAGCCCATCCGACCGTACAACAACCTCGGGGTTATTTACCCAACACTCGCACCCTATTTTTTGGATAGTGTATGGAGAAAAATTCTTTTTTTTGTGAAGTTTAGTTATGAAGGTGCATATTTGTGAAGTTTAATGTATGGAGGTTAGCTTTTATGTGAAGCTTAGTTATGGAGGTGCATATTTGTGAAATTTAGGGCCCGTTTGGTTCTGTATTCAGAAAACTCGATTTAAATGCTGTTTTTAAATACACTTTTAAAATTCAATGTTTTTGTCTTTGTAATTATTAGTGCGCGTTTGGTAAACTTATTTTTAAATATTGTTTTTTGAAAATTTGACAAAATTGACAAGCATGTATATTTATATTATACATGTGTGTGTGTGTATATATATATATATATATATATATATATATATATATATATATATATATAACATACTTAAAACTTTCATACTACATGATACATGAATGTGTATATATATACGATACATAAAACTTCCATACATGATACACGAGTGATTTTCATACATACTGATACATGAATGTATACATATATATGATATATAAAACTTTCATACATAATACATAAGTTTATATTTAATGAGGTATGTTGAGCAGTTGAACTATATATATAAACATACTTAAAACTTTCATACTACATGATACATGAATGTATATATATATATATATATATATATATATATATATATATATATATATATATGATACATAAAACTTCCATACATGATACACGAGTGATTTTCATACATACTGATACATGAATGTATACATATATATGATATATAAAACTTTCATACATAATACATGAGTTTATATTTAATGAGGTATGTTGAGCAGTTAAACTATATATATATATATATATATATATATATATATATATATATATATATATATATAGTTTACTATAAAATTATATACATAAATGAATTGATAATATTTTTTTAATACATAGGTACTATATGTATATTTTATATTATTTCATACATTAATAATACGTATATAAAACTATATATAAATATCATATATCTATTGATAATATTATTTAACTTTATATTATTCCATATGTAACTTAGTGTGCATGTACATATATATTTTTTTATTTATAAGAATTACACATATATTAATGTATCATGTATGTATATTATATATTAAGGTATAAATGCATTAAAATATTAAGAATGGATAATTCTGAGTTGAAAATAAAAAACAGAAATTATAAAACACCCTCAACCTATTTTCTGAAAGACTTGATTATATCACAAAAATATTGTAATTCAGTATTTAAAAACAGGTTGCCAAACACAATTTTTTATCAGAATTGTATTTAAA
This sequence comes from Sambucus nigra, assembly GCA_949130495.1. Taxonomy (NCBI): domain Eukaryota; kingdom Viridiplantae; phylum Streptophyta; class Magnoliopsida; order Dipsacales; family Adoxaceae; genus Sambucus; species Sambucus nigra. Next base: position 554,416,430 of record OX422215.1, on the reverse strand, counting down.
CATATAAAACAAAATTATAGTTGCAAACCAAACATGCCTTAGTGTATGAAGGTTATTAATTTTTGTGAAGTTTACTAATGGAGTTGATGTAAATATTTTTATGTAAAACTTTATGTTAATGGTGCACATTTTGGAAAGGCGGATCACTGTGGTTGTGTTGGGTAGTTAGGATATCAATGAAATGAAACTTATGAAAGTGTTTGATTCTTGTGTTTGATTCCATTTACTAATAACATGAAAGTGTTGGCATGCATTTTTGAGTTGTTTTTATACTATGTATTGCCCATTATTTTCTCTTAGTTTCAGCTGATTTTGAAAGGATTTTTGATGAGTTAAGATGTGGTATTTAATGGGGATGAAAACAGGTATGTTTGGTTTCTTATTTGAGATTTTTGATTTGCAAAAGATGGAGGGAAATTACCTGTTATCTTACAATTTGTTCCAGTTCTTCCACTCTGTTAAATTGTAGGAGGGTAGTGAGACTGGGGTCTATGAATAACTGGAAAAGGTGAGGCGTGACCCACTCCAATGGACGCTGCCTGCAAGGCCTTCAAGGTCTCCTGGTGCAACTTCTGAAGAAAACTTCTCCTTCTGGTAACAATGGAACTCAAGCTTCAACTCACTCCCTGTAAGAACATGAACTTTCACAGTAAAAATAGTAATTTTCTCAAGGGAAACACCTGAGAGTGATGGTTGTCAGTGGGGAGTTAAGGAACAAGGCACTCAGCACTATGAGAATGAGCAGGGAGAGAATACTAGGTAGGTCTGGTGATATTTTAGCAAAGTAACAGTGCAATTTCTATTGTCTGAAGTGTACCATTTGTCCCTACCTGAAGTGTACCATTTGTCCCTACCTGTAGGTAGACTGCCTGTCCCCCTGCAGGCGCCACCTGGCACCGACCAAAAGTCAAAAAGCACATATGTCCCCTAATGGAGACAAAATATCAGATTTGGTAGTTATCTTTTGAAACGGTAACTTGTGGTGCAATTTTGCAAATCTTGAGAGAGGAGACCTTAAGGACCCCTTTCCTCTAAAAATGTTGTTTTTCTTGAGAGGGACCTTGAGGACCCCCTCTTCTGAAAAAGTCATTTTCTTGTAAAGAGTTTATTTCTTGTGAGTAGCCAGCTCTTTGGCTGCTCACTTCACTTGTGACCAAGTGTGAAGTGTGTGTAGTCTTGAGTGACTTCTGGGTCTTCCTACTAGTATTCTCTCAATCCTATAGTGCTGAGTGCCTTGTTCCTTCACTCCCCACTGACAGCCATCACTCTCAGGTGTTTCCCTTGAGAAAATTACTATTTTTTCTATGAAAGTTCATCTTCTTGCAGGGAGTGAGTTGAAGCTTGAGTTCCATTGTTACCAGAAGGAGAATTTTTCTTCAGAAGTTGCACCAGGAGACCTTGAAGGCCTTGCAGGTAGCATCCATTGGAGTGGGTCATGCCTCACCCTTTCCAGTTATTCATAGACCCCAGTCTCACTACCCTCCTACATTTGGCGACTCCGCTGGGGAGGTATCCTCACTTCCATGGACAAAGAAGGTTCTAATGTTTCCAAGAAGCTAGTCTTTGAAGACACTCCAACTGGAAATGGAGTTCAAAGTGGACAGTGGACAGTGGACAAACCACCCAAGAGGAGGTGTAACAACCCCCCTCTAGAGGGGTAGGCACTGCAGAAGGTGGCGCCGGAGAAAATAGCTGCATCAGTGATGACTCTCGCGAAATAGAGCAGTGATGCCGGAGGTAGCGCATATAAAAATAAAATAAAATAATAGTGACCGAGTAACCCTCTAACAAAGAAAGTGGCGGTGGAGGATTCACCCTTAAGGACACCTTAGAGGATACTCTACTCACTTTCAGGACATATCTTATTATCGATCAGCTAAGTAAACTTGCCTGGCTTTATTATTTGTTAAATTTGTTCATTACATAAGTATTGATTTGTGTTTTATGAGCATTCCATATATATGCTAGATGATTTACCTGAAAAAAAATCACATGCTATAATTTTTTAGATGCCAAGTGAGGAAATGCAAAAACATGCATAATAGTTTTTTTATTGGTATAGCTCACTCAAAAAAAAAGTATTATCCATAGATAATTTTATGGATTTTATCCACATAAATATTTGCCATTTTCAAAGCCACATATCTTATTGTTAAATGTTATTAATAATAAAAAAAGACAGTCTGGGCATGTTTTTATTATTTTATTTATATTATGATAAAATAATATAAAATGGAAAGGCAGAGACCAATCAGTTGATTACACAAGCAATGGTGTAATCACATTTATCATACCTATAAATAGTACCATGTATTGGCTATCTTGTGTGAAAATGTTTTATCACAATAGGTTGGGTTGCTCGACAATTAAATAAGAGAAGCCTAGATTGGGTTCCTCGACAAGACTTGATAGGATAAGATATTCCAAAATACATAACCAACTAGTTTGGGTTGCGCAACAGTCAGATAAGAGACCCACTAGTCAAATTTACACAAACAACAATCTCCACTGTTTAAACCAACTTTTGTACAAGTTAGAAGAGATGTAGATGAAAAAAATTCTAGCTCATATGTACAAACAATACATAATTTTACATAAAATTTGTCAGAATTGTTCTCGAGGAATGATTCTCCAGGTAAAAAAAAGAAAATAAAAAAATGGACAAATTTTCAGTCAAAGTTAAGCCATTTTCTTATACCAGATGGGTCCCTCGACCCAATCAAAAGTTTTGAAGGACTTGCTCGTCCAAAATTAGGCGAGTGACCCCTATAGAAATTTTGTGCATACATGATACAAAACTATTACGAGATTTGGTCAAACCAAAATTATCAACAGTTTGCTAAAGAGCCACTATGTGTATCTCAATCACTTCCTCGAGGCTCGTGGTCATTTTACCAAACCACTAATGAAAAAAAATATTAAAAAAAAAAATTCCAAATGCATAGCTATACCATATGGGTTCCTCGCCCTCAAAATTGAGAAGAGACTACAATAAACTTGTGAGGACCAAAATCAACATCAAACCGCCGGATGGGTTCCTCGTCCTCAAATTTGAGTGGGTTCCTCGTCCTCAAAGGGATCTCGTCTTACTCAAATCAAAGCACAAGCATAGGCGTTGCTGGTGAAGTTGTCACCGACAGGTTTAGATCTTCGTTGCTGACTAATGGGTTCTAAACAGATCAAGGGATAGAAAGTCTACTCCCATAGTTCGAGGAAGAGACACGTAACTCCTAAGCTTTTTTAGTTTGATTCACTAGGAGCATATATGTTATGACTAAAAGGACATAGAAGGTCTATACCCACTTTCATGAACTCTGGTAATGGAGTGTGATTTCATATCTAACATTCCTCGTCACCTCGTTGAGCAACCCATTTGAATGACGACGAGGAAAAGGGGTTGAGTGACCACTGCATCGTGGTTTTTGTACCCCCTCAAAAAAATCAACCAAAGTTTTTAAGTTGATCCACCATGTGCTGCTAGGTTACAACGAGAGGGGATAAAGTGTATTGATACCCTTTTGTGAAAATAAATTGGGAGACTCCCTCTCATCATTGAACAGTTATTCCAAATATTAACAAGTTTGGGCACACATCTCGACTCTCAAAATTTGGCACAAGTTGTGCCTTGGAGGCTAGTTGATGAATATTGGACGTGGCCACCTGAGAGGCTTTTTATCTTTCGACGAGTGGGTACCTAACAATCACATACTCGCGAGTCCATAATAATAGAATGGTCTCAGCCAACGAAGGGAAAAGTGGAACCCACAAATTCAGGCCAGGCTGATATTTGGCGAGGAACCCACAAAATAGCAAAGTGGATTCTTCTTTGAACTTTCCACGATCAGTTGGTTCATATTTTTCCAATTTCACGTTTTACTCAACGAATGTTGAAGTGACCAGAAAGTAATATCAGAAAAGAATTTGTGTCGTGGATGAAATACAACAGTTAAAGATAAAAAAATAAAATAAAAAAATGAAAGAAAGTATTCCTTAGACCTTTAAACTTAAAACCTCTCGCCCTGCTAAGATAAAAAAACATAGACAAATAAAAAGGTCAACCCTAGAATTTCTGAAACTTCATTGAAGGGGTTTGCTTTGGTTTGAGCGACCAAAATGGCTTGTTATAGTGCCCGTAAAATCCGTTGTCAACCATAGATGGAGCGGGCAAGTCCTGAAATTAATTCCGTCTAAATTAACTTTCGACTACAGATCTTGTTGGCTAAAGATGAGATGAGAAGATCATACTTTCTTATGGTACACCAAAGCCAAAGATTAACCCAGTGAAGCCAATTTTGATCACCAAAGACGGAGACGAGCAGACCTCTCTCTCTCTCGTATCTCAGACTTGACTTCCGTTTAACTTAAAAAAAATGCTCAACAGAATGAAGGAGTGAGAGGGTTCTCGGCTAATGAAAAAAAAAACAGATGCCGTGTCCCAAAGAAATATAAATATGGGTCCTCTCCTGTTTCGAGTAAAGGTAAACGTTTCCAAAGTTTTTTTAAGGACCACTCGTCTGATAAATTTTGTATTTTAACAAGGGGCACGTGATAATATAAGTGTTTTGGTAAGTGTCATCTGTGTAAGAGAGTATTTTCCTACGAGGAATCATTTGTCCTTTATAAAGGCAGTTGCCTTCCTCGAAACTATGATCAGATCGATATATTTCTTATCTATTCCTCAAAATACAATATGAAGCACCTTGTGCCCAGCAAGATAATTGATATAATAATAAATTTATTATTATTATTATTCAATAATTGAGATACTTTGGAATTTCTCAAGTTGTATCCTTGAAATAATGTATGTGATTAATTTCACATAATATTATCATTTGATTTAAAATGTGGGGTAAAATGAAAACAAGCCCAAGCACATATGCTCATGATTTTCTCAGTATAAGCCTTCTAGAAAAAAATATAAGTGTACTTTTATAAGAAAGTATCACAAATACGGGTTACTCGAGCTTACAACTCAAGTTTGTACGCTTGAGTGTACAAGAATAGTGTTGGTCGAATTTATAGCTCGCATATTCGCGTGTTTTAACAAAGTTTATTTTAGAAATATTCTGTGACACCCCGCCTAATTAAATACCGGGCGATCACTCCTTTATTAAATTAAAATCAAGGTGAACAGTTGGTTCATTCTTAGTGTTGATGTAAAAAACTAGATTGCTCTAATTATTCAATCACAGATAAATAAATAAGACAAAGATTTTTAAAGTGGTTCGGCTAGGAATAAAGCCTACGTCCACTGTTATGTTATTGCTGAGTGTTTGTGGAATTCTTGATTACAAATTCTCTCAAGAAATTCCCGGTCCCTTTTGAATGAGGGAGATACAATGTATTTATAGCCTTGAGGCTGTACATGAAAGGTCCAATACATTAAATGATTTACATATGAAAGGGTAATACATTTAATGCAACGTGTGCGTCAAGAATAGAATGGATAGTTGAACAGTTGTCCGTCTAGTAATTAATGATACGGCCGAGATGCAGTTCGGACCGCCTTAGTTGCTTGTTGATCAAGAGTTCCTCGGAGTACTTAGAGTATCTCGGGATGATGTAGTTTCTCGGTGTATTGTAGTTTCTCGGTGTATTCTCGTTGAAGGGAAAGAAGCACGGTTGGTCGGGAAATGATCTTCCTCGTTGCTATTGTGCCGTGTAGATTGACACGTGTCTTCATCTTATTCGTCCACATCAGCACATTAATTTTGGTATCAACAGAAGCCCCCAATGTTTCATATTTTGAACTCTGAAGAGTATGGAACATTCTTTCTCGGTATATGGTAATATTAAATGTACTTCCCGGGTTTCAGGAACATTGTATTCAAATTTCCTTCTTATTTCGCAGTTTCCGCCTTTTTGATAAGCGCTTTGATATTCGTGCAAATTTTGTCCTTTTAGCCGCCGGAAGTTTAGTAGTTTCTTTTTGGTAATCATTTCTTTCGCCGCTTCCCAATGCAAAGTATTTAAACTTCTTTGGTAACCATACCGTCGTCTACGTTTTTCATTCTCTTCATTCAAGCTTTCTCTTCTCTTCTTCTCTTGTGCGTTCATCTTTGTTTCCGTTCGTTGTCAACACATCTCCTTTCTTTCTGTAAGATCTTCTTTCTTTCTTCTGTATCTCTTTTATTCAATATGGTTTATATTGTGGAATCTGTTGAGAAATTCCGTTCTGATTTTTCCATTCCTTCGTGGGTAACTCTAGAGGTTCTTTCTGAGCCTTTAGATTACTTTCGATTGGCTGAGGGACATTGGTTCCCCAGTCTTTTTGTTGCTGAATGCGGTTTTTCCTTTCCACCAAACCCATTATGTCTTGAGTTTTGTCAATATTTTGATCTTGTTCCTGCAAAAATAGCCCCCAATTCATGGAGAATAATTAACGGGGTGCACAAATTAAATTTAACTCATGGGACTCGTATTGGGATCCCTGAAATTATGTTTTGTTATAAATGGGCCGTTCTAGATAATATTTATTATTTGAAAACTATGTATTTGAATAGGGCTCTTGTAGTTAATCTCCCTGACTCAAATAGGGATTATTTTGAGCATGGGTTGGTCATAAAAAATTGGCAACATGCGCCTTTATCTGGGAATGAAGTATACAATGGTCCCAGATGCCCCCCATACGGCAATGGGATAGGTTTATTTTTCATTTTATTTTACTTATGAAATTATGCTTTCATCATGTTTGACAAAATGTATGACTGATATTCCATTATGTATTTATTTGCAGTTGATAGCAAAAGAAAAACTCCAAAAGAGTCAGAAGTGAATATCAAGCATTTGAAACTTATCTGGAATTTGCATAAGACCATTGCTGACGAGCATATTAGATCTGCTTCATATTTACTACAGTATAAGAGTTACACAACCTCTTATACTGCTCGCCCTGTTGAACCAGCTTCAACACCAGAAAGTTCATCTTCAGATTCTCATATCCCCCTATCTCAGAGAATGGGCAAGAAAAGAGCTCCTCCTGCTCTATTTGGTGACACTTCTTCTGCTGTTGGAGCCCAGAAAGGCAAAATTGATGTCCCAGAGGGGACTAAAAAAGTAGATGCTGGTTCCTCCAAAGTTGCCGAGAAGCCCCCAGTGGCCCCGAGCAAGAAAATTGCTCCTGCTGATGTAATTGCCATCTCTCCGACCAAGACTTCTTCCTTGGTTGATGCTACTGACCGTCCTTTGAAGAGATTGAGGAAATCATCCTCGGTTAATCTTGCTGGAACTGCATCTTCTCTACCCGCTGGTGGTAGTGGTGTCTCAAAAATTATTCTTCCGAGTTCTTCAACGAGCTCAGTTATACCCGAGGTTCTCGGGGTTGATGAAAAAATTCCTAGGGATACACTGACATCCCTAGCTGCTCGCCATCTTTCTTCAGTAAATTTCTCATACCTTTGGTCTTTCTTTCTTTTTCTTGAATTCTTGTATTTGTGTTGACTCTATTGTTTTTCTTATCTTTCAGCTGGTGAACTGCTTCAATACCATCGTGAAGAAAGATCAAGTTATTAAAGCTTCCACTTCCTCGTCCGATGTTGACGATGCTTTGTTGGGTTTAACCCAATCTGTGAAGGAATCTCGCCAACAGTACATCGAGGAGAAAACTGTTTGGGAGAAAAAATTGGCTGTGGCTGAGGCTGATAAGATGAAGATGGCTGAAACCTCCAAGAATTTGGAGGAGAAAATTAAAGATTTGGAGGTTAAACATCAGGAATCTGATGATAAATTGAAGAAGGCAGAAGAAGAAATATCTACTCTGCGAGATATTAAGGTTAAGAAAGAGGAACTGGAGGTGAAGCTCTCCTCGGAGAAATCGAGGAGAAAAGTTGCAATCAAGAAACATTTCAGTGTTGGTTGGGAGAAAGGATGGGAGAGAGGGATAGCTGCAATGACGTCCCAAGTCCAATATGGGGAGTTGAAATACTTCTATGATGGTTGGGTAGCTGCTCTGCAAGAGCTAAAAGTCCAAGATGATTCTGAGCTATTCCAACGGCATCTCCCTGGTCCTCCTCCACCAATTGTGGAAGAAGATGAAGATGAACCTGCTTCAGATGAATCTTCCATGGCTATGGGCGATCAAGTTTCTGCCTCTCAACCATCTGCCACCGAGGACATTTCCTCCATGCCTCCTCCTCCCGAGAAGATTCCTACCGATCAAGCTGTAGTTATCACCGAGCAACCGAGCTCCTCGTCCCAGCCTCCCGAGAAACTCTTGGGGGACAAGGAAAAGGTGTGAAGTTGTTCGGTAGCCTTTCTGTATTTCCTTGTAATCGAACGATGTAACTTTTTGATGATCTAATAAAATATATCTTTGCTCATCTCTGTTGTTGATAACTTGTTTTTGTTGATTGTTGTCTTTTTCTTGTCATTAGTTTGTTGCTAGAATGGAATTGATCTCTTCTCATGATACCGAGCTGATGCAGCAATGTCATCAATACTATAAGGCTGGTCATACAGATCTTAGTACATCGGAAATTGTTGATATCCTTGGTCACGGTGCTTCAGAGCAGGCTATTGAAGCTTATCAATACTTGAAAGCTTTACTCGACCGAGTAGTGGCCAACAATGTCGCTTACTATGAGTTGATTGAAGAGCTTCATGGTTCCTTAAAGGATCTTCAAAATCAACATAACGAATCAATGGCTTTGTTACATGAAGATTATGAAAATAGATACCAGCAGCTCTCTTCAGAAACAGGCCACAAGAAGATCATTGCTGGGTATGACGTCAGGGAGAGGACCCTAAAAGGTGAAATTGAAGCCTGTAGACAAATCGCTGAGATCCTGGAGCAAGAAAATAATAATTTGCAGAAGAAATTAGCTCAATATGAATCTGCTGCTTCATCCTCTACTGCATTAATACCAGTCACTGATGAAGGCTTCTCGTTCTTAGAGGTCGAAAATGCCAAACTGAGGCAAGAGCTGGAGGACTTAAGAAGATCTGCTATTTCTGGAACTGCTCGGGGACGAGGAAGAGGTTCTCGGGGGCGAGGAAGAGTCAGCCAAAATGTTGGGGAGGCTCGCACTCAGTCTATTCTGGAAACTCAAGCATTCCAGTTGAAAGTAAAAGACCGTGCTCTGACTGAAATGTCCAATAAAAATCTGTCTCTGGAAGATCAGCTGGCATCAACGAAATCTGCCTTGCATAACAAAGATCTCTTTGCCAAAAGCCTTCATGAACAATTGGATAGATTAACCTTCCAATTCCATAAACAGCCAAGAGAATTCTGGATGGCAGGATACAATGAAGCTCTCGTTCGTCTGGATGCTCGCATTGAACATGCTAATAATGAAGGTTACAAGCAAGGATGGTTAAATGCATTGGGTGTATTAAAGTTGGAGCAAGGGCATTTTTTATGGGACTATCATGCTCCATCGTTATTAGACCTGCCTGTTCCACCTTTCAAATTGGATATGGCATGGATTCCAGCTCGCTCCATTCCTCGCAGTCTAATTTCAAAATATCTTGGTGATTATAGCCTTCACTCCCAAGCTGAATTATCTCGTCCTGAGCATCTTTTAGATACACCTTCTGTTATGAACGTCAGAATGCTCAGAGATGTTAATTTCATCAATTCTCCCCTTTGCCTAGAAGACCCTCCTGCCGGCGAGGAACCTGTTTCTAAAGCACAGGGCAAAAAACCAATAGAATAGTAATATCTATGTAACAATTTTGTAATTTGTAATTTATTCTAGATTAATGAAAAGATTTTCATTTTCTGTTTGCCAATTTTGTTTTATCAAGCACATTTATATCTGTACATATGTATCTATGTATCTATTAAAAAGATAACAATATTATTGTTCAATAAAAAGTTACAAGTATTAGTAATGTTTCTCGATCACTTAATAATAAAGTAATGAGAAAAAATGTTCAAACTGTTTCCAACCAACCAAGGTGGGTGAATAATGTTTGTCGACTAAATACAGCTCCGACGAACTATACTTGGTTTGATTATAAAATTGCGTCCGACCAACTAAGATCAATAAGTTGTCCTGCCGACCAACTACAGTTATTGGGTTTTTATCCCCGACCAACTATACTTGGTGTATTTTTTAAACATTTTGTTCTTCAAAGAACTCATTGTAACAATATTACCTCCCGACCAACATAAGTTGTAATATGAGAGTATATTTTTATCTTACCAACCGTGGTTGATCCTGCTGGTGTACACTTTTTGGCTCCTTAAAGCTTTTGGCTCCTTAGAGCATTTTTTTTGGCTCCGTAGAGCATGTCCTCCTAACCAAAGGAGGTTGGCTACTTATAGCACTTTTTGCTCAATAGAGCTGTCCTCCTAACCAAAGGAGGTTGGCTCCTTAGAGCACTTTTGCTCCGAAGAGCTGTCCTCCTAACCAAAGGAGGTTGGCTCCTTAGAGCACTTTTGCTCCGTAGAGCTGCATTTGTTGGCTCCTTAGAGCATGTCCTCCTAACCAAAGGAGGTTGGCTCCTTAGAGCACTTTTGCCCCGAAGAGCTGTCCTCCTAACCAAAGGAGGTTGGCTCCTTAGAGCACTTTTGTTGTATAGTGTATTACACTAGTATTCCCCGAAAAACTTTCATCCAGAAGGAAAAAATGGTGAAACATCTTCGTTTTATTCATAATGAAAGAAATGCTTTACATTGGACATCATTGATAATACTTGCGCAGGTGTTCAGCATTCCATGCATTTTTAAATTCCTCTCCTTCTAGAGTTGCTATTCTGTAAGTTCCTGGTCGAACAACCTCTGTAACTCGGTAAGGTCCATGCCAGTTTGCTTCCAGTTTATTCTGCTTCTGAATGACCTTTTTTAGCACATAATCCCCTTCTTTTAAATCACATTTCTTTACCCTTTTGTTGTAAAACAGAGCTGTTCGTTGTTGATAAGCAGCATTCCTAATGGCTGCCTCTTCTCTGACTTCCTCGAGCATATCTAAATCCATTCTTCTCATCAGATCACTGATCGGAGAATTGAAATTTAACACCCTATGTGTTGGTAGGCCCAACTCGGCAGGTATCACAGCCTCACTTCCAAATGCTAGCATATATGGTGATTCTCCTGTTGCTGCTCGGGGAGTTGTTCGGTAAGCCCACAAAACTGACTGTAGCTCATTAATCCAATTTGCTTTAGCCTCACTTAACCTCTTCTTCAACCCATTTAGTAATGTTCTGTTCGTCACTTCAGTCTGCCCATTGCTTTGGGGATGGCCTGGTGCTGAATGAAACTTCAAGACGTTTGACTGATGACAATAGGCAGCAAATTCTTCATTATCAAATTGTGTTCCATGGTCTGTGATGAAAGCGTGGGGGAGACCATATCGACAAATGATATTCTTCCATATGAACTGATACACCTTCTCGTACGTCATATCAATTAGTGGTTCAGCTTCCACCCACTTAGTAAAATAGTCTACTGCCACGACGAGATACTTGAACCTTCCTCGGGTCGTCGGCAGTGGTCCAACCAGATCAATCCCCCACATGGCAAATGGCCAAGGTGATGTTATGGGTGTCAACAATGCCTGTGGAGTTCTTCGGATGGAAGAAAAACGTTGGCACTTGTCACACTTCTTAGCATAAGCTATACAATCAGCTCTCATCGTCGGCCAATAGTATCCCTGTGTCATCACCCTTTGCAGTAGGGTCCGACCTGCTACATGAGCTCCACAAGATCCTTCATGGATTTCTTCAATCAATTCTTTGACTTCTGATGGATGCACACATCTCTGCAAACCTGCCATAATTCCTCGTCTATACAAAACACCATTAGTTAACACATACCGAGCAACTTTATACTTCAATTTCTTGGCAGCTAGTTTGTCCTCCGGTAGTACTCCTTCTTCAATGTATGCTCTGATAGGATCCATCCAAGATGGTCCTAAATCAAGGGTAATAATCTTCACCATCAGATCTTCTTCTATGCTCCGACTTTCTAGTACTTCAATTGGTATTGTTCTTCGCAGCTCGGTGCGCGTAGCTGACGCTAGTCGGGCCAATGCGTCTGCTCTGGCATTCTCCATTCTCGGTATCCTCACCAATTGAATAGCATCAAATTCTTTCAACAATTCCATCACTTTTGCATGGTACTTCACCATTAACTCTCCCTTCACTGCATATATTCCCATCATTTGATTCACAATTAACTGAGAATCACTGAAAACAATTACTTGACGTGCCTCCATAACTTTCGCCAAATGAAAACCTGCTATCATAGCCTCATATTCAGCTTCATTATTGGACGCTTTGAATTGGAATCTCAAGGCGTACTCCATGTCAATATCATCTGGAGAATTTAAAACAATCCCTGCTCCACAACCAGCCGTGCAAGATGATCCATCTACATATAATCTCTATGTATGTAACTCGTCTTCAAATTTCTTATCTGTTAGAGTTCCTCGGTGAAATATCATCTGTTTTCTTTCATCATCCCCGGGTATCCTTCGTTCCTCGTCGATCATTTGTTCGTGCCCCTCCACCAACCGGAGTTGGTCGGGATTTAAATATGATGATTTTTCTACATCCACAAGTCCTTTTACCAACCTTGGTTGGTTTGGATCTGTGTCTGTCGATCCTGTATCGTCCACAGGTAGGTCAGCAAGCATCTTTTGCTCCTCGGGGGTATCAGGGTATGTGAACTCTGCTATAAAATCTGCCACGGCTTGCCCTTTCAACGATGATCTGGGTTCATACACAATATCATATTCACCGAGTTCTATTGCCCAATACATCAATCTTCCTGATTTTTCTGGCTTGTGAAGGGCTTGTCTTAACGGCATGTCGGTATACACAATGATGGTATGGGCCTGGAAGTATGGTCTCATTCTTCTACTTGCTTCAATTAATGCCAGTGCCAATTTTTCCAGCTTTGGGTATCTGATTTCCGCACCTCGGAGGCCTTGCTTGTGTAATAAATTGGCTTCTGGACTCCATTCTCCAATCTGATCAACGCCGAGCTAACTGCATTTTCTGATACTGCCAAATACAAGTACAGCTTCTCTCCATTTATTGGCCTAGACAACAATGGTGGGGCTCCCAAATACTTCTTCAGATCTTGAAAGGCTTTCTCACATTCATCAGTCCACTCAAAACTTTTTCGTAGCGTTTTGAAGAATGGGAGGCATTTATCAGTTGCTCGGGATACAAATCTGTTGAGTGCTGCAACTCGTCCGGTAAGACTTTGCACTTCTTTCTTCGTCGTCGGGGATCGCAGCCCTAAAAGAGCTTTGATCTTTTCTGGATTTGCCTCAATACCTCGTTGGTTGACGATGTATCCGAGGAACATTCCTTCTCGTACTCCAAAGGTACATTTCGTCGGGTTAAGCTTCATCTGGTATTTATCCAGTTGATCAAAAGTTTGACTCAAGTCAACCAAATGATCTGCAGCTCTCTTGCTTTTGGTGAGCATGTCGTCGACATAGACCTCCATATTGCGGCTGATTTGTTCAGTGAATACCTTGTTCATCAACCGCTGATATGTTGCACCTGCATTTTTTAAACCAAAAGGCATAACATTATAACAATAAGTTCCCCTTGGGGTAATAAAAGAAGTATTTTCCCTGTCTTCAGGTTTCATTTTGATTTGGTTGTAGCCAGAATAAGCATCCATGAAGCTGAGTAGCTCGTGTCCCGAAGTAGCATCCACTAGTTGATCAATTCTGGGCAATGGAAAATGATCTTTTGGACATGCTTTGTTGAGATCAGTAAAATCAACACACATTCTCCATTTGTTGTTCTTCTTCTTTACCATCACCACATTCGCCAACCAATCTGGATATTTCACGTCTTCAATGAATTGGGCTTTCTGGAGTTTCTCGACCTCCTCTTGTATGGCCTGGTTCTTCTCGGGACTAAACACTCTTCTTCTTTGCTTCACAGGTTTGATCTCCTTATTCACATTGAGTTCATGACATAAGAAGTTTGGATCTAATCCTGGCATGTCTTCATGACTCCAAGCAAAAGTATTCTTCCTGTTTCTCAAGAAAGTTATCAACTCCTGTTTTATTGAAAAATCCAACGACGACCCTATCTGAGTTATTCGTTCAGGATGCTCGTCGTCCAGGATAACAATTTCTGTAGATTCCACAACCTGTCCTTTTACGAGTTGAGATTCATCCCTAGGGTCAAGAGTTTCAATTTCTGTGCTTTCCTCCACTTGGTAAGTAGTAGTCTTTTTCTGTAACTCTTCAAGTTCCTCTTGCTCGGCAGACGAATAATAGCATTCCCGAGCTACTTTTTGATCACCTTTCATAATTCCTACTCCAAAATTCGTTGGGAATTTCAAACATTGATGAACTGTAGATGGAACTGCTTCGAACTTCTTCAATCCAACTCTTCCCATGATGATGTTGTAGGCGGACTGCACATTCTTATCCATTACAAAAAAGCGTATTCTTTCTGTTCGACAAGCAGGCCAAGTTCCAATGAGTATATCCAACTTGATCGTCCCAAGTGGAAAAACTTTCTCGCCAGCAAAACCCAGAAGGGGTCTGTGATAAGGTTCTAACTGAGATAATTTTAAATTCAAGCTATCAAAGCATGAATAATACATGATGTCTGCTGAACTACCATTGTCTACTAACACCCTTGAAATGACCACATCCTTCATCCTCATTTTGATCACCAGAGGATCATCATGAGGGTAGAGAACACCTGCCAGGTCGTTTTTTGAAAAACCAATCACTAGCTTCTCTTTGTTTACCTTCCTCGGACGATCATCCTCGGCCAGGTTTATTCGCTGAATGTATGAACAATCTTGAGCCTCTCCGAGATAAGCTTTTCTTTCTGCAGTAAGGTCTCCTCCTCCTGCATCTCCTCCTGTAATAACATTACAATCAAATGACCCAAAACGTATGGAAAATACCTCTCGTTCAGGTTTCCTTGGCTTCTTGGGAAGATCGGGGTGATCATCTGGATCCTCTTCATGGCCCCTCCTCTTTTTCTCCTCTGTACGATGAGGAGATCTAGATCTCTCTCTAGTTCTATCATCATTCTTCCTCTCACTCCTGCGATCTACGTACTTTGATAATTTTCCTCTTCGGATGAGTGTTTCAATCTCGTTCTGAAGGGCTATACAATTTTTGGTCATATGGCCATGATCTTTGTGAAATTCGCAATATTTGGTCTTATTCCTCAGGTCGGGATCTGTCTTCAGTTTCTCTGGCCATTTGATTTCCTCGTTATTCCTGATTTCTTCCAAAACATGATTAATACCCACTTTCAATGGAGTATAATTATCATACTTCTTTAGGGCTTCCAACTTCATCCTGTTATTCTTGGAATATTTGTCACCACCATTACTTTTCTGATCTTTCTTCTTAGAATTGTCGACCTCCACTTTAACTTCTTTATCCATATTCTTCTTCGCAGCCATAGCCTCCTCGGCATTCATGATTTTGGCCGCCTTTGCCATCAACTCCGACATATTTTTAGGTGGATCTTTAGCCAAAGTGTAATACAGCTTGTTAGGCAGCAAACCACTCATCAGAGCAGTGATTGCTGTCTTTTCTTCATAATCTATGACTTCCAACTTTTCGTTATTGAAACGAGTTATGTAATCTCTAGTACTTTCACCTGATTTTTGTCTAACACTTAGCAAGTGTGCTACTCGCTTTACCGGCTTTGCTCCAAAACAAAAATTGCCAATAAACAACTCGGCTAACTGAACAAAAGTTGAAATCTTACCCCGAGGAAGATTATTGTACCATATCTGTGCAGATCCAGTAAGAGTTCCCGAGAATGCTCTACACCTCATCTCGTCGGGGACAGCGTAGATATCTGCAGCAGCTTGGTATTGTTCTATATGAAGTACGGGATCTGTCTTTCCATCGTACTTGGGAGTCACTACGGGTGTTTTGAATTTCGACGGCGTAGGGAAATCCACAATGGCTTGCACAAAAGGTGTTCCTTGAACAAAAGTTCTCTGTAAGGGATTTCTCGCCTTAGCCATTTCTCCCAGTCTATCCTCCAATCGTCGAATGGAACCTTTCCATGCTTCATTCCCTTCCTCGGGCCGTTTAGTCCGAGCAACTGATTGCTCTGACGTAGCTTCCTGAGATTTATCTCGACGAGTGGTTGGTCGCGATTGCGCAGATCCTTCTCTCAAACCTGGTGGTGGTCGAAAACTTCTTGATGGAGGCCTAGGTGGACTCATGTTCCTCCTTGGTCCTAACCGACTGAAAGGAGATACTCTACTTAACCTCTCCAAAGCGCTAGTTCTCTCCGGAGAGAGAGTGATACGTTGATCTGTATCCGAAGCCCGTATTGATGAAGTTCGCCCAGGTTGATAAGAAAAATCATTAGACTCCTCATTGCGATATGACCCAGTACGTCTAGATTGCGATTGCCTATGATCACTTCTTTGCCCTGAATAGGTAGGTGCACCGCCCTGAAGAGTTTGAATGAGTTGCCTCATGGATTCTTGCATGGCGGTTTGTCCTTGAGCCAGATTCGTCATAATCCCAGCCAGATCTGGGGATGCAGATGGATTTGGAAGATTTCCAGTATTTCCAACATTTCGATTACTGGATTCTGGATTATCAGCCATTGGTGATAAATGATTTTTATGAAAAATGATAATAACAGTCGTTTCCCACAGACGGCGCCAATCTGTTTATGTAAAAAACTAGATTGCTCTAATTATTCAATCACAGATAAATAAATAAGACAAAGATTTTTAAAGTGGTTCGGCTAGGAATAAAGCCTACGTCCACTGTTATGTTATTGCTGAGTGTTTGTGGAATTCTTGATTACAAATTCTCTCAAGAAATTCCCGGTCCCTTTTGAATGAGGGAGATACAATGTATTTATAGCCTTGAGGCTGTACATGAAAGGTCCAATACATTAAATGATTTACATATGAAAGGGTAATACATTTAATGCAACGTGTGCGTCAAGAATACAATGGATAGTTGAACAGTTGTCCGTCTAGTAATTAATGATACGACCGAGATGCAGTTCGGACCGCCTTAGTTGCTTGTTGATCAAGAGTTCCTCGGAGTACTTAGAGTATCTCGGGATGATGTAGTTTCTCGGTGTATTCTCGTTGAAGGGAAAGAAGCACGGTTGGTCGGGAAATGATCTTCCTCGTTGCTATTGTGCCGTGTAGATTGACACGTGTCTTCATCTTATTCGTCCACATCAGCACATTAATTTTGGTATCAACACTTAGCATCACTGTCGTAAAAATAACTTTTCCAAATTTAACACCCTATTTAATTAAGCTAAGTGTCAAAACCATATTTAAACATTACTTTCCAAATTTTATTTTTGAAAATAAAGATTTAATTATCTACAACAATTCAATATTTAAAGAATCACCCCACAATAATCCTGGAACATATAATCCAATTAATTTAAACATTTAACAACCCAATCCCAGCATTTAAAACTTAAAGTAAAACATACATGCTGAATAAATCTCAAAGTAACAGTACTAGAAATAACTGAAATACAAATGTCCCAATAAAACAGATAAATAGTGGAAAGGGCGACACATGCCCAATAAGGAGAATGATATAAGTGGAATCAAGTAAATGAAATCGTCTAAGCAAGTGGCCTGCAACTCCCACCTAAGCTGCAACACGTTCCTTCCAAGGGATCCTAAACAAGACTCCCCTGTGGCTGGGCACCTGTAATATATACATATATATACAAGAGAGAAAGAGGAATAGAAACGGGTCAAAGCCCGATAGTGTATATGATTTAAAAATTCGTTTAGCAAGTATTTAAATTGATACAGGCCAATGCAACAACATATTAGTGCGACACTCTCTTGAGAAATTCTCGCCTCTCTTCTAATGTGCACTCCTATCGCACTAACCTTCCCAATGGTTTATCTCATCATATATCACACTATCCTTCCCCAAGGATTTAACTTATCTTAGGTGACTCTCAAAATTTAAGATTTAACAACATCATGGTTTAAAAAGGATAATTTCATTTAGTACAAAATGCTCATTTTAACTTTATTGATTCATAAAGTTTTTTCAATACCATATTATACTTTTCAAAACAAGTATTTTCAATTTGAGTCATTATACATGTCTTACTTACAATAACATAGTAGGCAGTTTCTCATATTTCAGAAGTTCATATATATATTAAATACTCGTATAATATATATATATTCTAACAGCACCCCACATAAAATTTTATGGTGCGGACATACTCTGCTATCCAATCCCCGTATCAATCGTACTAAAGGGAATACAAGTTCGGAATCACTCTCGAACTGTATAAATACATACACAAACAATATTGAGGCGAAGCATAGTTTCCAAGTCCAAGAGGTCAGTACATACCCTCACGTCTCTTAGGACCGTGACTACCGATTCGATAGCCTGTACCAAGGATTTCTATCTTCTAGGGTACGAGTCAATATCCCCCATAAGGCACACGAGATAAGATCGTCCCAGCGCAAAAACCTCAGGGATACCAAGTAGCGCGGGCATAATTTTCACAAGTATATAATATATGCATACACAATCATATAAATATACCACTTTTATTATATCAATTTAGGTTTATCCAATAACCCACATTCACAACATTTATCCTTATTTTTCCATTATTATTTATCAAGTATAATGGTTCGTTTCTAACTTTAATTCGAAGGGTTTTTCCAACTTACTACGTAACCCTCATGGACTCTATTCTTCCAAATGTACAATTCAGTAGATATCCATTTATGTTCCAACGTAACTCTCTCTTATGTGTCTCTCCCCATTAATATATACTTACATTATCCCTTATGAAAAATATCCCAAAAATATAGATTTCACCTTACATTAAAGGATTTTGAATTTTATTTTCAAAGATGAGAATTTCAAACGGTTTCGAAATCGGAATTAAAATGGAGTTTTAATTGAATTTTTATTATCTCTAAGAGTCCTCAAAACATAAAACTGTCTAGCAAAAAAAATATTAAAAAATATTTAACGGTCCGATTGAGCTGAATTTTTTTTTGTAGCTTCCTCTCGTCTTCAACTAATTCTCTGTAAAATTTCATCCAATTCCAACGGTCCGATCGTCCGAAATAATTTTTTTTAAGTGTTTGCATCTGATTAGAACTATTTTCTTAATCAAACTCTTAATCCTTTACATGACAAAGGGTTTCCAGAATATCATATAAATCATCACTACATGAAAATTTCCCATCTCAAATTGGGTTTTTCTTCCATAAATCTCATCCTAATAACTCCTAAACTAATATGGATGATGCATCAACGAAATAATCAAGATAAACACTTGCCTGGGATTTTCAGGAATCTGGTTTGGTGTTGAATTTGGTGTGGTTGCGTTCCCCGTCTCGCGATCTACGTGTTGGAGGTGGCGGCGATGCAAACGGGTGAGTTTTGAGCCTTGGAATGCCTTGAGAGCTCTCTCCTCTCCTCTCCTCTCCAATGGCCGTTCTAGTGTTTTGAGTTATCTAACCCTAGGAGATAACCTAAACATCTGATACAACCCCTTTAATTTTCGTGGGTTTAATTACCCAAAAATACAAAATGGCTAAAATGCCCTCCCGGGGTACTAATTAGGCCTAAAAACGCTCCGAGACCCAAATCAAACTCCTGGGTATACTTTTCTGACTATCTCGACCCTTCCGGATGCATTGGCGCACTCAAAACGACCATACGGACAACTTATAAAATATTTACTTTTATTTATCAATATTTAGTCCCGACGCGACACGGGCGCGTCCCGACTCAAATTTTTAAAATTGTCATTTTATTCACTCGTGACATTTAATATGACCACTATTATATATTACTTTGCTCATTAGTAATATTCAACAAATTTTTCCATAATTACTAACTCTCATCACGTTAATAATTATAACATAATTAATTTCCGAATTTTTATTAAATAATTAATTCACATTAATATTAATAAATCCCCAAATTAATATAGCATAAAAATAAGGGGTATTACATATTCAAGGATGGATTGATAATTCTAATATCCCCAGACTTGTTTACTCAGAATAGTTCGAGTGATTAATTTCACATTTCATTAATGTTAAATAGTTTGAATATGAGTAATTCATCATGTGAAGAAAGAGAATATCTCTTAATCCTTCACTTATACATGATTGCCTCATTTGTTAAAAGTATAAACGACTTTGAAAGTATATGTTACTATAACATAGGCATTATTTTGGTAATATTAATTATTTGTAAATGTTCACTGTTGATATACAGTTCGAAAAGTTATGTTGTGCAGCTAAAAGATCATAGTTGGTTTAGTGAAAATTTTATTCTCTCGCATGCTTGGATTCAAGCAGTGGGGCTAACAAGTGGATGTATGAAGCCTTGATAAAAGGTTCAAGTCTTAAATTGACTTTATAGAAGTATAATTGACTCCAACATGCTTCATGAGCATTCTCACTTAGTGTGAAAGGCAAGATCTAGTAACAAAAAGTATGAGGTATCAACTATACCTTCTTAGCAAAGTTTAATGCTTATGAAATGACAAGTTATTCTATATGAGTCAAGGTGCCTCCCTATGCACTTTTTTTTTTACTTATATATTATATCTCCACCTAATAAAATAAGGCAATAGGTGTGAGAACACAAAAAGTATTTATAAAATTATAAATATAAGGTGCTCTTGATGAGCACCTGAGGCTCCAAGGGCACCGGAGCACTCATAATCTTAAGCAAGTGCCAAATATAAATATAAGTATATGTGTGACAGTTTAGCACCTAAAGCTCCAAGGGCGCCGGAGCGCTCACAGTCTTGAGCAAAGGCCAAGTATAAACATAAGGTACAACAGTTTAGTACCTAAGGCTCCAAGGGCACCGTAGCGCTCACAGTCTTGAGCAAGTGCCAAGTATAAACATAAGGGGCTTCAGATGAGCACCTAAGGCTCCGAGGGCAACGGAGTTCTCACAGTATTGAGCAAGATCCAAGTATAAATATAAGGTGTGCCAGTTGATCACCTAAGGCTCCAAGGGCACCGGAGCGCTCACAATATTGAGCAACTGCCAAGTATAAGTATATGTGCGACAGTTTAGCACCTAAGACTCCAAGGGCGTCGGAGTGCTCACAAGTCTTGAGCGAAAGCCAAGTACAAACATAAGGTACTACTGTTTAGTACCTAAGGCTCCAAGGGCATCGGAGCGCTCACAGTCTTGAGCTAGTGTCAAGTATAAATATAAGGTGCGACAGTTTAGTACCTAAGGCTCCAAGGGCACCGGAGCGCTCACAATCTTGAGCAACTGCCAAGTATAAATAAAAGGTACGACAGATTCGTGCACAAGTCTCTCGACATTACAAGACACTTTTGCACGAGGGGGCTAATATTGAGAAGTCCTCAAGCAAGTGAACAAATAATAAAATAACTTGGAGTGTGGGGATCCACTTATAGTGGCTCCACCTGCCCAAGATTGCACGTTTGACAGAAAATAGCCGAGGGCGAGGGGATCCACCTTGAGTGACCCCTATTCCCAAACGTGATGCTACAGAAAAGAACTCAGGGCGAGGGGCTCACCGCGAGCAACCCCTATGCCCATGATAGAAAGCTACAGAAGAAGGCCAAGGGTGAGGGGCTCACTTTGAGCAACCCCTCTACCCGAGATAGAAGGCCACAGAAAAAAAGTCAAGGTCGAGGGCCTCACCATGAACAATCCCTCTAAACAAAGTAGAAGGCCATAGGAGAATGCCAAGAACGAGGGGCTCATAGTGAGTAACCCTTCGCCCAAGTTGATACCCAGATAAGGAGGTCCATTATAAGTGGCCTCATCTACAAAACTTGGGATGAAGTGACAGAACATTTAATGACCCTAAGGGTGATGATGAAGGAACCCTAGGGTTCCTCAAAATAAAAATAAAAAAACCGAATTTATGGTGTACAAAGCCTTTTGGTCTACCCAACACAAAAGACTTTGCACGAGGGGCAAATGTAGAAGGGTGTTTCAAGCTTCACCACTACATTTGTGAGTGAGGGTCCCTCAAAGGCCCCTCCCTTCAGCTTACAGAAAATATGAGGTTGAGGGAACCCCAGGGTCCCTCCACCGCAGAAGTGCCATATTGGAGAAGGACCCCCCCAGGATCCCTCCACTGCAGAAGCCCAAGTTGAGAAGGGCCACTGCAGTAATGACATTCGAGAGGTGCCCCGGAAGGCTTACCATAGAGATCCAAGATTGAGAAGTGCCACTTCAAGGGTCAGCGCCACTGCAAGGGTCACTGCAGTAATGACATTCGATAGGTGCCTCGCAAGGCTTACCACAGAAATCCAAGATTGAGAAATGCCACTGCAAGGGTCAGCGCCACTGCAAGGGTCAACGCCACTGCAAGGGTCACTGCAACAATGACATTCGAGAGGGTCAGCGCCATTGTAAGGCTCAGCGCCATTGCAAGGGTCACTGCAGTAATGACATTCGAGAGGTGCCTCACAAGGGTCACCGCAGACAACCAAGATTGAGAAGTGCCACTGTAAGGGTCACTGTCACTACAAGGGTCACCGCAGTAATGACATTCGAGAGGTGCCCCGCAAGGCTTACCATAGAGATCCAAGATTGAGAAGTGCCACTGCAAGGGCCAGCGCCACTATAAGGGTCACTGCAATAATGACATTCGAGAGGTGCCTCGCAAGGCTTACCACAGAAATCTAAGATTGAGAAGTGCCACTGCAAGGTTCAGCGCCACTGCAAGGGTCACTGCAGCAATGACATTCGAGAGGCTCAACGCCACTGCAAGGCTCAGCGCCATTGTAAGGGTCACTGCAGTAATGACATTCGAGAGGTGCCTCACAAGGGTCACCGCAGACAGCCAAAATTGAAAAGTGCCACTGCAAGGGTCACCGTCACTACAAGGGTCACTGCAGAAATGTTATTCGAGAAGTGCCACTACAAGGGTTCCGACAGAAACTCATATTGAGAAGGAACCCACCCAGAGTGGCCAGGATGAGGGAGTAGCTACCACGATCAACTCCTTATCATGAAACGCTAGTCTTTAAATGAACAACAATATTAACACTTTACTTTCTTGTACAGGTTGCCTAGTTGAGCAAGCAGGGCTCGAACAGGCGCGTTGGGACCTCCTGGGAGTTTTGGCTTGGTGGCTGAGGGACAAGGTATATTGAGCAAGCTCAACCACTTAGCACTATAGGATTGAGAGAATACTAGTAGGAAGACCCAGAAGTCACTCTAGACACACACACTTCACACTTGGTCACAAGTGAAGTGAGCAGCCAAAGAGCTGGCTACTCACAAGAAATAAACTCTTTACAAGAAAATGACTTTTCCAGAAGAGGGGGTCATCAAGGTCCCTCTCAAGAAAAGTAACATTTTTAGAGGAAAGGAGTCCTTAAGGTCTCCTCTCTCAAGATTTGCAAAATTGCACTACAAGTTACCGTTTCAAAAGATAACTACCAAATCTGATATTTTGTCTCCATTAGGGGACATATGTGCTTTTTGACTTTTGGTCAGCGTCAGGTGGCGCCTGCAGGGGGGACAGGCAGGCTGCCTACATGTAGGGACAAGTGGTACACTTCAGACATTGTTCCCCACCAACTCTCTCAATTTTGGCCCCCAAAAAATGCCAACTCACCCCTAACGCCCTAGTATAAATAGACCTCTGGGCAATGTCAAGAGATAGACAATATAAATTGCACTGTTACTCTGCTAAAATATCACCAGACCTACCTAGTATTCTCTCCGTGCTCGTCTTATAGTGCTGAGTGCCTTGTTCCTTCACTCCCCACTGACAACCATCGCTCTCAGGTGTTTCCCTTGAGAAAATTACTTTTTTTGCTGTGAAAGTTCATCTTCTTGCAGGGAGTGAGTTGAAGCTTGAGTTCCATTGTTACCAGAAGGAGAAGTTTTCTTCAAAAGTTGCACCAGGAGACCTTGAAGGCCTTGCAGGCAGCGTCCATTGGAGTGGGTCACGCCTCACCGTTTCCAGTTATTCATAGACCCCAGTCTCACTACCCTCCTACATAAATGTTAACATAATACAAACAAAAGGTTTTATAAAGCTGTACTGTCGTAGGTTGGGGATTTAATTGGTCACTTTTTTTGTTTGTTCAAGGACTAAATAAATTAATACAACCAACATTGTTTAGGTGCCATAGAAGTTAAAAACTCTAAAAAAAAATGTAGAAGTAATGTCGACTTGCTCCGACTAATACAACATTCTGTTTCATTAAAAAAATACAAAGTACATAACAAATCCACATTACACTCCAAAATAAAATCACAAACCCAAAATTTAGCTCACAAAAAGAATCAATCCATAAAAGAATCCAATAAAACATTTTATGCATTGTCTAGAGATTTATACAAATACAAACTATGTACAGCACATATGTATACAAAAGACTGTAAACATACACATTGCTTGAGAGGGAGCACGAGATTAATCCCAACTGTTAATTGAACTTTGTGCAAGAGAGGGCAAGAGATTAATCCCAATCACTGATTTGTTCAGTGAGTTTGTTATATCGGCCATAATCTAGGCTCTTCTATTTTTTTTCAGCTATAGTATCAGTTATTAACACTATAAAAATTAAAAGAACAAAAAGTATACCTGAAACCTTTAACTAGGGTTGGATTTGCAAAAAAAAAAACACTACACACCGAATTAGATCTGCGAGAAAAGGTTGAAAAATGGAAAAACATAAAACAAAATAACCTTGATTTGAAATTGAACAGGGTGTTGTTTTTACCTTCCAAACACAGGTATAAAGTTGAAGGAAATGTAGGGAATACAAACAAAAAATTTGAAAATGGATACAATGGCATTTCCCTCCCACATAAACTCACTTAACATTACATCATGCATTTACCTGTGATCATTGTGTTATTGGGAATAGACCCTTCTTATAATCAGAAAGGAAAAGACTGCACATGTATTTCAATATGCACACACAGTTGAGGACACAGAAATAATTGCAATATAACTTATTTGGGCATGTTACCAAGCACCCAGCCATACGATCTACCAAACAAAACAAAATCCACAAAAAATCATATCAAACAACTACAATTATCTCCATGTGAAAAAGACTCTTTTTAGCTTCACCATTAAGGAATAAAAAAATGAGTAAAAAAGTAATGAGGTGACGTCCTTTGTTTAGTCTTGGTTTAGAGAAACAGGCTTTTAATAGTTTGAATCTGTTACCTTCATCCCACATCGAAAAATTGCGCAAGGGAGGACTGAGAGAGAGTTTTATAAAACGGGTAGTCAGGAGAATTTTAATATCAACCTGTCCTGTCAGGGTGAAGGATGACTCGTCAATGATCGTTTTGAGACGGCGGGTCGTGCCAACACCTATAACATTGAACACGCCTCTAAAAGGCGAGCGAGTCTGCCCTACCTTTGGTGGTCTTGCCCGCCAATTTTTGGAAGTCTCAACTACACCATCAGTGTAAGTTGGGCCTCGCAATATAATTTCTAATTGTTACCTAATTATTACAAATTACCCTTTTTTAATCCATGATATGAAGTCGTTAAGAGTTTTACCTTGTTTTGTGGTTTAATATTCAATGTACTTTGACTAAGATTATTCAATTTCAAAAATATTGGTTCTACTTTAATAAAATACAATTATTATATATGCAATTATTGCCTATGTTTGTAGGAAATAAAACTATTACTTCTTACGAAAAGTATTTGTTCATACGAACTAATATTATTCGTAGGAACTTTAATATATAATAAATGATTATTTATATGTTATTTAAGATATATACTTTTGTGTTTTATCAAATTTAAAATATGAAATAAATCATATTTATGCAATAAATTAATACCACTAGAAAACTTACAAACGAAGAAAATGACCGAGTCAAGTGTTTGACACTCTCTCCTTAAGACAAAATGCGCTCCCGCTACGGTGCTTACGGCAATGAACAATGAGCGTTTGCCTCCCAGGATAAAACGGTCTCGACACGCGCAAGAAGCACTTCAGTGTGCGTGTCCCACGAACCAATTATGTTTGATACTCTATCCGACTCGATCGGCAATGGAAAGTATAGAAAATATTTTTCCTCATTTTTCTCTCTCTAAAAAATGAAGACAAGTCTTGTATTTATAGAAAACAAAGTGTTTTTTCATGAAAAGACATGTCTTTTAGGAAACAGTCACTTTAGGGACGTTTTTCATGAACTGTCACAACTTATGGTGAACAGTCACAACCTTTAGGGACGGTTCTGAAAAACAGTCACTATATAGCGAACAGTCACAACCTTTAGCGACAGTTAGGAAAATCCGTCCCAGAAAATTAAATAAAATTTCCTAATAAACTTCATACATAAATGGGGCACTTTGATACCAAATTTCTTATTCATCATTTATCCGTTTTAAACAAATAAATATATCGCGTGACTCGTCATGCTACAAGGAACGCGCACGTACTTGGTCCTACTTTGACCAATATATTAATTTGGTCATAAAATAATTTGTTTAAAAACACAATATTTTCCAACAATCCCCCACATGAATGAAATTTGGGTGAAGAATCAAATGAACATGAAGACAAATTAGACAGAGTATCGGTGGAAAAGAGCTGCATCGGTAAAGATAGCTTTTGGCCTTGAATCTTTCCTAGTGAGAGACTATCGGGTCTACTGGCCAATCAATGAACGCGATGTCTTGAATTGATCAACCTTTTTGTGTAAACCGAGACAATAGAATTCACACATTCCTTCTTCGAACATTCTTGGTTCTCACTTTTGTGTCCGTTTTGGCCTTGGACACCTCCTGGTTTCATGAGTGTGTTAGAGAATTTAACAATGTAGCCGCTGGTTATTCTCATAGAAGTGACCCCTTCTCACTCACATAGGTGATTTCTATAAAGAGTATCCTGCTAATACCCCACTTGATCCTTATGTTTAAGATATAGAAATCATTAAAATAAAATTTATCCTATTACACGCGGCAGATAGTGCACTGACTCATCCTAGGAATGGGAGGAAGAATTTATTTTCTTCTTAGTGCTAACTGAATCGCACATAATTAGGTTGTCCCGTTGAACCTAATTATTGGGATCTCCAGTCATTTAAGTTGGGTTTCCATTATGGCAATTCTTTTAGGTTTTAACCGGCTGTAAGCCCATTCCCCTTGATGTACGTATCTTACTCTCTTGTTAGCGGATCCGCAATGATTTTATTCGGCCTAATGTTATCACTAACAAAGAAAGATTTCTTTATGGTCTTATGTCATGACTAATAAGTCGTGACTTGCCAAATTGCTTTATGCCTTTTCAAGCAATGATTTTCAATTGCAAGAACATGCATTATAATTGTTATCTCAAATAATCCTCTTTAAAATTGTCAAGGTACTTTGCTTTCTAAGAAATAATATTCATATTCCATCATAAGAGGATTTCCAAACATTAACACCTCTAATCGTGCTAATATATCACTCGGAATACGAGTCTCGAAAGTCATATATATTTTTTAAAAATATATTCATAATTTCCTAATGTTTATATAATTTGTCACTTATATCTTAGTATCGATACTGAACGACTCATTTATACTTTAGACTCTTTGATCCATTGTCTTTATTCTAAAGATTTGTGCACACTCTTAATCATTTCCATCCTTGGAATATAATCAAAGTACTTAAGTATTAATTATCGTTCAATCAATGAAGTATACACTTCTCTAGACAAATGCACATTGGAAATGCTATAGTACATTAAATGCACTTATGCAACCAAATACTACACTTTTAGTAGTGTTTATCCTATTTTCAATAGGAATCATCTTTGTTTCTATTTTTGGATAGAAATTATCGGCCTTAGATAAATTCCCCCACATTTATCATAATTCATACAAAGGTTCTCAACCTTTCCCATTAAATTTCATACAAAGGTTCTCAACCTTTCCCATAAAATTTTTATCGTCGGTTAATGTGTTGAGAATATAACTCATAGAAAACACAATACTTCCCCCACAATTTCAAACATAAATTTGAAATTATACAAAGCTGATACATTTATTCTCAACCTCCAAACGCTTTATTTTTCTTTAAAATGAAATGATATTAATGTATATTTGGACCAACACATATGTCCATCTAGAAGGTATACATTCATTTCATTGTAAATAAAATTTAGTTGAGATAAGTTTCTCTACTTTAGTGATTTCGACATTTAATGGTATATTCCTTATTGTTCCATAGGCCTACAAATTCACTTGTCACAATTCTTAGTATTAAACTAAAGTTGTGTCACACATAATTTTGAGTTTAATAGTTGTGGTGTCTTGATATTACGCCTAAATCTCCGATGAGATCATAATTTGATTCTACCTTCTTTAAAGCAGTTGTGAAACCGCTCGGTTCTGAATCCCTTGATCATTTATATGGATTTATGATTTAATTCTATACCATCTTTAAAGCAGTCTTTAAACCGCTCGGTTCTAAATTTTGAATCATAAATTCAATAAATAAATCTGTAATCACACTAATTTTTCTCCATTGAAGAACACGTTCGACAAACGCATTAATTAGAAGTATAAGATTCTTCCAAAATGAATTTATATATTACGGAAAGGAATGTAGCACTTTATATTAACTAAATACTCTCATATCTTTTGCAATCTTCATCGCTTTTGATAACATTCAATATAGTGAAGGGGAGTAACATATTGAAATTAATCATATCCACTCTTTCAAGTCTATGGAAAATTGAGCACCACGATATCAATACAAATTGTATTTATTTTTCATCAACGTTAACATCAATTGAATGTTACATAAAAATGTAATTCTTCATGAAACATCATGTTTAACATAGCATGTTCCAATGATATTTTGATGAAAGTGTCTCACAAAATTAAGAGTGAAAGGGTCACCCCTAAGATTAAAAGTCGCATTATGCTATATGGTTAATGATATACAATCATGCCACAAATATCCAATAGACTTCTACACGTGAAAATAGTATGTCATTACACACCTCAATTTTCATTACATGACATTAGGTCATCGGATGCCACAACTATAAAATTATGCAAACATAATAAATTCCTAACCTATAGGACTTTTTAATTTATTATGCGTGAAAATATTCTCAAATTTTCAACATGTTGGTTCACATCGTTTTAAACAATAGTGTATATTCGTATCTCTAAGAGTCGATATAATGCATGCATTGCAATGCTTAACATACATACCAACAATAATGGACAATGCATTATATTTTATTTTTCTCTTTTTCGTGACACGGGAGATTAAAAACCAATTTAAATGTAATATCAAGATTACATGAATTATCACAATAATTAAATATTGACATTCTACAAGGAATGCAACTTAAATCATGTTTCTAAATTTATCACATTTCCGTTCATGTAATCTAATTTAATTAGGTGACACTAAAATAGTACTGTTACACGTATACATGTAACCATACAAGAGACCATAATATCATCGCATATATTATAATCACATTAATTTGCATAAAATGCATTTAAAAATCATGTGAATAACATTACCAAAGATGTGACTAAATCTCAACGCATAATCAGACATTTGATTATCATGTGATAATATACATAAATGCACGTTATTACACATGTGACATCACATCATTATTTACTAATTTATTTTTCAATCTAAGAGCGCACCAAAATTGGTATTTAGCTCTACCGTCAATAAATAAATTATATAAGTATACTATGAATCAAACACACTCTTGTTGTCCCTTTGTTCATTTGGACAAATTTGAATGAATGTATTCAAAATCACCTTATTTGGGACGCACTATTCTAATTTTGGACATTCAAAAGAATGCAAGTACACAATAGCCATGCACTTTGCCATAATTACAACACACACTTGATCCAATATTTAAATTATTGGTATTAAAAATTATATTATAACATATGCATGTGACAACTCAAGTGACCATTATGTCATTATATAAAATTTTCATATAACCGCTCTTATAGTGCTACATAAAAGATATGTGAGACACTTAAAGTGTCACGCAAATGAAATATGAACACACACATTATTAAAAAAATGTGACTGAAATTAATATGTTCAATATATACAAAACAACACATATCATTATAATTTAAAAAAAAAAAAAAACAAATTTTCCCAAGGAACCTATCAAACAAATCATGTGATTATTTATTACCACAAAATTTATATACTCGTAAAATGACTATTATAAATCATAAGGGTGGTCATCTGTTCAAAGAAAACGATAACCAATATACAAAACTACTCATGTTGGCAGGCGGTATCTTTAGGACACACCTCCTACACGGGAGGGAAAACCATGTGATCAAAACCTTTAAAACAGCATGCCTATATATATGGGACACACTGGTTGATACATCAAACTGATTTAACGGTCACCATCCAAAGGCAATAAAGGTAGATATAATGAACAATCATTCCTTTTATATTATTTTATCACATATATATGCCTTTTTACAAAATGAGTGTTCAACCATAGATTTACCATTTCAATAACATATTTCACAAAAGGTCAACTAAAAATGAAAAGGCACCCTTATAGATAATGAGGCAGTAAGACCCTTCATTTTATAGAACCCATTGTTATAATCCATTTTTATATCTTTAGGCATAAACTGACAGTTATAGATAGAAGACTTTAAACAAATTAAATATTAAATTGTATATGGTCACTTTGAGGACCAATCTCGGATAAGATATCATAACACAATTTGCAACAATTTTATTTATCAAGAGCATAAAACATGCATATTTGCATTACAATATGCGTTGTAAATTTGACAAACTTACCCATTCATAGAACAATTGGCTAAATAAAATTTATACATGCAACATCATCTAATCAATTATTCATTCTAATGTTTTATCATACATTGACCCAATGCAAACAAAAGCACACGAATGTCAATTTATTTTTTTTAAATTTTGTCTTAAGATTGTTATTTAAGATATATACTTTTGTGTTTTATCAAATTTAAAATATGAAATAAATCATATTTATGCAATAAATTAATACCACTAGAAAACTTACAAATGAAGAAGATGACCGAGTCAAGTGTTTGACACTCTCTCCTTAAGACAAAATGCGCTCCCGCTACGGTGCTTACGACAATGAACAATGAGCGTTTGCCTCCCAGGATAAAACGGTCTCGACACGCGCAAGAAGCACTTCAGTGTGCGTGTCCCACGAACCAATTATGTTTGATACTCTATCCGACTCGATCGGCAATGGAAAGTATAGAAAATATTTTTCCTCATTTTTCTCTCTCTAAAAAATGAAGACAAGTCTTGTATTTATAGAAAACAAAGTGTTTTTTCATGAAAAGACATGTCTTTTAGGAAACAGTCACTTTAGGGACGTTTTTCATGAACTGTCACAACTTATGGTGAACAGTCACAACCTTTAGGGACGGTTCTGAAAAAACAGTCACTATATAGCGAACAGTCACAACCTTTAGCGACAGTTAGGAAAATCCGTCCCAGAAAATTAAATAAAATTTCCCAATAAACTTCATACATAAATGGGGCACTTTGATACCAAATTTCTTATTCATCATTTATCCATTTTAAACAAATAAATATATCGCGTGACTCGTCATGCTACAAGGAACGCGCACGTACTTGGTCCTACTTTGACCAATATATTAATTTGGTCATAAAATAATTTGTTTAAAAACACAATATTTTCCAACATTATATTTGTTACGAACTTCGAAAATTTATAGAAATTTCTACGAATAAATGAAGTTCGTAGGAAGTCTTTACAAATTCAGTTGCGATTTAGTAAAATTAACAAACATTCACCATTTTTCATACAAAATATATTGTGTTTCGCCCATTAGTACAGAGCTCTCAGTTTGTAACGCTAACAATTTGACTCTCCTTTAGCTCCATCATTGTGAGTGCACTTACCATCAACTTTCCTAAATTAAAGTAATTCTAATTTTATTTGTCTTTAACTAAAAAAAAAGTAAAAATTCAAGGTTATTTTTATTTATTGGCTTCATTGACTTTTTTTAATAAACAGTTTCTTTTCATTATAGATTATTGTACTTTCATATATACTCATTTTAAATCTTTTTATTCTCTCTAAAAACAAACACATAATCCCACACTTTCTCTCTCTAGCAGCCCTGCCCCAACCCACCTCACTCCACCCCACCCCACCCCACCCCATCGTATGAAGATTCGCCGGAAACAACTCATCGAAAAATTTCGCTCGAGGCCATCAGAATTCTTGTCGAAGTGTTTCTCTCTCTTTCTCTTCGTCTATTTCATTGTTATTTTTTCTGATCCGCACCAGCGACACCATCGCCCGAGCTGAAAAAAATGGAGGTTTTACAGAAACAATAAATTTATCTGTTTCGATTTTTTCGTCAAAAAATATCGAAAATGAGTATTGCTTGATAGATTTTAACGAGTTGTTTCTAAATATATAAATTTTATGAATTTTGAATTTGTAAATTTGAAGTTATAGACTTTTAAAGATTTGAGGGCTTTTTCTTGACTAAAAATGAGGTAATAGCTGTCAAATATATTTTGAGGGTGTATTTGTCATTTTAATTCGCTGAGTTGACAAAATAGGACATTTGACAACATTGACTCAGTAAAATAATTTTTTGCCTCATTGACCAAATAAATGAGAGTTGGTAACTATTACCCCTTACAAAATTACTCTTTTTTAAATACGAATATTATCTTTAATTTTTCTTTATAAATCTAGCCCCAAAAGATTGAGGTATTTTATCTTATAAAAAAAATACTAATGTTACTTCATTTCCATATATTGTACCAATGATATTGTCGAACCTCTTGTCATCTTTTTTTGACAAAAAATGAGGTAATAGTTGTCAAATATATTTTGAGGGTGTATTTGTCATTTTAATTTGCTCAGTTGACAAAATAGGACATTTGACAACATTGACTCAGTCAAATGATTTTTTGCCTCATTGACCAAATAAATGAGAGTTGGTAACTATTACCCTTACAAAATTACTCTTTTTTAAATACGAATATTTTTGTTGACGCAAAAAATTCTCCATCTACGAGGACCAATCAGAAAATGACACATGTCATCCTACGTGGCAATATTCGACACCCGAGGAGAGTTGGTCGGCATACCAGCCAGGAAGATCAAAGGATAACTATGCATTTAATGTGCATTAATGAAGATGAAGCGCATTTAATGAGCCTTAATGTACATTTATACTGTATTAATAGATGACAACACATAGCATACCAAGCAATTCAAGGAGGATCAACCATCATAGAAGGCCAACAATTAGATTCATTATATGTAGACATAAATGTCTGAATATATAAAGACATTGTATCTCTTTATCTCCCATCACTATAAATACATGTATTCCCTTAGCCAAAAGAGGGGGGACGGTGGGAGAAAACTAAGAAACACCATACACAAGATACACATCCTCTCTCTTTATACACCATATTGTGCTATTGTAAACCCCTGGGAATAAAATAACAGTGGACGCAGACTTTATTCATAGCCGAACCACTTTAAAAACATTTGTCTCTTATATGTTTGATGTGAATGTTTATCTTCATCTTCAATCTCATCCTCATCATTTATCTGCTGTTGACGCCACTAAAATGGCAGTGGCCATTTTCTGTCTTCAACAGATTGGCGCCGTCTGTGGGAACGTGTTACAAGCATTGTTCTCCATCAAAAGCTAAGTTTTTATTCTCTATGTATAATCAATTATACATACATCTTTTGATTTAGTCATGAATTTATGTTTGTATACATAAATTAGTTGTCCAATTTTTATTTATGAAATCTGCAAAATATTGCAAATCACGATTTTATATTCATAAATTAGTGGATCGATTTTTATTTCCAAATATGAATAAACGAAAATTTCATAATCACAGGTCCGTTAAAGATTTCTATGGATACACATTTATATACACGATTCATCATATTTTTATGAGATCATGATTGACATGAGACATCTGACAAGAATTAACGTAAAAGAATTTCTCTTTCATTGCAATTTTCTCCTACACAAATTCATATTCAATTCTAAGAGATCTTGAGTTGAAACCCTAATCAAATTGATTAGAGATTCGTGGGTCGGTAGGTATAACTTGGTCTGACGGCAGTTGGCAACATGGATTTCGATACCACGATGACGATCATCAAAACTGGTTGGCGTTAGGATTGCTGCCAGAATTCTTAATTTACTAAAGAGTTTTATACAGAACACCTATTGTAGATCGACAATATATTCGCATAATAATTTCTTAGTCGGAGGCGATTATTGCATGTTGACAGCATCTATTCTTGGTCGACACCATTCAACAACTGATTGGCTAAGCCAATTATTGGCCGGGGGGAATTTGACTCTCGTCAGCAACATATATTATGCATCTTGATGGGTTCCCAAGATCATATTTGTTGATCGGAAGCACCTATTGTATAGGCTGAGGGATTCCCGACCTCCCATCACTGGTCGAGAGTCACGACTTCTTCTGTCATCAAAGAAATCATTGGTCGACAATAACTATTATTGGTCGGCGACTATCTATCACTAACATAACCTTGGTCGGAGGTACCTATTTTGATGGTTGGCGAGTTCCCGTAGAATCTATTGCTGGTCGGCGAGAAGATTTCGGCACTTACATTGGGGGCTGTCCCATAACTGGTCGGCAACAGGCTTTAGCCAAAAATAATATTGGCAAACAAATGATTTTTCCAATTTGACTTTGTCAGTATAGGCATTTGAAGTTTTTGTTTCTTACCCCAACTAATTTTGAGTTTTTAACAATTGTTGATAAAAAACAATACGACCTGCTGAAATAATTTTGTGAAAACCAACTTATTTTTAGTATTTGTTGGGATTGTAAAGAATGTTACAAAATTTCTGAATCAAACCCTATGATATGTAGTTGATACAAATTTGCTCATATTGACACACATTTGGCACAAAACATATTATTTCATATTTTGAAATCTGTATTGCATACACATTATATATTGTTTGGCTGAATAATTATTCTCATCACAACAACAAAGTCAATTGCTGGTCGGCGAAATCAAATGGATGATCGGAGGCATATATTGCACAGTTGGAGGTGTTTCCCAACCTCCTATTGTTGATCGGCAGTTCTCATATACTTGGTCGGCAGTTGTCTAAGTAGGTCGGCATCATATAATCTCGATCGGCCTCACGTAAAACAGGTCGGCAGCAAGATAGAAGGACAAATGTTTCCTGACTATCTAATGTTGGTCGGCACAGGTCGGACGTTCTCCTAAAAGCTGGTCGGAAAATATTTCACAGGTCGGGGCATCTCATAATTGTAAGTATGGCTGAATGTTTATCGGAGAGCAGGTCGGCGACTGGAAAATTTAGAATAGAAAACTTTTCTTTACTCATCGGCTACATCTGATTATTAGTTGGCGAACATTTAACATTCACTTCTGCTCGGAGATATATGGCATTGGTCGGCATGAATTTTGTGCTGGTCGGAGGCAGAAAATTCTATTTTCTACAACTCCCAGTAGGTCGGTGAATGGTTGACACCAAATGGGATGGCTCCTCACCCGTTTTCTCATATGGCGGACAAGGAGTTTCCTATTTTGACTTTTCTAAAATAAGCTATTGCAACTTGGATTATTACACCAGCTTTCCATAACTCAAAACCACTACTTTGCTGCCAAAGGACAAGATTGTCCCCTTATTCTAATCCTTATCCTTTATTAATTCAAAACATGAAACTCCTAACTGGAAATTTTCATGGAGAAAGATTAAAATGCACTACTGATTATTTTCTGATTTATTAAATCACAAAAACTTAATGTGAACAAAAAAATTATATTTGAGCATTTATTGAATTTCAAACAATTCCTAGAGTGATAAATAATAATACCTCCTCATTATTCTTTCTTAAGAATCAAATAAATATTTTTAAAATCAACCTATACTTGGTCTTTTGCTTAAAATTGAAATTATTTTGAAAAAGTCCAAATCAAACCTCATGTCTTGCATATTTGATAAAAAAATATATGCCCACATGACACACATATGGCACAAACATATTTTGAAATTTTTATTGCTTTGTGTTAATACACATTATATATTGATTGGATCACTAAATTATTCTCATGACTAACTATTTGAACTAGTCTCAACAGGAGTTCGAGAAACTTATTAAAATTTCTTAGGTACAAGATTCAATCCCGACGAAAGCTCGATCACAATCTTAAACTTCGGAAAATTGTTATTGCTCGGCACCAGGCAATTTTGCCTCGACATATCAGCCAACATATATTATTTCATTTTTTGAAATTAATATTTTTATTTCCCGAGTATATACATATCATATATATTAGATGACTAAATTATTCTTATGACTAATTTGGTAGGTCAAGTTATTAATTTTTACAGGTACAAGATTCAACGCCGACGAATGCTCGGAAACAATCTTAAACAATCTGGAAAACTATTACCATTGCTCAGCATTATGAAATTTCACCTCAGCGAGGCATTATATATTATTTCTCCGAGATATCGGCTCAAGAACAAATTATTCTATATATCCCATGGGATTCATATTAAATATTCATCTCAACATGGAACTCGACGAGATACTCATTATCATATTCAGCTCCGAGGAAGAACTATAACATTTATTATATTTCACCCCCAACGGATAGTTGGTCGGGGTAATTCTTATTTATATTCAGCATGGAGCTCGAAAAATTTCTTCTCTCTCTATATATTCAGCTTCAAGGAGGTCTCCAGCATTTATATTATCTTATTCCCAATAATCTGTTGAGGAGGTCTCCAGCATTTATATTCCCAACAATCTGTTGGTCAGCTCCAAGAAACTCTCCAACATTTATATTATCTTATTCCCAACAATCTGTTGAGGAGGTCTCCAGCATTTATATTCCCAAAAATCTGTTGGTCAGCTCCAAGAAACTCTCTAGCATTTATATTATCTTATTCTCAATAATCTGTTGAGGAGGTCTCCAGCATTTATTATATCTTATTCCCAACAATCTGTTGGTTAGCTCCGAGAAAGTCTCCATCATTTATATTATCTTATTCCCAACAATCTGTTGAGGAGGTCTCCAGCATTTATATTCCCAACAATCTCTTGGAAGAAAAAATCCAACTCCGGTTGGTAGAAAAAATCCAACTCCGGTTGGTCGATAAAATCCAACTCCGGTTGGTAGATAAAATTCAACTCCGATTGGTAGATAAAATCCAACTCCGGTTGGTAGATAAAATCCAACTCCGGTTGGTCGGGAGCAAATCTCCACCAACTCCTGTTGGTCGGCAAATCAATTTACAATCAACTCCGGTTGGTTAAACTAAGCAGGATCATGGGATTAAAGTTATTTCATTGCTTAGGCCCAAAGAGTGATAAGTCACTATAATTAAACAGCAGGTGGAGCAAGTTTCATTGTCTATGAAAAATAGCACAATTTATCCTTCTACATATATATTCATCAGCAAACAACAAGCAAAGCATCTTACAAAGTATTTCCAAGAAAATGAAAATGCAAACATGCAAAGATCTCAGGGAGTCATTTCATGGATATTTCCTCGGCCTTATTTTTCCAGCAAGACCAACATATTTCAAGGCCAAGAAAGTACTCAAAGTTCATATTCCACACTTGGGGGGCTTCTATTACAAATTCAGTTGTTCATTCGGTGGCACATTCTCATAACATCATGCAGTCGAGTATCAAATTCAACTCCACAAACTTACACGAAGGCATATTGAAGTTCAGGAGTCAAATTCAGCATTTACAGCACTGAGATCTTTACTACTACTGTCCCGACCAATAATGAAGAAGAAGTTGCATGAAAATATTTCGAAGTCCACTACTAGCTTGGTACTAACAATATTGAAGAGTTGGGTTCAAAAGCTAGTATGTTACTCGACAAAGTATTCAGAGGAGCTTAAATCAGAAAAATCAAGCACGTAAAGTTAGCATTCAGTTGCTCGACACAAGAAGCAGTTGGTCGGCTGGCAAACCAATCAAAATACTTAAAGATTATGACAAGCTACAAGCTGCATACTATGACATGGCTGCATCCAAATTCCCAGGGGTGATACATAGCACACGTTCACTTGACGAGCAGAGTTCCTCAAAAGAGATATTAGCAACCATCGATCAGCCTGCATCATATGTCATCCAAGAGATAGTGCACTTTATGTTAAACAAATCAAGAAGACAGATCAAGAATTTCACGAGCACCGAGCAACGTTGCAGAATAAATACTCCATCCTTACAGTAAACCATCGAGCATGGAGCATTGGGGGCTTCTGTTGACACAAAAAATTCTCCATCTACGAGGACCAATCAGAAAAGGACACATGTCATCCTACGTGGTAATATTTGAAACCCGAGGAGAGTTGGTTGGCATACCGACCAGGAAGATCAAAGGATAACTATGCATTTAATGTGCTTTAATGAAGATGACAACACATTTAATGAGCCTTAATGTACATTTATACTGTATTAATAGATGACAACACATAGCATACCAAGCAATTCAAGGAGGATCAACCATCATAGAAGGCCAACAATTAGATTCATTGTATGTAGACATAAATGTCTGAATGTATAAAGACATTGTATCTCTTTATCTCCCATCACTATCAATACATGTATTCCTTTAGCCAAAAGGGGGGGGGGGGGGGACGGTGGGAGAAAACTAAGAAACACCATACACAAGATACACATCCTTTCTCTTTCTACACCATATTGTACCAATGATATTGTCGAACCTCTTGTCATCAAAACTCTTATCGCTAGTATTCATTCGTCAAGAGTGTTAAATTAATTTTGCATCGTTAAATTCTTATATTCTCTATATGATTATCAATGATCGCCTTATTATTGTCGTTTTGCCGTTGGACTACAAAATTATATTTGCATTTTTTTCACTGTAGAATTAAATTTGCAGTGTAATACTAAAAAAATGACTCTGCAACGTAGCTATAACTTTTTAACTAAAAGGAAAAATAACAAACATAAAAATAAAAATGATTGAAAAAACAAAAAAAATGACATTGCAAATTTAAATTTGCACGTTGACGATGACCAGAAATCAGGTGACAACCATGGTCCAATGTTTGAAAATATCGTATCATTAACATATTTTTAAATAAACACCTCAATTCAGGGGGGAGGGGAGAAACTAGATTTGTAAAGAAAAAATTTAATTTTTTTTTATTTAAAACCCAATAATTAAGGTCCTTTTTTTTATTAAAGAAAAGTTAAATATCCTAAACCATGGATTTAGCTTATATCTTTATTTTTAATATAAGGGAACAATTAGTAATTTTATAAAAATAAAATCAACTTACAAAAAAATAAGGACTATTTCTACAAAAATAAAGTTGGATATCCTCTATCCATAACAAACATTATTGTAAGTCCTAAAAGTACATAATATCTTATTTTAACTAAAATGGTTCCATTTAGTTGTTTTCTAAGATACATTTAGAATTACTTGGTTTGGTATTGGCACTAAGTTACTGGTTAATGGGTGTATCTCAATGGTTTCAGCTCATATTTGTGTCCACCCAATAAGACATGTTTGTCAACGAATCAGGTTACAAATTTAACCCTTGCACCCGTATAAACCGTTGAGATCTATTAATGTGAAAATGAAAATGTTATTGGGGTTTCTAAAAAGTATTATAATTTTGATGTTAATTTAATCATTGTTAATTTACTAAATGAGAGTTTTAGCCATGCTAATGTATAATGTGTTTAATTGTCTTGCTTACTAGGCTATTGGGTTAATCCTACACATTTGAAAATAATTAATTATCTTAATGGGTAATAATTGGTGGACATGACATGGTAGTTTAATGGGAATATTATTTTTTCACATAATAAGAAGTCATTCATTTAAATACGAATTCAATAAGACCCGAACACAATAACAACTGACACGAACACAAATTAACATGACATGTTGCCTCGTCTAGCTAATAGTAGAACTTTGTGTTTATGCAATGTTACAAGCACGGAGTTAGGTGGTGTTGCATGGGTTTGAGCAAGGTTATATTAATACATAAGCGCCAATTTTGATAATGTCACCAATTAATTTATCGTTATCATGAGGACTTAATCATAAAAATAGATAAATTATTATAAGTGAGATTATTATATAAAGATTAGACATTATAGTCCATCATCAAAAGAGTTTAGACGCTTCAATTCACTCTGGAATAAAATAAATGCTTAAGACTCTCGCACACAAAACACACGTACGCCGCATATTATGATTTCACATTTCTAAAATTAATATTTTTGTTCAACGTCATTCATCTTCTTTCAGTTTGAATTACAATAAGTCTGCAAAACTCTAACTTCTTCTTTACACAAAGACATACGCTCTTTTACTAAGATTTTTGAATCGAACAATAAAATCATGATTTAAGATACCTTTAAATCCAATTGTCGTGAAAAATAATTAGATATAACCAAACTCGATTTAAAGC
The DNA here is from genome assembly GCA_949130495.1 of Sambucus nigra. Taxonomy (NCBI): domain Eukaryota; kingdom Viridiplantae; phylum Streptophyta; class Magnoliopsida; order Dipsacales; family Adoxaceae; genus Sambucus; species Sambucus nigra. Next base: position 554,376,014 of record OX422215.1, on the reverse strand, counting down.
ATATGATACTTGATTTTGAAAAGTCAATATTACATTCAATTTCTTTTTAAATAAAAATTAAAATTGGTATAAGTAATATTATATAATTTTTTTGATGAGCAAACGATTCAATAAAACAAACCTGCCTAAGGGGCGGAATCCTGTATACAGGAAGTATACAAAGTGAAAACCAAAGAGCCGGGGCCCATAAAAAACTAATCAAGCATTTGAAACTCCTTCAGAGACTCAAGAAAGAGAGAAAATGACGAATCATGCCTTTTGCTATACTAAGTAAGAAGAAGGCTTAGGAAGCTGGACTGAATTCGAGAAGGATCAAGTTCGATCCTCTCAGAGCATCTCCTATCCTTCTCTTGCCAGACGATCCAAAAAATACAATGAGGGACCATCATCCATACCAACCCGTAGGCCTCCTCAAGCCGCCATCACGTCACACACCGTACGAGGCATAACCCAACAAATATGGCATAAAGAGAAAATCAAATCCTAAAGACCCTAGACACCTGACAGTGTAAAAATAAGTGATTGGTCGTCTCCGCCTCCTTCTTGCATAAGCAACATCTGCTGGCCATCCTCCTCCCTCTACTCTGAAGCCCCTCAATAGTCAAGATGGCATGTCTGGCAGTGGTCCACATAAAGAAACAAACTTTGGGAGGCGCATGACACTTCCAAATGGATTTCCACTGAAACGAAGCACCCCCACGACCCCACAACACATAATAATATTTATTAACTAAAAGAAGACCATCCTGAGAGCTCGACCACCTCAACCCATCTACCCCAACGGACAGAGCCGACGCCAAACTCAGCCATTCCAAGAACTCCTCCGCCTCCTCCAGCTCTCAGTCCCGAAAACCCCTCCTAAACTTTGGGTCCCACACTGCATGATCCACTGCCCTAAGCCTATGATCCTCAAATGACCCTTCTATGTCTACCCCAATCCGAAACAACCCCGAGAAGAGATCCTCCAAAGAGCCCCCCGCTCCCCACTTATCCCTCCAGAACCTGATACGCCTCCCACTCCGAAGCTGGTAAGAATTGAGCAAAGAGAACCCCCCACCCAAGCGCAATATACCTCCACCACCCCACCCCACCCCATGAGAAGAGAGCCCCATAGTAGGACCCTATCCAAATGGACTGACCCCATTCCTAGCTACCACCACTTTCTTCCACAGTCTATCTTCCTACGTATTAAAGCGCCACAATCACTTCCAAAGTAAAGCCTTATTGAAATAGGCTAAACCCCTCACCCCAACTCCACCCTCTTTTAGGGACCTACACACCTCATCCCAACTCACCAAACAATATTTAAACTGATCCTCATAGCCTATCCATAGGAATTTTCTCATCAACTTGTCCAGCCGTTTGCCAATGAAACCAGGTAGAGGGAGGACATACGTGAAATATGTTGGAAGGCTCAATAACAAGCTTTTGATCAATGTCAACTGACCCCCTTTGGAAAGGTAACTATGCTTCCAATTTTCTAAACTCTTTTAGACCCTCTTAAGGACCGGTTCCCACATCGAAGATGACTTAAACTTAGCCCCTAAAGGAAGACCAAGATAAGTAGATGGAAGCGGGTCGACCCTAAATCCAAGAACACTAGCCAAGTAGCCCACATTACCCATCTCACCCACGACAATCATCTCACTCTTCCTGACATTAATACGTAAACCCGACATCACCTCAAAGCACACTATCAACATTCTCAGCGACCTCACCTCTTCCACAAATGGCCCATTAAAATAATAGTATCATCCATGAATAGAAGGTGAGAGATCTCGACTGGATGTGTAACAGAGTTCCCGATCATAAACCCTGAGACCAGACCACCCTCCATTGTACAACACTTCAACCGAGAGAATGCCTCTATGACCAAGATAAAGAAGAAGGGGAACAACGAGTCACCCCATCGAAGACCTTTAGAGCTCGAGAAGAATCCTTACGTAACCCCATTGACGAGGACTGGGAATTTGATAGAGGAAATACACCTCTTCATTCATCTGCACCACCGCTCCCCAAATCCCATCCTCCTTAGAAGATATAAAAGGAACTCCCAGCTCACATGATCGTAAGCCTTTTAAATATCCAACTTTAAGATAATACCCAAAACCCCACCTCTTAGCCTGAATTCGATGCTCTCATTCGCCACCAAAGCCGCATCAAGGATCTAAGGACCACCCACAAAAGCACTCTGAGCATCCGAAACAAAGAGGATCAATCACCTTTATAAGTCTAATTGATAAGACCTTAGAGATGAGCTTATACTAGTTGCCAACCAAATTAATGGGCCTGTAATATCTCACATCTAACGCTCCCACTTTTTTGGGGACCAAAATAATGAACGTGGCATTCAAACTCCTCAGAAAGTACCCTTTATCATAGAACTCGCTGAAAATACCCATCACTTCCACCGAGAGGATTGCCCAACAATGTTGATAAAAGGCCATACTGAACCCTTCCTAACCTAGCGCCTTACCACTGCACATCGACCTTAAAACTTGAACCACCTCCTCCTTTGTGAACATCCTTTCCTACTGATCAACCTCGACCCCCGAAATGCTCGCCACTGGAAGGCGATCCATATTAGGACACCAGGGTTCATCCTTTGTATACAATCGCTCGTAAAATTGACTGATCTCTCTACGAACCTCACTATCCTCGATAAACTCCACCTACCGACCTAATATCTTCCCGATATGATTAAAGCGACGATGGGAGTTAGTCTCTTTGTGAAAAAATTAGTATTGCTGTCCCCTTCCCCAGGGTAAATAGCCTAAGACTTTTGCGTCCAACTAATCTCCTCCTAAATCAATTTTGCTGCAACCTCCTTTTTTTTCACTTCCCTAGTCAACCTCTCATCCCCCAACAGACTGCCCGACCCTTCTTTCTCATCGATTACCCATATATCCTCCATACCTTGCTCAATCAACCCCCCAATATTCCTAAAAACATATTCGTTCCACTAAATAATGTCCCCTTTAAGGAGAAACAATTTAGTCGCGAGTCTGAAGCTCACATTCCCCGCCACCTCATAACCCTGTCCCCACTCCTGAACCCTCCTAACAAAGTCCTCCTCCTTTAACCACATATTCTCAAATCTAAACGGAGTCCTCCCCCTACCCCCTCCACACTCCAGGAGAATAGGGGAGTGATCCAAAGTCACTCGAGGCAAGCAATATTGAGTCGCCCCCCAAAAATGCTCCTCTCACTCAACAGAAAGTAAAAATCGGTCAAGCCGAGAAAGCGAGGGCACATCCCTATGACTGGACCAAGTGAAAACCCCTCCCACCAAAGAAATGTCCACCAATTTTAACTCATCAATGAAGTATGAGAAATTCATCATAAAAGAATCCAATCTGCCCCTGCCGCTCCTCTTCAAGAGGAAGTGAACGACGTTGTAGTCTCCCCCTGTGCACCACACAGCGTCCGGACACTCCTAATCCTTGCCCATTCCTCCCATAACTCCCAAAGAACCGAGTCCTCTAATAGCCCATAAACCCCCAAAAATCTCCAAATGAACCCATCCTCTATATTCCGGAATAAATAAGAAAGAGACCATTTACCCACTAAAACATCAATTTTATCTACCACTCTATTACCAATCTACCCTCCCTTACCAATCTACCCTATCCCTCCGCCTCTCCTCAATGTTATGGAACAACCTAAGAGCGTCCTGCTCATTCCTTAAGAAAGTAATCCCTAAAAATTTGCTAAACCCTCCAATCACACTGGAGGCCCATTCCTCCGTTTCTCCCTCAAGACCCATCTCATTTAAAATACCCCCAGACACGGCCCCTTCCCCGATCGACACCCCTAAATCAACCCACAACCTAGGAGATGGATTGTCCAAGTTACCCAAATTCTCCCGTCCACCATACGACTCCCCCGATACGCCAATAGAATTCAATGCAAATGCCTCCCCCTCCATCATTCCTTCACCCTCCTCCACGACCATGCAAAGAGAATTACTTGTAAGAAGTACCGCATTGACTGAGATAGCAGTATTACAACCCTCAGACACATAAGAAAATGAAGAAGCACCATCCAAACCAACTTCACCTCCAAACATAATTTTTTTTACCCTTGTCAACTACATTCTTCCACTTATTTTTTCCATGTACCGAGTCCCTTATATTTATGATTTTTTTTCTTTTTTCACCATATTTTAATACTTTACCCGAAATTAGACAAGGCCTAAACCTTGTCAAATTCGACCCCTATTTACTATTTTCAACAATATAAGGGTGACTGACAAAAGAAGTCCCCTTTATTGGCATCGCCATCTTCTTATCACATGAGACACTAATACATGCTTTTGCCACACATGTTGAATTTATTAGAAATCCTATACCCCAAGTGGGTCTTCTCTGAAGGGACATCCTGCAAGACAACCACATCACCGCCAACAAAAATATTTAAACACTAAGAGCATGTACAATGGTGGGACTAAAATACAAGAGAATTTGTAAGTTAACAAATTTGCACAAATCTAACGCACTCCATTGGTGAGGTTTAAGGAAGTGAATTTATAAGGAAATTTGCATAGGTTCTCTAATATAAAAATTGTGAGGAGAATTTGCATAAGGTTCCTACGGACTTCTGAAGTTCGTAGGAATTGATACAAACTTCTATTATTCGTAGCAATTCCTATGAACATCAGAAGTTCATAGGAAACCTTTTCACCACAGTAAAATTTGACAGACGTTATCCTATATAACCCCCTCCTTCCCGCCCAGAAATTCCCACGAAATTTTATTCATCCCATAATTCTCTCCTTTTTCTTCCATCCAACACATTTTTGCACTAAAATTATATACGGGTTCTGAATTTCCTCTCCTTATACATTTTAATTATTGACCAATATGTCTTCATCTCAACCCATTAATAGTAGTAGTTCTAGGCAACCGAACATGACTCCTATTGAAGACAAAATTTTATGTACCATATATGCTAATTATACGAGTCATGGTATTGAAGGCAACTCGATGTCACATGGAACATTTTGGGATTCTGTTATGAATGAATACAACAACACGTCTAAAATTTATATTCAACGTACGAGAACTATGATTTCAACACGTTACAATCATATTTCATCTCGTGTAATGACATACATTGCGAAGCTGTCTCACCAACTAAGAAATGTAGGAAGCAGCAATAATGAGTTAAACGTGGTTACAAAGGCCCGCGAGGCATACCGCGCCAAAATGGGCAAACAATTCATGTTTGATAAATGCTACCAAATTTTAAAAGAGTTTTCAAAATTTGATTTGCAAAACACAACATGCAACAATGACGACCTTACGCCTCTAGACTCTGAGGGAAGTCCTGGTGTACGTGACGTACCGTACATACCCTAGGAAGAAATGGGGATAAAAAATGTGCCCATCAACGTGCACGTTCTGAAAGCCTTGATTGTAACACGAAGGTCCTTAAACATTGCGAAGAATTCACCAAAATGTTTAAAAGAAAGCAAGAGTGGAAGCAAAGTCAGTCCATGAAATTTGATTCTCAAATGGATGCTTTCATTGAGATGAAAAGAGCTGATCAAATTACAAAAAACAAGAGCAACTTGTGCGTCTGGGTCGAGAACAGTCATACATCATGGAGTTGGATATGATGAAAATAAACGAGGTACAACAGCAATTCCATGTGAAAGGGTATAGCGACCTTGCAAATATGGTAGTTACGACCGAAGCTGCAATTACCACGCTTATGTCAAACACTATCGGCTTGTCAAATTCTGATTTCGGTCTATCTAGTACAAACAATGTTGACTAGGATGTTATGTAATGTGTGGTCAGTTTAATTTTCCATTATCTGGTTATTATAATAAATGTAATGTCAAGTTGAGTGTTATATTATTTGAACGTTGCAATTGTTGTATTAATGTCTGCTAAATTGAAGAAGGCGATTCAAAATAATTACATAATAAATATAACATATATTATTTATATTGATGAACATCGTAAAAGAACAATGTAAAAAGGGAACTAAGAAAGTGATTAAAAAAGCTCAAATACAACTAAACTATATAATCATTAATCCGCCAAGTCATCACCACTGGTGTTCCAAATGTGCTCCACCAAATCATCTCGTAGTTGTTGATGTGTAGTTGCATCTCTAACATTAGCATCCCACGTTAGGTAGTCGTAAAAATTAGTTTACTCCATAGTATTTTAGGTGTGGGATCAGTCTGTTCGTATTCATTTTGCCAAGGACAGTCTCTACATTCATAGTCAATAATCATGTTGTGCATTATAATGTAAGATTTCGTTATGGTTGTTAAGGATGCCCCCTATTCCATAATTTACAAGGTTTGCGCACGAAAGCAAATCGTGCTTGTAGTACACCAAAAGCACTTTCGATATCTTTCCTGCATGATTTTTGGTACTTGCAAAATAATTTTTATTTTTGTGATAGACCATGTTGGTTCCTAAAAGTTTTAACGATTGTTGTGTATAGAGGGTATATGCCATCAACAAGGTAGTACCCCATATCGTATATCTTTCCATTAATAGTGTAACTAATGGGAGGTGCAACCCCATTGCATAATTCACGGAAGACGTTAGACTGGTGCAAGGAATTTATATCATTGTAAGATCCAGGAATCCCAAAGAACGGTTTCCAAATCCAGAGGTCGTACGAGGCAACTTCTTCTAGGATTATAGTTGGTGATTCTTTTCGTCCACTATATTGAGCGTGCCAGGTTATGGGGAAGTTTTTCCATCGCTAATGCATGTAATCTATACTCCCTAGCATTCTTGGAAATCCCCGGCTTGCATTTTGTTCAAGTAACCTGGTGACATCGCCTGTTGCCGAATTTCTGGCATACTGGGGACCAAAAACGGCCACAATTGCCTCAGTAAATCTGATAACAATTTCAAATAAAGTTTTTTCACTCATTGCGTACTACTCATACCTACGTCATGGATCCTCCATTAGCGAGGAGTCGTATAGCCCCCATAATTTTTTGATTTGAGCTTAAACCTAGATGACCTCACGCGTCGTACTTTTGTACAAAGTAGTTATCATATTGACAAATAGAATCAAGGATGCGATTGAAAATAGTATACCGCATCCTAAATCTCCTTCGAAAGTAATACTCGCTGTATACCTTATTTTCACCAAAGTAATCTTCCCAGAGTGTGGCCTGTCCCCTTTCTCTCCTTCAATTCACTCGACGTCTAGTTTCGAGTTCTTTCCCATCTCAAATTATATTTTGTTAAGCAATCCAAAGTGTAATCTCCATGCATATTATCATCTCCTCATCTGAGTCATCTAATGACGCGCCATCATTAAATTGAGCATACTGGAGCGTAAGATTTCGTCCCTCATCGCTAGAAATGGAGTAATCCATGATTTATTTTTGCTCTGAAGAATTAAGAAATTTAAGAAGTGTTATAAATTTCATAAACTGTCAAACTATTTATAAATGTCTATACTCATCAGTCTATACTCAACAGTTTATACATCCGGTATGTATGCCATGATTGGTATGTGTGCCATAATAAAAGTTACTGATCACAAGATTCTCATTGTGAATTAATAAAGCCCGAAGGCCATGATTGGTATGTGTGCCATACAGTATGTACTTAAGTGTCCATACAAGCAGATGATAGTTAGTAAAAGTGGCCTTGCAAGGATTAAAGGTAAAAAAGTTACTGATCATACGTATCTCATCGTGAATTATTAAGCCTGCAGGCCATGAATTGGTATGTGTGCCACTAATAGATATAGTATATGTTTGTGTATATTTACTACTACTACTACTACTACTACTATATATATTTACTATTACTACTATATACAATATATATAATTACTACTATATATATTTACTATTACTACTATATATTAACTATATAAAATTACTACTACAATATATATATTAACTAGTATATATATATATATATATATACTATTACTATTATAATTTAACTATATAATTTCAACTACAATGTGTACATCGTTAAAATAATTGTAATTTAAAACAAAATTTCAAATCTCAAAATAAAATATTAAAATTTTCAAAATGAAAACATAGAAACGGGAGTACATATTAATGACCGATTTGTCTAGTGAATACAATTATTTCCTAGACAACTATGGAACACAACATAAGGCATTCCCATCCCCCATTAACATGGTTGGTGTAATACCCCATAATTTTATTGATTTTTTTAATGGGATTAATTAAATTAAATGGGATGGGATTAATTAAATTAAATGGGATAATTATTTGGAAATTAATCCAGATTTAAATACTAGCGAGACGAGAGTTGGTATTTAATTATGATAATTATGTTGAATATTATTGAGTGAATATGGTAATATATGATTATTGAATTTATGAATATTCTCATGAGTTATAAATACGACAATTTCGAAAATTAAGTTGGGATGCGCGTGTCAGTCACGTTAGGAATCAATTCAATGGATTGTAAAATAAATTATATTTGTATCATCCATATGGTCATTTCAAGTACGCCAACGTGTTAGGAAGGGTCGAGATAGTCAGAAAATACTAGCCGGGAGTTTAGTTTGGGTCCCGAGGCATTTTTAGGCCTAATTGGCAACCCGAGAGGGCATTTTAGTCATTTTAAATTTTGATGAATAGTAATCTACGAAACTTGGGTTTTGTTTATCAGCCAACCTTTTGCCATTGTCTTTCAAAACCAAATAGTGGGTAACGTGAAAAGAGAGGAGAAGTTATAAGGGTTTCCAAGGCCATAACCACCACACACCACCACTATCGCCGGATTTATGATCGGAAAGAGAAGGAGAACCAACCTTTATCGTCATCAAAGGATCACAACTTCTAAACAGAGGCAAGTGATTTATCTTGCAAAGATTCAAGGCATATACTTTACATGATAGTGTAGATTTGATGTCTTATCACAAATAGTGATTTTTATTGTGAAATTGGAGAATTAAACCTTTAATCTGAGTAGGTTGCATGTAGATACACTCCTGGTCATATAATAGTTACGAAATCATGATCCATGTGTAAAGAATCACGAATTTATATGGTGTTATATGAATAACTTGAAGAAAATAGGAGAAAAAAAGGTTTTTATGAAAGAAAATATGTGATTTGATCCCGAAAAATGTTAATCCTGGTTGGTTTAATGATTCTAATACGTTAAAGTTTATGCATATATGTTGGTTTGATGATTAGAATACTTGGTTGGGAGTTTGTGACGTTGTAATGGAGGATTTGGGTGTAAAATATAGAGAACCCGTAACTGTTAAGGAAATTATGGGCCGATACCTGTTTGATCGATCGATCGACTCAAGAATGTCGATCGATCGATTGACACCTTTCCATCGATCGATCGACCCTTCTGATTTTCGTAAAATTGTTCCCTTTAAGGTTTGCCAAATCCTAATCTTGTAAGAAATTATAGTGTGACTTATAAAAGCTTGTGGGACTTGATTGAGGTCAGTAGGATCGTAATTGTTACCGAAATATGTTATACCTTATGGAATTTAATGGGATTATAGGGATGCATACCGAGCGAGGTACGGTTAGAAATAACTTAAATTGAGAGCGAGTTTGGGTGGATGATGATGTAAGGTTAGGACCAGTAGCAGAGGGACTCTAAATACTGAGATAACCTTAGAGACTAGCGGGGGACTTAGTAACCTATTTGGGATAGGGTATGTACTCGGAGTAATACGTTAAGAATTATCGCGCTAAACCTATTATATTGAATAAATGGGACGATACTATTATATGTGCGAGACATACGATATGGGGCTGGAATATACCTATACTAAAATGATTATTACCTAAGTTGTGTGAATACTTAGTATATGAATGATTATTTGTATGACATACCTACCATACTTGCTATCATGAGAGGTTGATTTTTGGGAAAGGATCGTTTTATCTTTGTGTGCCTTCGAGGGATTTAGACTGGTACCTTAAGGACATAGGACTGTGAATGACTTATTTGTGATTTGATAAGTCAGCTGGCCATGGGAGCATAGGTATGTGCGTGACCCATGGGTATGTGAACTATGTTCTCCTCCACTATGTGTGATTAGTATTGAAACGGTTCTTGAGTAATTCAGAACACGTGATCCTTATGTACGTGATGTACTGAGATTCGATAATAGAGTATGCGTGCACCGCAACTTAGCCTAGGGGTGCCATATATGAATATATGTAATGGGTGACTTATATATGTACTTGTGACTGATTCACTTCTACTTAATAGATGCGAATAATTAAGGAATTTAATTAAGTTAAGAACATTGTAGACTTAACTAATATTTGAGCTAAGTAATCTAATTACTGAATGCATGAGTTACGAACATATTTTATTTAAATAGTATGGGTGGCATCTAAAATAAGAACCGTCTGAATGGGGGTCGAATAGACTAGACAGGTAGTGGTGTTACTAGGTGGTATTTAAAAGATTTGTTAGGCGTGCACAATAGTTTAGGGGTGAGAATCTCAAGTGAGGGCACGTGACTAACATGTTTATTATATGTGTTGTTTAACATTGTAATTTAAACACTTGGTAAATATTTTTTTTAAACTGTTTTCACCTCGGGCTCTGACCCGTTTACTTCCAATTCTATTTTTCTTGTAAAACTTTTTAGGTGCCGAGCCACAGGGACGCCAAGCTTAATAGTTCCATTCCTTTGACGTACTGCAGCTGCTGTGGAAGTTACAAGATCTTATTACTAGACGCCTCCACACCTATCCTTGCTTCTTTTGGGAGTTATTTATTCCAGTTAGGGCCTATTGCCCATTCTATTTAGTGACAACAGTTTTAGACTTTCAGTTATTTCAGTCTTGGGATCTATTTATTTCATTGAGACATTTATATTGGGTTTATTTACATTGCTATTATTGTTGGAGTGTTTAATCCAGACATCAGTTATTGATTCTGTTGATTATCTTATGAGATTGTTTATGTGATGGTTGGATGTTGATATGGATTATTTTGTTGTTGGTTAAATTAAAACTTTAAAACTTGACACTTCACTCTTTTAAATATTAGGTGGTCAATAATTAATTTAAATGTTTTCGATAGTGATGCTATGAATTGAACCAACTTAACATTTTGTATTAATTTAAATAAAGGAGTAGCTACCCGGTGTTTAATTAGTCGAGGTGTCACAGGTGGTATCAGAGCATCAGGTTCTAGAGTCCTTAGGATCTGTACGACTTGTTATGTTTTTGCGTCGCGTCCTTTGATGTAGGGCCCTATATTTTAGGATTGTTGTACTCTTTTGCGTATCTTACGTTCTTCAGCTATTTTAAGATTTTAACTGTGGAGGTATAAAACTTCTCTCTCATTTTAGATGCCTCCTCGACGTGCACGAGTTCCCAGGGGTGCCCAGCCCGAATCTCAGCCTGCACTAGTTCAGGGTTCTATGAATGCTACTGAAGTTGCCGCCATTGTAGCACAGGCGATGAATGTAGCACTAGCAGTTGTGAAACAAGCACCACCTTAGGCACCGGTAGTAGCCCCGGTCCAGGCTCATGCCTTTTCGTCTGCTTAGGAACGTGTCCGTGATGCCTTTCAGAAGGCGCACCCTTGGGAGTTTGCAGGGAGCTTTGACGTTGTCGTGTCGAGCCAGTGGAAGAAAGACATCCAAAGACATTGAGGATGTATGAGTGTACAGATGTGCAGAGGCAGATACTGACGATGTTTAAACTGGTAAGAGAAGCTTTCCAGTGGTGGGAGTCCATTACCACCGCCGAGGAGAGAGATGTTCTTTCTATTCAGGAGTTCTGGGTGCGGTTCAATCGCAAATATTTCCCCTCAGCAGTTTAGACAAAGATGAGACAAAAATTGATGAACCTTAAGCAGGAAGGGAGGATAATGGCAGAGTACAAGGTTGAGTTCACCAATCTTCTGAACATAGTCCCCGATGAAATCCCTACAGAAGAGAAGAAGATCTAGAAGTTCATGGATGGGTTGACGTGGAGGATTCGTCAGCACCTACTAGGTAATATATCGTTGGCCACCTATTCAGATGTGGTTATTGCATCACTACTTCACTTCCAGAATCACTGCTTTCATTTGTCAAAGGGTAAGTGAGCAGGAGAGTCCAGCCAGTAGGGCAGGACAGGGCAGGGGGTAATGGTGCCAGTGGGGCACAGTCAGCTCAGGATCAGCACAGGCAAGGTGATCAGAGTTTCGAGTAAGGGGATTCTAAGAGATTTAGATCATGAGGTTTCAGACATGGCCAGGGAGGTTTTAGGCATGGTCAGCAGGGTCAACACGATCACCAGGGCCAGCAGCAGTTTCAGCAGGGCCAACATGGCCAGGGTAGGGGTGGTAACGACCATCAGGGCCGTGGGCAGCTGGGTCAGAGAGGGGGAAACTTCATAGGGAAATGTTTCATATGTGGAAAGATTATCCACAGACGCCAGGAGTGTTCTGAGAGGGGCAGGACCCCGCAGCAGCAGGGTGCTCGACATGAGCCCAGAGACCGATGTTTCCCGCCACCCTCAAGCACCACCATAGGTGACAGTGCTGCCACCTATTCCAGCGGTCCCAGTTCAGCAGGGGCAGATCCAGTATGGTCTTGTTTATAACCTTTAGCAGGCCGTAGTCCCACAGGATCCACCCATGATTGAGGGTATATTTTCTATTCAGAGGACTATGGGGTGTATTTTATTTGACATGGGAGCCACACATTGTTTTATTGCCACGAGATTTGCACGCGCTATGTGATTATTAGATACCACGGAGAGCACCGCCACTTGTGTAGATTCACCGTTGAGTAGATTTTATGTGATTTGCTTTATATGTAGAGGCATGGGTGTAGAGATTGGGAGATTTACTTTACCTGTTGACATGCTAGTATTAGATATGTCCGAGTACGATGCGATTACTAGTATAGATTGACTGGTTACGTATAGAGCAATGATTTATTGTTATAGTAGGAGTATTATTTTTTCCATACTCGGTCAAGAGATGTTACTCATGGTGATCCACTCACATGTACTACATAGAGGAGGAGATCTCTAAGGAGGTGGTGATACCACTTGATTCGATTCCAGTTGTTAGGGATTTTGCTGATGTATTCTAGGATATTTCGATATTACCTCCTAGTAGAGATATACATTTTGTTATAGATTTGACGTCGGGCACGCGGCCAATCGCCCGCACACCTTACCGTATGGCTCCAGCGGAGGTGAGGGAGCTACGGGATCAGATAGAGCAGCTATTGGGTCATAGGTTTATCCATAGGAGTAATTCATCATGGGGTGATCCTGTATTATTCCTTAAGAAGAGGGATGGATTTTTGAGGTTGTTTTTCGATTACCGGGAGTTGAATAAAGTCACGATATGGAATAATTATCCGTTGCCCCGAATCGATGACTTATTCAACCAGTTGAGTGGAGCTGCCTTCTTCTCAAAGATTGACTTAAGATCGGGATACCATCAATTGTGTATCAGGGAACAAGATGTCTCGAATATTTACTTCTTGACGAGATATGGTTCCTACTAGTTCAGGGTTATGCCTTTTGGCCTGACCAATGCCCCAACCGTGTTTATGGACTGGATGAATAGGGTGTTCAGAGAGTTCCTGTACCAGTTCATCATTATCTTCATTGATGACATTATGGTTTACTCCCAGACCGAGGAGGAGCATGCCGAGCACTTTGGGCAAGTTTTGCAAACACTACGTCAGCACGAGTTATGTGCAAAATATGAGAAATACGGGTTTTGGCTGAAGGAAGTTCAATTTCTGGGGCATATCATTTCTGACAGGGGGATATCTGTTGACCCGAGGAAGGTATCAGTGGTGAGGCAATGGGGACAACCCATGACACCGACAGAGATACATAGTTTCTTGGGCCTAACAGGATACTACACGAGGTTTATTCGGGGGTTCTCGAAGATAACGGGTCCATTGACACATCTGACTCGTAAGGGGGTGCCATTTATCTGGAATGATGCCCGCCTATTGGATTTAGACAATTTGAAAGACAAGTTGACCTCAGCACCAGTGTTAGCATTGCCTAGGCCGAGAGTGGAGTATCTAATCTACACTGATGCATCCTTACTAAGACTTAGGGGCGTACTGCAGTAGGAGAGTCAGGCTATAGCTTATGCTTCCCGTAAGCTTAAGCCTCACGAGAGGAATTACCCCAACCATGACTTAGAGTTAGCGAAAGTCATCTTTGCACTTCGAATTTGGAGACACTATATCCTCGGGGATAAATTTTACTTATTCGTAGACCACAAGTCCCTACAGTACCTCTTCACACAAAAAGAGCTGAATATATGCGTCAACGTTGGTGGCTCGAGTTTGCGAAGGATTATCAGTTTGATATCCAATACCACCCAGGGAAGGCTAACGTGGTAGCAGATGCACTGAGCCGTAGGTCGGTAGGTGAGGTGGCCGAGGTGTGGAAAGCGAAGTGGAAGGAGTTGGGACACCAGGACGCAGTGGCCCGATCATTCATATCTTTGATGAAAGTTACGCCCCAGATCATTACAAGAGTTATATAGGCTCAGGTAGTAGACCCGTTCTGTCAAGAGCAGATAGTACGATTACTAGTAGAGGGGGACAAGTCTTATACTATTAGTTCATACGGGGGCTTACTCTTTAATGGAAGATTAGTTATTCCTGAGGGGGAAGACTTGCGACACGAGGTGATGACAGAGTCGCACGATTCATGATTCGCGGTACATCCTAGTGGGGGTAAGATGTACCAGGATATGAGGTGACAATACTGGTGGAGCGGGATGATGAGGGATATTACTGAGTTCGTTTCGAGATATGCTACTTGTCAGCTAGTAAAGGTGGACTATCATAGACCGGCAGGACTTCTACAGCCATTAGAGGTTCCTTTGTGGAAATGGGAGAGAATTTTCATGGACTTCATCATGGGGTTACCTACATCGCAGAGAGGTCACGATTCCATATGGGTAATCGTGGATCGGTTGGCCAAGGTTGCTCACTTTCTGCTAGTTGAGACAGACTACACTACGAAACAGTACGCCCAGATCTTGATAGCTGAGATAGTGAGACTTCACGGGGTGCCTCTTAATATCATGTCTGACAGGGACAAGATATTTATGTCATGATTTTGGGAGAGGTTCCAGGAAGCTATGGGAACGGAGTTATGGTTGGGTACAGCCTATCACCCGCAGATTGATGGGCAGACCGAGCGGACGAATCAAATGTTGGAGGACATGTTGCATATGTGCATCCTCGACTTTGGCGGAGGTTGGGAGCAGTATTTTCCACTGGTGGAGTTTGCCTATAATAACTCCTACCAGTTCACTATTGGTATGGCTCCATTTGAGGCGTTGTACGGTAGGCCTTGTCATTCCCCAGCATATTGGCTAGAGGTGGGGGACAACAAGCTACTTGGGCCAAAAGTGATTCAGGATACTTCAGCGAGGATAGAGATGATACAGAGCCATATTCGGGTTGCTCAGGACTGACATAAGAGTTACGCCGATGCCAAGAGGTTCTTTCGAGAGTTCAATGTAGAGGACCAAGTGTTGTTTTGAGTGTATCCTATGAAGGGGATTATACATTTTGGGAAGAAGGGAAAGTTGGCACCTAGATACGTGGGACCATTCCATATCATCGAGCGGATTGGGCCAGTTGTATATATACTTGGGTTACCGAAACACTTACATAGGACCCATGACGTGTTCCACATTTCCTCATTGATGAGATTTCTTCGGGTTGAATTGGCCCATACTCACATTGCTATAGAGGAGATTGATCTACAGCCTGATAGTTCTTATGAAGAGGGGCCGATCGCTATCCTAGACCGTAGTGAGAGGAAATTGAGGTCAAAGATAGTACTATTAGTGCGTGTTCAATGGCGGCATCATAACGCCGAGGATTCTATCTGGGAGTGCGAGGATGAGATGCGCGAGCGTTATCCAGAGTTAGTTTTGCTAGGTACATTTATTTTTGAATTTTGGGATGAAATTCTATTATTAGGGGGAAAGTATGTAATACCCGTAATTTTATTGATTTTATTTAATGGGATTAATTAAATTAAATGGGATAATTATTTAGAAATTAATTCGGATTTAAATACTAGCGAGACGAGAGTTGATATTTGATTATGATAATTATGTTGAATATTACTGAGTGAATATGAAAATATATGATTATTGAATTTATTAATATTTTCACGAGTTATAAATACGACAATTTCAAAAATTAAGCTGGGACATGCGTGTCAGTCACGTCAAGAATCAATTTAATGGATTGTAAAATAAATTATATTTGTATCATCTGTATGGTCATTTCGAGTGCGCTAACGTGCCCAGAAGGTTCGAGATAGTAAAAAAATACTAGCCGGGGGTTTAGTTTGGGTTCCGAGGCATTTTTAGACCTAATTGGTAACCCGAGAGGGTATTTTAGGTATTTTAAAATTTGATGAATAGTACCTACGAAAATTGGGTTTTGTTTGACAGCCAACCTTAGGACCATTATCTGTCAAAACTAAATAGTTGGCAACGTGAAAAGAGAGGAGAAGTTAAAAGGGTTTTGTAACACCCCGCCTAATTAAATACCGGGTGATCAGTCATTTATTAAATTATAATCAAGGTGAACGGTTGGTTCATTCTTAGCATCAATGTCGCAAAATAAACTTTCCAATTTAAACACTCTAAATAATTAAGCTAAGTGTCAAAACCATTTAAAACATTATTTCCATTTTATTAAATCCAATTATGAAAACCTTTAATAAGTAACAGTTTAAGAATAACACAATTATTAAGACTAGAAATAAACACCTCTGAATTTAACCATTCAGATAAACCAATACCAACTTTAAAACTACAAAGGAAAACCATCCTGACAGTAATCAAATCCCAAAGAGTAAAAATACTAAAGATAAATGAACATAACCTCTGACAAATCCAACGGAATAAGGAAACCGGCGACACATGCCCAATTAATTAGAATTGAAATAAGAGTGGAATCAACAACGAGGTCGTCTAAGCAAATGGCCTGCAACTTCCACATAACATGCAGCACGTCTAGTCCAAAGAACCTAAGCATGACGCCCCTGTGACTGGGCACCTGTGATATATACCTATATATACAAGAGAGAAGAGATAACAGGAAACGGGTCAGAGCCCGATTGTAAAACAGTTTAAATTTAGTTTAGCAAGCATTAAAAATGCTTACCAGCTAATGTAACAACCATGTTAGTATGCGACACTCTCTCGAGAAATTCTCACCTCTCATCTAGTGTGCACGCCTACCGCACTATTAACCTTAAAAGTTTATTTTAACTTAACTTTCCCATAAGGTTTCATGCCGACAATTACTATGGCTTGGATAATTAATTTTTGAAATTAAAATTCTCACATCTATCTCATTTCATTTTAAAATATTCCAGTGTTGCCACAAAATTCTCAAACACTTAGTAATAAAATCGGAGTATTTATTCATTACTTAACCACCTTTATGCACAGTAGAACGTTCCCATACTTAAGTATATATATCTATATTAGCCACTCATATAATATATATATACTATCGGCACCCCACATAAGCTTTATGGTGCTGAGATACTCTGCTATCAAGACCCGTATCACTCGTACTAAGGGAAATACTAGTTCGGAATCAATCTCGAACTGTATTAACACAAAACATAAATAAATGGAGGCGAATCATAGTTCCAAGTCACTAAGAGGTCAGCACATACCCTCACGTCTCTTAGTACCGTCTGACTATCAATCAGATAGCCTGTACCAAGGAATCCTATGTTCTAGGGTACAAGTCGTTATCCCCTGTAAAGGCCCAATTGAGATAAGACTGTCCCAGTGCGAAAAACCCCCGTGATAACAAGTAGCTCGGGTACGATTTTTTACACATATATATATAATATATGCACAATCACACAGTCATATATATATATATATATATATATATATATATATATCACTATTCACATTTCTCAATTAGGTTCACCCACGACCCGTAATTATAATTATCCGTTCTTAATACATTCTACTCGTTTATCCCGTATAACGTACTCGTCTCTTTTATTTTCATTTATAGGTTATTCCATACTTACTTCATATCTCTCGAAGTATTCTATCTACCTAAGTATAATTTCAGTAGGTACTCTCACTTATTTTCTAGTGTAACTTCCTAACGAGTCTAAATCTTTTATTTAAACGTTCGCATAATTACATATGGGTAAATCACTCCCCGTTAACCCTTAATTTCATCTTACATTAAATTCTCACTTATTGGGGTTTACTAAAACCCTACTAGTCCTAGTTATATCCCAAAATATTAAAATAATAATACTCAAGGGTTACTATGCATTTTAATCGAAATAAACCATAATAAGAGGAATATGCAGTTTTCCAGAAGGGGTCGATCGATCGATGGAAGGGGGTCGATCGATCGATGTTCTTGGGTCGATCGATCGATCAAGCAGTTATGGAGAAAACTGCATTAACCCAGTTACGAAAATCCATCTCCAACCTCAACCAAATGTCCATATATGATTCCCAAACTCCCAACAAATGATACTACAAGCACTATATACCCAAATATATGATTTTCTACGTAAAGTATGTGAGTTTTCATCCATTATAATAATTTAAAGGGGTAAAATTTACATAGACTTCAAGAACCCTAATATTTTCTTTAAATTTCAATTCTTCCAATTCTTTTCCAGATTTTCTACTTCTAAATCCATGAAATTTCGTGGTGTATCCTCTACATACGAATTAGATGTCCAGACTATTATTACTTCTTCTACGACATATGAATTCTAGTCTCCAAACTACACTTTCTTTCATGAAACAAGTTCTAAACTACCCTAGACTAACATAATTGAGACATTAACTAAAAATAAAGAAAGATAGATACTTGCCTGGAAATTTAGTTTCTTATTTGTTGAAGAAAGTAGTGTAATTGTATTCCTCGCCGCACGATCTACGATTTGGCGGTGGTGGCGGTGCAAATGGTGGAGTTTTTGGCTTTGAACTCCTTGGAATGCTTTCCCACTTCTTCTCCAATGAACGTTCTTTGGTTTTGCTTTTGTTAACCCTATATGACAACTCCTAGAAGCTGATATAACCTTGGGAAATTCCTGGGTTTAATTGCCCAAAAATACAATATGTCCAAAACGCCCTCCCGGGATGTTAATTAGGCCTAAAAATGCCCCAAGACCCAAACTAAACCCCCAGGTACATTATTTTGACTATCTCGACTCGTTCGGACCCATTGGCCCACGAGAAATGTCCATACGGGTGACTTATAATTTATTCACTTTTAATAATACTAATTTAATCCTGACACGACACAACACATGCACGTCCCAATTTAATTTCCACAATTATCAAATTATATACTCATGATAATTTTAATAAATTCGATTATACATATTACTTCACCCATCAAGTAATATTCAACAAAATCCCAATATTTACTAACTCTTATCACGCTAGTAAATATTAAAATAATTTTTGGATTAATATTAAATTAATACCTCAAATTAAATTTAATCAATCCCCAAATTTAAAAGTCATAAAAATACGGGGTATTACATACTTCCCCCCTAATAACGGAATTTCATTCCGAAATTCGAAAAATAAGGCATACCTGGTAAGAATAAGTCTGGGTATTTCTTGCGCATGTCTGCCTCACGCTCCCAAGTGGATTCTTCCACATTATGATGCTCCCACTGGACCCGTACAAGTGGAACTACCTTCGACATCAATCTCCTTTCACTATGGTCTAGGATAGCCACTGGTCTCTCCTCGTAAGAGCTGTCGGGCTGTAAGTCATTCTCCTCTATCACGATGTGGGTGTGGGCCATATCATCCCGAAGGTATCGTCTCAACGACGAAATGTGGAATACATTGTGAATACGGTGCAAGTGCTCTGGCAGTCCCAATCTGTATGCTACCAGACCAATCCTCTCGATAATGGGAAATGGTCCCACATACCTTGGGGCCAACTTCCCCTTCTTCCCAAACCTCATAAGTCCTCTCATAGGAGACACGCGCAGTAACACTTGGTCCCCCATATTAAATTCTTGGAAAGACCTGTTTGCATCAGCGTAGCTTTTCTGCCTGTCATGGGCTACCCAAATGCGACTCCTGATAAGCTCAATCCTAGCCGAGGTTTCCTAAATTACCTTTGGTCCGAGAATCTTGTTGTCCCCCACTTTTAGCCAACAAGTTGGAGAACGACAAGGCTTGTCATACAATGCCTCAAATGGAGCCATGCCGATCGTGAACTTATAGGAGTTATTGTAACCAAACTCCACCAGCGGAAGATACGGCTCCCATCCTCCTTCAAAATCAAGGACACACATGCGTAGCATATCTTCCAACATCTGATCGGTACGCTCTGTTTGTCCATCCGTCTGTGGGTGATAAGCTGAACTCAATCTCAACTCTGTACCCATGGTCTCTTAAAATCTCTCCTAACAACGTGACACAAAAATATTATCTCTATCCGACACAATATCCAGGGGCACCCCATGTAGTCTAACAATCTCGGTAATGAACAACTAAGAATACTGGCCCGTGGTATAGTCTGTTTGTACTGGTAGGAAATGAGCCACCTTGGTCAAACGATCCACGATCACCCAGATGGAGTCGTGACCCCGCTATGATGTAGGTAGCCCAGTAATGAAGTCCATGGAAATACTCTCCCACTTCCATGTAGGTATCTCCAACGGCTGAAGAAATCCCGACTGTCTCTGGTGGTCTACCTTTACCATCTGGCAAGTAGAACACTTGGACACAAACTCAACAATGTCCTTCTTCATCCCACTCCACCAGTACTGCCGCCTCATATCCTGGAACATCTTATCTCCTCCGGGATGTACCATTAATCTTGACCCGTGAGACCGTGTCATCACTGCATAACATAAGTCTTCTCTTTCTGGAATCACCAATCTCCCATTAAACCTCAAACCTCCATCGAAACTTACTGAATAGGATCAGCGCCCCCAGCTAAGAGCCATACAATCTTTTCCTGACAAAATGAGTCCGCTGACTGTGCCTGTATCACCCTCGTAACAATCTCAGTTGTGACTATCATGACAGATATAAAGGAACGGGCTATCGCATTCTGGTGACCAACTCTTTCCACTTCGCTTTCCAGACGTCTGCTACGTCGCCTACCGATCTACAGCTCAATGCATCGGTAACCACGTTAGCCTTTCCCGGATGGTACTGAATTTCGAACTGGTAGTCTTTCACAAACTCTAACCATATGCGATGATGCATATTCAGCTCTCGCTGAGTGAACAGGTACTGCAGTGACTTGTGATCTGTGAACAAGTGAAACTTCTCCCCCAATAGATAATGTCTCCATATCCTCAATGCAAAAATGATCGCTGCTAGGTCTAGGTCGTGGGTGGGGTAATTTCTTTCGTGCGGCTTAAGCTTGCGGGAGGCAAAAGCTATAGCCTTCTCCTCCTGCTGAAATACTCCCCCGAGTCCCCGTAAAGAGGTGTCATTGTAAACCAGATACTCCACTCCCGGCTTGGGCAAAGTAAGAACTGGTGCCGAAGTCAGCTTATCTTTCAGCTCATCGAAAGCCAATTGACAAGCATCTTCCCAAACATACGATACCCCCTTGCGAGTCAGATTCGTCAATGGACCCACTATCTTTGAGAAACCTCGGATGAATCTCTTGTACTACCCGACTAACCCCAAGAAACTACGCACTTCCATCGGTGTCGTGGGCTGTCCCCACTCCCTTACTGCCGACACTTTGCTCGGGTCAATCGATATCCCCAATTCTGACACAATATGCCCTAAAAACTACACCTCCCATAACCAGAACCCTCACTTCTCATACTTATTATACAACTGATGCTCTCATAGAGTCTGAAGAATTTGCCTCAAGTGCTCAACATGCTCATCCTCAGTGTGTGAATATATCAGGATGTCATCTATGAAGACGATGACAAACTGATCCAAGAACTCTCTGAACACTCGGTTCATCAAGTCCATGAATAAAGCTAGAGCATTTGTCAGCCCAAACGGCATGGCTCGAAACTTATAGGACCCATATCTCGTCTAGAAAGCAGTCTTCGACACATACTGCTCCCTAATTCGTAGCTGATGGTATCCTGATCTCAAATCT
This sequence comes from Sambucus nigra, assembly GCA_949130495.1. Classification (NCBI taxonomy): domain Eukaryota; kingdom Viridiplantae; phylum Streptophyta; class Magnoliopsida; order Dipsacales; family Adoxaceae; genus Sambucus; species Sambucus nigra. Next base: position 554,353,922 of record OX422215.1, on the reverse strand, counting down.
ATCTTCGAAAAGAAGGTTGATCCTCTCAGCTGGTCTAACATGTCATCGATTCGAGGCAATGGATATTTGTTCTGTATCGTGACCTTGTTCAGCTCCCGGTAATCCATGCATAACCTCAGTGAACCATCTCTCTTCTTCACAAACAAAACTGGAGCGTCCCAAGGTGAGGTTCTCCTACGAATGAAGCCCTGACCTAACAGTTGCTCTATCTGATCCCGTAACTCCCTCATTTCTACTGAAGACATACGGTACGGAGCACGTGCTATCGATCGAGTATCTGACATCAAGTCTATGACAAAATCTATCTCTCGACTGGGGGGTAGGCCCAGTATCTCCTGAAATACATCGGAATACTCACGAATGACTGGGATCGAATCTAATGGAATCACGACCTCCTTAGAGGTATCCTCCTCTATGTAATACAAATGAGCGGAAAAGCCCCCCTCTGGGTGAGGCATCGCCACCAAAAACATCTCCTGCCTAGGAATGGCAAAGATAATACTCCCACCGAAATAATCTATCATGGCTCTGTATGCGGCGAGCCAATCCATGCCAATAATAACATCGTGCTCATGCATCTCTAAGACTAACATGTCTGCTGGTAAAATCAAGCTACCAATCTCTACTCCCACACCCCGGAATATAAAGAAAATCAATGACCCATTCCCCAGTAGTGAGTCTACACATGTCGTAGTGCTCTTTGTTGTGGCTAATAATCCTAAGGCCTTTGCAAAATGAGTAGCTATAAAATAGTGTGTCACCCCAGTATCAAATAAAACCCGGCCTATAGTGCCATAGATAGGAAACGTACCCTCAATCGTGGGTGGTGCCTGAGGAGATGTCGCTTGGTGGACTTTGTAGACACGTTTGTACTGCAACTGTCCCTGCTGTACTGGAGCTACTGGGATGGCAGTAGGGATGGTACCTGAGCTGGCACTGGGAGGGTGGCTAAAAAGAGTGGCCTCTGTGGCTCATTATGGGCACACAGATGCTGTGGGGCCCTATCTCCCTCTAGACAATCCTGGCGGCTATGGGCATTCTTACCACATCCGAAACATCGGCCCCTGAAGTTACCTCCCCTCTGTCCCTGCTGACCACGACCCTGTTGGCCGTTACCACCCCGCCACTGGCCCTGCTAAAAATGTTGTTGGCCTTGCTACTGACGGTGTTGACCCTGCTGATTAGACTGGCCCTGCCTAACTCCTCCAAATCCTTGTCTGGAGTCACCTGATCGGAACAGCTTGGTAGGGTCCCCCTGATGGGAACTCTGCTCACTGTGACGAGTCTGCCCCTGGGCTGCTGGTGCCCCCCCAGTACTACTGCCCCTATCCTGCCCTGCTGGCTAGACTCTGCTGCTCGTTTTCTTCCCTGCAGATGGAAACGGTGATCCTGACAATGTAACAATGCAGCGTTGAATACATCCGTGTAGGTACTCAGTGATAGATTACCTATGAGATGTTGGCGGATCCTTCATGCCAATCCATCCATAAACAACAGTATCTTCTTCCCCTCTGTGGGTGCCTCATCTGGCACTATAGTGAGATGTCTAGTAAACTCCTCCTCGTACTCAGCAACAGTCATATTCTCCTGTTTCAGATTCAGTAACTTTTGCCTCATCTCAGTCTGCACGGAGGATGGGAAGTATTTGCGATCAAACTGCGCCCAGAACGACTGAATCATGATGATGTCCCTCTCCTCCAAGGTGGTGGTGGACTCCCACCACTGCAAAGCGGCCCTCACTAGCTTAAAGGAAGCCAACAACTATCTATGTATGTCCGTGCACTCATACATGCGCAGATGCCTCTGGATATATTTCTTCCATTGGCTGGCGACTATGATATCTGAACTACCCGAGAACTCCCGTGGATGCGCCTTCTGAAAGGCATCCCTAACCCACTCCCATGCAGATGGAAGCTGTACTGCAACTGGTGCCACTACCTGAATCTGGGGTGGAGCCTGCTGCACTAGCGCCAATGCGGCATTCACAGCCTGAGCAATAATAGCGACTACCTCGGTTGCGTTCATCATCCCCCGAAGGCATCTGAAACAAGAAGGAAGTTTATTAGTCTACAATTATTATCAAATCTCGAATAGCTAAAGACGTAAGTGTAAATAAAAGAATACAACAATCCTAAAAATAAGGCTCTATATCAAGAACGCTAAGCTGTAAGCGAAATAAGTCGTATAGATCCTAAAGGACACTAGAACCTGATGCTCTATTATCACCTGTAACACCCCGCCTAATTAAATATCGGGTGATCAGTCCTTTATTAAATTATAGTCAAGGTGAACGATTGGTTCATTCTTAGCATCACTGTCGTAAAATAAACTTTCCAATTTAAACACCCTAAATGATTAAGCTAATTTTCAAAACCATTTAAAACATTATTTCCTTTTTATTAAATCCAATTATGAAAATCTTTAATAAGTAATAGTTTAAGAATCACACAATTATTAAGACTGGAAATACACACCCATGAATTTAACCATTCAGATAAACCAATACCAACTTTAAAACTACAAAGGAAAACCATCCTGACAGTAATCAAATCCCAAAGAGTAAAAATACTAATGATAAAAAAACATAATCTCTGACAAATCCAACGGAATAAGGAAACGGGCAACACATGCCCAACTAATTAGAACTGAAATAAGAGTGGAATCAACAACGAGCTCGTCTAAGCAAATGGCCTGCAACTCCCACTTAAGTTGTAGCACGTTCAGTCCAAAGAACCTAAGCATGACGCCCCTGTGGCTGGACACCTGTGATATATACATATATATACAAGAGAGAAGAGATAACAGGAAACGGGTCAGAGCCCGATTGTAAAATAGTTTAAATTTAGTTTAGCAAGCATTAAAAATGCTTACCGACTAATGTAACAACCATGTTAGTATGCGACACTCTCTCGAGAAATTCTCACCTCTCATCTAGTGTGCACGCCTACCGCACTATTAACCTTAAAAGTTTATTTTAACTTAACTTTCCCATAAGGTTTCATGCCGACAATTACTATGGCTTGGATAATTAATTTTTGAAATTAAAATTCTCACATCTATCTCATTTCATTTTAAAATATTCCAGTGTTGTCACAAAATTCTCAAACACTTAATAATAAAATCGGAGTATTTATTCATTACTTAACCACCTTTATGCACATTAGAACGTTCCCATACTTAAGTATGCATATCTATATTAGCCACCCATATAATATATATATATATATATATATATATATATATATATATATATATATATATATATATATATATATATACTATCGGCATCCTACATAAGCTTTATGGTGCTAACATACTCTGCTATCAAGTCCCCGTATCACTCGTACTAAGGGTAATACTAGTTCAGAATCACTCTCGAACTGTATTAACACAAAACATAAACAAATGGAGGCAAAGAATAGTTCCAAGTCACTAAGAGGTCATCACATACCCTCACATCTCTTCGGATCGTCTGACTATTAATCAGATAGCCTGTACTAAGGAATCCTATGTTCTAAGGTACAAGTCGTTATCCCCCGTAAAGGCCTAATCGAGATAAGACTGTCTCGGCATGGAACCCCCCCGTGATAGCAAGTAGCTCGGGTACGATTTTTTACACATATATAATATATGCACAATCACACAGTCATATATATATATATATCACTATTCACATTTCTCAATTAGGTACACCCACGACACATAATTATAATTATCCGTTTTTTATACATTTTACTCGTTTATCCCGTATAACGGACTCGTCTCTTTTGTTTTCATTTATAGGTTATCCCATACTTACTTCATATCTCTCGAAGTATTCTATCTACCTAAGTGTAATTTCAGTAGGTACTCTCACTTACTTTCGAGTCTAACTTCCTAACGAGTCTAAATCTTTCATTTTAAAGGTTCGCATAATTATATACGGGTCAATCACTCCCCGTTAACCCTTAATTTCATCTTACATTAAATTCTCACTTATTATGGTTTACTAAAACCCTACTAGTCCTAGTTATATCCCAAAATGTTATAATAATACTACTCAAGGGTTACTATGCATTTTAATCTGAATAAACCATAATATGAGGAATATGCAGTTTTCCAGAAGGGGTCAAGGGATCGATGGAAGGGTGTCGATCGATTGATCAACGATGGATCGATGTTCTTGGGTCGATCGATCGATCAAGCAGTTATGGAGAAAACTACATTAACCCAGTTACGAAAATCCATCTCCAACCTCAATCAAATCTCCATATATGATCCCAAACTCCCAACAAATGATACTACAAGCACTATATACCCAAATATATGATTTTCTACGTAAATATGTGAGTTTTCATCCAGTATAACAATTTAAAGGGGTAAAATCTACATAGACTTCAAGAACCCTAATCTTTTCTTTAAATGTCAATTCTTCCAATTCTTTTCCATATTTTCTACTTCTAAATGCATGAAATTTCATGGTGTATCCTCTACATATGAATTAGATGTCCAGAATATGATTACTTCTTCTACGACATATGAATTCTAGTCTCCAAACTAAACTTTCTTTCATAAAATAAGTTCTAAACAGCCCTAGACTAACATAATTGAGACGTTAACTAAAAATAAAGAAAAATAGATATTTTCCTGGAAATTTAGTTTCTGATTTGTGGAAGAAAGTGGTGTGGTTGTGTTCTCCGTCGCGTGATCTACGATTTGGTGGTGGTGGTGGGGCAAACGGTGGAGTTTTTGTCTTTTAACTCCTTGGAAAGGTTTCCCACTTCTTCTCTAATGGCCGTTCTTTGGTTTTGCTTTTTTTAACCCTAGATGTCAACTACTAGAAGCTGATATAACCTTGGGAAATTCGTGGGCTTAATTGCCCAAAAATACGAAATGTCTAAAACGCCCTCCCGGGATGTTAATTACTCCTAAAAATGCCCGAGACCCAAACTAAAACCCCGGGTACATTATTTTGACTATCTCGACCCTTCTGGACCCTTTGGCGCACTCGAAATGACCATACGAGTATCTTTTAATTTATTCACTTTTAGTAAAACTAATTTAATCCCGACACGACAGAGGTGCATCCCGATTTAATTTCCATAATTATTAAATTATATACTCATGATAATTTTAATAAATTAGATTATACATATTAATTTATCCATCAAGTAATATTCAACAAAATCTCAATAATATCTAACTCTTATCACGCTAGTAAATATTTAAAACAATTTTCGAATTAAAATTAAACTAATATCTCAAATTATATTTAATAAATCCCCAAATTTAAAAGTCATTAAAATACGGAGTATTACAAGTTTCAAAGGCCATAACCACCACACACCACCACTGTCGCCGGATTTAAGATCGAAAAGAGAAGGAGAACCAACCTTTATCGTCATCAAAGGATCAGAATTCTAAATAGAGGCAAGTGATTTATCTTGCAAAGATTCAAGGCATATACTTTACATGATAATGTAGATTTGATGTCTTATCATAAATAGTGATTTTTATCGTGAAATTGGAGAATTAAACCTTTAATCTGAGTAGGTTGCATGTAGATACACTCCTGGTCATATATTAGTTAAGAAATCAAGATCCATGTGTAAAGAATAACGAATTTATATGGTGTTATATGAATATCTTAAAGAAAATAGGAGAAATAGGGTTTTTTTATGAAAGAAAATATGTGATTTGATCCCCAAAACTATTAATCCTTGTTGGTTTAATGATTCTAATACGTTAAAGTTTATGCTTATATGTTGGTTTGATGATTAGAATACTTGGTTGGGAGTTTGGGACGTTGTGAGGTAGGATTTGGGTGAAAAATATAGAGAACCTGTAACTATTAATCGAAATTCTGGGTAGATACTTGTTCGATCGATCGATCGATCGGCCCCTTTCTATCGATCGATCGATCGATCGGCCCCTTTCTATCGATCGATCGACCCCTTCTGATTTTTGTAAAATTGTTCCCTTTATGGTTTGTCGAATCCTAAGCTTGTAAGAAATTATAGTGTGAGTTATAAAAGCTTATGGGACTTGATTGAGGTGAGTAGGATCGTAATTAGTGCCAGAAATATGTTATACCTTATGGAATTTAATGGGATTCTTAGGGACGCTTACTGAGTGAGGTACGGTTAGAAATTACTTAAATTGAGAGCGAGTTTGGGTGGATGATGATGTAAGGTTAGGACTAGTAGCAAAGGGACTCTAAATACTGAGATAACCTTAGAGATTAGCGGGGGACTTAGTAACCTATTTGTGATAGGGTATGTACTCGGAGTTATACGTCAAGAATTATCGCGCTAAAGCTATTATGTAAAGTAAATGGGATGATACTATTATATGTGTGAGACATACAATACGGGGCTGGAATATACCTATACTAAAATGATTATTACCTAAGTTGTGTGAGTACTTAGTATATGAATGATTATGCGTATGACATTCCTACCATACTTGCTATCACGGGAGGTTGATTTTCGGGAAAGGATCGTCTTATCTTTGTGTGCCTTCGGGGGATTTAGACTGGTACCTTGAGGACATAGGACCGTGAATGACTTATTTGTGAGTTGATAAGTCAGCTGTCCAGGGGAGCATAGGCATGTGCGTGACCCATGGGTATGTGAACTATGTTCTCCTCCACTATGTGTGATTAGTATTGAAACGGTTCTTGAGTAATTCAGAACTCGTGATCCCTATGTACGTGATGTATCAAGATTCGATAACAGAGTATGCGTGCACCGTAACTTAGCCTAGGGGTGCCATATATGAATATATGTAATGGGTGACTTATATATGTACTTTTGACTGATTCACTTCTACTTAATAGATGCGAATAATTAAGGAATTTAATTGAGTTACGAACATTGTAGACTTAACTAATATTTGAGTTAAGTAATCTAATTATTGAATTTATGAGTTACGAACATATTTTATTTAAATAGTACGGGTGGCATCTAAAGTAAGAACCGTCTGAATGGGGGTTGAATAGACTAGACATGTAGTGGTGTAACTAGGTGGTATTTAAAAGATGCATTAGGTGTGCACAATAATTGAGGGGTGAGAATATCAAGTGAGGGCACGTGAATAACATGTTTAATATAGGTGTTGTTTAATATTGAAATTTAAACAATTGCTACATATTTTTTTAAACTGTGTTCACCTCGGGCTCTTACCCGTTTACTTCCAATTCTATTTTTCTTGTAAAACGTTTTAGGTGCCCAACCACAGGGATGGCAAGCTTAAGAGTTCCATTCTTATTACGTGCTGTAGCTACTATGGAAGTTATAGGATCTCGTTACTAGACGCCTCCACACCTATCCTTGCTTCTTTTGGGAGTTATTTATTCCAGTTAGGGCCTGTTGCCCATTCTATTCAGTGACAACAGTTTTAGACTTTTAATTATTTTTGTCTTTGTATTTATTTATTTCATTTAGACATTTGTAGTGGGTTTATTTACATTGCTATTATTATTGGAGTGTTTACTCTAGACATAAGCTATTCATTCTGTTTATTATCTTATGAGATTGTTTATGTGACGGTTGGATGGTGTTTTATATTATTATGTTGTTGGTTAAATTAAAACTTTAATACTTGACACTTCACTATTTTAAATATTAGGTGGTTAGTAATTAATTTAAATGTTTTCGACAGTGATGCTATGAACTGAACCAACTTGACATTTTGTATTAATTTAAATAAAGAGTATCTACCCGGTGTTTAATTAGTCGGGGTGTCATAATTGGTAGATAATGTACTAAATCCATGTCTGACTAGGCCCCTTTGTAATCCGACAAGTCCGAATCCGATGCATAGATTGGATCGTCAAGTTCAGTATTTATCAAATATTTAACATTCCACTACTCTAGCCTTTTCTCCATCTGTGCAATTTCGCGTTGCAATAAAAGTATACATTTTTCATTATCTTTGTTTGGATCTTTGCAATATCTACCCGATTTTTCTTGTGGCATCGGTAAACAATGCCAATGACACTAGCACTACAAATCACAACATCTATCAAATAACCTAGGTCATTTCAAATTATCATCCCACGAAAAATTTCCTTTTGTCGGCGTTAACCATTTCATCAAATGATTAACGTCGCCTGAAGAATGTAGTGTGCATATAGGGATGTTTTCAAAAATCTTTTTTTCACAAAATCAGCTGCCTCCATGGGGATCTTAGTAGATCCCCGGGTTAGTCAACACTAGTTCAACATTACTGTGCGTTGCCTCAACATGTTCAACAGAAATGATGTTGATGCTTTATAATTATACTTTTTCTTCACGACCTGTTGCATCCTACTTGCCCCTCCTGTTAAGAGGTAATCACATCACCCTACTCTTTTAGGTGGTGACCAGTTATAATACGAAAGTTTTTTCCCCGACAGAGTTTTCCTGAGAATATGGGTTAAGAAGGGTGAATCTTCATCAGGTATCTAGACATGGTTATGCATTGTGAGGTTTATGATATAAGGAAGTATAACTAGTTTTGTGGAGAAATACCCAACTAAGACCGTATTTTTTAGGGAAAAGATTGGAGCAATACTCGGTTAGTGTGTCATCAAATTTTTTATCGGTTATCGTGTCAAAACTTTTATCGGTTAGTGTGTCATAAAACACTTTATTGGTTAGTGTGTCATCAATATTATCTGGTGTGGTCCGCTTTTTATTATGTTGTCACTCACCGTGTAATAAATCAAAAATTAATTGATAATAAAATGAAAACAATAGAATAAAATATTACAAGCAAATGAATTGATAATGGAAATGAATACAATTTATAAAATGGAAATGAATTGATAATAATATGAATACAAAATAAAAATAAAATAAATACAATCACTGTGGCCCCTACCCAAATTCATAATCCTAACCCAAATCAAAGTGTGGGGCTCCGACATTGGATTGTCTCCAAGATGACAGCCCCAACTCTATTGTGTTTGATATGTCGCGAATGGGTGAGATGGCGTGATTGGTTGTCGTATGTAAACATCGTCATGGGCGTAGCTCGACTCACTAACATTAGGTCTAGTACCACTCACATTACAGGCGACAAGTTGTCACTCGAGTTACTTAATTCTATCCTCACGCTCTCGAGTCTCAGTAAGGAGTAAATGATAGAGACCATGAATATTATATATTGCGTCGATGTATGTCTCACCCCATTCTAATTGTGATAACGAATGAGATGGAGGAGTGTTATTTGGGAACTTGGGTCTTGGCACACTTATTTGGTATGAAGCACCCTTCGGTATGCCAACGTCTACCATCTAACTCTGTCTAGGTGTCACACCCCAACCAATTAAATATATGGTGATCAGTCCTCTACCAATTTAAAACAGGATATTCAGTTGGTTCATTCTCAGCATCACTGTCGAAAAACTTTTTGACATATTAATCCCCAAATATAAAATTAAGCTAGGTGTCAAAAGATTTCCAATTTTAATAGAACCAAGTAAATCCATTTCTTTCCATTTTAAAATATAAACCATTTACCATGCATAGGAATGTAAATAAATACTGAACATGAATCAAGTACTGCGATAAATAAGACTGAGTAAAACTCTCAGTTCAAAACTCCAAACCATCAACTAAACTGAATACAATAACTCTGATGAAAGAACTAGAAGTGGGCGAAATATGCCGTAAACAAGAAGTCTAGATAAAACTGAATGGAAAGGATAGATGCGTTTACTGCAAGGACCTAAAGCTTCCACAGCAGATGCAGCACGTCAATCAATCCAAATCTCTAAATCTGATACTCCTGTGGCTGAGCACCTGATATAATACATATATATAGCAAAAGAGAGAAAAGATACAAGAAACGGGTCAGAGCCCGATGTGTAAAAATGATTTAGCAAGTATTTAAAACTGGTTCTTAAAACAAGTCTTATACGCATGTTAGTTATCGAACTCTCACATGAGTTTCTCACCTCTCGTCTATTGTGCACTCCTAACGTATATCTAATCTCCCCCTAGTTATACCTCCCAGTCTAACTAGTCAGAAACCATACTAATACTAATTATGCTCACTAGTAGTATTCCCGTATTGCCCATACAATACGCTATTAAGATAGTTTATCTCACATACTAAATTTCATTATTCACCATTTGGCTGGTTAATCTTTTATTCACTAAGATCATTTTACTTCTCATTTTCATTTTATCTGCTAGTCTCACAAAGTAGAAAGTTATCCAAGTACACTCATACATATATATAGTCTCATCATCCCTATATATATACACTAATCCTGCACCCTTAGGTTAAGACCGGTACAATGTAATAATAATAATTATTACCCAATCTACTAATTTCACATAGTAGCAATTCACAAATCCATATATATAGTCACATCATCCCTATACATATATATATACACTAATCCTGCACCCCCGGCTAAGTCCCATTAGTGCACATATCCAGAAAATCATGCATCCCCGGGTTAGCACCCATTAATGCACCTATCAATAATAATTCAGCACCCCCGGGTTATCACCCATTAGTGCGCCTAACAATAGAATATTGCATCCCCGGGTTAGCACCCATTAATGCACCTATCAATAATAATTCAGCACCCCCGGGTTATCACCCATTAGTGCGACTAACAATAGAATATTGCATCCCCGGGTTAGCACCCATTAATGCACCTATCAATAATCATTCAGCACCCCCCAGTTATCACCCATTAGTGTGCCTAACAATAATCATCTTTGTACCCCTGGGTTATCACCCATTAGTACACTTAATAATAGAGTTTGTGCACCCCCGAGTTATCACTCATTAGTCCTCTTAACTATAAGGTTCTTTCACCCCCGGGTTATCACCCATTAGTGCTCTTAACAATAATATCACATAATAGGCATACACACATCCTATTATAATTTATAGGTATTTCTCCAACCTACATATATACTCTTCATACGTATTTTAATCTCATCTCTACGTATTGTATAAATATTTAGATTACTCTCTCTCTCGTAATCTCCAAGGCATATTCTCTCTCTATACCAAAATAATTAAAGTATTTATTCTCACATACTTTCTCGAAATTCCATCTAATTTAAATTTACTATCTGGTAGTTTCTCTCACTCCAATAAACCGGCAAACTTAAAACTAAGCTTTAAGAAAATCCCCAAAAATTCCTTCTGTCGGTCGAACCAGAAGGGTTTTCGTTTGAACGACTTCACGCGAGATGCCATCTCGCTCGAACGACTTCGCGCGAGATCTCCATCTCGTTTGAACCACTTCGCGCGAGATCGCGCGAGATTGCACTGTTCGTCTTCTTCACCAAACTTCAGCGTTTTCACCATTTTTGAACCTAAAAACCTCTAAGATTCAATTCCCAATAACTCATCATCAATACCCATCAAAACCTAACAGGTTATAAGTCATTCCTATCCTCCTAGGATCATTAATTCTTCATAAATCACCATAATTATATAAAACTCCAAATTAATTCACATGAACCCTAGTTTCCAAAATTCCAATTAAAGAACCTAATCAACCCAGATTCGTTCATCATTATATATAATCATATTCCGTGATTAATCCTCTACATACATGAAGGAATTCCAACCACTAATTAAACAAATCCTTAATCATAATTTAAATCTCCAATTTTCACTCAATTAACATATAAATCACGATTAAATCCTCCTATACTAACATGAGCATGATTAGTGCTAAAAGAAGCAAGTAATAAACACTTACCTTGAATATGACGGTCTGATCCGTTGGTGATGTTGGTACACACGCGTTCCTCACTTCTCGATCTACGCGTTGGTGGTCACGGTTGTGCAAGGTGGTGCTAATCGATCCTTCTCTCTTGGAAATTGGTTCTCCCTCACACCCTCCATGGCCGTTCTTGATTTGTGTAACCTATTAACCCTAATGGACTTTCTTGGCTGATATAATAAATCCCAAATTTTCGTCCATTAATTTAGCCCAAAAATACAATTTACCATAATGCCCTCTCGGGGTGCCGGTTAGGCCTAAAATCGCCCCGGGACCCAAACTAAACACCCGGGTATACTATTTTGACTATCTCGACCCTCTCGGACTCAATGGCACACTCTAAATGACCATACGAGTTAATATAAATAATTTTTCTTTTTATTCCATTCAATTAGTCCCGACACGACTCACACGCGTGACAGACTTAAATTACCAAACTGCCGTATTTCTCACTTCCGACAATTTATCAAATATCATAATTCCATATTACATATCACACAGTAATATTCAATAGTTCACAACAATAAGTATTAACCCTTGGCACGCTAGTTAATAATTATTTAAATCCGGATTAATAACAAATTAATTTCTCACATTTTAATTTAATTAATCCAACAACAATAATTAATCACATACTTATTCCCATAATAATAATAATTAATCACATAATTATTTAAATCGTCAGAAATAAGGGGTATTACATACTTCCCCCCTTACAATGGAATTTCGTCCCGAAATTCGGAAAAAGTATACCAGGTACAGACAATGCTGTAAAAATATTGCACATTGCATCCCGGTGCTCACAAGTAAGCTACTCCGTACCACCCATATAGTACGCTATCGAATACCCTTAATAATGAACACTTCACATGTGTTTGCTTTAAACTCCAGATTATCCTGTCATATAGGCTCTTGCCCAAGCCTTTCTGCTTAAGTTTCACTACTTCAACTTTATTTTAGATATTCACTATCTAGCCTTCTACTATTTGCACCTTAGTAGATTTATCCTCTTATCATATACATACGACTTCATCTCGTGTCATTCATACAAGTAAATTGGTTGTGCAATATATGTTTCACACACAATATCTACGATAATATCGATCCTTCTCCGATATTTGAAATCATAACCGGTCCCCCACCTTTAACTCTCAAGTAGGACAATGATAAAGTTTACTATGCCATACCTCTACTGGCACTCTGCTCGAACGTGAACTTATAGGAGTTATTTGGACACAAACTCCACTAGTGGAAGGTATTACTCTAGTCCTCCCCTAAGATCTCAGGGTCCACATAAAATTTTCTCTTTTTTTTTCTCCTACATCCGATTAGACCGTTTGTCCTGCCCATCCCTCTGTGGGTATTAGGCCGTACTCAATCGCATTTTAGTACCTATAATCTTACCATCTAAGCTACATGAGAAGATCCTTGGGGGATACTCTTCCATTCTCCAATGGAAGAAGCCCCTACTGGTTTCGAATTGTCCACCATTTTCCAATCCGTCAGGTGACCTACTGCAAGACTATCCTTGCAATATTAACCTACATCGTAACCCACGATCACCACTGTTGTTTGTATTCTGATACGTTTTATACTCTCTTAAATAAGTTTCAATTTATCTTAAAATGTAAGTCTTTGACAAAACTTCGTTAATAAGCTTCGGCTTATTCGACTACATGTTATCGAATTCACATGCTAATCATAATCCACTACCTAATTCAATCCCTTAGGGCGCCCATACACCCTATGCCTCACGCATCATTATACAAAAGACATACAATTTTCTTATCTCAATTCTTGCACACTCGGTATGCTGATGTGGTAAGGGTACACTCAACCACCCCACTAGTCAAAACTTAATCAATCCTTCAATGGTATCATTGCTCCATTTTGAATAATACTAAGGCTAGGCGACTCTATTGGCCTTAAGATATAAAAGAATTATTAACTCTCAATTATATTCCTTTATAGGTACAATAACCAACATAAAAAACTTATGTACTATCAGCCAAACTTCTCCCCAACTCCCGACGTTCGCTAGTTTCATGCGTGGGATGTCTCGCAAAGCAAAATCCAAATAAGGAACCCCCCGATACTCTACTATCTAACCTAGCCGGTTGTCGAGGTTCGTAAAGCCTTCGGTACATACTATGTACTTTCCCACAATCTACGTATTGTGATATAAAATTTTACTCGTACACTCTCATGTCCCTAAAAATGTAACATGAAGCATGGTGCCCACACTATCCCAAGTACTTGGCGCTATAGATATATAACGAGCTATATTTCGCCGCTCGATAAGAACACAATGTATTATAAGTCTTAACAGACAAATAAATCCCTATGCTCGGGAATCGCATATAATTAGACACTATACTCGCTGAGGTCTATAATACCATAAAAGTTTCATATATATACATATCTGGGTCCAACCCTATTTCAGGTGCCGCAGCATAAAATTAAGATCACTCCTCCCGGAGTATCCGACACGATAGTCATATCACTACATTTTTACTATCGTTTAACCATACGGTAATTAATCACTACACATTACCATAATAATCTCTACTAAAGTTGATTCACTGCAGTAGTAAATTATAATAACAAGACATATTCTTAGGGCACACCCGATTTATTCATTGGCAATCATCAAAATGCCCTGCTAACAACGAGAAATACGTTTGTCACAAAACTGTTAAAAATAACGTTCCCACTAAACTCGACCCGCACGCGAAGTTTAGGGTTTCCAATTTACATAAAATTTGTGGCACACTCATGTCACTAGAATCTATCCTTTACTCACAAGGAAGAAGCAAAACCTCACCAGTCTCGCCAAATCATAGGGTCTCAGAACGTGGCTTCCATCACGACCTATGAACATCTGCAATCGTCATACATCCTAAGATTTCATCCTAGAGTTGTCCTCTTTCATCACGGACAATTTATTCCATCTTGTGGATTTCGCGCCCATTATTAAAACGTTGGCCCAAGCTCTCCGAGCCTCAATTATAGCTTTATTAAACTTCCGTTTACATCCCGGGTCCCGTAGACTATGACGTACTGCATGATGCTATTAATGAGGACTCTACTAGTCCAGCCTGAACCCATCACTCTCGGGTTATAAATTTCCTGGGCCAAATTCCCTTGACCCCAAATTCTTTTACTGGAAGTCTCGCTCCTCCAGTCGTTATGCCTAACTGGCACGGTTTACCATTTCTAATCTCTTCAGTCTCACTTCTTAATTATGGACACATTCAACACTTGTAGTTCTACTTCCTTCACATAAGGAAAACATCACGAACTATTTCCCATCACTGGTCCCACTGACTATTTTGGGATTGTCCTTCTCTCGGACCGATAGTCTCAACTCACTATTATTCTTCCATTGTCCCTTTGGCTATGCTAGCTATTCAGAACTATGGTTGACCTCTACAGCCTGATTGACTTCATCGTCCTCTTGAAGGTAATCACTTAAAATCATCTAACCGAGTTCCCTATCGGGTATACTCCCATGTGGTGTTTCACTAACACCGTTATGTTCAATTCTACCCTTCAGACAAATTCTCTAGTTTGCTTCTTCTGGAAAGAATGCAAGAACTAGTCACCGCATAACCTTGATGACATCAACATTAGTCATCCTTACTGGATTTCTCATCTATACTTATATTCTACTCACGAGTCCCTTATCATTTATATACCCTTTGGATAATTTATACCCCTCTGCTAGGTACGAAGTTCATTATGCAATTCAACCTTTCTCTTATGATCGGTTTCTATCTTACCCATTGTGCTAAACATCAAAATTTCACTCACATTTTGTTATCACATCTAATGGAAGACCTCACGGTCAAATCTTACCCAAATTTCTCTCTAAATTTCAAACACACATCTTCATATGTGGTGATGGCCTCTAATCACTACATCATGCTCCTCAGAGCTGTAGTTTTTAACTACAAATTAAATTTTGAGTGTCGTTACGCCCCACTCTACACAATTGCCTTTGGATTTTCTACCTCCGCTGGTCTGTTACACTACTCACTTTCTTTTTTGCATCTTTACCGATGTGTTTTCAAAAGATTCCCTCTGATTTCCCCTTTATCGACCATGCTAGGTGGCCCTAAATTCACTCCACCGTTACCTATGACTGTGTCCTGGGAGCCAACAGTTCCCGAGTGATGATTTTACTATCTCTAGTTTAAGTAATTCTCGTGGTGATTTTTTCCCCAACCACTCTTACCCGATTACTCTATGTCTTCTGTTGAGCCTCTTCTCCTGTGATTCTTCTTATGACCCTCGCTGGTCGTTCTAAAATATTCGGGGTTTGAATCACACCAAATTTCATATAATGAGTCACATCCATTATAATTCATAGCAGGAGAACGTAAGTCGCATACGTGAGGGAACACAACAATCCTATCATAAGGCTCTACATCAAAGAATGATACGCTAAAACGTAATAAGCCGCACTGATCCTAAGGACACTAGAACCTGATGCTCTGATACCACCTGTCACACCCCGCCCAATTAAATATAGGGTGATCATTCCTCTACCAATTTAAAACAGGATATTCAGTTGGTTCATTCTCAGCATCACTGTCGAAAAACTTTTTAACATATTAATCCCTTAATATAAAATTAAGCTAGGTGTCAAAACATTTCCAATTTTAATAGAACCAAGTAAATCCATTTCTTTCCATCTTAAAATATAAACCATTCACCACGCATAGGAATGTAAATAAATACTGCACATGAATCAAGTACTGCGATAAATAAGACTGAGTAAAACTCTCAGTTCAAAACTCCAAACCATTAACTAAAATGAATACAATAACTCTGATGAAAGAACTAGAAGTGGGCGACATATTCCCTAAACAATAAGTCTAGATAAAACTGAATGGAAAGGATAGATGCGTCTACTGAAAGGACCTACAACTTCCACAGCGGCTGTAGCAAGTCAATCAATCCAAATCTCTAAATCTGATACTCCTGTGGCTGAGCACCTGATATAATACATATTTATAAAAAGAGAGAAGAGATACAAGAAACGGGTCAGAGTCCGATGTGTAAAAATGATTTAGCAAGTATTTAAAACTGGTTCTTAAAACAAGTCTTATAAGCATGTTAGTTATTGAACTCTCACATGAGTTTCTCACCGCTCGTCTATTGTGCACGCCTAACGTACATCTAATCTCCCCCTAGTTATACCTCCCAGTCTAACTAGTCAGAAACCATACTAATACTAATTATGCTCACTAGTAGTATTCCCGTATCGCCCATACAATACGCTATTCAGATAGTTTATCTCACATACTAAATTTCATTATTCACCATTTGACTGGTTAATCTTTTATTCACTAAGATCATTTTACTTCTCATTTTCATTTTATCTACTAGTCTCACAAAGTCAAAAGTTATCCAAGTACACTCATACATATATATAGTCTCATCATCCCTATATATATACACTAATCCTGCACCCTTAGGTTAAGACCGCTTGGTACAATGTAATAATTATTATTATTACCCAATCTACTAATTTCACACAGTAGAAATATTCACAAATCCATATATATATATATATATATATAATCACATCATCCCTATACATAAATATATACTAATCCTGCACCCCCGGCTAAGTCCCATTAGTGCAGATATCCAGAAAATCATGCATCCCCGGGTTAGCATCCATTAATGCACCTATCAATAATAATTCAGCACCCCCGGGTTATCACCCATTAGTGCGCCTAACAATAGAATATTGCATCCCCGGGTTAGCACCCATTAAAGCACCGATGAATAATAATTCAGCACCCCCGGGTTATCACCCATTAGTGCGCCTAACAATAATCATCTTTGTAGCCCTGGGTTATCACCCATTAGTACACTTAATAATAGAGTTTCTGCACCCCCGAGTTATCACTCATTAGTGCTCTTAACTATAAGGTTCTTGCACCCCCGGGTTACCACCCATTAGTGCTCTTAACAATAATATCACATAATAGGCATACACATATCCTATTATAATTTATAGGTATTTCTCCAACCTACATATATACTCTTCATACGTATTTTAATCTCATCTCTACGTATTGTATAAATATTTAGATTACTATCTCTCTCATAATCTCCAAGGTATACTCTCTCTCTATACCGAAATAATTAAAGTATTGATTCTCACATACTTTCTCAAAATTCCATCTAATTTAAATTTACTATCTGGCAGTTTCTCTCATTCCAATAAACCGGCAAACTAAAAACTAAGCTTTGAGAAAATCCCCAAAAATTCCTTCTGTTGCTCGAACCAGAAGGGTTGTCGTTTGAATGACTTCATGCGAGATGCCATCTCGCTCGAACGACTTTGCGGGAGATCTCCATCTCGTTTGAACCACTTCGCGCGAGATCGCGCGAGATTGCACTGTTCGTCTTCTTCACCAAACTTCAGCGTTTTTCACCATTTTTGATCCTAAAAACCTCTAAGATTCAATTCCCAACAACTCATCATCAATACCCATCAACACCTAACAGGTTATAAGTCATTCCTATCCTCCTAGGATCATTAATTCTTCATAAATCACCATAATTATATAAAACCTCCAAATTATTTCACATGAACCCTAGTTTCCAAAATTCCAATTAAAGAACCTAATCAACCCAGATTCGTTTATCAATATATATAATCAAATTCCGTGATTAATCCTCTACATACATGAAGGAATTCCAACCACTAATTAAACAAATCCTTAATCATAATTTAAATCTCCAATTTTCACTCAATTAACATATAAATCACGATTAAATCCACCTATACTAACATGAGCATGATTATTGCTAAAAGAAAGCAAGTTATAAATACTTGCCTCAAATATGAAGGTCTGATCCGTTGGTGATGTTGGTACATACGCGTTCCTCTCTTCTCGATCTACGCATTGGTGGTCACGGTTGTGCAAGGTGGTGCTAATCGAGCTTTCTCTCTTGGAAATTGGTTCTCCCTCACACCCTCCATGGCCGTTCTTGATTTGTGTAACCTATTAACCCTAATGGACTTTCTTGGCTGATATAATAAATCCCAAATTTTCGTCCATTAATTTAGCCCCAAAATACAATTTACCATAATGCCCTCTCGGGGTGCCGGTTAGTCCTAAAATCGCTCCGGGACCCAAACTAAACACCTGGGTATACTATTTTGACTATCTCGACCCTCCCGGACTCAATGGCGCACTCGAAATGACCATACGAGTTAATATAAATAATTCTCTTTTTATTCCATTCAATTAGTCCCGACACGACTCACACGCGTGACAGACTTAAATTACCAAACTGCCATATTTCTCAGTTCCGACAATTTATCAAATATCATAATTCCATATTACATATCACACAGTAATATTCAATAGTTCACAACAATAAGTATTAACCTTTGGCACGCTAGTTAATAATTATTTAAATCTAGATTAATAACAAATGAATTTCTCACATTTTAATTTAATTTATCCAACAACAATAATTAATCGCATACTTATTCCCATAATAATAATTAATCACATAATTATTTAAATCGTCAGAAATACGAGGTATTACACTAGGCACATGTATCTGTGTAGGGCCAGCCATGCAAACCATGTATGATACTCAAACGGTTGGGTAATTGGTGCTGGCGCCCATAGGATGCACAATGTTGCCCACATGTCAGTTGTGACCCAAGCAGAGTATGACGTATATTGAAAAGCAGTGGCGCAGGGCCCAATTCTACCGATGGTAGTAATGGCCCCTGCGCCACTGCTTTCCAATATACGTCATACTCTTCTTGGGTCACAACTGATATATGGGCATGTGTAACAGGCCAATTCTGGGCAAAATGCGGTTTGGTATTCCGAGTTTGTGACTGAGCTCAAATTTTGGGGAGGGTTATCTGCTATACATATTTGGCCCGTTAACTGTCGAAACCCCCTGTCGCCTAAGTATCGAAATCCCTTAAATAAGGGATCCCAAAAAATCATACGCACCTGAGATAAATAATGTACGTATGTGATGAAGTCATTATGTCGATACATCGACGTCTCGTACGGCTGCCGAATGATGGGTTGGGGTGACTGCATCTCAAGCTGATCATGGATGCTTGAGATATTGAACCGTTGCATGTCTTTTACCTCACTCATGTTCGATTTTGACCAATGAATTATTCGGGGCTATACATCTACGGTCGGATCAACAATAATCGGACACGGAGTCGCCATGCACTCGTGATGTAAGTACTGTAAAATATGTAAATAAATTAAATTGATTAGAATACATTAACAATTATTTTAACTAAACATATAATGCGTAAATGTTTAAATAATAAAATTATAAATTGTACCTCTATTAATTGTCACATGCACTCGACACTAGTTAATGAGCGTTGACTCGTTTTGTCCATTGACCAGTTAATACGGGCATAAATTACCGAACCCCAATAGTAGGTACCAATCACCGTAACGTCCTCCAAATAATGTAAATACCTGAGGGCGGGCATGGAATTGGCATTTGGAAAGAATAAACTGCCAATTACGTAAAACCAAAATTCCCGAGTAATGACTGGCATCATGTAATCAGGTAGGTCCGGTTGATTCACAAAATTGATAATGTATTTCTTGAGGTCGAAAATCAGAATTCCCACACTTGAAAATCGTTCTATATAAATTTGGGGGAAAAATTCGTTAATGGTATTTTGAAAATTTGTGTATTTTTTGATCGAATTTTTTTGAATGGGTAACCCTTGCCCAATTGGGATGCTTATATTAAAAATACATGTCATATGTACAAGTAATATGATAATTATTGTTACACCACCAAATTATTAAATTTAATATAAATAATATTAAATAAGGGATATAATACGAAATAAAAAGTACCGAAAAGTATCGTGAAGTCCAGAGGCGTGAATGAAATTTCAACAAATGTCAGTTTCTAAGGTATGCGTCATGTCTCACCAATGTTCGATCATCGCCGTCACAATGACTAATCGAAATTCGTCATCACCTTCGAAAATAAATTGGACTGAACACAGGCACCATCGATAAATTCTTTTATCGATGATTTATTCTCTCCGATCAATTTATATAATTTCATTGGGCCCGTCCAATTACCCCGAAATTCAAATTTATTACCGTTTATAATCGGCGTCTACCCATTGAACGCGTGTGTATCCCGATAAAAAATACCAGCGTAATGCTTGTACACATGATCAACACGTTCACTCGACGGAGGTTAAGTCGGTTTTGCCGTTGAAGTGGACCCGTGTTTCTTGCTTTTCCTGATATTTAAGTAGTTTTTCCACTTTTTTCCATCCATAATGTAAAAATAAAAATTTATGAAACTGAAATCTATTGAGATGGAAATGTATTATTGAAATGTGGGATTAAAGGAATAATTATTGCGATTAATACAGTTGGAGTGAGGAAGAAGATATTATTTATGCAGTAAGTGAAGAGAGGTGGAGAGGAAGGAGATGATCCGCGTTTGATAGAGAGAAAGAGATAATTATTTATTCACAGAGTTACTAGACGTTTATAGTCGTTAAGTGCCGTTGGGAATTTCCTACGTCTTCTGAAGTTCATAGGAATTGATGCGAACAAAAAAAGTTCGTACCAATTCTTACGAACTTCAGAAGTTCGTAGGAACCTCCCCCATTGCATGGCTTCCATCCGGGCGAAAACTAAATATCTATTTGGATTTGTATTCTACCTTTAGTGGGTGAATAACCAATGAAGATGCTCTAACCACTATCATACACTTTATTTCCCAGACCAAGGAGGTTAACATCCTTAGTCAAGTTCTCCACCCTACCTCCCATGAGAATCACACCTTATACCATACTATTCTTCTTCAAAGAAAAGGAGCTGGAACAATTACTTAAAACAAACCCATCACTTCCAATGACATCTCCCCTATGATTCTTAGGTACTTTCCACTTACCCACTGAATCAAGCCCACTTTTATAGACTCCTTGCATTACACTTCCCCATCTACTTATTCTTCACCAAATCTACTCCCATAATTACAGGTACAATACTACCACTCAACTAATTATGAACATTACACACTACCTCAAAAAGTGATTGACCTACTCCAATGAACCCTAAATACAAACACACCCACCACGATCCACTGGATATAAGGAAACTGACATACAGTTCCCTCCAAAGTGGCAGGACAATCATCACGTGCCATTGCCTCTCCGAAAGTGACCTTCATCTCTACCGCTGCCATCCTCATGCCTACATCGAAGGGTAACTTCTCCTCCGCATCTGTAGAAGGCTCAGCAACCTCCATCCCAGCTATACCTCTCAAACCAACATCTACACATACCCTAGTAACGGGTAAAGAACCAGTAAGTAACCTTACTTTGGCCATGAAACCATGATGCTGTGGTTTTCTACTGACTTTGAAAGCATCACTACCCTCAAACTTCTTCTCTCGAGTTTGCTTGCAGCCCTAGAATTCTCCAAGTTAATGCCCTTGAATTTAGATAACGATCCAAGCCTTACAACCTCTTTTTGAGTACCCAAACCTACATTTCCCACCGATCTAACAATTTAACTAACATTCTTCTGGAGAACATCATCCCCAATATGGCACGTAGTCGGCATTTCAACCCATATGGGAAGAACAAAACCCAACCACTTGCTTTGATGGACACCTTCTTCGAACATTGCCTAAGCTTTTCACTAAGATTTTGGACCATCTAATCGCTTCTCCTGACTGAGTATCCTTATCAATATTCAGATCGCCACCACACCTCCTACCGATAGCTTGAAACACTTTTTTACCCCACAGATGGAGTGGGAGACCTATCACCCTGGTGCATCGACATGAGGACCTCCGTTGAGTTTTTAGACAACTTCCCAATGGATGCCACATATCTAAATATAGAGGCAAACCATGCACTGTCAATTTCTTCATTTTCAAGTACCTATCCACTTCCATCTTTGAAGCAAAAACAAAACAAAATAAGGAGTTATTTAACTCCCTGACCACCACCCCTCCTACCGATCTACAAAAAAGATTAACCCAATATCTCAAACTATTGAGCGTTGGGGTAGTATTATCAGCACCTCCAACTCGACCAACCAATGCTCGTCGAAAAAAAACCTTGACACACATAAATCATCTTCAATGGTGATAACACTGCTCACTTCTGACTCTTCTATAATATTAATAGGAGAGAACGACCAAACTTCCACCGACGCAGCTTGTAAATACGACCTAGCCACCACCTTTCCATTCGCAACAACATTGCAATCACCAGCTTGGTGGTAGTGTGCCTTAATCCCTCAAACAACCTTGTCAGAATTCTCTCTAGAAAATTAATGTTGGGGAAGAGTGAAAATTTATATAAATAGGATTGTAAGTGATAAAACCCTATTGTTATAGAATCAACATAATTAAAGTCGAGCAGGATAAATAATCACAATCACACAAGAACACAATATGTACGTAGTTTGGCAATGTACTTATGTCCGCGGGGTGTTTAACTCCCTTTATTGATCAACTCTTGATAATAAAGATTACATGCCCTTTTTCTAATGGTTTGTGATACACTTATAGAGAACATAAAGAGGTCGAGTCGTGTGGGACTCCATGACCTTAAATAGCTATCGTGACTTGATCGGCTGGATCTAATTTTGGGATTTTCACTGATCAGCCTCAATCCGTCATTATATCTTTGAGCTGTGATCGTTATAAAGCCTAATGGACATGTGTAACTTCCTCAGACTTGGTCGGATAAATCCCTCATAATTTCCCCCAAGATTGCATCTTAATTAGGTTATAAAGGTTTACTCACCAAGTAAATATAGTCTTGATCATGGTTGGCAGTAAGATCTAGTTGTCCATGGGAGCTGTGGTCGAAAGGTGTTGGCACTTAGTGTTTTTATTTGTAAACTTATTTATTTTTACCATTAGACTTGGAGGGTATGCTCATAATTTGCCTCGGTATTTTAGGGTCACACTAGTAATCTCCATTGGTTATACCAAGAGGCGATAGTGTGTGTATGGTACCATTTTGGGACATATCGATAATGATGAAACTATCTTGGAAGCTGATCTCCCGCTACCAATGACTTTGTTGCCTCCAGTTTGAATCCTCTTCATTTGCATTTCATTTTTAAAAATTTCAGAGTCTCACTCGTGTCTTCATTCATTGTAAGTTGTTTTCGATCCCATCTTTCATTTTTTGCAATTTCTCTCTTTCAAGTTCCATTTTTGTTTTTCAATTGTCTTCACTACTTCGTTGCAAAACTGATTTACCCAATATATGATGAAACAATAGAGGAGTTTAGGATATGTTACATCCCAGATCGAGTATTAGTTGAAACAAAGATTCATCCCAAGGATTATTATAACATAAATGCGGGTCATTACATTTTTTCTCAATTTTTTGCAAAAGTCTCTATCACTTTCCCCCCAAAACAACTCTTCTCAGAGTTTTGGGAATTGTTCAGTGTAGTCCCCACCCAGTGTTCTCCGAACACCTGGAGAATAGTAAACGAAGTTCATATGATCAATATGTTGTATGGTACTAGGTTAGGAATTCGAGATCCGTTACTATTATATGTGGATCAGTTCCAATGAAAACATTTATTATCTCAAGGCAAGGAATTTCGAGAGGGTTATTATTGTAAACCTACCAGATTCAAACAAGTATTACCCGTTGAATGGTTTTTAATGAAGTAATGGGAACACTTTCCCATTCCACGAGGTGGTTAACCATGTAGGGGCCCCAGGTGCCCTGAAAGGGGATATGAGTGGGTATACCTTTCATTCTTATGTATTTTCTTGTTAGGATACAACCTATTTAATTTTTCACGTTGTTGTTATTTTTTTATCTATGCAAAGAGCCAAAAGAAAAACAATCTTGATGAAAATCGCGTCAACTTTTCATAGTTAAAGAAAGCTTGGTAACTTAGGTAATTTGATCGCACAAAAATCGAGTGGTCGTGTAAGGACATTGTCGCTAATTGGTTTGCCACCACAATGAAAAAAACCTGAAATTTGTCTACACTTATTTTAAAAGTATAGCAAAGAGTTTGGGTATCGAATTGAAGGAGAGTTCTTGTTAGACTTTAATTGATTTATTTCTTCTCCAATAAAAATGTAAAAGCTGTTAATTTAATTAAAAATTATAAACTACTTTTAATCTAGACAATTATTAAAACTAAATCAAACCAACAAGAATGGAAACTATAGGTTGTGAATTATCTCCCTCAAAAGGATTAGTTAGCATAAATGATTACATAGAGAGAAAAGCCCTTTAAAAGATTGAAAACCTTTCTAGAATCATTTAAACTTGGGGTTATCACTCCTCAAATCCTCACAAAATCTTAATTATGTTTTTATGTTAACTATAAGCTTGAAATTATCATATAAAGGTGGAAAATATGATACCGACATGATATACCCCATTAATGTTCCTAAATAGAACTTCAGCACACAAACAATCCATTAAAACAATCCTAAACCATCATATCTTAGAGCAACTAATTAACCCATTTGAGTTCAATAATCTTAACCTAAATTAATATAGCTAAAAAGCATGGTAAATGACATGAAATAAGCAATAAATAAAGCAATAAATCTAATTAACAAATCTTAAAACAGAGAAATATTTAATTAATGAAGAAGAAGATGAATTGTAACTTTACATACCCACCCCGGAGCTCCCAAAATCATCTTTCAAATGTAACTAAAAATTCAAGATAATGAATAAATAAACTCCACTTATAATTTATAGTGAGTGGATTAAACAAAGAAAATAAAATAAAAAAGGAACAAATATCTCAAAATCTGATGGGATGGATCGATCGATCAAGGGTCGATCGGTCGATAAAGATGAAATTGATATACTGACTAATCTTTTGCAAAACTAAGAGGATCGATCAATCGACCATGGGGTTTGATCGATTGATGGCTCTGAAATAAGAATATTGTCATCGATTTTTAGAAATACCTATAAGGGTCGATCGATCGACTAAAAGGCTCGATCGATCGTTGCTCTATTTTTGGGCCACTTTGCTTCAAAAGGGAAAATAGGTGCATTATGAAACAACCATAACTTCAACGTCCGGACTCAGAATGGCGTATCGTTTATGGACACACGAAGCTAACTCAAATGACTACACTTCCATGGAGTTCCTTCAACCAAGAGATGGAGTCTAAATTTATTAGAATGCCTTTGAAGTTGCATCTTGCGATGTAACTTTCACGAAATGCAACCAATTGCTCCGCTATGCATCCCAATACCTATAAACCTTTGAATATATATATATATATATATATATGGGAGTCTATTTAATATGATTCGTGAAAGTAGCCGACCAGTCCAGACAGATTGACACGATGCCTTACCCAAATCACAGATTAATTTACACTCGAGTATTTAAGATATATTAGAACACTTATACATGGAGTCAAATAAGATACCAAAAATCTTCAAGGAGATATCCAAGTATTCCTTGGCTTATGCACGTGTTATTTTGAGTTCTTTATACAAATCAAACTCTATGAAGACATATCTATAAATTGTACACACTGACTTGGGGTAAAGGGATTGTAACTTGAAACTTTGAGAGACACTTAATATAAACAGTAACCTCTCCGTGTACGTAGGCAAGTTTCTGAACCACGTATATCGTTGTGTTGTGATCTTTACTTTCTGCCTTTGTGATTGTTTTCGTGAATTTTTGTATTGTGATATTTTTTGTACTCACAATTGGCGCCGCCTGTGGGAAACGACTTTTATTCCTATGAAAACATTCATTAACAGAAAGCCCGTGATGTCTCACCACATCAGTAACATCCCCCAAGTTGGTGATGTCCAAAAAGACCCATTTCCTCCAAGGCTCAGGTCTGAGATTCGTCAGCATACATACCCCAGATTCTGCCAGGATAAGCAACCCTCTTAAAAAATCCACGGGCCACCTAGGTTTATGCGGATCTATAGGTTAGTCGATGCTTATAAAGAAAGGCTTCACGAACAAGAGGAGGCTTCATGCCTCCAAGTTTAAGAGAATGCTCACCTACGAAGGTGACTTGAAAGGATGGAGAGAGATCTCCAAAGGACTAATGGAAAGCATCGTAATAGGACTCCTTATCCTCAGGTGCGCAACAGTTGCAACCGAGGGAGGAGCTCCAGGTGTGACCAGGAAAGAACTGAACGTGATAGGTTAGAGCGTGGACGATCAGATCATGGCGATCCAGAAAGACGCCACATAAGCAATTATCGGCAGAATGAGGATATGAGGATTCTGGTACGTAGGGAGATGGACTAACATCTAGCCAATCAAGGAGCCAGATCCCCAAGAGAGCTAGCTAAGTGAGCTCTTAACACTCAGATAAAATCCCGTTTTTTAAGGGCGCTCGAAGAGGAAGAGTCCATAAAGAAGTTCAATGTCCCCAGGTTCAAGATTTACGATGGAAAAATAGACCCCATAGACTATGTTAGGAAATACCGACAAGAAATGACCTTATGGATCCACAATGATGCATTAATATGCCAAATTTTCCCTTCTAGCATACACGTAGCACATAAGTGGTTTGCAAGGCTTCCTCATAGGTCGATCATAAACATGTAACTCTGGCGGAGGCTTTCACTGCTCGTTTCATAACCAGCAGCTCCCATCCCAAGTGGATGGATACCTTGCTTACGATGTAAAAAAGGCCACATAAGAACCTATGAGATTATGCCAAAAGGTATTGGCAAGTCTTCAATGAGATCGTGAACTGCTCGAAGAAGGTTTCTGTAGCATCCTTCAAAATTGGTTTGTCGACCACCTCTTTGCTGCACTAGTCCCTTACTAAGAAAGAGGCCATCACCATTGGTGATCTTATAACCCGTATTGAGAAGTACACTAAGGTGGAAGATGTGGTTCATCCTAATGGAGGGGATAATGTTCAATAAAAGGAAAATAAGGGAACAAAGAAGGGTGATACCTAGAAAAGGGAAACAAGAATGGGGGCAAGAATGGATCCAAGAATGGAAATAAAGTCGATCCCTTCAAGGCGTTCAAAGATGTTAACATAGTCTTTAAGGAACCCATTTGAAAAATTCTGAGCAAAATCAATGACGAGCCATTTGTGAAATGGCCCAAAAAGATGGGTGGTGACCCGATTAAAAGAACTAATGCAATGAGATACGCATTCTATACGGTAATCATAGACACGAGAATTGCAAGGTTGTGAAGTTAAAGGAGTTAGACCAATAAGGGCAACTCAATGAGTACATCGAGGAAAAAATTGACAATATCACAACCAATGGCGACCACAAGATAGATAACTTCCTCGATGAGGATACATGGCATGAGTTCATTGTCATCCATGGGGCATCAGACCTCAAGAAGATTTAGGGGAACACCGTTTGGATGGAACTCAAGAAGGTGACTACCATTATGGAGGATTTTTAGATCAACCCCACCAAAACCCAGGCTGGTAAACATCAGTGACTAGAGGATGTCGATTACACAAAGCATATCTTAGTTATCGAGGAAGATTTGGTCAGGGTGAGAACCTCGCATCACGACGCACTCGCGATCACATTCAGAATAGACAATTAGGACGTTAATAAGATTCTTATGGATCATGGGAGTAGTCAAAAGTGATGTACCTGGAATTATTCCATAAACTAAAGTTAAACATTACCGACCTTAAAGAGTCCACAATTACATTGGTCGATTTTATAGGAAGGATCACGTTGCCATTGGGAAAGATAATTCTCCCTGTCAGAGCAGGAAACATCTCAAAACTCATCGAGTTCTTAGTAGTGGACATTAAGTCCCCGTATCGCACCATTTTTGGTAGAGGTTGGCCCCATGCCATGAAGGTCATACCATCCATGTACCACTAGAAGTTGAAGTGTGTTATTGATCGAGCCATACTCAAAATTCGTGATGATTAAGACACATCCAGGAAGTGCTTTATCATAGAAATCTGCCTAAAAAAAGAGAAAAAGGAGATAGAGGATTATTAGGAAGAAGCCCAAAAAGGGGTTGTGCCCTCCAAATATCAACTACAGTACGATCGACTAGGGGTGGAAGAGACCAGGGTCCATCCCACTGATAGGGTCATTAAAAACCTGGAAGAAGTTATAGCCAACGACAACTTACCAAAAAGGAATTTTTTTATTGGAATCACGCTCGACGATCAAGGGAAGAAAGAGTTGGTTTCATTCCTTAAAGCAATCTGGAAATTTTTGCTTGGGAACCTTACGATATTCCAATGTAGCGTGTCATCACCTTCACATCGATCCGACCTTTAAGACAAATACCCAAAAGTCTCGTCAAACAACCCCCATGAAGGCTAAAGCGGTAGAGAACAAAGTAGGGAAGCTACGGAATGCGGGATCCATTAGGGAAGTTCAGTTTCCCAAATGGTTATCCAACCCAGTAGTAGTACGAAATAACAACAATAGTTGGAGGGTTTGTATCGACTTCACAAACCTCAATAAGGCTTGTTCTAAAGGAAAATTCCCTCTTTTTAAAATAGATCAGTTGGTTGACATTACAGCAACGCATGAAAAAATGAACTTCCTAGACGCCTATTCAGGCTACCACCATATCCCTTTATACGGACCCGACTAGAATAAAACCTCTTTTATAACCCCCATCAGGTTGTATTATTACAAGGTCATGCCGTTTGACTTGAAAAATGTATGGGAAACTTATCAAAAATTGGTCACCAAGATGTTCAAGAAATAGATGGGAGACACGATGGAAGTATACATCGATAATATGCTGGTCAAAAGAAAGAGAAAAACTTACCACCTCACAGACTTAGACAAGACATTTGAGATCCTCAGGAAATATTGGATAAAACTTAACGCAAGTAAGTTCTCATTCGACATCCAGTTAGGAAAGTTCTTGGGCTATCTAGTCAGTAAAGGGGTATTGAGGCTAATTTTAGATCAGATCAACGCTATCACAAGAGTCCACCCTCCTCAAATGTTGAGAGATATTCAAAACTTATAGGCATGCTCGCCATACTTAATCGCTTTATCTCTAAGTCTTTAAAATGTTGCCGACCATTCTTTTAGCTACTAAAGAAGGATAAGGGCCTCATTTGGAATGACGACTGCTCGCAAGCTCTAAAAGAGATCAAATCCTACCATAGCAAGCCACTCCTTCTAGTGATTCCAAATGGTGGAGACCCATTATTCCTTTACCTCGCAGTTTCTTACAACGTAGTAAACTCCGCCCTGGTATGCGAGAAATAAGAAAGTCAATATCCAGTTTATTATGCTAGAAAGACACTCTTAGATATAGAACAACGATACCTGCCTCAAGAAAAGCTCGCCAATGCGCTGGTGGTTTCCTTAAGTAAGTTGAAGCATTACTTTGAGACCCATTTAATGACTGTAATCACTTTCTACCCCCTTAAAGCCGTTCTGTAAAAAGTGGACCTCTCTGTACGACTCTCAAAGTGGTCGGTAGAACTCGAGAGTTTCAATGTCCACTTCGAGCCCAGAATAATGATTAAGGGAAAGGTCTTAGCAAATTTTACTACTGAGTTTATAGGAGATCAGCCAATGAACCCATTGAATAATGAGCAATCAATAACACAGGAAGCACAGTCCAAGTACTGGACCTTGTATGTTGATGGAGCCTCCAATTCCAAGGGGCGGGAATAGGGCTCTTTCTCATCACCTCAAAAGACACTGTGGTTGAGCAAGGAATCAGATTAGGATTTGAGGCCTCCAAAAAAGAAGCTGAGTACAAGGCATTGATCACCGATTTTCAAAAAGATAAACTTCTGAGGGAAAAATGCCTCCACATATTTGGCGATTTCAAACTGGTCTCTAAGGAGATAAGCAGGGACTTTAATGCAAATGATTATTGAGTGGCGGCCTACCTCACCGTAGTACGAGGACTCATGGCTGATTTTTAAAAGGTGGAAATTCAATAATTCCCCTGGGGCCAGAATAGCCATGCTGTTGCCTTAGTATCTTTGAGTTCAATAATTAACTTTGACCTAAGAAGAACTACTCGGATAGAGTTCCATGCGTAACCAAGCATTAACCAGATAGTCATAGCTAAGAAGGTCCTCATAATAGAAAAGGCCCCCAACTGGATGGACCCCATCAAAAATTACTTAAGGAGTGACATACTGCCCAATGACAAGAGGTTGGTCCATCAAGTAAGGGTCAAGGTTGCTCTCTTTTACCTCTCCCCTAAAAAGAAATATCTACAAGAAGTCATTTACAGGTCCCTACCTCCAGTGCGTCCACCCACATGATATTGATCGAGTCCTTAGAAAACATCATGATGACATCTGTGGGAGAAGGACGCAAGTACTTATGTATAAAAGTGTGAAAAATGCATGAAGCATTCTCCCATGATCCACCATCCTACCAGGGACCTGAAAACACTGACAATCCCATAGCCGTTCGCACAATAGGGACTGAACATAATGGGACCACTACCTACGGCATCTGGAAATCAAAAGTATTTGCTGGTCGACAAAGATTATTAACCAAATGGGTAGAGGCAAAACCACTGGTGAACATTTGCAACTCAAACATGACTAGGCTTATTTATAGAAACATCATAATGTGCTTTGGGGGTACCAAGGACTATCATCACCCATAATGAATCACAATTTGAAAATGGTTCCTTTCAAAACTTTTGTGATGAACACACTATCAAGCACCACTTCAGTTCTGTGGCATATCCCCAAAGCAATGGACATACATAGGCTTCTAACAAAACCATGCTCGATGGACTAAGAAAACGGTTAGAAAG
Organism: Sambucus nigra; assembly: GCA_949130495.1. NCBI lineage: Eukaryota > Viridiplantae > Streptophyta > Magnoliopsida > Dipsacales > Adoxaceae > Sambucus > Sambucus nigra. The sequence goes on along the minus strand of OX422215.1, from coordinate 554,322,425 downwards.
AGCCAAGGGTGCTTGGGTGGATAATCTCCCTCATGTCCTATGGGCTTAACGATGATGCATTACGCACTGAAATTGACTTAGCAAATGAGCGAAGAGAGCAGGCCATGATCAAGTTGGCTTCTTATCAACAGCAACTGACTAGGAAATACAATAAGAAAGTCAATCGGAGGAAGTTTTTGATAGGAGATTACGTCCTAAGGAAAGTTGTCGGCAGTGTTGTAAAACCATCAGATGGCAAAGCATATCAGTTAGAAATGCTGGAGGGCAGGGATATACCAAGGGGATGGAACGCCGCCAATCTCAAGAAGATTTATTTTTAAAGTCTTCCTTATATTTACTAACATAGTTTGTTTAAGATTTTTATTTTTTATTTTCAAACTTATGTTGCTTATAGCTAACATTATCTCTTAATACCATTTAGTCAATTGAAAATTTAAAAATGATAACTTGAAATAAAGAGGTGGTTGATTAAGTGTTATACAGTGAACTAATATGAATGTTTAGTCAACACAGGCTTAAAACATTAAAGATTAGTAAATAACACTATTTTGTTAACTTAAATTGAAAGTTAAATTTACAGCAAAACCAGAATATACAAAAGATCTGCGATGGACCAAGATGATGAGTAAGGTAGTCTGCAATGCGCGCTCTCCGACCATCATCTGGGTGAGGCACAAACTCTTCTGCTGCATCTTTTTAGTAATGTTCCAGAAGATGAGTAGGAATAGCATCTAGTGGGATCCATCGGTCATCCCTCAAAAAGGAATTTTGGCGATAGGCCGAGCAGTCGATCTGATATTTATATCACTGGTTAGACTCCTTAGGCATTTTTAATTCCCTAAGGGCACTAATCCACCCCTAGGAAAAGGTAAGGTCCTCTGCCTCCTTCAGCCTTGATGGGTCATCATTCCAGCCTTGGTCATAACCATCTGCCCATACTTGTCAAAGGACCCCTATGGAATTAGTGCCTTAACCTTATCACGTCTCTTTAAAGTTCCACAGAAATTACATATTCTTTCTGAACATCTCCTTTGAGCTCAGTGACCTCTCTTTTTATAGCTTGGGTCTGAGCTCAAACTACCCCCTAGACAATGAAGAAGATCCTCGCAATACTAGAGAAGACCCTGATGGGGTGTTCTCCTACAGCCGAGCAATCTCTTTTTTCAGATCGTCGTTTTCCTTATGGATCAGCTCGCTCACTTGATTCACCTTGCTGGCATCCAGAAGTCTGGCCTTTAAATCATTTACTTCCTCTTGAGCTGAGGAACTAACCTCCTCTATCTCTTGGGGACTATCTTTTATCTTAGCGAACAATTTGGATTTCTCATTGTATTGCTGCTTTATTGCCCTCAAAGATTTATAGATCTTCACAAAGGCCTTGCGAACCTTCAAGCTCATGTTTGGACCAAGGATCTGTCTCGATTGGGAGTTCGTAAGGATATACTCATATAAATCAATGGGCTATAATCAACAAAATAAGCAATAAATTTGATGAGCATCGATAGCATGATAAGGCCTGTAAGGAAGGAAAAATATCTTTTCATTAAACATAATTGGGGCATATGTAGGTACAAGTTCTAGAGGATTACAAACATAATAGTAATAAAAGATCAAAAAATAAAAACCTAGACCAATTGCAAAGGTCTAAACTTGCCCAGAAGATGCTGGACCCTTTTCTTTGTCAGTAGCTGGGGCATCTTGATCATTAGCAACCACGATCACACCCAAGCCACCCATAACTTGGTCACTAGGAGGGTCTCCAGTAGCAGAATCAATGGGCTCTATCTCAGCTTAAATAGAAGGCTGGTCATCCTAAGGCTCCTCATCGTATTTGGGCCCGATACATGCTGGGAGAACATGAAGGAATCAAAAGGAACTCCAGCTATGACCAAAGCTTGGTCCCAGCCCTTCTTGAAACCCACCTACCAAAAATAGGCTATCTGGCATTCATCATCATCGTATTTCTCCTCTTAGACTTCGTTGTACCCACTATCTAGGACGATCTAAACCTCTCCCTATAGCTTCTTAACTTTAGTAGTTAGCTCCTTATTGGCCTCAGCCACATTCAACTTATCAGCAATCACTTGGCTATAAGCTTCCTGGAGGTCGTCCATCTCCTTCGATGACTGTTCCTTAAGGGCTTCCAGGGCCTTCTGCTTCTCCTTATCAAAAGTATCCTTAACATTGACCAAAGCCTTATCGGAGTTCCTGAGGGCCTTCTCTAGCTCGACATTTTTCCTCGACTAGTCGACCCGACCATGAAACAAAGTGGTAAAATCAGAAATAAACTATAAGATGAAGAGAAACACAAATCAGTTTATAGGAATATGGGAAAATAATTAGAGAAGTATACAGAAAAGGGGATGTACCAATGCAAGACCTTGAGCAAAATTGAGGGCTAATTGGTTGGACCCCATATTCGTGGATCACTCGTGATCAGCAGCCAGCACAAGCCTCTCTAATAGTTTGGGGGCATGTTAGGGAGTGTCAGCAAAACTTCTCCCCTCAGCATTAACAATGGGTGAAGGTACAACAGGGGCCTTTAGTGCTTGTGCCCTCTTCTTTTCTTCTTCTCTCTTTCTCTCTTCCTTTATCTTTTTCTCTTTTTCTTTTATTTTCAATTCTCCCTCTCTTCTTCTTCTTCTTCTTCTTCTTCTTCTTCTTCTTCTTCTTCTTCTTCTTCTTCTTCTTCTTGTTTACTGGTTCCCTCCTCGCTACTTTCCTTACTGTCTTCCTTTGATCCATCCTTTTCACCCTCTTCTTCCTCTCCTTCCTCTTCATCACTTTCTTCTTCTTTCTCTTCTTCTTCTAGTTAAATTGGCTAAGAAGGTCCACTAATCTCCTCTTTTGGAACCTCTAAATTAGGAATGGTATGAACTAGCCTAGCGATAAAACTGGAGGTAGTGTCTTATACTCTAGCAGATAAGTAGCCATCTAAGGATTCTCGTCATGAGCAAGAGTATCCCTAACCCTCCAAGATTTTATAAGATCAGTGAATCTAAGATCATGGGGATCAGACTCTTGGATCTTTGCTTATATGTAAAAACAACCATAGAAAATACCAAAAAAGCACGAAGGGAATAATCGAGCAAAGAATGAATAAAAAGACAGTGTTAACAACCTATATAATCCTCCCTATAGGTAGGGATATGAGGTCCCCTGTACCTTACACCCTCTGGTTGGGAAGGATATGGCCAATTACTAGTAATAAAACCTTAAGTCCAGTAATCTTTATGGGAATAAGGAAAATTCAACACTATCACCTTTTAGCACTCCTAGCCTTCAAATATAAGAGTCCATCTTTTGTACGTGAGAAGAAGTAGCAATAATAAATTTATGCAAGCCCCAAGTCGATCTCATACAACTTATTTATCTTATGTACTCCATTCATGATCTTCCAAATGTTTGGAGTACACTGAGTAGGGATGATGTCAAAATATTTTAAGTATCTCAAAAACATGGGAGTAGGGAGAAATGTCAAACCCTTGTGAGAAACTAATAAATTATGGATCCAATGACCATCAACTATTGTACGAACGCTTTAAGGAATTAGGGCACACTCAATATTTACCCAGTCAGGAATATTGTAAAACTTTCTAAACTCATAAATGAACATTATCAACAAAACCCTAGCTACAACTACTAGACACTTCATAGAAGAGAAGAACCAAATAAAAGTTAAAACTGGAACTTATAAGATTTGATGAATACTTGAAGAATCACTAAAGAGGAAAAACTCTGATTTTGAAGCAGAGAACGAGAGAGGAATCTTAGATACGAAGCATGAGAAAAAATGACCAAAATCAATGAACTGACGGTTAAGTTACACACGAACAGTTTTCAAATATCTCAAATTATGAGTCGCACTTCCTTAAGAAGATCTCAACGCTTTAATTTTTTCTAAGGATAAGCATACCCCCATCATCTCTTATAAATAACAAATATGCCATGCCAATTTTGGACACTGTTTCAGGCCTTAGGCCTTGGACTTGTTTAAAATTTACTTGCCCCAAGATTTTAGTGGAAATTGTGAGAGCCTATTTAAAGTGATTCGTGAAAGTAATCGACTAGCCCAGATAGATTGACACGCTGCCTGACCCAAATCACAGATTAATTTACACTCGAGTATTTAAGATATATTATAACACTTACAGATGGAGTCGAATCAAACACCAATAATCTTGTAGGAGATATTCAAGTATTATTTGGCTTATCCACGTGTTATTTAGAGTCCCTTATACAACTCAAACTCTATGAAGACACAACTATAAATTGTACACCCTGACATGGGACAAAGGAATTCTAACTTGAAACTTTGAGTGACACTTAATATAAACAGTAACCTCTCTGTGGACATAGGCAAGTTGCCGAACCACGTGTATCGTTGTGTTGTGAGCTTTACTTTCTGCCTTCATGATTATTTTCATGGATTTCTATATTATGATATTTTCTGTACTCACAGTATATATATAGATATATATATAGAGAGAGAAAGGCTCACTTACATCATAATGTATATATCACACCACATATAACACATAGTTCTAGGCCCTAAGAAACATTTTTTCCAACTTTTTTATTTTTCTCTTGAAATTAGTCTTCCAATCAACCCATATTCAAAAAATTCGGTCAAAATACATTTTGTAGCTATTTTTAAAAAATTCACAAAAAACTGTTGGCGCAAACCCTTATAAATAAAATATTTTGAGCAGTTTTTGTGAATTTTTTAAAAATAGCTATAAAATATATTTTGATCTAATGTTTTGAGCATGGGTTTCTTCGAAGGTCGATTTCAAAAGAAAAATAAAAAATTTAACAAAAAAAAGTTTTTTAGGGCCTACAACTAGGTGTGATGTATGGATGATGTATAGAGCATGATGTAGGTGAGCCTTCTCCTATATATATATATATATATATATATATATATATATATATATGAACACATAAATACATATATATTAGTATATGAGCATAAATATTGGGATTTATGGACCCAATTGTCCTTGAATGTATAAATATAAACGATGCTAATATACAATATTCATGACTAATCACAACTTCTGACTCTTGGTGCAGAACATCCCAAGTCGTCCTTATTAATGATGAATTATGAATCTTCCACAACATCTTTCATTGCCCGACCAGTCGACAGGGAACTAAAGATCCCAGAACTACGAGACGAGGACGAATCTTCTTCTGTGAGCACCTTAGACTCATTTGAGTTTATAGATATCACCACAATCCCTTCTATCACTCCTTCTACTTTTCAAGAAGAGATGTCAATGAGGAAGAGGATGTCAAATATGATGGAGGGGGATTTTTCCCCCAGTTCTCTAGGTACACAACCTTCCAAGAGTAAGGAGTTGGGGTGTCCATCTGACCCCGTTACCCTTGAGGATTCCCCTAAAAAATTACAGGTCAACCTTTCAAATAAGAATAAGACTGGCTCAAGTCTTTCAACAATCCGTCCCAATAAGAAAAAGGTGGATAACTACATTAAGGGTAATGGACCTACCGAAGGGTCAATTGCCAAAATTGCTGATCTGGCCCCCACTTACTGAGGGGGCCCGTCTTCCTGTGGACCAGACGGTGATCAGGAGCTTGTACACCGACAAGATCATTTCTTGTGTCGCTCAAACACTTTCTTTGGTAGACATTGGTAATACTTGTTCCTTATGCATTTAATTTTTCTATACTAACTGTTTTGTTCGACTCTTAACTTGTAGTTTCTAGTGGATTTTTTTGACCTCCTAGATACGAGGGCCTACCAAGCCCAGGAAAACGACGATCAGGGCCATTCCCTAAAAGATGTACAAAAGTCCTTGAATGCTATCCATAAAAGGTCTTTGATGGTGACATGAGGTCAAAATACTTGAATCTTTCTACTCAAAATTCCAAGATTGGGAAATTAGAGAAGGCTGTCGAGAAGTCTACTTAGTCATTGTCCACTGCACTGGAGGCTGAGGACAATACCTGTGATAAAGGTCGAGAGGACGCCTTTGGCCTTGCCAAGAAATAGCTGGACTACAACCGTAAGTATCTATTTAAGAAGGAATTTGATGAAGGTTTGCCTAAGGCCGGGGTTCCTTATGATTCTAAACTCTTTTGTGAGCGTCATGCCGGTTCTCCTCTTACCTCGAAAAGGAGGGTGAAGTGGAAGGAATCGAGAAGGAGAAGGATGGTGTAGAATAAGAGAAGGAGTCCACAAGTCAACACTAGATTGTGGCCAATAAAGAGCAATTGGTAACAAAGAATAAGGCTCCAACTAATTATATTAATTTAGGATTTTCATGGATCTTTTATTTATTTTTTATCTTTTTTATGTTTTCTTGTAAGGTCTTGCTAAATTTTTCATTCAGTGAAATGACTTATTATCTTAATTTCTTTTGATTTATTCGGTTATTACTCGTTATTTATTTTTTCTTGAATATTTGTTATAAGCTTCTAAATCTTCCTCTTATTTCTCTTTGTAGCCTAATGATAACTTGGCCTTGGTACCAATAGCCTAAGAGAGTGAATACCTAGACTTTATTATTGGTCAAGATGTTACTGGCTGAGCTTGAGAACCTTTTTTGCTGTTCAGGAAGCTCTTCAAAAGATGATAAGTGGTTATGGAGACCACATAAGTATGATTTCCACACTCTAGACTGAGGTCAAAGACATCAGGAATATTATTAATCTGTTGCGGAATGAGAATAATTCTCCACGAAAACATCTCAGCAAGGTCGGATAAGATTTTGTAGAAGAACGGGGCAATGTGGATCGATCTACATTGCTAGATCATGTGGCTAAAGTATCACTTTATGAATGTTTTTCGCTCAGTCTGGGATACTGGATATGAGAAAGTCTAGATAGGAACTCCCTTACACTTGGATGAAGTTAGACATGTAGCTTATAAACACAGTTGACTCATTGCCTTGGTCGTTTGTAAGGCTCCCATGGTTTCTTAATTTTGGAACTGATACCGGGTTGATTATCCCTTTACTTGAATTCCTCCTCTTTAGAGTGATGAGTGTTGGATACCTATTGATTCCATCCCTCTTGAACTGTTGAATAATTACCTTTTAGCCCATGATAGTGACAAAGAGTTTTTGTTTAATCCTGATGATTATCGTCGAGCTTCCATAGCTGAGCTGGTGACTCACCTAAGACGAGGGTTACTTATCATTTTGTGTCCTTGTGTATATTCACTTTCTTATTTTTCCAATCTAAATATTTTTTATAGTTAAGTGAATGTTTATGAATGAATATATTAGTAAATTCCATCTCTTACATTTCCCATATTCTATGTCGAGCATGTTTTTCCCATTTATCTTACCTTTTAGGATGGTGTTATCACACCCCCTTAGGCCTAGATAAAACTATGGAAAAAAAGAACTTGGTCACAGGGCCATCCACCCGTTCAGGATTTTACCCAACCAAAGTCAGAACGCTTAGTGCCTAGGGATCCCATGTAGGTCTTTTTCATGCTTGGAAAATTCAGGATGTTTTTCGTGTTCATGAGTGACGAAAACTTGTAACCTTAAAATATGTTTAAGTGTAATCTTATTAATACACAAATATGGAAATCATAGTTTGATTGGATAAGTTTGAACAATTTTGAATAAATTTGTTGTGATAATGGCCTTGCCATCATGATTTGATTGGATAAAGTTCTCCTATGTTAGCCTACCATTTGGAACAATGAGAAAGTTAATTCCATTAATTGAACTTAAAATTTCCAAGAAGTTGGAATGACAAAAAATAATTTTTTCTTAAAGTTAAAATTTCCTAAGGTTTGTCGCATTCCAAGCGCTACGTATCTCCCTAACCCCCATTATTTTCGGATGGTAGGCTCCTTGGAGGTTGTCCCTAGTGACTTTGAATGGTCCCTCCTAGTTAGGTCCTAATTTTGTGCCTGATGACTTCCTCATATCATCAATCACTTTCCATAGCATGTAATCTCCCACCTAGAACTTCCTCAAATCAACACATTTGTTTTACTGCTAGGCCAACTGTTATTGGTAGGCATCTAGTTTATTCACGGCTTATCCCCTTTTCCTCAGCCAGGTCGAGATCAATCATTAAAATTTCTTCATTCATGCTTTGGTCAACAATAGTGCTTTTCATGGCCGACAAACCTACTTCCAGTGAAATTATGGCTTTCATTCTGTAAGCCAAGGTGAAGGGTGTTTTCTCGATCGTCCTCTTGAGCATTGTTCAATATGCCCAAAGGACATAGGAAAGATCATCCACACAAACACCTTTTGTTTTCTTCATCCTATTCTTCATCCTATCGATCACCGTCGTGTTGGAGGCCTCACCTTGCCCGTTGCTTTGGGGGTAGGCCACCTCACTGTAGTAGTGCTTGATTGTGTGGCTATTGCAGAAGTTTTAGAATGGTTTACTTTTAAATTTTGTCCGGTTATTGATGATGATCATCCCTAGCACACCAAGACGGGTCATGATATTCCTCCACACGAATCTAATCATAAAAGTTCCATTTATGTTTTCCAAAGGTTCAGATTTTATCCATTTGATGAAGTAATCCGTGACTAGGAGATACTTTTAATTTTCAGCTTTCATAGGTAGGGGACCTACAATATCCACCCCCCATTATGCGAAAGGCCATGGGTTAGTCAAAGACTTGATGTCATTTGTTGGTTGATGGATTATGGGTGAGGACATTTGGCACTTCTAGCACCTTCTCACGTATAATATCGCATCCTTTTGAATATAATCTCACTAGTAGCCTTCGTTTACGGCCCTGAATGCCAAAGATATCACCCTAATTTAATCCCACATATCTCCTCTTGCATCTTGTCGACATCACTAGGGTGCACGAACTCTAAGTGTGGACCAGTGAAAGATTGTCTATATAACTTTTGCTTAAGGGGATAGGTAAAAACGAGAAGCCTTAACCATAATTTGATGGGCCTGCTTCTTGTTGGAAGATAATGTGTCATCTCACAAGTATGCAATGGCTAGATCCATCTAGCTAGGAGGATTTTGGACGATGATAACTTGTTTGGGAGAATTCTACGTCATGATACTCGATTGAGAAAGACATTCCACTTCAATTGTTCTTTTGAGGTCAGAATCAACGACTGAAGCCAAAGTGGGTAGAGCGTTTAAATGATTCTTATTCCCTTGTGGAAATTATTGGACTTGAAAGTACTTGAATTTGACGACCAACTCCGGAGTGATATGAAGATATGCTAACATGTTCCCATCCTTGACATTATAGTCTTTTGATAACTGCTTGGATACCAGCCTTGAATCGCAATAAACTTTAAGGTGACTCTCTCTAAGGAATAAATCCTTCTTCAATTCGGTGATAACGACCTCATATTAGGCTTTATTATCGGAATCCTCAAAGCCAAGTACGATTCCTTTCTCGAACACAGAGTGATCTGGGGTTACTAGTTAGATTATCACTCCTAACCCTTTTGAGTTAGAGGCTCCATCAATGTAGAGTGTCCATTTGTTGAGTTGGCCAGTCTCTTTAATAGTTTTTTTATCAATAAGTTATCTTTCTTCGGGCTCACTCCCTATAGTGAACTCAATGATGATATCTTATAACACTTATCCTTTGATAACGGTTTGTAGTTGAGAACGAATATCAAACTTCTCGAGTTTAACTGATCACTTGGAGGTCCATCCATAGAGTTCGGCTTTTATGAGGGCCGCCTTAAGAGGAAAAGAAGTGGTGACAATGATGGAATGGGCCTCAATGTAATTTTTCAACTTTGAAAAGGTGATAAGTAATGATTACCACAAATTTTCTAAAGGGAGATACCATTTCTCGACATTTAGCAATGTTTTACTAGCGTAGTATATCGAATCCTGATGCCCCTCCTTCTTGCACACTAAAGCTAAGCTAACTGAATGGTTAAACACGTCGAGATGCATTTATATTGGATTACTCGAATTTGGGACCTCAAGCAGAGGTGGTCAGCTCAGGTAGAGCTTGATTTCTTCAAGTGCATTTGAGCATTCTTCGTTCTAGGCCTCAACTTTCTCCTTTTTCAAAAGTTAAAAGATTGGTCAGCACTTATCATAGTACTTTGACATGAAGTAATTGAGTGTTGCTAACATTCCAGTCAGCTTTTTAACATCCCTAACTATTTTACGTGGTTGAACATTATTTATCTCCTCGATTTGGTATGATTTTCTTTAATTCCCATTTGTCTAACTAGGTAGCCCAAGAACTTCCTGGATTGTACCCCAAAAGATCAATTGGTTGCGTTAAGCTTCATCTTTTAATATCTAAGTACCTCACATGTCTACGCCAAATTTTTCATATGGTCGCCTTTGAACTTAATCATTATGAGCATGTCACTTATGTAGACTTCCATGGTGTCACCTTACTCATATCAGAAAATTTTTGTGACCAACCATTAGTAGGTCACTCCTATGTTTGTTAGTCCGAATGGCATGAATATGTAACGGTATAGGCCAAGACTTGTCATGAATAAAGTGTTTCATTTGTCAGGATTGAACAATTAGATCTGATGATACCCTGAGTAAGCATCTAAGAAACTCAACTGTCCATGGTTGGTTGTGGCATTGACCAAATGATCAATATTTGATAAAGAAAAACTATCTTTGGGGCAGGCTTTGTTGAGGTCGTTGAAGTATATGCAGACTTAAAACTTTCCATTGCTTTTCTAATTACGACTCAGTTTGAGAGCCACTTAGGGAATTGAACTTCTTTAATAGACCTTGCCTTTATAATTTTCCCCACCCTCTTCTATTTCTTTTTCCTTTTTAGGTGTTGTTCGACTCACCTTTTGTTTGATAAATGAGAATGTATGATCCACATACACATAACTTCAGGGTCAACCTTGGTCATATCAATCAAACATAACTTCTATGTCTTGATTATCCTTGAGATGAGAGATTCGTTCTTCTTTTTCATGATTGGTAAATGAGGTGTCGATTAAATTTTTTTGCTTCGGGTGAGAGTCATTGAACACAACATCTTGTAGTGGTTCCATGAATCTTTCTATAGGGGCCACCCTTGTTCTTATACCCATGATCCCTCACACTTTTGTTATTACTTGTAGGGTACTCCCTCAATGATCGCCTCTTCCATAGCCACCTTTCCCTTATTACTACTTACTTACGTCTGATGGTAGTGATGAGACATTGTCGAGCAGCAGCCTGGTTTCCATGTATCTCCATTAACCCAGGTCCTTAATGAATTTGAGCTTATGATAATAGGTGGATGGAATTAATTTCATGGCGCGAAGCCATCCTCGCCCTAAGATCGTGTCGTACGGTGAGTCGATGTCCACTACTAGAAACTCTATCATCTTGGAAACATTTTGTAGTTCGTAGTTGGAGTACGACTTTTCCCAGTGGCATTGTCATCCTTCTAGCTAAGCAGACCAAAGGGATGGTCACTTCCTTCAGATCGTCCAAATATAGATTTAGCTTGTTGAAGAGCTTCAGATACATGACCTCTGAGGAACTTACCTAGTCCATTAGTATCTTTTCCAAATACCAGTTTTCTATCCTGAGTGTGTTACTAGTGCGTCGTGATACGGGGTTCTGACTCTGACCATATCCTCAAAAAAAAAAAATATTCTTGTTCTAGTAAACATCCTCTGGTCATCGACGTTTACCGACTGATGTTTTGGCGAAGGAAATATGGAAAACCTTCATGACGGTAGTAACTTTCTTTAGTTTAATCGGCACATCATTGCCTTGAATCTAATTTTGACTTGAGTCTCCATGGATGGCTGCGAACTCATGTCGACCTCGTCATCATCTAGGATGCTATCATAATTTTGATCGTGTCCTATAGGGCCCTTGCATTCTTCATTTCTATAAAGTTGTCAAGGTAACCCACCTAGGCCAGCTTTTCTAGATGCTACTCGAGCACAATAAAATTTTCTCACTACAACAGATATTAAATATGGTCACAGACCTCGATCGTGACTATGGTCATGGGTCACAGACCTCGATCGTGAAAAAATATTGGTCACAAACCTCATATGTGACCCTACATAGGGGTCACTGTCTCTCCCATAACATAACATTGGCTCCATGGTGAGGGACTTTATCCATGACCCCGTGGTCACGACCCAAGTTCATGACCAGCGTGGGAGAATATTAGCTACATGGTCATGGATATAAACCATAATCCCATGGTCACGACCCATATCCGTTACCAGCATGGGACAATGTTCAAATTCGGTCATGGGACCGTAACGAGTTATTTATTTATTTTTTTAAAAAAATTAGGGGTCACGGATTAGGTTTGGGACTGTATCTATTTAATAAAAAAATTATTTTTATACAACCCCTAAAAAACCTTGTATTCATATACAATTCAACAATATTGTAACTACTTTATAATGCTCACATCCCACTGACCTGTTATCCGAGCATATTATTTTAGAATAATGAATGCAGGAAATGCCATCACTATTTAAATTTTTATGAGTAACAAAGAAAGTTATAATCACCATTGTCCACTTCACTAATTATCTTACATGTATGGGTGGCTTGTGATTAATTGATCCAAACTAGAATACCACTCACACATGGGGACCAACCATAGTCACCTAGCCTGTAAACTAACAAAATTTAAAAAATTAATGAAGAGGTATGGATACCAGTTATGTACAACATTTGTTATTTTTACTTCCACTCCATGCATTTTTTTTTCAAATTATGGGCTTATCACTTATTGAATTTTAAATTTATGTATCAGTCCTGATAATTTATTTCTTCATATAACATTTTAGTGTCAAGTCAACCTATCATCCTCAAGTTACTATAACTTTTACTGACAATCTCATGCTATCTTCATATGCATTTTGGGAGTTATAATATGAACAAAGTAGGAGAAAAAGTTATATTTTAGCCTAAAATGTATAAAAAGACCAATAAGATTTCATAAAATGGGAAAAATGATATTTAAGCCAAAAATGTATTGGCATGTCATATACAAATTTCATTCGTCTTAAGAATGATAAGACAAATATAGTCAAACCAATTTGACACCATGGAGTTGACAATTCAAAGTAAAGCACCGTGCCATACTAGTTATTAAATAAATCATAATAAACATTCATAATTCAAACTGAACATTGATAATTCAAACCAAACATTAATAAATCAATCTAAACATTCATAAATCAAACTAAAATGCCAATATAACACTAATATCATAACGGGATACAATTTGTATACAAATAGGATTGTCAACGGCTAAGATACACTATACCAAAAAGCCTAAGATGTCACCCTTGACCCGACTACCCTTGTGACAGTCTTAGACCGTTTGACCGTGACAAGTCCTTGGCAATAGTTTGTCATGGACTTGTCAAGGCCAAAGACCGCGACAACCTTGTAAAGTTGTCACTATCAAAGATCATGACAGGTCCTTGACAACATTAAAAACAAAAAGACCTAGCCGCTTCATTTTTTCTTTCCTTTGTTTTATTCCCTCCTTTATTTCTCTCTCTAAAATACTACGACTCTCTCTCTCTCTCTCTCTCTCTCTCTCATCTCATCAGATATGTTTCTCTCTGTCTCTCTTTATTTCCTTTGTGTGTATGTGTGAGTTTGAGTGTGTGCATCAGTGTGTGTATGTGGATAGTGGCAATGGTGGGTTAGTGTGTGTATATGGGTATGTATGTGTGTGTGTGTATGTGGGTCTGTGTGTGGGGCTCAGTGTGTGTGTATGTATGTGTGGGTCAGTGTGTGTGTGTGTGTGTGTGTGTGTGTGTGTATGTATTGAAATTCAAATTGTATATTGACATTTATTTCCAAATGATTTATTTTTAAAGTGTGTGTATTGAAATTTTTATGTATTGAAATTGTGTGTGTATTTTGGGGTCATTAATGTAATTGAAATTAGTAATATAAATTGTAATTAGTATTTCAAATTAAAATTGAAATTGAAAGTGATATTATAAATTGAAATTGAAATTGAAATTGAAATTAATATCATAAATTGAAATTGATATTTAGTATAGTGTGTATTTGATTTTTGGTATAAATTGAAATTGGTATTCAATTATGAAATTGAAATTTGGTTTCTCTCTCTAATTGCAGCAGCGACGACCATCTTTCTCTCTCCCCCCCCTCTCTCTCTCTCTCTCTCTATATATATATATATATATATATATATATATATATATATATATATACACACACACACACACACACACACTCACATACACACACACACATATACATAGATATTGTTGGATTGTTTGGGATTCTATAATTGTTGTTGACCAGTATATTCGAAAATTTAGATGGCCATTGAGTTGGTTGGCCCTAGGAATTTCTAATACTCGCATTATTATTTGCAGTGTTGCTTTGAAATACTGAATTATTGTTGACTGGTGGATTTGAACACTTAGATGGCCATTGAGTTGGTTGGCCCTATGCATTTCTAACATTTAGGGTTGTGATGAGAAATGAAATGTAACTATGTAAAAATCGAATATAAATACGACATAATTAAATGAAATATACTATAAATTTGATATAACAAGTAATAAGTTGTCATCCATTCACACGAGAATACATGCATGCATGTAGCCTGCAAAGCAAGTGTTATATAACAAGTAATGAGGGTAAAAGGTAATAATGAGAACTGCAATAGATAGCCATTGTCTATCTATTGTAGTTCTCGTTACTATAATCTAGGAATGCATGTGTAAATTTATCTTAAGTCAACTTGTTATATAACACTTGCTTTAGGGGGTGCATGCATGTATTCTCATGTGAATGCATCACATAACTGTTATGTAACATTTATAACTAATTTAAATTACATATAGTGCGCATAGATACTAGCCTTATAGTTCTTATGCGTACTTATCAATAGCTCTTAGACCCGTTCGAGAGTCATTACCCCAGTAATGAGATCTCTCAAATTGTCCTGTTTGGACAGTTTGGGACAACATAGTTTCTGTATAATAATATTCTTAGTGGCTTAAACTTGTTACTTTTGGGGGGAGTTCTGCTGTTGTATCTTAATGTTCTCTATGTACATACTAGATGATACGATGGTAAGTGTTATTTAAATTGATAAATTGAAATAACACTTACACTTATGAATTTATGTCGTGTACTTGGAGAACTATGGGGATATGATGCTAAATTTTCCTCAAATTTGAACAATGTGTATGAGTTGTTAAGTATATTACAGAAATATGCGGTTTTTAATGGGATAGGACCACTCACCCTTTAGAGAATATGGATGAAACATGAATCATATTATTTTTATAATATAACACCAAAAGATGAAATGCCAATCTTGTAGTAAATTATTTAATGGGAACTAAATGTTCACACTTTTGTTTATACTAATCCATGAATATACGCTTCTTACCCATAATAGGTGATTATTTTTAGTAGCTGTGATGGGATATCCTAAATACAAAGAGTGGATGGGCGAGACAAATAGATTAGGGGATGTGTTTCGCAGAGGTGCTAATGAATATGTGAAATACGCAAAGAGATGTCACAACGATTAAGAGTTCCCGTGTCCGTGTGCTAAGTATAAGAATGGTAAAGTGTTTGAGTGGAAAAACATGAACTACATTTTTTAATATGGGCTATGCAAGATAGTTATCAATTTTCAATTTTTCATGTGGAATCGAAAGTTCCTTTTGTCCTCGCGTAACCTTCACGAAAACCTTCAACAAGTAGAAAAGATGTACAAGGGAAGGAGGAGAATGCATATCATAAATGAGTTAGTTGATGACGTGTATGGAGTTCATGATGTGGAAGAAAACGAGGTCACTAACGATGTATATGGTTCAAGTGCTCGTGAAGACATCGAGATAAACCTTGACAATGACTACCAAAGTTTAAAATTTAAGGCGACCCAGTTGTTGTACTCTGGTTGTAAGAAAGATCGAAAAACTTTACATGCCATGGTTGGTTTGCATAGTTTTAAGACCCAATATGAATTGTCTGGCAATAGCATGATAAGAATTTTGAATTGAGTGAAGAGCTTGTTACCCAAGCAGAATACACTTTTGAATAACTATCCTACTATGAAGAACAATTTGAAAGGTTTGGTAATTAAGTATAAATCAATTCATGCTTGTGTACATGACTGAATACTATACCGAAAGGAGTATGAAAATCTTGATCGGTATCCAATATGCGATGAACCTAGATATGTCCAATCTACTGGCAAGGAAGGCACAAGCTCAAAAGTGCCTCAAAAAAGTGTTGAAATATTTTCCCTTTAGGCCTAGATTAAAGAGGTTTTTCACAGTACCATGGATAGAGAAGGCAATTACTTGGCATGCTAGGGAAGAAGTAGGGGATAATCTGATGCGTCATCCTATTGATTCTACAGCTTGGAAGGGGATGAGTTTTGAGTATCCCAATTTTTCTCGAGAACAGTGTAACATTCATTTGGCAATATCAACATATGGTTTCAATCCATTTGAAAACCAAAGCACCAATCAGAGTGTATGGCCAGTGATCCTAGCGCCACTCAACCTCCCTCCTTCACAGTGTAGAAGATCTGAATTTTTTATGATGTCTTTGTTAATACCTAGGCCAAAGGCACCAAGTGAGGACATCGATGTCTACCTAGCTCCTTTGGTAGAAGAATTAAATGAGTTGTCAAAAAAGGGTGGTCAAGCATTTTACTCTTTTAAAAAAGAAGAGTTTACGCTGAAAGCTATGTTGATGTGGGCAATTCATAATTTTCCAGCTTATGGGACATTATCCGGTTGTGTAATACATGGTCATTTGGGGTGTGTAACACCCCACGCATTCTGGCAAGCAAGATGGCCAGTCTCCATCGGCAAACTACACTGGGCGTCAATAAATAAATAATCATTCTTAACGTGTGACATATATGAGACATATAAAAATTTATTATACAAAGTAATAATTAAATTGATCCAATAATAATAACCATTCATGCAATATTGAAATCCATCACCATGTTAATCTCCAAAATAATCCAATCTCCAAATAAATATAAATCCGAATAAAATTATCCAACTATAAACATCTGAATACAATTATAACTAACTGTGGAACCGATTGGCCCACCAAACCCATAATAAAAGTCTCATCACAGTGCGATGAAAAATAAAGTAAATCCTAAACAACTAAAGCATCTAAAATAAACTCCAGCTGCATCTCCAAAATATCTCCAATACTCATATGCACCTAGTCCAACACTATACTTGAAATGTTAGTCAACGCAATGGGTCAGAGCCCACTTCATGAATACAAGATACTCTCCCAATTAGGGTCCGTGAACCCAGACAGTAGCATTATACATAATAAATACCATAATTGGATATTTTAAATTAACGTGATAATGATTAACGTGCGAGTAAAAATAAATAACTTTCAACTAATCACATAATTACGCCACCCAAAGAGTTTAAGTCCAACATATTTTATCACAATTTGGTAATTACTTCCAAAGTCACCATTTTTATTTAAATTGATTTATCACATTATTAATATTATTACAGCGGTGTCGTCATAGCTAGCCGACCATATTGTATGTCCTGCACTTATTCGGGCCCATTTAAAGTTTCACACCACTCACATTCCCCTTGCTATAGACAGCCGACTCGTATTCTATATGCCTGCACTTATTGACGAGGTTCCACGCACGACACATCATAATAGCCAATAGAGCATACTCCTCGAACCTAGCCCTAGTCCCATACCGAGAGGTCTCCAAAACACAAACATGTCCTACCCTATATTATATGATAAATTTCTATCAATTATCTCTTCGTAGTCTCGCATCTAGGCTATCCAAATCAATGGAATGACACCAAAATCATCCCCATTCCGGAATATCCCATTAATAAAAATCTACACTGATTAGTCCCACACTTCGAAAAGTGTTAACCCTAACTAAGACATATCCACTGGTCCCATACCTAGCAAGTATTCCTAAAATTTAGGTGAGAGCATACTACCTAAAATCTCGTCATTCCCGTGGTGATGAATATAATTAACACAATAAGTCGCACAATCCAATTTCTCAACAAGTATACAATTTCTCATATATCCAGAATTAAACTCAATTTAATTTCTTCAATCCATCGTCATAATTAACACAATTTATTTTATCCAACAACTATAATTTCTTCATCATGCGAATTTATGAAGTACATAACAATAATTTATTTTGATCTTACCTACATGATTTCATATGATCGAACAAGTCCCTTCTTAATTAAAATAGTGAGACTAAAATTTTCTATGTGCAAACCAACCCCTATAATAGCAAAACCACATATCTACCCTAAGCACACAATGGTTATGATATTAGTCTTAATTCAGATTAAGATTTTTTAGGATAACAGTCCCACATTAGATTTCACTTTCCATAGTTAAGGTTGCTAATTTATTTTAAGAAAAACATGTAAATTAATGTTTAGGTAACATCTAAAATGCATAGTAGTAAAGTGGGAGAATAGTATTTATGCTTGAGGAAAAGTCAGTCAAAAATTCTGATTAGATGGTAGCGTTCCTCTAAAAAAATTTAGAAAGATTCGTTCTTGCACAATATTGAGAAAACAGCAATTAAGCCTTCAAAATTTGAGTTGAATCTTGATTAAATTTGGGGCTTGGGTTTGTAGATGAATGATGGTAAAATTGTATAAGTCTTCTAATTAAAAGGTTTGTGAAAATAAGTTTTAAAAAGTCTAACCCGGAGTTATTTTAATCTGAGAAAAAGATTAGAGTTTTATTTAACTTAAACACTCACAAATCCTAATTACTCTTGACTCTAACCATTACGAATCGATTCTACCTCTAGGCCCAATCCATTCAGCGTGGTCAGGTGCCCAGGAACGCCAAAATTTTTTATAAGTTAAATGAAATCCTGTTTTCTCCCCTGATTTTAATTCTGATTAAAATCCTACATTCCATAAATAAAATCAAACATTTTAAATTGCTAAAAATAATAAAATACAAATTTTTTATTTTTTTGAATTTCGAATTAATTAAAATATTACTGATATATAATCTACGAGGTGTTACATATTTTTCCACTAGCACAAGAATTTCGTCCTCGAAATTCAACGAAGCGTAAACGTGCAAAATAAAATAAGGCTCATGTATTCCTACTCATAAGATACCAAGATTGGGTTCCCATACACCCAATCCTACCCGGAAAAATCAAGATAAAAAATACAATATATATAACACATATATATAAGTATCTAAGAAAATAATACGTACCCTGCTACTCCACTAGACCCGTCGTGGCTCCTGTGGCGCCTGCCCTACCTGAAGCTCCCGAGTTAGAAGTATATAACACCTACACACAGTGGCTACCTCTGGTGCTACTGGCGCTCCTTGTACACCTGGTGCTACTGGCGCTGGAGTCCCTTGGCCCTGAGTCCCTTGGCTCTACTGTCCCTTCCTCTTAGGATAGTTAGAAGCTCGATGCCCAATCTCTCCATAGACGAAACATGTACCAATAAAAGGTCCATAATGCCTACCCGAGTTTTCCTCACCCTATTGTCCCTGCCGCTGAGGGCCCTGCTAGACACTATTGCCCTATTGCTCCTGATTCGTTCGCTGTCTCTTCCATGCTTGGTCATTGTGACCTTTGTTATCTCCTCCTTGACCATTTGAATCTTATCTCTTCCTTAACATTTTTTTGGTAATTTACTTTCTCATGCCATAACAACATTGCGACGTCCACTACCTGAGTGTGCACAGTGTATACTGTATTCCCCAACACCGTCTGCCTAATAGACCAAAATGAACCCTTAATGAAACATTCCATCTTTTTCGCCTTAATATTTACCTCCTCTGGTACAAACATCGATAAATTTATAAATTACTACTCATACTCAGCGACTGGTTTTGAACCCTGCTCTAAGTCCAAAAACTCCCTCTTCTTCACGCTCCTGATTGCATATGAAAAATAATTATCATTAAACGTTATTAGAAAATCTCTATAGTTCTAACGATCTCTGTCCTCCGATGTAGTGACACTCTCTCACCATTGTAATGTACCTCATGTCAACTTGAACGTAGCCAATATCTGTTTCTGCACATCTGTGCAGTCCACCATCCTCAAATGTCTCTCCTCACCTAGTGAGCAACCGTTGGGTCAGGTCCCCCTACGACGGTGGGATGATTAGACTTATGAAAACTGACCCTCACCCTATCCCAAGCCGTAGCGAGTGGACCCTGCTGCTGTGCCTCTAAAGTTACCCATCTTTGCCTCCCTACTCCAATGCCAACCACCATGGCCTCACGCACTATAACCGATAACTCCTCAGAATTTAACACAAACTGCCTCGGCCTCCCCTAACTGGTGGAGACATTAACTAAACCCTCTCTCCTACCTCCATCTCTCCTAGTGTTTGCCATCTGAAAAGATAGGAACAAAATGACATCAGACTCGAAATAACTAAGAGTACAAATTATCAAAGGAATCAAAGATAAGCAATGCGGAAGATAAAACGGACTCATATCCTATGAGACCTAAGACCATGCTCTGATACCATCTGTAACACCTTGCGCATTCTAGCAAGCGAGGTGGCCACCTGTCGCTGTCAAACTTCATCGGGTGTCACTATATAAGTAATCATTCTTAGCATGTGACAGATATGAGACATATAAAAATTCATTATACAAGATAATAATTAAATTAATCCTATAATAATAACCATTCATGAAATAATAAAATCCTTCACCATGCTAATCTCCAAAATAATCCAAGCTCCAAATAAATATCTGAATAAAATGATCCAACTATAAACATTTGAATAAAACCGAAACAACTATAGAACCGATTGGCCCACCAGCCCACTAGACCCATAATAAAAGTCTCATCATAATGCGATGGAAAAGAATGTAAGTCCTAAATAACTAAAGCATCTAAAATAAATTCCATCTTTATCTCCAAAATATCTCCAATAATCCTATGCAGCTACTCCAACGCTATACCTAAAATATTAGTCAACGCAATGGGTCAGAGCCCACCGCGTGAATATAAGATACTCTCCCCAATTAGGGTCCATGAACCCAAACAATATCATTATACATAATAAATAACACAATAGTATATTTTAAATTAACGCGATAATTATTAACGTGTGAGTAAAAATAAACAGCTTTGGACTAATCACGTAATTATGCCACCCCAAGAGTTTAAGTCCAACATATTTTATCACAATTAGTAATTACTTCCAAAGTCACCATCTTTATTTAAATTGATTTATCACATTATTAATATTATTGTAGTTGTGCCGTCATAGCCAACGGACCTTATTATATGTCCTGCACTTATTCGGGCCCCTTTAAAGTTTTACACCACGCACATTCCCCTCGTTATAGCCAGTCGACCCGTATTCTGTCAGCTCTGCACTTATTGACGAGGTTCCATGCACGACATATCATAATACACAGACAAACCGTATTTTCTCATCCCTACAATTATTAAGACGCCACACACCTACACGTCGCAATAGCCAGTCAACCCTTATTCTGTCAGTCCTGCACTTATTAAGGATGCCTACCAATATTAATACCCGTTTATTTTCTTAGGCATTAAGTCTCAATTTCTTAATTTTTCATTATTTTAAATTAGCTCTATGCTATTATAGAGCATAATCCTCGAACCTACCCATATTCCCATACCTATAGGTCTCCAAAACACAAGCATGTCCTACCCTATGTTATATGATGAATTTCTATCAGTAATCTCTTCCTAGTCTCGCGTCTAGTCTATCTAAATCAACGGAACGAAACCAAAATCAGCCACACCCCGGAATATCCCATCCGTAAAAATATACACTAACTAGTCCCATACTTAGAAAGTGTTAACCGTAAATAAGACATACCCACTAGTCCCATACCTAACAAGTATTCCTAAAGTTTAGGTGAGAGCATACTACTCAAAATCCCGTCGTCCCCGCGGTGATGAATATAATGAACACAATAAGTCACACAATCCAATTTATCAACAAATATACAAATTCTCATATATGTAGAATTAAACTCAATTTAATTTGTTCAATCCATCGTCGTAATTAACACAATTTATTTTATCCAACAACTATAATTTCAACATCATGTGAATTTATGAACCATATAACAATAATTCATTTTGATCATACCTACATGAATTTATATGATCGAATAAGTCCCTTCTTAATTAAAATAGTGAGACTATGATTTTCTACATGCAAACCTACCCCTATAATAGTAAAACCACATATCTACCCTAAGCACACAATGGTTTTGATATTAGTCTTAATTCAGATTAAGATTTTTTAGGATAACAATCCCAAATTAGATTTCACTTTCCATAGTTAAGGTTGCTTATTTATTTTAAGAAAAACACGTAAATTAATGTTTAGGAAACATCTAAAACACATAATACTAAAGAGAGAGAATAGAAGTATTCATGCCTGAAGATAATTCGGTTACAAATTTTGATTAGATTGTTACGTTCCTCTCAAAAAATTTAGAAAGATTCGTTCTTGCACAGTCTTGAGAAAGCATTAATTAAACCTTCAAAACTTGAGTTGAATCTTTATTAAATTTGGTGCTAGGGTTTGTGGATGAATGGTGATAAAATTATAGAAGTCTTCTGGTTGAATAGTTTGTGAAAAAGTGTTTAGAAAAGTCTAACCCTGAGTTATTTTAATATGAGAAAAGGTTAGAGTTTGATTTAACGTAAACACTCACAAATCATCATTACTGTAGACACTTACCATTTCGAATAGATTTGCCCTCCAGGCCGAATCGATTCGGTCTGGTAAGGTGCCAAGAACACCCAAAAATTTTATAAGTTAAATAAAATACCATTTTCTACCCCGATTTCAATTCTGATTAAAATGCTACTTTCCATAAATAAAATCCTACATTTTAAATTGCTAAAAATAGTTAAATCCAATAATTTTATTTTTTACAATTACGAATGAATTAAATTGTTACAGATATAAAATATAAGGGGTGTTACAGGGTGTCCTATTTCTGGAGAGGGGACTGATTCTCTTCGTCTCCCCGCTAGGTCAAAAAATGTATACCATTGCCATAGGAGGTTTTTTTACCCTGTGACACCCCGACTAATTAAATACCGGGTAGCTACTCCTTTATTAAATTAATACAAAATGTCAAGTTTATCCAGTTAATAGCATCACTATCGAAAACATTTAAATGATTACTAACCACCTAGTATTTAAAAAGTAAGTTGTCAAATTTTAAGTTAAGTCCGATTAACATGCAATAAAAGGATAATGGAAGAACAACATAAATCCATTCACCATAACGAAGTAATGAAATAACCAACAATAGTAATAAGTCCGGAGGAAAACTCCTCACTACAATCCCACAACTGAAAATAATAAGCCAAGTCTGAATTCTGAATTAAGTACATGCCCGAAGTCTGAATAACTGAAATAAATGAAATGCCTCTAAAAGAAATGGGCGACATGCCCTACAACTGATAAATACTGAGTATAGAGTCAAGATAGATGAAGCGTCTATAATCAATGTCCTGTAACTTCCACAAACCACTACAGCTCGTCACCTGAATGAGGATCCTAAGCATGGTGTCCTTGTGGCTGGGCACCTAAAATGGTTTTTACAAAAAGATAGATTTGAAAGCAAACGGGTCAGAGCCCGAATGTGGAGAGTATTTCAAAAACAGCAAGTGCTTTAATAATAATAAAAACAAAGAATTCAAGATACA
The DNA here is from genome assembly GCA_949130495.1 of Sambucus nigra. NCBI lineage: Eukaryota > Viridiplantae > Streptophyta > Magnoliopsida > Dipsacales > Adoxaceae > Sambucus > Sambucus nigra. The sequence goes on along the minus strand of OX422215.1, from coordinate 554,298,751 downwards.
TGTTAGGACGTGCTCTCACATGAAATACTCACCTCTCGTCTAACTGTGCACTCCTAACGTTCCTGTACCCATTCATGTGTTTTCTCAAAACCATCTAATTCCAAAGAGTTTCTAACACTTCTGCTCAGTTCACGTTTAATTTCCAACCTTAACAATTAAATAGAGAGTTCTACTTTAATTCTCGGATTCCCAATTATTAACAAAACCATTTATTAATATCTGTCCCCTTTTATCTTTTCATAATATTACAATTACTATACCCACAATTTAACATAGAAATTTCCTTTTTATTTAACCGTATATAATTCACATCATAAATATACAATACAAGCACCCAAAGGCTAAGCTGCGGTGCACACATACTCTGCTATCCATCCCGGTACATCACGTACATAAGGATCACAAATTCCGAATCTCTCAGGAATTGTTGGAATAAACACCACACACAAAAATGGAGGCGAACATAATTCAACATATCCATGGTCACGTACATACCTACGCTCCATAGTCAGCTGGCTTATTAACTCACAAATAAGTCATTCTCTTGAACTATGTCCTCGAGGTACCAATCTAAATCCGGACAACACAAGGATAAGAAGGCCCTAAGCGAACGTAACCTCCCGTGATAGCAAGCATGGTTGGTATGTCATACATATAAAAATCATATACTAAGCATTCACACTTCTTAGGTAATTCAGTATTAATAAAGGTATACTCTACATCCTTATACCATTATTCCAAATTTGTATATTTTACGTCTCCCGATAATATAAAAGTTAAACTGTCGACACATCTCACGTCGTAGTTTCTTATACTTAAAACCTATCTAAAATAGATTATTAAGTTCCTATTATTCCCACGTATAACATCTTTATTCCTAAGGTCCTTACTTCTGCCCCAAACCTCATTTCATCAAAGTATTCAAATTTACACTATTAACCCAAATATTAACTCACTTATCGAATTTCATAAGTTTAGAATAGTTCCTCAAATTGATTTCTAATTAAGGTCCAAATTTCATAACCATGCCTACTGGTCTTCCTAAAGGTTAAGGGTATTCATATGGTCTCCAACAATATTATTCAAGGGTTAACATCATTAAAATCTAAATAGGGAAAAACTTTACTCATTCTGGGAAGGTCGATCGATCGACCTTTTCCTTCGATCGATCGATGGTGGTCGATCGATCGACTGATGAATGTCGATCGATCAATCGCACCAGGTATGGTTACAGACTGCTTTGTTTTGCAGTTTCCAAATCAACCCAAAACACCATTAACAAGCATGAAACTCTAAGATAACGTTATAATATCATCATACAACCATCCTACAACAGTGTTAACGTTCTAAAACCAATAATTCATCATTCAAGGCTTTGGATGGATCAAATCTTCATCAAGAATTCCAGATTTCTATTTCTTTCAAGAACATTAATAAACTTCTTCTAAAATCTGTTTTTAAATTATCAAGGGTCATAATTCTGAGTTCATAATTCGTCCAGATTGTTTCTACATGCAGTCCCTAACATAGTTCATAGTTTTAAACTTCCAATTCATGGGTCTATATCATCTTCCAAGATAAATTCGATAATTCCTAAACATGGAAAAGCATGGCATTGAATCAATTGTAATTAAACCACTTGCCTTAATCTTTCTCTGAATTTGATGTTGAATCTTGAAGCCTGAGTTGTTCTCCTTCTCTCTTTCTGCAGAATTCTCTTCTCTCACTCTCTCTCTACAAGTTTCTCTAAGGATTATGACAATGGAGGTGTGGTTGGTTTTTTGGTAAGTTGGGACTATATCTTAACTTCTCCCGTAGCCCATTAAGTCCCTTAGTGTAGTTAGTGGGTTTAGTGGATAAAGAATAAGTCAGATTTTTGTTTCTAATTTTCGTGGGTTTTAATTCCCAGATTTCCGAAATTACCAAAATGCCCCTATAAGTTACCGGTATGGCCCAATAATGCCCCGGGACCCAAACTTAACCCCCGGCTAGTGTTTTCTGACTATTTTGACCCTTCCGGACACGTTGGCGCACTCAAAATGACCATACGGGTGATAAAAATAAAATTCACTTTTTAATTCAAATAATTATATTCCTGACGCGACTGTCACGCGCGTCCCAACAAAGTTTCCCAAATTGCCGTATTTCGATCTCGCGACAATTTCAATATTCTAATATTCATATATTGCCAAGTATACACATTATAATTAAATACTAACTCACATCTCGTTAATATTTTTATCCGGATTAATTTCCAATTAATACACATTTAATTCAATTAATCCCCAAAAATAAATATCACGAAAATACGGGGTATTACATACTTCCCCCCTAATAACTGAATTTTGTCCCGAAATTCGGAACTAGAAAGTACCTGGTAAGAACAACTCCGAATAACGTTCGCGCATCTCATCCTCGCGCTCCCATGTGGACTCCTCGACATTATGATGTCGCCACTGAACACGCACTAACGGAATTATCTTTGACCGCAGTTTCTGCTCACTTCGGTCCAAAATAGCAATCAGCCCCTCCTCGTAGGAGCTATCCGGCTGGAGATCGATGTCCTCCAAAGCAATGTGGGAATGAGCCAAATCGTCTCTAAGATATTTCCTAAGCGAGGAAATATGAAATACATCGTGAATCCGATGTAAATGCTCCGGTAATCCAAGCCTATACACAACCGGTCCAATCCGCTCAATAATAGGAAATGGTCCCACATATCTCGGTGCCAACTTCCCTTTCTTCCCGAAACACATGATCCCCTTCATAGGAGATACTATGAGCAAAACTTGGTCCCCCACTTGGAACTCCCTGAAGAATCTCTTCGCATCAGCATAACTCTTCTGCCAATCCTGAGCTACTCGAATGCGATCCCGTATCAATTCTATCCTCGCCGAAGTATCCTGAATCACTTCCGGCCCAAGTTGTTTTTTGTCCCCCACCTCCAACCAACATGCTGGGGAATGACAAGGTCTACCGTACAACGCCACAAATGGAGCCATGCCAATGGTGAACTGGTAGGAGTTGTTGTAAGCAAACTCCACCAGTGGAAGATACTGCTCCCATCCACCCCCAAAGTCAATGATACTCATACGTAGCATGTCCTCCAACATCTGGTTTGTACGCTCAGTTTGCCCATCGGTCTGCGGGTGATACGCCATACTCAACCGCAGTTCTGTGCCCATGGCCTCCTGAAAACTCTCCCAAAACCGTGAAACAAATATCTTATCTCGGTCAGACACGATATTTAGGGGCACACCATGAAGTTTCACTATCTCTGAAATGAAGAGCTGAGCATACTGTCCCGCAGTGTAGTCTGTCCTTAGGGTAGAAAATGAGCGACTTTGGTCAACCTGTCCACAATTACCCAAATGGAGTCATGACCTCTCTGTGACGTAGGTAACCCCGTGATAAAGTCCATGGAGATGCTCTCCCTCATCCACATCGGGACCTCCAATGGATGTAGAAGTCCTGCCGGTCTCTGATGATCCACTTTAACTAGCTGACAAGTGGCGCATTTTGAAACAAACACGGCAATATCTCTCTTCATCCCGCTCCACCAATACTGTCGCCTCATGTCTTGGTACATTTTGTCCCCTCCAGGATGTACCGTGAACCGTGAGCCGTGCGACTCTGCCATCACCTCGTGCCGCAATTCTTCCCCTTCCGGAACTACCAATCTCCCATTGAAGCGTAATCCCCCGTCTGAGCTAATGGTATAGGACTCGTCTCCCTCTGGTAGTAATCAAACTATCTGCTCCCGACATAATGAATCTTTTGCCTGTGCCTTTACCACCTTCGTGACAATTTGCGGTGTAACGGTCATCACAGACATGAATGATCGGGCCACTGCATCCTGGTGTCCCAACTCCTTCCACTTGGCCTTCCACACCCCTGCCACCTCATCTACTGGCCTATGGCTCAACGCGTGTACCACCACGTTAGCCTTCCCCGGGTGATACTGGATATCAAACTGATAATCTTTCATGAATTCAAGCCACCTCCGTTGCCGCATATTCAACTCCTTCTGCGTGAATAGGTACTGTAGGGACTTGTGATCCGTGAACAATCGAAACTTCTCCCCCAAAAGGTAATGTCTCCAAATATGAAGGGCAAATACCACTGCCACTAACTCCAGGTCATGGGTAGGGTAATTCTTCTCGTGAGGCTTAAGCTTACGGGAAGCATAAGCTATGGCCTGACTCTCGTGCTGCAGTACACCTCCAAGTCCTTGTAAGGACGCATCGGTGTAAACAAGATACTCAACTCCCGGTCTCGGCAATGCTAACACAGGTGCTGAGGTTAACTTTTCCTTCAACTCATCGAATGCCAACTGACAGGCATCACTCCAAATGAACGACACACCTTTACGAGTCAGATGTGTCAAAGGACCTGCTATCTTCGAGAATCCCTGAATGAACCTCCTGTAGTATCCTGCTAGGCCCAAGAAACTACGAATCTCTATCGGTGTCGTGGGCTGTCCCCACTCCCTCACCGCAGATACCTTCCCCGGATCAACAGATATTCCCCTGTCGGAAATAATATGTCCCAAAAACTGGACCTCCTTCAGCCAAAACCCGCATTTCTCATACTTTACATACAATTCGTTCTGGCGTAGCGTCTGCAAAACTTGTCTCAAATGCTCGGCGTGCTCCTCCTCTGTCTGGGAGTAAACCAGAATATCATCGATGAAGACAATGACAAACTGATCTAGGAAGTCCCTGAACACCCTATTCATCAAGTCCATAAACGCTGCTGGAGCGTTGGTCAAACCAAATGGCATAACTCGAAACTCGTAAGAACCATATCTCGATAAGAACGCAGTCTTCGAGACGTCCTCCTCCCTAATACGCAACTGATGGTATCCAGATCGAAAATCAATCTTTGAGAAGTAAGAAGCTCCTCTCAACTGGTCGAATAGGTCATCGATTCGAGGCAACGGATACTTATTCCGTATCGTGACCTTGTTTAACTCCCGGTAGTCCACACACAATCTCAGTGAACCATCTCTCTTCTTCTCGAACAACACAGGGGCACCCCACGGTGAAGTACTCCTCCGAATAAACCCCTGACCCAACAACTGCTCAATCTGATCCCGTAACTCCCTCATCTCAGCTGGAGCCATACGGTACGGTGCGCATGCTATAGGTCTTGTATCTGGTAATAAGTCTATAACAAAGTCTATCTCTCGACTGGGGGGTAGGCCTGGTATCTCCTGAAACACATCGGAATACTCCCTGACAACTGGGATCGAATATAAAGGAATCACAACCTCCTTAGAGGTATCCTCCTCTAAGTAGTACAAATGAGTGGTCGAACCTCCCTCTGGGCGAGGCATCGCCACTACAAACATCTCTTGCCCCGGAATGGAAAAAACAATGCTCCCACCGAAACAATCAATCATGGCTCTATAATCAGCGAGCCAGTCCATACCGATAATCACATCGTGAACATGCATATCTAATACCAACATATCTGCAGGTAATACCAGACTACCAATCTCTACCCCCACTCCCCGGCATATAAAGAAAATAAGTGACCCACTCCCCAATGGTGAGTCTACACACGTTACTGTGCTCTCTGCCGTAGCTAATAACCCTAAGGATTTCGCAAAATGTGTAGCTATAAAACAATGCGTTGCCCTCGTATCAAACAAAACCCGACCCATAGTACCATGGATAGGAAACATACCCTCAATTGCGGGTGGTGCCTGTGGAGCTGCTACCTGGTGAACGTTATAGACACGTCCATACTGTAACTGCCCCTGCTGCACAGGAACTGCTGGAAAGGCTGGTAGTGCTGGCACCTGGGCTGGAGCTGGAAGAGCAAGTGGAAAAAGTGGCCTCGGTGGCTCATGTCGAGCACCCTGCTGCTGCTGCGGGGCCCTGCCCTTATCAGGAAAATCCTGACGTTTGTGGCCAATCTTACCACAAATGAAACACTTCCCCGGGAAGTTTCCCCCTCGCTGTCCCTGCTGCTCTCGGCCCTGGTGGCCGTTACCATTTCTTCCATGGCCTTGCTGGCCCTGGTGAAACTGCTGATGTTGACCATTTTGACCTTGCTGGCCCTGATGGCCGTTATGACCCTGCTGGCCATTCCAGAATCCTCCTTGTCCGTTCCTGAAACCCCCTGATCGGAACCTCTTATGATCCCCCTGCTGGGAACCCTGATCACTCTGCCTATACTGACCTTGAGCTGACTGTGCCCCGTTGGCATCATTTCCCCCTGTCCTGCCCTGATGGCTGGACTCTCCTGATCGCTTACCCTCTGTCAAGTGAAAGCGGTGGTCCTGGCAATGGAGCAATGCAGCGTTAACCACGTCAGAATAAGTGGCCAACGAGAGGTTCCCCAATAAATGCTGACGGATCCTCCAAGTCAATCCATCTATGAATTTCTGAATATTCTTCTCTTCCGTCGGTATCTCATCTGGGACAATATTCAGCAAATTGGTGAATTCGGCCTCATACTCGGCCACAGTCTTACCCTCCTGTCGAAGGTTCATCAACTTCCTCCTCAATTTCGTGTGAACAGCAGACAGAAAGTACTTGCGGTCGAACCGCATCCAGAATTCCTGAATCGTGAGAGTATCTCTCTCCTCTGCGATGGTAATAGACTCCCACCACTGTAGTGCAGATCCCACTAGCTTAAAAGTAGCCAGTACATGCCTCTGAATGTCAGTGCACTCATACATCCTCAAGTGCCTCTGTATATCCTTTCTCCACTGACTCGAAACAACAACATTGGATCTACCAGCAAACTCCGGTGGCTGTGCTTTCTGAAAAGCATCACGTACATGTTCCCAAGCAGACGGGAATGCATATGGCTGAACTGGCGCCTGAGGTGGTGCCTGCTGAACTACGGCTAATGCAGCATTTACCGCTTGGGCTACTATGGCTGCAACCTCAGCGGCGTTCATCGTGCCCTAAACTGGTGCGGGCTGTGGTTCTGGCGTTGCATTCCTGGGAACCCATGGTGCACGTCGTGGAGGCATTCTGAAATAAGAATAAAGTCCATAAGTTTGCAGTTATAAACTTAAAATAGCTGAAGAATGTAGCATATACAAAATAATACAACCGTCCTAAAATATAGGGCTCTACATCAAAGAAAGCTCAGCGGAAACATAATGAGCCGTTCAGATCCTAAAGGACACTAGAACCTGATGCTCTGATACCACCTGTGACACCCCGACTAATTAAATACCGGGTAGCTACTCCTTTATTAAATTAATACAAAATGTCAAGTTGATCCAGTTAATAGCATCACTGTCGAAAACATTTAAATGATTACTAACCACCTAGTATTTAAAAAGTAAGTTGTCAAATTTTAAGTTAAGTCCGATTAACATGCAATAAAAGGATAATGTAAGAACAACATAAATCCATTCAACATAACGAAGTAATGACATAACCAACAATAGTAATAAGTCCGGAGGAAAACTCCTGACTACAATCCCACAACTGAAAATAATAAGCCAAGTTTGAATTAAGTACATGCCCGAAGTCTGAATAACTGAAATAAATGAAATGCCTCTAAAAGAAATGGGCGACATGCCCTACAACTGATAAATACTGAGTATAGAGTCAAGATAGATGAAGCGTCTATAATCAATGTCCTGTAACTTCCACAAACCGCTACAGCTCGTCACCTGAATGAGGATCCTAAGCATGGTGTCCTTGTGGCTGGGCACCTAAAATGGTTTTTACAAAAAGATAGATTTGAAAGCAAACGGGTCAGAGCCCGAATGTGGAGAGTATTTCAAAAACATCAAGTGCTTTAATAATAATTAAAACAAAGAATGCAAGATACATGTTAGGACGTGCTCTCACATGAAATACTCACCTCTCGTCTAACTGTGCACTCCTAACGTTCCTGTACCCATTCATGTGTTTTCTCATAACTATCTAATTCCAAAGAGTTTCTAACACTTCTACTCGGTTAACGTTTAATTTCCAACCCTAACAATTAAATAGAGAGTTCTACTTTAATTCTCGGATTCCCAATTATTAACAAAACCATTTATTGATATCTGTCCCTTTTTATCTTTTCACAATATTACAATTACTATACCCACAATTTAACATAGAAATTTCCTTTTTATTTAACCGTATATTATTCACATCATATTTATACAATACAAGCACCCAAAGGCTAAGCTGCGGTGCACACATACTCTGCTATCCATCCCGGTACATCACGTACATAAGGATCACAAATTCCGAATCTCTCAGGAATTGTTGGAATAAACACCACACACAAAAATGGAGGCGAACATAATTCAACATATCCATGGTCACGTACATACCTACGCTCCATAGTCAGCTGGCTTATTAACTCACAAATAAGTCGTTCTCTTGAACTATGTCCTCGAGGTACCAATCTAAATCCGGGCAACACAAGGATAAGAAGGCCCTAAGCGAACGTAACCTCCCGTGATAGCAAGTATGGTAGGTATGTCATACATATAAAAATCATATACTAAGCATTCACACTTCTTAGATAATTCAGTATTAATAAAGGTATACTCTACATCCTTATACCATTATTCCAAATTTGTATATTTTACGTCTCCCGATAATATAAAAGTTAAACTGTCGACACGCCTCACGTCGTAGTTTCTTATACTTAAAACCTATCTAAAATAGATTATTAAGTTCCTATTATTCCCACGTATAACATCTTTATTCCTAAGGTCCTTACTTCTGCCCCAAACCTCATTTCATCAAAGTATTCAAATTTATACTATTAACCCAAATATTAACTCACTTATCGAATTTCATAAGTTTAGAATAGTTCCTCAAATTGATTTCTAATTAAGGTCCAAATTTCATAACCATGCCTACTGGTCTTCCTTAAGGTTAAGGGTATTCATATGGTCCCCAACAATATTATTCAAGGGTTAACATCATTAAAATATAAATAGGGAAAAACTTTACTCATTCTGGGAAGGTCGATTGATCGACCTTTTCCTTCAATTGACCGATGGTGGTCGATCGATGGACTGATGAATGTCGATCGATCGATCGCACCAGGTATGGTTACGGACTGCTTCGTTTTGCAGTTTCCAAATCAACCCAAAACACCATTAACAAGCATGAAACTCTAAGATAATGTTATAATATCATCATACAACCATCCTACAACAGTGTTAACGTTCTAAAACCAATAATTCATCATTCAAGGCTTTGTATGGATCAAATCTTCATCAAGAATTCCAAATTTCTATTTCTTTCAAGAACATTAATAAACTTCTTCTAAAATCTGTTTTTAAATTATTAAGGGTCATAATTCTGAGTTCATAATTTGTCCAGATTGTTTCTACATGCAGTCCCTAACATAGTTCATAGTTTTAAACTTCCAATTCATGGGTCTATATCATCTTCCAAGATAAATTCGATAATTCCTAAACATGGAAAAGCATGGAATTGAATCAATTGTAATTAAACCACTTGCCTTAATCTTTCTCTGAATTTGATGTTGAATCTTGAAGCCTGAGTTGTTCTCCCTCTCTCTTTCTGCAGAATTCTCTTCTCTCACTCTCTCTCTACAAGTTTCTCTAAGGATGATGACAATGGAGGTGTGGTTGGTTTTTTGGTAAGTTGGGACTATATCTTAACTTCTCCTGTAGCCCATTAAGTCCCTTAGTGTAGTTAGTGGGTTTAGTGGATAAAGAATAAGTCAGATTTTTGTTTCTAATTTTCGTGGGTTTTAATTCCCAGATTTCCGAAATTACCAAAATGCCCCTATAAGTTACCGGTATGGCCCAATAATGCCCCGGGACCCAAACTTAACCCCCGGCTAGTGTTTTCTGACTATTTCAACCCTTCCGGACGCGTTGGCGCACTCAAAATGACCATACGGGTGATAAAAATAAAATTCACTTTTTAATTCAAATAATTATATTCCTGACGCGACTGTCACGCGCGTCCCAACAAAGTTTCCCCAATTGTCGTATTTCGATCTCGCGACAATTTCAATATTCTAATATTCATATATTGCCAAGTATACACATTATAATTAAATACTAACTCACATCTCGTTAATATTTTTATCCGGATTAATTTCCAATTAATACACATTTAATTCAATTAATCCCTAAAAATAAATATCACGAAAATACGGGGTATTACATACCCCTACTCATAGTTTTATATTTGATAAAGGTTCCAATTTTTTACCAGGCGGGGTTGAACATAAGCTACCTCCGAGAAAACTTCCAGGTTAAGAAATCGAAAGTAAATCTTCTTATTGTAGTCCTTATATTCCAGGTAAGAATCCTAAATTTAAGAATGCGAAGAATAAGAAGACCCCAACTAGTAATGAAACTGAGACAAGAAAGGCATGGTCTAGGAGGTCAATTTTATTTAACTTGCCTTACTAGAAGAATAACTAGATGCACTATGTATTGGATGTGATGCACGCAGAGAAGAACATCACCAAACATATTGTGGGCACATGCCTTATTGGGAGTCATTCGAAGGATGGCGAAAATGCAAGAAAAGACCTTAAAGCGTTGAAACTTAAGCCAAAACTATGGTTGAAAGAACATATTTAGGGAAGGACTATAACCCCCTGGTGCGTTTACTTTAACGAGTGAGGAAAGGAAGGTGCTTTCAGACACAATATATAATTTGAAGGTTCCATCTAATTTTTCGTCCAACTTGCAAAGGATTGTGAATTACGCTACCCATGATTTACATAAGTGTATATCTTATGATTGTCATGTGATCATATAATTGCTTCCTCTATTGTTTAAGCATTGTTTCTCCAAGCACAAGGATTTGCGGAGGGCTATTATGAAAATTAGTATCTTCTTCTCACTTTTATGTGAGTAGGTAGTCAATTGAGATCACATAGTGTCCGTGAAATCGGCGGTGACCGAAGTGATTTATGTGTTGGAGAAGTACTTTCCCCCATCATTCTTTGACAAAAATGTTCACTTATTGATATACCTATGCGACGAGGCACTTCTTTACATCCCAGTTAGATATTGGTGGATGTATACATTTGAAATATTGATTAAAGTTTTCAAAAGATTATGTCAACAATACACGATACATTGAAGGATCAATTGTAGAGGAATACATCACCGTGGAGTCATAAATGTACTCTCGGGAATATATGCCTGACCCGAGCAGCATCAATGACAATGATGAGTTCGCCAATGAGGATGGTCATGTGATGGGCAAACAAGTGATATTAACGAGTTTACAAGATGAACAAGTAGCTCGTTATCTATTTGACACGCATGAAGATGTCGAAGAATGGAAAAGTAAGTTTATAATATTTTAACTTTTACATTATTCTAATTTTTATACATGATCAATTTTGTAATACGTTCGTCACGATCAATGCAGAAAATATGAAGCGTGTGGGAACAATAAAAGACAAAAAATAATGGCACAATCAGATAGATAATTTAGGCTGTGGTTGTCACACGAGGTAATTTCAATGAAAATGTATGTTATTAATTGTCACATTACAAGAAAGCTTTACAAATAACCTAATTAATTTATTTATATTCTTAGCTCTTAAAGACAGGTGATGCGACATCAAGGATTGCTCGTATAACCATTAGACCCTTATTCATGGCATAAGAGTACAAAAAGTATTGATTGAATGGTTATGTATTCGATGCAAGGGTGTACGAGAAAAATACAAATGTACAGAACTTATGCATTTCATACAAGGCTCTTACTTATTTTCAAGTGAAAGCGAAAGAGAAAAACCTCGTTGAAGCTGAAATGACTTACTATGGTGTAATTCAAAATATATTTGAATTGGACTATATAAGCTTCAAAGAGGTTGTGTTTTAATGTGATTGGGTAAGGGTTGAGGATAAAAATTCTTGTAAAGTTGATCATGGCACCAATTTGATCATGGTTGACTTGTCCAAGTTGAAGAGCAACAAACACGTGAGAGATGAGCTATTTGTTTGTGCTTTTCAAAAGGTTAAACAAGTGTTTTACTCAGAGTATATCAACAACGAGCCATGGTCAATCATCCTACATGCGCCAAAGCGTCTAAACAGTAGTGTGGATGACTTGGCTGCGCCTATCGAATATCAATCCATTTTTTATGATAACCCGAATTTGAAATAATTTTTATATTTATAAAAAGTATTCCAATTATTTGTAATGACCAGTGGGTGTATTATTCTAGTTCTCTATTATTATCGAATGACAAATTATTTCGTATAATTCAGTTTTACTTGATCAGTTTACTGCTTTTAATAACCCGTGGGTGTATTCTTCTAGTGCTTTGTTATTATAAGGTTTTTTGGTTTTTTGGTTAGTGAATATGTTAATTTGGATTTTAATTAAATTAAGCATTAATTCAAAGTCCATGACATGTACCGATATTGAAATAATATTTATATTTATATTGTCGTTAACTTGTATTCTTTTAGTGCTGTGTTATTATCGAATTTGAATAAAACAAATTCGTTAGTGAATATGTTAATTTGGATTTGAATCAATTTAAGCATTAATTCAAAGTCCATGACATGATCCGATATTGAAACAATATTTAGAATTATAATATTGTTAACTTGTATTCTTCTAGTGCTTTGTTATCATCGCATTTGAATCGAAAATAGTTTTTTGGTTAGTGAATATTCTAATTTGGATTTTAATCAATTAAGCATTAATTCAAAGTTCATGACATGACCCGATATTGAAACCATATTTAGATTTATAATGTCATTAACTTGTATTCTTCTAGTGCTTTGTTATTATCGGATTTCAATCAAAATTGGTTTTTTGGTTAGTGAATATGTTAATTTGGATTTGAATTAATTTAAGCATTAATTCAAAGTCCATGATATGACCCGATATTGAAACAATATTTAGAATTATAATATTTTTAACTTGTATTCTTCTAGTGCTTTGTTATCATCGCATTTGAATCGAAAATAGTTTTTTGGTTAGTGAATATTCTAATTTGGATTTTAATCAATTAAGCATTAATTCAAAGTTCATGACATGACCCGATATTGAAACCATATTTAGATTTATAATGTCATTAACTTGTATTCTTCTAGTGCTTTGTTATTATCGGATTTCAATCAAAATTGGTTTTTTGGTTAGTGAATATGTTAATTTGGATTTTAATCAATTTAAGCATTAATTTAAAGTCCATGACATGACCCGATATTGAAACAATATTTTTAGATTTATAATGTCGTTAACTCGTACAATATTCTAATTCATTTGGATTTGATCATTTTCTCATATACATGTTTGTACTAATAACAATAGTTTTTGCAGAAAATGTCTTCATCAGGGCATCGCGGTAGCGGAGGCAATAAGGGCTCTTCGGCCACTAGGCCTCCAAAATGGGGTAAATTGGGGTCCGTCTTCGAGAACAAGATGGCATTATTAGCTAGATCATTGGAGCTACTGAAGGCGATTATCGGCCTGGGGTACAATGATTGGAGGAAGGTGCCAAATGAGCTCAAGATCGCCATCTGGGGGGGGGGGGTCACTACATGTAGTGTATTTATATTTATATTTATATTTTATAATTTATATACAACTAACACTTAATTTCTTTTTGGTTTGTATTGGTTTGATAGGATCAATTCGGTCTGCCCCCATATGTTCGTGACTACATGTTTGAATAGTTGAGAGATCAGTATAAGATGTAGAACAAATACATGCAGGCAGAGTACTTTGGGAAGACCTGAGAGTCCATTCTAAGAGTACGCGACACCATCTTGTCAAAGGATCCGATTTTATTGGCATACTGGAAGCAGTTTTGAGGCAATGAGTTTGAGGAGTGGCAGTTGACATCTTGTCAATCGGGGAGAAAAATTGAGCAAAAAAGTTGGACGTGCGCTCTTCTGGGAAGACGTCTTACGCCGAAATGGAGCACAGGATGTAAGTTTTTATTTTTCTTTAATTTTAATTTTATGTTATTCTAATTTAACATTACGTTGTGTTACTTACTAATTCTGCATTATTTTATTTCAGGAGACGGGGAGTGGCCCTAGGGGTAGGCCATATAGACTCGATGCTTAGGTGGAAATCCAGACAAAGAAGGGCAAGGATAAGGAGGTGTCTTTGAGTGTGGCAAGCACAATTTTAAGTTATAATTGTCTATTTTTTAATTACGTTATAATTTTTTTATTAACTTAATTAACTAATCGTGTACTTTTTGTCGTTTCAGGCAAAGCTTAAGGAAGTGCATGAAAAATAGTCTGATGTTGACAAAGCATCTTTGGCTACGAACATTCTCAGTCGAGTACTCGGGGCCGATCACAAGGTGAGGACTAGGGGTTAAGCTCTTGGAAGGGGAAGCCGACAATCACCGGGATAGAGACTAGCAACACCAAATTGTCTCGTAAGGTGGACACCCATGACGATAAACTAGAAAGGTTGGAGGTGACAGTACTAGATATGTATGCCTTTATGAAGCGTCAATGGGGGTCTACCTACGATAAGGGAAGGGGAAGGGGAATGAGGTCTTCGAGGATGCCACTACTACATCACCGATGCGTATGGACTCGTCACCCTTATATGACCCATTTCCCATCTAGGCCCCCGTCGAACGGCCTATGTAAACAATCAGTTGGTCGAGCGTGTTTTTAATAGGTGTATTTGGGGGTACGCCGATAGCGAGGGGGTTGAGGGACCCGAGCACCCTCCCAGGTATGGTGGTTCATGGACGTATCATGCAAGACTTTGGGGCAAAGGTTCTCATCACGTATATTTTGATCGGAAAGGAGAATGCACCTTTGTTATTGGAAGAACAATGTGGCGTTCGACGAATTGATGAATGTCTCAATTCATATGTTGTGTGGCCTTCCTTTCTCCTCCAATCTACTGTAGACCATACTCTATGACATTATTTATATTTATTTTATTTGGATATTGGATATTATTTGTATTTTTTGATTCGGTTATGGATATTCAAATGTTAGTTTGGTTTTTGTCATGGATATTTTTATTAGTTACTGAATATTGAATATTGAATATTACTTGATATATATGTTGTTTGGATAGGTTAAAATTTGCTATAACATGTACAAATATACTATTGGACAGTGGCAGTGGCCATACTTCCCAACAGTTTTTTTTGAAATCTGCCCAAATTTGTTAAGGATTTTGACCGTGGCAAGTCCGTGATAATTTTTTACTTATCACGGTCAAAGTCCGAGACAAGTTTTCCTTTGTCACGGACTTGTCACGGTTAAAGTCTGTGACAAATTGAAAACTTGTCACAGACTTTGATATGCCAAGTCCGTGATGAATGGCTTTTTCATCGCCAAACTTATCACGGTCTTTGGCCTTGACAAGTTTGACTTGCCATGATTTTAGACCTTGACAAGTGGGAAATTTTGGTGTAGTGATAATAATAGGATACAAATAGGATTTGAGAGGGTAATATAATGTTTTGATACTCAATCTTCCTCTAAATCAACTAAAAGAAATTTAAAATTAGGATTGTCATAAAGAGCAAACTGGAACTCTCTAGGAGCCTTTAATGCGTCTACTTGAGTAGTCATACCCTTTGGTGCATGAAAAATAATAGACCAATTGCCATAATTTATTCACTTTGAGTAGAATGCCTTCTTTATGTTCTGAAAGACACAAACAAAAGGCTCGTCGATTATGCGATCTTTAATCTTCATCTTACATAAATCTACAGTGATAAGTTTTAAGCCAGGATCAACTTAACAAGCATTCGTAGTGTCCTCTACCTTCACCCAATCCCAACAGAATACGAATTTTGTGAAATCTAAATAATCGAGTTCTATAATTTTTTGGACAATCCCATAATTGGTTAGCACCGTATCTATTGGGTTTTTATTGATTTTTCTAGCGACACGGGTAGTCAAGACAGAAATTGAAATTTTGTTGTTTTACGTCAAAAGATTTTCCTCAACTGTGTATGAGATGAAATCAAAATTTTTGTGAGGAATTTTGTTATACTCTTTCACACGAAATGTGGGACCTTTTGCTAGGCATGAAAGCCTTGAAGATACATCACCTCTTTTTAGAAGAATCATTTATTAATGAATTTGTATTAGGTCTTGTTTTTACAACACATGTATAAACGACCGCACACATAAGAGGTGGAAATTACCTCTTTTGATACCCATGCCTTAAAATCATTCGTCATGTAATTTCTCCTTTGACTTTGGGAAATTTCATTCTTGTACTTCCTAAATGTAGATTATAGATTTTAGATCATAATATAGAGAATACATATAATTAAACGAGAATAATTCGGTTAATTATGTATCTACTTACTCTCTCTAATTTTCAACTTCATCTTACGATTCAAAGACATAATGAGCTGCTTGCTCGTATTATATATTGGTGAGTCTCACATCTTTAGGGTTCCCAAAAGTCAATTCATAATCAAACTCGTCAAGTTCCTCGATCACTTGTTCTCCACGAGGATTGAACCTCCTCTGCTCTTGTTCTGGCATATGTTCCCGAGCGTATAGAAATAGTTCCACAGTTATGTATTCTTTAATAATTGATCCTCAAATATAAAATGTATTCTTAATAGTCTTTAAATATTTTCATCAAGTGATCAAAAGTATACATCTAGTGATACCTAACGGGACCACACAATAAAACCTCATCGCATAAATGCACAAGCAAAAGGATGTTGATATCGAAAATGACGAAGAAAAATATTTCTCTAATACAAAAATAACCTTAGCTAAAGTTGATTTCATTGATTTAATGTGCTTTATGATTACCAATTTTTCACCAAGTATAATAGTGCACAAACGTATTTGCATAATTTTCCAACAAAGACCTTTGTGCTCGGAGAAGCATTGCCTAAACAACAGAGGGATTAATTGAATGATGGTGTGCCAGTCATGAAACTTGCATTGTGTCAAGTCATTTTTTTGGTATCTTACTACCCTGTAGAACTTATCGGAATAACCAATTGGAGTCTTTAGGCTGAACAACTTGTCTAGGAGGATCTTTTTCTGACTAATAACCAAAGTGAAAGAAGACGGGGGATATAAATTCTTCATGTTGTAGGATCATTTTTTAACCATAATTTCTTCTTTATTTTCATCTTCAATAGATTGCGGTGTGCCCTCCGTACATCTTTTGAATGAATCCACCCAGACATGTTCCTATCATATTTTCCGTAACATTCTTCTCCTCGTGTATCATATCAATTACACGCCTTGCACGATGATATTTCTAATATGAAAAGTAAAAAAATATTGATTGTCTGGACCATGCCTTTATTTTTCTAGGGTCATTTGAATACTCCCTAGCTTTATGCTTCAGGTTTACAAACTGGTGGTGTTTGTCTACATACTTATTCCTCGTAGTCGAAGCCTTTGCATTCTCCTCGATCTGTTAACTAAAAAGTTGATCATATTTCCTTTTACGCTCGTGACCGACGTGTAATAAGTTACACTTGTTGTTCCTAAAAAGGTGATTGGTCGGCAGAAATCTACGATAGACACGTGACTTTAGTTTTCGCCCCACATATGGAACATCCATAATAACCATAAACATTATAAGTAGACAAGGGCCCATAAGAAGGAAGGTCGTGGATCACCCATATCACCAATTCTTTTAGTGTGAACTCTTCACCCTTATAAGCATCAAACACCCTCACGCTTTTATCACACAACTCTTTAAGTTCTTCTATTAATGGGGATAATAAAATATAAATGTCATCACTGGGAGCCTTTGACGTGGTTATTAATAACGACAATAATATGAACTCATTTCTCACGCATAATATTAGAGGAAGACTTAAAGGCGCCATGAGAACGGGCCAATAACTTCGATTAATGCTTAAATTACCGAAAGGGTTAAACCTATCAATTGATAATGCAAGACGGATACTGCACAATTCCTTCATAAATTTAGGGTGTCATGCATTTAAAATCTACTAGATGAACGAGTCAGCCGAATAACGCATGAGATTCCCACCTACCTTGCATTGAGCATTCCATTTAATGGCCTCTGCAATCCATGGTACCGTGAAAAATCATTTTAATTGGGGACCGTGGGGAAAATACTTCAAAACCCTTAGTGGAACATGCAATATTTTACAGGAGTTACTACATTCAAGGAAACGAGTGTGCACGTGACAATAATCCATGTATTGGGTAAGTTCTTTATGTAGTATTGCTCGCAATAGTCACTATGACCGAATGAAGATGATCCAGGGGCTGTGATAGGAGGAGGCATTTTAGAGGGAAATATGGCAGGATGAGGAAATAGGGAGGGCAATGTTGCAGGAGGTGATATTTCGGATGGGAAAACTTAAGACTGTGGATAGAGGAAACCTTGAGAATGAGGGAAGGGGTAACCTTAAGGAGGCATCTAGGGTTGAAAATCTTGAGTAAATAAGGACATAAGGCCCCGATTTCACTCGCCAACACTCCCAGGTTACTCGTAATCTATTGCACATACCCATCTGTCTTAGACTAACTTGCCTCTTGGCTCAAGATGTGATTCCTCATCAAACGGAGCTCGTCCACGAGAGGTGTAGTGTGTTGCAATTTGGTTTTTAGCATATGTGATCCTAAATCTCTCTCTCTCCTTCTTTTGTCCTTTTTAAAGGTCAGCATCAGGGCATCATCTTCAATGTCATCATAAGGGCTTAAAGCGAACTGACTGCTAATGTCTTCGATCCTATAACATTAAATTATATTTAATCTTATGATTTTAACATTATTTTATATAATATGTGTGTGTATATATATATATATATATATATATATATATATGACTGGTTATTGTGGCCAACCCGGGCGGCACGACGTTCGCTCCGGGAGGGAGAAGGAGGATCCCTTGAGGAAGAACTGCGTCGCAGTCTTGTACCCTTCTCTTAGAAAAGTGCTTCGTCTATCGTCGGTGTGTGGTGAATGTAAAGAAATACGTTCGTTTGTATGGTAAGTCAAAATTTCACCCGGGATTGACCGTTGGAAAGGTTAGGAGATGTACTTCAACATTCCAAAGAATTTTGCTTGGTTCGAAAAGTTGATCTCGATCAATCGGGACCCGAAAGAGTTCGTCCGTACCATAGGCCAAAATTGCGCGTTGGGCTAATTGTTAGAAAGGTTATTTAGTGGCCTTCAGAGATTCATTCAGTCTCGTTCGAGCTGAAGAGCTGACTTTGGTCAAATGGAGTTCGGGAGCGCCCGATCGCCTCCAGATCAATTTTTGGGGGAAAACTGATCGTTCATCTGAACAATTATGCTGTTTTGCGCACGGTGCAGACCGTTGGAAAGGGGTTTCAGTGCCCTTCAAATATTCAAATAGGTTTCACTCTGGCGGTGGAGTTGATTGGGGTCAATTCGGGGCTCGGGAGCTCCCGATGGCCTCTGAATGAATTTTTTTTAGTGAAATGGTCCGTTTGTTTGAACCGTTATTCCGATTCGTGCTTGGGGTGGACCGTTGGAAAGGGTATTCGGATCCCTTTAGAGATTCAAAGATCTTTCACTTTGACAAAAGATTTGACCGGAGTCAAATGGGGTCTGGGGGGGCCTGATGGTCTCTTGATCGGTACTCAGAGTGCGACCTATGTTTGTGGTGGAAAGGGGGAGTGCTAGGGCTGTAAGGAGAGACTTAGGGGGTCCTAGAATGTGGTGTCTACAGTTATACTTACAGAGCAGTAGCCAAGTCTAGTGGTAATATATCATCTTTGTCCAGCCAAGCATGCACGTATAACTTGCCCCGATTAGGTGTTTTAATGTCATTTAGACCACCTTTTGTCCTTTCTGACCATTCACTCATCAAATCTCAGTATGATTATACCCCACCGCTGGACATCAACTTTCTTCATTTTTTTTGTTTATTTTTCTCCCTCTAGACCAACATTTTGTCCATCACCTCATTTTCTAAAAAGTTGGTTCATTGATCGACCGACATTTCAACATTCGGAGCAACTCTGTCTTTAATAGCCAAAATTTTGGATCTCGATGCCCTCTTTTATAGACGGGTATTGTAGTTTTATTACAATATTCTTGAGAAGGGACCCCCCACCTCCATCCAATTTCAAAGATGGTATGGTTTGGGTGGGGGACCCCTCCCCCACCTCCTTTCTATTCCAAATATGATATGGTTTGGGACCCCACCTCGTTCCAGTTCCAAAAATGATATGCTTTGGGAGAGGGACCCCCCCCCCCCCACCTCCTTTCAGTTCGAAAGGTGATAGGGTTTGGGTGAGGGATCCTCCACATCCTTCTAGATCCAAAGATGATATGGTTTGGACGAGGGACCCACCCACCTCTTTCCAATTCCAAATATGATATAGTTTGGGCGAGGGAATCCCCTTGCTAAGGCCAGTTAAAATGATACCTGGGTGAGGGAGTCCATAAGTGAGGGACCCCTCTTCCAAGGCCAACTAAAATATATAATCAAGTGAGGAAGTCCACAGAGAGGAAGCCTTATAAAAAATGGTCAAATAGTATTATTTTGCAGCAAAAGGGTTCAAGAAGTAATCCAAGGAACAAAATAAAACAGGATGGGGGGGGGGGGTCTATCATGAACATGCCGTCGTCATACAAAAGAGAGTCTTCTAAATAACAAAAGTACTAATGTCTGTTCCTTTGTACAGGTAGTCCAGTTGAGCAAGTACAACTTAAATAGGCCAGTTGGGATCTTCTGGGAGTTTGGGCTTGGTGGCTGAGAGACATGGTTTGTTGAGAAAGACTCAACCACTTAGCACTTTAATATTGAAAGAATATTAGTAGAGTGACCCCTAGTAGTCACTCAAAAACTTTCATAGCCTACACTTAGTTGTAAAATAAGTGGGTGGTCAAAAGGATACTCACAAAGAAAAACATTTTTACAAAATGATTTTAAAGAAGGAAGTCCTTAAGGCCACCCTCAAGTCTCACAACGTTTGTATAAGAACTTTTGGTTTGAAAAGATATTTACCAAATCAGATATTTTGTCTCCATTAGGAGACATATTTTCTTTTTGACTTTGGTTCACACCGGGTGTCATCTGTCAGAGGGGACATGCGGCTGCAGACCTAGTAGGACAAAAGGCACATTACAGACCTTGTCCCTCTAAGCTTCCTTTTTGTCTTTGGTGCCCAAAAGTCCCAAGCCATCTCTTGTGTTCACCTATAAATAGTACCATTAGTGAGGTCAAATCAGAGATCAAAAAGTTAAGTCATATTATTACTCTTCCAAAATCAAACCAGACCACCTAGTATTCTCTCCTTGATCTTTCTAAGTGCATAGTGCTTGTCTCTTCACTCCCACCTTGACAACCATCATTATCAGGAGATCCTTTCGAGAAAAGTACTATTATTGTTGTGAAGTTTATCTTCTTGTAGGGGTGTTTCCAAGTTTGACTCCATTTTGACCATAAAGGTAAGGTTTTATCAAGTGTTGTTTCTGAAACTTTTGAAGACCTTAGAGGCAGAGTCCATTGAAGTGGGTTACGTCTCACTCGTTCCAGTTTCTTATCAAACCCCAGTCACATACCCTTCTACATATGGCCATTCTGCTGGGAAGATATTATCTCTTTCATGGACAAAGAAGGTTTTAACGTTTCTAAGCAGTTGATTTTTTAATACACTCCACCTGGGAATGGATCTCAAAGTGATCAGACTACCCAAAAGGAGGTGGTGGTGATCGGAACTAGAGTGCATGCTTCTTAATGAGGGCAAACCACTACAGCAGTAGCAGCTCCATTGGCAGGTATGAAATTAATGAGCTTGTTTTTGAGTTTTTGATACAAAATATAATGAATTTAACAAGCTTGAGCCGAAGTTAAGGGTAACACCCCGCGCGCCCCGGGAGAGCAAACAGAGCGCTACTATCGATAAAACTAAAAAAATCCGCAAATAGCAAGGTATAGAGCATCTAAAAGAATCCCACAATAATATAAATCCACAAATCTCAATAAACAAATTTAAATGCAGTAATCGCCTCTCGAAATAATACAACTATCTATCTCAAAATAAAAATAAATCACCAATTACTCTATACAATAAAAATAAATACAAATCTTCTCTCTTGAATATTCTTCCCATACCTCAAAATCATCGCATGAATCGTCTCATAAATTCAGCCTCAAAATATGATCGCACCATCACATTCCTCTCGCGAAAATAATCAAATCATGTTCTAGCTCCAACACGAGATAACCCCAAATAGTCCTATTTTAAAAACCCAGAAAAATTAGCTCCAACAATTACTCGAATTGTCAATCTCACTCCAGATTTCGATTCTACACGAAAAATTGATTCAGGTATGTGTTTTGGATTTTTATCAAATCTCATCCGAAAGCGCTCAAAAAGAATATCTAAACATTCCAAATTGGCTCTTCTCATTCCACTCGTTTTCGCCTCTTTGGATTTCATTTTTGGCCTCTCCTTTTTATCTTTCTTTTCTTATAATCACCCATAATATTCCTTATATAACCCCACTCTCAAACCCTAGCTTGGAGACTAAGCTAACGCATATTACTATATTGCCTTTTAATTAAAAATTATCAAATCTATATACTCAAACCATTAGAAAATGTCCAAAAACAATTTAAATTTAAATGTTTGATTCGATTTCAACCAAAATAAATTATTTTATTCCCGATTAATAAATTAATAATATTATTGAAATCTTGTATAATATTTATAAATGGACCATAATATAATAGGGTATTACATACTTCCCCCCTTTAAAAGGAATTTCGTCCTCGAAATTTGCTACTCGATTCTATTTCCCAAAAATCACACACTAAAGTCCTCAAATCAATTTTAAACATTCTCACCACGATGTCTAACATGTCCTCAAAAAAATTCTATCTCCAAATAAAACAAATCTAACCCGTATGCTAGACCCAATACCCAAGACCCGAGGGTTGTCGTACACCTAAGCACTGATACCATCTGTAACACCTAAGCACTGATACCATCTGTAACACCCTGCGCGCTCGAAAAAGACACGCGACGTGCTACTACGAGAAAACTAAACTAATTCCACAATAACAATGTGTATAGAGCATATAAAAAAATCCCATAATAATATAAATCCACTAATCTCAATACTCAAATTTAAATACAATAACTATCTCTCGAAAATAATACAACTATCTATCTCGAAATAAAAATAAATCACCAAATGCTCTACACAACAAAAATAAATACAAATCTTCTCTCTCGACTATTCTTCCCAAATAATCCACCCTAAAATCATCCCAATTGGTCAATAGCGCTCAAATACACGCTAACCTGCCAACTAAAAGAAAATATGGGGAAGTACACAATACGACAGGAAAGATGTTCAACAAATATATTAGCGGTGAATAAAACGTAACAACACGAGTACGAATATTCAAATTAATCTCATAAGCATTTATCAATAAATTTCTCAACAACACATCAATGGGTCACCAGGCCTCACCCCATCCGCATATGCTTTATTAAGACATAGCCCCGGGAAGTAGGAATTTTGGCGGGTGCCATCGTCCGTGCCATATTAAAATCTCATGACAACGTGCTCAATAACAACATGAATAATACCACATGAATCAGAATAATTTCAACAATTATTTTTCCAGATTTCAATGAATTTAACAATTCAAATATGAGTTTAATAATCGCAAGAATTCAAAGGGAATAACTCTCGAGATATTTAAAGTGCATATTGTGTAAAACCCCATACCTCAAAATCATCGCATGAATCGTCGCATAAATTCAACCTCAAAATATGACCGTACCATCACGTTCCTCTCACGAAAATAATAAAATCAACTTCTAGCTCTAACACGAGATAACCCCAAATAGTCCTATTTTAAAAACCTAGAAAATTCATCTCCAAAAATTATTCGAATTGTTAATCTGGCTTCAGATTTGAATTCTACACGAAAAATTGAGTCAGGTATGTGTTTTGGAAATTTCTCAAATCTCATCCGAAAGCACTCAAAAAGAAGATCTAAACATTATAAATTGGCTCTTCTCATTCCACTCATTTTTGCCTCTTTGGATTTCATTTTTGGCCTCTCCTTTTCATCTCCCTTTTCTTATAATCACCCATAATATTCCTTATATAACCCAACTCTCAAACCCTAGCTTGGAGACTAAGCTAACGCATATTACTATATTTCCCTTTAATTAAAATTTATCAACTTTATATATTTAAACCATTATAAAATGTCCAAAAATGATTTAAATTTAAATGTTTGATTTAATTTTAACCAAAAAAATTATTTTATTCCTGATTAATAAATAATAATATTACTGAAATCTTGTATAATATTTATAAATGACCCTTAAAATAACAGGGTATTACACACTTCCCCCCTTTAAAAGAAATTTTGTCCTCGAAATTCGACAAAACCTAACACTCGAAATAAAATGCTACTCGATTCTATTTCCCAAAAATCACATACTAAAGTCCTCAAATCAATTTTAAACATCCTCATCACGATGTCTAACATGTCCTCAAAAAATTTCTATCTCCAAAGAAACATATCTAACCCCCATGTTAGACCCAATAGCCAAGACCCGAGGGTTGTCGTATACCTAAGCACTCATACCATCTATAACATCCCGCGCGCTTGAAAAAGACACGCGGCGTGCTACTACGAGAAAACTAAACTAATTCCATAATAACAATGTGTATAGAGCATCTAAAAAAATCCCACAATAATATAAATCCACTAATCTTAATACTCAAATTTATATACAATAATTGTCTTTCGAAATAATACAACTATCTATCTCGAAATAAAAATAAATCACCAAATGCTCTGTACAACAAAAATAAATACAAATCTTCTCTCTCGAATATTCTTCCCAAAATAATCCACGTTAAAATCATTCCAATTGGTCCATAGCGCTCAAATTCACGCTAACCTGCCAACTAAAAGAAAATATGAGAAAGTACACAATACGACAGAAAAGATGCTCAACAAATATATTAGTGGTGAATAAAACGTAACAACACGAGTATGAATATTCAAATTAATTTCATAAGCATTTATATATAAATTTCTCAACAACACATCAATGGGTCACCAGGCCTCACCCCATCCGCATATGCTTTATCAAGACATAGCCCCAGAAAGCAAAAATTTTGGCGGGTGCCCAACGTCCCTGCCGTATTAAAATCTCATGACAACGTGCTCAATAACAACATTAATAATACCACATGAATCAAAATAATTTCAACAATAATTTTCTAGATTTCAATGAATTTAACAATTCAAATATGAGTTCCATAATCGCAAGAATTCAAAGGGAATAACTCTCAAGAGATTTAAAGAGCATATTGTGTAAAACCCCATACCTCAAAATCATCGCATGAATCGTCGCATAAATTCAGCCTCAAAATATGATCGCACCATCACGTTCCTCTCGCAAAAATAATCAAATCATGTTCTAGCTCTAACATGAGATAATCCCAGATAGTCCTATTTTAAAAACCTAGAAAAATCAGCTCCAAAAATTATTTGAATTGTCAATATGGCTTCGGATTTGGATTCTACACGAAAAATTAAGTCAGGTATGTGTTTTGAATTTTTCTCAAATCTCACCCGAAAGCACTCAAAAAGAAGATCTAAACATTCCAAAGTGGCTCTTCTCATTCCACTCATTTTTGCCTCTTTGGATTTCTTTTTGGCCTCTCCTTTTCATCTATCTTTCCTTATAATCACCCATAATATTCCTTATATAACCCCACTCTCAAACCCTAGCTTGGATACTAAGCTAACACATATTACTATATTTCCCTTTAATTAAAAATTATCGACTTTATATATTTAAACCATTATAAAATGTCCAAAAATAATTTAAATTTAAATGTTTGATTAGATTTCAACCAAAATAAATTATTTTATTCCCAATTAATAAATAATAATATTACTGAAATCTTGTATAATATTTATAAATGACCCTTAAAATAATAGGGTATTACATTATGTAACACTAGTAGCAGCCCCCTCTATAGGGGCATCCGCTGTAGCAACAACATCACTAAAGGTGGCTCCACCATGTAAGGTGGTATCCAAGAAAGTTGTTACACCATTGAGTTCAGTAGCAGCAAAAAATGCGAGTTTGGAAGTATCCCCATCCAAGTTTGTTACCATAGAGGAAGTGAAGAAGCTACTCTCCTCCTCTTAGATAAAAACTTCTCATCCATATTAGGAATTACAGAACCCCTACCTTGAATGTGTGAATGAGAAGCTATACCCAAAGGGGTATGTTCCACAAAAATTTATTAAGTTCAATAGAAAAGGAGAAAATCTAAGGGAATACATGAAAAGATTTTTTAAGTACATGGGGGTGCGTGGGAATGACAAAAAATTAAAGTTGAGGGATTTATCCAAGACCCTCAGGGGGAAGGCCTACACATGGTACTCCCACTTGGTGTCAAGTAGCATCCCCACATGGGAGGATATTCATAGGAAGTTCCTTCAAAAAAAATTATGGCAGAGGATGAGTTCACATTAAGACACCTGGCTCAGGAGGTGTGGAAGCCCGGTGAAGAGATGATGCAATATATTAATCATTTTCGTGATAGGTCACTAGATGTACATGAGGATGTGGCAAAATCAAGGATACTACAAATATGTTTTGAGAGGATCTTGGAAGAATATAATATCCACTTGGTTAATGAGACCATAGATGGGACTTTTAGAGAATTCACTGCGGCTTTCAGTAACATAGCCATGATAATCAAGCCTAAATCCTCAAATTAGAGGACACAAGTGCCACTGACTTCTGGAAGATTTCAAGTCTCGAGGAGGCAAGTAGTTAATTATACGGATGGAGGTTCAAAGGGCAAGAAGGGAGGTCTCGGATTCAAAGGCAACAACTCAACTAATAAAAGTAATTTTGGAGAGGATGCCCTGCTTTCGCTACCTTACAGCGTGGCAGAAACAATGGACTGTTATCGTACATTGTTACGCGAGGGGGTATAAGGTCCCCTCATTTAAATGGGTAAATCCCTATAGTTGCAGACAAAGCTAATCCCAAGTATTGTAAGTTGCATTAGATGGTGAAACTCACCACCAAATACTGTTACTACCTAAGGAAGATCATTGGGAAGAAGGTGGCCAGTGGTACTTTATAAATACCTCATATAGATGTTAATGAGAACCCACTCCTAGTGCATCATTATGGCACTACCAATATGGTGGTAGCATATAATGAAGTAGTAAATCGAGACATGATGGGAAGGTACTAAGAAGATATGTGAAGAGCTAGAAAGACTGGCACTTAATAGCAAGCAAAGGACTGAGAATGAGAGGATACACGAGGAGTGGTTCTTCAGTCCTAATCAGGAAGAGGCTGGATGTGAGGGGGTTGAGCAAATGAGTCCTCCAGAAGGCAAAGTAGTTGTCATCCTTACTCTGGATGAGGGAGGGACATCTGAGGGAGAGCATGTATGCAATGATAAAACTTATGAGGTGGACTAGCACTCCGAGTGTGAAGCCATAGCAAGAATTCCCAAGTTTAAATGATTCTTTGACCAGATAGGAGTAAAGTATGACACTAGGGTAGTCCTCACAAGAAAGGTTTTAGAAGCTATGCAACAGCACGGGGACACCTCCCTAAACTAATAAGTACCAATTAGGAGGTTGATTAAAATATACACTTCCTAAGTGGTCTTCTCTGAGGCAGATAGGCACGTGCCATATTTTCACAACCGCCTGCTCTACGTGAAAACCATGATCAATAGAATTTCTTTTCCCATGACATTAATGGATGGTGGAGTGACCAAGCATAATTTTTTCTGAATTTAGCCCCTTAATTTAGTAATTTTAATATCTCGAACAACGTAATTGAATCGCTTTTATCCCATATCATTGCTACTGACTATTTCTAATGAGTACCCCGAGTTTCGTGAATTTCTTATTGATTTTACAGGTATTTAGTGCAAGAAAAGAAATAAAGAAACCGGAAGAAAGAAAGAGAAGAAAGGAAGAAAAGTCGAAGGGAAAAAGCGTAAGTTTACACCCAGAGTTCAGATTTGAAGCCTAATGAAAGTTGAAGATCATCATTTCACAAGAACGTCGGAAGAAACGATAATCAAATCGGAGCTCGGGATCAAAAGTTATAACAAGTCAAAGTTGGAACGAAAAAGTCAAAATTAAAGAAATTCGGACCGATCCGTTTGATCTCGAATCGATCCGAAATATCACCATTCCAGTAGCCCTCAGATTGATGCAGAACCGATGAAAACCAAACCGATCTGATGGGATCCGTACCGGTAGAAATTAAAAAGAACCGATCCGGTTACTGAAAAATGAACCGATCCAAAGGGATCCTGATCGGTCCGACGACTCAAAATTCTGGCATTTATTATGGAGTTGAAGAGGTGAAAATCTTGAAATATCTTGTACAACTCATCGCTATTAGCTGTCAAAATGTGCTGGTTGGTGTTATGAAAGGCCAAACCCTAGAGTCCTTTTGGAGAGAGCCTTTTTGAGAGTGTTTTTTAGTTCTTTTTCTTTAGTAGACAATTTCATATTCTTAGAAAAAACCCTAGTTTGTAAGTTTGAGGAAGAAGGAGTATTCTGGATTCAAGTTCATCTCTTTTCCCTAGTATTGAGTACAAGTTTCAATTTTCAATACAAGTATCAATTTCCATTCTCTTATTTATTCTCAATTTTATTTTCAATTCAATTCTCAATTGTTTTGCAATTTTTTTTTTGAAACAATATTTCTTATATACATAATTCCATGCATAGTTATGAATTTATTTTCTTCTCATAAAACCATGTCTAGCTAAATTTTCAAGGGTTGGATACATGAACCCATCCTGAGGTAAATTACCCATGTAGAAAATAAAGTGTAAATTAAAAATTGACCGAATCGTGTATGGAGATTATACGAACATAGTAGATCTTTTAATCTCTCTTGACCTAGGTACTTGGGATGTTTAAGAATAATATGCAAGTGTAATTGTTCTACACCGCTTTGTATTTACCTTTGATTTCATATGATGCGGGCTAGTTCCCTCATATATGTAATGCTTAGGATCTATAAAGACTGGGTTCAGTCAAGATTTTAATTTACAATTATAGTATTCTATACGGTAAATTACTAGGGATTGGGGGATTGTATTCCAACCTATTTTCTCTCATACTCATATATATTTTATTTACAGTTCTTAGTTTTTTTGTGCACGTAGTTCATTTTTATTTCATCACCAATTAGAAATTTCAACCCATCAATCATCTTTTATTTTCTTTGAGTAACCATTTGAAGATTAAATAAGCTTTTCCTACGTTATTCACAATTGCCAATTGCTGATCCCAGCGGAGACGATCCCGACTTGTCGGATTATTACTGATGCGACAGGCTTGCACTTGAGCCTAGAGAGAACGCACTTCTTAGACAAATTCTTAGTCGCGTCAAGTTTGTGGCGCTGTTGCCAGGGATTAAGTATTTTGGTTACACTTAGGAAAGTGAATTT
Organism: Sambucus nigra; assembly: GCA_949130495.1. Classification (NCBI taxonomy): domain Eukaryota; kingdom Viridiplantae; phylum Streptophyta; class Magnoliopsida; order Dipsacales; family Adoxaceae; genus Sambucus; species Sambucus nigra. The sequence goes on along the minus strand of OX422215.1, from coordinate 554,269,374 downwards.
GATCCTAAATTGATTCATTCAAAAAAAAAATTCTCATCTCTTATAAGATTACATGCAAAATCCCTTTCTCACCCAAGTTCACGAAAATCCCATTGCTGAATCTAATTCTAAAAATTCTCATACCACCGACTCACCACACTTTTGGGTTCCACCTCCTTCACCTAGTAATTCAATCACAAGTTGCACTTTGAGTCCAACACCGAGTGAGGGTTCTGAATTGTTTGGTAGCAATATGTTTGTGCACGGTAGTGTTGGTGTTGGTGCTGGAGAGGAAGAGTTACCATATCTTCCCATGAAAGATCTTTTATTTCCTGAGCGAACTATTACCCCTGGTTGCATTTTACTCCCGTATAATGCCGGTCAGTTCCACTTTAGTAATGGGTTGATTCAAATTCTTCCTACATTTCATGGAATGGATTCTAAAAAGCCATATCTCCATATTAGAGAATTCAAATAAGCGTGTGAGATGTTTGGTGATCAAACCTGCCCACAAGATGTTATCCGGTTAAAGCTTTTCCCTTTTTTCTTAAAGGATAAAGCTAAGACTTGGTTATGGTCACTACCCTCGAATTCTGTTTTATCCTGGAGAAATATGCAGACTAAGTTTCTCTCCAAGTTCTTTCCACATCACAAAACAAACTCTGTCAAAGATCAAATACAAGCTTTTCGACAAAATGAGAATGAATCTTTCGATAAGTGTTGGGAACGTTTTCAGGAGTTAGTTAGTGCTTGCCCACATCATGGGTTCGAAAAACATCATCTCATTTCATTTTTTCACCAAGGGCTTACTTTAGAATCTAAACAACTCGTTCAGACAATGTGTGAAAGACCATTATGGGAACTAGACTCGAGCGATGCTGAGGCTCATTTGAAATACGTAGCAGAGACTACGCAAGCATGGGATGTTTCCGATCCCAATAGTCAAAATAAAAATCGACAAGTGTCCAACTCTACTGTTGCGTTCGGTATTTATCACTTGGACAAGGACACTTTGTTAGATCGTCGATTTGACCAATTGGAAAAGAATTTCAGAGACATACTTGAGGTTTGATTAAGAGAAGTTGTTGGACCCATTCAAGCTGGAAAGGAGAAAGTGTGTGCCATTTGTGTAGCTGGTCATTCTACCAAAGGATGTCCTACCATACCTTCCTACAAGGCAATGTACACTGAGCAAGTAGAAGCGATAAGAGGGTTTCGAGGAGATTTTAATGTACCGCAGGGGAATGCATACAATCAATCTTGGAGGAATCATCCTGGTTTCAACTATGGATAACCACAAAGTGGGATTGCTCCTAATTCACATGTTACTTTGCCTCCACCCCCTCCTCAATTTCAGCAAATGCCTCCTCCGATGCAAACCCCTATGCAAGTACCATCTCCTGGTCCGCATATCACTCCACCTAGGCGATCTCTTGAGAATAATCTGAATCAAATCATCCAATCTCAAAAGGAGAGCAATTCTAAGTATGATCGAATGTTCACAGGAATTCATACTAGCATCTCTAGGTTGCAATCGGCATTGAATACTCAGGAAAAGGGTAAATTCCCAGTGCAAGGCCAAAGACCTCTTCAAAGGAAAACTACGATTAACTCTACATCATCGGATTTTCCAGAGTAATGTCAAGCTGTCACGACTTTGAGAAGTGGTCGCGTAATTGATTTAGCACCACCACCTTCCAAAGAGTCTAAGGATAAAGAAGTTTCTGAGTTTGAGGAGACCCCATTGCATATGGATGATAAGGATGAAGGAGTTGAGCCTGAAGTTGAAGTAAAACCTCCCAATGCTGCTCCATTTCCTCAACGCTTGGTACCACCCAAAAAGGGAGCCTCCCGTACTGAAGTGTTAGATGTTCTGAAGCAAGTGAAGTTGAACTTGCCATTTCTGGATGCTATCCAACAAATTCCAGCCTATGCCAAAGTCATCAAATATCTTTTGACTATCAAACGACGGCTTAAGGTGAAGAAGAACGTCTTTTTGGCACAAAATGTGAGCTCGATCCTTCTTAATGATCTTCCACTAAAATTCAAGGATCCTGGTGCACCTACAATTTCGTGTGTTAAGGAGAGAGTAGAGTTGAAAAAACTTTGTTGGGCTTAGGTGCAAGTGTGAACATACTTCCATACTCTATCTATAAGCAGCTTGATTTAGGTGATCTTAAACCTACCCGAATCACTCTACAGTTGGCAGATCGAACAGTGAAAGTGCCTCGTGGGATTATGGAGGACGTGATCGTTCAAGTGGACAAATTATACTTCCCTGTAGATTTTTTCATTTGGGACACGGAGCCTTCCCCCCATTCTAGTAATCATGTTCCCATAATTTTGGGTCATCCATTTTTAGCTACTGCTAATGCTTTAATCAACAAACGAAATTGCCAAATGCAACTCAATTTTGGAAACATGACCCCCGATACCATTATTTTCAATGTTGCTAACCAAATGGGCGATGAGGATGAAATTCATGAGGTTGATCTTATTGAAGAGGTGGTGGATGAGCTCATTAAGGAGATCATAAATACTGATGCACTTGAAGTTTGTTTAGTGCAAGGTGTTGAGAGTAAGAGTTATTATACTGAGTTTGAGCGTGAAGTGGGGGAGTTGGGAGCTTTGTTGCAAGAGGAAGTGACTTTTGAGAATTTGATAGATGTTGACTGGATTTCTAGATTTGAGGAATTACCCCCGCGGGAGTCATGCATGATCCCCTCTGAAGATAAATTTCCTAGTCTTGAGTTATAGAAACTACCCTCTTATGTAAAATATGCTAATCTAGGAGATGATGAAACGTTTCCTGTTGTTGTCTCTTCTAGTTTAAAAGAAGAGCAAGAGGGAAAGTTGTTGAATATTTTGAGGAAGCATAGAAGTGCATTTGGTTGGACTATAGCAGATTTGAAAGGTATAAGTCCTTTGATTTGTACCCATAAAATCCACCTCGAGGAGGAGGTGAAGCCCTCGAGAGAAATGCAAAGGCGACTGAACCCAACCATGAAAGATGTAGTTCGAGCAGAGATCATCAAATTGTTAGATGCTGGGATTATCTATCCCATTTCCGATAGTAAATGGGTTAGCCCAATTCAGGTCATTCCGAAGAAGTCGGGTATGACCGTGGTTAAAAATACTAAGGGAGAATTAATACCTCAACACACCACCACCGGGTGGTGTGTTTACATTGATTACCGAAAGCTCAATGCTGGAATAAGAAAGGACCACTTTCCCTTACCTTTTATCGACCAAGTGATTGAATGAGTAGCGGTCCATCCTTACTATTGTTTTCTAGATGGGTATTCTAGCTATAATCAGATTGAAGTGGATATACTTGATCAAGAAATATAACTTTTACATGTTCGTTTGGTACGTTTTCCAACAAACGTATGTCGTTTGGGTTATGTAATGCGCCAGAAACTTTTCAAAGGTGGATGTTGAGTCTCTTTAGCGACATGATAGAAAAAGGTCTTGAGGTGTTCATGGACGATTTCAGCGTTTTCGGTCCATCTTTCGACCAATGTTTAGCTAATCTTGAAAGAGTTTTATTCCTGTGTGTGGAAAAAGACTTAGTCCTCAACTGGGAAAAATGCCATTTTATGGTCATTGAGGGCGTAGTTCTGGGCCACATAGTCTCATCTAGGGGAATTGAGGTTGATCGAGCAAATATCGAAGTAATAGCTAAGCTACCCCCCGCCAAAATCACTTAAAGATGTGAGGTCCTTTCTAGGCCATGATGGATTTTACAGGATATTTATCAAAGAATTTAGCGCCATCGCTAGACCCTTGAGTAATCTTCTCATGAAGGAAATTTCGTTTGAATGGAATAATGCATGCCAAGAAGCTTTTGATAAATTAAAAATCATGTTAATTTCTGCTCCTATCATGCAAGCTCCCGATTGGTCACTCCCATTTGAGCTTATGTGTGATGCAAGTGATAACTTGATTGGGGTTGTTCTAGGATAGAGAAAGGACAAGAAAGCTCATGTTATTTACTATGCTAGTAGGACATTATCTGGCCCCAGCTTAATTACTCCACTACGGAGAAAGAATTACTAGCGGTCATTTTTGCTCTCGACAAATTCTGCTCTTACATTGTTGGGTCGCCCATCATTTGCTTCACTGATCACTCGACACTCAAATATCTTCTGACCAAGAAAGATGCCAAATTGCACCGAATCAGGTGGATCCTGCTCCTACAAGAGTTTAATATCTCGATTCAAGATAAGAAAGGAGTAGAAAATGTCGTTGTTGACCATTTATCATGACTCTCGTCCAACGTACCTATTGATCCAATCCCCATAGATGAGTATTTTTTGGATGAGAATCTATTTGCTACTTCTTCTCTTCCCTGGTTTGCGGATATAGTGAATTACCTTATCACGGGCGTTCCCTTCAATTGGACTACGCAAGAGAGAAAAAAATTCATTACTTGGTCACGCATGTTCTTTTATGATGATCCATATTTGTTTAAGTATTGCGCTGATCAAATCATCCGAAAATGTGTACCTGATGAAGAAATTCAAGGGGTAATCCGATTTTGTCATACGGAAGCATGTGGAGGTCATTTCTCTAAAAATAAAACTGCCGCAAAAATCATGCAAAGCGGTCTCTTTTTGGCCCATAATATTTTGGGATGTACATACTTTTTGCAAATCGTGTGATAGATGCCAAAAAATGGGAGTTATTGCTCACTGTGACATGATTCCATTAACCCCCATACTCGTCATAGAGTTGTTTAATTGCTGGGGTATTGACTTCATGGGGCCTTTTCCACCTTCTTTTGGCTTTCTATACATCCTCGTCGCAGTAGACTACGTCTCCAAATGGGTAGAGGCCATAGCTATAAGGACGAATGACAATAAGGTGGTGATAAAATTCATTCAAGAACACATCCTTTATCACTTCGAAGTTCCTAAGGCTATCATCAGTGATAATGGCACTCATTTTTTCAATAGGCCAATGGAAAAGCTAATGCGAAAGTATGGGGTCATCCATAAGGTTGGAACGACTTATCATCCCAATCGAATGGCCAGGCCGAGCTAGCCAATCGAGAAATCAAGAATATCTTGGAGAAGACAGGCGAACCTAACAGGAAAGATTGGTCTCTCAGATTGAATGATGCGCTTATCAACTGCATACAAGAATCCCCTTGGGATATCCCCATTTCGTCTTGTGTATGGAAAACCTTGTCATCTTCCTGTTGAAATTGAACACAAGGCGTATTGGGCTATCAAAAGGGTGAACTTTAACATGGAAAAAGTCGGTGAAGCACGCAAAATTTAGTTGAACGAGTTGGAAGAAATACGCAACGATGCGTATAAAAGTGCTAAAATCGTATAAGAACGAATGAAATGAGCTCATGATAGAATCATCCGACGTAAGGAGTTTCAATCAGGACATAAAGTACTTCTCTACAACTCGAGGTTACACTTGTTTCCTGGAAAATTGAGGTCACGATGGTCAGGTCCATTCATTGTAAAGGAAGTATTACCCCATGGAGTTGTTGAATTAGAGGATAAAAAAGGGGGAAACACGTTCAAGGTTAACGGACAATGTCTCAAGCCGTATCTGTAAGTGGTTGTTGAGAAAGCCGACACAATCTGGTTATTGGACCCCATTTATGGGAATTGACTGAGCAAAGTAGGAGAGGTCGTCGCACCCCCGATGTGTATTGCGTGAATGTTATATATAGTAGTAAGAGGATTTTAGGCTAGTTAGGAATTCATTGTTGTGTGTCATTACCAAAGGTGAGACTCATATACATGTATCGAGAGCATTTCGGGTTTCGATGAGAGTTTTGAAGTCCAATTGCATTGGAAAGAGTGTTGGGTTAGAAAATTATGAGGAAAGTTTTCACTGAACAGAATAGGGAAAAGATGGAATTTTTTCAAACCGGATCAGTCCGTCCCTGAAAAAAGGAATCGATCCGGTCCCAAAAAGGAATAAAATAATAAAAGGTCGGATCGGTCCGGTCTGAATCCGGATCGGGTTGGATATTTGCAGTTTGTGTTCTTTCCCGAGGTTAAGACCTCCTTTCCTCCCAATCCTTTCCTCTCCCCAAAAATTTCGTACAACCCCCTCCCCATTATTTCCCTCCAATTCTTCCCCCCCTCTCACCCCTCCCATCTATAAATTCCAACTTATCCTCTCCATTTTTCTTCACACCTCCATCCCCATCTCCATTTTATATGCTCTCTTTCTGTCTAGTTCTTTATTTCCAATGGCTTCTCCCCAGAAATATAATTCTATTGAAGTGCTGCCCGATGGCAATGGAGAATATCGTTCCCGCCGTGAGGGACTTTGGTGCCGCCGATTCTTTCGTCCTATGCGTAAAATCCACATTGAGCATCAGGTGATTTGGGATTAGCTTCCTAATTCTGTCACCAGCCTGTTCATGTCCCGAGGCTGGTGCCGCTTCTTCAATGAACTATAGAGGCAGTGTGGGAGAATGAAGTACATTCGTTTTATGGGTCACTCGTCCGTACCGCAGATTTTGAATCTCAAGAGTTTGTTGACTCGACACCGATACCGTTCTCGCTTGAGCTTCTGGCCCAGAAACTTGAGTCCAAGGGTGTGACCACTCCAACCCAATTTTCTTATCCCAGTCACGACCCCGCCATTTCCAAAGATGTTTGCATGTCTCGCATCGCTCCCAGTTCGGTTTAGAATACTGAGACTTTTCCTGTGGGTCGTTTACCCGTCAAGGCCCGCATCACTTTTCACATCGTTTGTGCCAACATTTTGCAAACTTCAAATGATTCGGCTATGCGCCTGCGTCAGGCCACTATGGTGCATCATTTGTTTGCCCATAAACTGTTATCAATTTGGCCCTCGCATTTTACAATGATATCATTTGGATGGCGTTGGACAAGAAGGGCAATGCATGTCTTCCTTATAGTTGTCTCATTACCTCCTTTCTTAAGGATGCAGGTATTGTTCCCCCACAAGATCTTATTCGCTTACCCAAGCCACTTGGGCAAGAATCCCACACTCGAAGTGACAAATAAATACAGCTGATCCGAGCGCGTCGGGGTGATAGTGATGCCTCGGATGATGAGTCTGCCGATGAGGAGGAGGCTATTGGTGAGGAAGATGTTAAGATGGAAGAAGGTGATGAGGAAGATTATGATGAAGCTGCTAATCCTGAATATGTTCCAGACGATATGGGCCTTAGCAAGCGAGTTGTTTCTCTCAAGACGCATTTCGATGGGTTTATGTCCTCACACCGTCGCGACACGAGTATGATGCTATGCATGCATGCTAATATTTATCGCCTACAGTTGGGTCCCGATGCCCCACTTCCTGCTTATTTTTATGATCCTTACAACCCCAATGCGCTCGGTAGTTCCCACCAGCCACCAGCACCGTAGGCAGCCCCATTGGAACCTTTCACAGTCCCCCTTTGGTTTTATCTTATGATTGTTCTTTTCATCTTTTGTTTCCACAACTATGTTGTAATGAACATGCACTTTGGTAGTTATTTGCTTATTTTATTGCACTGCTTATTTCTTCTTATTTCGCTTTATCGTCCTTTTGATTGTGGACAATGCAAAAGACTAAGTTAGGGGGGATGATAAGTGCGTATTCATAAAACTTTGCATTTATAAAAAAAAATTGAAAAAATTTGAAAAAAGCCAAAAATATTTTTCTTTAAAATAAATAAAAATTGGAATTTAAATTTTTCAAAGATGTCACCTTTATTCTATTTAAAGTCTCAGATTGTTAACAATCAAAATGCACTAAGCCAAAATTGACCGAAGATGGAAATTGAAAGAAAATTGACGACTTAACGAATAAGTGTGGAGATTAATAAAACCCGGTGAGATTTCGAGCCTTTAAATTTTTTATGAGTTTTTAAATCAATCCGAGTTTATGATTAACGCAAAGTTCTTTTCAGCATTTTAATAAGTCGTTGATGATCTAATTCCTTTGTTTTGATCGGTTATGGGAAATGTGTGAAATATTGTCTCGAAATTCGTGATAAATTTATCTCTAAACTTAATTAATCTTGAGATGCATATGTTAATGTGATTATCAATTTAGACAATGAAGTAGGGCCCCTTTTGTTTAACTAAAAAATATTAGCCATAATAAAATTGTGAAAAAATTATCCCTTGGCAACCCACTTTGAGCCTAATAAAATATTTCCCTTTCGTTTGATAACTCGAAAAACCCAAATAGCCTGAAATTGTGAAAAATTGGAAATTCACCAAGTAAGTCCAAAGTGTGTAAGAAAAAAAATAGAAAAAATTAAAATAGAAAAAGAAAGAGAAAAATGAGAAAATGTCCAAAAAAGTACTAATGGACGTCATAAAGACATTTTCCAATTCCGAATATTTCGTCCATTCCCATTTTTATCATTTACACCTTATAACTCGATAAAGTCCTAACCGAGTCCGAATGGCAAAATTAATTAGTGCATCGAGAGCTAAGACATGAAAATATAATAAAAGAGATTAAAATGGTGTGATTAAGAGATGATGTTTCCCGTTTCCTGATAACTGTATTCCGATGATGAGATCTTTTCACCATATATTTCCTTCTTTTTAATTTTGTATGCGTGAATTTATGTCCATTATATTTACTCTTTATATCATGCATACCGAGAGAAAACAACCCCAATCCGAGTGATTCGTTTTTTATTGCATCCGTAAGAATTTGATTCAAAACGAATTTTCGAAAAGTAACGTAATGCTCAATCGGTGGAAATTCGAGGTTTAATTTCTAGCTTTGCACACACACACACACACTATGGTTTGAGACATTTGAATATGAATTTATGGTGATTATTTTTCAAAAATTTTAAATTGTACAATTTTTTAAGTATTTTGATAGTTATTTGAGTCAATAAAGAATTTTGTGGGTGCATTCACCGCAAACCCTCACGAGACAAAACTCGTCCTACTATGGTAACCTAGGGATTTAAAGGATTATTGCATATGCTCAATTTAATCGCTTGCCTGTGAAAGTGGAATTTCATTTTAATAAAGGAATTCTCAAGAGTGGAATTTTGGTTAGCTTCATTTGCATCACCCGGGACGTGCAAAGTTCTAAGTTAGGGGGATTTGACCAAGCATAAATTCTTCTGAATTTAGCCCCTTAATTTTGTAATTTTAATATCGCGAACAACATAATTGAATCTCTTTTATCCCATATCATTTCTACTGAATATTTCTAATGAGTACCCCGAGTTTCGTGAATTTCTTATTGATTTTACAAGTATTTAGTGCAAGAAAAGAAAGAAAGAAATCGGAAGAAAGAAAGAGAAGAAAGGAAGAAAAGTCGAAGGGTAAAAGTGTAAGATTACACCCAGAGTTCAGATTTGAAGCCTGATGAAAGTTTAAGATCATCATTTCACAAGAACGTCGGAAGAAACGACAATCAAATCGGAGCTCGGGATCAAAAGTTATAACAAGTCAAAGTTGGAAAGAAAAAGTCAAAATAGAAGAAATTCGGACCGATCTGTTTGATCTCGGATCGATCCGAAATATCACCATTCCAGTAGCCCTCGGATTGATGCAGAACCGATGAAAACCAAACCGATCCGATGGGATCCGGACCGGTAGAAATTAAAAAGAACCGATCCGATTACTGAAAAATGAACCGATCCGAAGGGATCCGGATCGGTCTGACTGCTCGAAATTCTGGCATTTATTATGGAGTTGAAGAGGTGAAAATATTGAAATATCTTGTACAACTCATCGCTATTAGCTGTCAAAATGTGCTGGTTGGTGTTATGAAAGGCCAAACCCTAGAGTCCTTTTGGAGAGAGCCTTTTTGAGAGTGTTTTTTAGTTCTTTTTCTTTAGTAGACAATTTCATATTCTTAGAAAAAAACCTAGTTTGTAAGTTTGAGGAAGAAGGAGTATTCTGGATTCAAGTTCATCTCTTTTCCCTAGTATTGAGTACAAGTTTCAATTTTCAATACAAGTATCAATTTCCATTCTCTTATTTATTCTCAATTTTATTTTCAATTCAATTCTCAATTGTTTTGCAATTTTTTTTTGAAACAATATTTCTTATATACATAATTCCATGCATAGTTATGAATTTGTTTTCTTCTCATAAAACCATGTCTAGCTAAATTTTCAAGGGTTGGATACATGAACCCATCCTGAGTTAAATTACCCATGTAGAAAATAAAGTGTAAATTAAAAATTGACCGAATCGTGTATGGAGATTATACGAACATAGTAGATCTTTTAATCTCTCTTACCCTAGGTACTTGGGATGTTTAAGAATACTATGCAAGTGTAATTTTTCTACACCTCTTTATATTTTCCTTTGATTTCGTATGATGCGGGCTGGTTCCCTCATATATGTAATGCCTAGGATCTATAAAGACTGGATTCAGTGAAGATTTTAATTTACAATTCTATTATTCTATATGGTAAATTACTAGGGATTGGGGATTATATTCCAACCTATTTTCTCTCATACTCATATCTATTTTCTTTGCAGTTCTTAGCGTTTTTTTGCACGTAGTTCATTTTTATTTCATCACCAATTAGAAATTTCAACCGATCAATCATCTTTTCTTTTCTTTTGAGTAACCCTTTGAAGATTAAATAATCTTTTCCTACGTTATTCATAATTGCCAATTGCTGATCCCAGTGGAGACAATCCCGACTTGTCGGATTATTACTGATGCGACAGGCTTGCACTTGAGCCTAGAGAGAACGCACTTCTTAGACAAATTCTTAGTCGCGTCAAGGAGCGCCCATCAACATTATGCCAATTAACACGCTATATGAGATGGGGATCTCTCAAGAAAATATGGTGCTTGTACTGTTAGTGATTTTGGGATTTAATAATGCATGCATGCAGTCACTTGTATACGTGAACGTGGATATCAAGTTGGGGAACATCACTTCCCACATTAAGTTTCATGTCATTAATTCCAACACAAGCTATCGGTTACTCATAGGGAGAGTGTGGATGCACACTATTGGCATAGTGTCTTCACATATCATTAATATACCAAAGCTAATATTAAAGGTACTGATATTATAATCAAAGCATCACGGAAGCCATTTTTCTGTTGAGGACGCCCACCTAGTGGATGCAACATTTTATATGGATCTTGATGAAGAAAGAAAGAACTCAGGAAAAAAGTTAGAGGGAATGAAGGTGGCGGCAGGATATGCCCAACCAAGGGTATTTGTGCATGACCATTTGGGAGAGAGAGTGATTCCCCAGATAGAAAAAGGAAAGAGGAAATTAGAGGATATAACCAAGCCCCCTCACATATACAAAAAGGTGGTCATGTCGGATGGAAAGGTTATATACCACTTATAGTGGTCTGCGTGGGCAGCATTCTAAGATGAGAGCATCGACCCGACACTTGAGTATTTTGTGGTGGATGAATCCCATATTATCGAACATAATGAGGAGCCAGAAGAGGCCCCTGAGTGTATGCAAGAAGGACTAAATGAACAGTTGCAAGTGCTGGAGGAAATTAATCTTGAAATATAAGGGGGTGAGAGTAGACCCATTCTAATTTCCAAAAGTTTGAACTCAAAACAAAAGGAGGTGCTCATCAACCTACTAAAGGAATTCACTGATGTGTTTGCTTGGAAATACATAGAGATTTTGGGGATAGACCCAGAGATGAGTTCCCAAAAACTAAATGTTTTTTATAATTCTCTCCCAGTTAGATAAGCAACCCATACATACAAGGCGGAGATAGACCTTAAGATAAAAGTATAAGTAGAGAAATTATTGGCCGCAGGGTTCATCAAATCCATTAAGCACTCGTATAGATCTCTAGCATTGTTCCAGTGGCAAAGAAGGATGAAATTCAAATTCGGATTTGCATGGACTTTCGCTACTTAAATCGAACGTGTCCCAAAGATGAGTTTCCCATATCGAGTATAAACAACTTAGTAGATGCCACCGCGGGTCATGAAATGTATCATTTCATGGACGGGTATGTCGGCTATAATTAGGTCAAGATGGATCCGACAGATGCAGAGAAGGCTGACTTTCGCATGCCATTGGGAAACTTTCATTACACAATCATGCCATTTGGGTTGAAGAATATCGGGGCCACCTACCAGAGGACCATGATGGCCATCTTCCATGATTTGCTTCATGATATATTATAATTCTATGTGGATTACCTGGCGGTGAAGTAAAAATAGAAAGCAAGCATATCCAGGACCTCAGGCGGGTGTTTGAAAGGTGCCGCAGATACAAGATGAGAATGAACCCCTCGAAGTGTGCCTTTGGGGTCACAGCAGGAAAGTTTTTGGGATTTGTAGTAAATCAGCTGGGGGTGCAGGTCGATGAGGAAAAAAGAAAGACATTGTGATGATGCCACCACCAAAGAGTTAGCGACAACTCAAGATCTTTTTAAGAAAGGTGTCCTACCTAAGAAGATTCATACCCGTGCTGGTAGAGGTGACCTACTCATTTACCCTCCTATTGAAGGAAAAAGCTAAGTGGATTTTGGGAGAGGACTAGAATAAGGCCTTTGAGAAGAATAAGGCCTTTGAGAAGATCAAGGAAATTTTAGCCTCTCCTTCTACGATGATACCACTGGAGGCCAGGACACCGCTGCTACTCTACCTCACTTCAATACAAAAATCTATAGGAGCACTTCCCGCTCAAGAGATGGAGGGGGTATAGAACAAAGTACACTACTTGTCTTACTAGTATTTGAAACTCACATATATGTTTTAGTGCCTACGTTGAAAAAATTGGTACACCAGATTTACGTTTTCCCCTCTTTCTTAAAAGAATAGCGGAACCCCTGGTAGATTAGAAGAGGGTCCATGACATGAAGGTCTCTGCTCATTATACTTAGGGGAAATATCCATCCGAAGGGAAAAGTATATTAAGAAAAGTCCTTACACACATAACAGATAAATTTGTTACATTAGACCAGCAGGAGGGCATACTCCGAGTAATAATAATAATAATAATAATAATAATAATAATAATAATAATAATAATAATAATAATAATAATAATAATAATAATAATAATAATAATAATAATAATAATAATAATAATAATAATAATAATAATAGTAATAGTAATAATAATAAAATATACATTTTTTAATTATTTCATATAAATTTATAACATAGAGAACAAGTTCTAACCTCTTTTCTCAAGAAATTTGTCTTTACTTGACCAGTTTTCAGAAAATATAGAGAAGGGGGTCTAGCCCACTCCTCTCTAAACTTGTTATTTCTCCGAAAAAATGGTTCCTAAGAAAAGTTGGGAACAAGGACCCCGCAGATCAGGGGCAATTATCAGTATAAGGAAATAATTATTTTCTTTACTTATGACATTTGTGAAATCTTATTCAAATTTTGTGGGAAGGAGAAAGGCTAAACCTCTCCCAGTGATTCCCTAAGAAATAAAGGTGCATAACAAAACACCCCACAGTCACACTGGACTGCGCAAAAAAATATAACTTGCCTAAATTTATGAAAGTACCCCATAGTATATGAGGTAGTTCAAATTAACCAAGTGCTCACAGAAAATTAGAGCAGGTCATAGTAAACAGAAGCCAAAATTACAGATAGAAGTAAAGAATAAAAATCACAAGGGAAGTGAAACAGTTTTTCCCATTTATAAATGACCAATCCTTTACATGTGAACGAAGAAAGAAAAATACAAGGCAAGAGATAGCCTATCCACTAAAAATAACAAAAAGTAGATCATCCCGAGAAATAGTGCCAACATATGATGGGCCGGCCTCCTGTATAAACTCCTCATCTAACCTGTCCACTTGGCCTCATCTTCCTAATCATTAGCCTCAAGTCTATCGAGCCTGGCTTGAAGTGAGTCAATCTGACTCTAAATCCTAGCAGCCTGAGTCTGCTGTTGCTCGGTCCTAAACTTCCTATATGCACCATCTTTCGAAAGGGAATAATTAGAAATGGAAGACTGTCACATTAAGCCAATCTAGCTGAAAATGGTAAAAATATTGCAGATCACGAAGAGCGTCCAAGAATAATGAAATGGAAGCACTGGTCAACTCGAAAGGAGAAGTAGCCAAGAAGTCAAAAATAAGGATAGCAAGGTCCTTCAGGTTGAACATTGTAAGGCTATCAATGTGAATCACAATCTAAGAAGTGAATGTCTTAGGATGACGCTCCAAAATCAAGTCCAGAATCTGATGCCCATGTGTTCAGAAGCACCCGGGCCACTCCTTATGCAACAACCTGCTTATAAAAGTCACAAAAGTATCCACCTCACCACCACCACTTGAATGATGAGATTCTACCTCAGAAGGGAGGAAGAAAGATTCCCCACTAAAATCAGCATCACCGGATGTAGGAGTGGCCTCAGAACTCTGATCTTCCTCGTCGGCTGCCTTAATGGACTCACCGATAGGATCCTGAAAATAGACAACCATGTTAATTCAAGGGAGAAAAGAAAACAAAGGACAACTATACTTATATTCCTTAAGGGTTTATGATAGAAATCTTACCCCAAATCTTGGGGGGTGAGTATGGTGCCACCTAGATGAGAAGAACCATTCGGGTGAAGGATACTAGACTAAACAAAAGAAATAGAAAATAATATTATCAGTACATTTCACAAGTTAGAAAAATGAAGATTATGAAACTAATAGCTAACGGTAACTTGATTATGATAGTTAAATACATGAGGAGTGCACATCACATCACTCTCTGCCCATTTTACAGAACTAAGGATGGGTGCCTCACTATCCTGGAAACAATGAAACAAGGGTGAAGTTGAGCATGCTTGCAGAGCAAAAAAGAAAGAAGAAAAAGGGGAAATAGAAAGGAGATAAGTGTAAGATAGTATATTACCTCTCTAATAGCTATTTCCCCGATATGTTCCACAGTTGTCGGAACAACTGCCTCACTGGCCTGTAAATAATGAAACACGGGTGAAAGTGAGCATACTTGCACAGTAAAAGAAAGAAAGAAAGAAAAGGGGAAATATAAAGGAGATAAGGGTATGACAGTATAATACATCTCTCGCATCTATCCCCCCAATATGTTCCAAAGCTATCGAAACATCCGCCTCACTAACTTGGAAATAATGAAAAAGGGTGAAGGTGAGCATACATTCACATTAAAATCAAGAAGAAAAAGGGAAAATATAAAGGAGATAAGGGTATGACAATATAATACCTCTTTCGCATCTACCTCCCCAATGTGTTTCGTAGCTATCGAAACAGCTGCAGCGCTAACCCGAGTACAAGGAATAGGTAAGTGTTAGTGGACACTTGCACAGTACAAGAAAGTTGAAAAAAATATGGCATACCAAATATTTACCTGGATAGCCTCATTCGGGACATTGGTCAGAGGTCCCATAGTATCGGGAACAAAACTCATAACAGGTCCCGCAGACAAGGGGACTTCATCTATATTACCCTGATGACAAATTTGAAGGGGTGTGAATAAAAAGGGTGGCAAAAAAATATATGCCCTCATATAAGAAACACATGGTACCTAGGTGATCATCCCCACAGTAGTCAAAAGGAGCCCTATGGGTGATGCTTTGGTACTTCCTCTGCAACACTCGTTGTGGGAGCTGTAGATAAAGAGGTCTCTACAAAACTATCCTGTAAATGAAGAAGAGAAGGTGAGTGTTAGAAAACTAGTTTCACCACAAAAATAAGTGTAAAGAAAATGTAAATTCCTACAATGGAACTAATTATTAGAAGAGGCACTATGATAGGACCCTCGCTAGAAGTAGTAGGGCAAGACGACTCAACTGCATCAGAGGCTGATGGAGAAACAGTAATAGGGGGCGCTGATGATGTAGTGCCGTGAGCCAACTAAAAAAAATGATTCGTAAGTATAAGCTAGACAAAGAAATCAAAGGCAGAAGGATAATAGAATACCTAAGCCCCAAACTATAGTAATTGCATAATCATCATAAAGATGTCTTTGATAAAGAAAGAAGCTGAGCCTAATAGGAGTAAGTAATACCTGAGAAGAAGTAATAACCTGCGTAAAAGGCTCATTGGAGGCAATGGTGAAAATCGGTCGATAGGGTATGGGTTGGATGTGAGGCACGTTATCCATAGGCATAAAGAGTCGCAGAGACAGGAATCCTCCCTAAAGGTGGCAGACCTGGGGCAGTCACTCATGTAAGCTATGTCATTCCCCCAGTAGAGGAAGGGCTACATGGGGATAATCCCTGCAAAGAATAAAGAAAAATATAATATAACTATATATACAAAATAACAAATAATAGAGAAAGATAGCATACGTGATAAGCTCAAAATACCTAAGACAGAGAATAAAAACCCACTGCAACTAAGGTGGGTAGTGAGGAAGTGTCGTTAGGAGGAGTGGTCACCTATGAACACACCAAAGAAGAATGGCCTCAAAAATATTTCTAAAAAATAATTACGACAAGTGGAAGCAAAGGAAAAGAATGGATCATTACCTAGATGGAATAGGACGATAAGGAGAAGGCCCTCGTGGTAGTGGGAAAGACAGAAGATAACTACAAAAGGAAAAGGAGAAAAAGCTATATCAGTAAAAGAGGAAAAATGGAAAATAACATTTGAATAGGGAGGAAGTGAGGAACCTCTCTAGCCAGACTCAAAGAGGAGACTAGCATGGAATTACTTGCCTTAGGAAAGGGCCCCCAAACAAGGGGAGGAGGTGAATGACCACTAGGATTAGTAGAAGTAACCCGTGAAAACATCACAAGAAAAAAATTAGTAAATGAATCAATGATGAAAAGAAAGGAAAATTATGCAAATAAAAGTTAAGTAAAACTTAGAACATCAAAGCGTGTACTATGTTCGTATTGAATGCCTCTTGTAGTAGAGTTGCGCTCTAACGGAGAATGTGACGTCTGGTCGTCACTAGAGGACCCCATTGAAACTAATAACAAATCACAAGTGTCTCTTTCAAAGGTTCCTCCAATATGTTATCATCTGTTCATCAACCCGAGAAATAACATTTTACTTTGAATAGTTAGGAATGAAAAACTCTTACAAAAT
Source organism: Sambucus nigra (assembly GCA_949130495.1). Lineage (NCBI taxonomy): Eukaryota > Viridiplantae > Streptophyta > Magnoliopsida > Dipsacales > Adoxaceae > Sambucus > Sambucus nigra. Next base: position 554,252,439 of record OX422215.1, on the reverse strand, counting down.
TGTTCAAAAACATCATCCTTGATGGCTTGATCAACTTCATTATAGGTATATGTTGCCTGACTCCTACACGTATTTTCCTAAACGACAAACATTGGGATTTAAAGATATGGACATCATTTTTAGTGCAAGTAGGATTATGTAACAACCCTCTCTTTTGAGGAACTATTTTATATTTGCTTACTGTGTGATGTAGTTATATAACATGTTGGAATATGGAGTAAGTATTAATTTAAGGAAGATAAAAGTTAATATTAACTAAAATGGTGCATATTTACCTTATGTGTAGGTAAATGTCACCACGTTGTGTTTTATTCAGTCATAAGATTTAAAATGACATTATGGTTTAAAATGAAATCGAAACTTGATTTGAGTAAATTTGGAGGGCGTAGTTAGTCCCGAAATATGCGAGATAGTCGAAATAAGTGTCATATTGTATTTTGATGTTTCGGGCACTTTTGACTGGTTATAGCTTAAATGTGTAGTTGCGAGTCATTTTATCGCGGTATTAATCATTTAAGTTGGGAATCTTAGACTTAAGCCACGATTTGTGTCTTGCCTTTCATTTATTTCTCTTAGTGCATTTATTAAACCTAGAGTGAGAGAGAGAAGAAGAGAACTTGTGGAGAAAGAGAGAGATTGAAGATTTGGAGATTGATCTTGCATTCATCTTCCTCAAATCTGAATTTTCAAGCTTAAGGCAAGTTTTCTACTTGCTACTATGTGATTTAAGATGAATAATTAGTATTGATAGTTGTGGATTAGTTATGGTTTAACAAAGTTAGGGTTTTTATGGATTTATGGGTTTTGATTCCTTGGATATTAATTTGGATGGGTATTGGTGTAAATCATTGTTGTTTGATGCATTAATAATCAGTTGGTGGCATTAAATGAGCTTAGTTTAGGTAGTTTGGAGTTGGGTGAATTTAGGAGTCCAAGACTCCATAGCCAAACTTGGCAAATTCGCAGGGTCGAATCGATTCGACCATGTCCGAATCGATTCGCCCAAGGGGCAGTTTACAGGTTTGTAAACCCGAATCGATTTGGGTTAAGGCCGAATCGATTCGCCTGAAGCAGAAAGTTGGATTTGTCATCCGAATTGATTCGCTTTTGGGCGAATCGATTCGTTGCCTTGGGCGAACCGATTCGGCCCTAGGGCGAATCGATTCGGAATCAGGCTGTTTTTGAGTTGTTTTTCCAACTCACTTTTTACCCCTTTTCTTTAGGTTTAGGACCTAGGAACCTTCTTATATGAAGTAAACTTAGAGTACTAGAGTCTTAGTTGAGTTGAGTCATTACCCTACGTTAGGAATGGGTTAAAGGGGGCTTGTCTTGAGGTGTACCAATTTGAGGTTAGGGCATTTCTTCCCTTTAGTGTATTATTAGGAGTCTAGGAGTTGTAAGCCCATACTTGGAGACATTAGGGGCTCAAGGGAGATATATAAAACCTTGGGACCGGTATAATTATTGCTATAACTTGGAGAATAATTCGGGACTTAAAATATGATGAATATCAATGAGAATATTCATTAATTATGGTTTCAGATAAAATGAACCATACTTTTGGATAATGGAAGTGAAAATGAGATTTAAATGGTAAATGCTAATTTACTTAAACACACCTCTCTAAATGCTATCACAAGGGAAGCTCGCGCATGAGGTGATGTCCCCTGACTAATGAATGCAGGGAGACTATAGTCCTCGGCCATATGCGGGATTGTTATATGTTTTATTCTGCGCTAGTGAAGTAATTTCGAGTGTGGTTATGACTCGCTCGCAGGCATATGGCCACTTCCTGACTTGCGTTAGGTGCCCAGGTTGCCTTGTTTGATAGGCCCTGGAAGATGATAGACATTTAGAGGAGCGCCCAACGGAGAAACTCGTAGGGGCGGTCTTAGAATCGTTATATGTATAAGAATATAACCATTCTGAATTCAAGTGGGACTTGAAATATGTGAAATGCCATAAGTGCATATGATGGTAATTATATTCATGTTAAGGAATGAAAATTGAAATGAAAGGATGAATAATGATGGAGACTTTTAATTAATGAAGTCTAATTATATTTTCTCGCTTAATTAAATTAAAGTTATAATCATTTAAATTGTTTTCTTATGCTTAACATTATGTTGTTAGATTCTCATCTTCATCATTCATGATTAACTGTTCATACCGGTCTGTTGCAGAATATGAAGAGGAGTTCACCCGGTTGGTAAGTTTTGTACCGGATTAAGTAACACCGGAAGAGAAAAAGGTTTCGAAGTTCGTAGGAGGATTGAACTGGAGAATCCAGAAACATTTGCTGGGTAATCTAGCTTTGCAAACTTTTGGTGAGGTAATGAATGCGGCTTTGCTCCATTGTCAAGAGCATCGGTTATATATGCAGAGTGGCAAGAAAGCTACAGTATTGGGACAAGAAGGAAAGCCTGGGGGTAGTGGGGCTGGAGGAGGAGCCTTTCCCCCGTCCCAATCTTCGGGTAACAAGCAGAAAGAAAGGGATCCCCAACAGGGGGACGTGTCAAAAAGGCAACGTTTTGGTGGGTTCAATTCAGGTGGCAATAATAATCGGTAGGGTAAGGGGCTCCACAGCAACAAACAGGTCAGTGTGGTCAAGGGGTAGGGGCAATCCGAGCCAAGGTGTTAACTAGTTTAGAAATAATCGGGGCTGAAATACGGAGAATATGGCGGGACGGTGTTTCCAATGCGGAGAGGCGGGTCATTACAAGAAGGATTGTCCTCAGTTGGTTAGGGGTCATCTTCCTAGAGTCCCTCAGCAGCCACATGTTCAGTTTCCACCACAGGCACCAAATCCGATTATTCCTCCGCAGCAGGGTCAGCTATAGTATGGGTGAGTTTATCATATCCCGGATGCTATGCATCCTCCTGCTCCGCCAGCGCCACCAGCGATTGAGGGTAAGTTCCTTATTCAGGGGCACAAGGGTCGCGTTTTGTTTGATACGGGTAAACACATTCATTCATTTCTAGAAGTTTTGCTAGTCTACGAAGTTAATAAAATCTGCTGAGAGTACTTTCACTAGCGTTGAGTCCTTTATGGGTGATAGTTCACTCATTTTCTTTGTTTATAAACAAATGGGAATTTCTCTTGGTAATTTGTGCTTTGAGGTCGATTTGATCGTCCTAGACATGGTTGGGTATGATGTTATATTGGGTATGGATTGGCTAGTGAAGTGTCATGCGATAGTAAATTATTACCGGAAGAGTATAGTCTTTGCCGTTCCGGGACAAGAAATGTTCTTTGTAGTTATGCCTCGTTTAGAAGGAGGTACTAGTACTTATTTGTATTATATTGCAGAGGAGACTTCTCGGGATGTAGTTATTCCCTTGGATTCTATTCCGGTTGTTCGAGATTTTGAGGATATTTTTTGAGAAATACCGGGTTTCCCTTCGAGTTGGGAGATCGAGTTTGTGATCTATTTAGCGCCGGGAATGAGACCGATTGCGAGAGCTCCATATCGCATGGATCCTGTGGAAATAACGGAGTTAAGAGATCAAATTCAACAGTTGTTGGAGCAGGGATTTATTCGGCGTAGCACGTCACTGTGGGGTGCTCCGGTGTTGTTTGTAAAGAAAAAGGGACGGTTCTCTCCGATTATGTGTTGACTACAGAGAGTTAAATAAAGTCACCATCCGGAACAAATACCCTTTTCCTCATATCGATGACTTATTTAATCAACTTAGGAGAGCGTAGTACTTCTCTAAAATCAATTTGAGGATGGGGTATCACTAATTGAGGATACGGGAGCAGGATGTATCCAAGACTGCTTTTCTGACGAGATATGGATCCTATGAATTTATGGTTCTCATGAATAGGGTATTTTGGGACTTCATGGACCAATTTGTTATTGTATTAATCGATGACATATTAGTCTATTGTCGAACGAAATCTAATCATGCTATTCATTTGAGATTGGTCCTATAAAGGTTAAGGGATCACCAATTGTATGCTAAGTTCAAGAAGTGCGGCTTTTGGTTGCAGGAGGTACAGTTTTTGGGACATATTTTGACATCCCAGGGTATATCAATGGATCCGAGCAAGGTGGTTGCGGTGAGGGAGTGGGGTCAGCCCGCGACACCTACCTAAATTCATAGTTTTCTGGGTTTGGCGGGTTATAACCGTCAGTTTATCAAGGGGTTTCTCTAAAATCGCTAGCCCTTTGATAAATTTGACCCGAAAAGGGGTGAGATTTGTTTGGGATAACTCTTGTCAGGCTTCGTTTGACGAGCTCAAAGATAGGTTGACTTCGACTCCAGTCCTTGCATTGCCAAAGCCGGGGTTGGAATATCTAGTCTTCACCGATGCATCTCTACAAGGATTAGGAGGTGTACTTCAACAGGAGCGATGGGCTATTGCTTATGCTTCCCGCAAGTTAAATCCCCATGAAAGGAATTATCTGGTGCATGACTTAGAACTTGCCGCAGTTGTCTTTGCCTTGAAGATTTGGAGGCACTATCTCCTAGGGGAGAAATTCAGTCTTTTCACGGACCATAAATCGCTGCAATATTTATTTTCATGGAAAGATTTAAATATGAGACAACGTCGGTGGTTGGAGTTTGTGAAAGACTATCAATTTGACATCCATTATCATCCGTGTAAGATGAATGTAGTAGTGAATGCTTTGAGTAGAAAGCCCAAGGGAGAGTTAGCTGTTGTATGGAAAGCTAAATGGAAAGAGCTCAGTTGGGAGGATGCGATGGCGAGAGCGTTCATGTCGGTGATGACTGTTACGCCTACAATTGTGGCAAGGGTTGTAGAAGCCCAAGGAAGGGATAAAGGTTGTCAGGACCATATACACCGATTGCTGTCCGAGGGAGCAAAATCCTACTCGATAAGTTCAAAGGGTTGATTACGTTTTCACAGGAGACTCATTATCCTGGAGGAGGGGGATTTGAGACGGGCGATGATGGCAGAATCTCACGGGTCTAAATTTATGGTACATCCTGGTGGGGACAAGATATATCAAGACATGCGCCGTCAGTATTGGTGGCCAGGCATGAAGCGGGATATTTATGAGTTCGTATCCCAATGCACTACTTGTCAATTGGTTAAGATAGATCATCAGCGACCGACAGGTTTGTTGCAATCGTTGGAGATTCCGGTGTGGAAGTGGGAGAGCATGTCGATGGACTTTATTACAGGCTTGCCAAGGTCACAGAGTGGTTATGATTCTATTTGGGTGATTGTCGACCGCTTGACTAAGTCGGCACACTTCCTACCTGTGCGTACCGACTATGACACTGCTCGCTATGCCCGATTATTCATCGCGGAGTTTGTCAGACTCCATGGGGTGCCCTTAAATATCATTTTCGAGCGAGACAATATTTTTGTTTCCCACTTTTGGCGAAGTTTCCAAGAGGCTATGGGGACCGAATTGAAGTTAAGCACTTCTTATCATCCTCAAACAGATGGCCAGACTGAAAGGGTCAACCAAATGTTGGAGGATATACTCCGTATGTGTATGCTTGATTTCAAGGGTGGTTGGGAACAATATCTCCCTTTGGTCGAGTTTTCTTATAACAACTTGTACCAATTTACTATTGGAATGGCACCCTATGAAGCACTTTGTGTCCGGCCTTGTAGATCACCCACGTGTTGGTTGGAAGTGGGGGATAATAAATTCCTTGGACTTGAAATGATCCAAGATACTTCTTCTAAGATTGAACTCATTCGGAATCGCATTCGGATAGCTCAAGACCGCCAAAAGAGTTATGCTGTTGCAAATAGAAGGCACATGGAGTTGGATATTGGGGACCAAGTCTTGGTGAGAGTGTCACCAATGAAAGGTATAAAGCATTTTGTAAAGAAAGGGAAGCTTACGCCGTGTTTTGTTGGACCTTTTCCCATTATTGCTAAGGTAGGCCCAGTGGCGTATCAACTTGCCTTACCGGAACCTTTACAACAAATCCACAATGTGTTCCATGTCTCTTCTTTGAAGAAGTATAAGAGGTGTGAAGGTGCCCTTTGGCATATCCCTTTTGAGGATATTGACTTGCAACCCGACATTTCATATGAAGAACAACCGATTGCTATTTTAGAGCATGGGGAGTGTAGGTTGAGGTCTCGAGTGGTGCCCTTGGTGCGAGTCCAATGGATTCATCACAATGCCAAGGAATCAACATGGTAACGTAAAGATGATATGCGGGAAAAGTATCTACATCTCTTTATACGAGGTACGCCTGAATTTTAGGGGCAAAATTCCCTCATAAGGGGGGGAGTATGTAACAACCCTCGCTTTTGAGGAACTATTTTATATTTGCTTATCGTGTGATGTAGTTATATAACATGTTGGAATATGGAGTAAGTATTAATTTAAGGAAGATAAAAGTTAATATTTACTAAAATGTTGAGTATTTACCTTATGTGTAGGTAAATGTCACCACGTTGCGTTTTATTTAGTCATAAGATTTAAAATGAAATTATGGTTTAAAATGAAACTGAAACTTGAAATGAGTTATAAAATTTCCAAATGATAATTTGGAGGGCGTAGTTAGTCCCGAAATGTGCGAGATAGTCGAAATAAGTACCATATTGTATTTTGATGTTTCGGGCACTTTTGACTAGTTATAGCTTAAATGTGTAGTTGCGAGTCATTTTATCGCGGTATTAATCATTTAAGTTGGGAATCTTAGACTTAAGCCACGATTTTTGTCTTGCCTTTCATTTATTTCTCTTAGTGCATTTATTAAACCTAGAGTGAGAGAGAGAATAAGAGAACTTGTGGAGAAAGAGAGAGATTGAAGATTTGGAGATTGATCTTGCATTTATCTTCCTCAAATCTGAATTTTCAAGATTAAGACAAGTTTTCTACTTGCTACTATGTGATTTAAGATGAATAATTAGTATTGATAGTTGTGGATTAGTTATGGTTTAACAAAGTTAGGGTTTCCTTGGATTTATGGGTTTTGATTCCTTTGAGGTTGATTTGGATAGGTATTGGTGTAAATCATTGTTTTTTGATGAATTAATAATCAGTTGGTGGAATGAAATGAGCTTATTTTGGGTAGTTTGGAGTTGGGTGAATTTGGGAGTCCAAGACTCCATAGCCAAACTTGGCAAATTCGCAGGGTCGAATCGATTCGACCATGTCCGAATCGATTCGCCCAAGGGGCAGTTTACAGGTTTGTAAACCCGAATCGATTCGGGTTAAGGTCGAATCGATTCGGCTGAAGCAGAAAGTTTGATTTGTCATCCGAATCAATTCGCTTTTGGGAGAATTGATTCGTTGACTGGGGCGAATCGATTAGGCCCTAGGGCGAACGATTCGGAATCAGGCTATTTTTGAGTTGTTTTTCCATCTCACTTTTTACCCCTTTTCTTTAGGTTTAGGACCTAGGAAACTTTTTGTATGAAGTAAACTTAGATTCCTAGAGTCTTAGTTGAGTTGAGTCATTACCCTACGTTAGGAATGGGTTTAAGGGGGCTTGTTCTTGAGGTGTACCAATTTGAGGTTAGGGCATTTCTTCCCTTTAGTGCATTATTAGGAGTCTAGGAGTTGTAATCCCATACTTGGAGACTTTAGGGGCTCAAGGGAGTTATATAAAACCTTGGAACTGGTAGAATTATTGTGATCACTTGGAGAATAATTCGGGACTTAAAATATGATGAATATCAATGAGAATATTCACTGATTATGGTTTCGAATAAAATGAACCATACTTGTGGATAATGGAAATGAAAATGAGATTTAAATGGCAAATGCTAATTTACTTAAACACACCTCTCTAAATGCTATCATGAGGGAAGCTCGCGCATGAGGTGATGTCCCCTAACTAATGAATGCAGGGAGACTATAGTCCTCGGACATATGCGGGATTGTTATATGTTTTATTTAATGCTAGTGAGGTAATTCCGGGTGTGGTTATGACTCGCTCGCAGACATATGGCCACTTCCCGACGTGCGTTAGGTGCCCAAGTTACCTTTTTTGATAGGCCCTGGAAGATGATAGTCATTTAGAGGCGCGCCCAGTGGGGAAACTCGGAGGGGCGGTCTTAGAATCGTTATATGTATAAGAATATAACCATTCTGAATTCAAGTGGGACTTGAAATATGTGAAATGCCATAAGTGAATATGATGGTAATTATATTCCTGTTAAGGAATGAAAATTGAAATGAAATGATGAATAATGATGGAGACTTTTAATTAATGAAGTCTAATTATATTTTCTCGCTTAATTGAATGAAAGCTATCATCATTTAAATTGTTCTCCTATGCTTAACATTATGTTGTTAGATTCTCATCTTCATCATTCATGATTAACTGTTCATACCTATCATGCTTCTTATTCATCTGGTAATCATATAAAATCGGGCCCTGACCCGTTCATTTTTCTTGTTGTGTATGAATTTGTATCCGCTCAGGTGCTCCGCCGCAAGGGCGCCCGTTTTGATATTCCTACTCCTATGCTTTTGAGGAGCTGTAAGATTTTACGGATATTACAGGATGTGTTGTTAGACGCCTTCATTTTTGTATTCTAGATATGATCGGGTCTTTCACTCAGGCGTGTGGCCCAAACTTTTGTAACTATTTAATGAATATATTATGTAACTTATTGAACTGTGGAAATACGTTGTATGTAACTGTTGACCGACAGCATATCCGGTCCTCTTATTGTATATTTGTTATGGATTTAATATAAGCTCTTTTGGAATTCCACTTTCTCTTCAGATTGGGTTGTTTAAATTATTTTCTTAACTTGTAATAAAACTAAATTAAAAAATTTTGGCAACCCGTTTTCTGAATTATTGGGTGGTTTTCCCGTATACTAATTTTATTGTTGTGATGCTGAGAATGATTCCATCCATGACTCCGTTTTATTGGAGTATCGAGCTAGCCACCCCTTATTTCGGATCACGGGTTGTCACAGATTATTCCCGAGAAGGGAGAACCCAATGGGCTTCTTCTCATTTGCTCGAGGGGTACAGTAGTGGGGGTGGGGGTATTGGATTAAAAGATATTTGTTGCCTACTCATAAATGGAGTGGCAAAGTGAACCATTGGTGGAGATGATTATTGTTTATCTTGTGGTGATGAGAATCCAGGTTGGGTGAGGGAGATGAGAATCCAAGAGGTGTCCCGTCATCATTTGGTATGTTATCTCCACTGTTGATCAACATTACCTATAATAAAAGAGCAAAGAATTCATTATACTAACATGTTCACGACTAACTAATCATGTTTATGGATATATATATATATATATACACCTTCTCATAATAGAACTTCAAAATATGTTCAATGTGACTAATCTCTATCCATTTAGTATTACTTTTTATAAATCTATGGATTTTTGCACGTGGCCAACTAGTAGAAAGTGTATTCATGATTGATGTATAGATGTCCATGACTTATTGGCAATATTCAATTTATTGTGTATATGCCACGAGACACCACAGTCTTGGTCAATGCTCTCTTTACGTAGTTGTATGAACAATGGGTGAATGTTTTTTCTGCCTACTTTAACAGTGTAAGTAACATTAGGTCTACGTAAGGATTATATAGGAAAAATATATTCTCGACTACCTTATCCCATCTTTTTGTTAGGGAAAATATAATACGATCGAATATGTACGCTTGTGAGAGATGAACTCCACGATTTGCAAGGTAGTTAAACTGTTCAGTCTTTTATATTCCCATACTTGTAAATATGATTACCCTGTAAAAGATATATAAGTGCGGTCCAATTGCAACCTCTCGTACTCTTGTAGCCAGTGATTTCCACCGTGTCTCATTTTTCCTAAGAAAAATATACGAGGGTGTGAATATGAGTCCTGCAAGTAATGCCTCTAATTAATCATTAACTAGTTATTATTTTTCAACCGATCCAATTTAAATTTATCTTATTTTATTTAATACTAACATTTTTATGCATCCTTCCGTCTATTTGCATTCACCTTACCAATATTAGCAAGTCCAAATTAAGTTTATTGTATTTATATTAATCCTAAAATTACTATATGTCCACCAAATGTGTAACCCCCTCCACCACCTTGTGTTTACCCAAACAACAACCACTTAAGAATGGGTGAACACAATTACAACAGTCAACCAAATAGTATTATGCATATTATTCACCCGCACAATATTAGCAACTCCAAATTAAGTTTATTTTATTTAAATTAATCCTAAAAATACTATATGTCCACTAAATGTGTGTGTTATAACAGTGAACTAAAAATATGTACAATTTAAATTATGCCCGTTATACACGTATACGTAGTTATAACAATCAACCAAATAGTTATAAGACTACGTTATGTAAAAGAAAAGATAATTAAAGTTATCTTAATAAAGAAAGCACCTATAATTAGTTTAACTTAAGTTATTGTTTTCCAATTGCATGTGCACATAAAATGAGGAGAAAATATGTATATATATATATATATATATATATATATATATATATATATATATATATATATATATATATATGTGTGTGTGTGTGTGTGTGTGTGTGTGTGTGTGTGTGTGCGTGTGTGTGCGTGTGTGTGTGTGTGTGTATTATACATGTGCATGAGTTTGTATGTGTTATAGAGGGAGTATAACTCATTATAGAAATAGAGACACACCACACCTTCTTATTAAAATATGTTAATGAAAACGACCCAAGGGCCCCCGAATTTAAATCCTTATACTTAAAATCAATTTCCTTGTTGAAATAGATATGCGAAAGCGTAAAGGTGATGGTTCAATAAAACGAATTACCAAATTTTAATTTCTTCATAAATTAAAATTAAACCAAGTGAAAATATGATTAATACACACACACTATTGATTTCACTTAAACACAATTAATTCATTCAAGTCCTAGAATTTGACTAAGTCATATTTATCATTATTTCCAAGTTAGGTCAAACCAGTTTTAACAATAGACTTGAATTAAATAAACTTTACCCAAATATAATTATGCACCAAATTAAATTAAGTGTGACAATTAAAACCAATTTTATCTTGAATTATCCTAAGCATGAGTTCTAAGTCATTATGCAAGATAAAATAAATTAATCACACTACGCCGCAATGTACGAGGAAAAACTCACAACGGGAAACAACCTCGGACGGCCCTAGCCTCAAATCCACTAAGTACGGAATTACATTTACAAGACAGATGACTTACTTCCTCAACTCGAACCCTCTCTAGCCTTGACACGTCTTCTTGTAATCACCTCTTCCTAGCGGATAACCACGGAGCTCCACCGTGATCTTGGACTCACCAATCGGACAATAGTTCCACCGCCAACCACATGTGGTGTCTTTTACCACATGAGAATTTCGCAGCAAAACGAACTCTTTTTCTTTAAGGGATGTAGAAGAAAACCCAAACAATCTCTTCAATTCGGTGTAGAGATAAATCCGGTGCCAAACTCCAAGCAAGATGTATATATATATGAACTTGGATAAACAAAATAATGGGTGTGTATGTGTTTTTTGATGAATTTAATCCATGAAAATCAAACACAAAACATGGAAATTTTTCTTAAAAGTTTTGCTCTCAAAAGACTCTTAGAATGTGAAAAAGTTGTCTACAAAAAGTTAGTTCCCGCACTTAAGAAGTATGTCAAAAAGGAAGTGAGGCAAAGTAATGGAAAAGTGGAAAAACTGGCTTAAAACTGTTCCCGCTGTTTTTTTGTTAGAAATCTCGTTCGAACGAGACTTCTAACGAAGAGACAGAACGAAAAAAAAATCTCGTTTGAAAACTGGTTCCAACGAATTCTCATTCGAATGAGGTCGTTCGAAAGACCTATCTAACAAGTTCTTAGGCCATGGTTCTAGATAATTTCGATACAAACGCGTGACCGCCAGTTTCGTACTTTTCTGATTTTTTTTGGATTTGATATGATTTTTCTACTGAAAGGTGTCCGAGAACAAAATATTTAGAACTACAAATTCAAAAAAATTTTAACAAAAAAATACTAACACCCAAAATAAATTTCTAAAATACACAAAATAAATAATGTTCCAAGCTTCTATATATATATATATTAAAATGCATTCATACCTTAGGAGTAATGGAACCATGTTGATGGCATAGAAACGAGGCACAACACACACGACATTTGATGAAGCTTTAATATCTTGGCCGCTACGTCTTCAACAAACACGTCATAGGCTTGAATGGATAAACTTGAACTCTATCCTATGACTCAAATGTTTTTGTCCGGAATTGAGCCAAAACTACAAAGGACTCAATTGGAAAATGTGTCCTTACAGTTAATCAATCATGTTTGTAATTAATTACAATCAATTCATGTTATAAGGCCAAGGGCACATCAAATCGTCTATTTAACCGTTACAATCAATCCATAGCATGTGTGTCTATCTCTCTCTCAAACACTTTCTACACCATTATTCTATCACACACACTAATTCATACTACCACACACACACAATAATTCATATATATCTTTCAATAAAAATTTAACAAAATACACACAAAATATAATTTCCAACTTGGCCCAAAACCCTAACTTTCTTCACACCCAAATTAAATCCATCATTTTCACTCTCAAGAATCTTAAAATCAGACTCGTTACTTATATTACTGTTACTGTTACTATTACTATTATTAGTACTAGCATGTAACCCGCACGATGCGAGAGCGTATTATAAAATTTATTTAATATACGATTAAAAAATCATAAACAAATCAAATTCAAAATCAAGGACAAATAAATACTTTGGTAATATTAAATGAAAGAAAAAGTTCCAGATTTAAAAAATAGTAGACGTTTAAATCAAGTGATTGCACCATATTACTTTGATAAGAAGCAACAATCAAATCAAAACCAAAATGAATATTAGGGAGAAATGACAAAGAATTAGGAAGAGAGAGGGAAGTGGAGATAAGAAAATATAGAAAGAGAGAGGATATGAAATAACATAAATGGAGCGTCTTCGATCTCCGTAATGGTATAGTTGGAATTATGCTAATCTGAGAGCCAACATACATCTCGATCAAAAAATAGCACCAGGCATAATATTGGCATATTCAAACACAAAAATGCTAAAAATTCAAAACACATACCTAATTTAAATAATATTGTAAACCAATAACAAAAAATGCTTCAAAATATCCACATTACATCAACACATCTGTAACAAAAAGAAGTTAATTCTTCATTGAAAGGTGCATATATACTTAGGGCTAAAAATACCAAAATCCACATGAAATAGAATAAATTATGGGGAGACCCTTAGTCAATTTTTATCAATTTCATCTCCTATTAAATCAAATAGGTTTTTTCGGTCTAGTCCTTGGACTAACAATTTTGGACAAAAAAAACGGCGAACCAAATTTTAAACGATTAGGTCCAACATATAAATACCCCCAATTTAAAAAAATCATAAACCTAATCGTCTATTGGAGTTTTCTCTGCAACTAATGACTATTCTCCGAAATCGAAAATAACATCAATCTTATGCTTTGATCGTCTGTCCTATAATCGATTACAGTGTTATTAATCGATTCTACCTGTATCACTTGGCTCTATCATTTGTAAGTTTATCTTTATCAGCAGTTGATTTTTCTATTTTCGATCGATTACAATAAGTATATGTCCTTTGTTTTGATTCAAGAGACTCATTATAATATTCATTCATGTGATTGGATAGCTTTTTATATGTTATATATGTATATGTTTTTAATTTGTGTTTTTTATGCATTTATGTTTGGATTCTTGATAAATAAGTTATATTTATCAATATTTGTAATTGTTAGTTGAATGTGCTGAATGAATATTATTGATGTTTCATTCTAATTTTAAGAGTCCTTGATTTTGATTTGGTATTGAATCACTTATTGATATAGGTCCGCGCCAGCGGAAATAACCAGTTCGATATTAGTTTTCAAAGTACACGCAGTGTTTATAAAGTACACGTGATTGATTTTTTGATAATATGTGTGTGCTTTATTGCTTCATGTATAGGTTTTTAAAAAGTGCCTGTAAGTTTATATTAATTATAAATAAATATTTTGATATTTCATGCATTAAATTATTGCACACATTTTTAGAATTATTGACCTTGAAGTAAATGTTTTTCGTCTCTGTTTTACTGTAGGACATTATGGTAAGTAGTGTAATAGCAAGGTGTTGTTATTTGGATAATATGGCTTGTATTGAAATATTTGAAGATAGCTCATTAGATTTCATATGCAATGAGTTGTGTATTAGGTTTACTAATTTGAGAAGTGGGTTTTTCATTGAGGTATTCATTTGGTGATGAATGTCGGTTCATGTTGGTTTGTGACAACGATGTTTGTTGTATGTTGCGGTCCCAATTGATCGTGAAAGCTAATTTCATTTGGATATATGTCATTGATTCATTACCATTTCCATGTAATACATGTCGTGAACGGGTTGACTGCTCTAATCGAATTTTTAAAGGGGTTGACTGCAGTAATACAAGTTCTGAGAGGGTTGACAGTGGTGATACAAATACACAGAGGTTAGAGTCTTTATCATCAGGCACTAAAAATGATTTTAATAGTTGCATTGAAAATGACTTTTATCTTGGAGAAGTCTATCTTTCGAATGATTAGAAGACTTATATAAGTCATGAGCAGCAGTGTTTTAAAGGAGGTTTAGTGGAATTTCGGGATAAATTACGAAAGTATGCCGTTGAGGTTGGGTTCAAGTATGTGTATTTGAAGTATGATAAAACTCGAGTGACGACTGAATGCTCTAAAAAGACTACTGAGAATTGCATGTGGAGAATTCATGCTTCATTATCTACAATAAATGGATACTTTTACATACGTGAAATGAATAATGAGCATACATGTAGAGGTGTCTTTCGTAGTCCGTCAGCCAAAATGATAGCCTCCAAGTTGGTTTCAACATTGGTAGCTGATGATCTTAGAGATAAACCGCTATTGAGACCAATTGATGTAGTTAGAGATATGAAGAAGAATTATGGTCTTGATATAGCTTATCAACATGCATGGCGTGCGAAAGAGATGGCTGCTGTTGATATACAAGGTGATGAAAAGGTTTCTTATGCATTAATGAATAATTATCGCGACCTTCTATTGCAGTATAATCCTGGGTCGCATTGCATCCTTGACGTGGAACATGAGAGTAAAAAATTCAAGAGAATATTTGTAATGTTTAGAGGATGTATTTATGGATTTCAATACTGCAGACCTGTTTTATTTCTTGATGGTGCCTTTTTGAAGAGCCGTTAACGTGGAACAATACTATCAGCTACTGCAAGGAATGGGAACAATGGTAAATGAATTATAAATATTTTATTTTGTGTATTGCATTGAAATTTTGTTTGTTCCATTCCATATCATCAAAATATAAGCATAAAAATATAAAATACCTTTGAAGGTCTTTGTTTTAGTTCACGTGTACTTTTTATTTTTCTGCGTGTATTGTCATGATATGTCTTATTATGTGTAATACTAAGTAAAGTACACGCATAGTGCATGTAAAGTACACGTGAATGTTTTTGTTAATGTCACGTGTACTTTTCATTTTTATGCGTGTACTTTGATGATGATGATTTTATGTGTAGTAATAAGTAAAGTACACGCATTTTACATGGCAAGTACACGTGAATGTTTTTGTTAATTTCACATGTACTTTTCATTTTTATGCGTGTACTTTGATGATAATGTTATGTTGAATACAAACTAAAGTACACGCATTTTACATGTCAAGTACATGTGAATGTTTTTCTTAATTTCACGTGTACTTTTCATTTTTATGTGTGTACTTTGATGACAGGTATTATTATTTAGAAATAATAAAGCAAAGTACATGTTAAAAATGTAAAGTACCTTTGAATGTTTTTGTTTAGTTCACCTGTACTTTACATTTTTATGCGTGTATGTTGATGTTAGTCTTGTTAATAATAAAGCCAAGCAAAAGATTGGAAAGTAAACGTGCATGTCTTTTTATCTTTATCATGTGTACGGTACATTTTTATGTTTTCTCCTGTTATTTACAAACAATTTAAATTAAACACAATATATTTCCCATGTGTTTTAGGGTCTGCGCCAGCAGCATCAATATACAAAGTGTCGTACATGGATATGTTATTTATTTTAACTTTGATATATTTTTATATTTCAGGAATTTTTCCTGTTGCATATGCTGTTGTTGATTCTGAAACCGAAGATAACTGAATGTGGTTTCTAGTCAATTTGCATAGTGCATTAGTTGAGCAATATCGAAACATAACATTTATATCAGATCGAAACAATGGATTACTTGAGGCTGTTTCGAGGGTCTTCCCGTTGTCTGCACATTCCTACTGTATACATCATTTACAAAGGAATATAAAAAAAGTAAATTCGTGGGAATTGTGCTGTATTTTGAAAGAAAATTGTTAAAGATTTTTTGTCTTGTGCATATGCTGTCTCAGTGGATGTATTTCACAAGAATATTGAAGCATTGAAGAAGGAAGGAGGAGCTGGTATTGTCGATTTCATTGATAGTTTGCATCCCGAAAATTGGTCATGTGCATATTTCCCTGGTAACCGGTATGGTGACATGGCATCTAGTGTTGCGGAGTCATTCAATTCATGGATATTGGAGAAAAGGCATTTACTAGTAATGAATATGCTTGATAAATTGAGAGTGAAGATTATGAATTTCAATGCAAACAAACTTGTTGAGTCTGACACTTGGACAATTGAGCTATGTCCATTTTTCAAAAGTTACTGAATGAAAATTGGAATAAAATCCGACACAAGTCAAAATGTATTTGAAGTTCATTCAGAAGTACGAGCAATAGTTGACTTAGGAGAAATGACTTGTTCTTGTAAGAGTTGGCAGATTAGATGTTTTCCATATTCTCATGCTGTTTGTGTTGTGCGGAGGAAAGGGACCAGTATTTATGATTATATTGAGGAGTAATATAAGGTATCTTTTTACAGAAAATCATACTCGATACCTATAGTTCCTCTTCCTGATTTGATTTCCTTAAATATTCCTATTCCTGAAAAATCCATCTATCCTTCCAACAATGACTAAGAGACCGATAGGCAGGCCAAGAAATAAGAGAATAAAGTCTTCTGGTGAGATCACAGTAAGGTAAGTTACTTGCTCGAGGTGTAGTAAAATGGGTCATTACAGGTCTACTTGTAAGGAACCCATTTGACTATTTTTTAAATTGTTGAATTCATTCATTTTAACCATTTGATTGAATAAATTAATTAATAAACCATTTGTTTCACATAAATGAATGTAATTTATTTTTAAGTCTCATTCTTCAGTTTGTTTTTTGTGTTGCTGTACACATATTTTTCATAAAACATACATGATCATTATTCCTTGTGTTCACGTGTACTTTACCTTTGTATACGCATGTTATGTACAGTACACGCGCATTTTGATGTCCAAAGAAATTTTAGGTATTTTAGCAATAGTCCCATTTGTGAAGGTTTTGTTTGTCCTGATCCCATTTGACTTTTATATTCATAATTAGTCCCATTTAGCAGTTGTGGATGGTTACAAATGCATTCCGAGAAAAACGTGGACTGCTATATGGGGTGTGATTGTATTATTGTTCAGAGGCATTTTAATTTCCACATTCATTGAATAGGACTAACAACAACAAATGATATATCTAGGATCGGAGGCAAGATGATGATCAAAACTGGGACTAAATGCCGAAGTCCCCAAGAAATTTTATCAATGCATGTCCTTGATTAAATATACGTGTATTTTATTAAGTACGCGTATATTAATAAAGTACACGCATTTAAAAATAGATTTGGTCAGTTCAATATGCGTGTACTTTATAAAAGCATGTGTGTACTTTACTTAATGTACATGCATGAAGTAATAATATGCGTGTACTTGATGAAATGTGCGTGTACTTTTTGAAGTACACGCATTGATAATTAAAGTACACGCATTTAAACATAATTGTACATGCATGTTTTAGCAAAGTACACGCATATTGATATGACAAAAATCTAATTCAATATACGTGTACTTTATGTATTCTGCATGTAATTTTATCAAGTAGACGTATATAAATGCATGTACTATTTGGAAAATGGTTTTGGACATTACAATGTGCTTGTACTTTATAAAAGACATTTGGGTCACTCATATTCTTAAACTCCTATGGGTATTATGATCCGCGCCAGCGGCATTATTATACAAGTATTTCAATAGGTGTCTACTTTATAGACTATGCGTGTACTTTATAAAGTACACGTGTAATATATAGAGTACACGCATTTATATAATATTTTGGGACAATATCTTGAGTACACGCATTATTATACAAGTATTTCAATAGGCGTGTACTTTATAGACTATGCGTGTACTTTATAAAGCACACGTGTAATATATAGAGTACACGCATTTATATAATTTTTTTACATGAAATGATATTAATGTTTAAATTTTTAACAATACACGTGATCATTTTTATAAGGGTTCACGGGTACTTTACTATATTGGGTGTATGACATAACTCAGAACACATTCATGAAAGAAATAATTTTTTTATTAAAAATAAAAAAATCAAGTACATTTTTTTCAAATAAAGAAAGCTGAAAAAACTAAACAAGGCTTATAGTAGGGATGTTTGTCAAAGGCATCCAGGGTGTCAGGGAGAGAGTCAATTAAATTCGACCAGTGTCGAATTTCTTCTTCTATGACAGCTACAAGGCCTTCATGGAGAGCCTTCTTCTCCTTCAGGTTTGCGATTTTCATGGGAACTTCTTGTGTATATAAAGACATGAGTTCTTCATGTGTTTAAGGAGGGTCCTCATCCACATCAAATAAATCTATGGGATTGTGTGGAAGTCCAGAATAGCCTTCCCTCACATATGTTTGAAACTGCTCAAAGGCAGTTTCATATGAGGAAATATTTTCCTTAATTTGCCTTATTTTTTTTTTCTTTCATCTCTCTCAAGAGTTTCTCGCAAGTTTTCTGCTGGAATAGTCATTATGTTATCTTTACCCTAGATGTAATGGTTAAGAAAGGAACAAATATTACTCTTTTATAGGAAAAGTGAAAGTTATTTATTTCTTGACCAGAAGTAGTTGGGAAGTGAGTAGTTGAGCTTAATAAATTGATTTTGGTTATTGTGTCCTTAATGAATTGTTCAAAGTAGTTTTCAATTAAAATAATAAATAATTATTATATTAACCAGTGCGTGTACTTTAGTAAAAATGCGTGTACTTTGAAGAATTCATTGGTGTACTTAGTAATTATCCCTTGTATTTTTCGTGAAAACTTCTTGTACATTGTTTCATAACAATCAGATGCATTGTTTTGTCTACACCTTATGTGGATTGTGGTCCGCGCCAGCGGGAAAAAACCATTTTGGTGTAATAAATATTGTAAACAATAACCAATATAACACAAAACAAATTACAAATATATGTTTTGAATTTCAATCACAATTTATAAAAGTTTTTTCTCCTTTCGGGGGAAGAAATATTTTGATAGAAGAATTTCCCCGAGTACATATGCTCTTTGTTTTAGCATGTCAGGGTCTTGAAACAATTTTTGCATTTCCTTGTTTCTTCTTATTTGTTCAATGTAGTACATGCAGAACACCCCACAGTCAACCCTAAAATTACAATAAAACAAATATACAAATTAGTATGATGTGATGAAATTTTTTGAAAGGATACAAATTAGTAATTTTTAGAAATGAAGTTTTTCTTACCCATTATATTGTTTAGGGCATTCATGATCTCTTATTAGGTAAAATTTGAGATCACTTTCCAGCAAGAAATCTACGGTCCTTCTTTCTTGATCTGTCAATGGATCATCATCCAATGTAAACTCATTTGGTATACCTTCATCAAACTTCCTCTGAATTTTGGAACCATTGTTTTTCATTGTTTCTGCTTCCGTCTTCAATAGGCACAGTATTTTTTGGAAGACAGAAAACTGTTAAAAAGACAAATATTTAGTGTATACAAATAAAAGAGTATATGAAGATTAAAGAGTGAAAAGTACACGCATAATATTAAAGTACACGCATATTTTATTTTTTCATATCACGTGTATTTTAAAATATAATGCGTGTACTTTGCCTAATGAGTTAAAAGTACACGCATAATATTAAAGTACACGCATATTTTATTTTAAAATATCACGTGTATTTTAAAATATGATGCGTGTACTTTGCCTAATGAGTTAAAAGTACACGCATAATATTAAAGTACATGCATATTTTATTTTTATCTATCACGTGCATTTTAAAATATGATGCGTGTATTTTTCCTAAAGAGTTAAAAGTACACGCATAATATTAAAGTACACGTAACTTGTATTGGTTCATTTCACGTGTATTTTAAAATATGATGCGTTTACTTTGATAATCTGGGTAATTATGTACAACTAATACAAAGTACACGCATTATATAATGCATGTGTACACGTGTATAATATAAGTACAAGTAAAATTACTAATTAAGTTTAGGCACTAACCAATTTTTTTGCATCATCGAAGAATGTTGTGTTTTTTTCCTTGTCGTTCGGTCGAAGGGAATCCATGTGGACCACTTTATTTTCTTTTTTGTATATCACATGTAATGTGAAATGTCCTATACCATGTCTTAGTACAATGAACAAATTATTACAAGTGCCTAAGTATTCAAATAAATCTCTGTATAACTCCCCCTTCTTATTAACTTCATTTGTGCTACAAGCTTCTATCTGAATAAAAATTATAGACATAGTGTTAATAAAAAAAATTGAAATTTTGTTTCTCAAAACTTTCGGTTTAATTGTACTTACCCAAAAATAATCAGAAAAAGTGTGTGAGTAGGAGAGCCCTTCCTCTGACAATTTTAACCTCAATACTTCACTAAAGGCAAGTATTATCTGTTTCACACAATATAAAATGGAGAGGAAATAATAATGTTGAAATTTAATGGATGTCTAATATTTGGACTACATACTTGGCTTGAAATTTCTTGATTGTTGAGGACTTCAAGTAAATCTTCCCATGGGACATATGAAACCAGCCCTTGAAAAATAAATTTCCTGCATTTTATATAATCAATAAGAATTGTATAATAATAATAATAACCTTATTCTTTTGCACCAAAAAAAATATAAATTAGCGAAGTGATAAATCATAAAACAATAAACTTTACCCTGGCTCAGCAATTTGAATAAACTCTTCAATCTTTTTCTTCGAAGCTTCATCGAGATATTTGTATGCTTCGATTGCTTCAAGCTTGACGTGAGTTTCCTTCATTTGTTCAGCTATTGTTAGACGGCCTTTTCTCAGCTTTGACTCTTTTTGTTTCTTAATTGGTTCATGCTTTTCGATTTCGCCGTCAGCTTTTCTTTTCTTCTGCCCTCTAGTAAGATGTCCTTTTGTTTTGGATATTTTGGGGGTGCCCTGAACTTTCTTTGAGGCTAGTTCAATCTTCAAACTCGAAATTTCGTCCATGAGTTGTTTATTAATGTTTTCCTGATATATTTAACAAGGAATGTTGGATTGTAAGCATTTTTTGAAACAATGATTCATTTTCTCTTACATGTATTTTATATAATACACGCGTGTATTTTAGTACATGCGTGTATTTTATAATATACACACGTGTATTATAAAATACGTGTACTTTATAAAATTTATAATATACATAAAATTTATTAGAAAATTAAGAAAGTAAAGTGTGTACTATATATCTATTGTATTTTATAGATACCTGGTCAGTTTTTTTCAATTCTGATTCTCCAAGCATTTTCTTCAACTCCGAAATTTCGTCATTAAGGATTTTATTATTGTTTTCTTGTAATATAAAAAAAATGTTATATTATAAACAATGCATTATTTTTAATAAAATAATGCATGTACTCTGCATTATATCTAATATCAAATAAAACTGCATTAAAAATACTATGAAATAAAACTGCATGTACTTTGAGAAAACTGTGTGTACTTTAAACGTGTACTTTAGGAAAACTGCGTGTACTTTAGGAAAACTGCGTGTACTCTACATTCAAAAGTACCTGTTGAGTTCTTTTCCACTCTGAGTCCTCAAGATTCTGCCTCAATGTCATCTTTTCTATGTCAGCATCTTTCCATTGTTGCAATGTATCATCATACTTTTTTTTTAGATCTTCATTAGTCAGAGACAGATATCCATTCTTTTGTTCCAAAATCCGTGTTGATTCTTCCTATTTTTTCAATGATTCATCCAATTCTTTAATTCTATCTGAGTCACTCATTGTGACTTGATCAAGCTTTTCTTTTAAAGAATTGTTTAACTCAACTAGTTGGGCATTTTCTACCTCCAACTAATTTAATAACTCTTTTTCCTTCAAAAGGTTGGAATTCTCCACCTTTAACTTCTTCATTTACTCATGGGCTTCAAAAAGTGAATCACGATCTACCTGACTCTGTACATTTAAAATGTCACTCTCGACCTCCAAAGAGGTCACCTTCTCAATTGCACCATTAATGTCTTCAGCTGCTTTAGATAGTTGGTTATTTTTTTCCAGCAATTCCCTTTTCAAAACAACAATTTGTTCCTCCAAATTAAGCTTTGGTTGATCTTTTCCCTTCTTTTTCTTTGGAGTCACAATGTTTTTAAGGGGAATATTCCAACCATGTGAAAACTCATTGTCATTAATATCTTCAGCAACTTTTTTTGATGATGAATCAGCATGTATAGGACTTTCTATAGATATGTTCAAAGAATAACTTGGCCCTTCAAACTGAGATTCCTTTTGTACAGGACAGTCCGTACAAGCTGGTTTATTTTTAGCCTGCTTCAAAGTTGTTGTTGCGATGTCATTCTTCACAAACCATTATTTCAAAGATGACAACTTCCACTTCAGGAATTTTGGAGTATTTTCTTTATATTTTTCAACAGGAGAAATAATTTCAAATTTCTCACATGCCCAATACTGTGATCATACAAAAAACAAAATGAATTTAATACTTGTATTACTTAGGGATTCATAATGGAAAGTACAAGAGATTTGTTCAAAATACACGCAAAATTAAACGTGCAAATTTTACAATTGTATATTGAAAGTACACGTTACCATTTCAAATTACACTTATACTTTGTCAATATAATTTCACGTGTACTTTCTAAAGTACATTCATAATATTGACAGAAGATATAACAAGAGTATTTTGAGAGTACACTGATTATATTTACAAAACATAGTACACGTGTACTTTGTAAAATACAAGTGTACTTTAACATGATATAAGACGTGTATTTTCAAAATACACATGATTAAGACGTGTATTTTCAAAATACACGTGATATAAGACGTGTATTTTCAAAATACACGTTAAATATCAAGTGTATTTTGAATGAACAAGAGAAAATATCACATGTATTTTGAAAATACGCGTAATATTTTCAAAGTACAGGTAAGTATTGGTATGTAAATTTTAAAATATCAGGAATATCAAGTGTATTTTAAAAATACACGTGAAAATAAACGTGTATTTTCAAAATACACCTGAATTTATCACGTGTATTTTGAAAATACACGTTAAAATAAACGTGTATTTTCAACATACACGTGAAAATATCACGTGTATTTTGAAAATACACGTGAGTATTGGTATGTAAATTTTGAAATATCAACATGTTTTTTTGCTCACCAGTAGGAAAATGACACATCCAGTAACTGTGCTAGGTTTTGAACTTGCTGACTTGTAAAATTCAATTGTACTTTCACATGATATAAGACGTGTATTTTCAAAATACACGTGATTAAGACGTGTATTTTCAAAATACACGTGATATAAGACGTGTATTTTTAAAATAGACGTTAAATATCAAGTGTATTTTGAAAGAACAAGAGAAAATATCACATGTATTTTGAAAATACACGTAATATTTTCAAAGTACAGGTAAGTATTGGTATGTAAATTTTGAAATATCAGGAATATCAAGTGTATTTTAAAAATACATGTGAAAATATACGTGTATTTTCAAAATACACGTGAAAATATCACGTGTATTTTGAAAATACACGTGAGTATTGGTATGCAAATTTTGAAATATCAACATTTTTTTTGCTCACCAGTAGGAAAATGACACATCCAGTAACTGTGCTAGGTTTTGAACTTGCTGATTTGTCAAGTGAATGTATGAGAAACTCATGCACAGCAGATGCCCAATCATATTTATTCATTTCCTCAATATTTTCAATGTATTTCAACCAAAATTCTCCAAGGGTGAAGTTTGAGTTGGAGAAAAATAACGTGTTCAAGAAGTGGAGACACACAATTTTAACAAAATCAGCAATTCCTTCATCTGTCTCCAATTCAACTGATTTCTTCAAACCATTCAAAATTTTTGACTTTCCAATTCTTTTTGAGAAGTATCGTGCTTGTAATCCAGATTTTTGAGCAGTATTCGGTCGCTTTTTCAGTTCTATTGATATTAAACCCACAACCAGGGGTATGCCAAATATTTCACTTATATCTATTGGCATTATTGGAATACTACTCTTCATACGAAAACTTTTGGTTTCCATATTGTACAGCTCGATAATTGATAAAATATTTTTATCCGTCTTCTTGTGGTCCACTTCTACTACTTTCTCACTGTAGTAGGCATTGAAAAGCTCCCAAAATGGAGTCATCTTAAGAAGTTTAATATGGCTATTGTTTATTTTATCTTTAATCTGATGCAAATCATGGAGAAAACTAACAATATTTGACCGATATTGGTCATTCTTCTTTGCAGGACGTTTAGCTTCCAATGCCACACTAGAACTAGAACTGGAACTGGAACGGGATGAAGAACTACCATCAGAACTGCTCTTTTTTGTTTCTTTCCTCTTCTTGCCTTCATCTTCATCCCCATTATATTGATCTATAAACAAAATTTAAATTACTAACCTATAATGATATGTATAAAAAATAAAATACATGCGAATTAGAATAAAACATAGACTAAAACAATAAAATACAAGCGTATTTAACAAAAGTACATGCAATATTCTCACAAATAATTTATACAAGTATCATCAAAATACATGCCAAAGGCGATAATATATATCGTCAGTTTCATGGTAATACCTAACAGAGGTTGTTCGACAAGTCAAAAATCAAGATTCTCTACTCCTAACATATTCAGTAAAGAAGTGATACAATAGTTGAATGTTAAAAGCTCCAACATTATCAAAACCCCTTAAGCAATACTGCTCAATTCGTTTAGCTAAATCCTTCGGTTTCGATTCAGTTACTTGAAATTGTTGCACATCAAAAGTGCAGTAAATGTCTTAATAGTAGTAGTAGAAACCAAGTAACCTTTTAGCTCTATCATTGATGCGAAGGAGAAAATGAATTTCGTCATCATTAGTACTATTCACTGTCAATGTAAAAGGTTTTGTATTGTTAAGATCTTCGAACGTGCAAGCAGCAGTTTTGTAGTTGAACATGCTTGATCGTACGATTCCTAAACAATAACACAACAATACAAAATAGTACACTCATATGTAATACCCCGTATTTTCGTGATATTTATTTTTGGGGATTAATTGAATTAAATGAGTATTAATTGGAAATTAATCCGGATAAAAATATTAACGAGATGTGAGTTAGTATTTGATTATAATGTGTATATTTGGCAATATATGAATATTGGAAATATTGAAATTGTCGCGAGATTGAAATACGGCAATTTGGGAAATTTTGTTGGGACGCGCGTGACAGTCGCGTCAGGAATATAATTATTTGAATTAAAAAGTGAATTTTATTTTTATCACCCGTATGGTCATTTTTAGTGCGCCAACGCGTTCGGAAGGGTCGAAATAGTCAGAAAACACTAGCCAGGGGTTAAGTTTGGGTTCCGGGGCATTATTGGGCCATACCGGTAACTTATAGGGGCATTTTGGTAATTTCAAAAATCTGGGAATTAAAACCCACGAAAATTAGAAACAAAAAATCTGACTTATTATTTATCCACTAAACCCACTAACTACACTAAGGGACTTAATGGGCTACGGGAGAAGTTAAGATATAGTTCCAACTTGCCAAAAACCAACCACACCTCCATTGTCATCATCCTTAGAGAAAAACTTGTAGAGAGAGAGAGATAAGAGAATTCTGCAGAAAGAGAGAGGGAGAACAACTCAGCCTTCAAGAATTCAACATCAAATTCAGAGAAAGATTAAGGCAAGTGGTTTAATTACAATTGATTCAATGCCATGCTTTTCCATGTTTAGGAATTATCGAATTTATCTTGGAAGATGATATAGACCCATGAATTGAAAGTTTAAAACTATGAACTATGTTAGGGACTGCATGTAGAAACATTCTGGACGAATTATGAACTCAGAATTATGACCCTTGATGATTTAAAATCGGATTTTAGAAGAAGTTTATTAATGTTCTTGAAAGAAATAGAAATCTGGAATTCTTGATGAAGATTTGATCCATACAAAGCTCTTGAATGATGAATTATTGGTTTTAGAACGTTAACACTGTTGTAGAATAGCTGTATGATGATATTATAATGTTATCTTAGAGCTTCATGCTTGTTAATGGTGTTTTGGGTTGATTTGAAAACTGCAAAACGAAGCAGTCCGCAGCCTACCTGGTGCGATCGATCGATCGACATTCATCAGTCGATCGATCGACCACCATCGATCGATCGAAGGAAAAGGTCGATCGATCGACCTTCCCAGAATGAGTAAAGTTTTTTCCTATTTAAATTTTAATGATGTTAACCCTTGAATAATATTGTTGGAGACCATATGAATACCCTTAACCTTAAGGAAGACCAGTAGGCATGGTTATGAAATTTGGACCTTAATTAGAATTCAATTTGAGGAATTTTTCTAAACTAATGAAATTCGATAAGTGAGTTAATATTTGGGTTAATAGTGTAAATTTGAATACTTTGATGAAATGAGGTTTGGGGCAGAAGTAAGGACCTTAGGATTAAATATGTTATACGTGGGAATAATAGGAACTTAATAATCTATCTTAGATAGGTTTTAAGTATAAGAAACTACGACGTGAGACGTGTCGACAGTTTAACTTTTATATTATCGGGAGACGTAAAATATACAAATTTGGAATAATGGTATAAGGTTGTAGAGTATACCTTTATTAATATTGAATTATCTAAGATGTGTGAATGCTTAGTATATGATTTTTATATGTATGACATACCTACCATACTTGCTATCACGGGAGGTTACGTTCGCTTAGGGCCTTCTTATCCTTGTGTTGCCCGGATTTAGATTGGTACCTCGAGGACATAGTTCAAGAGAACGACTTATTTGTGAGTTAATAAGCCAGCTGATTATGGAGCGTAGGTATGTACGTGACCATGGATATGTTGAATTATGTTCGCCTCCATTTTTGTGTGTGGTGTTTATTCCAACAATTCCTGAGAGATTCGGAATTTGTGATCCTTATGTACGTGATGTACCGGGATGGATAGCAGAGTATGTGTGCACCGCAGCTTAGACTTTGGGTGCTTGTATTGTATATTTATGATGTGAATAATATACGGTTAAATAAAAAGGAAATTGCTATGTAAAATTGTGGGTATAGTAATTGTAATATTATGAAAAGATAAAAGGGGACAGATATCAATAAATGGTTTTGTTAATAATTGGGAATCCGAGAATTAAAGTAGAACTCTCTATTTAATTGTTAAGGTTGGAAATAAAACGTGAACCGAGTAGAAATGTTAGAAACTCTTTGGAACTAGATAGTTATGAGAAAACACATGAATGGGTACAGGAACGTTAGGAGTGCACAGTTAGACGAGAGGTGAGTATTTCATGTGAAAGCACGTCCTAACATGTATTTTGCAATTATTGTTTTAAATGTTGTTAAAGCACTTGCTGTTTTCAAAATACTCTCCACTTTCGGGCTCTGACCCGTTTGCTTTCAAATCTATTTTTGTAAAAACCATTTTAGGTGCCCAGCCACAAGGACACCATGCTTAGGATCCTCATTCAGGTGACGAGCTGTAGCTGTTTGTGGAAGTTACAGGACATTGATTATAGACGCTTCATCTATCTTGACTCTATACTCAGTATTTATCAGTTGTAGGGCATGTCGCCCATTTCTTTTATAGGCATTTCATTTATTTCAGTTATTCAGACTTCGGGCATGTAATTAATTCAGAATTCAGACTTGTCTTATTATTTTCAGTTGTGGGATTGTTGTGAGGAGTTTTCCTCCAGACTTATTACTATTGTTGGTTATTTCATTACTTCGTTATGGTGAATGGATTTATGTTGTTCTTCCATTATCCTTTTATTGCATGTTAATCAGACTTAATTTAAAATTTGGCAACTTACTTTTTAAATACTAGGTGGTTAGTAATCATTTAAATGTTTTCGACAGTGATGCTATTAACTGGACCAACTTGGCATTTTATATTAATTTAATAAAGGAGTAGCTACCCGGTATTTAATTAGTCGGGGTGTCACATCATAATACACATTAGTACATGGACATTGGATTGAACAAATTGAATTTCAATGTGCGTGTGTTTTCTAAATTTTTTGCGTGTACTTTCAACAAAATACACGCAAAAAATGAAAAAGTACACGCAATAAAACTAATTATTACCAAATAACATATCATTCAAATGCAGCTGGCTATTGGACAAAAAACACTCCTAAATATTAACAAAATAATAATACTTCTTAAAAACTCGTGGAATATCATTCAAATGCCGCTGGCGCGGACCAAAATAACATAGGATTGATCAAATATGGATTTGAAATTAATATCTTATAGAGTACACGTATAAAACATAAAAGTACAGGCATAATGAATTGAGAAATAGAATTTCAATGTGCGTGTATTCTGTGTATTTTGCGTATACTTTTAAAAAGTACTCTCTGTATTTTGCGTGTACTTTTAAAAAGTACACGCAAAATACACATAGTACGCGCAACACAGGGCTTGTACATGTACATATTCTATAGAGTACACGTATAAAACATAAACGTAAACGCATAATGAATTGAGAAATTCATTTTCAATGTGTGTGTACTCTGTTTATTTTGCGTGTACTTTTAAAAAGTACACCAAAATACACATAGTACACGCAACACAGAGCTTGTACATGTACATATTCCAATCATGTATATATTCCTAGTCCTTGATAAATTCTCGATAAATGATGTATACAGGAGGAAAAGTACGATTATGAAATACATATATCTAACATGCAAAAAGTGTGTTTTGCAATTAAAATGAGGGAAACAAATATATGATGAAATACATATCATGAAAAAGAAGAATGTGATTTCATCAGTCCATATGTCTACAAATTTATACATATGAGAACACAAAATACACAAGGACAAAAAGGTGATAAGAGAATGTATACATACTTGTTAGTGCTGTTTGGAAGAATTTGATTTAGAATATAAAATGTAGAAATTCAACAATTAGGGTTTGAAAGAAGAGAGATATGGTTTTGATTGAAGAGAGTTAGGGTTTTGATCGAAGAGAGTTAGGGTTTTGATCGAACAGAGTTTCTAAAGCTTCGATCAGGAGTATTTATATGTTGTTGTTGACCAAAATTTGATTGACAAATAGATTCATTTTGGGGTTTTGATCGAAGAGATGGTATGTGGGTACCCAAAATTTAGAACCATGGGCCTGGACGAGTAGCCCATTCCTGGCAGCCCAAAGTTCGGGCCCCTCATATCTTATATTGATCCGGTCTCCCCCACGTTCCCACAATTGGAAGTTATAGTGGAGATGGAAAACGTGGAGAAACCCATCACCTCCACTTACCTACATGTACATGTATATATTAAACCCTAGGTTCGGGCAAGAGGACAAGTTGTATTCTCTGTAATTACTCTCCAGAGTATATAGAAATAATATCGACTGCACCACCGTGGACGTAGGCACATCTTTGCTGAACCACGTACATCCTTTGTTGTCTGATTGGCATTTTGTATTCCTTGTTCTTCCTTGATAATTGCTTCTCTTGTATTTATTTGTGTTGCATAATAATTGTCACCATAATTGGTGCCGTCTGTGGGAAACGTTTATCTTTCCCTGAGAAGAGCCCACGTCAAGAAAGGAGTTTAAGATGTCTGGTCACAGCAGCAATGCCCCTCAAGCAGGAGATATTCAAGAGCCACCTGCTCCTCGAAGGATTAGGTCTGAAGTCCGACGTTCAGATCAGAGAGCTCGCCTGGAAAGACCAGCCTCAGAAGAAAGTCAAGGACCGACGAGGTCCACGCAGATATCCAGATTGATTGATGCGTACGAGGCAAGGCTCCACGAGAAGAGGGAGTCTTCTCGCAGATACGAGGCTGAGAATGCTCGCTTGAAAAGGAGACTGGAAAGACTAGAGAGGGAGCTTCGTCCTGATAACAGGAGATGCCCATATCGCACTCCTAGACCTCAGGCGAGCAAATCTCGCAGCCGAGGAAGGAGCCCTAGGCGAGAATCTCAAAAGGACGAAAGAGGCGAGTCAGACGACGACCTCCACGAACAGCTGTGAAGAGCTCGCCGCTACCAGAGCCCTGCTCACAGCGACGAGAACATACGAAACATGGTCCGTAGGGAGATGGGCCAGCATTCCGTTCACCACGGGACAATATCAACCAGAGAACTCGCGAGGTGAGCTCTCAAAACCCAGATGAAATCACCTTTCACAACGAAAATCGAAGAGGAGGAAGCTCCCAAGAAATTTTCCATTCCAAGGTTCAAGATTTACGATGGAAAAATTGATCCCATCAATCACCGAGATGCCCTGATGTGCCGCATTTTTTCCTAGAGCCTTCATGATGTAGCACAGAAGTGGTTCGAAAAGCTCCCTTACCGGTCGATCAAGAATTTCAAATCCCTAGTCGAACTTTTTACGGCCCGATTTATTACCAGTAGCTCCCATCCTAAAAGGATGGATGCTCTGCTAACAATGAAGAAAATGCCTCAAGAGACCCTCTGAGATTACGCGAAGAGGTACTAGGAGTTATTCAATGAGATTGAGGACTGCGCGGAGGAAGTGGCAGTGGCCTCCTTCAAAATTGGGCTCCCTAGTTCTTCCATCCTCTACCAGTCCCTGGCGAAGAAGGAAGCTATGACTATTGACGACCCAATGGCCCGAATTGAGAAATACGCAAAGGTGTAAGATGTCACCCGCCCTAATACAGGAGAAAACGGTCGAGCTAAGCTCACTACCAAGGGAAGTGAGAAAACTGAGAACCAGAAGAAAGGAGGAAAGAACGGAGGCAAAAATGGATCCAAGAACGGAGGGAACCATGACGCATCGAAAGTATTCCAGGCGGTCAACACCATCTTCAAAGAACTAATTTATAAAATTCTCGCGAAGATCAAAGATGAGCCATTCATCAAGTGGCCCGGGAAAATGGGAGGAGATCCCTTGAAGAGGAACAATGCGTTAAGATGCACTTTTCACAAAGAGGGAGGACATAAGACCGAGCACTACAAAGCTCTTGAGTCTAACCTCGAGGAGTTGGCCCAGTCCGGGCATTTGAACGACTTTGTGGAAAAGAGGGCAGAGAAAGTGGCTGCCAACAGAGAGGCGAGACCCGACAACGTGCTGGAGGATGATGCTGGACATGAGTTCGTCATAATCCACGGAGTATCTAACGTCAAGCAGATACAAGGTACTCAGCTCGAATGGAAATGAAAAAACTTACAGCGGTAATGCAGGCTTTTCAAATTGATGCAGCAAAGTCACAGTCAGGAAAGCGTCGACGAGCAGAGCACGTCAACTATAACAAGCATATTGTTTTCACGGATGAAGATTTGGTGGGAGTAAGGACCCCACATCATGATGCACTGGTCATTAAACTTCGGATAGCCAACTTTGATATCGACAAGCTGTTCGTCGATCAAGGAAGTTCATCCGAAGTAATGTACCTCGACCTATTCAGGAAATTGAAGTTGAGCGTCGCCGACCTAAAGGAAGCTACTGTTCCTTTGGTCGGCTTCGCTGGAAAAATGACCATGCCCCTGGGCAAGATAGTGCTGCCAGTTCGTGCTGGGAACGTCTCCAAGATGATTGAGTTTTTAGTAGTTGACATCGAATCACCGTACCAGGCCATCCTCGGCAGAGGATGGCTTCATGCGATGAAGGAGATCTCCTCGACCTACCATCAGAAGCTCAAGTATGTAACCGAGTGAGGAGTAATGGAGATCCATGGAGACCAAGCGATGGCGAAGAAGTGCTTCATAGCAGCCATCCGACCAAAGCCAGAGAAAAAGGCCGATCAACCCAGCGAGAAAGTTGAAGAAGGTGTGATACCTTCTAAGTAGAAATTAAAGTATGGAAGACCTGGAGTAGAGGAGACCAGGCTCCTCCCCTCCGAGCGTGTCACCGAGGAACTGGTAGAAGTTATGGCTGAAGTTGGTGACAGTAGCAGAGTCTTCCTGATTGGAGCATCCCTCACCGACTAAAAACAAAAGGAGTTAACGACCTTGCTGAGACACAACGTAGATGTTTTTGCATGGGAGCTATACGAGCTTCCTGGAATCAATCTTAGTATGGTCTGTCATCAGTTGCACGTCGACCCCACATTCAAGCCAATCATGCAGAAGGCACAGAGAACTGGACCCGAGAAGGCTAAAGCAGTCGAAAAGGAAGTCGAAAAACTGCTAGATGCAGGATCCATACAGGAAGTGCAATTCCCCAAGTGGTTGTCCAACCGAGTAGTAGTTCCGAAGAATAATGGGAAGTGGAGAGTTTGCATCGACTTCACTGACCTCAACAAAGCATGCCCTAAGGATAGTTTCCCCTCCCAAAGATAGACCAACTAGTAGATGCCACAGCAGCTCACGAGCGAATGAGTTTCCTGGACGCATACTCAGGATATCACCAGATCCCCTTGTATGCCCCAGACCAAGACAAAACGGCGTTCATCACAATAGTTGGGTTATATTGCTACAAAGTCATGCCATTTGGGCTCAAGAATGCAGGGGCAACCTATCAGTGGTTAGTCACCAAAATGTTCAGGGATCAAATGGAAGACACAATGGAGGTTTACATCGATGACATGCTCGTTAAGATCAAGAAGAAGGAAAATCACCTCTCAGACCTATCAAAGACCTTCGAAATCCTCAGGAAGTACCGAATGAAACTTAATGCGAGCAAATGTTCCTTCGGTGTCCAGTCAGGAAAATTTCTTGGGTATTTGGTCAGTAAGAGAGGCATAGAAGCTAATCCAGACCAGATCGATGCAATCAACAGGGTACAACCCCCTCGAACAATCCGGGACGTGTAGAAGCTCACTGAAATGCTCGTCGCCTTAAATCGCTTCATCTCCAAATCCTCCGAGAAGTGCAAATCGTTTTTCCCGCTTCTAAAGGGGAGTAAACTGATAGAGTGGAGCCCAGACTGCTCGCGAGCTTTAGACGAGCTCAAGTCCTACTTAAGCTCTCCACCGCTGCTTGTCATACCACATCAAATAGATTCTTTGTACCTGTACCTCTCGGTATCCAATCACACTGTCAGCTCTGCGTTAATATGCAAAGTTGTAGGAATCCAACACCCCGTTTACTACGCGAGCAAGACCTTATTAGACGCCGAGCAAAGGTACCTGCCATTGGAGAAGCTCTCCTTTGCACTTGTAATAGCCTTGAGGAAGCTGAAGCATCATTTCGAAGCTCATACTATCATCCTCCTTACATCACATCCCCTTAAGGTGGTCCTAAGGAAAGCGGACTTATCGGGCAGACTGTCTAAGTGGTCAGTCGAGCTCGGACGGTTTGACATCCAATTTCAATCAAGGACAGCTATCAAGGGTCAGATCCTTGCTGATTTGATAGACGAATTCACGGGAGAGGAACTCTCCGACCAACCTCAACCAACAAGGCAAAAGAAGAACCAAGCAACAAAGAGAACCTGGAGACTCTTTATTGATGGAGCCTCCAACTCAAAGGGGGCAGGGGTAGGCATTGTCCTCATCACTCTAGAAAACACAATCCTCAAACAAGGAATCAGGCTTGGATTTACAGCCTCCAATAACGAAGCAGAGTACGAAGCCCTAATAGCCGGTCTCCAAAAGGCACAAACTCTAGGAGCAAAACATTTACAGGTGTTCGGAGACTCTCAACTAGTCTCTAATCAGATAAGTGGAGATTACAATGCAAAGGATGAAAGAATGGCAGCCTACCTCGCCTTAGTGAGAGAATTAATGTCAAGCTTTGAAGAAATCAACATCTAGCAGTTTCCCAAGGGGCAAAACAGTCATGCTGATGCCTTAGCAGCCTTGAGTTCGGCAGTTGACTCTGACCTTAAGAGGGTCATCCCCATCGATTTCCTCATTTGTTCGAGCATTAACCACAACAGCAAGTTACCAAACGTGGAATAAGTACTCCAGGTGGGATCAACCCCCAGTTGGATGGACCCCTTAAGGGGATATTTAAAGGATGGCACGCTCCCAGATGACAAGAAAACTGCCCACCAAATAAGAGTCAAAGCTGCTCGCTTTCACTTATCCACAGGAGGCGACTTGTATAAGAAATCCTTCTCCGGTCCCTACCTTAGATGCATCCACCCAGGTGATGTCGAGCAAGTGCTACACGAGCTTCACGAAGGAATCTGTGGAAGTCATATCGGAGGAAGGTCTCTAGCCTTTCGAGCAATGAAGGAAGGCTATTGGTGGCCATACATGCAAAAGGACTCCGCAGTATATGTTCGCAAATGCCTGAAATGCCAATTCCACGCTCCTATGGCCCATCAACCCACCAGCGATCTAAAGTCCCTGTCCATCCCATGGCCCTTCGCCCAATGGGGAATGGACATCGTGGGACCGCTGCCTACCGCCGTCGACAATCGCAAATACATGTTAGTTGCGACTGACTACTTCATCAAATGGATCGAGGATGAATCCCTGGCGAACATCCGAGATGCTGATATGATAAGGTTCATATGGAGAAATATAATCACTCGGTTTGAAATCCTCAGAACCATCATCACCGATAATGGAACGCAGTTCGAAAGTGGCCCCTTTCAGAACTTCTGTAACGAACACGGGATCAGACACAACTTTAGCTTGGTGGCCTACCCTCAGAGCAATAGCCAAGCTAAAGCTTCCAAGAAAACTGTGATCGATGGATTAAAGAAGCGATTAGAGTGAGCCAAAGGCGCATGGGTAACAGAGCTACCCCATGTTCTATGGGCGTACCGAACCACTCCTCGACGAGCAATAGGAGAAATCCCATTTTCGCTGACATATGGCATGGAAGCAGTCATCCCACTAGAAGAAGGTTTGCCAACAATGAGATCCAACCTTGTCGACCAAGGCCTTAATGATCAAGCATTGCTCGCCGAACTCGACTTAGCCGACGAGCGTAGAGAGCTGGCCCTGGTGAAGCTAGCGAACTATCAGCAATAACTCGCGAAGTATTAAAACAAAAGGGTTAGCCCGAGGACGTTCCAAGTTGGGGACTATGTTCTAAGGAAGGTCCTGGGCAGCACAGTGAAGTCGTCAGACGGAAAGCTAGGCCCAAACTGGTAAGGACCCTTTAAAGTAACTAAAGATGATCTGCAAGGTGCCTATCACTTGGAAACGATGGAGGGCAGAGAAATACCATGAGCATGGAACGCAGCTAATCTCAAGAAATTCTATTTTTAGATCTTTTTCTTGTATTTCTTTTGTTATGAAAATAGAAGTTCATTTTACTTATTACTAATGAAAGTTACTTAGTTGGTTACACTCTGATTGGTGACAGTTGTATTCATCGCACATCTTTTCCAAATAACAAGCACTTTGATCACTATAGCAGGGGAATACCCCTCCTCAGGTCATCGTCATAAAACACGAGAGACCTCTTAGCGTTGCCCTTGGCAATATATAAAGCCCTACAGAGGATTCTTAGGCAATACAACCAAATCTTATACTGGTCATCAAACCTATTTCGGTTGAACAAAATCCTAATCGGATGAAGACATCTAACACCAGGTGTGTCCTCGCCAATTGCCCTACTTAGTCCTAAGGGAGTGTGACGACACAACCTAAAAGGTAAGGTGGGGCACAATGGTACTTTGATATTATACTGGACTGGGGGGACACTTTCATGACAAAATAGAAGAGATCATAAAGCAGAAAGGATATGAAAAGTAGGATATACACGTTTAGTTGGAAAAATTACCCCAAAACACAAAATTTTCATTAATCCATTTTACTTACAACAATGATAATACATGTTTAGTCGGCGAGCTCGCCCAAAGCATTTACATTATCAAAAATAAAAAAATAGCGACTGGCAGAATCTCAAGGGGGTGGAAGACTCCGAGAAAGATAATCAGCCACTCGAGCTCTTCGTCCGTCATTAGGAGCAGGAGAAAACTCTTCCACAACCTCATTCGCATCCGACTCCAATAATTATCGAGGGATAGCATCGATGGGGATCCATCGATCGTACCTCCTGAATGGGTTAGGCACCAGAGTGGAGGAAGACATCTCATGACGATACCATAGCACCGAGTTCCTCGAGACTTGCAGCTCCTTCAAGGCACTTAGCCATCCCCTGATGAAAGAAAGCTCCTCGAACTCAGTTAGCCTTGTTGGAGCATCCGACCAGCCTTGATCATAACCGTCAGCCCACGCTTGCCGAGGACCTTTCTTGAACAAGTGTCGCAATCGTTTGACGTCCCTTTGAATCCCAGGAGCGATTACATATGCTCGCTGAACATCACCGCGGAGTTCTTCCATTTCCCTATCACGAAGTTCTTCTCCTTCCCTGCTTCTTCTCCTGGTGCTCCTACTAGCTCGCGGAAGGGGAGGGCGGGTGAGATTTCACGATATGGGAGGGGTAACATTATGATCAGCTCCATCTCGTGAAGATGAGGAGCCTTGTAATACTGCTTGAGCAGTGCTCGGTGCATGCTCCCTAAGTTGTAAGACTTCCCTCCTCAGGTCTTCATTCTCCTGCTGAAGGAACTCCCCAACTTGGTTGACCTCGGTGGCCTCTAGGAGTCTTTTTCTCAGCACCTTGACTTCCTCTTGCACTGAGGCACTAATGTCCTCCATCTCCCGGAGCCTATCCTTCAGCTTAGCCACTAGCTCTAATTGCTCATTATATTTCTGATTTCTAGACCTGAGAGACTTGCAAAGCTTAACAAAAGCCTGGCGAACTTCTGGGCTCGTATTGGGACCAAGGGTCCTACCCAACTGGGAAGTAGCAGGAATGTAATCATCCACATCAACTAACTACAAGTGAAAGAAAGATAAAGGAGAGAAAGGGATCAGCATAAGAAGAAATGAAGCTTTTTCATTAATAAAAATTGAAGTTACATCAGACTGAAGAAAGAAAATTTACAAACTATAAAATGCAAAAATACAAAAACCCCATCAATTAGCAACCTCAGGAGGCCCAGAGGTGGATGGCCCCTTCTCCTTATCAGCATCAGCAGGAGCACTGTCCTCGACAGGGGTGACCTCTATCCCCTCAACAAAAGAAACATCAGCAGGAGTCGCCCGAGGAATAGGATCAGGGCCTTCAACAGCTGGGGCAGGGTCCTCGTCTACGACTAGCCTCGGCCCTGGGTCGTGCTCGTCGAAAAGTGGGGATGCAACATCCACCCCAGCAGCTACGAGAGCCTTATTCCATCCTTTCTTGAAGTTCAGACGGCTGATATAGCCTATCTGAACTTCAGCATCTTCGTATGCTGTAGCCCAGCCGGAATTGTAAGAGTCTTCCTTGGCAGTGACAGCCTCAGACTCCTTCTTCTTCAGCTCTTCAGAAAGCACCCTTTTCTCCTCCAGCACAGCAAGTTTGCTCGAGAAAACTAGGTCGTAGGCCTGCCTCAGCTCCCTTAGATCCGTGATCACTGCATCCTTTTCCTTGTTCGCAATGGCAAGAGCCAAGTCGGATGAGATCTGAGCAGCGTCAATAGCCTTAAAATTTTCCTCAAGCTCCTTACCCTTCAACTTTAGGGCAGAGTTTTCTTGCTCCAGTTCACTGTTCTTCTTCACCAGCTCGTCGCGTGAACGATACAACACGGCGAAGTCAGTAAAAAATTGCAAAAAAGAGAAGATATTAGAAGAGGAAAATAAGGGAAGTCAGAAAAATGCAAGAGAAAAAGAAACCTTACCAGAGCAAGCCTCTGACTAGCCTGAAGGGACAGGTGCTCTAAACCTACTGCCCTTTGGTGATCATCCGGGAGGACAGCTCTCTCGAGTAGAGCCGGGGCTAGCTGAGGAGAAATTGCCATAGAGGCCCCTTCAGGTAGAGCAGATACTGGGACTAAGGCCTGCCCAGCCTTCGTCCTCGCCTCAGCCCTTCTTTTCTCCTCCTCCTTCTCGCTCTCCCTCTTCTTCCTCTCCTCCGCTCTCCTCTTCTCTTCCAACCTCTTCCTCTCTTCTTCCTTTTTCCTCTCTCTCTCTCACCTGCTCCTCTTCCTTCCTCCTCCTCTCCTGCTCCTGAGCGGAGGACTGGGAACTAGTAGCCATGACCCCAGAAGTGGATTTTTGTTTCTTTGACCTCTGTGCAAGGAGCACGTGGCCCTCATCATCATCATCCCTAATCAAGTTCTTCCTCGGAGGAACCATATCTTCACTTGAACTGCTAGAAGTCCTCGACGATCTCCGATCTTCAGAAACCTCCTCACGATCAGAGGAACTGCTACCATCAAAGCTCCCTCCACCCAAATTACTCGCGGCTCCTGTAAAATCACTTTCAGAGCTGCTCTCCTCTTTGTCCAGCTGGATGGGCTCTGCAGCAGTATCTTCGAAGGAATCAAACTCTGGTATACTATCCACAGGCCTCGCTATGAAGCTGGAGCCAACGTTCTTATACTCGAGCAGGAAGGCAGCATATCTGGGGTGCTCGCCGTCACCTAAGGGCTCCCTGATTTTCCAAGCCTTTACCAATTCTGAAAGACGGACCTCGTTAAGTGCAGGTTCCAAGTTCTTTGACTTCACTGCGCAAGAAAAAGTAAAGAAGAGTTAGAAAGGTCACAAATTAACAAAAGTTGAAACAACAGTACAATGTCTACCTATATATTCCTCCCCGTAAAAAGGAACAGAGAACCTCTCAGACCTCGACCCTTCAAATTGGGGAGGGAACTGCCAATTCCTAACAAGGAAACCTTCTTACCAGTAGTCCTTATGGGAATCATGTAGATTTACTACCAATACCCTGTCAGGGCTCCTAGCTTTGAGGTATAGGACACCTGAGCTAGTTCGGGAAAAGGAGTAACAGAAACAGACCTCGTCAAGTCCTAACCTAGTACCATATAATTAATTTATCCTATGGACGCCATTTACTATTTTCCACACATTGGGCGAGCATTGTGCAGGAACAATATTGAAATAGCCAAAGAAATGCAGGAACAAATCATTGGGAAGGAAAGTGAGCCCCCTTTGGGAAAGCAACAGAACATGGATCCAGTGAGCATCATCTATATCCCTAACATTCCTAGGAGGGGAGGCACAACACTCAATATCTACCCACTCAGGAATGTTGTAAAACTTCCTAAATTCATAAATTGACCTATTCCCAATCTTCGCCATTGGAAGACCCAAGAAAAGCTACAAACCAAATAGAAAGTACAAGGAAAGGGCACAGGAAACTTACAAAATAGAAGATCGGTTCAAGTGATGAAGAAGCACAAGCTCAGACAATCGGTTCAAGTGATGAAGAAGCACGAGCTCAGACAACTAAGAAATAATGGGAATGGAAATTGAGAGAAGAAGGTACGAGGCGCTAGAGTTCTCAGAATATAGAAGAGTACTGGAAAGGCCGAAGCGACGGGAGAAAAAGTGGCTATCCCAACAAGCGTTCAAATTCTAATCATAGCGCACAATAAGCGAAGCGGATGCCGCCAAATCAACTTCACAGCTTTCGAGGAATAGCAAATCAGCCATAATGGCTTATCATTTAAATCCATTGAGCCCATAAACATGGCCCAACAAATTTAGGGGCAATTGTGGGTACCCAAAATTTAGAACCATGGGCCTGGACGAGTAGCCCAGTCCTGGCAGCCCAAAGTCCGGGCCCCTCATCTCTTATATTGATCCGGTCTCCCCCACGTTCCCACAATTGGAAGTTATAGGGGAGATGGAAAATGTGGAGAAACCAATCACCTCCACTTACCTACATGTACATGTATATATTAAACCCTAGGTCCGGGGCAAGAGGACAAGTTGTATTCTCTGTAATTACTCTCCAG
Source organism: Sambucus nigra (assembly GCA_949130495.1). Taxonomy (NCBI): domain Eukaryota; kingdom Viridiplantae; phylum Streptophyta; class Magnoliopsida; order Dipsacales; family Adoxaceae; genus Sambucus; species Sambucus nigra. Next base: position 554,212,364 of record OX422215.1, on the reverse strand, counting down.
AGTATATAGAAATAATATCGACTGCACCATCGTGGACGTAAGCACATCTTTGCTGAACCACGTACATCCTTTGTTGTGTGATTGGCATTTTGTATTCCTTGTTCTTCCTTGATAATTGCTTCTCTTGTATTTATTTGTGTTGCATAATAATTGTCACCACATGGTACGATTAAGGTTTTGATTCAAGAGAGAATACAGTGTTTTTGGCGCTCCGATTCCTGAATAGTGCGTGTTTGTTTTAATTTTAGGGTATTTATATGTTGGACCTAATCGTTTAAAATTTGTGTGCCTGGTTTTTTTGTCCAAAATTGCTAGTCCAAGAACTAGACCGTTAAAGCCCCTAAATTAAATTTATATTTTTTATTCAAATTCATATTTTTTATTCTACTCCGCACGAACAATTCGAACAAGATGAAGCACCAAAAGGGTATAAGTGGAGTACATCGTGAGACACCTCCAAATTTGATGAAACCCAAACAAAACTCTCATGCCTCTTTTGGGTCACGGGGGCCAACTCACCCATCAAAGCCGAATGTTGTGACATCAACATAACCTCTATCACATCTGTATCCAAACCAGATATAAACTTAAGCATGGTTGAACCTTAATATAAGTTTCTCCAAACATCAAACTCATACATGGTGGATCTCCCCAAATGGGTTCACCTCTTTTACCAGTCGATCTTCATTTTGGTTTGTCGCCTCAATCGTCTACAACCACCAAAAACTTCTCCTTTGATTTACGTAACTATGGAACAAGGGTTGAACCCTCGTTCGTTCCAAAAAAACTCTACACTTCATTCTTTAGTTAATCATTTAAATATGAGCACAAAATAATTCAAGTCATTCCAAATTTTAGCCCTTTTAATTTTTATCAAAACAAACAAAGAAAGAAAATCAGAAATCTCACACCAACATCACCATACCAAAATTACATCAGTTGTGTGACCTAAGTGCAAGTGGAGCATTTGGAGGGAATAGAAGCGCGAAGCTAGTGCCACCAGAAAAAGGAGTATTTCCTTTAAACCAGATGCATTTGTGTGACCTAGAGAAAAAAAAATTACATCAGTTGTCTCAAATCTTCTGGCCATACATCTGAGATATATAGATGCTTTTCAAATAAGTACCTAGAATGTCGTATGGAAAAGAATTTGATGGAAAATCAAGACATGTCGGAATGGGGATTTGGCAGGAACATGAGGTACAAGCTTTTGAAAATGAAATTTAAAATTAGGTGATAGAAAAATGAAGTTGATCAGTCCTGAAATTAGGGTAGATTACTTAGTGAAATTAAAGGAAGTTTATTGGACTCTTATAATTATTATATTATAATAGGATTGTTTCCATTTTATTACAGGAGCACATGAAAGATCATACAAATATAGAGGCAGAGGAGGTTGTCTTGACGTATAAAAAAAGTTACGGTGGGAATTCTTGAAAATTTGAGTCTTTACAAATCACGCATGTATCTTTATACCTCTAATACAATCGTATTAGAGGTATCTCTATCTCTATATATTATAAAATGCTAAACAAGCATTTAATGACAGCTTCTTCTAAGACTATCCACTTGGCACATTCCTATTCGTATCTCTATAATACTAAAAAATGCTATACAAAGCATTTAAAACTCTCAAACTCCTGACTATCGACGTCTCGTTCTTATACAACTATTCTCCCTCTCGAAGTCTGAGAACCCTTATTACCACCTTTTAAACTCCTTTCCATCGTATTACCCGTTGTCTATTCCTCTTACCAAGACAACTCTGTGTATTCCCTACAACTCTTAATCTTTCCTCAACCCACATACATCCAACCCACATAAACCTTTCTCACATTCTCCTCCATATCGGCTCTCTCTCATCTTTGATATCTCTCCCACAATGTTCATCTCCATCTCTCTCATATTTCTCTTTTTGATTTGAAAATTGAGTTGTTCTCTTACATTTGTTTTTTATTTTGATTGGTGGCATTCAAGATCCCTAACTTGGTGGTTATATTTCGTTTATTATGGTTTTGCAAGTATTCATTTTGCGTTTATTTGGGTTTTTCATGTACAACACATTTTCTTATTCTAAAACTTTCTAAGGTATACGCTCTCTTCGTTTTGTTCCTATTTCACTCTCTCTACCCGTCTTTTTTTCTCTGTTTTTGATGTTATTCTTTTGCGTTAATGATGTTTATTTTCCTTTTTTGATTGAATGGATGATATCTCTTAGACCTTTTTTTATTTTTGGATTGTTCAATTTTTTATTTCATTTCAAAATTTAATGATGTACACACTTTTGATAGCTGTTGATTTAAAAAAAGTGAATTGTAAGTAATTTTATTTCATGCGTTTTCTGGAATACAATCCAACTATTTGGTTAAATGTCATATAATGAAGATTTATGTCGTAGCTACTACCTCCTCTCGATAAAGAATGAATTACCTTTCTGTTGCAATTTTTATTGAAAAAGGGTACCATCCTCTGTCATTTATCGTTTAATGATGTCCATACTTATGTATTTTGAGAAGTACTTTTTGTTTTGATTTTCAATTTTGTTAAGTATTTATATTTTGCAAACAATTTCATTGATTTGTAATCACATATGATTAACTTTTATATGCGGGTGCGTATATTTGTGGATTAATATATATGTAAACTTCATTTGGTTTCGCTCAATTCATAAAGCTAAACCAATTATAGTTGCGTGGATGTATATGTGCCTTAATAATTGTATAGGAGGATTGGGGATTTGTGACGCATGAATTCTGAATCGTGATACTTTGATTAAGTAGACCTGGACATTTTTTCATGATAACTCATTGTGCTTCCATTTTGTAAGAGCTAAATTCAAATTTTCCTGGTAGTAGTTCTCACCTGTTGAGTTCAATTTGGCATGGGGTTAAGGAGGTTTATGGTATTATAAATTTTAATGACAGATGGATAGTTAGAGATGGAAATTCAATTATGTTCCTTTATGCTAATATATTGGGCTTTTCTTGGATGGGTTCCTTGTGATCAAAACTTAAACTATATGAGAGTCAATGATCTTATACTGGCTGGTAAATGGGTGATTCCTCAACATTTTTCTTATGTGATGCCTCATATTATAATCCTGATCACGAATGTTCATTTGCCTCTCGATAATGTTCTTGATAAGCTTATTTGGCCTTATGGTGTGGATGGGAGTTAAACATTAAGGAGGCTTATTTCTTTATGTTAAACAGTCAAAATAGAAAGCATCTGCTTGAGTTTTTGTGGCATAAATTTATTCCTCACAGAATTTCAACTTTAGCTTGAAGACTTCTCCACGGCATGCTTCCCACTTAAGATATGTTAAAGAAGAAGGGTTTCATTTTTCCTTCCAGTTGCTGTCTTTATAAATAGGAGGAAGAATCTATACGACGATTTTTCCTAAATTATTCATTTTCTTCTCAGATTTGGCTATGAATCAACTTTATTCTCCAAATTAACCCTCACATATGGAAATATCGTGGACTTTGGAAATCTCCCATCAAAAGAAATCCATGTCCTCAAATTAAAAGTTCCATGGATTTATTTTATCTTAGGAGTTATGGACATTATATAAAAGTGTTGAAATCAGTCAATCTTTACTAATTCAACCGCTTTTATTCACCATTGTTTGTCTTTCTTGAAAGGACGATTTGTCTCAGTTAATCTGCTCTTCTACTTCATCAGTTATTTATCATTTTTTATTTATAATTTCTTTTTTCAGAAATAGTTGTTTGTTTCTTCATTGCATAGTCGGATGAGGCATAATTTACTACAAATCCCTTCTCTGATGCCTACTACCCGTTAAAACCTCAAAAAATCCTCTATGCTACTCTCGATAGCACTAGCTGCAGACTTTACCTTAACTGGAACACTATGGAGGTCGTCGATGGCCTTTACCTGCTCATATTCATACTCGGGCTTGATAAGGATTGCATGAAGATATCTATACAATATAGTGATCTTATTATTTAATGGTAGTGAGACAAAAGTACACCATCATTGTCGATAACCTTGGGAAAATATTTTTAAAAAACAAGAGAGATGAAGGGGGATGAGGCCTATCAATCTGTCAGCTTTGATCAAATTTGATGATGTTAGTCCCTAGGTGGCCATAATGATAACACTTTTGTTTTCTTTTTTCTTCTGGCGTTAAACGAATTTGATGAATGATGTTTTTATCTGTACCAAAATAAGTGTTGATTCAAAATTATTGTGATTAAGTTAAATAGTGTTATCTATTTGTACATATAGGTTGATTAAGTTAAATAGTGTTATATTTCTATCTAAGTTTAATAGTGCACTCTATTCTGATTAAGTTCAATAGTGTACACTATTTATATGCAAATAAATGTTGTCCATTTAAAATTTCAGAGTGTGTGTATATGATTCTCCTAATAATTTTACAAAACAATTAAGTTAATTATTATACTCTATTGGGCTTAGTAACATAAGAAAATAACTACGTGAATTATTGGTAATTATCATTTAACTATATGAGGAATAAAAAAAAGGAGCACCATTCAAAATGCCAAAATATGGCACTTGCTACTCTTATAAACATTATATGTGACATTAAAAAGCGAACAATAGTTGATACAAGTCATTTTTGTAATAATTGGTTCATGAATTAAATCAATGATTGAATTTTGATTAGTATTATTAGTTTAATAACTAATGGTGTGTTTAAGGTTGAGTTTGAATCATTAAAAAATTCACAACTGCATGAACACGTTTGACATTTTTTTTAATTCTTTTTTTATTTACTACTAACTTATTTTGTATTTTGAAAATATATAAAAGTCAACATGAGAAAACGTTTTGGTATATACTAATGACTTGATTTTTCTTTTACATGTGGTGATTTGAATTCAAGCTTAAGGTATAAAATAGTCTTATGAGCAAACAATCTTCATTTTATCTTATTTAGTACGTTATATTAGTGTATTTGGTTACAAAGATTCACAAATTTGACATGACAATGACTTTCAATCAGTGGAACATTTAAAGGTTTGACTATGTGTTCATTATGTTTTCTCCTTGTATGTAATTCTTTTACTTGCTGGAGTTCAAGAACTTATTACATGGGCTATTGATTTCTTGAATTTTATGTGCTTATTTAATATCAAAATTGTCTAGGCCGCGCATTGCGTGAGCTTACAATTTTTTTTCAAAGTGTAGATTGTAATAAGTGGTTTCTCAATTAATGAGATATAGAATGCAATCAATGTAAAATCAGAGTCCTATATATGTGTATGAGTCTGACTTTGGGGTTATCGCAATCTCGGCCAGTTGAAATCGCCTGATCCGCGCATTGCGCGGGTTTACACCTAGTAATATAGATTTTCCTTCTCCAATTAGTGTTAAACTCCTTCTCCTATTAGGTTGGTTCCACTTAGGTTTTTTCTTTTGTTAGGGTTTTGGGTGAAGATTGAGATTTTTCCATCTAGGTTATTTCTCTAAACCTTAAAATTTTCATTTGGTAGACTGATTATAGATTATAATTATGGGTTAATAGCAATTGCAAAAATGTTATATATGGAAGTTATGATATAACAATTGCAAAAAATAGTATTTGAAATACACACAAATATAATAAAATACACACATTATTAAACATTATCATAAATGAAACAAATAAATTGGTAGATTATAAAATAATAATTGTGTGATTATTTTCTTATATGTTGATTATTGGAATTAGTTTAGACGTGGTTAATAAAACTAAACAAATTCTAAAAAGAAAAGAAAAAACACTTTGATACGAAAAATTTAAGTGTCGTTGATGTTATTCTTGAAATTAACATTATTAAAAATTTTGAACCTAGTTAGAAAGTGCTTAAGAAATTTGTACAATATAACTATATTTTTTTTTCTGAAACACCCTTAGCCCTAGTTTACATTAGAGTCATGATATTTCCTCAGTGGAATATTCTGAAGTAATATATATATATATATCATGAACTACAGTAAACCTTGTATTGCATATGGTGTTATTAGACTTAAGCGTATAAACTAGTATTCTTAATAATGAGTATTGTGCTGCACTTATAAGAGTTTTTATATATTTGATATTGAGATACACATTAAATGATAGTTAGGTGGCTATTCTGTTGGCCCAAAATACGTCATAGAATGTGAAGTCTAGACACATTCGTAGGAAGCATAACACTGTTCGATAATTATTTGGGGATGGAATCATCACCATTAATCATCAAAAGAATCCTAGAAAATCCTTGGATTGGCTAGATAATTAGTTCTTAAGATGTCGAGGGAGAAGAGTCTACAGTAACATAACCGTGTGATTGGAGACCCTAAAAACAAAGTTCAATTAGACAAGAAGTTAAGTGAGTTGTTTGTGGGGGTGTGCTACACTAATTTTTCACTCTAAAAAATTATCCTTATGATATAGTAGTGTCATTGACTTTTAATAATTTTTATATTTGGTTTTCATAGAGAGTTTAAACTTTTATATTTGGTTGTTCGAACATCTTATGTATTAGAAACATCTATATTTTGTTGCATAATATGTTTCCAACAATTTCATAATCCTAGTGAAAGCATATGCTGAATTAAATTAGATAGGCATGATAGTTTAATCCAATATCCACACTTATATAACAAAATACACAAACACATAAATGTGTATATTTGAAAATACACACACATAAAGGTTTGAATGCACACACATACACTAATTCAATACAAAATACACACACATAATAAAATACACACACATTACCATTAAAATAATATTATCCAAAGAGGGAAGTCTTTGAGAGAGAGAGACGCAGGCGGTGGTAGTGGTAGAGCAGAGAAAGAGGCGATGGAGGAGGAGTAGAGGGAGTTAGGGTTTAGACAGAGAGAGATCATGAAATAAAAAAGATCCTTGGGTTGTTTATATGTACTGGTCTGGCCATGGTCTTGGACCATGATCCCAGGACATGACCATATATTATTTTACATGTCCATATATTATGTTGGTGACCATGACCAACATAATATGGTCCGTCTGTATATTCGGGCATGTTGCCCAAGTGTAGTATTCGTACATACTGTCATACTTGGTGTAATCTCTTGTATTCAGTCTGTTAACCGACAGCTTATTCGGTTATATTTTTTAGAAATGATGTTAAACTGTTATGTGTAAATACATATCAACCTCTTGTTATAAACTAATTGATGGAAATTTCTTTTATCAAATTTGCAAAATTATATATGACCTCCATTTTCAAAATATTTGGTGGTTGTCTCGTATTATTATTTATGCGACAGTGATGCTAAGAATGGACGACTGTTTGAGACTCTTATTTTTATTGGAGTAGTTGGCTGGCCACCTCTTATTTTAATAAGTCGGGTGTCATACGCATGCATGAAAATTTTTATGGGTTCAGTTAATAGTGGTCACGACCCAAGACCATGACCATGACCATTTTCAAATATTCATGGTTCCTTGTCACGGTCTTGGACCATGATCCCAGGACATGACCATATATTATTTTTTACATGTCACCAACATAAAATTTTTTACATGTCACCCAAGACAATTACCGTGTTGGTGACATGTAAAAAAAATAAATGGTCACATCCTGGAGTCATGGTCCAAGACCGTGACAAGGAACCATGAATATTTGAAAATGGTCATGGTCATGGTCATGGTCTTGGGTCGTGACCACTATTAACTGAACCCATAAAAATTTTCATGCATGCGTATGACACCCCAATTATTAAAATAAGAGGTGGCCAGCCAACTACTCCAATAAAAATAGGAGTCTCAAACAGTCGTCCATTCTTAGCATCACTTTCGCATAAATAATAATACGAGACAACCACCAAATATTTTGAAAATGGATGTCATATATAATTTTGCAAATTTGATAAAAGAAATTCCCATCAATCAGTTTATAACAAGAGGTTGATATGTATTTACACATAACAGTTTAACATCATTTCTAAAAAATATAACCGAATAAGCTGTCGGTTAACAGACTGAGTACAAGAGATTACACCAAGTATGACAGTATGTACGAATACTACACTTGGGCAACATGCCCGAATATACAGACGGACCATAGCTAGGGTATCAAAAGAAATGATGCGTCTAGTATAAAAATCCTACAACATCTGCAAAAATGTCATCACTCCTTGACTCTATGAAGGAAGGTCACATCGGGCGCCCATGCGGCGGAGCACCTAAACATATATAAGAACCACACAAGAAGAAGAAATATAAATGGGTCAGATTCCGGTTTGATACGATATATATGTGAATAAAAGGCAGGCCAGTTATGAATGCTACTTTCATAAACAAGTAATATTCTCTCTTCATTTAAGGAATTATCCTCACCTCTCTACTAAGTGCACATCCTAATGCGTACAATTCATACTAAGTTAAACTACCCATCTACTTAATAGGAGTCACCTAACTATATTCTACATGCCAAGCTTACCAATTGAATACATATTTACAAGTCAATAATCATTAAGGACCATGGGCAATTAAAGTTAATTCATAGTTTCTTAAATCAATTAATCATTCATGTGAAATACTATTTCAGTGAGAACAGTTAAAATCAAAATAATAATGGTTCTAAGACTATCCTTCCGGGAGTCACCCCATTAGATGAGCCCCTAAATACTATCATCTTCCATGGCCTATAACCAAGACCACATGGGCTTCCTAAATCACAATGTGTGGTAAGCGGCCATATACCTTCGAGAGTGAGTCATAACCATACCAGGAATTACCTCACTTCGAAAAATACAATCATAATGTAATAACCGGTATCATGGCCTAAGGACTAAACTCTCCCTGCATGATTAGCCAGGGTATTCACATATAACGCGTACTTCCCCTATGATAGCATTTAGAGAGGTATGTGTAAATGTGCCACACGTACAAACTATATTAAGTTAAACATACGATCCTTAAATTTTGAAACCATATGTACATACAAATTTGGCTACAAAATATATTTGTTATCATACTAGCCCCCAAAAGGCCAACACAATATTTCCCTACACTATACTAGTCCTACCCTCATTTACTAAATAAAATGAAATATTATACCCTTATAAATAGTTATCGAGATAAGCCCGGTTACTCCCGTACTATCCTAGAGTACCACTCTCCTTATATGAGTTCATATTACTTCTTAATACATCCTAAGAAAAGGTTCCTAAACCTTAAACCCAAGAGAAAAATGGCATAAAAGAATCTTAAACTTAGGATTAAAATAGAGTACCGGTTGACCGGACTCAGACCCCCGATCGATCGCATTTTTGGAATTTGCCTTACGAACCAACCAGTAGGCTTTTCCCCTTAGGCCCGGTTGACCGGTGTCTTGGACGTGGTCAATCGGTCATACCAAATAAATAGGCGAACCCCCATTTTTCTTACAAAACCTAAATTTCCAACTCTTCTTCTTCCCTCTACACCAACTATCATCAGTAATTTTTTACAACAAATCATTTTTATATGATCTCCTAACAATATACAACACTCAAATCATATCTAACTTATATAAGTGAAGATTTTAACACAAACTCAATCAAAACCCTAAATGGGTTAAACAATAAGAAAAATAACCATTTACACCATTTATTCAACATAATCATAAGGTATTGCAAGTATAATAACTTGCCTTAAGATTGTAGCCTCGGATTTCTCTTCATAGTTGCGATTTCAAGCTCCGACCAATAAATCTCTTCTCTTTCCCTTCTTTCTCTCAAACTCTCACTTCTTTCTAACTTTTAGGTTTATAAAATACATGTTGATGTAAAAAACTAGAAGTAATCTAATTAATTAATCACAGATAACTATGAATAAATAAATAAGACAATGATTTTTTAAAGTGGTTCGGCTATCAAAATGGCCTACGTCCACTGTTGTTGTATTGCTGATTGTATGCCTTGAATTTCGATCCTGGGTTTCTTAAGAGGTCCAAAGTCCCCTTTTATGACTGGGTTACAATGTATTTATAGCCTTGAGGTTGTACATTCGAAAAGGTAATGCGCTATTATCTAGTAGACATATACATCTGTACAATAATAATGCGCATTTAATGCGTAGTCGCCTTTTGGTTTTATTGATTGGATGATCTACATGCTAAGTAGCTCGGAACGCCTGAGTAGCTCGATGAACGTATGTATTTGCCACGTAGGATGACACATGTCTTTTTATAACTGGTCCATGTCAGCTGACTAATTTTTGTATCAACAGAAGCCCCCAATGTTTCACAGTTGAAGTTAAATAAGAACGTGTGGAACATTTTGCGTAGAAGATGGTTGGATTACAGATCTCCAACACTTGAGTCATTTTTGTTGTATTTCTTTCCATTTGAGCGCGTAATGGCAAACTTGTAAATATTTTGAATTTTGAACAGCCGCTTTGTCACTTGCGCCTTTATCACGATTTAATTGTTGGAAATAAAAACGTCTTTCCCGGTAATCCTTTCTTTTCTATTTTCCCGATAAAAGGTATTTAAGAGCGACAGAAATCCCATCATTTTCTACTTTTCATATCCATATTTTCTGAAATCTTTACTTTCTCAGTTTATGGCTTGCTTTAATGGCATCTTGAAGAAAGATGAAGCTATCAGGGCTTCCACTTCCCCGACTGGGGTGGAAGAAGCTTTTACTGGTCTATCCCGCTCTTTGAATGAATCCCGTCAAAAGTACGAGGAAGAAAAAACTGCTTGGGAGAATGAACTTCAATCTGTCAAGACCACTCGAGATCAAGCTATAAATGATTCTAAAGAGTTGGGAAACAAACTAAAGGCCGTTGATGGCAAGAGTGAAGAGGCTGAACGGCGTAAGAAAGAGCTTGAGGATAAGCTGACATCTGTCGAGGAGGTTGAGGCCAAGCTTAAAGAGGCTGAACGGCGTAAGAAAGAGTTGGAAAAAAAGTGAAGCTTGTCGAGGAACATGCTTCATTGGAGAAGGTGAAAAAGAAGACTGATGTAAAGAATTCTTTTAGCTCTGGCTGGGATAAAGGATGGAACAAGGACTTAACTGCCATTACTTGTCAGATGGAATATGCCAGCCCAAAATACTTCAGAGATGGATGGGCTGCGGCCTTGAAAGAATTGAAAACCGCGGACGATTCTGAATTATTTCAGAAACATACTCATGGCCCTCCCCCTGTCATCGACGAAGAAGAAGAAGAAGAAGATGAAGCCCTATCTGATGAGTCCTTTGTGATGGTAGGAGAGCAAGTAACCATTGCCATTGTTTCCCAACCTCCTGAGCAAGTTCAACAAGCAAGAACTTCTTCCGATCAACCTGCAATGCCTTCCGGGCAACATGTTCTTCCTTCCAAGCAAGATGCTCTTCCCTCCAAATCAACTGAAGATATTGTAGTGAATAAGGAGAAGGTGTAAAGTTGTTCGGTTCTTATGTTGCTTTCTTTTTCCCTCAGTTGAAGTTTGGAATGTATTTTTCCTTTTGTATAATGAATAAGAATGAACCTTTGTTATTTATCTCGGGTATTTCTTTGACCTGTCTTGTATTATTGTTGATGCATTTTATTTTCTCCTTGCTAGTTTATGGCCAGGATGGAACTTTTATCAGCTAATAATACAGAGTTGATGAAGAAATGCAACGATTATTTTAAAGCTGGTCATGCAGATTTTACTGAAGCTCAAATAATAGACATCCTAGGATCTGATGCCTCTGAACGAGCAATTGATGCTTACCAATACTTGAAGTGTCTACTTGATCGTGTTGTAGCCAATAATGTGGCATATTATGAAATGATTGAAGATCTTTAAGGAATGATCAAGGAACTGCAACAGCAGTATAAAAAGTTCACCAAACTCCTACATGAAGGTTACGAGCAAAAATTCCAGCAACTGAGCACTGATCGAGGTTACGATAAGTATCTCTCTGCTCATAAGAGAAGAGAAAGTGTTCTAAGTTATGAGGTTGAAGAACATAGGCACATTGCCAAGATGTTAGAAGAAGAGAATGTTACGCTACAGGAGGAGCTAAAATGACTTGATATTGTTGCCTCTTCTTCCTCGGGAGCCTTAGTTTCTATCAACGATGAGGGTTATTCCTTTTTAGAGATTGAAAATGCTGCCTTGAGAGAAGAGCTGGATACTTTGAAACAAGTCAAACCAACATCCTCCTCAAGGGGTAGAGGTAGAGATATTCAAAAAAGTGTTGAAGAGACGAGGATCGACCAGACTTTAATAAATCAAGCCACTCAGATAAAAGCCAAAACTAAAGCCCTGGTCGAAATGTCTCAAAAAATGCAAGTTCTCAATGACCAACTCTCTAACTAAAATTCTGCGCTGGAAAATAAGGATCTTTTGGTAAAAAAGCTCCACGAGTAACTTGATAGATTGACTTATTAATTTCACAAGCAGCCCAGGAAATTTTGGATGGCTGGGTATAATGAAGCTCTGTATCATCTTGATGCTCGGTTGTAGCAGTCGAATAATGAGGGGTACAAGTAGGGATGGTTGAATGCTATGTGTGTGCTGAAACTGGAGCAATGACACTTCTTATGGGATTATTATGAGCATGGAGTGCTTGATTTTCCTGTGCCTCCTTTTAGGATTGATCTTTGTTAGATTCCTGCTCGTGCTATTCCTCGATGCCTGATTTCCAAGTATCTTGGTGATTATAGTCTTCACTCTGATTTTAAGATATCTCGTCCTGAGCGTCTGCTTGATCGTCCATCCATAATTAATGTCAGAATTTTGCGAGATATGAATTTTATAAACTCTCCTTATGCATTAGATGATCCTCCATCTAGGATGGAACATGTATCAAAAGCAGAAGGAAAGAAACCCATAGAATAGGACATTTGTATATAATGAAAATCGATTTGATTTCGTATGTAATCTGCTTGGTTTTAATGAAGAAATATTTATGCTCTGTGCAAATTCATTTCCCTGGAAATACTTGGTAAAATGTATATATATATATATATATATATATATATATATATATATATATATATCTGTAGAAGGACAAAATGTCCTGTTTTGTTTTAGACAATGGAACTTGTCCCATTTTGTTGTCTGATTATAGTGACTTGTCACTCTTTGTGCCTAAGCAATGGAATGATTTTCATCCCATATTTTTCCTTAGTTGTAGTAATCATGCCAGGATTACCTTGTTGCCCAGACAGTGGATGCCCCAGGAGGTCACCCATCTTCTTGCCTAGTTTGGGGTGTCCCTTGAGATCACCTGTGATACCAACATTGTTGGTTAAATTTATTATTACCGACCAACCGGAGTTGGTGGTTATTGTCGACCAACCGGAGCTGGTGGTTACTGAATGCCGACCAATCGGATTTGGTGGTTATTGAATTGCCGACCAGCCGAAGTTGGTGGTTGTTGAATTGCTGACCAATCGAAGTTAGTGGTTATTGAATTGCCGACCAACTGAAGTTGAAGGTTATTACATTTGTGTTTGTGTAGTATATAGCACTGACACTCCGAAAAAAATTCAACTAAAGAAGAAATATGGGTGAAACATCACTTTTATTCATATTGAAAGAAATGTGTTACACATGAATTTTTTATTACTAATAATACTTGGGCAGATACTCTGTATTCCACGCATTCTTGAACTCTTCTCCCTCTAAAGTTTCAATTGTATATGTCCCCAGACGAACATCTACAATTACTCTATAAGGTCCATGCCAGTTGTCTTCTAGTTTATTATGCTTCTGGATCACCTTCTTCAGCACATAATCCCCCTCTTTCAAATCGCACTTTTTCACCCTTTTATTATAGAACAAGGTTGTTCGTTATTGGTAGGCTGCATTCCTGATTGTTTCTTCTTCCATAACCTCTTCAAGCATATCAAGGTCTAAACGTCTCATCAAGTCGCTTATAGGGGAATTAAAATTAAGCACCCTATATGTGGGTAGACCCAACTCAGCAGGTATAACGGCTTCACTTCCGAAGGCTAACATATACGGAGACTCCCCAGTTGTTGTTCGTGGTGTAGTGCGATAAGCCCACAATACAGAGTGTAGCTCGTTAATCCAATTTCCATTTTCATTATCTAGCCAATTTTTCAAACCATTCAGTAGAGTTATGTTCTTCACCTCAGTTTTCCCATTGCTTTGGGGATGGCCTGGTCCAGAATGGATGTTCTGTACGTTGGATTGGTGACAATATTCAACAAACTCATCGCTGTCAAATTGGGTTTCATGGTCAGTAATGAACACATGAGGGAGACCATATCTGCAAATAATGTTCTTCCAAATGAACTGATAGACTCTGTCATACGTCATGTCAATGAGAGGTTTAGCTTCTACCCATTTGATAAAATAATCCACAGCAACTACCAGATACTTGAATCTCCCTCTAGTCGTTGGAAGTGGCCCGACCAAGTCTATACCTCACGTGGAAAATGGCCAAGGAGACGTAATGGGTGTTAACAATGCTTGGGGAGTTCTTCAGATAGAAGAGAAACGTTCACATTTATCACACTTCTTAGCATAAGCTGCGTAGTCAACTCTCATCGTTGGCCAGTAATACCCATGTGTTGTTATCATCTGCAAAAGCGTCCGACCTTCTACATGAGCTCCGCAAGAGCCTTCGTGAACCTCTTCAATCAAATCTTTAACTTCAGAGGGATGGATACATCTCTGTAATCCTGATATAACGCCTCTTCTATACAAAATACCACTGGTCAGTATGTAACGAGAAGCTTTAAACTTCAGTTTCTTGGCTGCGAGTTTATCAGTTGGCACAACCCCCTCTTTAAATTAAGGGCAATGAATTTCACCATTAAACCTTCGTCTATACTCCGATCTACCAGGATTTCTATTGGGATTGTTCTTCATAGCTCGATGCGTGTTGCTGAGGCCAGACGAGCTAGGGCGTCAACTCTTGCATTTTCCAATCTTGGTATTCTGATTAACTGGACTGCGATAAAAGTTGATACAACCTCTAGAGCTTTTGCGTGATACTTGAACATTATTTCTCCCTTCGCTGCATACAACCCCATAATTTGATTTATAATTAATTAGGAATCACAGAATACAATTACCGACTCTGCATTTATGATTTTGGCCAAATTTAAACCTACGATCATAGCTTCATATTCAGCTTCATTATTGGAAGCCTTAAACTGAAAACGTAGAGTATACTCAATATCAACTCCATCAGGACTGTTTAAGATTATTCCTGCTCCACTACCTGCGACACACGAAGAGCCATCCACATATAGATTCCATACAGGTACATTAATATCTAATTCTCGGTCAGACAGAGTTCCTCGATGGAATATTTGATACTTCATTTTATCTTCCCTTATCACTTCGCAATTACTCGACACTTCTCGCTGCTCGTTGTTTATATTTTCTTGCCCGTCCACTAATGGAAGTTGGTTGGAGGCTTTCTTCGATGATCCCGTAACATCCACGGGTTGGTCTGCATTAAGCTCTTGCTCTTCGGATATGTCAGAGTGAGTAAACTCCGCGATAAAATCCACTACTGCGTGCCCCTTAAGCGACGACCTAGGTTCATAAATTATGTCACATTCACCAAGTCCTACCACCCTGTACATCAATCTCCCCGATTTCTCCGATTTGTGCAAATCTTGTCTTAATGGCATATCAATATACACTACTATAGTATGGGCTTGGAAGTATGACCTCATCCTTCTGCTTGCTTCGATCAGTGCCAGTGCCAACTTTTCTAACCTCGGATATCTAATCTCTGCTCCTCGAAAGGCCTTGCTAGTGTAATAGACCGCTTTTTGTACTCCGTCTTCCATTCTTATCAACGCCGAGCTAACTGAATTCTCTGAACGGACAGATAAAAGCATAGTCTTTCTCCCATCACCGGTCTAGATAACAATGGAGGTGTCCCCAGATATTTCTTCAACTCTTAAAAGGCCTCCTCCCATTCATCATTCCACTCAAAAGTTTTTCGAAGTGTTTTGAAGATTGGGAGGCATTTGTTTATTGCTCGTGACACAAATCTATCAAGTGCTGTAACTCGCCCTGTGAGACTTTGCACCTCCTTCTTCGTAGTTGGATATCGTAGGTCCAATAGGGCCTTGATCTTTTCAGGGTTTGCCTCGATGCCTCGTTGATTAACAATATACTCGAGAAACATGCCTTCTCGTACTCCAAATATGCATTTGGTGGGATTTAACTTCATTTGATATTTTTCTAGCTGATCAAAAGTCTGGCTCAGGTAAACTAAATGATCAGCAGCTTTCTTGCTCTTTGTCAGCATATCGTCAACATAAACCTCTATGTTATGACCGATTTGCTCTGTGAACACTTTATTCATCAGTCGTTGGTATATTACACCTGCATTTTTAAGTCCGAAAGTCATAACATTATAACAATAAGTTCCCCTTGGGGTAATAAAAGAGGTACTTTCCTTGTTCTCTGGTTTCATCTTAATCTAGTTGTAACTAGAATAAGCATCCATAAAGCTCAACAACTTATGCCCCGACGTAGCATCCACCAGCTGGTCAATTCGAGGCAAAGGAAAATGATCCTTTGGGAAGGCTTTATTAAGATCAGTGAAGCCCACAGACATCCTCCACTTATTTTTCTTCTTTACCATCACAACATTTTCTAGCCAATCAGGATACTTGACGTCCTCAATAAAAGAGGTTTTCTGCAGTTTCTCTACTTCTTCTTGTATGGTTTGGTTTTTTTTTGGGCTGAATACTCTTCTTCGCTGCTTCACTGGCTTGACCTCCTTATTAACATTGAGCTCGTGGCATAGGAAATTCGGGTCTATCCCTAGCATGTCTTCATGACTCCATGCAAAAGTCTGGTTTCTGTGCCTTAAAAATGCCACCAGTTCCTGCTTTATTGATAAGTCCAATGATGCACCAATTTGAGTTGTTCGTTCTGGGCGTTCATCATCCAGAATGATATCCTTCGTAGCTTCCATAACATGATCCTTTACGAGCTGAGATTCATCTATAGGGTCCAAGGTTTCAATCTATGTATCTTCTGTTTCATCCACTTGATACGTAGTAGTTTTCTTCTTAGCTTCTTCGAGTTCTTCCTATTCGATAAATGAATAGTAGCATTCCCGAGCTATTTTCTGGTCTCCTTTCACAACTCTCACTCCGAAATTAGTTGGTAACTTCAAACATTGATGTACCGTAGATGGCATGGCCTCAAATATCTTCAGACCTACTCTCCCCATGATAATGTTGTAGGTTGATTGGACGTTTTTATCCATTAGGAAAAAGTGTACTCTTTCTGTTCGAAAAGTAGGCCACGTACCAATAAGCATGTCCAACTTGATCGTCCCAAGTGGAAAAACCTTTTCTCCAGTGAAACCGGGGAGGGGCTTATGATATGGATCCAACTGAGCTAATTTCAGATTCAAGCTGTCGAAGCATGGGTAGAACATGATATATGCAGAGCTACCATTATCCACTAATACCCGTGAAATCACCACCTCCTTCATTCTCATCTTGATCACCAAGGGGTCATCATAAGGATATAGTACACCTGCCAAGTCATTTTTAGAAAAACTGATGACCAGTTTATCCCTATTCACCTTCCTCGAGCGATCGTCTTCAGCTAAATTTATGCGCTGTATGTAAGAGTAAGCTTGGGCCTCATTGAGGTAAGCTTTCCTCTTCGCAGTAACATTTTCAACTCCTGCATCTCCACCTGTGATGACGTTACATTCAAATAATCCAAAATGGATTAAAAATACCTCGCGCTCGGGCTTTCTTAGCCTTTTGGGGAGATAGGTATCATCTTTTGGATCATCCTTATGATCTCTCTTCTTGTCATATTTTGCTCGGCGAGGAGATTTAGATCCTTGCCTTCCTCTATCGTTGGTTTTTCCACCATTTTGGCGATCAACGTACTTAGTCAATTTTCCTCGCCTGATGAGTGCTTCAATTTCATTCTGGAGAGCTATGAAACGTATGGTTGTATGGCCATAGTCTTTATGGAACTCGCAATATTTGGACTTGTCCCTTTTCTCAGGATATGCCTTCATTTTCTCGGGCCAGTTTAGCTCCTCGCTGTTCTTGATCTCCTCCAGAATGTGATTTATATCTACCTTCAAGGGAGTATAATTCCCATACTTCCTCATCTGCTCCAGCGTTTGCTTACCTTTTGACTGTTTACTGCCACCATTATTCTTCTGATCCTTCTTCTCAGTTTTACTACCTTCAACCTTGATCTCCTTAGTGTCTTTATTTTTCTTCGCAGCCATGGCTTCCTCAGCGTTCATGATCTTGGCTGCCTTTTCCATCAATTCTGCCATGGTCCTGGGCAGATCCTTGGCCAAAGTATAGGACAACTTGTTCGGTAACAGACCACTCATCATAGCAGTAATTGTTGTCTTTTCCTCATAATCGATCACCTCCAGTTTCTCGTTATTGAAATGAGTAGTATAATCTCTGGTGCTTTCTTCTATTTTTTGTCTAACGCTTAGTAAGTGCGGTACTCTTTTAACCGGCTTTTCTCCAAAGTAGAAATTCCCTATGAAAATCTCTTCTAGTTGATGGAAAGTAATAATTTTCCCCCAAGGAAGGTTGTTGTACCATATCTGGGCTGACTCAGTAAGAGTTCCTGAAAATGCCCTGCATCTCATCTCATCTAGAACAACATAGATATCAGCAGCAGCTTGGTATTGCTCTATATGGAGGACAGGGTCATTTTTCCATCATATGTAGGCGTCACCATAGGAGCTTTGAATTTGGATGGTGTGGGAAAATCCATAATTGCTTGCATCAAGGGTGTCCCTTGGACAAAAGTTCTTTGTAGAGGGCTCTTGGCCTTAGCCATTTCCCCTAAGCTGTCTTTGAACCTTTGAATAAAACCTTTCCATGCATCATTTTCCAACTCGAACTTATTTGTCCGAGCAACTGATCGCGCTGAGTTTTCCTCTTAGGACCTTTCATTTTGGGCCTTCGGCCATGATTGGGTAGAACCTTCCTTAGATCGGATGGTCGTTGAGAGTTCCTCGACGCAATCCTAGGAGGGTTTTTATTCCTCCTAGGGCCCAATCGATCAAAAGGGGAGACTCTACTCAACCTTTCTAGAGCACTAGTCTGTTCTGGAGTTATAGTGACATTTCGTTGAGAATCTGTAACTCGTACTGATGATGTTCGGCCAGGTTAATACGAAGGATCACTAGATCTCTCAGTGCGATATGAACCAGTATGCCTAGATTGAGAAACCTCTGGGAACAACGTTTTTCTGGTTCTTGAAGATGGCAGATGGGTATTTCTCTGAATGCTTCATTGTCCTGACTGGGCAGGTGCTCCATCTCGAATAGTTTGTATAAGTTGACGCATGGTTTCTTGCATGGTCGTTTGCCCTTGGGCTAAGTTGGCCATTATGTTGACCAAATCTTTCATATTTGGTGGATTAGAGGGGTTTGGGGGGGACCCCAACAGTGTTTCGATTACTGGACTCTGGGATATCAGCCATTGAATGATGAGTTTATTGGTGAAAAATGCTAAGTATAATCGATTCCCACAGACGGCGCCAATCTGTTGATGTAAAAAACTAGACGTAATCTAATTAATTAATCACAGATAACTATGAATAAATAAATAAGACAATGAATTTTTAAAGTGTTTCGGCTATCAAAATGGCCTACGTCCAGTGTTGTTGTATTGATGATTGTATTCCTTGAATTTCGATCCTGGGTTTCTTAAGAGATCCAAAGTCCCCTTTTATGCCTTGGTTACAATGTATTTATAGCCTTAAGGTTTTACATACGAAAAGGTAATGCGCTGTTATCTAGTAGACATATATATCTGCACAATAATAATGCACATTTAATGCGTAGTCGCCTTTTGGTT
This sequence comes from Sambucus nigra, assembly GCA_949130495.1. Lineage (NCBI taxonomy): Eukaryota > Viridiplantae > Streptophyta > Magnoliopsida > Dipsacales > Adoxaceae > Sambucus > Sambucus nigra. The sequence goes on along the minus strand of OX422215.1, from coordinate 554,192,584 downwards.
TTATTGATTGGATGCTCTGTACGCTAAGTAGCTCGGTGAACATATGTATTTGCCACGTAGGATGACACATGTCTTTTTCTAACTGGTCCATGTCAGCTGACTAATTTTTGTATCAATAATACACAAATGAGATATAAATGCTCTTGCAAGACTTAAATACCCAAATACCTTAAGTCTAACATAAAATGCTACTACATACTTAAAATGACTAGTAACATCATATTTAAGTCATAACTAGATAAAAGTACCCCGAAACCCAAAAATAACCCTGGCACTTATTTTAACTATCTCGAGCATTCCCGGACTAACCGCGCCCTCTAAACTGACAACCGGGATATCGTTCATTATTTTCCATTCTAACGTCATTTAACATTCTAATAATAATCCAAATAGAATATAAATTATAACTATTGCTTTAAAGCCTAGCGACTCAACATAACATAATATTACATTATTTACATTCGCATAAAGGTAAATATGCAATACTCATAAATATTCACTCTTAGTTTACTGAAATTAATATTTACTTCAATTTCTTTTATTTTAAATAACTAGCCCACATGGCAATTTACTATAAAAATAATTACTCAAAAGTAGGGGTATTACATACTCCCCCCCCCCCCCCCCTTACAAGGGAATTTTGCCCTCAAAATTAGGCGTACCTAGTAAAAAGAGGTGTGTCTACTTTTCTCGGATATCCTCCTCTCGTTCCCAAGTTGATTCCTTCGGCATTGTGGTGAACCCACTGGACTCGAACCAAGGGCATCACTTTTGATCTTAGTCTACGCTCACCGTGGTATAAAATGGCAATCGGTTGTTCCTCATAAGAAATATCGGGTTGCAAATATGCTAATAGGCTCCCTCACATCTTTTGCACTTCTTTAAAGATAAGACATGGAATACATTATGAATTTTCTATAAGTGTTCTGGCAACGCCAGTTGATAAGTTGAGAGGCCTACCTTTGCAGTAAGGGGAAAAGGACCTACATAATGTGGTGCAAGTTTACCCTACTTCCCAAATCGCATCACACCCTTCATCGGGGACACCCTCACTAAAACTTGATCCCCCACTTCCAATTCCATATGCCTCCGATTTGCAACGGCATAGCTCTTTTGGTGATCTTGCGCGATTCGTATGAGATTTCGAATGAGCTCAATCTTTGAAGAGGTGTCTTGGATCATTTCAGGTCCAAGGAACTTATTGTCTCCTACTTCCAACCAATAAGCAGGCGATCGACACTGTCGGCCATACAATTCCTCATAGGGTGCCATACCTATCGTAAATTGGTATAAATTGTTATATAAAAATTTGACCTATGGTAGGTATTGCTCCCATCCTCCTTTAAAATAAAGTATGCACATGAGAAGCATATCTTCCAACACTTGGTTGACCCTCTTCGTTAACCCATCGATTTGTGGATGGTATGACGTACTCAACCGCAATTCGGTCCCCATTACCTCTTGGAAACTTTGCCAAAAATGGGATACAAAAAAATTTTCTCGATCCGACACTATATTGATAGGTACCCCCATGAAGCTGGGCATAGCGCGTCGTGTTATAATCCATCTGTACCGATAAAAAGTGTGTCGATTTAGTCAAACGATCAATAATTACCCCAATAGAATCATGACCACTTTGCGACATCGACAATCCCGTGATGAAATCCATTGAGATGCTCTCCCATTTCCACACCGATATTTCTAACAATTGCAACAATCTAGTTGGCCTCTGGTGGTACACTTTTACCAATTGACAAGTGGCACATTGGGAGGCAAATTCAAAAATGTCCATTTTCATCCCCGCCCACCAATATTGACAACGCATGTCTTGATACATTTTGTCCCCGCCTGGATGTACTAAAAATCTTGAACCATGGGATTCCATCATAATAGCACGTCTCAAGTCTCCCTCATCCGGGACTATAAGTCTCCCGTGGAAATATAACCCACCCTCCGAACTAATAGAGTAGGACTCCACTCCCCCAGTCAATAATTGGCGCACCCGATCGTGACAGTCTTTATCCCCTCCTTGCGCTTTTACGACTCGCATCACGATAGCAAGCGTAATGGTCAAAACTGGCATGCATGCTCTAGCTAGAACATCATCCTGGCCAAGTTCTTTCCACTTAGGCTTCCATACTTCTGCTAGTTACCCCATGGGTCTTCGATTGTGCGCGTCATCTAACATATTTACCTTGCCTTGGTGATAGTGAATATCTAATTGATAGTCTTTTATGAACTCCAACCACCTTCGTTGCCGCATATTTTTATCTTTTTGTGAGAACAAATATTGTAATGACTTGTGGTTCGTAAAAAGACTAAGTTTTTCACCCAGGAGGTAGTGCCTCCATATCTTCAAGGCAAACACCACTGCGGCAAGCTCTAAATCATGCATGGGATAATTCTTTTCATGGGACTTAAGTTTGCGAGATGCATATGCAATGGCCCTATGATCCTATTGTAGCACACCTCCAAATCCTTGTAGAGAAGCGTCTGTGAAGACCAAATAGTCTACTCCTGATTTTGGTAACGCGAGTATAGGAGCATAGGTCAACTTCTCCTTCAACTCTTTAAAAGCTAGCTGACAGGAGTCATCCCAAACGAATCATACTCCTTTCCGGGTCAAGTTCATTAAAGGGCCTACAATTTTGGAGAAACCCTTAAAAAAATGACGATAGTATCCCGCCAGACCCAGAAAGCTACGGATCTTCGTTGGCATCGTGGGATGACCCCATTCCCTCACCGCTGCAACCTTGATCGGATTCACGAAAACACCCTCAACCACCACGATATGCCCTAAAAATTGCACTTCCTGTAACCAAAAACCACATTTCTCGAACTTGGCATAAAGTTGATGATCCTGCAGGGTCTGCAGGACCAATCGTAAATGTTCGGCATGATCAGCTTAGTCTGAGAATAGACTAGTATGTCTTCGATAAACACGATCATAAACTGGTCTAGAAAGTCCCTAAATACTCGATTCATAAGGTCCATAAATACCGCAGGAGCATTAGTCAGCCGAAAGGGCATAACTAAGAAATCGTAGGACCGATACCTTATCAAGAATGTTGTTTTCGACACGTCTTGCTCTCGAATTCGCAACTGGTGGAATTATGTCCTCAAATATATTTTTAAAAAGTATGACACTTATCTTAATTGATCAAAAAAATCATCGATTCGAGGTAACGGATATTTATTTATGATGGTTACCTTATTCAATTCATGGTAGTCGATGCATAACCGAAGGGAACCATCTCCCTTTCTCACGAATAATACAGGGGCACCCCATGGCGATGTGCTATGCCGAATGAACCCCTTCCCCAACAGTTCCTGAATTTGAACCCTCATCACCCTCATTTCAAAGGGAGCCATATGGTATGGAGTTCGTGCAATTGGCCTGGTTCCCGGCGCTAGGTCAATTACGAGCTCAATCTCACGACTAGGAGGTAAGCCAAGGATCTCCTAAAAGACATCTTCGAATTCCCTGACAACCGAAATCGAGTCTAAGTAAATCACGATTACTTGTAAAGTCTCCTCCTTTATACAATACAAGTGGGTGCTCGAACCTCCCTCAAGAAGAGGCATAGCCACCAAAAACATTTCTTGCCCTGGAATGGAAAAATCTATACTCCTTCCATAAAAATTTACCATGGACCGGTACTTCACTAACCAATACATTCCCAAAATAACATCATGCCCAACCATATCTAGGACGAGTAAGTCAGTCTCGAAACTCAACCTACCAAGGTCTATTCCCACCCCTTTACAAATAAAGAGTATAAGTGAACCATCACCCATAGAAGACTCAATGCTAGTGAAAGTACTTTCATTACACTTAAACAATACTGTTGAAAGAGGAAATAGCCTAGCAATAAATTAGTGTGTGGCACCAGTGTCAAATAACACCCGACCCACAAACCCCTGGATGGGAAACTTACCCTCAATAGCTGGCGGAGCTAACGGTGTTGGAGGAAACAAAGCGTCTTGGATATTGTACACACATCCATACTAAAGTTGTCCCTATTGTAGTGGGACGGCTGGGATAGGTACTGGAGGTTGTGGATGTGCCTGCGGATTCTTAAGGCCTCTTGGCAATTTCTCTATGTTCAACTATGGACAAGCTCTCTTCATGTGACCTGTCTCACCGCACTGAAAACAACAGCCCGTAAAACCCTCTAAATGTCGATCATGGTTGTTGTTCTGAAACTCCCCTGCACCTTGGCCCTGCTGGGCTCGATCTCCATTATTCCGTCTTCCCTCTTTGCCCAATTGGCCCAACTACTACTATTGCTGGGCACCCTGACCGTGCTTAAACCACATCTGCGAAAGTTAAAACCCCCAAAGCGTTACTTCTTTGTCGAGTCCCCTGGTTGGAGGTCCTACTCTTTCTATTTATTCCCAGACTGCTGTGGTGGTGGTAGTGCTCCATTGGCACCATTCCCTCCTTGTTTACCAGATTAACCAGAATCTCCTATCTTCTTAGTCACCTTCAAATGAAGGCAGTTGTCCTGGCAATGAAGTAAAGCTGCATTCATCACATCGCCAAAAGTTTGCAAAGTCGGGTTCCCCAATAGATGCTGCCTTATCCTCCAGCTCAAACCCCCAATAAATTTTGAAATCCTCCCTTCTTTTGGATTTACCTCATCTGGCACAAAGTTTACCGGGCGAGTAAATTCTTCTTCATATTCTGCCACTATTCGCTCTCCTTGAATTACGTCCTGTAGCTTCCTCCTCATCTCCTTCTGGATTGCAGGAGGAAAGTACTTTCGATCAAATAAGGCCCAAAATTCTGAGATCTTCATCACATCCCTCTGTTCTGGAGTGGTCACCGACTCCCACCATTGGAGAGATGCTCTCCGCTCTTCGCTGCATTCCACCATGTGAATGTGGCGTTGAACATCCTTCTTCCATTAATTTGCCACAATCACATCAGTGTCGCCCTGAAATTCTGGAGGGTGACTTTTCAGGAAGGATTCTCTAACTCTTTACCATGCGGAAGGTCCCGTATGGGCTTAAGCCACCGGTCCTACCGGTTGTCGAGCTTGGGAAATTGTTATGCCATAGCGGTCATTGCAACGTTTACCACCTGGGCCACAATATTAGCCACCTCCGTCGCATTTATAGTGCCTTGTGGTGGTGAAGGCTCTACATCATCTTCTACTCAATTTCTCCTTATCGGGCGACCTCGTCAAGGCGGCATATAAGATAAAAAGCAACTGAATCAATATAGAGTTAAAATAATTTATCCTTACGGGAAAATCGTAAATGCATATAAGCAAAATAGTCCTAATAATAGGGTTCTATATCAAAGAACGCTATGGTAGAACATGATAAGTCTGCACAGATCCTAAGGACTCTATAACCAAATGCTCTGATACCATTTGTGACACCTCACTTATTAAAATAAGAGGTGGCCAGTCAGCTACTCCAATAAAAATAGGAGTCTCAAACGGTCTATTCTTAGCATCACAGTCGCATAAATAATAATACGAGACAACCACCAAATATTTTAAAAACGGATGTCATATATAATTTTCCAAATTTGATAAAATCAATTTCCATCAATTAATTTATAACAAGAGGTTGATATGTATTTACACATAACAATTTAACAGCATTTCTAAAAAATATAACTGAATAAGCTGTCGGTTAACAGACTGAATACAAGAGATTACACCAAGTATGACAGTATGTATAAATACTACACTTGGGCAACACGCCCGAATATACAGATGGACCATAGCTAGGGTATCAAAAGAAATGATATGTCTACTACGAAAATCCTACAACATCCGTAAAAATGTCATAGCTCCTTGACTCTATGAAGGAAAGTCGCATCAGGCGCCCATGTGGGGGAGCACTTGAACATATATAAGAACCACACAAGAAGAAGAAATATAAACGGGTCAGGGCCCGGTTTGATATGATATACTTGTGAATAAAATGCATGACAGTTATGAATGCTACTTTCATAAACAAGTAATATTCGCTCTTCGTTCAAGGAATCATCCTCACCTCTCTACTAAGTGCACATCCTAACGCGTACAATTCATACTAAGTTAAACTACCCATCTACTTAATAGGAGTCACCTAACTATATTCTACATGCTAAGTTTACCAATTGAATACATATTTACAAGTCAATAATCATTAAGGACCATGGGCAATTAAAGTTGATTCATAGTTTCTTAAATCAATTAATCATTCATGTGAAATACCATTTTAGTGAGAACAATTAAAATCAAAATAACAATGGTTCTAAGACCATCCTTCCGGGAGTCACCCCACCGGATGCGCCCCTAAATACTATCATCTTCCAAGGCCTATAACCAAGACCACCTGGGCTTCCTAAATCGCAATGTGCGGGAAGCGGCCATATACCTTCGAGAGTGAGTCATAACCATACTAGGAATTACCTCACTTCGAACAATACAATCATAATGTAACAACAGGTATCATGGCCTGAGGACTATACTCTCCCTGCATGATTAGCCAGGGGATTCACCTCTAACACGTACTTCCCCTATGATAGCATTTAGAGAGGCGTGTAAATGTGCCACAAGTACAAACTATATTAAGTTAAACATACTATCCTTAAATTTTGAAACCATATGTACATACAAATTTGGCGACAAGAGATATTTGTTATTATACTATCCCCTAAAAGTCCAACATAACATTTCCCAACTCTATACTAGTCCTACCCTCGTTTACTAGACAAAATGAAACATTATACCCTTATAAATAGTTCTCGGGATAAGACCGGACACTCCCGTACTATCCTAGAGTACCACTATCCTTATATGAGTTCAGATTACTTCTTAATACATCCTAAGAAAAGGTTCCTAAGCCTTAAACCCAAGAGAAAAATGGTATAAGAGAAACCTAAACTTGGGTAGAAAATAGAGTACTAATCGATCGGCCCCTGACCCCCAATCGATCGCGTTTTTGGAATTTACCTTACGAACCAACCAGTGGGCTTTTCCCCTTAGGCCCGGTCAACCGGTGTGTTGGAAGCGGTTAATCGGTTATACCAGATAAATCGTAGAACCCCCATTTTTCTTACAAAACCTAAATCGCTAACTCTTCTTCTTCCCTCTACACTAACTATCATCAGCAATTATTTACCACAAATCATTTTTATATGATCTCTTAACAATATACAACACTCAAATCATATCTTACTTATATAGGTGAAAATTTGAACACAAACTCAATCAAAACCCTAAATGGGTTAAACCTTAGGAACAATATCCATTTACACCATTTATTCAACATAATCATAAGGTATTGCAAGTATAATAACTTGCCTCAGATTTCTCTTCGTAGTTGAGATTTCAAGCTCCGACTAACAAATCTCTTCCCTTTCTCTTCTTTCTCTCAAACTCTCACTTCTCTCTAACTTTTAGGTTTAGAAAATACACAAATGAGATATAAATGCTCTTGCAAGACTTAAATACCCAAATACCTTAAGTCTAACATTAAATGCTACTACATACTTAAAATGACTCGTAACATCATATTTAAGTCATAACTAGATAAAAGTACCCCGAAACCTAAAAATAACTCTGGCATTTATTTTGACTATCTCGACCGTTCCCGGACTAAAGGTGCCCTATAAACTTACAACTGGGATATCTTTCATTATTTTCCATGCCAACGTCATATTAACATTCTAATAATAATCCAAATGGAATATAAATTATAATTGTTGCTTTAAAGCCCAGCGACTCAACATAACATAATATTACACTATTTATATTCGCGTAAAGGTTAATATGCAATACTCATAAATATTAACTCTTAATGTACTGAATTAATATTTACGGCAATTTTCTTTATTTTATATAACTATCCCACATGGCAATTTACTATAAAAATAATTACTCAAAAGTAAGGGGTATTACAATGTGATCAGAACCCGAGATCATGACCCACTTTGGCCAGAGATTTGGTACCATTTGGTCATGGGCTAGTCACAGACATGAGTCGTGACCTCCATGATCACATTTTATTGCTGTAACCAAAGACATTATTTGTCACCCTTTTGGCTGGTCATGGTGTCACGTGATTTTAATGTTGATCACGATCCATGATCGTGACTAGGTGATCATAGCCCCGAACCATGACCCAATTGTCGTAACCATTTTCGACTTTTAGTGTAGTTTTTTTTTTGTTCCCATGCTCCTTATGGTAAGAACATTTCAAGGCACTGCTCCTCTTTGATGGATCTTTTATCATCTTCCCCGCCCACCTGAAATACTACTGATCTTTTATTTATTCAAGATGTTATAGATCGGATCATTAAACACGGTATTGATGAAGCGATAGGGTTCAGTGGGGTCAATTTTGTCATCGCCCTTTGACCCTCCATTCTGTCTCTTGGCCCCTTTCTTGGGAGTATTATCTTTGTCTTTATTTTTGGTCGCCTCTGTTCATGACATATTCCACTTTAGCATACTTCTCGATCCTTGACATGAGTTCATCAATAATCATGGCCTCTTTCTTAATAAAGGACTAGTATAGCATGGAACTTGTCGGCATGCTGATATTGAATGAGGCTATAACCACTTGCTTTGAGTAATCATCCACTTCGTTGTAGGCTATCACCTAGCATACTCGTGCAAGGTCTCCTAGGGATTTTTCTTCATAGCGAGGAATGAGTCCATCTTCTTTGTATGGAAACTACCGGTGATAAATTTAGCGGTGAAGGACTATGTAAGTTACTTGAAACTAGTGGACAACCTGTTTGGCAACTTGTTAGACCACTTTTGTTCTAGGTCTCCTAAGTTGTATGGATATGTGCGGTCCATAGGGTCAGCTTGCCAGTACTAACATACATGGTTGATGGGGTCTGTCTTCACATCATAAATCTTGATGCTACAAATGGAGAACTTTTTGTTATGCTCAAAGTCTTCAATCGATCCTGAGAAAGGTGACTTTATCTGACTTATGAGAGTCCTCGTGTATAGTTCCTTGGTGGATTTGTCCCCCCAATGAGCGGGGTGTTCATACATCTCTAATGGGATGAGATTCTGGATATCATGCTTGTTATGATGGTCCTCTTCATAGTCCCTTTTTTTCATTAGGATCCTTTGCTTGGATAGATCCTGATGACACTGTGAACGTCTTCCTTGGCTACGAGTTTTACTTACTTGAAGGATAAGGGTACGGGAATGGGATTAATATTTATCCCAATGGATCTCTTGGTTCGTTCTTCCAAGAGATATTATAGATGATAATTTTCCTCATAGTGGATGTGCGTGGCGGCCTCCTTTTTATATAGTCATTGCTCATAGGTGTCCAAAAGCTATGAGATTTGTTTGGATCATGGAAGTTCATTGGTTTCTATAATTTTTTCCTCCTGGGCGATAATGCAAGCTAGGATTATTGTGACTCCTGATAGGATGGATGTCAGACCTAACCCTGGTTACTTCAGGTCCATTATGATTAATTTGAGGGCTGCCATGAGATAGTGGGCAATGACTGTGTGAATAATCATAATTGCTCATTGAATTTTCGTAGCTGAGAAAAGGAAATCGTTTCACATAAACAACTCCAATTGTATGTGGTAAATCCTACTATTATAGAAACAACTCCATAAATAGCTCCAATTGTAGGTGGTAAAGTCGAGTGAGGCATATAAATTATACGTGTAGGGATTGGATTAACAAATACAAAATTTAATTCAATTACTTAACAGAGCGAACAGTAAACCAATTAAAAATCATGCACCGATTACACCAATGATGTGTAAACTATTAGTCCAATTTTATCTTGCCTAAAACATGCATTTAGGTGAATAAAAAGAATTAAATAAACCAACCACACAATGTCATGATGTAAGATGAAAACTCACAATAGGAAAAACCTCAAACGGCCTAGACTTCCCAAATTCACTATGATGCAGGGTATATATAATAGTGACAGACAAACTTACATCACACGAATAGACGCCTTCAAGCCTGGTGAAGTCTTCACCACTTGAACCTTCTTCATAACAACATTGCAAAAATCCACAAACAATCTTCACAGCATGCTCATTACGTGTCTCGGTGTCCATGATGTCTTTATAGTATCCATCACCGTAGTCACATGGAATCCACCGTGCCAAATAATACTCAAATGATGCAGAGTTCAATATATGATATCTTATATAGATGTATTATATTAAAACTTGGATCTCATAAAATTGGGTGTAAATGAGGTTATATAAGGCTTGATTTTCTCTCTCAAAATTGTTCTTAAAACCTCTCATGAAAACTGGTCTATTTTGTGTCTATATATGTTTAAAAAATGTGAAAAGACGGTGGCACAAAAAAAAGTCATGTCACTCGAATGAAAAATCTGTCTCTTTCGAACGACATTAGTTATCTCATTGAAAACAACAAGGTGTTTTGAGAAATAGCACTAAACTCATTTTAACAAGGTTTTCATGAGCTTCAATCGAGGGAACGGTATTTTAGGTAGAATGAAGTCATTTGATACACATTTGTATATCATTCGAACAAAACACATAATGTGGTTCAAACCAATAAAAAACTCGTTCAAACGAGATCATGAAACTCGTTTGAATGACGAATCCAGTTCTTTTGAATGACTTTGAAAAACATAAAAATATTTTCTAAAATTCATTTTTCAAAAATGAGCCTCAATAAAAATAAATATCTAAACAATGAAAATCCAAGGATTAACATAATATACCAAATATACATTTCTTGAGATCCCAAGGTTGAAGATGAAACTCGGCATAATTTTGATGTCGCTTTAACTTGGGACACTTAGTGTCTTCAAGATGTATTATCTTGAAGAGAAAATTGAACATAATCCTAACCCATGACTCAAATGATTTTTTTCCAAATGAAATAAAGCCAATATTATAAATTTACAATAAACATTACACATTTGACACATTGACAAAATTTGTCCCTATAAATCTTCTCCTTTGTCTATTCCGAAACAAAACCAAAAATAAAAACGAGGTCGTCTAGCTCTAATACCCAAAACCCAAACCCCAAAAGGAAAAAGAGAAAATTGATACTTGATAGACTTTATCTCTTGAGTAGCTTTGCTCTTGTAAAACCTTGTTGCCTCTTTGATTAAACTTGCACACTTAATACACCTTTCAAATGCAAAGATAATATGAAATATATAGACCACATATGAAAAACCATCCCCTTTATTAAAACATCTCCCCCTTGTAACACCCCGTATTTTTTAGGATAAATAATTTGTCTAAATTGGAGAATTAGAATTTAAACAAAATTGATGATTTGGAGAAACAATTTTATTTGGAGAATTTATTTAAATTGGAAGATTCAATATATTTGGAGAATTGAGATTTAAATTAATCCGGGTTATTTCTTTTAAGATTACATGTGTCGTAAATTGAGGTTGAAATTTGAGATTTCACTTAAGTAACTCGGATGATGATTCTGAGTGTACGGTTGAGTCTGAAAGGGTCGAGATAGTCAAAATAGAGTACCTGGGGGTAGTAATTGGGTCTTAGGGTGTTTTTAGGCATAATCGATCCCACACGAGAGTGTTTGGGCCATTTTAATTAAGCCTATTAGTCTAAAAACGAGATTAGCTAAATAAAATCTAATTAAGGGAGTTGGGGGAAGCCATAACTCAATGGAAGAAAACCTAAATCTGCAGAGGAAGTTTGGGAGAGCAAATTGGGGATCTTTTGGGAGACAGACTAAAGGAAAAGGAGTGTGTTCTTTGTCAAACATTCGTCTAGAACAAAGAAAATCAGACCCTACGAAATTATCCAGGCAAGTAGTTAAACTTGCTTTCATTTAAATTGTTTTATTGCGATTCATATTATTGTGGGTGTAAACCATATTCATTTTGGGATGAGTTATTATAGCAAAATTCATTTTTGGAGGGTATCACATGTTAAATCTGGGCTTTAGGGATTTAAGCATTAAGGATGAAATTGATGTTTAATTGATGTGAGAATAATATCATATGAGGCTATAATATTATTTAGAATTAAAAACCTGTAGAAATTATTGTTGAATTCGGATATTGAATCGAATTGAGAATTGTTATTTCAGGGGTATTGAGAAAAACCCAATTTATGAACCCTAGAATTTTAATGAAAATCTCTGACGATTAATGTCATATATTAGTGTTTGAACATGTTTATAGATGAAATAAATATGGGAGATAAATTAATCAAGATCTGGATTGAAGTTGGAAAGCTTTGGAGTTTAAAAATGGTGAAAAAAGCAGTCGGGGAAGATGACTGATATTTGGTCGATCGATCGATTGATCGACCCAATCCGTCAATTGATCGACCCCTTCAGTTATTGTAAAACATGAGATTGTATATCTTTTCATCATGGTCGCGTGGGTGACGACCTCGTATTTCTTTTATTTGATATGATTTTTCTACAATAGGGTGCGTAAGACTGACATCTTTAAGAAGAAATAAATTCGAGTTATTTGGAGATGTCCGTAGATGAGTGAAGGACTTTGAAAAAATAAAAAGGAACATTATTGAATATTGGATTAGATAGGAATGAATTCGGGGTATGGATTTAGGAGTATTTATAATGAACGACACTCGATTATATATGTCGAAAATATACGAATGTATTCGAATGGGAATTTTGGATGAATTTAGCATATGGGCTGGTATCTTAAGGTGGAATTTAATTGATAGAAATCAAGTGGAACCTAATATTTAGAGTCTTATGGGATGAGTATTAAGGATTATTAAATTTTATAAGGGTGTCAAACTTATTAACCGAATCTGGTGAAATGAATTCTAAAAGGTTAAAATACGGACCAATAAAGGGAGTCCGGGCATTTTGGTTGAGTGGCACCACTTGGATAAAATTAATTGAGGTGATAGTAATTAAATTAAGGGTTGGGGTTTTGACTCTGATATTTCTCAGGCTAGTGCTATGGGAGTTAGGCACAGAGTATCCGGTTTAATTTATTATAGAGATGTATAATAAAGTATCGAATAGTGAATTTAATGAGAGGTGTTAACCTTAATTGGGGATTTTTGGGTAATAAATTCAAGGATGGACATATAGACCGAATGAGTGAGTCGGGATATTATAGATGGGTAATACAACTTGAATGGAAAATTACATAAATATGAAATTAATTTAATAACTAGTCGGGATATGGACTCAGATACTTTGGGATAGTACTACGAAAGTTAGATACGGATTACTCGGGTTGTAGTTATAATTATAAATACGTATGGTGATGGTGATAGTACATATATGGGAGTGTGAATTATAATTTCCAAGTATTTAAATTGAGAAATATGATGTTAAATACTCGGGAGTATTCGATGAGATGTATTGCATTGAATAATTGATAAGTAGGATATCCTAGTGTTATACGCTACGTATGGGATATATAATATAGTTCGTGTGTATACCTACTAATAAATAATAATATATAGGTTGTATTATTTCTTATGTGTATGCATCACACCGCGCTACTTGCTATCACGGAGGTTTTTGTGCCGGAACAGTCTTATTCTGATGAGCCTATTTGAGGGAATATTGACTTGTACCTCAGAACATAGAACCTCGGTACAGCCTAACTGTGAGTCATAGTGCAGACGGTCATAGGGGTGAGTGGGTATGTGCGTCTCCCTTTTAACTTGGAGCTATGATTCGCCTCCAATACGCATGATTGTTATTTATGGTTCGAGAGAGATAAAGAACCAACAGTCCTTATTTAGTACGTGATGTATCAGGCCTTGATAACAGAGTATGCTTCCACCGCAGATTAGCATGTGGGTGTCGTATTAGTATATGTACATAATAGAATGATATATATATATATATGTGTGTGTGTGTGTGTGTGTGTGTGTGTGTGTGTGTGTACTTGTGATTTATTCTACTGTGTGTGTTTAGTAGATGATGTACCGAGACTTATTAACAGAGTATGCTTGCACCGTAGGTCTCATCCTAGGGGTGTTGTATTTGTATATATATAACTAGTGGGATAAATATATATCAACTTGTAACTTATTCTACTGTGAGTGCTAGTAGATGATAAAGATAGTAACATCTAAAATAACCTAAGTATATGTAACTTAATCTTTAAATGGGAAATCCATAACTGGCTAAAAGACATGAGAAAATTCGATAACGTATTGTATAGAAAATATGAGCGGGCAAAAAGGAATTTGTATGGAGAAAGAGACTTGGTTTGAACTAGTTAGACAGGGTAGTAACTAGTGGGTTAGAAGGCAAGCGTTAGGTGTGCACATTAGATGAGGGGTGAGTTATGTCTCAAGAGAGTGTGACACCAGCTTAAATATGAAAAGTGTGCATGCATATTTAATTATTGCAATTTAACTGCTTGCTAAATATTTTCAAAATATTTTACTTGGGCTCTGACCCGTGTCAAAAAAAATTCCAAAATATTTTAGGTGTCCAGCCACAAGGACGTCCAGTTTGAGGATTCTATCCAGGGATGCGCAGTTGCAGCTCATGTGGAAGTTGCAAGACCTTGTTATAGACGCTTTGTTCATTGACTCCTATTGTAGGAACTTTTCCTCCGTACTAATTTGGGCCTGTCGCCCTCAGATTTTGTATTTAGTTTATTTATTGGACTTTATGTATCCAGGTTATTACTTCATGGACTATTGTATTTTACTGTTGAACCTATAGTTGATTCGGTTATCTTGATTTATGTTATTCATCTCTGCAGGATTCAGTTATTAGTTGTGTTGATGGTTTTATTATTATTTATTTTTCGCTTGTTGTTAATTAACAAAAGATAAAATTTGGCACCAGTATAATTAAATTACTAGGTGGTTAGTAACTTTAATAAGTTTTCGATAGTGATGCTAAGAATGAGTCATATGAGACCAACATTTTATTTTGATCACGGGTTGGCCACCCGGTATTTTAGTAGACGGGGTGTGACACCCCTTAGACCATATATTTCCCCCATTTTGTTCAGGAATAGACAAAGATAAAAGTGGATAGTATGAAACTAATGTGATACCAATGTAAAGAAACATATCATGCGATGTGAAGTGAAACGACAACGACAAACAAACACGACAACATGAATACAAATAATTCAAACGATGAAATAGATAATACCAACAATATGAAACATATGATGAACAAGGATTAAATGCATGCAAAAAGTCAAAACAAACACCATATATACATATATAAACATACAATTAACATAATAAGCACGTGAATACGTATATACAGGTATAACCACAAATGATACACAAAAATAAGTTTTCCACACTCTTATAGCATAAATATGCCTAAACCAATGTGGTATGGAGTGAAAGAGTGTGAACTGAAAACAAAATAAATATGTCCCAAACACTCAAGATAGTCCGAGGAGTTCTATTTGATTGCATTAATTTATTAAATCTAGATTTAGCCTCAAGTGGAAAATAAATTGGAACTCTAACAGACTAAATGCACACAAGCCTAGAAAATATTGATGATTCTCAAACAAATAGCGTCAAACATTATGGATGAATTAGGAATTTTTGTCTAAACCCATTGATCTTCAACTTTTAAGGCCCTAAAAATATAAATAATCAATTTTTTCTCTATTTTTGAAGATATCACTTTTGATGATCAATTTTCTAAAGTTTTGGCCTTAGAAATTATTTCCTTTTTCAAAGGCTCTTCCAATCGTGGCCTTTCATTCAAAGGAGATTTACTCCATTAATATCCCTTTCCATTGCACACTCATATTTTTTTATTCCTAAGAACATTCTCACCCAATGGTTCTTGCATGCACAAATTCCCTAAATATATAGATATGTATTTGATAAGACTGATATGAGTACACCTCATATAGTTCATGCAACATAAGATGTTAAAATCCAAAAGAACTCGAGAAGGTGAGTGCAAAGGCATATACTTACATGAATCCATTAAGCAAAACCAAATTCAAACAACTCCATGCAAGGCATGATTAAGAAACAATCAAAAACATTGTAAAACCTACTCCAATGTTCTCGCAACATGGAAAGCATGGAATGAATGGATTCAAACACGCTAAAATGCCACAAAACAGAATGTCTAAAACTACTACTACACAAAAGAAACGAAGATATTTTTGAGTTTTTATAATTTTTTCACAAGAAAAAGTGACTCAAAAGAAAACAAAATCTTTTCATATTTTTCATATAGACTCAAATGAAGAATTAAAATACGAAAGACATAAAAATCATAACACTAGTCCTAACATATAACATGGAGTACAAAACTAGTGTATGAAAAACATGAAAACACAATTACTCATAAGATATAGCATGTGATGAATCATGTGAAAGCATACGAGAATCAACAAGTTTAATATTAAATGCCTCCAAATCAAATTTTCTAACCCAAATAGATGATGATTTAATGCCTCGAGTTTTGGCAACTATGGTAACACGAGATCTAGACATCCTAGGACCTTTTCTAAGATTAATATAAAACTTCCTAAAATAACCTTTCTTACCGCAATGTGTTCAAGGGTAGACATGAGGAATGCTACTATTGGGTTGACCGTTAGGAATGTCCTTGGCAACGGTTGACTCTCTCAAAACTTTGATCTTGGCTTTAGGAGCGAAAACATTACGATGGTTAAAGCCTAGACCTACCTTGTCATTTTTTATTTGGACTATTCCTAAAACTTTGTCTAACTTTTCTAACCCCGATTCCAAATCAAATTTGACCCGACTTGAGTCTATAAATTCATCTTTAAAATACAAAATTCTAGACACAAGAAAAGTTTAGACTTGTCAAATTTTAGGGACACCTTCTTTAAATTATCAGGCAATATACGAAGCTTATATCTCTCCCCCTCAACGTATTCGAGCTTCTCCCTAAGAGTCTTTTCAAGGTGACGATAAATCCTCAATCAATTTATCACTATTTCATAGGGGGTATTCTTTCAATTTAGCCTTTAGTTTTAAGCTCTCCTTTTTTTAATTTCAACGACTTCGTATATAATTCATGGAAGGCAACTTGAAGCTCAGTCTCCTCCTATTCACTCATCTCCTCTTCTTCCTCATCTTCTCAAACTTTGGAACCACAAGATCGGATCTCAAAACTATCACGCACGTGATTATCTTTAATGTTAAAAGATTTCTAATTTAAGATCACATGACTATCCATGAAAGCAGTGTGGTTACGGTACATAGGAGAATCAGATTTCTCTTCTAACTCACTAGAACTAAGGGTTGCATTGTAAGCTTTGGCCTTCCTACCATCTTTCCTTAGTTTAGTGGGACATTCACACGCATGATGTCCAAACCCTTGGTAGTCATAACATTTGTCTTGCGCATCCATCTTCTTAAGGCTATCCATTTTCTTTCTATCATGATCTTTGTCAAAGTTCTTAGATTTCTTATTAAAATTTGTATTTTCTCTAAGCTTAAGAGATTTAGTGAACTTCTTCGTAAATCTAGAAATATCTTCGGGCTTTAACTTTAACTCACTATCGAAATTCGACAGGTCCTATTTATAAGATTTCAAATCTACGTTATTTTCTTTTTTTCCTTTCTAGGTGGACACATATTCATCTCGTAGATTTGTAGATCACCTACAAGTTATGGGGCTCTCATAATATCAACATCTCCAAGAGAATCTAGAACCATGACTTTGTCATTAAATCTTTCAGGCAACGACCTTAAGATTTTTCTCATAAATCTTGATTCAGGAATAGCTTCACATAATTTAAACGAGGAATTAATAATATCCAATAAATTCGTGTAAAATTCATCAAATGATGCATCCTCTCCCATTCTAATTATTTCAAACTTAGTTGTTAGATTTTGCAATTCAAAAACTTTAACAGTACCAGTACCCTCGTGTGTGGATTATAAAATTTCCCAAACATTTTTAGCGCTCTCACATGTCAAAGTTCTCCGGAATTCTTTCGCAGTAACGGCATAAAAAATTATGTTCACACCCCTATATTAAATATCGAATCAACTTTTTTAGCCTTAGTCAATAGGGAATACGCTTCAACCAAACCATTTTTATTAGGAGGAGACCACCCATGTTCCACCGAGTTCCAAATGTTCTAATTAATAGATTTAAGGAAAAATATCATTCGCACCTTTCAATGCGGATAGTTTGACCCATCAAACATAGGAGGTATGGTAATGAAACTCTCTTCACGATTAAAATCCATCTAAAACCCCTAAAACAAATTAAACTAGAATCCACACTATAATTAAGCAAACCGGCTCTAATGCAAATTTAAAACACATAGATTACTAAATTCAAAATTTTAATTTCAATTACTTAACAAAGTGAGAAATAAACCAATTTTAAATCATGCACCGATTAAATCAAAGTTGTGTAAACTATTAGTCCAATTTTATCATGTCTAAAACATGCATCTAGGTGAATAGAAAGAAAAAAAATAAACCAATCACACAATGTCGCAATGTACGAGGAAAATCCACAGTGCGAAAAACCTCAAGCAACCCAGCCTACACATATTCACAATGATATAGGGTTTATATATAGTGATAGACAAACTTACTCCACACAACTCGATGCCTTCAAGCATGATACAGTTTTAATACTTGAACCTTATTTGCAACAACGCCACAGGAATCCACCAACGACTTTCACAATGCGCTCTTCATCCGTCTTGGTATCCACCGATCCTTTGCAAATAGACGTCACTGCAGTCATAGAGAATCCACCATGACAAATAATACTAAAATAATATAGAGTTGTCAGGACAAATTTCTTAATAGATTCAAATTATGTTGGCTTATTTCGTATTTGGATAAAACTCTTTGTGTCATAGGTTAGGACTTGAATGTGTTAACCTTTCAAGCCTATGACATGGTTTCTTGAAGACATAGTGACCAAGTTAGAAGATCTATATCATCGTTTTGTGTTTTATGCTCATTTACATCTTCATGTTCCAGGGATCTCTAGGGTATGAATGTGTAAATATTTTAATCCTTGGAGAGTTTATATTTGGTGTTAGTATTTTATAAATTATTTTTAAAATTTTATAAATGACTTTATCCTTTTTAATATTTTTTTGGAAGAAATATATATTCCTTAAAACTTCGTTCGAAAGAGTTATTGTACATCGTTTGAATGAGAATTGGTACCTCGTTAGAACAGGTTCCAATGAACTTCGAATGAGCCAACTTTGGCCTTCGCTAGAATGTCGTTTCATAGCTCATTGGATACGTGTTCAAATGAGATCCCATAGTTAATTCGAACGAGGTTCAAATTCATTTTCCAAATTATTTTTCATTCTTATATAAACTTTGAAAAACCTCATATAAATAGAAGTGCAGAGTGGCAGTTTTATTTTAGGCAAAAAATTATATTTTGAGCTCCCAAAGTCTATTAAAAAGCTCTCCAAACCCTAAATTTATACCTAAGTTATTTAGGATTCGAGTGTTCATCTTATTGTGATTTAAGATCCTGTTTCGGGCACTAGATGTTTATTCTCTTCATCTTGTTCATATAGTTGACTCCGTAATTATTATTTGCTCATGGTGGACTCTGTATTTGTGTCATTGCAATGAAGAAATGATAGACTGCATGTTTGATCCATAGACTGTTACTGAAGCTTTTTAGTGGATACTGAGGTGTGTGTGAACTCACACATTATGGCAATGCACGAGTGGACTCTTATATGAAACTAGGCAAAAGTTAATGAGGGAATAGTGTCAAGGCTTTTTAGGGCATCGTGTTTGTATTGTAAGTCTTCAGGTGTGTCCTTTGTAATGCCATAATTAGTGAATTTTGCGTGGTTGGTTCGTCCGAGGTTTTTCTGTTGTGGGTTCTCATACATTGGTCGTTGTGGTTGATTTACTTATTTTATACTGCACTCACCTAGATTCATATTTATGTTAAAATAAAATTGTTTAATATGTTTAATCACAACCTATTTAAAATTAGTGCAACGATTTACCTTGGGGTTAAATTGTTTATGTTTAATATTTAATTTGAAAAAAATTAAAAATTGACTTCTGTTTAGACCATTTCGTATATCCCGCACTTTCTCAAATTGGTATCAGAGAGGGTATACTAAGTCGTCGTGTCGTTTCGTATTTTGTGCTAGTTTAGGAATGGTTGTTCCATCTCTCTCTCACTGTTTTATTTTGTGCTAGTCGAAGAATGGTTGTTTCATCTCTTTCTCATTGTTTGTTTTTCTCTCGATGGATCAGCATAGCGATAAGTTGTCCTCTGATTTAGTGATGGATATTCTTTGGATATTTGAGAGGACTTTATTAATCTTCATAATCGTGCTAAAAAATTAACTCGTTTGAAATTGAAGTTTCCAAAAAGAGTTAAATTTCTTGAAAATAATTTTTTTGCTTAAATTATGAAATTGAATTTTTGCAAACTTTTCAAACTCAAAGAAATATCCTTCGAGAAAAGCTTAGGGACATGAAACATGATTTTTAAAATTTAGGACTGTCCAAGAAAGAGAGTGATGATAGAGTTCGATTTTCAGAAAATAAATTAAAAGACTCTAAAGTTTCTTGGGTAAAAGAACGTCCAATTGAGGATAATGATATTAATAAAAGTTTGGAAGGGAAATGAGAAGACTCTTAGAGATAAGGTCACTTACATTGAAGATGAGAGAGATAACCTTCTAGGTATTATGAAAAATTTTAAAAAGGGGTCCCTTACGTTTGAAGAGTCTAATTCTTTGCTTGAGTCTACGATTTTGAGATTAAAATATGATTTGAAAGACTCAAGTAGTATTGATATTGGCTTCGATAATTAAAATTCTCTTACTACTAAATCCTAGACCAACGTTTATTTTAGATTGTCGATCGTTACCCGGGACATTAAAAAATATCAACCCAAAGGTCGTCTTCCTCATGTTTACACAGTTTATATTGTGGTAAGAAAGGTCATCTTAGGATGTTTTATTTTGATCTTAGAATAGGTCCTACGAAGTCTAGATCATGTGTCACCATGGTTCCCAAAACTCGAGGCATTAAGTATTCATCTATTTGGGTTAGGAAATCAGTTTTTGACAGATGGAATTTAAGACTGGTTAATTCTCGCATGCTTGTACATGATTCTTCACATGCTATATCTTATAGTTGATTGTGTTCGCACATTTTTATAGACTAGATTTTGTGATTCATGTCTTATTTGCTTGCTAGTTGTATGATGTTTATCCTTTTATATTTTGATTTTTCCTTTATTGGTTCTTATTAAAAAATACAAACAGATGTTTTTTCTCTTTTGAGCTTTGTTTGCATATGGTGTCTTTGCAAAATGTTTAAAAACTAAAGATGATTTTTGTTTATGTGTAGTTTAGTTTTACAAATTTTGTGTGGCATATCGATGTATTTAAATCCACTTCCTTTCATGCTTCCATATATCTAGAACTATTGATTATGATTTCCAATGCTTATCTTATTCTTAATCAATCTTGCATGGGGTAGTTTGAAAATGACTATCTTAATAGATTCACTTTGCATATGACTCCTCACACACATGCATGAGCTCTTTTGAATTTTAACTTCATGAGTTAAATGAGATGTTCTACTAACAAATTTGTCTATATATATATATATATATATATATATATATATATATATATATATATATATATTTGATTGGGGATTTGTAAATGTAAGAACCGATGTCCCTGATTTTTTTGCTAATTTATTAAAAATATGAGCGTGCCTGAAAACGGCTATGAAGGAAGAAATCTTTCTTGTGTGAAAATCCACCATTGGCAAGAGCTTAAAAACTTAAGAGGCGAAAGAAAATAAAATATTACCAAGGCCAAATTTTGTTTCATTAATTTTTCAATTAAATTGGTATCTTCAAAATATTGAGAGTGGAATATATATATATATATATATATATATATATATATATATATATATATATATATAATTTTGAGGGCATTTTAAGTTGAAGATCAATGGATTTTCACAATGAGTCTTATTTAATTCTTATTTTGATGCTATTGATTGGAGAATCATCAAAATTTATATGCTATTGTGCATTGTGTTTGTTTATTCACTATGAGTTCACTTTATCTGTCACTATGATGCTTAATCTTTGTCTGAAAATTTTAATGCAGTAAAATATAACTCCTTGGACATTTTTGAATAATTGGATCATAATCCTTTTATTTTTAGTTCATGCCACTACACTCGATTTACCATGTGTTTATTTATACACATCTACATACACACACACACACACACACACATATATATATATATATATATATATATATATATATATATATATATATATATATATATATATATATATATGTGTGTGTGTGTGTGTGTGTGTGTGTGTGTGTGTGTGTGTGTGTGTGTGTGTGTGTGCACGTGTGTGTCATTGGTATCATTTAAATATTTATATATATGGTCTTGTTTTGTTTTGAGTTTTTATGTTTGCATTTAATCCATGTTTGCCATGTGTTTTATATTTGAATTAAATTAGTATGTTATATGATTATATTGGTATCTCATGCTTTGTTATGTATTCAAGTTAGCATCATTTGTGCATCAAAAATTTGTATTGACTGATCATTGTTTGGATTATTTGTGCTTGTGTTTTCGATTTGTTAATTGTTACTTATTGAACTTCACACCGTTGCACAATATTATTGTTTCCTCAATAATTATAATTGGTATCACATGTTCTCACATTTTGGGGGAGAAGTTGTTTATGAGGGCAAAATAATTGATTATGCTTTCTTTCTTTGTCTATTCCTGAACAAAAAGGGGGAGAATTGTATCTTTCACTTTAGTTTTAATAGGAAATCTTTATCTTGGGGGGAAACATCTTACCAAAATCTTTATCTTAGGGGGAGACATTTTACCTAGATGGGAATCATTAGTCATAGGGGGAGTTTTATCCTTATGAAGATTCTGTATTTATTATATTATCTTTGCATTTGAAGGTGTGATTAAGTGTGCAGGTTTACAACATGCTTGAAAAGCTACTTAGGTTTATGAGTCAGTCAAGATGTACTTTTTCTTCTGGGGATTAAGTCTTTTATAGATCTTGATGACAATTAGGCTTTTATTTTGTGTTTTCTTTCGGATTAGCCAAAGGAGAGATTTGTAAGGACGAATTTCAGAATATGGTCAATTTTTTATGTTTTGGAAAGCATATTGCAGGGTTTCTTGAAGACGTAAAGGTTAAGTTAGAAGATCTACATCATCTTGTTGCGTTCCATGCTCGTTTCCATCTTCACGTTCCGAAGATCACTTTGTATGAATACGTAAATATTTAGATCCTTAGATATTTTATATTTGGGTGTTAACATTTTATAAAAAAAATGTTCTAAAATGATTTTATCCTTATCAAATTATTTTTTAGAAGAAAAATATTTTTCTCGCGACTTTGTTAGAAGGACTTATGGTATATCATTCGAATGAGATCTGGTACCTTGTTAGAAAAGGTTTCGATAAACTTTGAACGAGCCAACTTTTTCCTTCGCTGGATTTTCATTTTATAGCTCATTAGATACGTGTTCGAATGAGATTTCGTACTTCATTCGAACAAGATTCAAAGTCATTCAAACGAGCTTACAATTTTTTTTTAATTTAGAGGTTTTTCAAAAAAAAATTCATCCTTATCTCGATGTTGAAAAACCTCCTATAAATAGCAGTGCAGAGAAGTATTTTTATTTGAGGCAAAAAATTAGGTTTTGAGTTTCGAAACTCTATCAAAAATCTCAATAAACCCCTTTTTACTCCCAAGCTGTTTAGGATCCAAGTGTTCATCTTATTATACTTTAAGATCATGTTTTACACACTAAAGGTTTATTCTCTTTATATTGTTGAGAATCATTTCATACACTGGACTCTATATTTATTGTATACATATGCTCGACTTCGTGTTTATAGCGCTGCACTGAAGAAGCGGTGGACTCCATTATTTGATTCGTAGACGATTGCTAAAGTTGTTCGGTGAATATCGAGACGTGTGTCGACTCGCACGTTGTGACAGTGAATGAGTGGACTCTTGCGTGACACTGTGAAGATGTTGAGGAATGAATAGCGTCAAGGCTTACAAGGGTGTCGAGTTTGTGATGTAAGTCTTTTATCATGTCCTTAATAATTCCATACTCAGTGGATTTTGCATGGTTGGGTCGTACGAGGTTTTTTTCATTGCGGGTTTTTCTCGTACATCGAGGGTTGTGATTGTTTTACTCATTTTATCCTGCACTCACTTAGATGCATATTTAGGTTGAGATAAAATTGGTTAATTTGTTTAATCACAACCTGTTTAATATTCGTGCAACGTTTTACTTTGGCGCTAAATTGTTTAAGTTTAATATTTAATTTGAAAAAATAAAAATTGGATTTTTTTTAGACCATTCCGTATATCCCTTACTTTTTAAGGAGTAAACAAACTTAATGCTCAATACATGAGATCTCAAAAAGATATATTATGTTTAAACTTGGATCTCATAAATATAGGTGTAAACAGGGTTATATTAGACTTAGGTTATCTCTCTTAAAACTATTTTTGAAAACTCTCTTGAAAAGTGATTTATTCTATGCCCTATATAGGTTAAAAATATGAAAATATGGTAGCACAAAAAATGAGGCATGTCATTCAAATGAAAAAGACATCTCATTCGAATGACATTAGCTATCTCATTCAAACTAAAAAATGTCATCCGTATGACAATTCTAAACTCGTTTGAACAAGGTTTGCATGAGCTATGATCAAGGGAATATTGGAAGAATGAAGTCGTTTAATACACGTTTAAATCTGGTTAGAACAAAACACGTAACCTCATTCAAACCAATTAAAAAATCGTTCAAATGGGATCATGAAACTCGTTTGAATGACAAATCTACAGAATATACAGTTGGCTCATTCTTATTATCACTGTCGAAAACATTTACAACTCACCCAATACCCAATTAAGCTGGTGTTAAAAACTTTCCAAATTTTAATTTAACAAAATTCATTTCCAGTTTTAGAATAACACAACACATTTTATTCTACAACACTGATAACCAAGTAGATAACACAAAAGAATTTAAATGCAATTGGAATAAACATTCCCAAATAATATTAATCCATTACAGTAATCCCAACAATATCAAATGTATTAAAATGACACGAATACCATAGTATTTGACCCCGATAGAAGAAGATAACTGAATCCTTTGGGCGGCATGCCCTACTAAGAGAATACTGTGAATCAAATGATGATAGGCGTCTAAGCAAAACTCCATAAATCCATAGCCTGTCATAATCCGCTAAGGTTGGCATCCCTGTTGCTGGACACCTGATATAGAAGATACAATAGAAAAGAAAATATGCAAGGAAACGGGTCAGAGCCCGATTGTGAAAATGATTTTTAAAACAGCAAGTATTTAACAAGTGCAATAAATCTTTTATTATGTACATGTTAGACCCAACTCTCACTTGCCATTCTCACCTCTCAACTAGAGTGCACACTTAACGTTTCCTATTAACCTCCTAGTTAATGGTTCCTCTTTTCTAGTCTCCATATTATAATTCCATCCCAATATCATAATCCCCGTATGTCCCATACCATACGTCACATTATTGTTCATTTACATTTCTCATCGTTTCTCATTAACATGAATCATTTCTCAATTAATATGAATTAAGTTTTTCAATAAACATTCATTAACTTAATTCAATTATCTTTCTCTATTCACCGTTATCTACAATTATCACCGTAGATAGATTTAACCATAATAAATATCCATTCATTCATTTAATCCATTATATATATATTCATATATAATACGGCACCCCGAGTCACAGCTGCGATGCAATGCATTACTCTGCTATCATGTCCCAATATCGCTGATCGCCGAATAAGAGACAGAAGGTTCGGTAAGGATTTCTCGAACCACAAACAACGACACAATCATTGGAGGCGAACATAGTTCTCATACCCATGGGGCACGCACATACCTACGTACCCATAGTCAGCGGACTTATCAACTCCCCGATAAGTCTTTCATAGACCTATGTTCTCAAGCGACAAATCAAAGATCCCATGGATTCATCAGGATATGACATCCCCCACGCACAAACCTCCCACCGATAGCAAGTAAGTTAGGTATGTCATACAAATAAATCATCAATCAATCAAATAGGTATTATCATACCTATAGTATACTAACAACAAGGTACTCACATTAACCTTAGATTATTCCCTTACGTAGCATTATATCTCGATTGACCAAGGTAACTCACTTTCTGCTAGTATGGACATGCTACACCACGGGCCAGTATGCACAATTATTCATTGTCGAGATCATTAGACTACATGGGGTGCCTTTTGATATTGTGTCTGATAGAGATAAGATTTTTGTGTGGCGCTTATGGGAGAGCTTTCAGGAGGCTATGGATACAGAGTTGAGATTGAGTTCAGCTTATCACCCACAGATGGATGGACAGACAGAGCGTACCAATCAGATGTTGGAGGATATGCTACGCATATGTGTCCTTGATTTTGGAGGAGGTTGGGAGCCGTATCTTCCACTGGTAGAGTTTTCTTATAATAACTCTTATCAGTTTACGATTGGCATGGCCCCATTTGAGGCGTTATATGGCAGACCTTGTCGTTATCCCACTTGTTCGCTAGAGGTGGGGGACAACAAGTTACTAGGGCCAGAGGTGATTCAGGAGACTTCATCTAGGATCGATCTTATCAGGAGTCGCATTCGGGTAGCCCAAGACCTGCAGAAAAGCTACGCCGATGCAAAGCGGTCTTTTCTAGAGTTTAGCGTGGGGGACCAAGTGTTACTGCGTGTGTCTCCTATGAGAGGAGTGATGAGGTTTGGGATGAATGGGAAGTTGTCTCCAAGATACGTGGGACCATATCCCATTATCGAGAGGATTGGGTCGGTAGCATACAGATTGGGGTTGCCAGAGCACTTGCACCGCATTCACGATGTATTCAACATCTCATTGTTAAGACGCTATCTTCGGGATGATATGGCCCACACACACATCAAAATAGTGGAGATTGACTTATAGCCCGACAGCTCTTATAAGGAGAGACTAGTGGCTATCCTAGACAATAGCAAAAGGAAATTGAGGTCTAAGGTAGTCCCACTTGTACGGGTCCAGTGGGTGCATCATAATGTGGAGGAATCCACTTGGGAGCGCGAGGCAAATATATGTGAAAGATATCCAGATCTATTCTTACTAGGTATGCCTTATTTTCTGAATTTCGGGCCGAAATTCCATTATTAGGGGGGAAGTATGTAATACCCTTTTTTTATGGCTTCTAATTTGGGGATTTATTAAATTTAAATTGAGATATTAATTTAAGATTAATTCGGAAATTATTTCAAATATTTACTAGCGTGACAAGAGTCAGTAATTATTGAGAATTTGTTGAATATTACTAGATGAGTAAAGTAATATATAAGATTGATTTATTAAAATTTTCACGAGTGAATAAAATAGCAATTATGGAAATTTAAGTCGGGACACGCTTGTGTCGTGTCAGTACTAAATTATTATTATTATTAAATGTGAATAAATTATAAGTCACCCATATGGTCATTTCGAGTGCGGCAACGTGTCCAGAAGGGTCGATATAGTCAGAAAAGTATATTCGGGGGTTTAGTTTGGACCTCAGGGAATTTTTAGGCCTAATTGGCATCTCGGGAGGGTATTTTAGACATTTTGTATTTTTTGGGTAATTAAACCCACGAATTTCCCTAAGGTATATCATCCATTTGAGTTAGGCTTTTAGGGTTAACAATCACAAAAGGTAAGAACGGCCATTAAACAAGAAGGTAGGAAGCTTTTCAAACAATCCAAGGCCAAGAACTCATCCGTTTGCACTGCCACTACCACCAAAACGTAGATCGCACGAAGAGGAACGCAACCATACCTTTTTCGTTCACAAATCAGGCCCTTGAATTTCCAGGCAAGTATCTAACTTGCTTTTCTTTTAGTTATTGTTTCATCCATATTAAATTAGGATTTTTATACACATGTTTCATAAAAGAATTTGAGGATTTAATCACATGTCTTGATGGAAATAAATATATTCTAGACATCCTAATCATAGGTAGAGAATAACCCACGAATTTGTATGAGTATAGAAGCAAGAAATCTGGAAAAGAATTTAAAGAATGAAAGTTTATGAAAATTAGGGTTCTTGTTAAACATTATGATTTATCCCATAAATTGAATACCTTTGATTACTTTGGACATGTTTCACGTAGGAAATCATGTATATAGGTATATATAACTACTAGTATTGTTGTTTGGGTGTTTGGAAATTGTTAATGGCATTTCAGAGTAATTTGGTAGGTGAAACCCGTAGGTTGAAAACGCAGTTTCTGGGCAAGAACTGCTTGATCGATCGATCGACCCAAGAACATCGATCGGTCGATGATAGATCGATCGACCCCTTTTCCTCGATCGATCGACCCCTCCTGGAAAACTGTATATTTTTCCCCTTTTTGTTTAATCCGATTTAAATACGTAGGAACCCACCCTTGATTATTAATTATAGAGTAAGGAGGACCAGTAAGGTCTAAATAGACTATGTTGAATGAAATTTAATATGGTACGAAATTGTGGGTTAAAGGGGAATTTCGGTGCACATTAGAGATTGCGCGTAAGTTCGTGAATGAATTGGGGGACTCGTGAAAGACTTAGACCCGAAGGTTAGAGAGGGTATGCCTACTAAAATTGTATTTAGTGAGAGAGAATACTTCGAGAGATAAGAAGTAAGTATGAAATGAATTATAAGTGGGAATAAAAGAGATGAATCCCTTATACGAGATAATTGGGTAAAATTGTACTAAATATGGTTAATAATAATTATGGGTCATGGACGAACCTTATTGGAAATTGTGTATCTATATATGGCCGTGTGACTGTGTACATATATTAAATACTTTAATTGTGAATAACCATACCCGCGCTACTTGCTATCATGGGGGTTACCGCGTCAGGACAGTCTTATCACGATGGGACCTCTATGGGGGATATTGACTTACACCCTAGAACATAGGATTCCTTGGTACAGGCTATCTCAGAATGATAGTCAGACGATCCTAAGAGATGTGAGTGGTATGTGCTAACCTCTTAGTGACTTGGAACTATGCTTCGCCTCCATTTTATGTGTATTATGTTAATACAATTCGAGAGTGATTTCGAACTAGTATTTCCCTTAGTACGAGTGATACGGGGACTTGATAGCAGAGTGTGCCAGCACCATAGAATTTATGTGGGGTGCCGATAGTATATATAATATATGAGTGACTGATATATATATATATATATATATATATATATATATATATATATATATATATATATATATATGTATGTATACATACTTATATGGGAAATTTCTACTGTGCGAATAAGTAGTTAAGTAATGAATAAATTCTACAACTTTATAATAAGTGTTCGGGAACCTTGTAACGGTATGGTGTGGCTTTAATTAACGTAATAAATCTTGAAGAGATTGATTTTGTTTAAACCAAATATCATAACCCTCCTACTTCTCGGGATAAAACTTTATGGAAAAAAAAGTTAGATAAACGTATGAGTTTAGTAGTACGGTATACGTGCACACTAGATGAGAGGTAATAATTCTCAAGGGAGTGTCACATACTAACATGGTTGTTACATTAGCCGGTAACACAACACCAAAATGCTCCTTTAGTAACAGACTAATTTTATGATTACTAACACTATTATACCATTACTATTTTTAACTATGTAGTACCGTTAGTAATCTTATTTAAGTGTTACTAATTCTAATTTTATTGAAAATAAAAAAAATCCTCCCGAATAAAGAAACTCGCCCCCCGACTACTACACACCGAAATGAAAATCCCCATCTTCTAAATTTTCCCACTAACCTAAAGAAACTCTCCCCTTCTCAGGTGAGTCGATTTTCAGTTTTAACGAGCATGGTTACTCGATTCTTTATTTGATTTCAATGGCGTTTTGGTTTTGGGTAAGTCGTATTTCCCATTTATTCTGTTTTTTTAATTTGATTTTTGATTTGATTTAATCCAACGACAACTTCTAGCCATATTCTTACCAGATGAATAACACCGGAGTAAGATGTGAATGGTACTCTCAAGACTCCATCGTCGTCATTAGGGTTTCTCATACTCACGGACTCTTCTCAAGGACCATCGTGTCACCTAGGGTTTCAAGATTTGGGGATTTTAAGGTAAGCATCCTCTTTAATATTACACACACACACACACATATTTGGGAGTATTTTGAGGTTTTTTGTTTAATGATGTAGTTTAAATCTGACTTATATGGCATATCGGGTTCCTCTAGAACACCATACGCACATTGAAAAAAATATTGGGTTCCTTTAGAAGACCATGTGGCACACCAATTGATATATTTGAACTGTGTTTAATAAAGCCAGAAATAACAAATTTTATCTTGAAGTCTACAAAAATAATTATATATATATATAGTCAATCATTCATAGATGAATTGGTTAAAAAAATATTTCATCGTTGAACAACAATCAGTATAGGGAAGAACAAACAATTGAATGAAAAATAAAAAAAAGATAAAGATATTAATGGTAATCAGTATAACTTAAATTGGGGTGAAGAGGGACTAATTGGTAATCAATATACTATTAATATATCAGCAAGCAGTGGTATAGAGTAGACTTAGTAACATATATCATTTTTCAATGCTGGAAAATGATTAGTAGTGAATATCACAACCCAAAAGTTTGATTATCATCAGTGGCGGACCCAGGATTTTGAGTCGGTGGGTGCGAAAATGTGTAACAAAGGCCGGGGGTTCGGGGTCAGGAGCCCCCGAGGCGAATTTTTTGGGTTGTTTTTACTGTTATTTGCCATTTTTTAACCCTAAAAATGTTGAGGTATTAAATAACTAAATTTGGACTCCTACTTTGTTCGTGAATTTTTTTATATATAAGATTTCAACATAATATTACCCTAACTAAGTAACAATGAGCAAACTAAATACTCGGGGGCTGAAAAATCTGAAAATTTTGATACAAATTAACTAACAAAATTTCATACAAATTAACTAACAATTTTTATACAAAATTTCATACAAACATAATATTACCCTAACAAAACAACAAAGTTTAATACCAAGTTTCATTCAAATTAAATTAAAATTTCACACAAATTAATTAACAAAATTTGAGCAGCATATTTCGTACAAATTAACTAATTTTATCAATATCAATATCCATAAAATTTTATCAACAATAAATCAATATCATCATATGATATAATAAAACAAACTAATAAAAAATTTACATGGAAGCCGAGAGGAGGAGCGGAGGTTACTGCTGACAAGGCGGTGCCGTGCTGGCCGCAGTGGAGGGAGAGAAAATATTCCAGGCAGCTGGGTGGCGATGGGGCAGGGAAAGGGGGGAGGGAGAGGAGAGGAGAGGGTTGTGTGTGTCGGCTGAATTTGAAAGAGAGGGTGGCATGAGAATAGGTTTAGCAGGCTTTGGGTTTATATATGATTGGTTTATTTACATATTCGCCCCAAGGTTTTAAAACTCTTATCTGCAAGCCTTATATTTTAAAATTTTACACAAAGATCCATAACTTTTTTCTTTACCCTATACTCATCGGAAATTTCTGAAAAGCTTGTGGGTGCGGCTGCACCCCTTCGGGATGGGGTGGGTCCGCCCCTGATTATCATCCATATATTATTTGGAATATTGATGTGCTATCACACCCGATTCGTCAACTGAGGGAATCTATTGAATTGCCTCTTATGAATCCCCACACTTTTCCTAAGGGTGGTCATTAAACCTCCTAAGGTAATTTTTTTTGTAGAATTCATAATAATATGGAATATCGATATAGATACACTTTATTTAATAATTATCATATGACTAACATAAATTTAGTTAAAGGTCTTACCCGTAGACCTCTTAGTTCACCACTTACTCTTCATTTTTCGCTATTATGAATAGAATTCTTCCATGGACAATGTGATGCAGATGCTTCTTAATGGCGATGCGTGACACTCGCGAGAGGTTGTTAAAATGTTAACCAACGAGGGGAAGGTAGTTTCTTATACCAAGGCTCAGCTTTCGATGGTATGAGTTTATTCCTTTTGTATAGCATCTCATGTTTTTCGTTTAGAATGGTAATAAATCTTTGTCACTGGAGTTTTGTGGGAAAGCATTCTACACGGCGATGTAACTATTCTTTGTTTAAAATTATACTTTGTCACTATATAATTCGAGTAATTTTTTATGACAATTAGGAAATATAGAAGATTCACTATTTTCCGTACTTATATAATGCCATCTTTTTACTATTAGTTTATAAGCTTGTACTTTAGAGTAAACATAATAATGCTCTTAAGATGATTTCTACTATTAGTTTATTTACTTGTACCTCTTTTGTAGTAAACATGATTATGCTCTAAGGTGATCATGGATACGAATGATGTTTTATCTAAACTTGTAGAGATATTTTCCTTTTGAGGACCACTCGGTGGTGTAAAAGCTATTAAGAATTTAATCATGGTTTATTCTGCATATAATTTAGTGGAGTTGATTTTTAATATTTATATGAGAGTATTTATAGTATCATTTTGTTGACATGGTTTTAGCAGTATATATTTCTGGTTTAGATGTGTTAAATCAAATAATCTAGGTTAAATAGGATAATATTAAGCAATGTGGTCAAAAACTTGGTGTTGTGGTGTCAAATAGCCTCAGGAAACATCTTAGCTTGGAGTTTAAAAACCTATATGTGAGTATTTTTTATTTCTTTCTTTTACCTTGACGAAAATAATGAACTCTCTGCATAAATTTTGATCAAGCACTTAATTTGAACTTTGTAATATTCATTCTTACACCCGTGTCTACAATCCTTAGAGGACTTCACCAACATCCACCATTCACCATTCACCACTTAGATTCAAATATTTTTTTTTTCACATTTTCATTAATCCAAGAACAAGATCCATATAGATCCATATATATATCCACTTTGATTTCAGTTGTTGTTTTACTCATCTTTGATTTCAAAGTTACCATTTTTTACAAACTTTGTCGGCATATATTTTCATTCATTTTATAATGTTCTTATTTTACTCAAAGTTTAGCTAAACAAATGGTTGTGGATGGTCCTTCAATGAAACATTGGAGAGGGGGGGCTGGATTTGGGCAAAATATCATCCCTGATTCAACTGGTGCTGCAAAGGTAAGAAGTGGACTCAAGTCTCAATAGGATAGTTAGGATCTTATATATTTGCGTTGGATAGATATTATGACTAAATGACCTATTGTACAGATATTTATGATTCATGTTGTTGTACATATGCTATTCTATTATTAAATATCAGTCTACGCATGATGAACTAGTATGCTTCGTACACTTTAATAGAGATTGTAGACAATAATCAAACATATAGGTTTTCTCTAATGCCCTCTCTCAGGGAAATGGTAGTTCACTTTTAAGTAAATAGATGCCCTTTTATGAACATAGTGAATAGTTAAAAAGAAAATTTCAGTTGCACTTTCACATGAGAGTTTCTTTATATGGATTTTTCTATTTCCTATTTATTTTTATTTGGCCATAAAGTAATGTTATTTGAAGAACTAAACATAATAACCACAATTTTCAGGAATGACGAATTGAGTTCAATGTGGCTATCACAGGCTTACAATTAATGCAACCTTCTCTTGTTCCGGAAAAAAATATTGAGTCAACAAGGATGACCTGATAATTGATGAATATGTCCAACTAGAGATGCAGGGATCAAATGTGAAATTTATGCTAGTGTTAACTAGGGGGGTAAAAGCAATAGAAATTTAAATAAGCATGTCGATGTTGTTAAAGATAATGTGTACGGCTATGTGAGTCTCCTGCAAGCAAATAGATTGGTTTAAGAGTTCAAGTTTTTGTTTCCCCAAACCCAAGAAAAAGGAAGGTATTTATTTAGGCTATTATTATTTCAAGCCTGAAGAATAGCAATAACATATTCGACAGTTTTAAGATAGGTGGCTTAAATTCTAAGTTGGAGAGGATTGGGTTGTATTGTTGTAGGAAAAAGTTCAGTGTGAACAGTTCTCCACACGATGCAATAGATAAGTGTAGTCATAAAAAATCTAGACATCAGTGACCTAAATCATATATTTGTGAGATATATGATTTAGGTCACTGATGTCTAGATTTTTAATTAATTTAAGTAATCAACCAATATGTGTGTGACGCTAAGAGAAGATTTTTAAGTAATTTAAGGGAATGACTAGTATGTGTAACACTGAGAGAAGACTATTGGCTAGCGTGTTGCTTGATATCTCCAATGAATGGTTCGTTCTCTTGTCTTGAGTTTACATTCCTCTTCACAACTCCAACATTATTTATCGCTACATATAAAAATCACGGTTCAGCCTCATTTTTTTTGGGTTTTCTTGACTTTAATACACTACTATTTTTTTATTTTAGAATTTAATATAAATTAATTAGTTTATTAGACTTTACTACACTTTTGGTCACTAGGGTAAAAAAATGTGCTAAAGTCTAATAAATTGATTAATTTGGATTAATGGCTAAATTACAAAATTAGTAACGTATTAAAGCAAAAAAAATGCATTTTTTATTACTTTGATTTAGCTAAAAAATTATGTGTTTTGCAGTTGAGATATCGACAGGTGAAGGAGATAAACCTTGAATTTTCACAAGACATTGAAGATAAACACCTACAACTCATAAAAAAGAAGGTAACTTTGTTAATTTTGATATGCAGTTCGATTAGATTCTTATAAGAGAAAATGCAAAATTAACCCTACTCTAATATCAAGATCTTTCTGTTGGAGTAAGCTGCCCCATCTGCTTTGCAATCTTATTTACATTCCTCGTGTTCACCAAAACTTGCCATCATCAACTGGTCTGCTTTCATTTTTTCTACCCTCAATATCTCTTCTATCAAATGAGGAAGCACTGCTCAGTCACTTGCAGCAACAACATCAGCACCAGTTGAAGCCCACCAGATGTGGCCGTTTCCCACTGCAAAAATTGTCCGCAAACACGTTGCAGGCACCTTTGCATTTCATGCCCGGGTTTAACATTCTGGGGAATTTTGATTTTCAAGGCGGATGAGCAAGTCAGTTGCAATTGGGGTCCATGTTGATGCAGCAACAACCACCTTCTCAGCATCTTGGGCTTGGAATGTCGGAGAGTAATCCAAGCATGTTGGCAGTTCTCAATGCGTATTCTAGAGTTGGTTTAAATATGAATTCTGAGCAGAATCATCCATTAGACCATCAACACCACCACCACTCTCAACCTAATGATAGTGGAGATGATGACCAAAATAGTTCTCAATGACATTCTCAATGTGTGTGGGGGGGGGTTATGTTGTGATTTGGGGTTTTGAAATAAAGATGGAGGTTTAATGGTAATTTTGGGAGAGATGTGGTGGCAGCTCTGAATGGTGGTAGCACTAGTATAGGAGTTAGGATTCGAAAAAAGACGAAGGTAAATCTTGGGGATTTACCTTACTTATGGCTCGTCAGGTTCCGCTGCTTCGCCGACTGGGCCCATACTTACGGCCCAATCATATATGTCTGGTTCAGCTCCACGCTAAACGTATTCGTTTCCATCACAGATCTAGCCAAAGAGGTCTTAAAATAGAAGTACCAATAGCTAGCGGACAGGCATAGGGGCCGATCAGCAGCTAAGTTTTTAGCAGAGATGGGCAGGGTCTCATATGGGCAGATTATGGGCCTCACTATGTCAAAGTTAGAAGAGTTTGTACAGTTGAGCTATTTTCTCCCAAGAGGCTCGAGGCTTTAAGGCCCATTCGATAAGATGAGGTTACTGCCATGGTGGAGTCCATCTACAAAGATTGTACCAATCCTGGTAATATTCCCATTTAATTTACTCATCATTTAATTCTTCCTATATGTTTTTCCCTTGTTTTTCTTCTTAGCTTCTCTTAAATGCACATATATATATATATACGGACATAGCTTATGTTCAATGCACATATATATGTGCCGGGTTCTGTAAGGTTTCATCCACATAGGATAATGTATGACAAATTTGTTTCTTATTTTTCTCTTTAATTGTACTTGCAGATATCAAGAGTCAGGGAATATTAGTGGAGATTGGATGTGTGGTTAATGTCAGCACCTGAATTTTAAGAAGCGAGATTCATGCCAACGCGAAGTATTATTTACTCTCTCTCTCTCTCTACACACACACACACACACACACACACACACATATATATATATATATATATATATATATATATATATATATATATATATATATATATATATATATATATATATATGTGTGTGTGTGTGTGTGTGTGTGTGTGTGTGTGTTGAGCTTGTTTAATTTTTTTTAGGTTGTTGTCATTGAAATCAATGCTTCTGTAGTCTTAGATGCTCGCATGAATACTGAAATTAATGGCATAACAAAAAAAATTTGTTCAAACGTGAGTTTTAGAGATTTCCCGCGAGCCTCTCATCCTTTCTCCCTCGGACGACTTAAGGTTTCTTTTATTTATTTCGTGTTTTGTAGTTCTGTAATTAATATATTTAGAAATTTATTCCAAGTTTTGTAAACTGATTTCAAGTTATAATTCGTTTTATATGTTATTGATTTTCCTAAAGCCTCACCCACCCCATACCTTAGAGAATTGAGCCGCTAATTGGTTTTGATGACTCTGAGCCTTTTGACAGAAACAACAAACCAGTTGGCCGAGTTCGTGGTAATAAATCTCAACTAGTTATTTTCTTATATTTTGGAGTTGCAACTGAGGTTACTGTACATCGGCAATAATCCACCAGGACAATTCCTTACCTCTTGGTCATATGTGCAGATTTTCTGTTTTATTATTTTTTAATTTACAGATTCAAATGCATCACTGTCAGAGGGCGTTAAGCCAGTTGAGGCTGCAGCACTTGCCCAGTGTTACCTTGCAAGCCTGCGTGAGCCTTTAAAAATGTTTGAGCCATACGAGGAAATCAAGGATGCTTGTTCCATCATACTGTAACAACCCGGATTTTTTAAATGGGAATTTTTAAATTAATTTTGGAAATCGGAGAAAAATGAAATTTTGGGTTTTATAAATTTTATAATTTAAAGTGATGATTTTTA
The DNA here is from genome assembly GCA_949130495.1 of Sambucus nigra. Taxonomy (NCBI): domain Eukaryota; kingdom Viridiplantae; phylum Streptophyta; class Magnoliopsida; order Dipsacales; family Adoxaceae; genus Sambucus; species Sambucus nigra. The sequence continues at coordinate 554,155,500 of OX422215.1, read as the reverse complement.
TATTTGAAAAATAAATTTTCAAACGGAATTGGAATCGGAATTAAAATGGAGTTTTAATTGAATTTTTATTATTTAGAAGAGTCCTCAAAATATAAAACTCTCTAAGAGTCCTCAAAACATAAAACTTTCTAGTAAAAATAATATTTTTAGAAATTCGACGGTCTGATCAAGCTGAATTTTTGTCAGTAGTCCTGTCTCGTCGTTCCCTACAACATACTAAAATTTCAAGCGATTCTAATGCTCCGATCGTCCGTAATGATTTTTTTCAAGTATTTGTATTTGATTAGGACTCTAATTCTTTTTGGTATATAAACATAAAGTGACGAGTTTAGATCTTTTAAAACACATTTTAGCCTTCTCAAAAATCAGAATCCTCTCATCTTCTTCAACCTCAAAACCCTAGCCCCATTCTACATAACTTTCAACTCAAGTTTTGTCAAGATTAACCGGATTTTCTCAAGACGCGTCAAGAACGAATCTTTGTCAAATTTTTGTGAGGAATACACATTCAAGATCAGATTTCTAAACCAACTTTTATTCAGGCATGTTGACCCTATTCTTTTCCTTTAGTGTTATGTGTCTTGATTGTAGCCTCCATTAAACTCATGTTTTCTAAAATAAGATATGAATATAAAGATTGAAGAGATAAACTTCGAGGCTGTTTTACATGAACAAAATTAATGATACCAAATACTTATAACTTGTATTCTTTGGGTTGTGTCGGTGTAGTCGACTTTGCTATGGGCATGTGCATGTAGAGGAGCCCTTTTAAAAGTAAATTTTGATATTTCATGTGAAAACAATAGTTTAATTTAATTTCTTGTATTGGAAAATAAGGATCATGATAGGACTTGCATGTAGCGATTATTCTGAAAATCATAATATTTAGGTGTCTTTGATTTCCACCTTTTTAATTTGAATTATTTAAATGGGAATTTAGTATTATTATGAATGTTGTTATAATTTGGAATTGTGTTACTCTATGGAAATGTGATAATATTTCGGAAAGGTTGGGTATGGTAGATAATTGGTTTTCACCCTTGTTATAGTACACTTGTTAGGTATGGGACTAGTAAGTGGGCCTTAATTACGATTTATGCTAATTAGGTATGGGACTAGTTAGTGTAAGTCTATGCGGGTTATATAATTGGGGTGGGGGCTGATTTTCTATTTTATACCTTTATTATGATGGCCTAGGATTGATATCTAGGTGGAGTGATATTTTATAATCATTCTTTGCTTAGGATAGGACGATATTGTGTTTTGGGAACCCTTAGTTGGCACTAAAGGTTATTTTGAGGATTTTCACATCACTTTTAAGGGTGGGGGAAATTAATGTGATTAACGAAAATAAGGAATGTGGAATTTAATATCGCAGGACTAAAACGGATATTTAAAATTTATTGGCGACATAATGTGTCTAGGGCCGACAGTTTGAACAGGTCAGAGGACGAGTTATGTCATGTCGTGTGTGGAACCTTGTCATATCGCGAGGGTCGCAGGATAAAAACGGGCCAGACGGCGGACTTGACAAGGGGACGGGTGCGTGTGTGGAACGTTGTCATATCGCGAGGGTCGCAGGATAAAAACGGACCAGACGGCGGACTTGACAAGGGGACGGGTTTTGGTAATAATATTCACGGTTAAATTAATTAAATTTAACATTATGGGAAGGTGGGTTAATTAAAATCATATTGGTGTGGCTTTTATGAAAACCTTGCGGGTAATTGTGAATTTATTTATGGTGATTATTAATCTCGTAATTAAAAGATTCTATTGTTATAGTCGATATATATAGCACTGTTGTCTGGGTTCAAGGACCCTATTTGAGGAGAGTAGCCGGTTTACATGCTCGGGGCTTTGGCTCTGACACATGCGTTGACTAATCTTTTTCAGGATATTTGGGAGTTGCTGCATAGGATTCATTGGAGATCTTTTGGAGGTGCAGCTGGATTTATGTTACTGCTTTAGTAGTTGGATTTTCTCTTTCCATTCAGTCGTTTTATTTATGAGACTATTTTGGAGTTATTGGGCCTTTTTGGTTCCAAATTTGTTTAGAGGATTTCTATTGGGATTATTCAGATTTTATTTAATCATTATTGGAGATTGGATTTTTGGAGTTAGCATGTGATGGATCTTTTATCGCTTAGTTATTTGTGATCATTTGAGATTGACCAATTATTTATCGTATGGACTGATTTATTTATGTCTCATATCTGTCTCATGCTAAGAATGATATTTATTTAGTTCACGCCCGGCTTAGTTTTGGTGGCGGCCGACGCCAGAATTAGGCGGGGTGTGACAGATGGTATCAGAGCATGGTCTTAGGTCTCGTAGGTTATGAGTCCGTTTAGCTTCCGCGTTGACGATCTTTGATTCCCTTGTTGATTCGTACTTCTTAAAGTATAGGGTCTAGCATACGTGTTAGATGAGTTTCTTGGAGATGTGAAGTTTTGAGTTAAAGACGTTGTAGGCATCGAGTTTAGAATTAGTAAGCTTGATGTGGGGATCCTTAGAATGGATTTTGGTGACGATAATTATTTTGGAGATTTTAGTACAGATGTTAGGTACCGTATGTATCGATTTTTGATATTGAGATTTAATTTGAGGAAGTTATAATTTTAATGACTTTCGAATATAGGATCGAGTGGGGGATTTTGAGAGCATGTGGTACGCCATTATTTTCATAGTTATGTGTATGTATATAGGCAATATATATTATTTTGTTGCTCGTGGGGTAGGTGCGCGTAGAATTGGGTGTATGGGCGCCCAATTATGGCATTCTACGGGTAGGCATATGTGAACCTTATTTTCTTTTTAAGAGATTTAAGTGTTTATGTGTATGCTTTGTATAATTTCGAGGACGAAATTCTTTGCTAGTGGGGAAGTATGTAACAACCCGGATTTTTTAAATGGGAATTTTTAAATTAATTTTGGAAATCGGAGAAAAATGAAATTTTGGGTTTTATAAATTTTATAATTTAAAGTGATGATTTTTATATTTGAAAAATAAATTTTCAAACGGAATTGGAATCGGAATTAAAATGGAGTTTTAATTGAATTTTTATTATTTAGAAGAGTCCTCAAAATATAAAACTCTCTAAGAGTCCTCAAAACATAAAACTTTCTAGTAAAAATAATATTTTTAGAAATTCGATGGTCCGATCAAGCTGAATTTTTGTCAGCAGTCCTGTCTCGCCGTTCGCTACAACATACTAAAATTTCAAGCGATTCTAACGGTCCGATCGTCCGTAATGATTTTTTCAAGTATTTGTATTTGATTAGGACTCTAATTCTTTTTGGTATATAAACATAAAGTGACGAGTTTAGATCTTTTAAAACACATTTTAGCCTTCTCAAAAATCAAAATCCTCTCATCTTCTTCAACCTCAAAACCCTAGCCCCATTCTACATAACTTTCAACTCAAGTTTTGTCAAGATTAACCGGATTTTCTCAAGACGCGTCAAGAACGAATCTTTGTCAAATTTTTGAGAGGAATACACATTCAAGATCAGATTTCTAAACCAACTTTTATTCAGGCATGTTGACCCTATTCTTTTCCTTTAGTGTTATGTGTCTTGATTGTAGCCTCCATTAAACTCATGTTTTCTAAAATAAGATATGAATATAAAGATTGAAGAGATAAACTTCGGGGCTGTTTTACATGCACAAAATTAATGATACCAAATACTTATAACTTGTATTCTTTGGGTTGTGTCGGTGTAGTCGACTTTGCTATGGGCATGTGCATGTAGAGGCGCCCTTTTAAAAGTAAATTTTGATATTTCATGTGAAAACCCTAGTTTAATTTAATTTCTTGTGTTGGAAAATAAGGATCATGATAGGACTTTCATGTAGCGATTATTCTGAAAATCATAATATTTAGGTGTCTTTGATTTCCACCTTTTTAATTTGAATTATTTAAATGGGAATTTACTATTATTATGAATGTTGTTATAATTTGGAATTGTGTTACTCTATGGAAATGTGATAATATTTCGGAAAGGTTGGGTATGGTAGATAATTGGTTTTCACCCTTGTTATAGTACACTTGTTAGGTATGGGACTAGTAAGTGGGCCTTAATTACGACTTATGCTAATTAGGTATGGGACTAGTTAGTGTAAGTCTATGCGGGTTATATAATTGGGGTGGGGGCTGATTTTCTATTTTATACCTTTATTATGATGGCCTAGGATTGATATCTAGGTGGAGTGAAATTTTATAATCATTCTTTGCTTAGGATAGGACGATATTGTGTTTTGGGAACCCTTAGTTGGCACTAAAGGTTATTTTGAGGATTTTCACATCGCTTTTAAGGGTGGGGGAAATTAATGTGATTAACGAAAATAAGGAATGTGGAATTTAATATCGCAGGACAAAAACGGATATTAAAAATTTATTGGCGACATAATGTGTCTAGGGCCGACAGTTTGAACAGGTCAGAGGACGAGTTATGTCGTGTCGTGTGTGGAACCTTGTCATATCGCGAGGGTCGCAGGATAAAAACGGGCCAGACGGCGGACTTGACAAGGGGACGGGTGCGTGTGTGGAACGTTGTCATATCGCGAGGGTCGCAGGATAAAAACGGACCAGACGGCGGACTTGACAAGGGGACGGGTTTTGGTAATAATATTCACGGTTAAATTAATTAAATTTAACATTATGGGAAGGTGGGTTAATTAAAATCATATTGGTGTGGCTTTTATGAAAACCTTGCGGGTAATTGTGAATTTATTTATGGTGATTATTAATCTCGTAATTAAAAGATTCTATTGTTATAGTCGATATATATAGCACTGTTGTCTGGGTTCAAGGACCCTATTTGAGGAGAGTAGCCGGTTTACATGCTCGGGGCTTTGGCTCTGACACATGCGTTGACTAATCTTTTTCAGGATATTTGGGAGTTGCTGCATAGGATTCATTGGAGATCTTTTGGAGGTGCAGCTGGATTTATGTTACTGCTTTAGTAGTTGGATTTTCTCTTTCCATTCAGTCGTTTTATTTATGAGACTATTTTGGAGTTATTGGGCCTTTTTGATTCCAAATTTGTTTAGAGGATTTCTATTGGGATTATTCAGATTTTATTTAATCATTATTGGAGATTGGATTTTTGGAGTTAGCATGTGATGGATCTTTTATCGCTTAGTTATTTGTGATCATTTGAGATTGACCAATTATTTATCTTATGGATTGATTTATTTATGTCTCATATCTGTCTCATGCTAAGAATGGTATTTATTTAGTTCACGCCCGGCTTAGTTTTGGTGGCGGCCGACGCCAGAATTAGGCGGGGTGTGACAGATGGTATCAGAGCATGGTCTTAGGTCTCGTAGGTTATGAGTCCGTTTAGCTTCCGCGTTGACGATCTTTGATTCCCTTGTTGATTCGTACTTCTTAAAGTATAGGGTCTAGCATACGTGTTAGATGAGTTTCTTGGAGATGTGAAGTTTTGAGTTAAAGACGTTGTAGGCATCGAGTTTAGAATTAGTAAGCTTGATGTGGGGATCCTTAGAATGGATTTTGGTGACGATAATTATTTTGGAGATTTTAGTACAGATGTTAGGTACCGTATGTATCGATTTTTGATATTGAGATTTAATTTGAGGAAGTTATAATTTTAATGACTTTCGAATATAGGATCGAGTGGGGGATTTTGAGAGCATGTGGTACGCCATTATTTTCATAGTTATGTGTATGTATATAGGCAATATATATTATTTTGTTGCTCGTGGGGTAGGTGCGCGTAGAATTGGGTGTATGGGCGCCCAATTATGGCATTCTACGGGTAGGCATATGTGAACCTTATTTTCTTTTTAAGAGATTTAAGTGTTTATGTGTATGCTTTGTATAATTTCGAGGACGAAATTCTTTGCTAGTGGGGAAGTATGTAACAACCCGGATTTTTTAAATGGGAATTTTTAAATTAATTTTGGAAATCGGAGAAAAATGAAATTTTGGGTTTTATAAATTTTATAATTTAAAGTGATGATTTTTATATTTGAAAAATAAATTTTCAAACGGAATTGGAATCGGAATTAAAATGGAGTTTTAATTGAATTTTTATTATTTAGAAGAGTCCTCAAAATATAAAACTCTCTAAGAGTCCTCAAAACATAAAACTTTCTAGTAAAAATAATATTTTTAGAAATTCGATGGTCCGATCAAACTGAATTTTTGTCAGCAGTCCTGTCTCGCCGTTCGCTACAACATACTAAAATTTCAAGCGATTCTAACGGTCCGATCGTCCGTAATGATTTTTTCAAGTATTTGTATTTGATTAGGACTCTAATTCTTTTTGGTATATAAACATAAAGTGACGAGTTTAGATCTTTTAAAACACATTTTAGCCTTCTCAAAAATCAAAATCCTCTCATCTTCTTCAACCTCAAAACCCTAGCCCCATTCTACATAACTTTCAACTCAAGTTTTGTCAAGATTAACCGGATTTTCTCAAGACGCGTCAAGAACGAATCTTTGTCAAATTTTTGAGAGGAATACACATTCAAGATCAGATTTCTAAACCAACTTTTATTCAGGCATGTTGACCCTATTCTTTTCCTTTAGTGTTATGTGTCTTGATTGTAGCCTCCATTAAACTCATGTTTTCTAAAATAAGATATGAATATAAAGATTGAAGAGATAAACTTCGGGGCTGTTTTACATGCACAAAATTAATGATACCAAATACTTATAACTTGTATTCTTTGGGTTGTGTCGGTGTAGTCGACTTTGCTATGGGCATGTGCATGTAGAGGCGCCCTTTTAAAAGTAAATTTTGATATTTCATGTGAAAACCCTAGTTTAATTTAATTTCTTGTGTTGGAAAATAAGGATCATGATAGGACTTGCATGTAGCGATTATTCTGAAAATCATAATATTTAGGTGTCTTTGATTTCCACCTTTTTAATTTGAATTATTTAAATGGGAATTTAGTATTATTATGAATGTTGTTATAATTTGGAATTGTGTTACTCTATGGAAATGTGATAATATTTCGGAAAGGTTGGGTATGGTAGATAATTGGTTTTCACCCTTGTTATAGTACACTTGTTAGGTATGGGACTAGTAAGTGGTCCTTAATTACGACTTATGCTAATTAGGTATGGGACTAGTTAGTGTAAGTCTATGCGGGTTATATAATTGGGGTGGGGGCTGATTTTCTATTTTATACCTTTATTATGATGGCCTAGGATTGATATCTAGGTGGAGTGAAATTTTATAATCATTCTTTGCTTAGGATAGGACGATATTGTGTTTTGGGAACCCTTAGTTGGCACTAAAGGTTATTTTGAGGATTTTCACATCGCTTTTAAGGGTGGGGGAAATTAATGTGATTAACGAAAATAAGGAATGTGGAATTTAATATCGCAGGACTAAAACGGATATTAAAAATTTATTGGCGACATAATGTGTCTAGGGCCGACAGTTTGAACAGGTCAGAGGACGAGTTATGTCGTGTCGTGTGTGGAACCTTGTCATATCGCGAGGGTCGCAGGATAAAAACGGGCCAGACGGCGGACTTGACAAGGGGACGGGTGCGTGTGTGGAACGTTATCATATCGCGAGGGTCGCAGGATAAAAACGGACCAGACGGCGGACTTGACAAGGGGACGGGTTTTGGTAATAATATTCACGGTTAAATTAATTAAATTTAACATTATGGGAAGGTGGGTTAATTAAAATCATATTGGTGTGGCTTTTATGAAAACCTTGCGGGTAATTGTGAATTTATTTATGGTGATTATTAATCTCGTAATTAAAAGATTCTATTGTTATAGTCGATATATATAGCACTGTTGTCTGGGTTCAAGGACCCTATTTGAGGAGAGTAGCCGGTTTACATGCTCGGGGCTTTGGCTCTGACACATGCGTTGACTAATCTTTTTCAGGATATTTGGGAGTTGCTGCATAGGATTCATTGGAGATCTTTTGGAGGTGCAGCTGGATTTATGTTACTGCTTTAGTAGTTGGATTTTCTCTTTCCATTCAGTCGTTTTATTTATGAGACTATTTTGGAGTTATTGGGCCTTTTTGGTTCCAAATTTGTTTAGAGGATTTCTATTGGGATTATTCAGATTTTATTTAATCATTATTGGAGATTGGATTTTTGGAGTTAGCATGTGATGGATCTTTTATCGCTTAGTTATTTGTGATCATTTGAGATTGACCAATTATTTATCTTATGGACTGATTTATTTATGTCTCATATCTGTCTCATGCTAAGAATGGTATTTATTTAGTTCACGCCCGGCTTAGTTTTGGTGGCGGCCGACGCCAGAATTAGGCGGGGTGTGACAGATGGTATCAGAGCATGGTCTTAGGTCTCGTAGGTTATGAGTCCGTTTAGCTTCCGCGTTGACGATCTTTGATTCCCTTGTTGATTCGTACTTCTTAAAGTATAGGGTCTAGCATACGTGTTAGATGAGTTTCTTGGAGATGTGAAGTTTTGAGTTAAAGACGTTGTAGGCATCGAGTTTAGAATTAGTAAGCTTGATGTGGGGATCCTTAGAATGGATTTTGGTGACGATAATTATTTTGGAGATTTTAGTACAGATGTTAGGTACCGTATGTATCGATTTTTGATATTGAGATTTAATTTGAGGAAGTTATAATTTTAATGACTTTCGAATATAGGATCGAGTGGGGGATTTTGAGAGCATGTGGTACGCCATTATTTTCATAGTTATGTGTATGTATATAGGCAATATATATTATTTTGTTGCTCGTGGGGTAGGTGCGCGTAGAATTGGGTGTATGGGCGCCCAATTATGGCATTCTACGGGTAGGCATATGTGAACCTTATTTTCTTTTTAAGAGATTTAAGTGTTTATGTGTATGCTTTGTATAATTTCGAGGACGAAATTCTTTGCTAGTGGGGAAGTATGTAACAACCCGGATTTTTTAAATGGGAATTTTTAAATTAATTTTGGAAATCGGAGAAAAATGAAATTTTGGGTTTTATAAATTTTATAATTTAAAGTGATGATTTTTATATTTGAAAAATAAATTTTCAAACGGAATTGGAATCGGAATTAAAATGGAGTTTTAATTGAATTTTTATTATTTAGAAGAGTCCTCAAAATATAAAACTCTCTAAGAGTCCTCAAAACATAAAACTTTCTAGTAAAAATAATATTTTTAGAAATTCGATGGTCCGATCAAGCTGAATTTTTGTCAGCAGTCCTGTCTCGCCGTTCGCTACAACATACTAAAATTTCAAGCGATTCTAACGGTCCGATCGTCCGTAATGATTTTTTCAAGTATTTGTATTTGATTAGGACTCTAATTCTTTTTGGTATATAAACATAAAGTGACGAGTTTAGATCTTTTAAAACACATTTTAGCCTTCTCAAAAATCAGAATCCTCTCATCTTCTTCAACCTCAAAACCCTAGCCCCATTCTACATAACTTTCAACTCAAGTTTTGTCAAGATTAACCGGATTTTCTCAAGACGCGTCAAGAACGAATCTTTGTCAAATTTTTGAGAGGAATACACATTCAAGATCAGATTTCTAAACCAACTTTTATTCAGGCATGTTGACCCTATTCTTTTCCTTTAGTGTTATGTGTCTTGATTGTAGCCTCCATTAAACTCATGTTTTCTAAAATAAGATATGAATATAAAGATTGAAGAGATAAACTTCGGGGCTGTTTTACATGCACAAAATTAATGATACCAAATACTTATAACTTGTATTCTTTGGGTTGTGTCGGTGTAGTCGACTTTGCTATGGGCATGTGCATGTAGAGGCGCCCTTTTAAAAGTAAATTTTGATATTTCATGTGAAAACCCTAGTTTAATTTAATTTCTTGTGTTGGAAAATAAGGATCATGATAGGACTTGCATGTAGCGATTATTCTGAAAATCATAATATTTAGGTGTCTTTGATTTCCACCTTTTTAATTTGAATTATTTAAATGGGAATTTAGTATTATTATGAATGTTGTTATAATTTGGAATTGTGTTACTCTATGGAAATGTGATAATATTTCGGAAAGGTTGGGTATGGTAGATAATTGGTTTTCACCCTTGTTATAGTACACTTGTTAGGTATGGGACTAGTAAGTGGTCCTTAATTACGACTTATGCTAATTAGGTATGGGACTAGTTAGTGTAAGTCTATGCGGGTTATATAATTGGGGTGGGGGCTGATTTTCTATTTTATACCTTTATTATGATGGCCTAGGATTGATATCTAGGTGGAGTGAAATTTTATAATCATTCTTTGCTTAGGATAGGACGATATTGTGTTTTGGGAACCCTTAGTTGGCACTAAAGGTTATTTTGAGGATTTTCACATCGCTTTTAAGGGTGGGGGAAATTAATGTGATTAACGAAAATAAGGAATGTGGAATTTAATATCGCAGGACTAAAACGGATATTAAAAATTTATTGGCGACATAATGTGTCTAGGGCCGACAGTTTGAACAGGTCAGAGGACGAGTTATGTCGTGTCGTGTGTGGAACCTTGTCATATCGCGAGGGTCGCAGGATAAAAATGGGCCAGACGGCGGACTTGACAAGGGGACGGGTGCGTGTGTGGAACGTTGTCATATCGCGAGGGTCGCAGGATAAAAACGGACCAGACGGCGGACTTGACAAGGGGACGGGTTTTGGTAATAATATTCACGGTTAAATTAATTAAATTTAACATTATGGGAAGGTGGGTTAATTAAAATCATATTGGTGTGGCTTTTATGAAAACCTTGCGGGTAATTGTGAATTTATTTATGGTGATTATTAATCTCGTAATTAAAAGATTCTATTGTTATAGTCGATATATATAGCACTGTTGTCTGGGTTCAAGGACCCTATTTGAGGAGAGTAGCCGGTTTACATGCTCGGGGCTTTGGCTCTGACACATGCGTTGACTAATCTTTTTCAGGATATTTGGGAGTTGCTGCATAGGATTCATTGGAGATCTTTTGGAGGTGCAGCTGGATTTATGTTACTGCTTTAGTAGTTGGATTTTCTCTTTCCATTCAGTCGTTTTATTTATGAGACTATTTTGGAGTTATTGGGCCTTTTTGGTTCCAAATTTGTTTAGAGGATTTCTATTGGGATTATTCAGATTTTATTTAATCATTATTGGAGATTGGATTTTTGGAGTTAGCATGTGATGGATCTTTTATCGCTTAGTTATTTGTGATCATTTGAGATTGACCAATTATTTATCTTATGGATTGATTTATTTATGTCTCATCTCTGTCTCATGCTAAGAATGGTATTTATTTAGTTCACGCCCGGCTTAGTTTTGGTGGCGGCCGACGCCAGAATTAGGCGGGGTGTGACAGATGGTATCAGAGCATGGTCTTAGGTCTCGTAGGTTATGAGTCCGTTTAGCTTCCGCGTTGACGATCTTTGATTCCCTTGTTGATTCGTACTTCTTAAAGTATAGGGTCTAGCATACGTGTTAGATGAGTTTCTTGGAGATGTGAAGTTTTGAGTTAAAGACGTTGTAGGCATCGAGTTTAGAATTAGTAAGCTTGATGTGGGGATCCTTAGAATGGATTTTGGTGACGATAATTACTTTGGAGATTTTAGTACAGATGTTAGGTACCGTATGTATCGATTTTTGATATTGAGATTTAATTTGAGGAAGTTATAATTTTAATGACTTTCGAATATAGGATCGAGTGGGGGATTTTGAGAGCATGTGGTACGCCATTATTTTCATAGTTATGTGTATGTATATAGGCAATATATATTATTTTGTTGCTCGTGGGGTAGGTGCGCGTAGAATTGGGTGTATGGGCGCCCAATTATGGCATTCTACGGGTAGGCATATGTGAACCTTATTTTCTTTTTAAGAGATTTAAGTGTTTATGTGTATGCTTTGTATAATTTCGAGGACGAAATTCTTTGCTAGTGGGGAAGTATGTAACAACCCGGATTTTTTAAATGGGAATTTTTAAATTAATTTTGGAAATCGGAGAAAAATGAAATTTTGGGTTTTATAAATTTTATAATTTAAAGTGATGATTTTTATATTTGAAAAATAAATTTTCAAACGGAATTGGAATCGGAATTAAAATGGAGTTTTAATTGAATTTTTATTATTTAGAAGAGTCCTCAAAATATAAAACTCTCTAAGAGTCCTCAAAACATAAAACTTTCTAGTAAAAATAATATTTTTAGAAATTCGATGGTCCGATCAAGCTGAATTTTTGTCAGCAGTCCTGTCTCGCCGTTCGCTACAACATACTAAAATTTCAAGCGATTCTAACGGTCCGATCGTCCGTAATGATTTTTTCAAGTATTTGTATTTGATTAGGACTCTAATTCTTTTTGGTATATAAACATAAAGTGACGAGTTTAGATCTTTTAAAACACATTTTAGCCTTCTCAAAAATCAGAATCCTCTCATCTTCTTCAACCTCAAAACCCTAGCCCCATTCTACATAACTTTCAACTCAAGTTTTGTCAAGATTAACCGGATTTTCTCAAGACGCGTCAAGAACGAATCTTTGTCAAATTTTTGAGAGGAATACACATTCAAGATCAGATTTCTAAACCAACTTTTATTCAGGCATGTTGACCCTATTCTTTTCCTTTAGTGTTATGTGTCTTGATTGTAGCCTCCATTAAACTCATGTTTTCTAAAATAAGATATGAATATAAAGATTGAAGAGATAAACTTCGGGGCTGTTTTACATGCACAAAATTAATGATACCAAATACTTATAACTTGTATTCTTTGGGTTGTGTCGGTGTAGTCGACTTTGCTATGGGCATGTGCATGTAGAGGCGCCCTTTTAAAAGTAAATTTTGATATTTCATGTGAAAACCCTAGTTTAATTTAATTTCTTGTGTTGGAAAATAAGGATCATGATAGGACTTGCATGTAGCGATTATTCTGAAAATCATAATATTTAGGTGTCTTTGATTTCCACCTTTTTAATTTGAATTATTTAAATGGGAATTTAGTATTATTATGAATGTTGTTATAATTTGGAATTGTGTTACTCTATGGAAATGTGATAATATTTCGGAAAGGTTGGGTATGGTAGATAATTGGTTTTCACCCTTGTTATAGTACACTTGTTAGGTATGGGACTAGTAAGTGGTCCTTAATTACGACTTATGCTAATTAGGTATGGGACTAGTTAGTGTAAGTCTATGCGGGTTATATAATTGGGGTGGGGGCTGATTTTCTATTTTATACCTTTATTATGATGGCCTAGGATTGATATCTAGGTGGAGTGAAATTTTATAATCATTCTTTGCTTAGGATAGGACGATATTGTGTTTTGGGAACCCTTAGTTGGCACTAAAGGTTATTTTGAGGATTTTCACATCGCTTTTAAGGGTGGGGGAAATTAATGTGATTAACGAAAATAAGGAATGTGGAATTTAATATCGCAGGACTAAAACGGATATTAAAAATTTATTGGCGACATAATGTGTCTAGGGCCGACAGTTTGAACAGGTCAGAGGACGAGTTATGTCGTGTCGTGTGTGGAACCTTGTCATATCGCGAGGGTCGCAGGATAAAAACGGGCCAGACGGCGGACTTGACAAGGGGACGGGTGCGTGTGTGGAACGTTGTCATATCGCGAGGGTCGCAGGATAAAAACGGACCAGACGGCGGACTTGACAAGGGGACGGGTTTTGGTAATAATATTCACGGTTAAATTAATTAAATTTAACATTATGGGAAGGTGGGTTAATTAAAATCATATTGGTGTGGCTTTTATGAAAACCTTGCGGGTAATTGTGAATTTATTTATGGTGATTATTAATCTCGTAATTAAAAGATTCTATTGTTATAGTCGATATATATAGCACTGTTGTCTGGGTTCAAGGACCCTATTTGAGGAGAGTAGCCGGTTTACATGCTCGGGGCTTTGGCTCTGACACATGCGTTGACTAATCTTTTTCAGGATATTTGGGAGTTGCTGCATAGGATTCATTGGAGATCTTTTGGAGGTGCAGCTGGATTTATGTTACTGCTTTAGTAGTTGGATTTTCTCTTTCCATTCAGTCGTTTTATTTATGAGACTATTTTGGAGTTATTGGGCCTTTTTGGTTCCAAATTTGTTTAGAGGATTTCTATTGGGATTATTCAGATTTTATTTAATCATTATTGGAGATTGGATTTTTGGAGTTAGCATGTGATGGATCTTTTATCGCTTAGTTATTTGTGATCATTTGAGATTGACCAATTATTTATCTTATGGATTGATTTATTTATGTCTCATATCTGTCTCATGCTAAGAATGGTATTTATTTAGTTCACGCCCGGCTTAGTTTTGGTGGCGGCCGACGCCAGAATTAGGCGGGGTGTGACAGATGGTATCAGAGCATGGTCTTAGGTCTCGTAGGTTATGAGTCCGTTTAGCTTCCGCGTTGACGATCTTTGATTCCCTTGTTGATTCGTACTTCTTAAAGTATAGGGTCTAGCATACGTGTTAGATGAGTTTCTTGGAGATGTGAAGTTTTGAGTTAAAGACGTTGTAGGCATCGAGTTTAGAATTAGTAAGCTTGATGTGGGGATCCTTAGAATGGATTTTGGTGACGATAATTATTTTGGAGATTTTAGTACAGATGTTAGGTACCGTATGTATCGATTTTTGATATTGAGATTTAATTTGAGGAAGTTATAATTTTAATGACTTTCGAATATAGGATCGAGTGGGGGATTTTGAGAGCATGTGGTACGCCATTATTTTCATAGTTATGTGTATGTATATAGGCAATATATATTATTTTGTTGCTCGTGGGGTAGGTGCGCGTAGAATTGGGTGTATGGGCGCCCAATTATGGCATTCTACGGGTAGGCATATGTGAACCTTATTTTCTTTTTAAGAGATTTAAGTGTTTATGTGTATGCTTTGTATAATTTCGAGGACGAAATTCTTTGCTAGTGGGGAAGTATGTAACAACCCGGATTTTTTAAATGGGAATTTTTAAATTAATTTTGGAAATCGGAGAAAAATGAAATTTTGGGTTTTATAAATTTTATAATTTAAAGTGATGATTTTTATATTTGAAAAATAAATTTTCAAACGGAATTGGAATCGGAATTAAAATGGAGTTTTAATTGAATTTTTATTATTTAGAAGAGTCCTCAAAATATAAAACTCTCTAAGAGTCCTCAAAACATAAAACTTTCTAGTAAAAATAATATTTTTAGAAATTCGATGGTCCGATCAAGCTGAATTTTTGTCAGCAGTCCTGTCTCGCCGTTCGCTACAACATACTAAAATTTCAAGCGATTCTAACGGTCCGATCGTCCGTAATGATTTTTTCAAGTATTTGTATTTGATTAGGACTCTAATTCTTTTTGGTATATAAACATAAAGTGACGAGTTTAGATCTTTTAAAACACATTTTAGCCTTCTCAAAAATCAGAATCCTCTCATCTTCTTCCACCTCAAAACCCTAGCCCCATTCTACATAACTTTCAACTCAAGTTTTGTCAAGATTAACCGGATTTTCTCAAGACGCGTCAAGAACGAATCTTTGTCAAATTTTTGAGAGGAATACACATTCAAGATCAGATTTCTAAACCAACTTTTATTCAGGCATGTTGACCCTATTCTTTTCCTTTAGTGTTATGTGTCTTGATTGTAGCCTCCATTAAACTCATGTTTTCTAAAATAAGATATGAATATAAAGATTGAAGAGATAAACTTCGGGGCTGTTTTACATGCACAAAATTAATGATACCAAATACTTATAACTTGTATTCTTTGGGTTGTGTCGGTGTAGTCGACTTTGCTATGGGCATGTGCATGTAGAGGCGCCCTTTTAAAAGTAAATTTTGATATTTCATGTGAAAACCCTAGTTTAATTTAATTTCTTGTGTTGGAAAATAAGGATCATGATAGGACTTGCATGTAGCGATTATTCTGAAAATCATAATATTTAGGTGTCTTTGATTTCCACCTTTTTAATTTGAATTATTTAAATGGGAATTTAGTATTATTATGAATGTTGTTATAATTTGGAATTGTGTTACTCTATGGAAATGTGATAATATTTCGGAAAGGTTGGGTATGGTAGATAATTGGTTTTCACCCTTGTTATAGTACACTTGTTAGGTATGGGACTAGTAAGTGGTCCTTAATTACGACTTATGCTAATTAGGTATGGGACTAGTTAGTGTAAGTCTATGCGGGTTATATAATTGGGGTGGGGGCTGATTTTCTATTTTATACCTTTATTATGATGGCCTAGGATTGATATCTAGGTGGAGTGAAATTTTATAATCATTCTTTGCTTAGGATAGGACGATATTGTGTTTTGGGAACCCTTAGTTGGCACTAAAGGTTATTTTGAGGATTTTCACATCGCTTTTAAGGGTGGGGGAAATTAATGTGATTAACGAAAATAAGGAATGTGGAATTTAATATCGCAGGACTAAAACGGATATTAAAAATTTATTGGCGACATAATGTGTCTAGGGCCGACAGTTTGAACAGGTCAGAGGACGAGTTATGTCGTGTCGTGTGTGGAACCTTGTCATATCGCGAGGGTCGCAGGATAAAAACGGGCCAGACGGCGGACTTGACAAGGGGACGGGTGCGTGTGTGGAACGTTGTCATATCGCGAGGGTCGCAGGATAAAAACGGACCAGACGGCGGACTTGACAAGGGGACGGGTTTTGGTAATAATATTCACGGTTAAATTAATTAAATTTAACATTATGGGAAGGTGGGTTAATTAAAATCATATTGGTGTGGCTTTTATGAAAACCTTGCGGGTAATTGTGAATTTATTTATGGTGATTATTAATCTCGTAATTAAAAGATTCTATTGTTATAGTCGATATATATAGCACTGTTGTCTGGGTTCAAGGACCCTATTTGAGGAGAGTAGCCGGTTTACATGCTCGGGGCTTTGGCTCTGACACATGCGTTGACTAATCTTTTTCAGGATATTTGGGAGTTGCTGCATAGGATTCATTGGAGATCTTTTGGAGGTGCAGCTGGATTTATGTTACTGCTTTAGTAGTTGGATTTTCTCTTTCCATTCAGTCGTTTTATTTATGAGACTATTTTGGAGTTATTGGGCCTTTTTGGTTCCAAATTTGTTTAGAGGATTTCTATTGGGATTATTCAGATTTTATTTAATCATTATTGGAGATTGGATTTTTGGAGTTAGCATGTGATGGATCTTTTATCGCTTAGTTATTTGTGATCATTTGAGATTGACCAATTATTTATCTTATGGACTGATTTATTTATGTCTCATATCTGTCTCATGCTAAGAATGGTATTTATTTAGTTCACGCCCGGCTTAGTTTTGGTGGCGGCCGACGCCAGAATTAGGCGGGGTGTGACAGATGGTATCAGAGCATGGTCTTAGGTCTCGTAGGTTATGAGTCCGTTTAGCTTCCGCGTTGACGATCTTTGATTCCCTTGTTGATTCGTACTTCTTAAAGTATAGGGTCTAGCATACGTGTTAGATGAGTTTCTTGGAGATGTGAAGTTTTGAGTTAAAGACGTTGTAGGCATCGAGTTTAGAATTAGTAAGCTTGATGTGGGGATCCTTAGAATGGATTTTGGTGACGATAATTATTTTGGAGATTTTAGTACAGATGTTAGGTACCGTATGTATCGATTTTTGATATTGAGATTTAATTTGAGGATGTTATAATTTTAATGACTTTCGAATATAGGATCGAGTGGGGGATTTTGAGAGCATGTGGTACGCCATTATTTTCATAGTTATGTGTATGTATATAGGCAATATATATTATTTTGTTGCTCGTGGGGTAGGTGCGCGTAGAATTGGGTGTATGGGCGCCCAATTATGGCATTCTACGGGTAGGCATATGTGAACCTTATTTTCTTTTTAAGAGATTTAAGTGTTTATGTGTATGCTTTGTATAATTTCGAGGACGAAATTCTTTGCTAGTGGGGAAGTATGTAACAACCCGGATTTTTTAAATGGGAATTTTTAAATTAATTTTTGAAATCGGAGAAAAATGAAATTTTGGGTTTTATAAATTTTATAATTTAAAGTGATGATTTTTATATTTGAAAAATAAATTTTCAAACGGAATTGGAATCGGAATTAAAATGGAGTTTTAATTGAATTTTTATTATTTAGAAGAGTCCTCAAAATATAAAACTCTCTAAGAGTCCTCAAAACATAAAACTTTCTAGTAAAAATAATATTTTTAGAAATTCGATGGTCCGATCAAGCTGAATTTTTGTCAGCATTCCTGTCTCGCCGTTCGCTACAACATACTAAAATTTCAAGCGATTCTAACGGTCCGATCGTCCGTAATGATTTTTTCAAGTATTTGTATTTGATTAGGACTCTAATTCTTTTTGGTATATAAACATAAAGTGACGAGTTTAGATCTTTTAAAACACATTTTAGCCTTCTCAAAAATCAGAATCCTCTCATCTTCTTCCACCTCAAAACCCTAGCCCCATTCTACATAACTTTCAACTCAAGTTTTGTCAAGATTAACCGGATTTTCTCAAGACGCGTCAAGAACGAATCTTTGTCAAATTTTTGAGAGGAATACACATTCAAGATCAGATTTCTAAACCAACTTTTATTCAGGCATGTTGACCCTATTCTTTTCCTTTAGTGTTATGTGTCTTGATTGTAGCCTCCATTAAACTCATGTTTTCTAAAATAAGATATGAATATAAAGATTGAAGAGATAAACTTCGGGGCTGTTTTACATGAACAAAATTAATGATACCAAATACTTATAACTTGTATTCTTTGGGTTGTGTCGGTGTAGTCGACTTTGCTATGGGCATGTGCATGTAGAGGAGCCCTTTTAAAAGTAAATTTTGATATTTCATGTGAAAACCCTAGTTTAATTTAATTTCTTGTGTTGGAAAATAAGGATCATGATAGGACTTGCATGTAGCAATTATTCTGAAAATCATAATATTTAGGTGTCTTTGATTTCCACCTTTTTAATTTGAATTATTTAAATGGGAATTTAGTATTATTATGAATGTTGTTATAATTTGGAATTGTGTTACTCTATGGAAATGTGATAATATTTCGGAAAGGTTGGGTATGGTAGATAATTGGTTTTCACCCTTGTTATAGTACACTTGTTAGGTATGGGACTAGTAAGTGGTCCTTAATTACGATTTATGCTAATTAGGTATGGGACTAGTTAGTGTAAGTCTATGCGGGTTATATAATTGGGGTGGGGGCTGATTTTCTATTTTATACCTTTATTATGATGGCCTAGGATTGATATCTAGGTGGAGTGAAATTTTATAATCATTCTTTGCTTAGGATAGGACGATATTGTGTTTTGGGAACCCTTAGTTGGCACTAAAGGTTATTTTGAGGATTTTCACATCGCTTTTAAGGGTGGGGGAAATTAATGTGATTAACGAAAATAAGGAATGTGGAATTTAATATCGCAGGACTAAAACGGATATTAAAAATTTATTGGCGACATAATGTGTCTAGGGCCGACAGTTTGAACAGGTGAGAGGACGAGTTATGTCGTGTCGTGTGTGGAACCTTGTCATATCGCGAGGGTCGCAGGATAAAAACGGGCCAGACGGCGGACTTGACAAGGGGACGGGTGCGTGTGTGGAACGTTGTCATATCGCGAGGGTCGCGGGATAAAAACGGATCAGACGGCGGACTTGACAAGGGGACGGGTTTTGGTAATAATATTCACGGTTAAATTAATTAAATTTAACATTATGGGAAGGTGGGTTAATTAAAATCATATTGGTGTGGCTTTTATGAAAACCTTGCGGGTAATTGTGAATTTATTTATGGTGATTATTAATCTCGTAATTAAAAGATTCTATTGTTATAGTCGATATATATAGCACTGTTGTCTGGGTTCAAGGACCCTATTTGAGGAGAGTAGCCGGTTTACATGCTCGGGGCTTTGGCTCTGACACATGCGTTGACTAATCTTTTTCAGGATATTTGGGAGTTGCTGCATAGGATTCATTGGAGATCTTTTGGAGGTGCAGCTGGATTTATGTTACTGCTTTAGTAGTTGGATTTTCTCTTTCCATTCAGTCGTTTTATTTATGAGACTATTTTGGAGTTATTGGGCCTTTTTGGTTCCAAATTTGTTTAGAGGATTTCTATTGGGATTATTCAGATTTTATTTAATCATTATTGGAGATTGGATTTTTGGAGTTAGCATGTGATGGATCTTTTATCGCTTAGTTATTTGTGATCATTTGAGATTGACCAATTATTTATCTTATGGACTGATTTATTTATGTCTCATATCTGTCTCATGCTAAGAATGGTATTTATTTAGTTCACGCCCGGCTTAGTTTTGGTGGCGGCCGACGCCAGAATTAGGCGGGGTGTGACACATACAAGTGATGAGAAACATATTGAAGAGGCATCCCACGATTAACTACATGACGCTAGAATTGATTACTGAACACTACTGCTACGTGTTAGTGAGAAGTCACTTCTAAGGATGTTATATTCGATGCTTTTATTAAAAAAATATAACTTTCGGGGCGATTGTATTACGATATTTCATTTGTTTGGTTTAAGTTTCCTTTGTAAATAAAGAGTGAACGCTTATATAAATGTAAATGTTGAATATAATGCCCTTGTTTTTGTGGACTATTTTTGTATATGTTCTTAGAATTAGTAAATAGTGTGGTAAGAATAATTGAATTTGTTTCAATTCAGGATATTGGATCTTGATTTTTTTTTTTTAAATATGTATTAATATTAGTAACAGAATTTTAACGTTACTAATTCTTTTTTTTATCGTTACTATTAGTAACCCAATTTTACCGTTACTATTAGTAATCGAATTTTACCGTTACTAATTTTTCATTTTTCCGTTACTATTAGTAACAAAAAATTTCCGTTGCTAATTCTAATTTATTACGCTACTATTAGTAACAGAATTTTACCGTTACTAATTTTTCATTTTCCGTTACTATTAGTAACAGAATTTTTCCAATACTAGCTTCGTGCCTCACGCCTTTTTTCTAACGAAAAAATTGTGTTACTAATATTTTTAGTCATGGTAAAATTGTGTTACTAATGGTGTGTTTTGGTGTAGTGTAAGCAATTTAAATACTTGCTAAACTATTTTAAATTGTTTTACACTCGGGATCTGACCCATTTTCTATCATTTCTCTCACTCTTGTATGTATATATATATGTATGTATGTATTACAGGTGCCCAGCCACAGGGGTGTCATGCGTTGGTTCTTTGGATTTGAAGTGTTGCAGCTTATGTGGAAGTTGCAGGCCCTTGCTTTAGACGACCTCTTCGTTGATTTTGCTCTTATTTTAGTTCTTCTTAGTTAGGGCATGTGTTGCCCGTTTCCCTTTTCACTTTGGATTTGTCACTGATTTATGTTTATGTTATTTCCAGTATTTAGTACTCTTTGGGAGTTAACTCTTGTCAGGATGATTTCATTTGTAGTTTTAAACTTGGTGTGGTTTATCTAGATGGTTTCATTATTGTTTGTTAATTTCCATCCTTCGTATTTATGTGATTCTTAAACTGTTGGTTATTTAAAAAGGTTTTCATATTAGATTTTAACAACATGGAAATAAGGTTTTAAATTGTTTTGACACTTAGCTTAATTATTTAGGGTGTTTAAATTGGAAATTTTATTTTGCAACAGTGATGCTAAGAATGAACCAACCGTTCACCTTGATTTTAATTTAATAAAGGACTGATCGCCCGGTATTTAATTAGGTTGGGTGTCACAGGTGGTATCATAGCATCGGGTTCTAGTGTCCTTTAGGATCGGTACAGCTTCTTTCTCTTTCAGTTTAGCATATTTGATTTAGAGCCCTCTTTTAGGACTGTTGTATTCTTGTATTTATGCTTACGTCTTCAGCTATTTAAGATTTGATAATAACTGTAGACTAATGAACTTCCTTCTCATTTCAGATGCCTCCAAGATGCGCACCACGAGATAGGAATGCCCTGCCCGAGCAGCCAGCAGCTCTGGCTCAGGGAATGATGAACGCAACTGATGTAGCCGCCATTATTACTCAGGCGATGAATGCCACATTAGCGGTGGTGCAGCAGGCTCCACCCCAAGTTCAGGCAGTAGCGCCAGTACCGGTACAGCTTCCCACTTCATGGGAGAGGGTTTGGGATGCCTTTCAAATTACGCATCCCCCGAAGTTCTTGGGTAGCTCAGACATAGTAGTCATCAGTCAATAGAAAAAGGATATTCAGAGGCTTCTGTGCATGTATGAGTGCACCGACAAGCAGAAACAGTTATTGGCTTCCTTCAAGCTAGTGGGGGTTGCTTTGCAGTGGTGGGAGTCCACCACCACCTTGGATGAGAGGGACAACATCACGATTCGGTCATTTTGGGTGCGATTTGACTGTAAGTACTTTCCATCCGTCGTGCAGACTGAGATGAGGCTTAGGTTACTGAATCTTAAACAGGAGAGTATGACCGTTGCTTAGTACGAGGAGGAGTTCACCAGAATTCTCACTATAGTGCCGGATAAGGAACCCACTGAGGATAATAAGATACTATTGTTTATAGATGGATTGACCTGGAGGATCCGTCAACACCTCATAGGCAATCTATCATTGTGTACTTACACTAACGTACTCAATGTTGCTTTATTGTACTGTTAGGATCACTGGTTCCATCAGCAGGGGAGCAAATGAGCAGGGGAGTTCGACCAGCAGGGCAGGATAGGGGGCAGTAGTACTGGTGGGGCACCAGCAGCCCAGGGACAGACTCGTCACAGTGAGTTGAGTTACCATCAAGGGGACCCTTCCAAGCGATATCGATCTAGGTGATTCCAGACAGGGATTTGGGGGATTTAGGCAGGGCCAGTCTAGTCAGCAGGGAATCACCGTCAACAGTAGGGTCAACCGCAGGGCCATCGGAGCTAACAGCGTTTCCAGCAAGCCATTAGGGCAAGGGGCGGGGTGGTAACGACCAACAAGGTCGTGGTCAGTCGGGGCAGAGGGGAGGTAACTTCAGGGGCAGGTGTTTCAGATGTGGCAAGAATGGCCATAAGCCCCAGGATTTCCCACAGTGGGATAGGGCCCCACAACAGCAGGGTGCCAATAATGAGCAGCACATACAGCTCTTTCCAACCGCTCTCCCAGTGCCATCTCAAGTCCCATCCCTACCATCCATCCCAGCAGCTTTAGTTCAGCAGGGGAAATTACAGTACGGACGTGTCTATAACGTCCACCCGGTAATAGCACATCAGGCACCACCCACGATTGAGGGTACGTTTCCTATCCATGGCACTATGGGTCGGGTTTTATTTAACACTGGGGCGTCGCACTATTTTATAGCTACTCATTTTGCATGGGCCTTAGGGTTATTAGACACGGCAGAGAGCACTGTGACATGCGTGGACTCACCACTGGGGAATGGGTCTTTAATTTTCTTTATACGCCAGGGTGTAGGTATAGAGATTGGTAGCTTGATTTTACCGATAAACATGCTAGTCGTAGAGATGCATGAGCACGATGTTATTATTGGCATGGATTGGCTCGCCGCGTACAGGGACATGATAGATTATATCGGTAGGAGTATTATTTTTTCCATTCCAGGGTAGGAGATGTTTTTGGCGGCGATGCCTTGCCCAGAGGAAGGATCCTACACCCATTTGTATTACATAGAGGAGGATACCTCTAAGGAGATTGTGAATCCCCTAGATTCGATTCCAATCATTCGTTAGTTTTTGGATGTATTCCAGGGGATACCGATTCTACCCCCCAGTCAAGAGATAGATTTCGTTATAGAATTAATACCGGGGAATCGACCGATAGAACGTGCACCGTATCGTATGGCTCCAGCAAAGATGGGGGAGTTACGAGATCAGATAGTGAAGTTATTAGGTGAGGGCTTCATTCGTATGAGCACCTCACCTTGGGGCGCTCCGGTGTAATTTGTCAAGAAATAAAATGGTTCACTGAGGTTATGCATTGATTACCAGGAGCTGAATAAGGTCACGATACGAAATAAATATCCCTTGCCTCGAATCGATGACCTATTCGACCAGCTGAGAGGAGAAACCTTCTTTTCGAAGATAAATTTGAGATCGGGATTTTATCAACTACGGATTAGGGAGCAGGATGTGTTGAAGACTACTTTCTTGACGAGATATGGGTCCTATGAGTTTCGAGTCATGTCGTTTGGACTCACAAATGCTCCAGCCATATTCATGGACTTGATGAACCGAGTGTTCAAAGAGTTCTTGGATCAGTTTGTCATTGTCTTCATAGATGACATCCTGATTTATTCACACACCGAGGAGGAGCATGCCGAGAACTTGAGGCAGGTTCTTCAGACTCTACGAGAGCATCAGTTGTATGCTAAGTATGTGAAGTGCGGATTCTGGTTATGGGAGGTATAGTTTTGGGGGCATGTTGTGTCGGAATTGGGGATATCGATTGACCCGAGCAAAGTGTTGGCAGAGAGGGAGTGGGGACAGCCCACAACACCGACAGAGGTGTATAGTTTCTTGTGGTTAGTCGGGAACTACAAGAGGTTTATCCGAGGCTTTTCAAAGATAGTGGGTCCGTTGACAAATATGACTCGTAAGGGAATTCCGTATGTTTGGGATAATGCTTGTCAATTGGCTTTTGATGATCTGAAAGATAATTTGACTTCGGTGCCAGCTCTTACTTTGCCCAAGCCGGGAGTGGAGTATCTGGTGTACACTAACACCTCTTTACGGGGACTCGAGGGAGTACTTCAGTAGGAGGAGAAGGCTATAGCTTTTACCTCCCGCAAGCTAAAGCCTCACGAGAGGAATTACCCCACCCACGACCTGGAGCTAGCAGTGTTCGTATTTGCACTATGGATTTAAAGACATTACATGTTGAGGAGAAGGTTTTCTTGTTCACAGACCACAAGTCATTGCAGTACTTGTTCACTCAGCGAGAGTTGAACATGCGTCAGTGTAGATGGTTGGAGTTTGTGAAAGACTACAAGTTCGAGATACAGTATCATCCGGGGAAGGCTAACGTGGTTACTGATGCGTTAAGCTGTAGACCGGTAGGGGACGTAGCGGATGTATGGAAAGCAAAGTGGAAAGAGTTAGGACACCAAGATGCAGTATCCCGTTCACCTTGATTTTAATTTAATAAAGGACTGATCACCTGGTATTTAATTAGGCGGGGTGTCACAGCAAGCTTCTTGCATAAATAAACTAGGTGCAACTACTCCCTTAAAAATAAATATAGTCCTTAAATTATTATTCCAAACTTGCTTGAAACTATTTTTTTCCTCAATAGATACCTTCTAATTGAGTCCTTAAAAACTATTATAGTTTACAAAATCATACTATTAATACAATTTCTCAACATTACCTGGTACGCTGACATCATTCTCATCTTTTTATGTTTAGAAGACATTATATGTGAGCCTCGCAACATCTTTAACTTCAACTACATTCTCCCTTGTGCATGGTTGTTCTTAACCTCCAATTTTCCATCTCCAGTATTTTTTGCATTTCTTTCATCCTCATTACCACATCCAGTATTTTCGCCAAATTTTTCTCCCAGATCTTCATCAAAATAACCCTCCACAAATTTTTTTAGCCATTTTCCATCATTGTGAGAAAATTCGTCATTGTGGTATTCGTCCTCAAAATCTATTTGAAATACGTGGACATCACTTTCAGAAGGTGTGGGGTTCTCTCTTGGTTTAGAAACATTTGTAGTTGGTGGGTGGGGCTTATTGATGAGTGTGTCACCCACATGTACCCTATTACTCAGTATTTTCCCCTTGTAAATTCATGAAAAAATGACATTTTTGTCATTCTCCTTTGTCATATTATACCATATCTCCCTGAGACCTTTTTCGTCATCTAATTTTTCCTTTTCTTTAAAATACATTATACTGGCTATTTCACGGGCCTCACTATGACACGATATTATAATTTCTTCAATAAAGTCCATATAAGTTATATACCCCCATCAACATTATCAAAATACATTAATCTATCGACAAACATCATAAAGGTTGGTTGCGGGATGATCATAGCGACATTTAGAATAGATATGAGCCCAAATCTTCCCTGCATAGCTGCAGTGAAAATAGAGATGTTCGGCACTTTCATCTTGAATCATGCACAAGCCACAAAGAGTTACGGTGTTAGGAGAAAATTCCAAACACATTTTTTCATTGTCAATCCAAATTTTTCTTTGTTTAAATCAGTGTCATATAAAACAAAGTTATGTTCCCCGATAAATCCATTAAACCAAAAAAATTACCATAATGAAAATGAATAAATGTCATTTTTTAAGACACTCTAACTTTTGTAAATCTTCAAGCACCCAAATAAAGCATATAAACACGAACAAAATAAGAAACAAATGATTTTTTGAATAGTTTAGTGAATGCATGAAGTACTAAGATGGTTAATAGGAGGGTTACCTCGGTGGAAGAAATAAACTTGTCTGCTTTAAAAAATCTTCAAATCAAGTTCAATAAAATGGTTGATTTGGACTTCTACCTTGATTTTTCTCAACCAAATGTTGCACTGACGACAATCGAACCAAGAAATTAGGTTTTAATGGAAGACATGCGTTCAGGGTATTGTTGGTTATTTGATTAATTTTGAAATTGGAATTTTTGTTTGTTTTCTCGTAAGATAAGCTTTTGGTTTAGTGTAAGGGTATACTGGTATTTCCATGATAGTTTGATTGCGTACGTAATGTGCATATGGTTAATGAGAGGGAGATGAATCCATCAAAAATAGTGGCCAAACTCAATTTTCACTTATTATGGTGGCTAAATTATTAATACCATAACAAAATAGTGGCTAAAGTAAAAAAATCCTTTACAAAATTTGGATTTTCAAATATATATATATATATATATATATATATATATATATATATATATATATATATATATATATATATATATATAGAGAGAGAGAGAGAGAGAGAGAGAGAGAGAGAGAGAGAGAGAGAGAGGGAGGGGGAGATCTGGTGGGGTGTAAGGACAATGTGTGGTGGAGGGTATTGGGGTATTAGGACCAACGGTGATACGGAATAAGGGCAGCAGTGGTAGAGGGTGTGGTGTGGGGGATGGAAATGGGAACCACCAATGGTTTACAAATTCGAGAGGGGGAGGGAAGATTTTTGATGAAATTTTGGAATAAAACATTTGATGAATTTTTTAGATGATTTCTTCAATATACTAATCATATCCATCAACTTTTAAAAATAATAATTAAAAAACAAATTTTTAATATTTAAAAAAACTATAATATATAAAATAATGCCCTATTACAAATCCATTGGTAAAAGAATTGTGATGGCTGTGCATATAATGTTAAAATTAAAATTTGGGTTCACTTTTTTATTAATTTTTTTCTCTACCCCTTTTAAGTTGTCATTTGTTTCTCTCTCACCTCACGTTTTTCTCTCCGCTTTATTTATCCTTATCACATCATGCCTCTATCCACTATATTTCTCCCTGACGTGTATTTCTCGCTCCTCTCTTTTTATACCTATCACATCACGCCTCTCTCCACTCTCGTTCACACATGTTTCTCTCTCCTCACTCTACACATACATTTATATCTCTTTTATATCTCTCTCTTCTTTTTACCCCATCACTTTATGATATGTCTTCTGTCACACCTCACGCTTTCATCTCCTTATCACCCTCAATTTGTCTCAACACCATTTTTTATAGTCATAATTATATTAATCATTCTCAAGTTTTTTACAATTAACATGTTTCATCTATATACCTACTTTTCTTTTTAGTACTTTTTATCTTATGTAAATGTATTAGTACTTGAATTTTTAGTAGTGATTTAAAGCTTTCGAAAGATTTTTACAAGTCAACAACCTGTAAGTAATTATTTGAATTTTACTAACAAGTTTATTTTATTATTTTACTTATGGATGGGGATGAGCATGTAATTCTTGAAGAACAATTTGATGTATTACATATTCCTCAAGTAAGAGATGATTATAAACTAAAAATTAGAGATGAGGCTTACAAATTAATAACAATTATGTGAAAGACGCGGGATTTAGTATCGAAAGTAAAAAAAGAGAAAAGTCGCGAATGGAACTACTAGAAAGGAGTATTGTTGTTTTAAAGATGAGAAACCTAATCAAAAAATATAGAGGAAAAAAGAAGAGATCGTGGGATTTTACGAGAGGTTTTTAAGTCAAATTTGTCAGCGTTGAAGAGTAAATATGAGCCAACTTACATAGTGAGTCAATTTGTTGAGGGTCGCAATCATTCTCTTTTAACCCCTCATAAAGTACATCTATTAGAATCTCATCGTGGCATATCTGAAACAGAAAAATCCTTAACTCGACAGTAATCATCTATCAATATACCAATCTACCAAAAAATTAGTCTTTTGGAATTATAAATAGGAGGTATACAAAATACTAGTTGTACAAAAAAAGATATTAAAAATTATGTGCGTGATTCAGAAAAATTAGTTGAAGGACATGATGTTGAATTGTTGATGAAATACTTTTTATCGAAATATGAAAAAAAATCCGTCATTTTCTTTTAGATGTGAAACGGATAATGAAAATAGGTTGACTCATTATTTTTTGGCCTATTTAATTTCAAAAAGGGCCTACAAAATTTATGATGATGTTGTTGTGTTTGATACTACTCACAACACGAGCAACTACAATATGATACTTTCACTATTCATAATAGTTAATAATCATGGGCAAACATTCAGCTTTAGTTGTTCATTCTTGAATGATGAAACCATTAATTCATTTGTTTGGCTATTGTAAGGGGGCCAGCAGAACCAAGGGAATAACTGGGGTAGCCATTAGGGCAGAGGCTACTAAGGCCAGAGAGTAAGGTAGCCTCAACATGTCCAGTGGGACCAGCGATAGGGGGATTTCAAAGGGAGGTATTTTATATGTGGAGTGCCAGACTACATGCGTCGATCTTATTCGCAACGAGATAAGGGACAGAGGAAAGGTGTCCAGTAGGGGGAACAATTAGAGCAGTTCTTGAAGTAGTTCAAATGCGAGTATTACATCCCGAAACCAGTTAAGTAGTCAGTGTCATTATCAATTGAATGTATGATTTTCATCCTTGGGTAAATGGGGTAAGTTTTACGTGACATAGGTGCATCACCGTATTTTAGGTAACACTAGATTCACGCGTGAGACGAGTTTACTAGATTTATCGTTAGTATTACTGTGGTGACAATTATTTGTAACACAAATAGATGAGAAAAGCGCAATTATCAAGTAAAATAAGGAAAGTAAAATGCCAATCACACAACAGGAGATGTACGTGGTTCAACATGAATGCCTACGTCCACGGTGGTGCAATCAGTATTATTTCTATATACTCCGGGGAGCGTTTACAGAGAATACAGTGCGTGTCTTATGCCCCAGACCTAGGGTTTATTATATACATGTCTATCTTCAGGGAGTGGGGGTGTTGGACTCCCCCATGTTTACCATCTTCTCCTGTAACATCTCTATATGAGAACATGGGAGAAGACTAAGTCATAACCGAATTAATGTTAAGTTATAAGGGTTTGGACTTTGGGCCTCTTTAATTGGGCTACTCCTCCACGCCCGTCATTCTAAATCCGTGTACCCACAAATTACCCTAAGTTTGTTGGGCCACAATTTGGGCTCAATAAATTTAAATGATTTGTCGTAATGGCTCCTTTTTACATCGTGCAACTCTTCCCAAAGTTTGAGGACTCAATTAGGCGGCACTTGCTTCGTGTCCTGTGCATGATGATTAGCAATATTTAAAAGTCATTTTGGGCAACGTTTCACAGTTGTCATTTTAAGATTCTCAGTGTTCTTCTATCTTCTGCGAGTGTTAGCGATTTGTGCCCTCTTCTCCAGGTCCTCATTTTCTTTTCTTTCGATCTCCCTCATCACCTAGGATTGTTATTCTTCATCGTCCAAGTCAAACTTTCATCTCGTAAGTCTCCTTTGTCTTCTCTCTGTGTTTTCTTTCAGTGCTTTCTTTGAACTTGTAGCTTAGGGTTTACAAATGAAAAAGATAGGTAATAGATCAGTGTCCGAGTTTAGGAAGTTTTACAATATCCCAGAATGGGTAGAGATTGAGTGTGCCTCTCTCCCTAAAAATGTTAGAGGGATAGAGGGTGCTCATTGGATTCATGTCTTGTTGCTCTCCCAAGGGGGGCTTACTTTTCCTCCAAACAATTTATTCTTGCATTTCTTTGGTTATTTCAACATTGTTCTTGCACAGTGTTCGCCAAATGTATGGAAGATAATCAATGGCATTCATAGAATAAATCAACTGTATGGCACCAAATTAGGGCTCGCCGAAGTCTTCTTTTGCTACTCCTTTTCTCAAACTAGCTATGGTGTTCTTTATCTTAAGGCCAGGAGGCCTGACAGGGTGTTGGTAATAAACCTACCTGCTTCCCACAAGGATTACTGGCAAGATGGATTTCTTGCTAGAAATTGGCAGTTCTCCTCCCAGACTGAGGGGTCGAGGTCTGATAGGTTTACTGTTCCCTTTTATGGGGAAAAGTATATAGGTAGTCTTTGCTCTGTCCTTTCAATTTCTTTATTAATGTGTGATCTTTCTGATTCTTTCCTGTTTTCTTTTCAGCGAGGTCGAAGAACTTGGAACCTGCTCTAAGCGAGGTTCGTCTTTCAGAGTTGGTTAAAGCTTGGAATATCAGGGATCCCCTAGCTGACAGCGAGCATCCTCGATCTGCTGCTTCTTGCTCGAGTATAAAAACGTTGGTTCTAGCTTTATAGCGAGGCCGGTAGATAGCATTCTTGAGTTTGATACCTCCGAAGATGCTGCTGTTGATCCCATTCAGTTGGACGAGGAGGAGAGTAGTTTTGAGAGTGACATCAGAGGCGGTGTTAAAGGCAATTTTGGCGAGGGGAGCTCTAGTGGTGATAGTTCTTCTTATTCGAAAGAGGTTTTTGAAGCCAAGAACCTTCGAGCACGTCCAGTAGCTCTAGCGAGGAAATGCTTCCTCCAAGGAAAAATTTGATCCGAGAAGATGATGATGATGATGATCATCATGTTCTTCTCGCTCAGAGGTCGAAGAAGCAGAAGTCCAGCACTGGGGTTGTTACTACCGGTTCTCGGTCTTCTGCTCAGGAGCAGGAGAATAAGAGAAAGGAAGAAGAGTAGATGAGAGAGAGAGGAAAAGGGAGGAGGAGAGAAAGAAGGTTGAAGAGAAGAAGAGGATGGAAGAGAAGAAGAAAATGGAGAGGGAGAAGGAAAAGGAGGATGAGAGGAGGAAAATGGAAGCGAGGACGAAGGCTGGGCAGGCCTTAGTGCCTGTGTCCGCATTGCCAGAGGGGGCCTCAGTTGCCATTTCCCCTCAACTGGCCCCTGCGCTTCTTAAGAGGGCAGTCCTTCCTGCAGATTGCCAAAGGGTGACGGGGTCCGATCAGTTAGCCTTGCAAGCTAGTCAGAGTCTAGCCTTGGTAAGACCATTTCTCTTTTCTAATCTTTGACAAGTTCTGGTTATTTCTTTCTTATAATATCTTCTTCTACTTTGCAGTTTGTGACTGACTTTGTCGTGCTCTATCACTCTCGCGATGAGCTGGTGAACAAGAACGGCGAGCTGGAGCGATAGAATGCTGCCTTGAAAGTGAGGGGTACAGAGCTGGAGGCTAGTCTGAAGGCCGCTGATGCTGCTCGAATGTCTTCCGACCTGGCTCTTGCTAATGCCAATCGAGAGAGGGAAGCAGCAGTTAAAGAACTGAATGATCTGCGGCAAGACTATTGTGTCCATCCCCGATCCTCACCGTGCGGGCGGGCGTATGGAGGAAAGGATCCTTTGGGTCCCGCGCGTCCCTCTCGGGAGCGCTTCGGCCGGCGTCATTTGAGATGTGGTGTAAAAATGTAGAGAGATTCAGAGTCGCCAGTCTATTTTACTCAAAACAGACAAAATAAAAAGGGGAAGCTACCCCGAAGGATGGCATCCAAAGATATACTGGTGCGTGCGAAACCAAGATGATTCGAGAAGGGTTCGGAGGCTTAGTTACGAAATGGGAAGGTGTTAGGCACCCATTCCGCCCTTTCGGTCTCTCATGAATATTTGCTATTTTCCTTTTGTTTCCCCCCGTGATATGTTTGCATGTGTATATATATAATGGAGGTAGGAATCCTCGATTTGTATCATGGAAGAGATAAAGCAAGTCATCCGTAGGAAGGTATAAAAGTAATATTAGAAAATAAGATTTACGTGATTACCCCTACGTTGATCGTTCTAATGGAATGATGACGCATATGGAGTAATACGTCACTAAGAACAAGAATATATAATATAAGGAAAATGGATTTAGAGATGCTAGAAAATGAGAGAAAAAGGACCCGAGTCTCGGGTTTTACCCCGAGACGCCTACGTAGCCTATAAAGGCATCAAAGTCCAAGTAGTTCGCATACAAAATGAGGCGTGGGGTTTATCCCATAAATCCAAATGGGGGATCTCTTATTTGTAAGTGTGTGTGTGTGTGTGTGTGTGGAAAAAGTGTTTTAGTTATGAGAAAAGTGTGGAAAAGTGTGAGAATCCCTACTTGGAACTTATGAACAAACCCTATTTTTCTTGTTTTCTTGGGTTTTTTATTTATATGAAAATAATAGATGTGAAATAATACTAAATAAAAAGTATATTAGGATGTGTCAGATGAGATAATAAAAAGTGCTAAGTAATAAAACAAGCTATTGCGAATTTAAGAGAATTTCAGAGTAAGTTGAGAAAGTTGGACCTTCTTGAAGATCTTGAGCTTGATCTTGAATGTAGGAGAGCAGAACTTGCACTTGGATGATGATGGAGAGTGGCTAATTCACCAAGTTTGATGAAAAGAATGATGAAAAGTGGAAGTAAAAAAGGGATTTGGAATTTGAAATCACGCTACCTTCGAGAGAGGTTTTTGGGATTCATTGAGAGAGGTTTATATCAGACCTGGGCTCCCCCTGTAAATGAGGTGAAGGCCTCCTTTTATAGGCCCAGGTGAGTGCCGATAGACATAGACTTCTTCCTGCCTATCGGCAGGTGCCGATAGGCAGGGTCTGGAACCTGCCATTTGGCAGTGCGCTTCAGGATTTTTCAAAAAATTGACCGCCGAGGGCAAACCGTTAGTCAAACTCGTGCACGAGGCATACCGTTGGAATGGTAATTCAGAGACCTTCGAAATTCCTTTGGACCACTCCGGGGTTCGAGAGTTGACTTTAGGGCAAATATGGCTCGGAAGCCTTTGTCAGTCCATTGGACTGGGAATCGTTCGGATGTAAACGGATCGTTCGTCTGCATGGTAAGTCCGAATCATGCACGAGGCGGACCGTTGGAAAGGTTAGGATATGTAATTTGCCATTCCAAAGAGTTTGACCCCGTTTGGGGAGTTGACTTCGGTCAACCGGGACATAACCTGGGTTTATGGTGATGAAGGTAGGTACTAAGGACCTAAGGAGAGTTAGGGGGTAACAGAATGGGGTGTCGACAGAGCCTTTCGACGGGTGAGTTTGGAACAAATGATGACCGTCGAATAGACACCACATGATGCTTTTGATGGAGTATGATCGATTCAGAGGGTCGAGGCCGATTCTGCGGACCTAAGGAGTGTGCTGGGGATGAACGACGATCGAAGTTTTAGGTCGATTCTCAGGACCTGAAGTGGTGTTGGGGGGTGACCAATTCTGCGGGTTAAATCCAAATCTGCAGGCTTAAGTGATGAGGGTGATCGATTTATGCGGGTCAAAGCCAATTCTGTGGGCTTAGGGTGAAAATTTAATAACCGGGGTCAATTCTGACCTAAGAGTGGTGACGATTGAGGACCAAGGTCAATTTTGACCTAATTCAGGTGACGATCCAATACCGGGGCCAATTCTGACCTAAGAGTGGTGACGACCGAAGACCGAGGTCAATTCTGACCTAACTCAGGTGACGATCCAAGATCGGGGCCAATTCTGACCCAAGAGTGGTGACGACCGAGGACCGAGGTCAATTCTGACCTAACTCAGGTGACGATCCAATACCGGGCCAATTTTGACTCAAGAGTGATGACGACCTAGGATCGAGGTCAATTCTGACCTAACTCAGGTGATGATCCAAGACCGGGGCCAATTCTGACCCAAGAGTGGTGACGACCGAGGACCGAGGTCAATTCTGACCCACGAGTGGTGATGACCGAGGACCGAGGTCAATTCTGACATAACTCAGGTGACGATCAAAGACCGGGGCCAATTCTGACCCAAGAGTGGTGACGATCGAGGACTGAGGTCAATTCTGACCTAACTCAGGTGACAATCCAAGATCGGGGTCAATTCTGACCCAAAAGTGGTGACGACCGAGGATCGAGGTCAATTATGACCTAACTCAGGTGACGATCCAAGACCGGGGCCAATTCTGACCCAAGAGTGGTGACTACCGAGGACCGAGGTCAATTTTGACCTAACTCAGATGATGATCCAAGACCGGGGCCAATTCTGACCCAAGAGTGGTGACGACCGAGGACCGAGGTCAATTCTGACCTAACTCAGGTGACGATCCAAGATCGGGCCCAATTTTAACCCAAGAGTGGTGACGATCGAGGATCAAGGTCAATTCTGACCTAACTCAAGTGATGATCTAAGACCAGGGCCAATTCTGACCCAAGAGTGGTGACGATCGAGGACCGAAGTCAATTCTGACCTAACTCAGGTGACGATCCAAGACCGGGGTCAATTCTGACCCAAGAGTGGTGACGACCGAGGACCGAGGTCAATTCTGACCTAACTCAGGTGACGATCCAAGATCGGGGCCAATTCTGACCCAAGAGTAGTGACTACCGAGGACCGAGGTCAATTATGACCTAACTCAGGTGACGATCCAAGACCAGGGCCAATTCTGACCCAAGAGTGGTGACGACCGAGGATCGAGATCAATTCTGACCTAACTCAGGTGACGATCCAAGACCGGGGACAATTTTGATCCAAGAGTGGTGACGACCGAGGACCGAGATTAATTCTGACCTAACTTAGGTGACGATCCAAGATCGGAGCGAATTCTGACCCAAGAGTGTTGACGACCGAGGATCGAGGTCAATTCTGACCTAACTCAGGTGACGATCCAAGACCGGGGCCAATTCTGACCTAAGAGTGGATAAAGATTGGATTTTGATTCTGCTGGAGAAAGAGCTTTGTGATTTTGGATCTGAATTGGGGAGCTGATAGCTGGAGAAGCTTTTAGGAGACCTCGCAGGGGGGAATAACCTATTTTGGGTGCTGTAAGAGAATTCCGCTGGGGAAGTGATCAGGTGATCCTTAGGGATCCTCCAGAGCCTTGTCGGTATGAGTTCTCACTTGTTCTTTGAGGATTCCGCTGGGGAAGAGGGGTTCCGCTCAAGGGAACGTGAAATTTTCTTGGTAAAAAGGCTTTAAATCCTTCCTGGGATTTTTCAGAATTTTTCGGGGATTTTTCAAGGTCTTCTGGTATTTTCTGGGAATTTCTGTACGAAATTTAAGGGGGGTGACGGTCAGCATAGTATGAAGGGTGCCATTCGGCAGTGGCACGGACTTTTAAGCTACCTCGGGAAGGCAAGGGGTCAGTGCCGATCAGTATGGTAGGGGGAGATGCCGATCGGCATGACGCTTGACATCCTATATAAAGGGGGAGAATCCCCTCATTTTTTCATAGCTTCTTTTGCTTTCTCTCTCTCTGCAATTCTTTTGCAAATCGTTCTATCATTCCGATCTTCAAGAAATGGCCGCTTTTGTGAGCATTACAGTCCACCGAGAGTGGTTGACCGTTGATGATTGGGTGAATGTGGAGTGGAGGGCTAGGGCGCCTCTTGCTTTGGGGAGTGAGAACTCCTTTGATGCGTTCGAGCCTGTTGCGGATGAGGGGACCTTTCTGCGGGAGCCATCGCATTATCTCTCTTCGAGAGTGATCCCTGGCGGTTATGTAAGTAACCCGACCTTTGGCATTCTTCTCTTTTTGGCGATTTTTCTTTCTTTCTTGACCTTTCATGAGACTTTTCTTTTTGCCAGTCTGATATTTCTTTGAAGAACATACTTACCCGTGGGACAACGGGGATCAAGGATGTCAGGGATCATCTCCCACCTGTGGTGTGTTGGATGGTCTCATCAGCGGGTTTTGGGTAGTTGGCATCGGCGCTGGATGAGACGCCTCGTTCGACAGCGGTCTTGTGCGCTTTGGGAGATAGGTGGTGGGACACTACCCACACCTTTCATTTCGGCTTCGGGGAGATGACTGTGACTCCCTTAGACGTGCAGCAGCTGCTGGGGTTGGATTGTGATGGAGAGCAGATAGAGTTGGATCGCTCTTTTCGGGTGAGACCGAAGGCAGTGCGTGCGGCACTTGGTGATGTAGGGAGGATAGTTTCTGGGGATTCAATTCGACTGTCCCTGCTGAAGGATGTTCTGCTGAGCAGGGTGATTGATGTGGAGGACGGGCTGCAAGTGAGGCAGATGTCCCGGTTATTCATTCTGCTAGTAGTGGGAGGTTTCATGGTGGCGTCGAGCGATGACGTCGTTCATTTGTGGTTTCTGCCGTACTTGAGGATGTTTTCGAACATCCCTTTCTATGATTGGGGGAGTCTGGCCTTAGCGACCCTTTACTTTTCTCTGGATGCATTCATTCGGTGCTACCAGCAGACCTTTACTGGGGCCACGTACCTTCTTAAGGTATTCTTCAGTTTGTGCATTTCTTTTCATGCATTCGCATTTTATTTATGCGTCTCTTTTTGTTTGTGAATTCAGACGTGGTGATTGGGTACAATACCCCACTAATTTCTTTGAAGGACGACACTGTTGGGGACTTTTGTTGATTGTATCGATGGCGTAAGGCCAATCGACAGTCAAAGGGGTCTCTTTCCCTGGAGGCGGTCCGTCAGGTCTTGAATGACCTGACCTGTGGTAGGGTAAGACTCTTTCCATTTCAACCTTGGTTTTTGCTCCTTCTGATCTTGTATTGATTTACGCTCGCTCGGAGATTTTCAGGTGACCTTTTATCCCTGGGGGACAACCATTCAGGATGCGGGGGTGACCAGGGTGAAATCGCGGATGAGGCGTTTACTGGCGCATGAGTTCGACCATTCCAGGTACCTCGAGGAGTGGGAGGTTCGTCAGATTACTGAGGAGGAGGTGGTAGTGCCACCCGTGCATCCTTCTACTTCTATAAGGCAGGAGCGACTGATGTCGGGGGATGAGAGGATCGCGGTGATGGTCAGCGAGTCCTACTTGCTATACACCGATACGGTTGTGCCGTATGACTATATAGATTTTGTGACGAGCTAGTTGATGGCACCCAGCATATATGATGCACTGCCCTTCCCTCCAGCGGGTTCGAGTCGGGCGGTGGGGTCTTCCCATGGCGGTGGTGGTTCGTCGGCATCTGCGGCAGCGGTGACCTCGGAGGTCCCTTTTGTACGGCTGTATACCCCTTTATACAACATTTGGCGGGCTGATGGAGGGATGGTGCCTATGCTGCACCGTCCTCATACGATGGATCCGGAGGAGTTGGGTTTGACAGAGGAGGTCCTTCGTCCTACTGTATACTTTTATGTTCCTCTCTTTCTTTTCTGTTTTGGTCATTTTCGCTTTGATACTGATTTGGCCTTTCCTTGCAGCAAGTCCGGGTGTCGACCACTTAGCTAAGGGACATCAGAGACTAGATATCTTCGGTGACTGCCCATATTCGGGACGTGGTTCCTGTTCCTTCTTTCTTGGTGCCGTCTACTTCGTTCGGAGAGGACTCGGGCTCGGGTAGTGGTGGCACATCCTCTCGCCGTAGGGGGAAGAGAGCACGCCGTAGGGGTGGAAGCTCTTGAGAGAGAGAGGGAAAAATGTGGGTTCGGGCTGAGTCCCGTTGTTTTTGCTTTTTCTTTTTATTTCCTGCAAAGATGATGTAACACAGAAAATAGATATATGAAATGCAATGGAGTTTTTTTATTATCTTTTATTTAATGATGAATGAATGCATGCACATGTGCTTTTTAGTTTTCTGCTAAGACCGTAAAAAGGAATATTTTTGGAATTTTTTGAAGGAACGTTTTTTATTAAAAAGGGGAAATTTAAAGGGATTTTGAAATTCTGTCGAGAATATCAATTTATTTTTGTTGAGTTTTCTAATTTGACAAAAGAGGAAACAAGGGAAATTTCTAAAAATGGGGGGGTTGCCGATTGGTAAGCACCCTGACCTGCCTATCGGCAGTTCAGTCCAGTCCCATCAATTCAAAGATTTGAATGGTACCCTCTTCAGCCTTTGGTACCTTATGGGGTAGGATTCCCTTCGAATTTTGCAGGGATTATGTCCCTTGTGAGGATTTTCAAGTATAAAAAGGGGGTAAGGGTGGAGTGTTTTCCTCACATCTTTGCATTTTTACCTACTTGCCCACCATCTCTTAGCCTTGCAAGATGGCTCTCCCTGGTAGCATTGAGTTTGCCAACTACCTCGAAGCCTTGGAAGCTATGTGCTCTTATAATGTCGACTAGGATGCTTTCAACATGCGTCGAGTCTCCTTGTGGCGCAATCAGCCTATTGAGTGGAATATGTTTATGGCGGCGGTACAATTATGGTACCCCGAAGACCATGTATTCCGCTTTGGGTTGGAAGAAGTTTATCCTACCTACGAGGAATTTTCTGCCATACCTGGTGTAAATCCCAGTGTTGCTGCGACTTTTCCCGAATTTGCCCATTCTTCTAGGGATTTGTTGGCCGGGCTTCTTCATATTTCACCTTCGACGGCTAGATCATTGGTTGCTGGAGGAATAATCTCCCTCCTGGCGGTGCTTCAGTCCATGCATTTGCAGGAAGTAGGTGATGTCGACTATGCTGGAGTCGTTATTCTGGTCCTGGCTTCAAAATTACTGTTGGTGACTGGGGAGGTGTAAGTGGACCCACAACTTGCAGCTATTACTTCATGGATGTCATACCGTCGTAATCCTGCGGCGGTGATATTGGCGGAGACTCTAAATGGCCTGGATGCCTGGAGAGAAGGTTGTTCTGACTTTTTAAGGGGTAGCCCTGTGATGCTGTTCATGTGGTTGTCTGAAAATTTTCATTTGTCGACTCCTACAGAATATCCCTTGTCAGCCGTACCCAACTTCTTTTCGCGCTACTTCATTCGCGTGGGCCTGTATATTGAGAACTGGGAGAATTGGCTTGTGGAGCATGGGGCTTGTGGTCTGTATTGGTCAGTGCCTTGGTGGGGACAGTTGCAGCCTATTCTGGAGCTACGAGAGTACTCATATGTGCGACTGGTTGGTCTCAGGCAAACCTCTTTTTATTTCCCTTGGAGGCTTTTGCGCCAATTTGGCTGGGCGCAGGTCGTGCCCCCTCGGACCTCAAACTTCTTTTCGGTAGAAGATTTGACTGAGCGCTTGGGTCTTTGTGGGAAAATCGGCGTCCGTCGACCCATCCCACTCAGTCTGTCGGGAAGGTTTGGCATGTCCCCAAAGATTATATAAAGTGGTTGTGGAGGAAAGTAGTCAGCAAGATGTTGGCAGTAGAGACTGGACAAAGATGGTTTATTTTATCTGACACCATGGAACGAGGTGTTGTGGTCTTTTCGAAGATGGTTAAGGCTCATCGATCCATGGAATGTTTACGGCACTCTATTCAGGCAGGGGAAACTTGGTGACCTCAGGATGTAGATGATGAGGGTGAAGGATCCTCTGGTAGCTGTGGGTAGGACTCCTGGGGAGTTTATTCATGCAATAGGGAATGTATGTAGGGATTTTATTTGGCTTTTTATGGTAGTGGGGAAGGGAGTTATCCGTTCCTTTTTCTTATGTAATCCGTACTATAATTTCTTATTAATGAAATAAACAACTTTCTGATCATCCAGCTGTGCCTTTCGATGAGTTTTTGTATTTTGAATTATCTATACTGATCGCTAAGGCATACATAATCCTTTTGTCCAAATAATTTTAGAATGAACCGCCGTTCTCGGAGGTAACAAAAGAATAGTATTTTATGAAAAAGAAAGGGGTCGCACTCATGTGAGGTGCATGAGATGCCTACGTACCTCTGGGATTTTTTGAAAATGTTTTTAAATAGTTTTTGTAGAGGATTAGGCCCACGTAGTTCTGGGTAGAGGGAAATGAAGAGTTTTTTTTTTAGATAATTGAAGGGGGGCGAGAAGAGTCGTAGCGCGCCGAGATTTTGGACTAGGGGTAGAATTTCTTGAGACGGTCCAGGTTGACTGGACGAGCCATCTCCTCCCCATCTAGGTTAGTGAGCATGGCGGCACCATCGGATAAGATTTTATTCACAATGTAGGGGCCGCTCTAATTAGGCTTGAATTTCCCTCTAGGGTCCCGGATGGGTTCTACTATCTCTTTGAGGGCTAAATCCCCCTCCCAAACATCGCGGTCCTTGACTTTTTTATTGAATGATCGCACTATTCGGCGATGGTACCACTGTATGTGGTAAAGAGCTTTTAATCTTCTTTCATCTAGGAGGGCTAACTCATCAAGACGGCGTTGGCACCAGTCTTATTCACTAACCTTGCTTTCGAGCATGACGCGTAGCGAGGATATTTCAAGCTCCACAGGTAGGACTGCTTCCATGTCGTACACCAGGGAGTAAGGGTGAAAAATATGTTACTAAAGACGTTTATTAAAAATAAACTATTTAAGTAACTCCGATCTGTTTTTTTAAGAAACTCTTTTCGTAAAAACCAAACTATTTGAACACAAGATGTGTTTACCAAATCAGTATGTACGAGATCTATTCAAGATTTGAATAACAGGTTTATAAAGTAGTTTAAAAACTTAAACTCAGCACAACCAAGAATGAGATGAGGAGATGTAGAAAGATTATGTTCACGATATTTTTTACGTGGTAAAACCTCACCAATTGAGGAAACATCCACGACTCCCTCTACGGAGTAAAATGAAAAATCCACTAAAACAAATTTATGAGTTACAAACTATATAACTAACATGCAAACAACTCGGACCTATATAAGTTTAGGAATGTACCGTCTGGTGTCCTTATAACTTCTCTGCAGTTCTGATTGTAGATGTAGTTCTCCCTGTTTGTTAACTTCTGATTTGTTCCATCACTTTACGTCGACTCTTTGTTCACAAGATCTTATTACCAACACTTTTCGTGTTGTAGGGTGAAAGTGTTTGTGAAGTTGCTCTCTAACACATGCACGCACACACACACACTTATTAAGTACAAACAGTCCTAACAAATTACAGTAACACTATATGCTGTGATCTTTTCTTTTTCTTTCTTCTTACAAAACTTAGAACCTTATTTGACCTTTAAATCAATTCCAAAATCCACGGATACCTTGCTAAGAAGACAGACAAGGTCTTAATCAATCTCAGAAGTTAGAAAAGCTTTTCGAGATTGAAAACCTCCAAGTGAGATTCCAAACTAGGTCAAAGGTTTAGTTTTACAAGAACTAGAAACAGAAATCATTTATTATTGATTTCAAAGTAAGCAAACGTTTTATAGAAAATAATCAACAATATATTTCTCAAGATGAGAAATAAAGAATGAAACTAAGTGTAATGTAACATGAATAACTCAAATCTGAAATTTCTATGAAATCAGAAAGTAGATCTGAGTAAAAGTTTAAGTTGAAAACAAGATCTAACGAACAAGAGGTTACAGCAACAATTACAAACTCAACTCAAACTCTCAAACACTCAAGAACACTCAAGGTAGTGTTTTGGATATGAAGGAGTTTTGGAGAAGTGTTTTAGTTTGGATGGAAGAGGCTTTGACGAACAAGGTTAGGGTTTCTAACTCTCTCTCTCTCTCTCTCTCTGGTTTTTCTCTTCTCTCTCTTATCTCTCTACTCTCTCTATTTCTCTCAGAAAAATGAAAATGGCAAAAGTCTTCGAAGTCTGAGAATAGGGTTCCTTTTATAGGGTGAAGAGAAGGTTCGAGAGACTGGATCAAAACCAAGGGCCAAGATTAAGTCAAGTTAAATTGACTTAAATCGAAGGGTTCTACGAACGCGGTGCTTAAACGATACCTGATTTGTTTAAAATGTTGTACTGGGATTCACTAAGACAACATGTAGATCGTCGATAACCAATGATCCAAGGGCTAAAAACATACGAGTTTATAACTCGGTAAAGAAACACAATCTCAGCCAATCAGATGAAGACAGGTGTTGGCCAATAACAGGATATGAAACGCGCGTCCTAAAGTAATTAAAACCCCAACCTAAGGTTTACTCCGCTTTTGGATTCTACCCAAGGTAACATTAGGCCAATATTCCCAACAAAGTATATTTACAGATTGACTACAAAAACTTATAAATCAAGTTTTTAATTAAGAAAAACTTATTTAAAAAAATGTTTATAAAATCCCAAAAAAATTATTAAAAATCAAACTTAGGGATTTAAACACACTCAACATATGTACACACATTATTATGCAGTATGATATGCATTAAATAAATTCTACTGTGTGTGAGTGTTGGCAATTTGTTCTTGATCATTACAAGATAGAGAGATAAAGTAGCAAGCCAATTTCTGAGGTTCTTTAGTTTCTAGGGAGGACATAATTTTGTCACAATTTCCAAACTAGATGAGCACTTATACAATATAGACTCAAGTGAGTCAAAAGTATAAGGGCTTCAAAGGGATAGCCCCAGTAGAAGTTCGAATTGAGGTTCGATATCCGCAGAGGGCGTATGGGATCCGGTCGGCCCAATCCCTACAACTTTCGATCATCTTGCTGATGATGGATTTGTGGTTCTTGTTGGCGGCTTCAACTGCACCATTGGTCTGAGGTTGGTAGGGAGAAGATTTGTGTCTCTGAATCCCGTACTCGTTGACTACTTCTGTGACTTTTGCTTTGAAATGCAACTCGTTAACTGATACTAGCTCGTGCGGGACCCCATATCGGTAGATGATATTTTTCTTAAGCTATTTGGCCACTTTCTTGGCGTTCAATACTGCGTATGACTCAGCCTCGACCCATTTGGTGAAGTAGTCGATGGCAATAGTATGAACTCATGTCTGTTTAAAGCCTTTGGTGTAACCTTCCTTATGATGTCAACACCCCAGGTGGAGAATGGCCAGGGAGAGGTCATGTTGTACAATTCTCGCGGAGGCAAGTGTTGAAGGTTGGATAATTATTGGCATTTGAGGCACCTCCGGACATAGGCAGTGCAATCCTAGATCATGGTGGTCCAGTAGTAGCACTGTCGAATGACCTTCTTGGCGAGCATGTGACCATTCAAGTGGGGTCCGCATTCCCCGCTGTTGATTTTTTGCATTATTTTCTCAATCTCATCCCCTACGATGCAGTGTAGATGAGTTCCATCAAAATTCATCTTGAGTAGAGCTTTATGACAGATGATGTACTGGGCAGCGAGTCTTTGGAGGGTTGTTCAATCTTTCTTGTTGGAACCCTCGGGATACCTACCATGTTTGAGGAGGCACCGGATATCATAGTACCAGCAATCGTCTAGTTCGAGATCTTCAGTTGAGACAAGCTCAATATGGTAGCAATGGGTCAGTTTGTCTTACTTTTAAACTAGGAAGGGGGTCATTGTTATTCCTTCGGGCATGTCGACCATGGAGGCCAAGGTGGAGAGAGCATCGGCTAGGTTATTCTTTGTTCGGGGTAGGTAATGGAAGGTGATATCTCAAAATCGGGAGGCTAACTCTTCTAATTGGGCATGAAAGGGTTGGATCTTTTCGTCCTTGACTTTCCACTTTCTGAGCACTTGACCGATGATAAGGGCAGAATCCCCGTTGACATCAAGGTATTGAATACCTTTCTTGAGAGCAACTTTGAGGCCCACTATGCATGCCACGTATTCCGTCATGTTGTTGGTGCAAGAGAAATCCAATTTAATGGCGATGGGAGTGTGGGAGTCATCTGGGGCGATCAGAAGTATCCCAATGCCATATCCCTTTTTGTTGGCAGTGCCATTAAAGAAAATTTTCCATCCAAGGCGGTCTTGAGTGGTGCAGAGGATATTTTCATCTGGGAATTCGGAGATCTGGACATCTGCTTCTTCTATAGGGTAATCAGCGAGGTAGTCGGAGATGGCTCTTCCTTTAATGGCTTTTTGCGTGATGTACACGATATCGAACTCGGTTAGGAGCATCAACCATCGAGCCATTCGACTAGATAAGGCGGGTTTCTCAAGCAGGTATTTGGTGGGATCCATTCGGGATACAAGTTTGATAGGGAAGGAGAGCATGTAGTGTCGCAACTTTTGGGTGACCCAGACAAGTGCGA
Organism: Sambucus nigra; assembly: GCA_949130495.1. Classification (NCBI taxonomy): domain Eukaryota; kingdom Viridiplantae; phylum Streptophyta; class Magnoliopsida; order Dipsacales; family Adoxaceae; genus Sambucus; species Sambucus nigra. The sequence goes on along the minus strand of OX422215.1, from coordinate 554,111,404 downwards.
CACATAATTTTTCTAAGGCAGTGTAGTTGACCTCGTACCCAGCCAATTTGCGACTGGCGTAATAAATAGCTCTTTCTTTACAGGAGTCTTCAAGGTATTGGGCTAGCAAATCCCCGGCTACAGTGTAGGTTATGGTTAGGTATAGGAGTAAAGGGAGACCAGACTGTGGTGGCATGAGAACTGGAGGTTGGGTCAAATATTGTTTGATTTGGTCAAAAGCTTCTTAACAGGCCTCATTACAAACCTTAGTTGAATATTTTCGAAGGAGCTTGAAGATCGGTTCACAGACGGAGGTTAGCTGGCTGATGAACCGGCTAATAAATTGTAATTTCCCAAGGAAACCTCGGACTTCTTTCTCAGTTCGGGGTGGTGGCATCTAAAGTATGGCCTTTATCTTTGCAGGATCTGCTTTTATCCCCTTTTCGCTGATCATGAATCCCAAGAGTTTTCCCTTTGTAACGCCGAAGATACACTTCTGTGGATTAAGTCGCATCTGATACCGTCGTAGTCGTTCGAAGAACTTTCGAAGAGCTGGAACATGACCTTTTCTAGTTTTGGACTTGATAATCATATCATCCACATAAACCTCGACCTCCTTGTGGATCAGATCGTGCAGGATGGTTGTGGCAGCCCTTTGGTAGGTAGCCCCAGCATTCTTGAGACCGAATGGCATAACGGTGTAGCAAAAGGTTCCCCACGGGGTGATGAATGCGATTTTTTCTTGGTGGTCGGGGTGCATCTTGATTTGGTTGTATCCGGCAAACCCGTCGATAATTAGCTTGAGAGCATGACTGGCTGTGTGGTCCACGACATGTTGATATTGGGTAGCAGATAATCATCCTTTGGAGAAGCTTTGTTTAAATCTCGGTAATATACACACATTCGAACCTTCCCTCCTGATTTCGGCACAGGTACAATGTTGGCTAGCCATGTGGGATATTCGATCACCCGAATGAAACCCACGTTTAACTGTTTGACCACCTCTTCTTTGACCTTGAGAGACCATTCGGTGCGAAGCTTTCTCAATTTTTGTTTAACCGGCTTATAATCTGGGAGAGTGGGGATCTCGTGCTGAGCTATTTCAGGATCAATGCCATTCATATCATCATAGGACCATGTGAAGACATCTACGAACTCCTTCAGTAATTCTTCGAGTTGTGTGCGCTCATGCTCTTCAAGGGTGTCCCCTATCCTAATCTCACGCAGTTGGCTACTAGAACCGAGATTAATAACAATAGTCTCTTCTTCATTAACTTGAATGCAATTATGTTATTTATTATTAACCTTATTTAGATTCGTTAAGAACTGTTCATTTGCAAAATCATCATCATCAAAAGTTTTATTAGAATCCAAGCAGTTAATGTAAGGCACAGCAAGATACTCAAAATCTTCATTTATTTCATTGATAGGAAAAATAGCATTGAGAACCTCATCAAAAGAGGTCTAGATTACATTTGAGCAAGGATAGACAACAGAAGAAGAAATAAGGCAAACATTGGGGTTAGGGGAGATTTCAAGGGGTAGAACTGGCGTAGCATGCCAGTTGAGGAGAGGAGTATCAGCAGCTTTAATCAGACAGGATGGGTCCATTGATGTAGTGCCTGAATGAACCATGCAGAGTGCCAGCCCCAGTATCTATAAGTTGAAGGAATCTTCGGAATCGCTTTCCTCAGTCTCTTCGACATCTTTGATGAGCGGTTGTACTTGGTGTGGGAAACTTTCGGCCCCTAGGTAGCTGTCTTGGAAAAAGATCTCCATTCCTGGCCTCATCTTCTTGTCTATGTGGTTATAACATGGTTCTGGAAAATCGTAAAAGGGGAATCCTCGCCTTCTTTGATGAATCGTCCATTTAAGGAGTCTCTTGAGATAGTTCGGATGTAGTCTAATCTTATCTTTGGTCGAGACTGGTGGATCATTCTGAGTTCTTATTCTGATGGTTGATACCCCAAGCCACAAGGAGCTTTCTTCAGTTTGATGGGCTCAAGTATCCCTTGCTGCCTTTCCCCTAGCCCCAGTCCGGGCATGAAGTGCATGTTTCTGAACATCTGAATCACATTGATATTACCATGAGGGTCATATTCTGGACAAACCCTTTTTTTGAAACCGTCCCCTGTCGGGAGTAGGAGTGGTTCAACTCGGAATCCTAATAGGAATATATCATTTGACCCGTATTGTATCTCGAGAATTGGACTGCTGGTGTTTGCCCCGTCGTCATTTTCGTTGTCGCCCAAAATGGTGATGACTCACCCGTCGGCGAAGAACTTCAATTTCTGATGGAGTGAGGAAGACAGGCCCTTGATATTATGGAGCCATGGTCGTCCGAGTAACAGGTTGAAACAAGCTGGGATGTCTATGACTTGGAATTCAACGACAGGGTTTATAGGGCCAACCCCTATTGTAAGTTTTATAGATCCCATCACCTCACGATGGGTATTATCGTAGGCACGTACAGCGGCGGAGGTTGGAGCGAGGTTGCTTTCTTTCAGGCCTAAACACTTGAAAGTTCTCAGAGGGAAAACGTTCAAGGCGGATCCATTATCGACAAGGGAGAGTGGCACGGCCTTTCCCATAACTTCGACGGAGATATTGAGTGCATGATTGTGATTCAGCCCAAATCTGGGGATTTTTTCTTCAGAAAATGATAGCATTCGGGTAGAGGTCAAGGATCCGACCAGATTTACCGCTTCTTTTGGTGTGGTAGAGGGAGGAACTATGGGTCCAATGAGTAATTTGATTAAAGCATTTATGTGCAACTGGGAAGACACGAAAAGCCCCCATAGGGTGATGTTAGCTTAGATTTTCTTTAGTTGATCGAGGATCTTTCTCTCCTCGATGGTCATCTCTGGCATAGGAAGGTTTTCAACGCCCTCCCCTTTGTTATTTGCTGGTAGTGAGCTTGGAACCTGGTAATGTCTCCCTGATTTGTTCATGTGATTTACTGAAGAAGGAAAGAACATGAATACCGTTTCCTCGTCAATCTCAGGTTGTGTTTCCACCCTATCTATTTCTCCGAGGGGTTCTTCAAATGATATCATCCCACATATGTCGGCCACTGAGTCAGTTCTTCCTGAAGCTTGTTCTTCACTCGAATCTTCAAATTCTTCCCCCCATCCGGTGGCAACAATTACGTGTTTCCATGTAAAGTCAATGCATTCCATAACTTCAACGGCTTCTTCATAAAGGTCCTCCCATTCTGTGGGGATATGTGTGATTGAAGGGACCAAGTGCCCTTATAGCTTCAAATTGTCAAGTAACCCAGTGATACTGCAAATGTTGTTGGTTTGCCCGAATAATTCTTCCATAGTCTGGACAACATCATCTAGGCTGACTTCGTCGATTGGTACCACCCACTTGTCTAAATCTCGGGCCCATTTTCATGCCTCTAAGAACAGTGTGCTGAACTTCTAGCAATCGATGACCATCTGTGAGGGAAATTTCTGTCCGAACTCTAGGAGTTGGTTTAACACCTTTGACAATTCCATTCTTCCATTTTCAGAACGAATACGGACAGTGATGCATGCTCTGATAAGGAGTGACAGTGCCTGATCAGCGAGGCTAGTAGGGTGTAGGAGGAAATATGGGCAAATTTGAAGAGGTTTAGGGGAGTATATAGGTGTGATTTCAGTTGAGGGATCGAAATCTGAGTTTTCTTCTAAGAAGATGGCATTGGTGTGATTCGGAAGTGGATTGTGAGTAGTGTTTGGCTTAGGATTATCCAGTGGGGTGTTGGTACCCCGGTCAATGAGATCTTGGATTACGTTCCGGAGGTGAAAGCATTGGTCAGTGGTATGGCCGGCAGTTTAGTGAAAGGCGCAATGAGCATCTGTCTTGAAGTTTCTTGGGAGTGGGTTTGGCAATGGACGTGGATCCAAGGGTTTGATGAGGTTTCAGCTTAACGGGGCTTGGTAAACTTTGGATAGGAGAGCATGGAGCTCAGTGTATTCCCTTCGGGTGGGGGCAGGGTGGCTTTCTGGTGCCCATGATGTGGTTGGTTGAGAGATGTTGTTGATGGTCGAAATGGTAGCACCGGTAGGCTTGTCATACTTTCTAGGGGTGAATTGTTCGGTCACCTTCTTTGGTTCAACCTCTATTTTAATGAGGCTTTCCTCGATTTCCACTCCAGCCTCTCTAAGAGCTCAGAAGTGGGGATAGTATTGTCCTCCCATCATCGCTCGGACATGGGGCAAGAATTTGTCTTCACTATGTTGACCTGTTCTTCTTCAAATGGCGATTGGTCATGGTAGCTTCTCGCTCCCTCCACCGGGTTATGAAGTTACTGACTAATTATCCTGGATTGTATTTGAGCAGCTCTAAATCATGATGGGTGACCTCAAGCACTTAGTTGTATTTGTACTGTGACATGAATTCTTGGGTTATATCCTCCCAGCTACGGATTCTGGATTCCTCAAGAGATCAAAACCATCGGAGGGCACTATCCTTCAAAGTTTGCTGAAATAATTGGGCCATCACCTCTTCAGAATCCCCTAGTAGAGTCATGGAACGATGATAACTTCAAAGATGAACAATTGGGGGTCCACTCCCTCCGAACTTCTCGATATTTGGCATCTTGAACTTCTCAGGTAACCTTGCTTTAGGATAAGGAGACATGTGGGTGTAGTCCATGTATTTCCCAGAGATCCTGACTTGGTCAAACTTCTTGGTGAGCATTTTGAGATCCTCTTTGACTTTATTCAACTCCTCCTCCTTTGGATCAGCGACCACATGCAAGTTAGTCATAGGTTGGGCAATATTTGGCATTAGAAGCTGGGCAGGCGGCGGCCCATTAGAAGGAGGGGAACATGGAGCGTGCTGATATTCTTACAAAACCCAGATAGGCTTGGGTGGACCCATAGCACGAGGGAATAGGGCCTTGGGCTCTTGAGGAACAGGAACTTAGTTTCGTTGCATCTCTCAGACCTCAGTTTGGAGGTTGTCAATCTTGGACACGAGCTGAGCTTGGACTGTCGTCTGATCCGGCTGTATGACTGGTGCTTAATCTGTATTCTCCATGGAAAATGGATGGATTTCGGACTCGGAAGAAGTAGTAGAGGAACGGATGAAACTCCAGGGTGATTGGACTGAAGACCGAAGCCAATAGGGAGCCAGGCCAAGGACTTGCAATCGGCGTGAAAAGGTGTAGGATGAGATTTATTTTTGAGAAAAAAGGAAGAACTATTTTTGGATTTTCGATAAAGAAGGGAGAAATGTTTTCGGATAAAGAAGGGAGAAATGTTTTTGGATTTTTGATAAAGAAGGGAAAATGCTTTTAGAGACGGAACTCAGCATGATTATTATGATTATTATGTTTTCAATTGTATTTAATTCTCCTAAATGCAATGTCGAATGGGACCCGAGCCTGGAAAAGTAGGGGTCTTAATGTATGCAAAGCTACGATTTGGACTTGTAACCCGGCTCACGGACAGATTCTTGTTTTAAAAATGCGTAAAAATTAGGCGGCAGGCCGACCCGAAATTTCGGCAGAGTTTCAGGTTGAAACCGATAATCTAAAGTGCGTGTCCTAGGTCTGACACCTATATGCGGGTATGCAGTTGGTTGGGTGAATCGGCATGGGTTACCCCCTTTGGCGTGACTTCCAAGATATACGTCTTGCTCTTGCGGGCAATCGGTACGTATGGACAAGCCATTTGATATACCTGAGTGTACGTGAATTGCCTCACCATATACCTCATGGGGACGGTACGTGTGAGAGAGAATTCGATATACTCGGCGTACGTGAATGAATTCCCTGTGATATACCTCCCGTCATAACTTTGGTTAAGCAGTACGATGCGGGGGAACCGTTCGATAAACGTCGAAGGTACTTGGCCAATGGTAGGTGAGAGTCATATCGCTTAGGCTAACTACGACCTGTCGGACCAGCGCCAATCACGAAGTGACCCTCCAGTTACTGGGTAAAATTTGATCAATATCAATGCTCTTTGGTGATGTCATGGGAATCATGCATGATTCTCTTATTAGTATCTTATGATGAGAATGCCTTTCTTGATTATGCCAAACAGGGAGCAAAGTATAAGTACCCCAAAAGGTACACCAAGTATGGATGGGTGATGCGTGCAACATGGGTATATACATGTGATCTTAGGTGCACATGGTGTGAAGTGTACATGGAGGAATTTCTACAAGTGTGTGAATATAAGCATAAGCATGGGATACATATGAGAAAGGGGAACATGCAAATATGGGGGAAACATAAACAAATATAGCATCCATGCAAATAGAGTCAAGCCCATAAACAAACACATATCCCCAGCGGGGTCGCCACTGTGGCCATCCCCAATCCTCATCGTGCGGGCGGGTGTGCGGAGGAAAGGATCCTTCGAGTCACACGCATCCCTCTCGGGAGCACTTCGGCCGGCGTCATTTGAGATGTGGTGTAAAAATGTAGAGAGATTTAGAGTTGCCAGTCTATTTTACTCAAAACAGACAAAAGAAAAAGGGGAAGCCACCCCGAAGGATGGTATCCAAAGGCATACTGGTGCGTGCGAAACCAAGATGATTCGAGAAGGATTCGGAGGCTTAGTTACGAAATGGGAAGGTGTTAGGCACCCATTCCGCCCTTTCGGTCTCTCATGAATATTTGCTATTTTCCTTTTGTTTCCCCCCGTGATATGTGTGCAAGTGTATATATATAATGGAGGTAGGAATCCTCGACTTGTATCATGGAAGAGATAAATCGAGTCATCCATAGGAAGGTATAAGAGAAATATTAGAAAAATAATATTTACGTGATTACCCCTACGTTGATTGTTATAATGGAACGATGACGCATATGGAGTAATACGTCACTAAGAACAAGTATATAGAATATAAGGAAAATGGATTTAGAGAAGATAGAAAATGAGAGAAAAAGTGAGAAAAAGGACTCGAGTCTCGGGTTTTACCCGAGACGCCAATGTAGCCTATAAAGGCATCAAAGTCCACCTAGTTCGCATACAAAACGAGGGGTGGGGTTTATCCCATCAATCCAAATGGGGGATCTCTTATTTGTAAGTGTGTGTGTGTGTGTAGAAAAAGTGTTTTAGTTGTGAGAAAAGTGTGGAAAAAGTGAGAGAATCCTTACTTGGAACTTATGAGCAAACCCTTTTTTTTCTTTTTTTCTTGGATTTTTTATTTATATGAAAATAAGAGATGTGCAATAATACTAAATAAAAAGTATATTAGGATGTGTGAGATGAGATAATAAAAAGTGTTAAGTAATAAAACAAGCTATTGCGAATTTAAGAGAATTTCAGAGAAAGTTGAGAAAGTTGGACCTTCTTGAAGATCTTGAGCTTGATCTTGAATGTAGGAGAGTATCCCTTGCACTTGGATGATGATGGAGAGTGGCTAATTCACCAAGTTTGATGAAAAGAATGAAGAAAAGTGAAAGTAAAAAAGGGATTTGGAAGTTGAAATCACGCTGCCTTCGAGAGAGGTTTCTGGGATTCGTTGAGAGAGGTTTATATCAGATCTGGGATCCCCCTGCAAATGAGGTGAAGGCCTCCTTTTATAGGCCCAGGTGAGTGCCGATCGGCATAGACCTGTTCCTGCCAATCGGCAGGTGCCGATTGGCAGGGTCTGGAACCTGCCATTTGGTAGTGCACTTCAGGATTTTTCAGAAAATCGGCCGCTGAGGTCAAACCGTTGGTCAGAATCGTGCACGAGGTATACCGTTGGAACGATAATTCAGAGACCTTAGAAAGTACTTTGTACCTCTCCCACATTAGAGGGTTGACTTCGGGTCAAATATGGCTCGAAAGCATTTATCGGTCCATTGGACGGGGAATCGTTCGGACGCAAACGGATCGTTCGTCCGCATGGTAAGTCCGAATCGTGCACGGGGTAGACCGTTGGAAAGGTTAGGAGATGTACTTCGACATTCCAAAGAGTTTGAACCAATTTGGGGAGTTGACTTCGATCAACCGGGCCCGAGAAGCATTTGGTGACCTCCTAGAGTCAAACGGATCGTTCGTCCGCATGGAAAGTCAGAATCATGCACGAGACGGACCGTTGGAAAGGGTATACAGTTCCCTTTGAAGATTCATTCAGCCTCAGTCAAGATGAAGAGTTGACATTGGTCAAACAGAGCCTGGGAGCGCCCGGTGGCCTCTGGGTCAAGTTTCGAACGCAAACGGATCGTTCGTCTGCATGGTAAGTCGAAATCGCTCACGGGGTGGACCGTTAGAAAGGGTATTCAGTGCCCTTCGAAGATTCATTCAGTCTCTATCAAGATGAAAAGTTTGACTTTTGGGTCAAACTGAGCCGGGGAGTTCCCGATGGCCTCCAGGTCAGTACTCAGGACATGACATGGGTTTATGGTGATGAAGGGAGGTACTAGGGACCTAAGGAGAGTTAGGGAGTAACAGAATAGGGTGTGTACACCTATGACCTGGTATGCTCAAGCAAGTTGGCTGTTGTGGAGGAAAACAAGGTGTTAACCGAGTAGTTATAGGAGAAAGAGTCTCAGGCAGCCACTGTTAAGGAGGATTCATATAACTCCGGGTGGGCTGATGCGTATGAAGACGCTAAGGTTCAGATAGGCTACATCAGTCTTCTGAACTTCAAGAAGGGCTGGAACAAGGCCCTTTTAGCTGCTGGTATGGATGTTGCTTCTCCTCTGTTCGACGAGCATGATCCAGGCCTAATGTCAATTATGGATGAAGCCCCTGCCCTAGCCATCGAAGGTGCTAACCCTTCCTCCCAGACAGCTCCTGCTGATGCCCTTCCTGCTCAGGCGACAGAGGTTTCCCCTGCTGAGGGAGGTGTTTCTACTGCTGCTGATAAGGGGAAGCAGCCAGCTTCTTCAGGGCAGCCTGAGGTTGTCAGCTAATTTACCCTTAGGGTTACTTTTGTATTTTTGTTTATAATTTTCCTTTTGGCTTCTTCAATGTACTCTGATCTTTTTCATATGAATGAAATGAGAAGACCTTTTCCTTTGAATAACTCTATCTTTTATTTCTCTTTTATTGCTTGTAGTTGATTGATATTGATGATTATATACCAGCCTCTTCTCAATTGGGAAGAATGCTTGGTCCTGATTTAAGTTCTAAAGTTCGTCATACCTTTGTGAGGATTTGTAAATCACTGCGATTGAGGAACAAGCGTTTCATAGATCAGACTGAGCTCATCGTTAAACTGAAAGACGGGCTCTAGGAGATGGAAGAGGTCGATGCCTTAGTCCAGGAAGAGGTGAATACTCTGAGAGTAAGGATTCTAGATGCTTCTGAGATCAACCAGGTTGGATAAATTCTTCAACAAGAGAATGAGGCTTTGAGGAAGGAAATCTCGTGACTCAGGGAGCATGCGCCGAGCATCGCTCCTGTAGTGTTACGAGGTTCTTCCTCGTCACAAGATGGAGCTGGACCAAGCGATGTTCCTCCGGTGCTGCGAGGTTTTACCCCGCTAACTATTTCGTGAGCTGGCACAAACACAAGGAGTTCAGCTAGGGAGATGGAAGAGCTTCGTGGTGATGTCCAGCTAGCATATGTGATTGCTGTTGGGCTTCAAAGGGATGTCACTCGGCTCAGGCACCTATTTAAGAGAGGATCGAGGTAAGTATGGGTCGATAGTTATGACCAAGGTTGGTTGGATGCTCCGATGAGGCTATCAGAGCTCGTAGAGCTCTCCTTCATTAGGAGATGGTTGAGTGCCCTGAAGGAGCTGCAAGTTCCGAGGAACTCAATACTTTGGTATCGAGATGAGATTTCTCCTTCCACTCTAATGCCTAATCCCTTTCAAAGAGATGATCGGTGGATCCCTATTGATGCCATTCCTCGACAGCTATTGGAGTCGGATGCGAATGAAGTCGAGGAGGAGATAGTGCCCCATCCCGATGACGGTCGAAGAGCCCAAGTGGCTGATTATCTTGTTCAGAGGCCTCGCCCCCATTAAGATTTTATCGGTAGTAACTCTGTATATTTTGTAACGAAGTAATGTAATATTGATGTTTTGGGCGAGCTCGCCGACTAAACATGGGTTGTATTTGTAAATGTGATGAAGTAATATAAAGTTTATGTTCTAGGCAAATTTGCCAACTCAACAAGTGTTTTATATTTTCCACATCTCTTAGATTTTGCTTAATAACCTTGGGCCTATCTTGGTTGACTAGATTTGTAAGTTTATATTGTCGAGTAAGTGTCCCTCCATTCTAGTATGCTTATAAGATACCATTTTGCCCCACTTTACCTTTTAGGTCGTGTCATCACACTTCCTTAGGCCTAAGTGTGGCAATTGGCGAGGACACACCTGGTGTTGGATGCTTCATCCGATCAGGATTTTGTTAACCAAACATTATTTGGCGACCAATTTTGCTCTGGACATATTGCCTAAGGATTTCCTATAGGACTTCATGTATTGCCAGGGGCAATGCTAAGAGGTTTTTCGTACTGCATAACGAAAACCTGAGGAGGGTGATTTCCCTTTTATAGCGTAATGATTAACATGCCTGTCACTTGGAAAGGGTGTGTGAGTTATAAAGTTTATGTACTAGTTAACTGACACTTTATAGAATGCAACTGCTAAACAATTTTTATTAATGATAAGGAAAAGATCCAGTCTCACAAGTACAATGCAAAAGAAGAATCTAGAAATAGAATTTCTTAAGATTGGTTTCATTCCATGCTCGAGGTATCTCTCTGCCCTCCAACGTTTCTAAGTGATAGGCGCCTCGCAAATCATCTCTTGTTATCTTGAATGGTCCTTCCCAGTTCGGCCCTAACTTGCTATCTGATGGTTTTACTGCGCTGCCCAAGACTTTCCTTAGGACGTAGTCCCCAACTCGGAATGCCCTTGGATTGAACTTCTTTCTATAGTGATTTGTGAGCTGTTGTTGATAGCTCGCTAGTTTCACCAAGGCAAACTCTCAGCGTTCGTCAGCTAGGTTAAGCTCAGCGAGCAATGTTGTATCATTATGGCCTTGGTCGACAAGGGTGGACCTCATAGTCGGTAAGCCTGCTTCCAATGGGATGACTGCTTCCATTCCATATGTCAGTGAGAATGGGGTTTCCCCCATTGCTCGATGTAGGGTAGTACGGTAGGCCCACAGAATATGCGGTAGTTCATTCACCCATGCGCCTTTGGCTCATTCTAATAATTTCTTTAGCCCATCGATCATCATTTTGTTGGAAGCCTCGGCTTAGCCATTACTCTGAGGATAGGCCACCGAGCAGAAATGGGGTCTGATTCCGTGGTCATTACAAAATTCTGAAAGGAGCCGCTCTCGAACTATGTTCCATTGTCAGTGATGATGGTCCTAGGGATCCAATAACGGGTGATTATATTTTTCCATATGAATCTTATCATATCCGCGTCTCAGATGTTCGCCTGTGGCTCTGCCTCTATCCATTTGGTGAAGTAGTCAGTTGCGACCAACAGATACTTGTGATTGCCAGCAATGGTAGGAAGAGGTCCTACGATGTCCATTCCCCATAGGGCTAAGGGCCATGGGTTGGAAAGTGATTTTAGGTCGTTGGCGGGTTGATGGACCATGGGAGCATGAAGTTGGCATTTCTCGCATTTATGAACATACATTACAGAGTCTATTTTGCATATATGGCCACCAATAGCCTTCCTTCATTGCTCGAAAAGACAATGACCTTCCCCCAATATGGCCACCACAGATTCCCTCGTGGAGTTCATGTAGGATTTTTTCGACATCCCTCGGGTGAACACATTGAAGGTAGGGACCGAAAAATGATCTCTTATATAGCTTTCCCTCAGGAGATAAGTAAAAGCGAGCAGCTTTGACTCTTATCTGGCTAGCGGTCTTCTTATTATCTGGAAGTGCGCCATCCTTCAAATAGTTCTTTAAAGGATCCATCCAGCTAGGTGCTGAATCAATTTAGAGCACATGCTCTACGCTTGGCGGCTCGTCATTACGGTTAATGCTCGGATGAGCTAGGAAATCGATGGGGATTATTATTTTTAAGTCGGAATCAATTGCCGAACTCAGGGCTGCTAGGGCATCAGCATGGTTGTTCTGTCCTCTAGGAAACTTTTGGACACTTACTTCCTCGAAGCTGGTCATTAGCCTTTTTGCCAAGGCGAGGTAGGCCGCCATTCTTTCATCTTTTGCATTGTATTCTCCACTTATCTGATTGGAGACTAATTGTTAATCGTCGAACACCTGTAACTGCTTTGCCCCCAAAGTCTGTACCTTCTGGAGGTCGGCTATTAAAGACTCATATTCTGCTTCGTTGTTGGAGGCTTCAAATCCAAGCCCGATTCCTTGTTCGAGGATTGTGTCCTCTGGAGTGACAAGCACAATGCCTACTCCTGCCCCCTTTGAATTGGAGGCTCCATTAACAAACAACTTCCAAACTCCCTTCGTTTCGTGACTCTTTCTTTGCTTCGCGGGTTGAAGTTGGTCGAGAGGCTGCTCGCCTGTGAATTCGGCTATGAAATCAGCGAGGATCTGCCGTTTGATTGCGTTCCTTAATTAAAATTGGAAATCAAATCGTTCGAGCTCGACTGACCATTTAGACAGTCTGCCCGATAAATCCGCTTTCCCTAGGACTGCTTTAAGGGGTATGATGTAAGGATGATGATAGTGTGAGCTTCAAAGTATTGCTTCAACTTCCTCGAAGCCACTACAAGTGCAAAGGCGAGCTTCTCTAGTGGTAGGTACCTATGCTCGGCCTCTAATAGTATCTTGCTCGCGTAATAAACGGGGTGTTGGTTTCCTGCTTTTTTGAACATCAATGCAGAACTAACAGTGTGGTTGGAAACGGTGAGGTATAATTACAAGGAATCTGTCTCCTGGGGTATGACGAGCAGTGGTGCTGAGATGAGGTAAGCCTTGAGCTCGTCCAATGCCCGCGAGCAATATCGATTCCATTCTACTGTTTTATTTCCCTTCAGGAGATGGAAGAAAGGTTTTCTTTTGTCGGACGACTTTGACATAAAACAGTTCAAGGCAGTGAGCATACCGGTGAGCTTTTGTATGTCTCGGATTGTGCGAGGAGGTTATACCCTGTTTACTGCATCGATCTGGTCTGGATTAGCCTCGATGCCTCTCTTAATGACCAAGTACCCAAGAAATTTTCTTGACTGGACACCGAAAGAATACTTGCTCGCGTTAAGTTTCATTCGGTACTTCCTGAGGATTTCGAAGGTTCTTGATAGGTATGGGAGGTGGTTTTCTTTCTTACTGCTTTTGACGAGCATATCGTCGATGTAAACTTCCATGGTGTCTCCCATTTGATCTTTGAACATCTTGGTGACCAGCTGCTGGTAGGTTGCCCCTGCATTTTTGAGCCCGAAGGGCATGACCTTGTAACAGTACAATCCAACGGTGGTGATGAATGCTGTCTTATCCTGGTCTGGAGCATACAGAGGGATCTGATGATACCCCGAGTATGCATCCAGAAAACTCATCCTTTCGTGAGCAATTGTGGCGTCCACTAACTGATCGATTTTTGGGAGAGGGAAACTGTCCTTAGGGCATGCCCTGTTAAGGTCAGTGAAGTCGATGCAGACTCTCCATTTTCCATTATTCTTTGGGACTACCACTGGGTTGGACAACCATTTAGGGAATTAGACTTCCCGAATGGATCCTACATCCAGTAGTTTTTCAACTTCTTTTTCCACGGCCTTTGCCTTCTCGGGCGTAGTTCACTGTGTTTTCTATGTGATTGTTTTGAAGGTGGGGTCGACATGTAGCTGATGACAAACCACACTAGGATCAATCCCAGGCAGCTCGTATAGTTCCCATGTGAAAACGTCTACATTGCTTCTCAGCAGAATTGTCAACTCCTTCTGTTCCTGATCTATGAGAGAAGCTCCAATCAATAAAACCCTTTCATCGTCGCTACCTCCAGCTGTAACCTCTTCCAGGTTCTCGAAGACCTGTTCAGAGGGGAGGAGCCTAGTCTCCTCTACTCCGGGTCTTCCATACTTTAACTGCTATTTTGAAGGTGTCAGTCCTTCTTGTTCCTCAACTTTCTCGCTGGGCCTGTCGGCCTTCCTCTCTGGTCTTGGGCGGATGGACGCTATGAAGCACCTTCTTACCATCGCTTGGTCGCCATGGATCTCCATTACTCCTTGCTCGGTCACATATTTGAGCTTCTGGTGGTAGGTCGAGGAGACTGCCTTCATTGCGTGCAGCCATCCTCTGTCGAGGATAGCTTGGTAGGGCGAGTCAATATCAACCACTAGAAACTCAATCATCTTGGAGACATTTCCTGCCCTCACCGGCAGCACGATCTTTCCCAAAGGCATTGTTACGTTCCCAGCAAAACCAACTAAAGGGACAGTGTCTTCCTTTAGGTCGGCGATGCTTAACTTCAGTTTTCTGAACAGGTCGAGGTACATTACCTCGGATGAGCTTCCTTGGTCAATAAGCAACTTGTCGATGTCGTAGTTAGCTATCCTGAGAGTAATGATCAAAGCATAATGATGTGGGGTTCTCACTCCCACTAGATCTTCATCTGTGAATATGATATGTATACTATAGTCGATGTCATCTGCTCGTCGATGCTTTCCTGATTGTGTCTTCGCTGGATTGATCTGAAAAGCTTGCATCACCGCTGTAAACTTTTTTACCTCCATTTGAGCTGAATTTCCTTGAATCTGCTTTACGTCAAATGCCCCATGAATTACTGCGAATTTATGGCCGACATCGTCTTCGAGTACGTTATCAGGCCTTGCTTCTCTATGGGAAGCAACTTTCTCTGCCTTTTTTTCCACGAATTCGTTCAGATGCCCACTTCGAGGTGAGACTTAAGAGCCTTGCAATGCTCAGTCTTATGCCCTGCTTCTTTATGAAAAGCGCATCTCAGCACGTTGTTTCTCTTTAATGGATCTCCTCCCATCTTTCTGGGCCACTTAATAAATGGTTCGTCTTTGATTTTTGCAAGAATTTTATAAATTGGTTCTTTGAAGACGGTGTTGACTGCCTGAAATGCTTTTGCTACATCGTTGTTGCCTCCGTTCTTGGATTCATTCTTGCCCCCATTCCTTCCTCCTTTCTTCTGTTTCTCAGTTTTGTCACTACCTTTGGCAGTGAGCTTAGCTCGACCATTTTCCCTTATGCTGAGGCGGGTCACATCCTCCACCTTAGCATATTTCTCGATGCGAGCCATCAGGTCATTGATGGCCATTCCTCTTTCTTTGTCAGGGACTGGTACAGAAGGGAAGAGCTAGGTAGCCTAATTTTGAAAGAGGCCACTGCCACTTTCTTCGAGCAGTCCTCGACCTCGTTGAATAGCTCCCAGTACCTCTTTGCGTAGTCTCGAAGGGTCTCTTGAGGCATTCTTTTTATTGTTAGCAAAGCATCCATCCTTTTAGGATGGGAGCTACTTGTAATGAAGCGGGCCGTAAAGAGCTCGGCCAGGGACTTGAAGCTTCTAATGGACCTATGGGGGAGTCTTTCGAACTATTTTTGCCCCACGTCATGCAGGCTTGAGGGAAACATTTGGCACATCAGTGCGTCTCGATGGTTCCAGAGGGTCATGGCTTACCTGTACTGTCTGACGTGGTCAATGGGATCAGTTTTACCATCTTAAATCTTGAACCTTGGAATAGCAAATTTCTAAGGGGATTCCTCTTCTTCTATTTCCCTTGAAAAAGGTGACTTCATCTGAGGTTTGAAAGCTCGCCTAGTGAGTTCTCGAGTCAATCTGGTACCGCGATGAACAGGGTGTTGATCCATCTCCCTTCGAACCAGACTTCGTATGTTCTCGTTGCTGCGAGTTGGGCTCCTGTCATCACGAGGTAGTCGCAGTTGCTCAAGCAGGTCGTCCTCTGACTCGTTTCCCTTAACTTTCTGGGACCATCATCTAGGGCTCCTTCCTCGGCTATGAGACTTGCGCGCCTGAGGGCTAGGAATGCGATACGGACATCTTCTGGTGCCACGATGGAACTCTCTCTCCATTCTTTCTAACCTTCTTTTGAGGCGAGCATTCTCAGCTTCGTGCTTGCAAGAAGACTCCCTCTGCTCTTGGAGCCTTTCCTCATATGCATCAATCAACCTGGATATTTATGTGGACCTGGACGATCCTTGGCTTTCTTCTGAGGCTGGCCTCTCTAGGCGAGCCCTCTGATCTAAACGTCGAACTTCAGATCTGATCATGCGAGGAGCAGGTTGTTCTTGGATATCTCCTGCTTGAGGAGCATTACTACTGTGACCATACATTTGGAACTTCTTTTTTGGTGTGGGCTTTCTCAAGGAAGATAAACGCTTCCCATAGACGGGGCCAATTGTGGTGACAATTATTTGTAACACAAATAGATGAGAAAAGTGCAATTACCAAGTAAAATAAGGAAAGTAAAATGCCAATCACACAACAGGAGATGTACGTGGTTCAGTAAGAATGCCTACGTCCACGGTGGTGCAGTCAGTATTATTTCTATATACTCCTGGGAGCGTTTACAGAGAATACAGTGCGTGTCTTATGCCCCAGACCTAGGGTTTATTATATACATGTTTATCTTTAGGGAGTGGGGGTGTTGGACTCCCCCACGTTTATCATCTTCTCCTGGAACACCTCTATATGAGAACATGGGAGAAGACTAAGTCATAACCGAATTAATGTTAAGGTGTGAAGGGTTTGGACTTTGGGCCACTTTAATTGGGCTACTCGTCCAGGCCCGTCATTCCAAATCCTTGTACCTATAATTACTATTGTTTATATATTTACCATTGGGTAGCAAGGCCCTTTAGTTCCATCTATGGGGAGTGAGTGTGGACACTAAGAGGATATTTTTTTGTATATCTACTCAATTTAGAGAGATGTATTATGTGGGTATGATGTTATCTTGGGTATGGACTGGTTAGCGATGGTTTGAGCGATGGGAGCGATGGGACTGGTTAGCGATGGTTTGAGCGATGGGAACGATTCTAGAGTAGGATGTGTTGTTTTTGTGAGGTTTCACTTGAAAGAGGGTCGAGCCCGCATATATATTATATTGTAGAGGAGACTTCAAAAATTATAGACATCTTGTTATATTTGATACCGATGCATAGGGACTTTACTAATGTGATTCAGAGTCAGATTTACTGCTAAGTGGAGAGGTTTAGTTCGTTGTTGATTTAGCGCTAGGGACTTACTGATAGTGAGAGAGCCGTATTTTATGACTTCTTTAGTGATGTGGTAGTGGATGATTATACTTATAAATCTCGGGGGAAGGATATAAAGTTTCCCGATTATGTGCTCTGGGCTTACGAATTTCGATGATCGACGATGCTAGGCAGTAGTGTATCAGGGGGATTCCTTATTTGGATTTCGGGTGTGAGACGTCCCACGTATGAACCTAAGTGAGCGTAGGGAGTTGGGAGACATGTTGGGCACTAGATCATGGGTTCAGTACTTTAGTTATTACACATGTATGTAGATGACACTTGGAGCTGAGAACTATTTTACGATTTAAGGCCAGTGGAGCCAGATAGTGCTGTGTTGGAAGTATGGTGGAACATTTTCACCACTAGTACATAAATGGGGCAATCTCAAGAATAATTAAGTCGCGATTAGTAGGGTAATCGATTTTAACCTTACTGTATAGTGACGTCGAGTAAGCAAGGTCAAGTTTGATATAATTATGCTATGTCTCTTATAATTGTGCAGATATACACGAGATGTAGGGTGCATGGGCGCCCTAATTAGTTGTATTTTTAGAATCATCTGAGATGAGGAGACATGGGAATATATTTATTAGAACTGTATGACTTCAGGTAAATTTGAAGTAAAGTTGAACTCGTCGAGTGGACTGAACTTTGTTAAGGGAGAAAGATAGTTTGTATGCATACAATATGGAGATCTATCACTCCAAGATGAGTCGAATGACTGTGAAGACACAGTCTAGGGATCTCTCTTTCTAAGGGAGGATCCAACATCTTTGGAAAAATATAGCGGAGTCATACTCAGCCAAGTTCTTGGGGTGGCTTGTTCATAAATAGGACGTTGATTTCACTAGATGAGAAGTACCAAGGAAGTACACAATTTTAGAGCAACAACATGGATCATGGTTTTGGAGTACCCTAAGAAAGGGAGTAAGATGTACCGCTTGACGTGTGATGTTGAGTGAGTGGATCGGTGTAGAGTGAGACATGGAAAAGGTTGTCTCCAGGAGAATCACTCGTTAGAGGGGGAAAGGTTGGTCCGAGGTGATCAACCAAAAATTTCACAATACTTGGTGATTCCAGTGTTAAAATAAGTAGGCAAACTGATGGAGTTCAGTGTTAAGTTACCAACATCACGAAAATGTCAATATTTCCTTTGGGTTATGGAATTAATTAACTGACATGGAACAGATATGGCTAATTTGGGTGAGTTATAATATTGGACAGTGTGCCCAACATTTTATAGAAAAAAAAGAATAAGTTGGCACATAGTGCCTCCCAACATTGTTATGATTAGGATGAGACCCTTGGGTCCCACCTCTGATAGGGATTATCAAGAGGCAATGGGGACGAAGTTGTGGTGTGAGTAAGGCGTATCACCCGCAGACCGAGGAGTAGATGAGAGGGGTGACTAAGATATTATAGGATATACTAGAGTTGAGAATTATGGACTTTTAGGGTAATTAGGAGGAGTAATTATCGTTCGTAAAGTTGCATGTGATAACTCGTAGTAGTTTATTATTGGTATGGTAACTTCTGAGGCTTCGTATGGAGGCCTTATCATCCACCATGTGGTTAGTTAAGGGTGGGAGTGAACAAGTTATGTGGGCCAGATGTGTTTTAGAGTCGATCGGTAGGGATTGAGTTGATCGAAGTTATTTTCATATAGTCCAAGAATGTCGTAAGAATTACATCATCATCAATCGAAGAGTTAAAGGCTGACGTGAAGGGTCAAAAATTATTACGGGCATTTTTCCTCATTGAAGGAAGTATGGGATTTGGACAAGGAAAGTTGGCACATAATGAAGTGGGACCTTTCCCAACATGGAGATGATAGAGTCAGTAGAGTACAGACTTGTCCTTTTGAAGCATTATTAGGGTATTCAAGATAGTTTTGCTTATCATTGTATAAGTGAGACCTAAGAATGAGGGAATATATCGGTATGGAAGGGTTTGAATAGACTCATTGCAAATCTCGGGCTATGGCGAGTAGGCCTTTAGTCAGAATGGTATCACTAGTGGGTGTATAGTAGAGGCCCCAAAATGTTATCACGAGATGACTTTGAATATGTTTGGATGTAGTGTGTGTAAGGATTCAAAGTTTTGAGTACCAGGTATATCAAAATTTTGGGGACGAAATTCCTTTGCAAAGGGGGAAGTATGTAACACCCCGTATTTTTGGGAATATTATATTATCACATATCACAGTAATTCAATTAATTTGAGAAATAAAACCAATTTAATAAATATTAAGTAGCGAATATTAATCTAATATTTATGTGTTATTATATTGACTTGTGTCATAAGTAAATTAAATCATATTATTTTATATTATGTCGTACGTGGGTAAAAATAACGGGTTGACAGGATCTTTTTCGGAACGCACGTGTAGAGTTGTGTTAGGAATAAGATGATAAATTGATGATAGATGACTTGGATGGTTATTTTGAGTGCACGATTGATTCCAAATAGATCAAAATAGTCAAAATCAAGTACCATGGGGTAGTGATTGGATGTCGAGGAATTTTTATACTAGTCAGGACCCGCTTGGTGGTATACGGGTCATTAGGCACTTATGGGTTAGCCTAATTTTGGAATTAGGGCATTTAAAAAAGATATTAGAGGCTTGTCGACAGCCACTTTACATTAGACATCTTTTGTGAAAGGAATTGGGGAGAAAAGAGGAGGAAACACAAGAAGAACCAAAGGAGACCAAATTGGAGAGGATTTTGAAGAATTTTTACACCTCACTCAATATACAAGGAGGATTATGAGTCTTCTTCATACCAAAGGCAAGTGAATGACTTGCTTAATTTTATTTGTATAGTTTTTTATGTTATATCATAATTGGTAGAATTGAAACCAATTTTGGGGTGAGATTAACATGTCAAATGGGTTTTGAGAAAATAAATTCATGGAATTATATGATGATTGCATGTGATTTTGTTAGGTTGAATACCATATGAAAAGTAGGTTCTTGATTGGGAAATCTAATGAAAGAGATGTAAGTATGTTATTGAATTGAAAACCTAAGATTTAATCAATAAAATATGTAATCTTGAATTATGGACTTAGGCAGTTTATTAGAATTAAGGGTGGATTAATTCTGGAAAAAGTGATGATTTAATTCTAGTATAAAGTTTGATTTTTGATGAATTGAGACATCAAACATGTTTATTTATGTTAACAATTGATAGAGTAATGATATTATCCATTGGAATGAAGATTGGTACACTTTGGGGGTGAAAATCTTGGTAAATCTCGTAAAGAACGTAGCAGGCCCGACCTGAGTTGCGTAGAGGGGTGAACCAATTCGGCCTCTGGCCGAATCGGTTCAGCTCTCCTACTTAGCCTTGGTTATGAATCCAGATCTTTTCATTACGAACGCGTGACCATTAGTTTCGTATTTTTATGATTTTTTTTATTAGTTATTAATTTTCTAAGTAAGGGTGTCCAAGACCAAAAATTTTAGTTAGTAATTTCGGGATGGACTTTACTTTAGGAACTATTTTGTTTAGATTGATTATAAAACCTTGTTGATGTATCCTCTTGATCAATATGAATTCATATTTGATGAAATTGAGTTATAGTTTCGCTCGAACAACCCTTTTAGGTTTTGGTCAGGTTAGAACTGGGGAAACGTCCAGGTAATTTTTATGAACTCACGCGAGTATATGGGAGGTTATCCAAGTTGAGTAGATATTTTATTAAAAATAGATTTGTGGAACTATCTTAGCAAATTGGGCACGGATTATCCGAGTTATATATAGGGACAGTGTATATATGAATAATAATATCTATGTGTATGATATTTATGTGAAACATACTCATCCTAGCGAATATGCTATCGGCGGAGGTTGCGTGTCGTGGGAGGCCACTCTGGCGAATCCTAGTAGAGGTGATACCATTCCCATGGGTCATAGGTTTGTTCACGATCACCCTATGTAGGTTTGGAGTCCTGTGGAATAATATGTTATGGTTATGACCCACGAACTTAAGGCCATGACCGCCTCCGATTTTCGTTCTTATTCTGGGTTCAGTGGTGAGATTTCGACCCAATTAAGGAGTTGAGATGAACTAATTCAAAACTCATTGAAAAGATAAGATCCATAAATTTCTTTAAATATATGATTCATAGTCTAATTCAAAGTATAAATAAAATGGCATGCAATTTAAGTGACATAAAAATTCGGGAAAATCATATATTCTAACAAATTAAACACCTTTTACTAAAACGGCAATTACTCCATCCACAAAAGTTCAAATGACCTAATTCAAAGCTTATTGAAAATATAACACCCCTAACTTTATTTTTATCTATGGATCATAGTCTAATTCAAAGTAAAAATAGAATGGCATGTGTTTCAAATGATGATCAAATTTCGGTCTCATTCATCAATTAAATTAATATGTTATTCAATAATAAACCCTAGTTTCAAGATTCACTCTTTTCTCTCTTAAATCAATAAAGAACGTATATTTTTTATTCTAATCATATCAGATTTATCATATTATCATCTTCAAATCTCTTTTTGATTAATACATTTATAAAAAACCCTTTTATCATGTTAATCTTACCCAAAATTTGTGTTCCTACACCAAATTTATTCATGAACTATTGAAACCACATCAATAATTAAAAAGATATAAAAACTTTCCTTTTAACTCATACGGATTCTGAATTATTCCATTATGATCCTCTTTACGTAATGATCTTGTACCCGAAATGCTCGATTCTCCTCCCGGTCATATTTCTTCATTTTCTCTTGGTTTTTCCTTCTCTATTATATCCTCTCTCAAACCCTAAGTATTTTGGATGGTGGAATGGCTACTCACTCCATCCAAATTCCCTAGATATAACCTTAAACCTTATTAATACCGAAATTTTGTTAAGCCCAAAGTAAAAAATGATTGAAACGCCCTTATATGGATCCCGTTTAGCCTAAAAAGCCCTCGGAACCCGATTACGACCCTCGGGTGCCTAATTCTGAATATATAGAAACAATCAGGATCATTGATGCAC
This sequence comes from Sambucus nigra, assembly GCA_949130495.1. Lineage (NCBI taxonomy): Eukaryota > Viridiplantae > Streptophyta > Magnoliopsida > Dipsacales > Adoxaceae > Sambucus > Sambucus nigra. The sequence goes on along the minus strand of OX422215.1, from coordinate 554,089,325 downwards.
TTGAAATCATGATCTGAGTCATCAAACATTAATCTTTAATCTCAATCCCAACACGACCCTAACCGCGCGTCCCGAACGAGATACTATCAAACTCGTCGATTTTACTCACTTACCACGTAATGTAAATTAACATGTTTTCATCTACTTATCACACAAGTAAATATAATACCACATACATATTAATCCTTATAATCTCTAATTAACATTTATTTAATTCACTTTATTTTTCAAATTAATCAAATTACATGAGTGTGAATAAGGTGTATTGATAGTTGTGTTTTGAGTTTGACCCACAAATGGAAATTATTGATTTTGGTAGGATTAATCAAAGATTATAGGAGCTAAACTTGTTTTTATAGTCTCTTCTAGTCATTTTAACTTCTATAGATAATTGGATGATGATAGGAGTTGATGGTTTGGGAATTTGATGAAAAGAATAATGGGTTTTGGGAAATTAGGGTTCATATAACCCGTAGCCCCAACTTGCGAAATCTGCCAGTTTCACCCTCCCTAGCGAATCGATTCACTAAAGAGGGTGGCGACAGGTCTGGGGAGATGAATCTATGCGGGTTAAGGACGAATTGATTCGGCAGGATATACAAAGTTGGGATCCTTAGCAGAATCGATTTGCTTTTAAGGGCGAATTGATTCGGCCCCTGGGGCGAATCGATTCGAAATGCTGTTGTTTTGAGGTATTTTTCTTGCTTAGTTTTAGCCCTCTTCTTTTAAGATTTAGACCTAGTAACCTTCATGCATGAAGTAACACTAGAGTATTAGAGTCTAGTATTAAGGTAATTGAGATTGAGTGTTGGGGCTTAGTTCGGGAATTGATCAAATTAGTTGTTAGAAAGAGGAGAGGGTCCTTTTTACATAGTGAGCTAGCTTAGGACTAGAGGGAAGTCGAGTTATAAGATTGTGGGATTTTATACTTAGGATGAAGTAATAGTGTAATTGATGGCCTATTGGATTGTTGTCAACTCATGGAGACTAAAATGGAGATAATTTAAGCGTTGAGGTTTATGATCATGTCATTAAACGACTATTGCTCCGGATAAAAATGTGATATACTCTTTAAATTGGCATATTTTCGTAAATGATAAATTGCATAAACATACCTCTCTAAATGCTATCATAAGGGAAGTTACGCGCATGAGCTGAAGCCCCCTAACTAGTGAATGCAGGGTGGATATATTCCTCGACTATAGGACCGATTGTTATAAATTGTGTTGTTATTTTTTCGAAGTGAGGTAATTCCGGGTATGGTTATGACTCACTGTCGAAGGTATATGGCCGCTTCCCAACGTCACGCGATTTAGGATGCCCAGGTTATCTTGGTGATAGGCCCTGAAAGATGATATCTATTCAAGGGCACATCCAGTGGGGTGACTCCCGGACGGATGGTCTTAGAATCATTATATATTGAAATCATAACAATTCTTATGAAAGTTGTACTATATAAATGGTGAAGTAATTTATGAAATTAAACCGTTTTGGAAATAAGTTTCCTAATGAGGAGTAAACTTGTAAAGTCATATGGGCTAAATGGAAATGGAATCTTGATAAGTGAAATTGAGTTATATTGTTCATGTATAGATGATTATTTATCATTGTCCTTGATGTTGCGCTAGGTTGTGCATTTAGATTGAGAGGTGAGGATTATTATTATATGTGGAGAGCGAGATATAGCTTATTCATGATGATTTGATATTCATATATGTCATGCATTTTATTCACATGATGATCATATCAACCGGGCCCTGACCCGTTTATATCTCTTATTTTTGCATGAATTCTCTTCACGCACAGGTGCTCCGCTATAAAGACGCCCGTAATGACTTTTCCATCCTAGCATCATGGATCTCTAACATTTTGCGAATGTTATAGGATATTTGTTGTAAACGCCTCCATATTTTGTACTCTAGTTATGATCAGTTTAGACATTCGGGCGTGTAGCCCAAGTTTTGTACATGTTTAATACATTGTGATAATTATTTTATACTCAGTGTAACCTGCTTGTATTGGTCTGTTAATCGATAGCTTATTCGATTATTATATTGTGTATGATGTAGTTGTTATTTGACTTTCATCCACCATCTCTCTAATTTGGTTTGCCTAATGGTTTTCCTTCAAACTTATAAATGATTTGACTTCCGTTTTACAAAATAATTGGTGGTTATCTCGTATATTTATTTTGTCGACAGTGATGCTAAGAATGGACCATCTATGGTTCCTGTAATAATTGGAATATCGAGTTGGCCACCTCTTATTTTAATAAGCAGGGTGCCACAGATGGTATTAGAGCATAAGGTTCTAGACTCCTTAGGATATATGCAGACTGTCACGTTCTACCGTAGCGTTCTTTGATATAAAGCCCTATTGTTATGACTGTTTTGTTTGTGTATGCCTGCGATCTTCTGCAAAGAAAAAAATTATTTTAAATTATATTCTGATTCTGTTGTTTCTTCATCTCAGATGCCGCCTAAAAGAGGTCGCCCAGCGAAGAAAAATAGAGTTTTAGAAAATAATGTAGAACTTCCACCGCCACAACAAGGAACTATTAATGCCGCGAAAGTGGCTAAATTGTAGCCCGGGCGTTCAATGTTACGATGACTGTCATGGCTCAATAGTTTCCCCAAGCCCCACACCCAATAGTTCAGGAGGTGAAAGAGCATGCGGGACCTTCCCCATGGGAAAGAGTTCGAGAATATTTCTTGAAGGGACATCCCCCAGAGTTCCAGGGCTGTTCGGATGTAATAGTCGCAAACCAGTGGAAGAAGGACATGTGGCGTCATCTTCGCACGGTAGACTGTAGTGAGGAACATAAGTAAATCCTTGCTACTTTTAAACTGGTTGGAGCAGCCTTACACTGGTGGGAGTCGGTGACCACACTAGAGAAGAGAGATACTATGACTGTTGATGTAAAAAATTAGATCGTATCTAATTATTCAATCACAGATTAATAAATGAGATAAATAATTTTTAAAGTGGTTCAGCCTTATAAGAATGGCCTACGTCCACTGTTATGGTATTGCTGATTGTATGGGAATTCTCGATTACAAGTTATCTCAAGAAATTCTGGTCCCCTTACAATGAGGATTGTACAATGTATTTATAGCCCTGGGGCTGTAATGTGAAAGGTTAATACATTAAATGATGTACATATGAAAGGGTGATACATTCAATGCTCCTTAAGCGTATGCGTCTGAATGATAAGCATTTAATGAACAGTCAAACTGTTGGTTATCCAGCTATTAATGCTTTGTTCGAGGTACAGCTCGGACCGCCTGAGTTGCTCAGACCGCCTAAGCTTCTCGGTGCTCAAGAGTTCCTCGGAGAGTTCTCGTTCCTCGGGGAAACAGTGTTCCTCGTTGTAGTATGGTTCCTCAGAGCGTGTGAGTTCCTCGGAAGTGTTTGTTGTTGCCACGTAGACTACCACGTGTCTTCATTTTAGTGATCCATGTCAGCAGACTAAATTTGGTATCAACAGAAGCCCCCAATGTTTCATAGTTCGAAATTTGAGGAGTGTGGAACATTCTTTCTTGGAATATGATAGCTTTAAATAGTCCTCCTGATTTTTAGGAGTGTTTCCCTTGTATTTATTTCTCTTTCCAAATTCGTAGAATCAGGCTTTTTTGAATTTTCATAACTGCCTCGATCTCTGCATACTTTTTGTCCTTTTAGCCGTCGGTAGCGTAATTGTTTCTTCTTGCTTCGATTGCCACGCCCTTTTTGTTCCTCTAGCCGTCGGTAGAGTAATTGTTTCTTTTTGTAATCATTGCTTCACCATTTCCCAAGGCAAGGTATTTAAACTTCACAGACACTCCCATCGTCTTCTACCTTTTCAAATTTGTATTTTCGAGTTTTCCATCGTCTCTTTCTCTCCTGTGTATTCATCTCTTCCATCGTTCGTTGACATCAGATCCACTCTTTTTCTGTAAGATTTTCTTCCTTCTTCTTCATTTCTTTTATTCATCATGGTTTACCCTGTTGAATCTCTTGATAAGTTTCGCTCTGATTTTTCTATTCCCTCCTGGATTGTTCTGGAAGAGCTTTCTGAGCTGTAACAACCCTCGATTCTGGGAGGCTCATTTTATACTAATTTTACCGCATAAGGTAATTATATAAAATGTGGGGATTGGAGTAGATATTAATTTAATGAATTTGAAGTTAATATTTACTATTTTGATGCATATTTACTGTAGGTGAAAGTAAATATCATCAGGTTGCATGTTTGTAGTGTCAGGTATTTAAACTGACATTTTGATTTAAATGATGTTGGAACTCGAAATAATTTATAAAATTTCCGGATGCCAGTTTAGAGGGTGTAGTTAGTCCCGGATAGTGCGAGACAGTCAAAATAAGTGTCCTATTGTAGTTTTGCATTTCGGGCACTTTTACCTAGTTTTAACTTAAATGCGTATCTGGGGAATCATTTTAATGTGGTGTTGACCATTTAAATTGGGAGTTTTTAACTTAAGCCCCGATTTAGTCTCTTAAAATCCCTTATTTTTCCCCATTTTATGTCTTGAACATAGAGAGAAAGAAAGAAGAAGAGAAAGGTGGAGAAAGAAGAGAGAAATGAAGATTGAAGATGGGAGATTGCTTCTACCACCAAGAAATCTGAATTTGCAACCCTAAGGCAAGTTTTCTACTTGCTAATATGTGATATAAGTTGAATAATTTGTATAATATTTGTGTGTTTGCATTTATGGATCACAAATGGAATTTATGGGATTTAAACCCTAATATTAGTTTTTGATGATAAAATGGTGAGCATTAATGGTTATAAATCATGTAGGATAATCTTTGGGTAGATAAAAAGTTTTTGGTTGTGTTCAAATGATAGAGATTTGAGATTTGGGTTTATCTTTTGGAAGAAGGAAGAACCCTAGGTCTTCTACGATCGGTCGACCGCGGTCTCGGGACCGGTCGACCGGGCCTTCGTGGGAGGGCTTACTGCTTGCCAACAAAGGCATAAATTTTGAGCGCGGTCGACCGCGATTCCTTTACCAATCGACCGGCCCCTCTATTTTAAGCTTTCTTCTTTTCTCCGTAGGCAAAACCTTGAGACGCGGTCGACCGCGGTCTTGGGACCGGTCCCCTGTTTTTCACCTTTAAAATCTTATTTTGTTTCCTAGATTTATTTTCTTCAATAGGGACTAGGATCCTTCTTGAATGAAGTAAATTTAGAGTTTTAGAGTCCTAGATGAATTAGCTATCCACCCTACTTTAGAAATAGGATAGGGGGGGAACTTTTCCGGGGTTGTGCCAATTAATGTTAGGGCATTTTTCTTCTAGTTGACTAAAATAAGACTAGGAGATGTAGTATTACGTTTGAAAGACCTTAGAAGCTCAATAGAGCTATGATCCGTCTTGATGGTTTATAATAACTTCACAAGTAAATCTTGGGAGAATAGATTGATATTTCATTTATTCTTTGAGGTTGTAATACCGTTATGATATACGTATGGCTCTGGATAATAAGTTATATCATTTACAAATAAAGTAAATGGAAAAAGGTTTCGGATATAAATGAAACATGTACGTGGAAATGGTATTGATTTTAGTAAATGATAAATTACTTAATCATGAACTCGGTAAATGATAATTTACTTGATTCTTGAAAAATGATAAATAAAATGGTTGTTACACACCTCTCTAAATGACATCATAAGGGAAGTTCGCGCGCTTGGTGATGCCCCCTGGCTAGTGAATGCAGGGTGGATATAGTCCATAGGCCATATGAGCGATTATGTTATATTTTCTGCGCTGGTGAGGAGATTCCGGGTCTGGTCTTGACTCTCCCGCAGGCATATGGCCGCTTCCCGACGTTTGCGTTATGAGCCCAGGTTGTCTTGTATAGATAGCCCCTAGAAGATGATGGTCATTTAGGGGCGCGCCCAGTGGAGAAACTCGGAGGGGCGGTTTTAGAATCGTTATATGTATATTAATATAACTATTCATAATCAAGTGGGACTTGATGTATGAGATATGCCATAAAGAGCATGATGTAGTGCCATAAAGAGCACAATGAAATGCCACAAAGAGCATTTGTTGATAATAATATTCCTGTTAAGGAATGGTAATGCCAGGATGGGCATGTAATTATAATAAAAGCCACAAAGAGCTTAAAATTGAGATAAAGCCATAAAGAGCTTATAGTTATAAATTTATTTTCCTGTTGAGGAATAAACTATGACATGAATCGGGGTATATGATAGAAGTTTTATTTATGTTAATCTTTCCTTTCTCCTTCTTAGTTAAAATTAAACTCATGCTTTTCTTTACTGTCTTAACCTATGTTTTAGAATTGTGTAGATAGACTTTATTCTTCCTAGCATGATGATATTCATAACTGTCATACTCTTTATTCATCTGATAATCATATAGAACCGGGCCCTGACCCGTTTACACTTCTTGTTGCATATGCATCTTGTCTCTTCTCAGGTACTCCTCCGCAGGGATGCCTGATTTGAATTCCTATTCCAATGTCCTCGGCGAGCCGTGATGCATTGCGGGTATTACGGGTCATAATTGGTATAGACGTTTTCATTTTTGTATTCTAGTTAAGATCACGTCTTTTATTCGGGCGAGGTGCCCAAGCTTTTGTAAATGTCTAATGTAATGTAATAAGTAACTTATTGAACTTGTGTATTATTGGAGTTTCAGTTGGTGACCGGTATCATATTCGGTCTTTTTATTGTATTCTTGTTGTATTATTTATATAAGTCTTGGGGTTTCCCTTATCTTTCAGGAATTGGGTTGTTTGTTTTCATTATTTACTTTCAAATCAAAGTTTTTGGCAACCCGTTTTCTGAAATATTGGGTGGTTATCCTGGATACTCTATATTTTTATTGTGATGCTGAGAATGATTCCATCTATGATTCCGTTATATTGGAGTATTGGGCTGGCCACCCCTTATTTTGGTGAGCGGGTTATCACAGATGGTATCAGAGCATCAGGTTCTAGAGTCCTTAGGAATCTGTGTGGACGCCTTAAGTTTTAGCGTTGCTATTGATTTGACATAAAGCCTTAGGATTAAGATCATTGATTCCTCTAGTGAGATCTCGTTCTTCTGCCATGAGGTAGAATCTATGGAATCTCTTGCACATTCGTGTGAGAGTAGTAGGTCGATTGAAGAAGGGCGTCATGAGCAGGAACTACGAAGGACTGTAATTTGTGGTCGGGGATGAGGACCGCTTTGGAGGTCGCTCCCTTTTTGTAGCATTTTCTTGTCTTGCTACTACGGCTACTAATTTCAGTTGATGTAGTTTTCCCATGTACCGCGAGAAGTAGAAAGTGGTACTTAGCGTGAGATTTCAAGCGATGCTAAATCGAAGTGGAGAAGTGCCCTGAAGTAGGATTGAGGATAATCCTTCACCCGTAGGAGTAGTGTTGGGATGGTGAAAATGTGGTCGCCATATTCGTGGGTGCCGGAAGTTTGGCCCATAGAGAAGCCCGGTGGATACTTGCAATGGCGAGTTTCTCTGGGACAACTGGACTGAGGAGAAGGTGGATTCTCGAAGGTTCACAAATGTTCGGTTAAAGACCGATGAGGAATAAGGTGTTGTACGGTTAGGGAGACCGTGCACCAGGTTATGATAGGCTCCAGAATAGGTGTCGTTAACACTTCTAATGGATTAAGATTCATGAAACCCCGTTGGTGGACATCCGCCTGGGGAGATTTCATTGAACTAAGGAAGAGGAGGCCGAGAGCGTGTCCTCTTTTACTGAGGAAGTAAGAGGGATTGTGTGGGAAATTGTTGTTAGCTAGTTGGAACTATGGTTAGGATATGGAGTCTGAGAACCATTAGTATTGACCTGGAGTGATTGGCATAAATGGTTAGTGGGAATTCCGCCTTATTAGTGGGTGGTGTATTCCTTAGGATAAGACTTGGTAGTATTATATCTACTGTAGATTCGGGTGTGTAGTTTGAGCTCGTTGTAGTTTTGATGCGATTATAGAAGAGTAATTAGATGACTTCCGTAGTAGGGGAGTTTTATGATTTCTTCACTCGTTATGAAACGAGTGATGATATTTTAAAGGTATATGTGTTACATGTAATGTGTGGTATGAGTGTTCTATTGCTTGTTGCATTGTATGTGGTTGTTATGACGTATCTCCACGACCAACAAAGTTAAGTAGTAATGCATAGGAGGGGTTCCTTGTTTGGATTCCGCTTTTGCGGGACGCTCCACGCGTGAACCTTAACGGCGTTGGGAGTGGAGAGATGCCGTTTTCTTTTCTTTTAATTTATGTATTATACGCTAGGAAAGGTATTTTGGTTGGTTTGGGGTGATAGCAAGCAAATAAAATTGTGAGGCTATCTTACTTCTAGTTCAAAATGGAACTAGTTATTCTATGATTTCTCCCCTGGATACAGGTTGAGACTTTATAGAGGTGAATCGAGGTAGGTAGGAGATTTTGTTATTCATTTTATTACCTTGTGTGAGTGTTTGATTAATTGTTTGTTTGTCTTGTCTATGCATGTTACGCTTATCTCCATGATCAACTAGTTAAGTAGGCATGTTTCGGAGGGGTTCCTTGTTTGGATTTCTCTTCGGCAAGACACTCCGCCGCATGAACACTTAATGATGTAGTGATTGGAGAGACGCTATTCTTTTCCTTCTTGTTTATTTTATTTATTTTGTTGTTAGATGTGGGATAGGAAGGATTAGCCGAGAATCACGTAGTAGAGTGAATAAGGGCTATTGAAGTGCGATATAGAAGCACTGTATATAGTTCTCTCCTCTGATCGATGTGAGGGAGACTGAGATACGAAGTCGAATTTAGACTTCGGGTTATGCCTTGATAAGAAGGCTATTTGAAAAGATGTATATATGTTATGGGATAAAATTTGTGAGACTTCACAGAAAGTGAATGTCCGATCAGTTAAAATCTTTACCAATGCTGTGGTAAGACGTAGAAGTAGAATTTAGTTGATATGATTGCAAGTTAAAATTTATTGATCCCGATTATGTGTTTTAGACCATCACATCTTAAGGACCGACGATGCGAGGTAGTAGAGTGACGGGAGGGTTCCTTGTCTGGATTTCGCCTCGGCGAGACGTCCCACGCATGAAACCGAGCGAACGTTGGAAGTTGAGATGGGTCTTGGACACTAGGGGTATACTTATTATTTCATATATATACAACTTAGATAGGATATCTATAGATAAACCTTAGAATTCATTAGAACTTTAGGGCTATTAGGGTATGTGATGTTAATTCAAGAAGGTGGTGACGAGTGGACCACGAGTAAGTCGTGGGTTGGGATTAGATCCCTAGGAACGAGATTTATGGGGTCTCGAGAGGTTTGGTAGGTTTGGCCGTAATAGATGAGGCCTTTCTTAGAAATAGTGTTACGTTGGAACTTCTCTTCCGGGGAGTTAGAAGGACGGGTGGACCCTCACTCCTGAGCCCATGATAGTGAGTTCGAGAGTGGTTGTAATGGAGAAGATTCTGCCAGGTCGGAGAGTAATGATACTGGAGCATAGACCCATTATTTATGCATCTCACAAGCTTAAAAATGTGGGAAGTATTAGTCCATGCTTGAATTAAAATTTCATCGTGGTAGTGATCACCTTAAATAGATAAGGCACTACTTCCTGGGCAGGAAATCTAGTCTTTCTCGCTAGCAGCGAGTTGTTGCAATATGTCGTGGGAGAAATCGAGTTGGTGCTCGGAGTTCAGAAGGACTAGTGATTGGATATTTTCTCATTCGCTAAGGAAATGCGATTTGGGGTAGTAGATGCGTCGAGTCAGAGAACCGTCAGAGATATTTGTGTTGGCTTGGAAAGCCATATGAAACGAGCATGACTCGGAAGATTCTATAGCAAGGGCATTTCGGTCTGTGATCGACCAATTCAACTACTCGTGCGAAGAAGAGTATCGGTGGAATGAAGAAGGGTATATTCATAGACGTTTACATTGTATTGTCGGCAGCGTTCTGGTCAAGATCCTATTTGAGAAAATTATAAATCGTTTGACCAGACTGTTGCATTTCCGGCCATTATGGATGAACTTTATGTGGATGAGTACGGCCCGCTCTTTATGGAGGAATGGTCGAACAGTAGGAGGTGCCTATATAAATAGGGTAGACCGAGACTAGATTTTCGTGTCGGAAGTTTGGTACAAATTTCCATGAAAATGGGAACCGTATGGAAATGGAGTATACCTTATCCCCCTAACACGGATGAATGAATGGAGGAGGCCGGCTGAATGTTGAAAGGCGTATCTTTATTGTACGCCTTAGAGTACATGACTGACGGAGCAGTAGTGTGCATGGATGGAAATCCCTGTATAACCTTGAGGCTTTTGAATGGCCTTATGGATCATTTCCTAAGGCATTGGCTTTGTGAGTGGCCTAGCGTGGTCGGGTGAGTAATTCGCTTACTCGTTGGAAGGAACCAATGGGTAATATGTTCCTTGGACTTGGAGTGGTCTCGGGACATTTCTTTAAAGATTTGGATTTTAAGCCATACACCTTGATGAGATACGTCAATGTGAGGATGAGTTGAGTAGCGTTGGGGTTAAGCCGCTTAGAGTCGGTATGGGTACCCCGAGGGGAGATGTAACATGATTCTGGAGGTTAGGCGATTTGTGCTGAGTCATGTGGGCATCGTCTTCCGCCGTAGGAAGCTAGAATCGATAGTTAGTGAGGAACGCTTTGTGCTATACTAGAGCACAATTGCTGTAGGCTGAGATCGATAGGGTCGATCTTGGTCCGGGTCCATTTGGGACGTTGCGATAACCAGGGGTTTGTTTAGGATGGTAGAATCCTAGTTTAGAGTAGTATACCCTTTATGAGAGTTGGGTATGCCCGAATTTTGGGGGCAAAATTCCCTCTTAAGGGGGGGAGTATGTAACAACCCTCGATTCTGGGAGGCTCATTTTATACCAATTTTACCGCATAAGGTAATTATATAAAATGTGGGGATTGGAGTAGATATTAATTTAATGAATTTGAAGTTAATATTTACTATTTTGATGCATATTTACTGTAGGTGAAAGTAAATATCATCAGGTTTCATGTTTGTAGTGTCAGGTATTTAAACTGAAATTTTGATTTAAATGATATTGGAACTCGAAATAATTTATAAAATTTCCGGATGCCAGTTTAGAGGGTGTAGTTAGTCCCGGATGGTGCGAGACAGTCAAAATAAGTGTCCTATTGTATTTTTGCATTTCGGGCCCTTTTACCTGGTTTTAACTTAAATGCGTATCTGGGGAATCATTTTAATGTGGTGTTGACCATTTAAGTTGGGAGTTTTTAACCTAAGCCCCGATTTAGTCTCTTAAAATCCCTTATTTTTCCCCATTTTATGTCTTGAACATAGAGAGTAAGAAAGAAGAAGAGAAAGGTGGAGAAAGAAGAGAGAAATGAAGATTGAAGATGGGAGATTGCTTCTACCACCAAGAAATCTGAATTTGCAACCCTAAGGCAAGTTTTCTACTTGCTAACATGTGATATAAGTTGAATAATTTGTATGATAGTTGTGTGTTTGCATTTATGGATCACAAATGGAATTTATGGGATTTAAACCCTAATATTAGTTTTTGATGATAAAATGGTGAGCAGTAATGGTTATAAATCATGTAGGATAATCTTTGGGTAGATAAAAAGTTTTTGGTTGTGTTCAAATGATAGAGATTTGAGATTTGGGTTTAGCTTTTGGAAGAAGGAAGAACCCTAGGTCTGCTACGATCGGTCGACCGCGGTCTCGGGACCGGTCGACCGGGCCTTCGTGGGAGGGCTTACTGCTTTCCTACAAAGGCATAAATTTTGTCGGTCGACCGGCCCCTCTATTTTAAGCTTTCTGCTTTTCTCCGTAGGCAAAACCTTGAGACGCGGTCGACCGCGGCCTTGGGACCGGTCGACCGATCCCCTGTTTTTCACCTTTAAAATCTTATTTTGTTTCCTAGATTTATTTTCTTCAATAGGGACTAGGATCCTTCTTGAATGAAGTAAATTTAGAGTTTTATAGTCCTAGATGAATTAGCTATCCACCCTACTTTAGAAATAGGATAGGGGGGGAACTTTTCCGGGGTTATGCCAATTAATGTTAGGGCATTCTTTCTTCTAGTTGACTAAAATAAGACTAGGAGATGTAGTATTACGTTTGAGAGACCTTAGAAGCTCAATAGAGCTATGATCCGTCTTGATGGTTTATAATAACTTCACAAGTAAATCTTGGGAGAATAGATTGATATTTCATTTATTCTTTGAGGTTGTAATACCGTTATGATATACGTATGGCTCCGGATAATAAGTTATATCATTTACAAATAAAGTAAATGGAAAAAGGTTTCGGATATAAATGAAACATGTACGTGGAAATGGTATTGATTTTAGTAAATGATAAATTACTTAATCATGAACTCGGTAAATGATAATTTACTTGATTCTTGAAAAATGATAAATAAAATGGTTGTTACACACCTCTCTAAATGACATCATAAGGGAAGTTCGCGCGCTTGGTGATGCCCCCTGGCTAGTGAATGCAGGGTGGATATAGTCCATAGGCCATATGAGCGATTATGTTATATTTTCTGTGCTGGTGAGGAGATTCCGGGTGTGGTCTTGACTCTCCCGCAGGCATATGGCCGCTTCCCGACGTTTGCGTTATGAGCCCAGGTTGTCTTGTATAGATAGGCCCTGGAAGATGATGGTCATTTAGGGGCGCGCCCAGTGGGGAAACTCGGAGGGCGGTCTTAGAATCGTTATATGTATATTAATATAACTATTCATAATCAAGTGGGACTTGATGTATGAGACATGCCATAAAGAGCATGATGTAGTGCCATAAAGAGCACAATGAAATGCCACAAAGAGCATTTGTTGACAATAATATTCCTGTTAAGGAATGGTAATGCCAGGATGGGCATGTAATTAAAATAAAAGCCACAAAGAGCTTAAAATTGAGATAAAGCCATAAAGAGCTTATAGTTATAGATTTATTTTCCTGTTGAGGAATAAACTATGACATGAATCGGGGTATATGATAGAAGTTTTATTTATGTTAATCTTTCCTTTCTCCTGCTTAGTTAAAATTAAACTCATGCTTTTCTTTACTGTCTTAACCTATGTTTTAGAATTGTGTAGATAGACTTTATTCTTCCTAGCATGATGATATTCATAACTGTCATACTCTTTATTCATCTGGTAATCATATAGAACCGGGCCCTGACCCGTTTACACTTCTTGTTGCATATGCATCTTGTCTCTGCTCAGGTACTCCTCCGCAGGGATGCCTGATTTGAATTCCTATTCTAATGTCCTCGGCGAGCCGTGATGCATTGCGGGTATTACGGGTCACAATTGGTATAGACATTTTCATTTTTGTATTCTAGTTAAGATCAAGTCTTTTATTCGGGCGAGGTGCCCAAGCTTTTTTAAATGTCTAATGTAATGTAATAAGTAACTTATTGAACTTGTGTATTATTGGAGTTTCAGTTGGTGACCGGTATCATATTCGGTCTTTTTATTGTATTCTTGTTGTATTATTTATATAAGTCTTGGGTTTTCCCTTATCTTTCAGGAATTGGGTTGTTTGTTTTCATTTATTTACTTTCAAATCAAAGTTTTTGGCAACCCGTTTTCTGAAATATTGGGTGGTTATCCTGGATACTCTATATTTTTATTGTGATGCTGAGAATGATTCCATCTATGATTCCGTTATATTGGAGTATTGGGTTGGCCACCCCTTATTTTGGTGAGCGGGTTGTCGCATGAGCCTTCTGATTATTTCCGTTTGGCTGAGGGACATTGGTTCCCCAGTCTCTTTATTGCCGAGTGTGGATTTTCTTTTCCACCCAATCCCTTATGTCTGGAATTTTGTCAATACTTTGACGTTGTTCCTACAAGAATAGCCCCCAATACATGGAGAATAGTTAATGGGGTGCATAGGTTAAATCAAATCCATGGAACTAGTATAGGGATTCCAGAAATCATGTTTTGCTATAGATGGGCAGTTGGTGATAACACCTTTTATTTAAAAACTAGATTTTTGAATAGGGCCTTAGTAGTCAATCTCCCGGGTGCTAATAGGGATTATTTTGAGCACGGGGTTGTCATAAAAAATTGGCAACATGTTCCTTTATCTGGAGATGAAGTTTATCACGGTCCCAGATGCCCTCCCTATGGCAATGGGATAGGTTATTTTTATTTCATTTTATTTATTTTGAAATCATGTTTCTTTTGTGTTTGATAAAATGTGCTACTGATATTTTAATTTATATTTATTTGCAGTTGATAGCAAAAGAAAGTGTCCAAAGGAAGCAGATGTTAATATAAGACATTTGAAACTTATTTGGAGTCTGCATCAGAGTGTTGCCGACGAGCACATTAGGTCAGCCTCGTATCTGCTGCAGTATAAGAGCTACACCACTTCTTTCACTGCTCGTCCGGTGATAAGTGACGCAGAGCCAGTACCAGCTTCCACCAGCTCCTCGCCTGAATCACACATTCCTTTAAGTGAAAGGATGAAGAAGAGAAGACCGCCCACCCTTTTTGAGAAACCTGCCTCTGGTGCTGGAGAGGCAAAAATAAGTAAGGTTGATGTCCCAGGGGAGGGGACAAAGAAAAATGATGCGCCTTCCTCGGCTGCTGCTGTTGTGAAGGTTATCGAGAAGCCCCCAGTGGCTCCGAGCAAGTTTGCTGCTCCAGGAGAGGTGATTGTAATATCACCGACCAAGAGTTCCTCCTTGGTTGAATCTATTCCTGCTCCCCCGAGGAAGCTGAAAAAAATCTCCTCGGTCAATTTGGCTGACACCATCACTCAGCCCCCAGCTACTGGAACTGGTGTTCCAACTTTTGTTCCCCCGAGCTCTGCCATGAGCTCGGTAAAGTCTTGGATCATTCTCGAGGTACTGAGGAAAACCTTTCTCGGGACATGGTTACCTCATTGGCTGCTCGCTACCTTGCTTCTGTAAGTCTTCTTACTTTGAACTTTTCATATTTCCCTTGTCATTTCTGTTTCTGACTTGCTTTCATTTTCTTTTCACAGTTGACGAGCTGTTTCAATATAATTCTGAAGAAGGATGAAGCAATTAAAACTTCAAGCTCCTCATCTGGTGTGGAGGAAGCTCTGGCGGGCCTGACGAAGTCTTTGGAAGATTTTCGCCAGAAATATGCTACTGATAAGGCAATCTGGGAGAACAAGCTTGCCTCTACCGAGCAGAAAAAAGCTCAGGTTGTTGAGGTCTCCAAGGAGTTGGAGAAGAGAATAAAGGACTTGGAGGGGAAAAATAAAGAGCTCGAAGGGAAGCTCAAGAATGCTGAGGAGTTTGTAAATAAACTCAAGGTTGCTGAGGAGGAGTTAAGTCGACTTCAGGAAGTAAGTCATCAAAAGGAGGAGGTCGAGAATAAATTCAAAGCTGCTGATAACCTGTTATCCGAGAAGCTTTCCTCGGAGAAGTTGAAGAGGAAAATGGCTGTGAAGAAGTCCTTCAGCGCTGGCTGGGACAAGGGGTGGAACAAGGGATTGGCTGCCATGGTGTCGCAAGTGGACTATGGCAGCCTCAAGTACTTTAGAGATGGATGGGTCACTGCTCTACAGGAGATGAAAGTGGATGAAGATTCCGAACTCTTTCAGCGACACATCCCTGGTCCTCCTCCAACTCCTGAAGACTTTGAAGAGGACGAAGATGCCTTTGAAGAGTCTTCTATGGTGATGGGAGATCATCCTCCAGCCATCTAGCCTGCTAACGAGGAACCTCAGCAAATCATTACTTCTTCCGAGCAACTGTTGGCGCTCCCCGAGCAGCTTTCTATTCCATCCGAGCAACCTACTTCCTCGTCCCAGCCTCTCGAGAAGGTTTTGGGAGACAAGGAAAAGGTGTAGAGTTGTTCGGGTTTCTCTTTATATTTTTCTTTTATCAAATGTAACCATGAATATGTAACTCTGAACCTTGTACCTCTGATTTTCAAAATAAAACTTGAACTTGTGTTTATCCATACTGTTGTCTCTTCTTCATGCTCTGTTTTAATTATTGATTACTGCTTTTTCTTTCTCTACTAGTTTCTAGCCAGGATGGAATTATTATCTGCTCACGATACCAAGCTGCTGAGACAATGCGATGATTATTTTAAAGCTGGTCACACAGATCTGAGTGCAGCACAAGTCATCGACATCCTTGGTCAAGATGCTTCTGAACAAGAAATTTAAGCATACCAATATCTGAAGTGTTTACTTGATCGAGCAGTGGCCAATAATGTGGCTTATTAAGACATGATCGAGGATCTCCAAGGTACCCTCGAAGATCTTCAGCAACAATACAAAGAGTCCACTGCCCTGTTGCATGAGGGTTACGAGAAGAAGTACCAGCAGATCGTTGCCGACAAGGGTTACGAGAAACTTTTTACCGGCTACGATGTGAGGGAGAGAACTCTGAAGGGTGAGGTTGAGGAATGCAGGCAAATAGCTGAATTGTTAGAGCAAGAGAACAAAAATCTTCAAAGAGAGTTGTCACAGTTGAAGTCTGCAGCTTCTACTTCAAACGCCTTAATCCCAGTGAATGATGAGGTATTCTCATTCTTGGAGGTCGATAACGCCAAGTTGAGGGATGAGTTGGAAACTTTGAAGAGGTCTGGCCCTTCTACACCTTCTCGCGGTCGAGCAAGAGCTCCTCGGGGACGAGCAAGAGTAGCTCGAATTCCTGTCGAGGAACAGAGGACTCAGTCTGCCTTAGAAAACCAGGCCTTCCAATTAATGGCAAAGAACCAGGCTTTGGCTGAAATGTCAAAGAAGATCAGGGACCTGGAAGAGCAACTCTCAGCGCAGAAATCAGTTTTGGATAATAAGGATCTATTCATCCAAAATCTCCACGAGCAGCTGAAAAGACTAACATATCAATTCCACAAACAGCCCAGGGAGTTCTGGATGGCTGGATACAACGAAGCTCTCTATCACTTGGACGATCGTATCCAGAATGCCAATAATGAGGGCTACAAGCAAGGCTGGTTGAATGCCTTAGGTGTGCTGCAACTCGAACAGGGTCATTACCTGTGGGACTATTATGATCCTGGGTTGCTTGACCTACCTGTGCCACCATACAAACTGGATATGAGTTGGATCCCTGCTCGGGTCATTCCTCGATGCTTGATTTCCAAATATCTCGGTGACTACAATCTCCATTCAAATGCCGAGGTATCTCGTCCCGAGCACCTCTTAGATCGACCAACCGTGATGAATATCAGGATGTTAAAGTATCTCAACTTCATAAATTCTCCCTTAGCTTTAAATGATCCGCCTGCTGGTGAGGAACCTGTGTCAAAAGCAGAGGGGAAAAGACCAGTAGAGTAGGAATTTTGATGTAATAGTTAGTATACATTTCAATATCAATGTAACTTTCATTTCATTATCAATGTAATTTGTTTTGGATTTAATGAAAGACTTTCATTTTTGTTCGTAATTTTAACTGCTATTGTCTTGTAAAACACTTTATATTTGTGCATGTGTATCTGATAAAAAGATAACAATATTGTGTGGTTTGTCGATCAACTTATTGTCGAGTAGTTTGAACTTGTGGTAGTCATTTGACAAAAATAATATTTTGTTTCTCGACCAACTTAGTAATAATTAAAAAGTTACGAGTATAAAAAATTTTGCTCGATCACTTTTAGATTTTACTTGTCGACCAACTACACTTAGTGGGTTTTTATCCCCGACCAGCTATAGTTGGTAGATTCGAGAATATATTTATTTCCTAACCGACATAAGTTGGCATTTTTAGGAATACTTTTATTTCTCGAGAAACATATAGTTTTATTTCCCTTAGGAATACAAATTTTACTTCCCGGAGGAATACAAGTAGTTTTACTTCACGGAGGAATACAAGTAGCTTTAGTTCCCAGAGGAATACAGGTAGCTTTGCTTCCCAGAGGAATATTGGTAGCTTTACTTCCCGGAGGAATACAGGTAGCTTTACTTCCCGGAGGAATATTGGTAGCTTTACTTCCCGGAGGAATATAGGTAGCTTTACTTCCCGGAGGAATATTGGTAGCTTTACTTCCCGGAGGAATATAGGTAGCTTTACTTCCCGGAGGAATATTAGTTTCCCGACCAACCTTAGTTGGTATTTTTGAGAAACAATTTGAGTAGCCTGAGCTTTGCCGAGTAGTGTATAGCACTAGTATTCCCCGAAAAACTTTCAATAAAAAGAAAGAATTCGGCAGAATATCTTCATTTTATTCATCACTGATAATACTTGCATAGGTGCTCTGCGTTTCATGCATTCTTGAACTCCTCCCCTTCTAAAGTTGCTATTCGGTAAGTTCCTGGTCGAACAACTTCTGTAACTCGGTATGGTCCATGCCAGTTTGCCTCCAGTTTGTTGTGCTTTTGAATTACTTTCTTCAACACATAGTCTCCTTCTTTCAGATCGCATTTCTTCACTCTCTTATTGTAAAATAGAGTTGTTCGTTGTTGGTATGCAGCATTTCTTATGGCTGCTTCTTCTCTAACTTCCTCGAGCATGTCTAAATCCAATCTTCTCATTAAGTTGCTGACAAGGGAATTGAAATTCAGTACTCTGTGTGTTGGGAGGCCCAACTCGACAGGTATAACAGTTTCACTTCCAAACGCCAGCATATATGGTGATTCTCCAGTTTTTACTCGGGGAGTAGTTCGGTAACCCACAGTACTGACTGTAACTCGTTGATCCAATTTGCTTCCGCATCATCCAGCCTTTTCTTCAAACCATTCAGCAGTGTTCTGTTTGTCACTTCAGTTTGTCCATTGCTTTGAGGATGGCCTGGTGCTGAGTGGATCTTCAACACATTTGATTGATGACAATAGGCAGCGAACTCCTCGTTATCGAATTGTGTTCCATGGTCTATGATGAAAGCGTGAGGAAGACCATATCGACAAATGATGATCTTCCAAATAAATTGGTACACCTTCTCGTACGTCATATCAATGAGAGGCTCAGCTTCCACCCACTTAGTAAAATAATCCACTGCGACGACGAGGTATTTGAACCTTCCTCTAGTCGTTGGCAGTGGTCCAACCAAATCTATTCCCCACATGGCAAATGGCCAAGGGGAAGTGATGGGTGTCAATAATGCCTGTGGAGTTCTTCGGATGGAGGAAACGCGTTGGCACTTGTCACATTTCTTGGCATAGGCTACACAATCAGCTCTCATCATCGGCCAGTAATATCCCTGCGTCATCATTCTTTGCAAAAGCGTCCGACCTGCTACATGGGCTCCACAGGACCCTTCATGAATTTCTTTAATCAAGTCTTTCACCTCGGAGGGATGTACACATCTTTGCAAACCTGCCATAATTCCTCGTCTATATAAAATACCGTTAGTTAATACATACCGAGCAGCTTTAAACTTTAATTTCTTAGCTGCGAGCTTGTCAATTGGTAATTCTCCCTCCTCAATATATGACTTGATGGGATCCATCCAATATGGTCCTAAATCAAGGGTGATAAAGTTCATCGCCAAATCTTCATCTATACTCCGACCATCTAAAACTTCAATTGGGATTGTTCTTCGTAACTCGGTACGAGTAGCTGATGCTAATCGAGCTAGGGCATTTGCTCTTGCATTCTCCATTCTTGGTATTCTGACCAGCTGAATAGCATCAAATTCTGATACCAACTTCATCACCTTTGCATGGTATTTGATCATTAATTCTCCTTTGGCTACATATATTCCCAACATTTGATTTATAATTAATTGAGAATCGCTAAAGACAATAATTTGTTACGCCTCCATAATTTTTGCCAAATTAAGACTAGCAATCATGGCCTCATACTCAGCCTCATTATTAGAAGCTTTGAATTGGAAACGTAGGGCATATTCCATGTCGACCTCGTTCGGAGTGCTCAAAACTATTCCTGCCCCACTGCCTGTTGTGCAAGATGAGCCATCTATATATAACCTCCATATATGTAACTCGTCTTCAAACTTCTGATCTGACAGAGTTCCTCGGTGAAATATTTGTTGCTTCCTCTCATTTTCCCCTGATATTTCTCTCTCTTCGTCGATCATCGTTTCTTGCCCTTTTACCAATCGGAGTTGGTCTGACCTCGAATTTGATGATCCTGTAACATCCACTTGCCCTTTTACGAACCGAAGTTGGTTTGAGCTTGTGTTTGTTGATCCTGTAACATCCACAGGTTGATCAGCGAGCAACTTTTGCTCCTCGGGGGTATCAGGATAGGTGAACTCTGCTATAAAATCTGCTACAGCTTGCCCTTTAAGCGATGATATGGGTTCATAGACTATATCGTATTCACCGAGCTCTATTGGCCAGTACATCAATCTCCCTGATTTTTCTGGTTTATTAAGGGCTTGTCTCAACGGCATATCAGTATACACAACTATAGTATGAACTTGTAAGTATGGCCTCATTCTCCTACTCGCCTCAATCAGCGCCAGTGCCAATTTTTCCAGCCTTGGATATCTGATTTCTGCTCCTCGGAAGGCCTTACTTGTGTAATAGATTAGTTTTTGTACTCCATTCTCCACTCTTATCAACGCCGAGTTGACTGCATTCTCTGATACTGCTAGATACAAGTATAATTTTTCTCCCATCACTGTCCTGGACAACAGTGGAGCTGTTCCCAAGTATTTCTTTAAGTCTTGAAAAGCCTTCTCACATTCATCATTCCACTCAAAAGTTTTTCGGAGTGTCTTGAAGAATGGGAGACATCTATCAGTTGCTCGTGATACAAATCTGTTGAGTGTTGTTACTAGTCCTGTAAGACTTTGCACCTATTTCTTCGTCGTTGGAGATCGCAGCCCTAGCAGAGCTTTGATCTTTTCAGGATTCGCCTCGATGCCTCTTTGATTGATAATGTACCCGAGGAACATGCCTTCTCGTACTCCAAATATGCACTTCATCGGGTTCAGCTTCATTTGATATTTATCCAGTTAATCAAAAGTCTGACTTAAGTCAACTAGATGATCGGCAGCCTTCTTGCTCTTTGTCAGCATATCGTCAACATAGACTTCTATATTGCAACTGATTTATTCAGCAAATACCTTGTTCATCAGCCGATGATATGTCGCACCTGCATTTTTCAAACCAAAAGGCATAACATTATAACAATAAGTTCCCCTAGGGGTAATGAAAGAAGTACTTTCCCTATCTTCAGGTTTCATTTTAATCTGATTGTAACCAGAATAAGCATCCATGAAACTCAGCAGCTCGTGTCCCGAGGTAGCTTCCACTAGTTGATCAATTCGGGGCAGTGGAAAGTGATCCTTTGGGCATGCTTTGTTGAGGTCGGTGAAGTCTACACACATCCTCCATTTGTTGTTCTTCTTCTTTACCATCACCACATTGGTTAACCAGTCTGGATATTTAACATCTTCAATGAAGCAAGCTTTCTGGAGCTTCTCGACTTCCTCCTGTATAGCTTGATTCTTCTCGGGGCTGAACACTCTTCTTCTCTGCTTTACTGGCTTAATCTCCTTATTCACATTAAGTTCGTGACATAAGAAATTTGGATCTATTCCTGGCATATCCTCATGATTCCACGCAAAAGTTTGCTTTCTGCTTCTAAGGAAAGTTATCGATTCCTGTTTTAGTGAGGTTTCCAACGATGAACCTATTTGAGTAGTTCGTTCAGGGTGCTCGTCGCCCAGAATGATGTTTTCAGTAGCTTCCACCACTTGACCCTTCACGATTTGCGACTCATCTCTAGGATCCAATGTTTCAATTTCTGCCCCTTCTTCCACTTGATAAGTAGTAGTCTTTTTCCTTGATTCCTCCAGTTCTTCTTACTCGACGGATGAATAATAACATTCCCGAGCTACTTTCTGAGCACCCTTCACAACTCCTACTCTAAAATTTATTGGAAATTTTAGGCATTGATGTACTGTAGATGATACGGCCTCGAACTTCTTCAATCCTACTCTTCCCATGATGATATTGTATAATGACTGAACATTTTTATCCATCACGAAGAAGCGTATTCTTTCTGTTCGATAAGCAGGCCACGTACTAATGAATATATCCAACTTAATTGTCCCAAGTGGAAATACTTTCTCGCTAGCAAAACCGAGGAGGGGTCTATGATAAGGCTCCAGTTGAGATAGCTTTAGATTTAAACTATCGAAGCACAAGTAGAACATGATGTCTGCCGAGCTACCATTGTCGACCAGTACTCTTGAAATTATTACCTCCTTCATTCTCATCTTGATCACCAGTGGGTCATCATGAGGATATAGCAAACCTGCAAGGTCATTCTTTGAGAACCCAATAACCAACTTCTCTTTGTTCACCTTTCTCGGGCGATCCTCCTCAGCGAGATTTATTCGTTGAATGTACGAGCAAGCTTGAGCCTCACAGAGGTAAGCTTTTCTCTCGGCAGTAAGGTCTCATCCTCCTGCATCTCCACCTGTTATAACATTACAGTCAAATGACCCAAAGCGAATTAAAAATACCTCTCGTTCTGGCTGCCTTGGTCTCTTGGGAAGATCGGGGTTCATCCTCGGGATCAACTTCATGGTTTCTTTTCTTGTTCTCCTCAGCTCGACGAGGAGATCTAGACCTCTCTCTAGTTCAGTCATTATTCCTTCTTTCGCTTCCACGATCAACATACTTTGACAGTTTTCCTCGTCTGATGAATGTTTCAATCTCATTCTGAAGAGCTATACAATTTTCGATCATATGGCCATGATCTTTATGAAACTCGTAATACTTCGCCTTATTCCTCTTGTCAGGGTCTGCCTTCATTTTCTCTGGCCAGTTTAGTTCCTCGTTGTTCTTGATTTCCTCTAGAACATGGTTGATATCCTTCTTCAAAGGAGTATAATTATCATATATCTTCATCACGTCCCATACCAACCTATTTTTTGAATGTTTGTCATTACCATTGTTCTTATGCTCTTTCTTCTTAGCTTTATCGCCTTCCACCTTGGTTTCTTTGGCATCCATATTCTTCTTCGCGGCCATGGCCTCCTCGGCATTCATAATCTTGGATGCTTTTCCCATCAGGTCTGACATGGTTCTAGGTGGATCTTTGGCCAAAGTGTAGTACAACTTGTTGGGCAGTAGTCCACTCATCAAAGCAGTAATCGTTGTCTTCTCCTCATAATCAATGACTTCAAGTTTCTCGTTATTAAAACGAGTTATATAATCTTTGGTGCTCTCACCAGCTTTTTGTCTAACACTTAACAAATGTGCTACTCATTTAACTGGCTTTGCCCCAAAACAGAAATTCCCAATGAATAACTCGGTCAGTTGAAGAAAAGTTGAGATCTTACCCCGAGGAAGATTATTATACCATATTTGAGCAGATCCGGTAAGAGTTCCCGAGAATGCCCTGCATCTCATCTCATATGGAATAGCATAGATGTCGGCTGCAGCTTGGTATTATTCTATATGAAGGACAGGGTCAGTCTTTCCATCATATTTGGGGGTCACAACAGGTGCTTTGAACTTTGATGGTGTTGGAAAATCTACAATAGCCTGGACAAAAGGTGTTCCTTGAACAAAGGTTCGTTGTAGAGGGTTCTTAGCTTTAACCATTTCCCCCAATCTATCCTCCAGCCTTTGAATAGAGCCTTTCCATGCATCATTTCCTTCCTCAGGCCTATTGGTTCGAGCAGCTGATCACATTGAGGTGGCTTCCTGGGATCTATCTTGACGAGCAACTGGTCGCGACTGGGCAAATCCTTCCCTTAAGTCTGATGGTCGTCGAAAACTCCTCGATGGGGCTCTAGGAGGACTTTTGCTCCTCCTAGGACCTAATCGATCGAAAGGAGATACTCTGCTTAATCTTTCTAGCGCACTGGTCCTTTCTGGGGAGAGAGTGATACGTTGTTCAATATCTGTGGCTCGCACTGACGAAGTTCGTCCAGGTTGATAAGAAAAATCTTCAGACTCCTCATTGCGATATCAATTGGTACACCTAGTACGCGAAAAAGATGCACGGGTATTTCTTTGAATACTTCGTGGTCTTGAATGGGTTGATGCACCGCCATGGAGGGTTTGTATGAGTTGACGCATAGTTTCTTGCATGACGGTCTGGCCCTGAGCCATATTTGTCACTATTCCAACCAGATCTGGAATATTTGGCGGAACAGATGGATTTGGAGGTCTTCCAGCGTTTCGATTGCTTGATTCTGGAATATCAGCCATTTATGACGGATTGTTTTTTATGAAAAATGATATTACCAGTCGTTTCCACATACGGCGCCAATCTGTTGATGTAAAAAATTAGATCGTATCTAATTATTCAATCACAGATAAATAAATGAGACAAAGAATTTTTAAAGGGGTTCAGCCTTATAAGAATGGCCTACGTCCACTGTTATGGTATTGCTGATTGTATGGGAATTCTCGATTACAAGTTATCTCAAGAAATTCCGATCCCCTTACAATGAGGATTGTACAATGTATTTATAGCCCTGAGGCTGTAATGTGAAAGGGTAATACATTAAATGATGTACATATGAAAGGGTGATACATTCAATGCTCCTTAAGCGTATGCGTCTGAATGATAAGCATTTAATGAACAGTCAAACTGTTCGTTATCCTGCTATTAATGCTTTGTTCGAGGTGCAGCTCGGACCGCCTGAGTTGCTCGGACCGCCTAAGCTTCTCGGTGCTCAAGAGTTCCTCGGAGAGTTCTTGTTCCTCGGAGCGTATGAGTTCCTCGGGGAAACAGTGTTCCTCGTTGTAGTATGGTTCCTCGGAGCGTGTGAGTTCCTCGAAAGTGTTTATTATTGCCACGTGTCTTCATTTTAGTGATCCATGTCAGCAGACTAAATTTGGTATCAACAATGACTATAATGGATTTTTGGGTTTTGTTTGACCGAAAGTATTTTCCTCCCACGGCCCAAAGGGAGATGAGGAGGAAACTTCAAGATGTAGTCCAAGGTGAACGTTCTGTGGTAGAGTATGAGGAGGAATTTACTCGTCTGGCTAATTTTCTGTCTGATGAGGTATTTTCGGAGGAACGGAGGATCTCAAAGTTTATTGGAGGTTTGCATTGGAGAATATGACAACAATTGCTGGGAAACCCAGCTTTACAAACATTTGGTGATGTGATCGTTTGCATGTACAAGGAAGTAATAAGGTTTTAGTGTCGGGGCAACCTAGTAAGCAGGGAGGAAATGGTGTTGGAGGAGCACATCCTCATCTCAACCATCGGGAAACAAGAAGAAAGAAAGGGACACCCAGCAGGGGGATCCGTCCAAGAGGCAACGTTTCGGGGGTTTTAATTTAGGGGTAACGATTTCAGGCATGGTTAGGGTGCCCAGCAGCAGCAGGTGGGCCAGCAAGTTCAGGCAGGTTGAGGTAATAATAGGGGTCGAGGCCATCCAGGTCAAGGCATGGGGCAGTTTCGAAATAATAGGGACCATTATCCAGAGAATATGGTGGCCTGTTGTTTTCAATGTGGGGAAATGGGACACTTTGAGAGTGCTTGTTCCCAGCTAATAGGGGGACAGTTACCTAGAGTTCCACAGTACCATCAGTCACATCTACCGCCACCAGCGCCTAATCCATTCATCCCTCCATAACAGGGACAATTACAGTATGGGCGTGTTTACCATATTCAGAATGCTTTACTTCCTCCAGACCCACCCGCACCGCCAGCTATCGAGGGTAAGTTTTCCATTCATGGGCATATGGATCGTGTGTTGTTTGATATGGGTGCAATGCACTCATTTATTTCTAGAAGTTTTACTCAATCGACGAAATTAATTAAGGCTACGGAGAGTACCTTTATTAGTGTTGAATCTTCTATGGGTGATGGTTCGCTCATTTTCTTTGTTTGTAAAAGTGTAGAAATAAACCTTGGTAATTTATGTTTTGAGGTCGATTTACTCGTCCTGGATATGGTCGGGTATGGCGTTATCTTGGGTATGGATTTGCTAGTGAAATATTGTGAGATAGTAAATTATTATGGGAAAAGTATAGTTTTTGCCATTCCGGGGGAAGAGATGTTTCTTGTGGCTATGCCACTTTTCGAGGAAGGTTCTAGCACGTATTTATTTTACATTGCAGAGGAGACTTTTAGTGACATAGTTGTTTCCCTAGATTCGATTCCCGTTGTTAGAGACTTAGAGGATGTTTTTCGGGAGATAACGAGTTTGCCTCCAAGTCGGTAGATTGAGTTTGTGATTGATTTAGCACCGGGGACACGGCCGATTGCTAGGGACCCATACCGTATGGCTCCTGTTGAAATGAGGGAGCTAAGAGATCAAATTCAGAGGTTGTTGGAGCAGGGGTTTATTAGGCATAGTACGTCACCGTGGGGTACTCCTGTATTGTTTGTGAAGAAGAGAGATGGTTCCCTCCGATTGTGTGTTGATTACCGGGAGTTGAACAAGGTTACCATCAGGAACAAATACCCACTACCTCGGATCGATTATTTGTTTGATCAACTAAGGGGAGCATCGTACTTCTCTAATATAGATTTGAGGACTGGGTATCATAAGTTGCGGATACGAGAGCAGGGTGTGTCCAAAACTGCATTCTTAACTAGGTATGGGTCCTATGAGTTTTTGGTTATGCATTTTGGGTTAACCAATGCTCCTACAGTGTTTATGGACCTTATGAATAGAGTGTTTTGGGACTTCCTGGACCAGTTTGTCATCGTGTTTATTAATGAAATCCTAGTTTATTCTCAGACTGAGGCCGATCATGTTAAGCATTTACGGTTATTCCTGCAGACATTACGGGATCATCAGTTATATGCTGAGTTTGAGAAGTGTGGTTTTTGGCTATAGGAAGTGCAGTTTTTGGATCACATTGTGACAACTGAGGGAATCTCAGTAGATCCGATTTATTAAGGGTTTTTCTAAGATTGCTAGCCCTTTGATAAATTTGACTAGGAAGGGAGTGAGGTTTGTATGGGATGATTCTTATCAGCTAGCTTTTGATGAATTGAAGGATAAGTTGACTTCCACTCCAGTACTCGTGTTACCAAGGCCGGGGGTAGACTACTTAGTCTTTACTGACGCGTCTCTACAGGGGTTGGGAGGTGTGTTACAGTAAGAACACCGGGTTATTTCTTATGCTTCTCGTAAGCTAAAGCCCCATGAGAAGAATTATCCAGTACATGATCTGGAACTTGCTGCAGTGGTATTAGCCTTGAAGATTTGGAGACATTACCTCCTGGGGGAGAAGTTTAGTCTTTTCACGGACCACAAATCGTTGCAATATTTATTTTCACAGAAGGATTTAAATATGCGACAACGTCGATGGTTGGAGTTTGTGAAAGACTACCAATTTGATATTCATTATCATCCGGGCAAGGCTAATGTGGTAGCAGATGCGTTGAGTCAAAAACCCGAGGGGGAGTTAGCACATGTATGGAAGGCTTAATGGAAAGAACTTAGCCAAGAGGATGCTGTAGAGAGGGCATTCATGTTAGTATTGACCATTACGCCTACGATAGTGGCAAGAGTGGTGGAAGCTCAGGGAAGGGACAAATATTTTCAGGACCGTATACGCCAGTTACTAATAGGGGGAGTGGAATCCTACTCTATAAGTTCGGAGGTTGGGTTACATTTCCACGGGAGACTTATTATCCTGGATGAGGGAGATTTGAGGCATGTTGTAATGACTGAATCTCATGGGTCCAGATTTGCAGTACATTCTGGTGGAGACAAAATGTACCATGACATGCGCCATCAATACTGGTGGGTGGGTATGAAACGAGATATCTCTGAATTTGTTTCCCAATGTACTACTTGTCAGTTGGTGAAAGTAGACCATCAGCGACCAACGGGATTGCTACAACCATTAGAAATACCGGTATGGAAGTGGGAAAGCATCTCAATGGATTTCATCACTGGATTGCCAACGTCCCAAAGTGGCCATGATTCAATTTGGCTTATCGTTGATCGTCTAACTAAGTCGGCACATTTCTTACCGGTACGTACGAATTATAATTCAGCCCGTTACGCCTGGCTTTTTACTGCATAGATTGTGAGATTCCATGGGATGCCCATCAATACAGTTTCCGATCGAGATAAGATATTTGTGTCCCACTTATGGCGAAGTTTCCAAGAAGCAATGGGGACCGAATTAAAGATGAGTACCTCCTACCACCCACAGACAGATGGACAGACGAAAATAGTCAACCAGATGTTAGAGGGCATGCTTAGAATGTGCATACTTAACTTCAAAGGAGGATGGGAGCAATACCTTCCCTTGGTAGAATTTGCTTATAATAATTCGTACCAATTCACAATAGGTATGGCACCTTACGAAGCATTATATGGTCGGCCGTGTAGATCACCTACTTGTTGGTTGGAGGTAGGGGATAATAAGTTCCTTGGACTTGAAATAATCCAAGATACGTCTTCAAAGATTGAGCTTATTCACAAACCGCATTCGAATCGCTCAAGGTCGTCAAAAGAACTATGCCGATGTGAATAGAATGCATATAGAATTGGAAGTTGGAGATCAAGTTTTGGTGCGGGTGTCGCCAATGAAGGGTATAACGCGATTTAGGAAGAAGGGCAAGCTTGCACCACGCTATGTAGGCCCTTTTCCCATTATTGCAAAAGTAGGCCCCGTAGCTTATCAAGTCGCCCTGCCGGAACGCCTACAACAGATTCATGATGTGTTTCATGTTTCTTCCTTGAAAAAGTACATAAGGTGTGAAGGAGCTCACTCGCACATTCCTTTGGATGATATTGAATTACAGCCCGATATTTCATACGAGGAACAACCAGTTGCAATCTTAGATCACGGGGAGCGTAGGCTAAGGTCCAGAGTGGTTCCCTTGGTTCGGGCCCAATGGGGGCATCACAATGCTGAGGAGTCGACGTGGGAGCATGAGGACAATATGCGAGAAAAGTATCCACATCACTTTTTGCAAGGTACGCCTGAATTTTGAGGGCAAAATTCCCTTATAAGGGGGGTATGTAATAACCCTCATTTTTGAGTAATTGTTGTTATCTAAATTTGCCATGTGAGGTAATTATATAAAAAAAAGTTGGAATAAATATTATTTTAAGTGACTTAATAGATAATATTTATTGAATTTTGCATATTTACTGTTAAGTGAATGTAAATAGCATCGTATTATGATTTATTGCGTCGTTGTACTTAAAGCGACGAATGTGATTTGAAATGATAGTGGATCTTGAAATAAATTATGTTATTTCGGATGTCAATTTAGAGGGCGTAGTTAGTCCTGAAATATTCGAGATAGTCAAAATGAGTACCATGTTGTATTTTTGGGTTTCGGGTACTTTTGACCGGTTATGACTTAATTATGTTGTGACGAGTCATTTTAATGGTGTAATAACATTTAAAGATGGAATTTAGTTTTAAATGAACATTTAAGTCTTCCAACCTCTTTCATTTCTCAATTATATGTTCCTAAACCTAGAGAGAAAGAGAGAGAAAGCGAATTGTGGAGAAAAGAGAGAAAAAGGAAGAAAATTGAAGATTGGAGATTGAATTTGTTTCTACCGGAAGACCATCTAAGATTTCATCCTTAAGGAAAGTTTCTAACTTGCAATTATGTATGAATGAGTGTGAATAAGGTGTATTGATAGTTGTATTTTGAGTTTGACCCACAAATGGAAATTGGCTATTTTGGTAGGATTAATAAAAGATTATAGGAGCTAAACTTGTTTTTATAGTCTCTTCTAGTCATTTTAACTTCCATAGATAATTGGATGATGATAGGAGTTGATGGTTTGGTAATTTTATGAAAAGAATAATGGGTTTTGGGAAATTAGGGTTCATATAACTCGCAGCCCCAACTTGGCAAATCTGCGAGGGCGAATCGATTCGCTCTCCCTAGCGAACGATTCTCTAAAGAGGGTGGCTACAGGTCTCGGGAGCTGAATAGATTCGGGTTAAGGCCGAATCGATTCGGTAGGAGACAGAAAATTTGGATCCTTAGCCGAATCTATTCGCTTTTAAGGGCGAATCGACTCGAAATGCTGTTGTTTTGAGGTATTTTTCTTGCTTAGTTTTAGCCCTCTTCTTTTAAGATTTAGACCTAGGAACCTTCATGCATGAAGTAACACTAGAGTATTAGAGTCTAGTATTAAGGTAATTGAGATTGAGTATTGGGGCTTAGTTCGGGAATTGATCAAATTAGTTGTTAGAAAGAGGAGAGGGTCCTTTTTATATAGTGAGCTAGCTTAGGACTAGAGGGAAGTCGAGTTATAAGATTGTTATAAGATTTTATACTTAGGATGAAGTAATAGTGTACTTGATGGCCTATTGGATTGTTGTCAACTCATGGAGACTAAAATGGAGATAATTTAAGCGTTGAGGTTTATGATCATGTCATTAAACGACTATTGCTTCGGATAAAAATGTGATATACTCTTTAAATTGGCATATTTTCGTGAATGGTAAATTGCATAAACATACCTCTCTAAATGCTATCATAAGGGAAGTTACGCGCATGAGCTGAAGCCCCCTAACTAGTGAATGCAGGGTGGATATATTCCTCGACTATAGGACCGGTTGTTATATATTGTGTTGTTATTTTTTCGAAGTGAGGTAATTCCGGGTATGGTTATGACTCACTGTCGAAGGTATATGGCCGCTTCCCAACGTCACGCGATTTAGGATGCCCAGGTTGTCTTGGTGATAGGCCCTGGAAGATGATATCTATTCAAGGGCACATCCAGTGGGGTGACTCCCGGAAGGATGGTCTTAGAATCATTATATGTTGAAATCATAACAATTCTTATGAAAGCTGTACTTTATAAATGGTGAAGTAATTTATGAAATTAAACCGTTTTGGAAATAAGTTTCCTAATGAGGAGTAAACTTGTAAAGTCATATGGGCTAAATGGAAATGGAATCTTGATAAGTGAAATTGAGTTATATTGTTCATGTATATCTTATTTATCATTGTCCTTGATGTTGCGCTAGGTTGTGCATTTAGATTGAGAGGTGAGGATTATTATTATTAATTGTGGAGAGCGAGATATAGCTTATTCATGATGATTTGATATTCATATATGTCATGCATTTTATTCACATGATGATCATATCAACCGGGCCCTGACCCGTTTATATCTCTTATTTTTGCATGAATTCTCTTCACGCCCAGGTGCTCCGCCGCAAGGACGACCGTAATGAATTTTCCATCCTTGCATCATGGTGCTCTAACATTTTGCGGATGTTATAGGATATTTGTTATAGACGCCTCCATCTTTTTTACTCTAGCTATGATCAGTTTTCACATTCGGACGTGTAGCCCAAGTTTTGTACATGTTTAATATATTGTGATAATTGTTTTATACTCGGTGTAACCTGCTTGTATTGGTCTGTTAACCGGCAGCTTATTCGGTAATTATATTGTGCACGATGTAGTTGTTATTTGACTTTCATCCACCATCTCTTTAATTTGGTTTGCCTAATGGTTTTCCTTCAAACTTACAAATGATTTGACTTCCTTTTTACAATATAATTGGTGGTTATCTCATATATTTATTTTGTTGACAGTGATGCTAAGAATGGACCATCTATGATTCATGTAATAATTGGAATATCGAGTTGACCACCTCTTATTTTAATAAGCGGGGTGTCACAGGTGGACCCGTGGCACAAGAAAAGAGAACCTCGGGTTCTTCGGTTTTTTGGCCTAGTGACGTTGTATCTCATGGACCTCTGTTTGAAGGTTGTCAATCTTGGCCTTGACCTGGGCTAAGACGTTCATCAGGTTGGGCAACACATTTAGTGCTTGGTAAGTGTTCTCCATGAAGAGCTTGTAAAGGTAAATTTCAAACTCGGATGAGGTAGAAGAACCGATAAAGCTTCGGGCGATTTGAAGGAAGACCGAAGCCAATAGGCGCTAGGCCAAAGTCGGGTATGCGACCTACCTGAGAGGAAAAACGGTTCGGATTTTTTTTTTAAAGGAGGGAGAATTTTTTTATATTTTTGAAGGAGGATAAAAAATGCGTTTGATATTTTTAAATAAGGAAGGAGAAAGGAAAGGAGTCTCAACATTATTATTATTATTAATACTATATTTAAATTCTCACTTGTATTAGGTTTACGTAAATGCAGAAAAAATGTCGGACATGACCCGAGCTTGGAAAAATAGGGTTTGAAAATATATAAGACATGGTTTGACTTGTTTCCAGGCTCACGGATGGGGTCCAGTTTTGGAAAAAGTGCAAAATCGTGCGAAAATTTGGGCAGTATGCTGACTCAATATTTCAACTAAGTTTTGCATGGTAACGGACAGACTAAATATAAATGTCCTAGGTTTTACACCTATATGAGGTTTATGCAATTTGTTGGGTTAATAGAAGGGTTCCCCCATTTTGCATGACTTCCACGATATGCCTCTTGCCTATAAGGGCAATCATTCATCGGTACGTGTGGACAAGCCATTTGATATACCTGAGTGTACGTGAATTGCCTCACTATATACCTCGTGGGGACAAAATGTGTGAGAGCGAATTCAATATACTCGATGTACTTGAATTGATGTAAAAAAATAGATTTAATCTAATTAATTAATCACAGATAAATATGAGTAAAGAAATAAGACAAGAGATTTTAAAGTGGTTCATACTCAAGGAAATGGCCTATGTCCACTATTTTGTATTACTAGGTATCTTGCTTTGATCACGATTATGCTTGCTAATTTCGCTTACCCTGCTGAGAAAATGTTACAATGTATTTATAGCCCTTGGATTGTCAATATGAATATATAGTAGGCCTTTATCGAACAGGCGTATACGTATGTATATGGTAAGGAATGAATGTAATACAATAAACATTGAATTTGTCTGGTCGTTTGGTCTTCCCAGTAAGTTGCTCAGAACGTTGAGTAGCTCGGTACTCTAAGTAGCTCTGTACTTGATCTTATGACATGTTGGATGATACGTGTCTCCATATAATTGGTACACGTCAGCTAATTAATTTTTATATCTACAGAAGCCCCCAATGTTTTACAGTTGAGGTTGGATGTGAGAGTGTGGAACATTTAACCCAAAAAGTTGCTCGGGCATATTTTTCTTGTCTTGATTAATTACAGATCTTCAACACTTGTAAAAAAATTCCACTTTGCGTAACAATTTTGAGCGCAAAATGGAAAATTTGTAAATATTATAAATTTTTATGACCGCTTGGGTATTTGCGTCTTTTTCCTTTGATTAGCCATCGAGAACGCAACCGTCGTCATCTGTGATCATTACCTTTCTCGTTTTCTGAGGTGGCATATATAAAGGCGACAAAATTCGATAGTCTTCTACTTTTTGCCATCTTGTTTCTGCCTTAGCTGATTCCTTAATATTCTGTAAGAATTTCTTCCTTCCTTCTTCTTTCTTTGCTTTAACCATCTTGGTTTACCTTATCGAGTCATTAGATAAGTTTAGAACCGACTTTGTGATTCCCTCCTGGGTTGATTTGGAAGAACCTACTTATGCTTGTGATTTCGTTTCTTTAGCGGAGGGACATTGGTTTAACTCCATTTTTGTAGCTAAATGTGGTTTTTCTTTCCCGCCTAATCCCCTATGTTTGGAATTTTATCAATATTTTAATATTGTATCTGCAAAAGTAGTTCCAAATACATAAAGGGTAGTCAATAGCGTACATAGGTTGAATCAAATTCATGGAACTCATCTAGGGATTCCTGAGATTATGTTTTGTTATAAATGGGTCACCAGCGACACTACTTTTTATTTCAAAACTATGTTTGTTAACATATCCTTAGTGGTCAATCTCCTTGATTCTAATAGGGATTATTTTGAACATGGGGTTATGATGAAAAATTGGAAACACCCCCCATTAAATGGTAATGATGTGTACCAAGGTTCCAAATATCCTCCTTATGGCAGTGGGATAGGTTGTTCTTTATTTTTTAAACTATCTCTATTTTTATTTGATAAAATATTTCACTGACTTTTCCTTTCTTCAATTTTTGAATTAGCAGTTGACAGTAAAAGAAAACCCCCAAAATAGAGTGATATTAATATAAAAGATTTGAAGTTTGTCTGGGGTTTGCATCAATCAGTTTCTAGGGAGAACGTGAGAGTTGCTTCCTATTTATTGAAATATAGGAACACCGCTTTCTCGTTTATTACTCGGCCTACTGATCCTCCTTCTTTGATGATTGATCATGAGGAAAATCCAATATCTTCTTCATTTGTTGAAGAATATTACTCTGATTTGGGTACTTCTCTTGTTGATCTGATGACGAAGAAGAGGAGAATGCCTGATCTCTTTGCCAAAATTATCCCTGGTGCTAATGGGGCAAAAAAGAATAAAGAAGATGTCCCAGCTAAAGGGACTAAGAAAAAGGATGTTGCTCCATCTGATGGGTTAATTACACCTGTAAAGGAGGTTACCAAGAAGCCCCCTGTCATTAAAAAATAGGTAGCGCCTTTGAGAAGATTAAGAAAGCATCTTGCTGATAAGACTATTGATGTTGCTGCTCAACCTGTTGGGGTTGAAATACCTTCCTTGAAGGCTGGTCCTCCAGTATTCATTACTCCTGGTTTGTCCAGGAAATTGATTTGGTCTGGAACTCTTCCTGATCATAGAGCTGTTGAGATCTCTACTCCTCGGGGGAAAGTCTCTGATTTAGCAACCCAACATCTTGCATCAGTAAGTGTCATTATACCTTGTCATTTCAATTATGCTATTAATTTTCATATTCAAACTTATGTTTCTCCTTGTCTTGCAGTTTTGGGTGTATTTCAATAATATCTTGGAAAAGGATGAAGCTATAAAAGTTGTTTCCTCTTCCAGCGAAGTAGAAGAATCCCTTTTTGGGTTATCAAAATCTTTGGTGGACTCCCGGTAAAAATATGAAGATGACAAAACTTCTTGGGAGAATAAAATCAAAGCTACCGAGAAGCTTAACAAAAAGTTGTGGATGCTGTAAAGGAGGCTAATCTAGCTCGACAAAAAGTTGTAGATGCTTCTAAGGAGACAGAGGAGAAATTGAAAGTTGCCATTACCAGAAAGGAGGAAGCTGAGGGCAAGCTTGAAGAGGTTAAGCGGCGTAAGAAAGACCTTGAACAGAAAGTAAGATCTGTTGAAGATCTACTTAGGGAGAATACTTCCTCGGAGAGGACTAAGAGAAGCTCAGCTATGAATAAGTCCTTTATCTCTGTCTGGGACAAACGGTGGAAAAAAGCTCTAACTGTTGCCTCTGCTTTAGCGCTGGCAATTTTTGACACGATAACTCGTTTATGGTAATAACCCGAAATGACCCGAACTTGACACGATTAGCTTGTATAGAGTTAAGAGTACCCAAAACTTATACTCAAATAAAAATCAGCGCGACCCAAAAATGACACGACTAACCCGAATTGCCACCCCTACTCTGCTCAAATGGAGTATACAAGTTTGAAATTCTTCAGGGATGGATGGGTTGCAGCGTTAAAAGAGTTAAACGTTGCTGAAAACTATAAATTATTTCAGAAACATGTCCACGACCCTCCTCCTGCCATTGAAGAAAAAGAAGAAGATGAAGCTAGATCTGATGAATCTTCTTTTATGATGGTACAACAAACACCTTCTCCACTATCCCTCAATCTTTCGAGCAAGCTCCTCAGACAACTACTTCTTCCGAGCAACTTCAGATGCCTTCCGAGCAACTTCAGCAACTAACTCCTTCTTTAAAATCAACTGAGGATGTAGTGGGGGATAAGGAGAAGGTGTAATGTTGCTCGACAACTTTTTTATTTTACTCTGTTTTTTCTTTATTTTGTTCCTCTGGTTGTACTCTCACCCATTATGATCAATAAAATTGACTTGTTATTTATCTAAATTTATCCTCTACTGTTCAATATAATTATGCTGTTGTTGATATGTTTTTACTTTTTCTTGCTAGTTTATTGCCAAGATGGAACTATTGTCAGCTCATGACACAGAGTTGATTAAGAAATGTACAGATTACTTCAAAGCTGGTCGTGCAAGTTTTACTGAAGCACAAATAATTGACATTCTGGGTCCTGATGCCCCTGAACGAGCAATTGAGGCTTATCAGCATTTGAAATATTTACTTGATCGTGCAAAAGCGAATAACGTAGTGTACTATATAATGATTAAAGATATTCAAGGAATGATCGAAGAACTTTAACTTCAACACAAAGAAGCCACTGCTCTTCTTCATGAAGGTTATGAGAAGAAGTACCAACAGTTGAGTGTTGATCAGGGTTATAACAAATTTATCTATGTCCATAATAAAATAGAGAGTGTGTTGAAACTTAAAATTGAGGAGCATAGAAACATTGCCAAACTGTTGGAGGAAGAAAATATTACTTTAAGAGAAGAACTGAGACATCTAAAATCTGCTTCTTCCTCTGGATCTCTAGTCAAGGTTACTGATGAAGGTTTTTCCTTTTTGGAGAGTGAAAATGATTCACTAAGGGAAGAGTTGGAAACTTTGAAAAGAGTTAGACCTGCATCCACTTCCCGGGGTAGAACAAGAGCTGGTCGGAGTAGTATTGAAGAGATTAGAACTCAGTAAGTCTTAGAAAATTAAGTTGCTCAACTGAAAGCAAAAAATCAAGCTCTGGCAGAGATGTCCCAAAAGATTCAAACTCTTACAGAACAATTATCCAATCAGAGTTCTACGTTGTAGAATAAAGAAAGTGTGCTGAAAAAACTTCATCAACACATTGAACGATTAACTTATCAGTTTCACAAGCAACCCATAGAGTTTTGGATGGAGGGATATAATGAAGCTTTATATCATCTTGATGCCAGATTGAAACAATCAATCAATGAAGGGTACAAACAGGGGTGGTTGAATGCCTTAACTGTAATAAACGTTGAACAGGGAACTGAACTGTGGGATTGGTACGACCCTGGACTACTTGATCTGCCGGTACCACCTTTTCAGTTAGATGTTAATTGGATTCCAGTTAGCTTCATTCATCATGATTTTATTTCCAAATATCTTAGTGATTACAGTCTTCATGAAGAATTTGAGATATCCTGACCTCCTCATTTGCAAGATTGACCAAGTTCAAGCAACACCAGAATGCTACAGGACTTGAATTTCATTAATTCTCCTTATTATTTAGATGACCCTCCAGCTGGAATGAATCCTGTATCGAAATCTGAAGGAAAGAAACTAATAAAATAGACTATTTATATTTTGCCAGTGATTATTGTTGTAAATGAAGAAAAATCGTCTTCTTGTAAATTTGTTTCCTTGGAAATAAAATAATTGCATGATGTTTATTCTGTCAATCTTTGTTCATAACATGAGATCAATAATAGTAGTACTGTACTTATAACAGTAATGGGTTATATTTCAATCATTGTGTGTATATATATATATATATATATATATATATATATATATATATATATATATATATATATTGTATGTGCATTTTGCCCTTTTTTGATTTGATTGCCTAGATAATGGAACTTTTGCCCCATGTGTTTGTCTATTTGTAGTGATTGTTTTATCACCCATACGTGCCTAATCAATGGAATGTTTATCCCATGTTCCTGCTTAGTTATAACAATCTTATCTAGATTGCCTTGGTTCCCAGGCAGTGGATATTTTACCCAACTTCTTGCCCAGTTTAGATGTCTTCTTGGGTCACCCATAATTAAGCAGGACTTGTCTTGCTCGGTTATTTTACCAACATTATTGGTGTTCATGTTGATGCCGACCAACTTTTATTTGGTGGTTGTTGATGCCGACCAACTTTTAGTTGGTGGTTGCTGATGCTGACCAACTTTTAATTGGTGATTGGTGTGCGTTTTCAAATGCTGCATGCTGCAAAGTTTGTTAAGTGTAGTGTGTAGAAGTACTTCAAAAAAAATAAAACAAACGAATGGGGAAACCATCGTTTTCATTCATACTGAAATAATTGAGTACATTGGTTGTTACATTACTGGTAGTACTTTTGCAGGTGCTCTACATTCCAAACATTTTTGAATTCTTCCCCCTCAAGAGTTTATATTCTATAAGTGTCAGGTCGAACAATTATTGTGATAAGATAAGGCCCATATCAATTAGCCTCCAGTTTATTGTGTTTTCGAATTACCTTCTTGAGAACGTAATCGCCTTCCTTTAGATCACATTTCTTGACCCTTTTATTATAGAACATAGCAGTCATTTGCTGATAGGTTGCATTTTGAATTGTTGCGTACTCTTTGACTTCTTCGAGCATGTCCAAGTCCAAGCGTCTCATCAAATCACTCATTGTAGAATTGAAGTTGAGCACCCTATGCATAGGTAATCCTAATTCAGCAGGTATCACTGCTTCACTCCCAAAAGCCAACATGTAAGGTGTTTCCCCAATTGCTGTTCGGGGAGTTATTCGATAAGCCTATAACACTGAGTGCAACTCGTTGATCCAATTCCCTTTAGCATCATCTAATCTCTTCTTCAACCCATTTAGTATAGTTATGTTCATCACTTCTGTTTGCCCATTACTTTGGAGGTGATCTGGAGCAGAATGGACTTTTTGAATGTTTGATTGTAGACAGTGTACTGCAAACTCATCATTATCAAATTAGGTACCATGATCAGTGATAAAGGCATGGGGGGCCGACCATATCTACAAATAATATTCTTACAAATGAATTGATAAACCCTTTCATAGGCCATATCAATGAGAGGTTCAAGTTCCACCCATTTTGTGAAGTAATCAACGGCTACCACCAAATATTTGAATTGTCCTCTTGTAGTTGGCAGAGGCCCAACTAAATCTACGCCCCACATAGCAAATGGCCAAGGTGAGGTGATTGGTGTTAGCAGCGCCTGAGGATTTCTTTATATAGTAGAAAATCTTTGACTCTTGTCACATTTTTTAGCATAAGCCGTACAATCACCGTGCATTATTGGCCAGTAGTATCCTTGTGTACTCATTCTTTGTAATAGAGTTCTTCCTGCTACGTGAGCCCCACAAGATCCTTCATGAATTTCCTTTATTAAGTCCTTGACCTATGCTGGATGAACACACCTCTTTAAACCATCTATCAAACCTCTCATGTACAGAACTCCATTATTCAAAACATATATAACAGCCTTGTACTATAACCTTTTGGCTGTAAGTAGGTCGGCTGTTAAAATACCTTCTTCAATATAAGACCTGATGGGATCCATCCAAGATGGTCCCATATCCAAGGCGATAAAATTCACCATCAGGTCTTCATTAATACTTCTCCTTGCAAGTACTTCAATGGGGATTGTTCTTCATAGCTCGGTGCGAGTAGATGAAGCTAACCGAGCAAGTGCATATGCTCTTGCATTCTCCAATCTAGGTATTATAACCACTTGAATAGCTGTCAAATTGGATACAATCTCAAGGGCCTTGGTTAAATATCTTAATATGAACTCCCCTTTTGCTGCATAAAGACTTAGCATCTGATTTACCACTAATTGTGAATCACTGAACACCACAACTTACCCTGCATTCAATGAT
Organism: Sambucus nigra; assembly: GCA_949130495.1. Taxonomy (NCBI): domain Eukaryota; kingdom Viridiplantae; phylum Streptophyta; class Magnoliopsida; order Dipsacales; family Adoxaceae; genus Sambucus; species Sambucus nigra. The sequence continues at coordinate 554,050,004 of OX422215.1, read as the reverse complement.
TTAGTTAAGTTGAGGCCCATAATCATGGCTTCGTACTCAGCTTCATTATTGGAAGCTTGGAATTGGAAACACAAAGCATATTCGATATCTATCCCAACCAGACTATTTAGAATAATTCCATCTCCGTAGCCTATTACACATGAAGAACCATCAACATATAAATTCTATATAGGAATATTATCATCAAACCCTTGGTCTGATAGAATCCCTTGATGGAATATCTTGTCCTTTCTTTCTTCATATTTTTTTTTCAACTCTTGCACATCACCAGAGGATTCTGGTTGATCGGTTGCCACCCCTTCCTGTAATTCTGCTGCTTGGAGTTGATCGGAGGTATTTTCAGTATATCCTCTAACATCCTTGAGTTTCTCTGCATTGGTCGGGTTCAGCTTCATCTGGTACTTCTCCAGTTGATCAAATATTTGGCTCAGATCAGTTATATGGTTAGCAACTTTCTTACTTTTGGTCAACATGTCGTCGACGTATACTTTCATATTTTTATCAATCTGCTCTGCAAATACTTGTTCACCAGTCGTTGATATATAGCACCTGCATTTTTAAGATTAAAAGGCATAACATTGTAATAATATGTTCCTTAGGCGTAATGAAAGAGGTACTTTCCCTATCTTATGGATTCATTTTAATTTGATTGTATCCGGAATAAGCATCCATGAAGCTTAGCAGCTCATGCCCTGAAGTTACATCCACTAGCTGATCTATTCTGGGTAGAGAAAAATGATCTTTTGGGCAAGCTTTATTCAAATCTGTGAAATCCACGCACATTCTCCACTTATTATTCTTCTTTTTTACCATCACAACATTGGCCAACTAATCTGGATATTAAACGTCTTCGATGAAAGAATCTTTTTGTAGCTTTTCCACTTCTTCTTAAATAGCCTGGTTCTTCTCCGGACTAAAGGCTCTTCTTCTTTGCTTCACTGCTTTGATCTCCTTATTGATATTGAGCTCATGGCATAAGAAAGTTGGGTCTATCCCCGGCATATCCTCGTGACTCCACGCAAATACCTATTTTCTTTGCTTCAAAAATGCTACCAGCTCCTGCTTTAGTACTAGATCAAGTGAAGCACCAATATGAGTTGTTCTTTCTGGTCACGCATCATCCAGAATAATACTTTTTGTTGTCTCAATGACGTGGCCTTTAACGAGTTCCATTTCATCTCTTGGGTCTAAGGTTTCAATCTTAGACTCATCAGATTCATCCACTTGATAAATGGTTGTTTTCTTCCTAGCATCCTCCAATTACTCTTGCTCGGAAGATGAGTTGCAGCATTCTCGAGCTACATTTTGATCTCCCTTTATAATTTTAACCCCGAAGTTGGTCGGGAACTTTAAACATTGATGTACAGTGGATGGAACTGCTTCAAACTTTTTCAGGCCTACTCTCCCCATGATTATATTTTAGGTTGACTGGACATTCTTATGCATTATAAAGAAACGCACATTATCTCTTCTGCTAGCTGGCCAGGTACCAATCAACATGTCTAACTTGATCGTTCCAAGTGAAAAAACTTTTCTCTCGGAAACCCAATAAGGGGCCTGTGATACGACTCCAACTGTCCAAGTTTCAAGTTCAAGATATCGAAACAAGGGTAAAACATGATATCTGCTAAGCTACCATTATCCACCAGCACTTTTGAAATTATTACATCCTTCATTCTCATTTTGATCACCAGAGGATCGTCATGAGGATATAAAACGCCTTCCAGATAATTTTTGGAAAAACCAATGACCAACTTATCTTTGTTGACCTTCCTTGGGCGATTTTCTTCTGCCAGATTTATTCGTTGTATATAGGAACAAGCTTGAGCCTCATTAAGGTAAGCTTTTCTTTCAGCGGTATGATCATCCCCTCCTACATCTCCACCTGTAATCATGTTATAATCAAATGAACCGAAATGAATCAAAAATACCTCACGCTCAGGTTGTCTTGGCCTTTTGGGGAGCTCGGGATCATCTTTAGGGTCATCTTCACGGTCCCTTTTCTTACCTTCACTTGGTCTGCAAGGATATTTGGACCTCTGTCGATCTCTGTTCTTAGTCTTCCCACCATTCTAATGATCAACATACTTGTTTAGTTTTCCTTATCTAATGAGTGCCTCTATCTCGTTTTGGAGGGCTACACACTGCATGGTCGTATGGCTGTGATCTTTATGGAACTCATAATACTTGGATTTGTCCCTTCTTTCGGGAGTTGTCCTTAGTTTTTTGGTCAATTTAGTTCCTCGTTATTCTTAATTTCTTCCAGAACTTGGTGTATATCCACCTTTAAAGGAGTATAATTTATATACTTCCTTAAGTGATCGAGTGTTTCTTTGCCTTTCGACTACTTTCTCCCACTGTTATTCTTGTGATCTTTCTTCTCCGACTTGCCTTCACTTTTTACCTCCACCTTTGCCTCAGCATTCTTCTTCGCAGCCATAGCCTCCTCGGCGTTCATAATTTTGGTTACTTTTTCCATCAATTCAGCCATGGATTTGGGAGTATCCTTAGCCAAGGTGTAATACGGCTTGTCTGGAAAAATACCACTCATGAGAGCTGTGATGGTTGTCTTCTCTTCATAGCCTATGACCTCTAATTTCTCGTTGTTGAAACGAGTAATGTTGTCTCGGGAACTTTCACTTGTTCGCTGCCTAACACTTAACAAATGTGCTACCCTTTTAACTGGCTTTGCACCAAAATAGAAATTTCCTTTAAAGAGTTCTGTCAGTTGATGGAAAATTGCCATCTGCCCCTGAGGAAGGTTATTGTACCATATCTGAGCAGATTCAGTAATGGTTCCTAAGAACGCCATGCACCTCATTTCATCTGGGACTGCGTAAATATCTGTTGCAGCTTGGTACTGCTTTATATGAAGAATAGGACCTATTTTTCCATCGTACTTTGGGGTGACCACAGGAGCCTTGAATTTTAATGGTGTGTGAAAATCCACAATCGTTTATACAAATGGAGATACCTTAATAAAGGTTCTTTGGAAAGGGTACTTGGCCTTGGCCATCTCTCCTAACATGTCTTCTAACCTCTGAATAGATCTTTTCCATGCATCATTTCCAGCCCCTGATTTATTTGTATCTGCCCGAGAAACATATCGTGCATAATTTTCCTCTTGAGATCTTTATCTTCGAGCTGCAGGTCTTAGGTTTGGATGTGATTGGGTTGAGCCTTCCCTTAAATTATTTGGTCGTTGAGAATTTCTCGACACAGACCGAGGAGGATTTCTATTCCTCCTGGGACCCAAACGATCGAAGGGAGAAGCTCTGCTCAACATTTCCAGGGCACTTGGTCTTTCAGGCATTAGAGTGATATTTTCTGTTGAATTAGGAATTCTTATAGGAGAAGTTGCACTAGAGCGATAAGATGGATCACTTGAGTTTCCGGAATAATTGACTTCAGTATGTCGGGATCGTGACATAGATCGTGGATATTATGAAGATGGCGTATGCATGCTTCTTTGGACGCTTCGTTGGCCTGTGTGGGCAGATGCTCCATTTTGAACAGTCTGAATAAACTGTCGCATAGTTTCCTACATATCCGTTTGTCCCCTAGATAAGCTTACCAAGATTCATGTGATATTGTTTGTATTTGGAGGGGTAGAAGGGTTATGAGGATTCCCTTCATTATTCCTATTGCTAGATTCTGGGGTATCAGTCATTTATGATGAGTTTTTTGGTGAAAAACGCTAGGTATAGTTGTTTCCCACAGACGACGCCAATTTGTTGATGTAAAAAACTAGATTTGATCTAATTAATTAATCACAGATAAATATGAGTAAAGAAATAAGACAATAGATTTTAAAGTGGTTCATCCTCAAGGAAATGGCCTACGTCCACTGTTTTGTATTACCGGGTATCTTGCTTTGATCACGATTGTGCTTGTTTATTTCTCTTACCCTGCTGAGAGGGTGTTACAATGTATTTATAGTCCTTGGGTTGTCAATATGAAGAAATAGTATGCCTTTATCGAATAGGCGTATACATCTGTATATGGTAAGGAATGAATGTAATACAATAAACATTGAATCTTTCTGATCGTTTCGTCTTCCCAGTAAGTTACTCGGTATGCTGAGTAGCTCGATACTCTGAGTAGCTCTGTACTTGATCTTGTGCCATGTTTGATGATACGTGTCTCCATATAATTGGTCCACGTCAGTTGATTAATTTTTATATCAACATAAGGGTTCCCCCTTTTTGCATAACTTCCACGATATACCTCTTGCATATAAGGGCAATCATTCATCGGCACATGTGGACAAGCCATTTGATACACCTGAGTGTACATGAACTGCCTCACTATATACCTCGTGGGGATAGAATGTGTGAGAGCGAATTCGATATACTCGATGTACGTGAATGAGTTCCCTGCTATATACCTCCCGTCGTGAGTTCGGTCAGGCGGTACAATACAAGGAGAAACGTTCGATATACGTCGATAGTACGAGGTCAAAGGAATGTGAGAGTCACATCGCTTAGGCTAACTATGACCCGTAAGACCAGTGCCCATCATAAATTGATTGCCCAGTACGGAATAAAATTTCAATCAATACATCCATGCTCTTGGTGATGTAGTGTGCAAAAAAATGCATGAGTCTTCTTTAACATATTATAGAGAGAGAGTATTTTATATCATTTTTATTGACATGATGAGTAAAGGGAATACTACACTAATGGGAAACATATACAAGTATTATGAAAAGTAAATCTAGCAGGGTGACTATACTACGCATGGATATATATGAGTGATTATGTGACATGGGAACATATACAAGTGAGTGTGTGTGGTAGTGAGTCTATACATGGATCAACTACAAGTGGTGTGTGACATGTGTAAGTGAGCATGCAGACATGTGTAGGAAGAGTGGTTGTGTGCTAGTAAAGCCTAAGCATGGATATTATAAGTGGGGTGTGAAGAGTGTGACTGTAAAGTGATATATACATGAGAGAGACATACAAAAATGGTAAATAGAGAAAAAAGGAAACATATGGGTAGGTGCACATGCACACGTGCAGAAAAGAATAATGCCCATGCAAAAGTAGAGTCTAGTCGTCTTAAAAAGTTCCAAGTAGAGTCGCCACTGTGGCCATCCCGAGGGGTGTCTCTTCGGGGGGGTCTGGATGTGACACCTCGCCTATTTTAACCAGGGGGATCATTCCTTTATTAAAACAAACAGGAATCTCATTTGGTTCATTCTTAGCATCACAGCAAAAAAAATTAATTACTAATCACTTACGTCAAATTAAGTCGGTGCCAAATTTTATCTTTAATTTATTTAACAATATGACGAACTAAAATAAACTAACCAAACCGTCACACAATAATAGTCTGAATAATCACACGACGGATATATAATTAAATAAGATTGAATAAACAATCAATTCCCAAAATAAATAATCCAATTACAATCTGAAGTAAATAAAACGAAATCTCAACAAAGTCTGATAAATAAATCGGAGTACTGAATAGTCTGAAGGGGTGACATGCCCAAATGAAATACCGAAAGAACTCCTAACTAGGAATCAATAAACTGAAGCATCTAAAGCAACTCCTGCAAGCCTCCACAAGTGCTGCAGCTACGCATCCCTGGAAAGAATCCTCAATCTTGGCGTCCCTATGGCTGGACACCTAAAAGGTTATGAAAAATGGATTTGACATGGGTCAAATCCCAAGAAAACCGTTTGAAAATATTTTGCAAGTATTTAAATCACAGTTTAATTCTATTATTAGATACACGCGTTAGATCATCGTACACTCCCTTGAGTTCCTCACCTCTCAACTAATGTGCACACCTAACGTCTCCTACCTAGCTATGTTACCCGACCCAACTAGATAATGTATCTATCTCTCAACAAAAGGTATAACTCCCTTGTATTACACATACGACATGCAACCATAATATCAATAATTAATATTACCCAAGTATTATTATTGAGTCAATTATTTAAGTCTCTTTACTTAAATTACTTTTAGATACACACAATCTATCAGTTCTACTATCACATAAGTAGATAAATCACACTTTTATATATATTAATCACACATATAATATAAATAATTATAGCGTCCCAAGAATGGCCCCTCGTGATGCGAGCATACTCTGCTATCAAGTCCATGTACCTCTCATACCAAATCAAGGACTATTGGTTCGGCATGTCTCCTAGAACCCAAGATCAATCAACACATAATGAAGGCGAATATGGTTCTAAGCCTTTGGGATATGCACATACCTAACGTACCCAAATGACACGTCGGTCCCACTAATACACTGCACATCGTGAGCCGCGCTAAGTTCTGAAATAGCGTTGCCAAAGCCGTTTATGAAAATAAACTATTTAAGCAACTCCGAAAGTTTTTTGAAGAAACTCTTTACTTAAATCAAAACGATTTTGAACACAAGATGTGTTAACAAAAGTATGTACGAGATAGGGACAAGATTTGATAACAAGTTTTAGTAAACAGTTTAAAATGTTTTAAACTCAGCACACTATTAGAAAGGGATGAGAAGATGTAGAAATATTGATACTCAGATTTTTAACGTGGTAAAACCTCAACCTTGAGGAAACATCCACGACTCCCTCTACGGAGTAAAACAAAAACAATCACTAAAACAAATATATGAGTTACAACCTATTTAACTATCATGCACACAAAAACAAATCTATACAAGTTCAGGATTGTACCCTCTGGCGTCCTTAACTTTTCTGCAGATCTTGTTTGTTGATGTAGTTGTCTCAGTTTGTCAACTCTTCTTTGTTCCAGCACTTTACGTCGACTTATTGTTCACCAAATCTTATAGCCAACACTTTCAGTGTTCGTAGTGTGAAGATGTTTGTGAATGGTGTTCTAAAACACATGCATGCACACACACACACTTATTAGTTACAGACGATCCTAACAAATCACATATAAAGTCTATATGCAGTGTATTTGTTATTTTTCTTTCTTACAAAACCAAGAACCTTTTCGACCTTTCAAACTAACCCAGATTCCACGGAGATCTTGCTTAAGAAATCGGTCAAGACCTTTCTCAATCAGTTTTGAAAATATTATGAAGATTGAGAACCCTCCAAGTGCGAATCCCACTAGGTCAGGTTAGGTTTTGTAAAAACAGAAATAGAAAAACATCTATTGTTGATCTTTAAAGAAGAAAAATGTTTTAACAGAAAACAATCAACAACGAAATTCTCAAGATGAGAAATAAATGCAACTAAGTGTTCTGTGACATGAAAAACTTCAGATCTATGATTTCTATTGAAAAAGAAACAAGATCTGAGTCTATGTCTAAGTTGGAAATAAGATTTATGAACACAAGGATTTCAGCAACCCAAGATCTCTTAACCAGAACTCTCATAAACCTAAGAAAACACTAAGGATGGTGTTTTTGGTTATGGTGGTTTTTCTGGAGAGGTAAGTAGATTGGGCTTGAGAAGTGTTTGGACGAAGTTAGGATTTCTAACTAGGTTTTGGTTTCTCTCTCTAACTTTTCTCTTCTCTCTTCTCTCTCTTCTCTCTTCTCTCTTCTCTCTTCTCTCTCTTCTCTCTATTTTCTGAGACTTTTCAAAATGGCAAAAGCTTTCGAAGGCTGAGATGAAGGGTCTTTAAATAGGAAGAGAGGAAGATTCCAGAGCATCGTTCAAAAACAATGGCTGAGATTGAGTCAAGCTCCTTTGACTGCAATCCAAGGGCTCACAACAGGCGGTGGATTAAACAGGCTATGATTGGCTTAAGGGATTACACGGGGATCCACTCAAAAGACATGCAGGCCATCGATAAGGATAGATCCAAGGGCTGTAAGCGTGCGATGGTTTGTCTCAGTAAAGAAACACAGTTTGGTCCAATCAGAAGACAGCAGGTGTTGGCCTGTGAACGAAGGTAAACGCGCGTCCCAAAATAATTACAAAGCCAACCCTAAAGTCTCTAGCGCTTTCGGTTTCTACCCAGAGTAACTTTAGGCCAATAAACACAACAATCCATATTTATATAATAACCCCGAGACTTTTTAAATCAAATTTTAATTAAATAAAACCTTGTTTAAAATATGTTTTAAATTCCCAAAAAATTATTAAAAATCAAATTGAGGGATTTAAACACACTCACAACATTAAAACACATAGGGGTGCAATATGATATGCAAGAATCAAATTCTAAGTGTGTGAGTGATGGCTATAGTCTTAGGATCATTACATGATAGATAGAAGAAGAAGCAACCCAATCTCTGAAGCTCTTTGGTTTCTAGGATAAACACTATTTTGTCACAATTTCCAAACTAGATGAGCTCTTATACAGTCTAGACTCAAATGAGTCAAAAGTATAAGGGCTTCAATCTCCCCCTTCGGAAATATGAGACAAAATCTCTTTTGAGTCATCTCAACTCGTAGGGCGACAATCAAAAAAGAAAAGCTTATTCCTATAAAGGTTCTATCTACCCAAATCCTAGAAAGCAAAAATTACATAACTCAACTATATACAGTTTAACATCCTATTATTACAATGAAGAATGACTGTACAAGAAGAATACCTGCAAAAAATTACTAAGATCAAGCTTTTTAGTATATGCAGTAGACTAAAATTTCTCCCCCATTTTGTCTCAAATGGACAAAGGGAAGGAACTTGGCAAATATAACAGGTATTTACTCAACACAAATCATACCAATAGATTTACGTAAAGAAATGAATCTATTATAATCAAGAGGTTTGGTAAATAAATCTGCAAGTTGTAGATCAGTAGAAAGATAATTGATTTCTAATTCCTTGGTTTCAACTAATTCACGAATAAAATGATGTCTTATTTTAATGTGCTTAGTTCGCGAGTGTTGAACTGGGTTCTTAGAAATGTTAATCGCACTTTGATTATCACAATAGAGATGAAGTGTGGGTTCTAGAATACCATAATCACTTAGCATTTGTTTAAGCCATAACAATTGGGCACAACAGCTACCGGCGGCTATGTATTCAGATTCAGCAGTCGAGAGAGATGTGCAGTTCTGTTTTTTACTACTCCATCCTACCAAGTTATTACCAATATAACAACATGCGCCTGAAGTGCTTTTACTATCATCAGTACACCCAGCCCAATCAGCATCAGTGTACCCAATAATAGTGCTAGGTGTGTCATTCGTGTACCAAATTCCTAAATTTAGAGTGCCTTTAACATATTTAATTATGCGTTTGACAGAGTTCAAATGGCTCTCTTTGGGGTTGTTTTGATAACGCGCACAAACACAAACAGCATACATGATATCAGGACGCGAGGCAGTCAGATAGAGTAATGTACCAATCATACTACGATATAAGGTAGAGTCTACAGATTTTCCATTTTCATCTTTAGATAATTTTTCTGTAGTACTCATAGGCGTTTTAGCACTTTTAGCACTCTCGAGGCCAAATTTTTTAACTATCTCTAATGCGTACTTAGTCTGCGAAAGAAACAAGCCATCTGGTTGTTGTTTGACTTGGAGACCTAGGAAGAACTGTAACTCCCCCATAAGGGACATCTGAAATTCCTTACTCATAATTTCAGCAAAAGATTTTACTTCTGAGGTAGAAGTGGATCCAAATATGATATCGTCTACATAGACTTGAGCGATAGTAATGTGTTTGCCAAAATGTTTGACAAATAAGGTTTGGTCATTTCCACCTCTTTTGAAACCTTTGTCCAGCAAAAAACTGGACAGCCGCTCATACCAGGCTCTAGGAGCTTGCTTAAGACCATATAAAGCCTTTTTCAACCGAAATACATGATTAGGATAATTAGGGTCAATGAACCCTTTAGGTTGTTCTACATAGGTTTCCTCGGCAAGTATTCCATTAAGGAACGCAGATTTAACATCCATTTGATATAATGTAAAATGCATGTGACAAGCTATAGCAAGAAGCAGACGAACTGATTCTAAACGAGTAACAGGAGCAAACGTCTCATTAAAATCAAGTCCTTCTATTTGGGAGTAACCTTGAGCAACTAGTCTAGCTTTATTTCTAATTATCATCCCATTTTCATCAGTTTTATTTTTTAAAATCCAACGAGTACCAATAACCTTTTTGTGATCAGGACGTGGAACAAGAAACCAAACATCATGAATGACAAATTGTAAAAGTTCATCCTGCATAGCAGAAATCCAGTGAGAGTCATTCAATGCCTCATTTACATTCTTTGGTTCCAAGAGAGAAACAAAGCAAGCATAGAGAGCATAATTTCTAAGTTGGGATCTTGTACGTACTGGTTCACCAGGGTTACCAACTATGTTGTTTATGGGATGATCTTTAGAAACCCAGTTAGGTACTTCAGGTGACTCAATAGGTAATGAATTATCTATTTCAGAAGAGTCATTTTCTAAAATATTTGACGATTCTTCTTCTATAGTTAATTCACTAGTCTTGCTTTCTACAGTAGTGTCACTAACAATTACATTTATGGATTCCATTAAGGTCTTAGTGCGAAGATTATACACTCGATAAGCTCTACTGTTAGGTGAATAACCTAAGAATATGGCTTTATCTCCTCTACTCTCAAATTTAGATAAGTGTTCCCTATCTTTGCAAACATAGCAGGTACTACCAAAGGTTCTAAGGTACTTAAGATTAGGCTTTTTATTGTACCAAAGTTCATAAGAGGTTTGTTTCGAATTCTTTCTAAGATAGACCCAATTAATAAGATGGCAGGCTGTACGAATAGATTCTACCCAAAAATACTTAGGTAAGTTCTTAGCATGGAGCATGACACGTGCCATCTCTTGAAGAGTTCGATTCTTTCTCTCAGCTATTCCATTTTGTTGAGGGGTCTTAGGAGCACTGAACTCATGTTTGTAACCATTATAGTCATAATATTCTATAATACCAGTGTCTTTGAATTCACCACCTCTATCACTTCGGATTCTATTCACTTGAGTGTCTTTTTCATTCTCAATCCGTAAGAGAATCTTTAAAAAGTTTGAAAGGTATCGGATTTTTGTTTTAAGAAAGCTACCCAAGTGAATCTGGTGAAGTCATCAACCATAACTAGAATATAACTGTGTCCACAAAGACTAACAGTTTGAGAAGGACCCATTAGGTCCATATGGATGAGTTCTAAGGGATTAGAGGTAAGGATATCTTTAACCCTTTTATGAGGTGCTTTAACAATCTTTCCTTCTTGACAGGGACCACAGACAATGTTATGAATAGGTTTAATCTTTGGTATTCCTCTAACTATCTGTTGAGAAGACAATTTACTCAAATTTTCGTAATTAATGTGACCCATTCTGTTATGCCATATCTCGTTGTCATCCATTCGGGCAACACTACAGATTTCAGAACTAGACATGACAGTATAACAATTGTCAGGGGTCCTGAATCCTGTAATTAAGCATTCTCCCTTTTCATTTAAAATCTTGCAATTGTTCTTTGAAAAGGTAACAGTGTAATTTGAGTCACAGAATTGTGAAATGCTAAGTAAATTAGCCTTAAGACCTTTAACTAAGAGAACATTTTCAAGAAGAGGAAGTCCTTTTTCTTTAAGGGTTCCTTTGCCTATGATCTAGGATGATATACCATCACCAAAAACAACTTTTCCACCATCAAAATGGGTTTTATTTAAAAGTTTTGTATCATCACCTGTCATATGCTTGGAACATCCAGAATCCAAGTACCATCCAGAAGATGTAAGTTCAGCTTTTAGAGCAGAAACAACAACGTTACACTTCATCTGGGGTGCTAGATCATCTTTTCTAACCCAAATTGCCCTGGTTTTTAGTTTGCGCTTGTTTGCTCTTATTTGATAAAATTTGCGAGCATTAGATTTTTGTTGAAAAACATTCTGCGCATGATTTTGAGTAAATTTGAATTCCTGAGCATTTGATTTAGAAAAGGTTCTGGTAATCCTTCTAGTAAATGTCCTTTTAGGTTTAGTCCTTCTATTCCTATAGTTAGAGTTTTTGTCTGGTGGCCTGGGAAGGACATAATTGTTACGACTCCTCCTAGAATAGTTAAAGTTATGATACATAGGAGTGTTGTAGATAGGTTTAATCAGTCTCCTAGCATAGCAATTATCGAAAGAGTGACCATATATATCACAATAGGAGCAATAAAGATTGCTCAGAATAGGGTTTTCCTTAGGAAAGTCTCTAAACAAAGGTTTTGAGAAATTTTGAGGCTGAATTTTATTCCTAGGTAGCACAGATTTGAAAGCAGGTTCACTTTTCCTAATAGGGGGGCAGACATATTTTCCCTTTGGTAAACTTTCAAGCTTAGAGCAACTTGCATCTTCAGTGTTGGTGTTTTGATGGTCAAACTTAGTTTTTAGAGAATGAAAGTCTGGACATGTTTCAATAGGTCTTTTGCCTCCTGACACAAACTTGATAGGTTCAACATGTTTAGTTTGTGTCTTCAAATTGGGGCAAAACCCTATTCCAGTTCTATCATCAGAATTGGTTTTAGATTCAGCAACGAATTCCTCAAAACATTTAGAATTGTTTTCAAATTTGGTAAATTTTTTGAAAACAGTTGCTGTCTTTTCTTTTGTTTGTTCCAATTCTAATAATGTCCCTTTGTATTTTTTCTCCAGAATTTCATTAGCTTCAGTCAAAGTTTTCAGTTTTTCATCAAACACTTTAACTTCACTGTCATGAGACATGCATTGTGTAGTATACTCTTCAGCATTCAGTTTTACCATTAGGCTTAGATCCTCTAGCTTTTTGGTAAGATCTTTAACAATCTTTTCTAGTCTAGTGCTTTTCTTAAGAGTTTTAGTATATAGAGTGTGGATGTCTGGGAGATCATCATTGTCAGAGTCACTAAGTGAAGTGTGTGAAGTGACCCCTAAGGTTTCATTTCTTAAACTCACGCACCCATTGACATCAGCAGTATCGATTTCCCTTTGACTCACACACCCCGAGGAAGAGGTATTAATGTTCTCAGTAAGTAAAGCATCTAAACCAGTTAAAGTATGATTCAAAGCAACAGAACTAGAATTACTAAACTCATCCTCACTATCAAGCATAGGCATATCATCATTGTATATGATTTTGGCAAAGAAGGCTAAACAAGGATCAAAACCATCAGATGTCTCAAGTTCCTCATTTTCAGAATCACTTGAGTCATCCCAGGTTTTGCAGATATTGGCTCTAAAGTGTTTGTTTTGGGCATTTAAATTAACTCTACAGTCTTGAGCAATGTGTCCTAGTTTACCACATCTATAGCATTCAGTCTTCTTGAGGTCTCTGTGAGGTCTTGTGTTGTCCTTGTTCTGTTTGTCATGAGGTTTCTCATGAGGTTTGTGATTTGAAGGAGTGGTATAATTAGACTTGCCCTGTCTATTTGCAACACTGTTTCTAAATTTAACAATTTTCTTAAATTGTTTTGTCATTAGGGCAATCTGATTATCTAGACTTTCTAAGTCACAGTCCTCATCAGAATCATTACTAGAGGTGTTTAACTCAGGCTTAATCATCTTAGAGGTAAAGCTAAGATTAGAATTGGTATGTTTCCTATTAGTGTGGGTCAATTGTTTCTTAAACTCCAATTCCATTTCCACAGTTCTTAATTTACTATTGAGTAATTCAGGAGTGAGATTTACATCACACATCTCCTCAATAGCATATCTTTTATTGTCAAATTTCTGTGGCAATGATCTCAGAATTTTAGAGACAATTTCTTGTCTATCATAAGTTATACCATTGGCATGAAGTTTAGTGACAATATCAGTAAGGTTCATATAGAAATCATCGAAAGACTCAGATTCAGACATGATTAAGGTAATATACTGTTGGATTAACATTTGAGTCTTAGCAGCTTTTACCCTAGAGTCTCCTTCATGTGCAGTAATCAAGGTATCCCATGCTTCCTTGGAAGTGGTACAGGATGAGATTCTCTTGAACTCATGTTCGTTAATAGACATAAATATAGCGTTCTTGCCTTTGTTATTATTTCGAGAAACCTGTTTCTCTTCTTGAGTAAACTCACTCAATATTTTCTTAATCCTTTCATTGCTTCCATCAGTGGCTGGTTTAGTTGGATAAAAGTATCCGTTTTCAATGATATCCCAGACATCATCTCCCAGAGTGCCTTGAATGAAAGCAATCATTCTTACTTTCCAGTAAGAGAAATTGGTTCCATCAAAGACTGGAGGTCTGGTCAAGTTACCATATCTTTCGTTTTTCTCGTCCATAATGATTTTGAGAAAACAGTTTCAGAAACTCAGGATCTTTTTGAAAAAGGTTCACCAAATGCTCTGATACCAATTGAAATAGCGTTGCCAAAGCCGTTTATGAAAATAAACTATTTAAGCAACTCCGAAAGTTTTTTGAAGAAACTCTTTACTTAAATCAAAACGATTTTGAACACAAGATGTGTTAACAAAAGTATGTACGAGATAGGGACAAGATTTGATAACAAGTTTTAGTAAACAGTTTAAAATGTTTTAAACTCAGCACACTATTAGAAAGGGATGAGAAGATGTAGAAATATTGATACTCAGATTTTTAACGTGGTAAAACCTCAACCTTGAGGAAACATCCACGACTCCCTCTACGGAGTAAAACAAAAACAATCACTAAAACAAATATATGAGTTACAACCTATTTAACTATCATGCACACAAAAACAAATTTATACAAGTTCAGGATTGTACCCTCTGGCGTCCTTAACTTTTCTGCAGATCTTGTTTGTTGATGTAGTTGTCTCAGTTTGTCAACTCTTCTTTGTTCCAGCACTTTACGTCGACTTATTGTTCACCAAATCTTATAGCCAACACTTTCAGTGTTCGTAGTGTGAAGATGTTTGTGAATGGTGTTCTAAAACACATGCATGCACACACACACACTTATTAGTTACAGACGATCCTAACAAATCACATATAAAGTCTATATGCAGTGTATTTGTTATTTTTCTTTCTTACAAAACCAAGAACCTTTTCGACCTTTCAAACTAACCCAGATTCCACGGAGATCTTGTTTAAGAAATCGGTCAAGACCTTTCTCAATCAGTTTTGAAAATATTATGAAGATTGAGAACCCTCCAAGTGCGAATCCCACTAGGTCAGGTTAGGTTTTGTAAAAACAGAAATAGAAAAACATCTATTGTTGATCTTTAAAGAAGAAAAATGTTTTAACAGAAAACAATCAACAACGAAATTCTCAAGATGAGAAATAAATGCAACTAAGTGTTCTGTGACATGAAAAACTTCAGATCTATGATTTCTATTGAAAAAGAAACAAGATCTGAGTCTATGTCTAAGTTGGAAATAAGATTTATGAACACAAGGATTTCAGCAACCCAAGATCTCTTAACCAGAACTCTCATAAACCTAAGAAAACACTAAGGATGGTGTTTTTGGTTATGGTGGTTTTTCTGGAGAGGTAAGTAGATTGGGCTTGAGAAGTGTTTGGACGAAGTTAGGATTTCTAACTAGGTTTTGGTTTCTCTCTCTAACTTCTCTCTTCTCTCTCTTCTCTCTTCTCTCTTCTCTCTTCTCTCTCTTCTCTCTATTTTCTGAGACTTTTCAAAATGGCAAAAGCTTTCGAAGGCTGAGATGAAGGGTCTTTAAATAGGAAGAGAGGAAGATTCCAGAGCATCGTTCAAAAACAATGGCTGAGATTGAGTCAAGCTCCTTTGACTGCAATCCAAGGGCTCACAACAGGCGGTGGATTAAACAGGCTATGATTGGCTTAAGGGATTACACGGGGATCCACTCAAAAGACATGCAGGCCATCGATAAGGATAGATCCAAGGGCTGTAAGCGTGCGATGGTTTGTCTCAGTAAAGAAACACAGTTTGGTCCAATCAGAAGACAGCAGGTGTTGGCCTGTGAACGAAGGTAAACGCGCGTCCCAAAATAATTACAAAGCCAACCCTAAAGTCTCTAGCGCTTTCGGTTTCTACCCAGAGTAACTTTAGGCCAATAAACACAACAATCCATATTTATATAATAACCCCGAGACTTTTTAAATCAAATTTTAATTAAATAAAACCTTGTTTAAAATATGTTTTAAATTCCCAAAAAATTATTAAAAATCAAATTGAGGGATTTAAACACACTCACAACATTAAAACACATAGGGGTGCAATATGATATGCAAGAATCAAATTCTAAGTGTGTGAGTGATGGCTATAGTCTTAGGATCATTACATGATAGATAGAAGAAGAAGCAACCCAATCTCTGAAGCTCTTTGGTTTCTAGGATAAACACTATTTTGTCACAATTTCCAAACTAGATGAGCTCTTATACAGTCTAGACTCAAATGAGTCAAAAGTATAAGGGCTTCAAGTTCCATGTTCTGGGGCACACATCCAGACCTCACTGGAATCGTCAATGTGGGATCGCCCTCTGCATGCAAACCTCCTGATAGCAGGCAACATAGGTATGTTCACACACATAATCAAATCACAACAATAGGTATTCACTCAACCTATATATACACATATTATTCAATAGTTATACACACAACCCAATCATATAAGCCCGTACGTAGTATATATCTCTCGCATAGTCAACGTACTGTTAGTTACAATTATAACCACTTATTTTATATTTTCGAGTATTCCTTACTACCCGAAGGGTTCCAGTTAACCCTTTAATAAATATCAGTAGCTAATACACTCATACCCTACTGGTCGGAATCATAGGTTCACTTATCTCTCCTTGACCCGTTCTAAATCTCGCGAATTCATTAACTATGAACATATGCCTGATAGTTCATATCCTTAATTCCTCTCGATTGGGTAAACCTCAACCCCACCATAGGCCTACTGGAATTCACTATACCCCTCCCTATAGTTTAACAATAACCCAAAAGTCTCTCGATTAGTTATTCGCAAATTCGGGGCATAAACAAAAGAAATTGGGCAATTCTGGATAATCGAATCGATTCGGTGAAGAGACTAAATCGGTTCACCTACCGAATAGATTCTCTCTTTGAGTCGAATAGATTCGAAATCCTATATGTCGTCTTGTTCCTTACGTTGTTACGTTTTTCCACCATTTTTAACCCACAAATCTTCATGCAACATATCTAAACTCCAATATGATTTATCAAAACATCAATTAAGAGTATATATGCAATTTCTAACGTAACTAACACATTAAATTTGTACAAATCCTAATCAAGAAGGCATTAAAACCCAAATTTCTACCCAAAACCCTAGTTCATGTGTTCTTCATGCTTAATTATTCATATTTCCAGGTTTCTCTTATATTCATCATCATACATGTTACGATTTCGTATTACCAACATACATGGATTCATTCTACATGAAATACTATACCAAATCATGAATTCTATTCATTTAATACTAAGAACATCATTAATTATCATCAAATTGAAAACCTTACTCTACATGGGTATTATAACTCATTAAAAACATGCAAGATAAACACTTTCCTTATCAATTGTAGGTTTGACTTCGTGTTGTGAGTGATGAGGATGCCTTCCTTTCTTCCCGATTGCACTCCGGTGGTAAAGATGATGCAAGAGAGGTGTTGGATCTTCCAAGAAACCTCTCTTCTTCCTCTCTAATGGCCTCTCATCTCTCCTCTTTTGATTTCTTAGGGTTAGAAAGTGTTTTTATTACTGCCCCAACTAGTTAGCCTTAGGTTTATAATCCCAATTTTCGAAATTAGGCTAACCGGCTAAGCCAAAATGACTTGAACACCCCCGTGTAAGCTCGGTTATGACTAAAAAGGCTCCGGAACCCAATTACTACCACCGGGTACACTATTTCGACTACTTCGACCCATTCGGAATCAACTATGACCAAAAAATCGCCATATGAGTCACTCTACAATAATAGGCCTATCTCGACCCCAAATAGTCTACACGTGATTCCCGGTTGAGATAAATTATTCCGACGTCACTATCACTCACAATGACGTAAAATAATCATTTACTATTTACTTAGTAATTATATTTCATAAATATGAACCACTATCTCTCCCGATTAATATTTTAATTGACACATAATAATTAGTTCAATTAAATTATGGCACACGTGTAATTTAAAATACCTGAATTAATTAAATTAAAATAGTAAAAAAATACGGGGTGTTACATACTTCCCCTTATAAAGGAATTTTGTCCTTGAAATTGGGATGTGCATTTGGTGAATAACTCTGGATACTGCTCACACATGTTATCCTCCCGCTCCCACGTCGACTAGTCAATATTGTGGTGCCCCCATTGAACTCTAACCAAAGGTACCACCTTAGATCGCAGCTTACGCTCACCATGATCAAGTATCACCATCGGTCTCTCCTCGTAGGATATATCTGGCTGTTAGTCGTTCTCCTCTAATGGGACATGCCAAAAATCCCTATCACTCCTCTGGTACCTCTTCAGCGTTGACACGTTGAACACATCGTAGATCCGCTGTAGGTGTTCTGGTAATCCCACCCCCACCCTCTCAATGATCGGGAACAGTCCCACATATCTCGGCTCTAGCTTCCCATTCTTGTAAAACCTCATCATTCCATTTATAAGAGACACCCGCACCAATACCTGGTCACTAACCTCAAGCTCCATGTGCCTCCTGTTTGCGTCGGCATAACTCTTTTGCCTGTCCTGAGCTATACGAATGTTCCCTCGGATCAGCTCAATCTTGGCAGTGGTATTCTGAATAATCTATGACCCCAATAACTTGTTATCCCCCACCTCTAACCAGCAAGTGGGCGAACGACAAGGCCGATCATATAATACCTCAAATGGTGCCATATTGATGGTGAACTGGTAGGAGTTATTATGCGCAAACTCCACCAAAGGCAGATACTGATCCCATCATCCCCCGAAGTCAAGTATGCACATATCATATCCTCAAGCATCTGATTAACTCTATCTATCTGCCCATCTATCTGTGTGTGATACGTTGTAATTAATCAAAAATTTGTGCCCAACGCCTCCTGAAAGCTCTGCCAAAAATGAACCATAAAGATCTTATTCCTATCGTACATAATATTAATCGAAAACTCGTGTAACCGTACTATCTCAATAAAGAATAACTGTGCATACTGTCTCATCTAAAAATCCATGTGAATCGAAAGAAAATGGGCCACTTTAGTCAACCTATCCACTATCACCCATATGGAGTCATGACCTCACTACGATGTCGGTAGCCCAGTAATGAAATCCATAGAGACGATCTTCCACTTCCACGCTAAAATCTCGAGTGGCTGCAACATCCTTATCGGAATATGGTGGTCTACCTTCACTAGCTGGCAGGTAGTACACTTCGAGACTAAGTCCACTATATTTTGCCTCATCCTCGACCACCAATACTGCCTGCTCATATCCTGGTCATCTTATCCCCATCGGGATGTAAAAAAAACTACACCCTTATGACTCTGACATCACTGCATGTCTCAAATCCTCATCCTCTCGAATCACAAGTCTCATATTAAAGCGTAAACATCCCTCTGAACTGATCGAGTATGCCTCTTCCCCATCAGTTAACAACTGGTAAACCCTGTCCTGGAAATACTGATCCCCTGCTGTGCTTCCACCACCCTCATAACAATCTCGAGCGTGACAGTTAATATGGGCATAAAAGCCCTAGCAATCTCATCATTATGTCGAATCTCTCTCTTTCTCCTTCCAAACCTTTGTTATCTCCCCAGCAGGCCTTCGGCTCAACGCGTCTGCCACCACATTAGCCTTCCCAGGATGATACTGAATATCAAACTGGTAATCCTTCACGAACTTCAGCCACCTCCTCTACCTCATGTTCAGATCATTCTTAATGAAAAGATACTGAAGTGATTTATGGTCCGTGAATAAGGTAAATTGCTCCCCTATTAAATAGTGCCTCCAAATCCTCAAGGCAAACACAATCGCTGCTAACTCAAAGTCACGTGTGGGGTAACTCCTCTCGTGGGGCCTAAGCTTCTGAGATGCATAAGCTATAGCCATCTCCTCCTGCTATAGTACACCCCCAAGTCCCTGCAAGGATGTATCTGTGTAGACACGGTACTCCACTCCTCCCCTAGACACTGCAAGTACAGGTGTTGAGGTTAATTTGTCATTTAGCTCATCGAAAGCTAATTTACAATGGTCGTCCCAAATAAATGGCACCCACTTGCGAGTCAGATTCGTCAATAGACCCACAATCTTCAAGAAACCCTAAATAAATCGTTTATAGTATCCGATTAGCCCCAAAAAACTGTGAACTTTGGTCGGTGTTTTTGACTGTCCCCACTCCTTCACCGTCGATATCTTTCTCGGATCAACCGATATACCCCAGTCAGACACAATGTGTCCCAGAAACTGCACCTCCCAAAGATAAAACCCATACTTCTCAAATTTGGCATATAACTGATGATCCCGTAGTGTCTGTAAAACCATCCGCAGATGCTAGGCATGCTAATCCTCAGAACGAGAGTAAACCAGAATATCGTTGATGAACACAATCACGAACTGGTTAAGGAACTCTCTAAAAAATCGGTTCATCGGATCCATTAACACTGTTGGCATATTGGTGAGCCCAAATAGCATCACCTTAAACTCGTATGACCCGTATCATGTCAAAAAAGCAGTCTTAGGAACGTCCTCTTCTCTGACGCACAACTAATGATAATCGGACCTCAGATCTATCTTGGAGAAGTAAGTTGCTCCCCTCAGGTGGTCGAATAGATTATCGGCAGTGAATACTTATTTTGAATCGTGATCATATTGAACTCCCTGTAATCGATACATAATCGAAATGATTCATACCTCTTCTTAACGGACAATACCGGCACACCCCATGGCGATGTACTCCATCTGGTGAAACCCTATCCCAAGAGCTGCTGAATCTACTCCCTCAACTCCCTTATCTCAGATGGTGTGATAAGGCGCTCGAGTGATAGGCCTCATGCTCGGTGTTAGATCAATGATGAACTCAATTTACCGACTAGGCAGCACCCAGGGTATCTCCTGGAACACGTCCTCAAACTCCCTCACCACTGGAATCGAGTCTATATAAACAACCACCTACTGTGAGGTCTCCTCCTCAATATAATACAGATGTGTGCTCAACCCTCCCTCACGAAGAGGTATCGCCACTAGGAACATCTCCAACCCTGGAATTGAGAACACAATAGTCCTCCCAAAATAATCCACCATTTATCGGTATCCAACTAACCAATTCATACCCAAAATGACATCATACCCCTCCATATCTAATATGAGAAGGTCAGCGGCTAAACATAATCTCCCCACATCAATATCCATACCCTACAGATCGAGTGAATAAGTGATCTACTACCCAACGGCGACTCTATGCACATGAGGAGATTACCGACTGTCTTTAATAGATCAAAAACTCATGCAAATCTGGTCATTATGAAAGAGTGTGATGTCCTCATAATAAATAAAATAATAAACTCAAGCTCGTGAATAGTAAATGTACCCTCTATTATCGGTGGGGCCTGTTGTATGGTTGCACCCCGGATGTTATAGACATATTCGTATTATAATTGACCCTACTGCGATAGGGTTGGTGTTGCATATGGTATCTACGTCTGCTGCCCCTGCTGAGCACACTGCTGTTGTGGTGCTCTACCCTGCTGTGGGCAGTCTCTCCTCTTGTGGCTCGTCTATCCACAAATAAAGCACTTACTCGAGAAGTCTCTCTGCCTCTGATGGCCCTGACGATACTGACCCTGTTGGCCTCCCCCATTATTCCCTTGGCCTTAGCGGCCCTAAGGAATATGATGTTGCTAGTGAGGACCTTGTTGGACCTTCCTGAAACCTTCATAGAGTCGATAACTCCCAGATCTAAATCTCTTGGCAGAATCCCCTTGCTGGGAATCCTTCCCCTGGTATATGCCTGCCTGTTGCTGCTGTTGTGGTGCTATGCTAGCACCGCTTCCCCTGCCTTTCCCGGTTGGCTAGGATCACCTCCTCTCTTGCTTCCCTTCACATGGAAGCGATGGTCCTAGCAGTGTAAAAGTGTGGCATTAATGACATCCGTATAAGTCACCAATGCGGGGTTCCTAATCAAATGTTGCCTAATCCTCCAGGCTAGTCCATTAATAAACTACAACTTCTTTTTTTCCTCATTGTTCACCTCGTCTAGCATAAAATTAGCCAAACGAGTGAACTCCTCCTCATACTTAGCTACTGAGCTTCACCATGAGTCACCTCATTGAACCTCTTTCGCATCTCTGTTACAACAGCTTGCGAAAAATATTTATGGTCAAACAGCACTCATAACTCAGTAATGGACATAATGTCCCTCTCCTCGGCAGTAGTAATCGACTCCAACCACTATAATGCTGCTCCAACAAGCCTAAAAGGAGCCAATATATTCTTCTTCGCATTGCTACACTCAACAATGCGCAAGTGCACTGAATATCTTTCTTCCACTGGCACGCCAAAATCACATCTTAGCAACCTTGGAACTCAGGTGGGTGGCCCTTTTGAAAAGCCTCCCTAACTCTCTGCCAATTTGACGGCTCCGGGTGGGCTTGGACAATCGGTGCCACTGGATGCTGGGCCTGAGGAAAGTGGAGAGACATGGAAGTCATAGTGACGTTAACTACTTGCGCCGCAATCGCTGCCACCTTTGCTGCTGGCACTGTCCCCTGTGGTGGTTGTGGTTGCAGTGTTTCTGGCTCTTGCTGAGCCTCCTTCACATTAGCTCTAGCAGCTGCCCTCACTGGTCATCCTCTCTTGGGTGGAATCTGGAAACATATTGAATTGTATGAGTTCACAGTAAATACAAATATAATAGCACAAGAGCGTAATCTCAAATACGTAGTTCTATGTCAATGAACGCTACGCTGAAATCGTAGTAAGCCGTAAAAATCCTAGGGACACTAAAACCTGATGCTCTGATACCATCTATGACACCCCACCCATTTTAACCATGGGTGATCAGTCTTTTATTAAAATAAACATGAATCTCATTTGGTTCATTCTTAGCATCACTGTTGAAACTTTTTTAATTACTAATCACCTATGTCAAATTAACCCGATGCCAAATTTTATTTTTCATTTATTTAACAATATGCGAAACTAAAATAAATTAACCAAACCATCCACACAATAGTAGTCAGAACAATCACACAACATATATATAATTAAATAACATCGAATAAACCATCGGTTTTGTGAGTACAAGAAATACCACAATAAAGAGATCCAAAAAAGTAATCACAAAGACAGAAAGTAAAGATCACACACACAAAAACGGTGTGCATGATCCTCCAAAAGTTTTTTAAATCTCCAAAAGTTTTTTAAATCTTCTGAAACCTTAAATTTTCTAGTGTATGATCCTCCCCAATGTCATGTAAGTGGGTGGACACATTTTAAGACGAACAAACTTGATTATGATTGAGACAGCCTTCTTCATAAAAACTTGTATACCTCTTATCCCTCTTGTTGATACAAAAATTAGTCAATTGACGTGGACCAGTCATGATAAGACACGTGTAATCCAGCATGGCATAAATATATGTACCGAGCAACTTAAATCACCAAGCTACTCAACGTATCGAGCTACTCCGTATACCGAGCAACTAGCTAGGAGGACTAAACGACCAAGACAGATTCAATGAATATTCTTACCATGTACAAATGTATATGCCCATTTAATGACAGCATATTGTTTATTCATACATACAGCCCAAGGGATATAAATACATTATAGTACCCTCATGGCAGAGTAAGCTATCATAAGCGAACATAATCAAGATTAAGGCAAAACACCCAGTAATACAAGACAGTGGATGTAGGCCATTTCATTAAGGCCGAACCACTTTAAAAATCCATTGTCTTATTTCTTTATTCATATTTATCTGTGATTAATTAATTAGAACAAGTCTAGTTTTTTACATCAACAGTTTGGCGCCGTCTGTGGGAACGACTATACGTAACGTTTTTCACTAAAAAATTATCATAAATGACTAACATCCCAGAATCTAGTAACAGGAACAGTGACAAGAATCCTCCAAACCCTTCTGCTCCTCTAAATACACATGATATCACTGGGATCCTGGCAAATTTAGCCAGGGGATAAACAGCTATGCAGGAAACCATACGACAGTTTATTCAAACTATTCAAAACGGAGCATCTACCCAATCAGGGCAACGAAGCGTTCATAGAAGCATGCGTCCACCGTCTTCACGATCTAGACACACTAAACTCTGTCATGCCAAGAATTCAAGTGATCCATCCCATCACCTTGGATTAACTTCTCCTATGAGAATTGTAGATTCTCAGGAAAATATCACTTTAACTCCAGAATGAATAAATGCTCTAGAAAGGTTGAGCAAAGTCTCTCTCTTTAACCGCTTGGGCCCTAGAAGGAACATAAATCCTCCTCGAATTGTGTCGAGAAATTCTCAACGACAAAACAATTTTTCTGCCAGTCACATCCAAATCTCAGGCCTGCAGCTCGCATAAAAAGATCCTAAGAAGAGAACTTTGCGCGATCTGTTGCTCATGCAAATATAAATACATCAGAGGATGGAAATGATACATGGAAAGGATCCATTCAAAGGTTGGAAGACAGGTTGGGGGAGATGGCTAAGGCAAAAAACCCTCTCCAAATAACCTTTATCAAAGGATCTCCATTTGTATAAGCAATTGTGGATTTTCCCACACCCTCAAATTTTAAGGTTCCTGTGGTTTCACCGAAGTACGATGGAAAAACTGATCCTATTCTCCACATAGAGCAGTACCAAGCTGCAGCAGATATTTATGTAGTCCAAGACGAAATGAGGTGCAGGGAATTTTCAGGAACCATTACTGGATCCGCTCAGATATGGTACAATAACCTTTCTCGAGGGCGTATTGCAATCTTCCATTAACTGGCAGAGCTCTTTCTAGAAAATTTCTATTTTGGTGCAAAGCCAATGAAAAGGGTAGCACATCTGTTGAATCTAAGTCAAAAGGCAGGAGAAAGCATCATGGACTATATCACTCGTTTTAACAACGAGACACTAGAAGTCATTGACTATGAGGAAAAAACAACCATTACAGCTCTCATGAGTGGTCTTTTACCAGACAAGCTGTACTACACTTTAGCCAAGGATCCCCCCAAATCCATGGCTGAATTGATGGCCAAAGCAGCCAAAATTATGAATGCCGAAGAAAATATGGCTGGGAAGAAGAATGCTAAGGCAAAGGCAGAAACTAAAGCTGAAGGTAAATCGGAGAGGAAAGATCACAAGCATAACGGTGGGAGCAAGCAGTCGAAAGGCAAAGAAACATTAGAGCACTTGAGGAAGTATGCAAATTATACACTCTTAAAGGTTGATATCGTTGTCGCGCGAGGCCCCCAATTTTTGAAAACAAAAATTCTTTTATAATTCAAAAATTAATAATTTTCTTTTAGATGCGGAAGCGTAAGATGATGGTTCAAATATAAACAAATTAACAAAATTTAATTTTTCTCAAATTAAAATTAAACAAAGTGAATTAAATTAAACACACACACAACTAAAATTTCACTTAAACCAATTTAATTAACCTAAGTCCTAGAAAATTTGCCTAAGTCATATTTCACAATTTTACCAAATTAGGCCAACCCAATTTTATCAAATTAAATTAAATGACTTGAATTAAATTAACTAAACATTACCAAATATTTAATTTAGCACCAAATTAAACATGTAGTGATTAAAACCAAATTTTATCTTGAATTACCTAAGTATACGTTCTAGGTGAGTATAGCAAGATAAAATAAATAATAAATCACTTTGCCGCGATGTACGAGGAAAAACCCACAACGGGAAAAACCTCGGACGGCCCTAGCCTCAAATCCACTAAGTACGGAATTTACAAATACAATCAATATGACTTACAACACTCGACTCGATCCCTTTCAAGCCCCGACGCCTCTTCTTGTATCAACCCCTGCCTAGCGAATAACCACGGAGCTCTACCGCAGTCTCGGAATCTTTCGATCGGACTTTATATCGTCATCGCCACCCAAACTAGCAGCCTTTCTCCACGTCGATAAATCAACGTAAACTTCTTCTTCTTTGTGGGATGTAGATGCAAACCCAAAAGTCTCTTCAAACGGTAGAGATGAAAAATCGGTGCCAACTCCAAGCAAAGTATATATATATATATGGAACTTGGATTAAACAACAATTGGGTGTAAACAAGTGTTTAAAATATTTTTCTTAAAGAATTAAACACTCAAAAATAATGAACTTTTTCCCTTTTTAATTTCTCTCTCAAAACACTCTCTTAGAGGTTGTAGGATGTGAAAAAGTTAAACCAAAAAGGTTGGTTCCCGCACTTGGATATTCTGTCAAAAGTTAGTGGGGTAAAGTAGTGGAAAACTTGGGAAAAACTGCTAAAAACTGCCAAATACCTGTTCCCGCCAAATCTCGTTCGAACGATATTTTTGTTCGAACGAAGTCTCGTTCAAACGAGGCTTCTAACGAGGTTACAGTGTGAACTCGTTAGAAATCTCATTGAAAATTTTGTTCGAACATCATGTTTGTTCGAGCGACACTTCGAACGACTTTCTAGTGGCCTTTGGGGAACTCATTGGCAAACTCGTTTGAACAACATTGTGGTTTGAACGACAAACTCGTTCGAACGACATTTCGAACGAACTTCCAGAAAGTTGAAAAATTCGATTTTTAGCCTAGAAACTTTATAAACTTGATTTTAAAGTTTTAATAAAATCTTTCTGAAATTAAACAACAGTTTTAAAATGAACAACACCAAATATAAAATGTTCCAAGCTCCTATATATATTCAATTGCATTCATACCTTATGAGCAATGGAACCATGTTGATGACGTAGAAACTAGGCACTTTAAACTCAACAATTTGATGAAGCTTTATACTCTTGTCCGCTACGTCTTCAACAAACACATCATAGGCTTGAAGGATGATCAATTAACTCTATCCTATGACACAAACGTTTTTGTTCGGAATTGAGCCAAAACTACAAAGGGCTCAATTAGAAATTTGTGTCCTTACAAATCTCCCCCTTTGGCTATTCCGGGAGAAAAACCAAATAAAAATCCTAAAGGGCCGTCAAGTTCTACTAGACTGACAAAAAGTCCCACCAAAAATAAAAATACAATGCTTGACTCAAACAACACAAGGATCACAATCTTTGCCGGTGAAAGTTGTCACTTATAATATAATTCATGCACACTTAAGCAAACACATTACACGTATAGGGAATATCAAATCAAAATATTTAATGCAAGTAAAGTAAGTACTCCCCCTAAATTAATTCTCTCCCTTTATCAACGATGATCAACTTAGAAAGACGTCTCCCCCTAAGATAAATCTCTCCCAAACTAAGATACGGTTTAAATCTCTCCCAAACTAAGATACGATTATAATAGGTTTAGATACCATTTCTCCCCCTATCATTCTCCCCCTTTTTGTTCAGGGATAGACAAACGCAAAAGAATAAAAAATCAACGTAACTCCCCCAAATAAAGAATATACACCCTCTAAATTAAGCAAGGGATAAATAAAATGGGATAACAAGCTAAAACATGTAATTGTGAATACAGTGATGAGAACATTAAAGCACATGGGCAACAATTTTACAACTAATCCAACAAATAATTATGGATACCAACTAAGGTGCAAGAAAATGATACCAATATGATACATAAAGTATTAAGCATGTGATATCAACAACGAATGCAACAAGTTGGATACCAATTATGAATTAAAGCATATATGGACTAGAAATCAAGGCAAAGACTAAACAAAAATATCAAATATATGTATACATAATATATACCTAATAGGCTCAAGTACACATATATAGATATAAATACCAAAATGACACAAAACAAAATAACATAAGTTTTTCACACTCTTATAGTATAAATGTGTCATGGAAACGAAAGTGTTGGGGTGTGAACTAGTAACAATTAAATTTAGACCCAATCACTTAAAACATGTTCATGGAGTTATCAATTGATTGCAAACTTCAACACATTTGAATATAACCTCATGTGACAAAATAGATTGAACTCAATGAACAAACATACACAATGCATACAAGCCTAGCATATTGATGATTCTACAAACCAAAAGAGTCATAACATTGAAAGCTCAACTAGAACAAACAGACATTGTGCAAACCGTTGATATACCATCCAATCTCCCTCAATAAACATATATTATTTTTGAACGAATATATCAATCAAACATATAAGGCCTTGGCAAATTATTTTTCTTATAATGCCATTTTTCTTTTAGGCCTTTGGACCACGTATTTCTTTTAGGTCCAAACAAACGGTGACTTACTATTCGCAAAGAAAAATAAATCCTTTCGGAGCCCTTACCCGTGCACATTTATACATATTATTTTTTTATATCTCACAAATCTCACGTGCAGCGGAATTTCACATGCACTAGTCCTCCTAGGTCACAAATATGTAGATGACTAGATTGATAGAAGAACACCTCACAAAGCTCAAATATAACATGTGACAATTAAATATCAAATGAGCTCGCGCATGTATGAAAAGAGGCATATAAAAATAGAATCCAATTAAGCAACACAATATCCAACTACTCCATGTAAGCATGGTAAAGAACATAATAAGGATTGACAATCTAAACCAAAAGTTCTAGCCACATGGGAGCGTAAAATATGGGATTCTAACACAAGCGTATGCCACATAAAGTGTGTCAAACTAAAATACACACAAAAAAAAAATCATTTTGAGTTTTTGAAAATTTTAACCAAAAATAAAAATATATACTCAAAAGACAAACAAAAATCATTTGTATTTTTCATTAATCTTAAATTGCTAACAAGATAAAATGCAAATGATAAACCAAAAATCTTTTTATATTTTTAATTTAATGCAAACATAATGAAGGAAATATAATACAAAAGATAAACAAAAATCATAATTCTAGCATGTGATTAAGCATGGAGCATAGACTAGAAAATGATTAAACAAGCATACATTTAGCATGTGAATATAGCATGAAGTACAAAAGCTAAAGTATGCAAATAAAACTAACACATTTAACCTTTAGATTTTGCAAGGGAGGAAGCATGTGAAATTAAATGAGAATCAAATACCCTATCTTGTGAAGCTACCAAGTCGGATCTCCTAACCCAAACTAATGAAGAGTGACTATCTCGGGGTGTAGGAATCTTGGCTATCTTGGTTGCCTTACGTTGGGATTTTCTAGAAAATCTTTTAAGATCAAAACAAAATTTCTTAATATGACCTTTTCAACCACAATGTGAACACTTGAACTCACGGCGAAAAGATTTACCTAATGAGTGATTTCTAAAGGCTTTCCTAGGCGATTCTCCTAAAAAGTTGGTTTTGGCTTTTTGAGTAGATACATTACAAGTATCGAAGCCTAAACCACAAGTGTCATTTTTTATTTGGACCGTGCCTAAGATTTTATCAAGTTTTTCGGACCTACACTCCAAATCAAATTTGACATTACTAGAGTCTTTTAATTGTTCTTCTAATTGTAAAATTCTAGAGTCTAACAAACCACTTCTTTCTTCAAACTCGAGAAGCTACTTTTTCAAGGATTCCATTAAACCTCTAAGTCTATCTCTCTCGCCTTCTATATATTCTAGCTTCTCTCTAAGAGTTCTCTCGAAGAGTTCTCTCTCGTGTCCTAAGGTCTTTCACTAACGCACTCTCGTCAACGACCTTGACACTCTCTCTTAAACTTGCTTCTAACATCAAATTTTCTCATTTTAATTTAATTGATTCTTCGTATAATTCTCGAAAATCATTTTGAAGTTCACTCACATTAACCTCTTCTTCATTTTCACTCTCTCTTTCTTCTTCACACTCACTGTCATAAAAAATAAGGGAATCATAAACTATCACCTTGGAAGTGCCATGTGTTAAAGTTTCATCAATGGGCGAGTTCTCACTATCACTCACATGACAAGCCATAAATGCCACAAAGTTGGACTTAATGGGGGAATCGGGTCCCTCTTCATTATCACTATCACTAAGGGTTGCATTAAAATAAATTGGTTTCTTACCCTCTCTCCTTAGTTTAGTGGGGCACTCAAAAGCCCTATGGCCATACCCTTCACAACCAAAACATTTTTCCGACTCGCCCCTATTTAAATTTTCTTTAAAAGTTTTAGGGATCCTCTCGCTTTTGTCATGCTTAGAAGATTCAAATTTCTTAAAGTCATTTTTAAATTTATCTTTGTTATTTTTAAGAAACTTTCGAAATTTCCTAGCAAACAAGGCCATATCTCTCGAGTCACTATCACTCTTGCACTCTACTACTTATTTTTCCTCTTTTCGGGCTTTTAAAGAAATGTCCTTTTCAATTTTCTTTTCTGTTTTAGAGGGAAACATATCCAGTTCATAGGTTTGTAAATTACCTACGAGCTCTTCTAATTTCATACAGGCTAAAGATGGTAAAGAATTTAACATGGTCACTTTTGGAATAAATCTATCGGGAAGGGACCTTAAAATTTTCCTCACTACTAGGTTGTCGAGTATTTTCTCTCCCAAGTTAAAAGATGAATTAACAATATCAGAAAGTCTAGCATAAAATTCATCAAAAGTTTCTTTTTCTTTCATTTTGATAGTTTCAAATTGAGTGGTGAGGTTTTGGAGTTTCGAAGCTTTTTCGACACTTGTACCATCATGAGTGAATTGTAAAATATCTCACGCTTCTTTAGCGGTATCACACGTCATAATGCGACGGAATTAATCCCGTGTGACAGCGCTAAACAAGGCGTTAAATCTAGGGAATTAAACTTTGAAAGTTTAAACTCATTCTCACTCCATCTATCGGCCGGTTTGGAAACACGTTCTTTATCTAATAAATGAGTTGGTGGAGACCACCCGTTAACTACAGATAACCAAACCCTCTCGTCGATAGATTTAAGTGCCGATTTTATTCCCGCTTTCCAGTATGCGTAATTAAAACCATCGAAAATAGAAAATTTTGAGAATGGGGAAAATTCCTTTTTAGCAAAAATATTTAAAGGATCTTAACGAAATAATTTATCGTTTTGGCTCTGATACCACTTGTTGGTGCGCGAGGCCCCCAATTTTTGAAAACAAAAATTCTTTTATAATTAAAAAAGTAATAATTTCCTTTTAGATGCGAAAGCGTAAGATGATGGTTCAAATATAAACAAATTAACAAAATTTAATTTTTCTCAAATTAAAATTAAACAAAGTGAAATTAACTTAAACACACATACAACTTAAATTTCACTTAAACCAATTTAATTAACCCAAGTCCTAAAAAAATTGTCTAAGTCATATTTCACAATTTTACCAAATTAGGCCAAACTAATTTTATCAAATTAAATTAAATGACAAACATTACCAAATATTTAATTTAGCACCAAATTAAACATGTAGTGATTAAAACCAAATTTTATCTTGAATTGCCTAAGCATGCGTTCTAGGTGAGTATAACAAGATAAAATAAACAATAAATCACTACGCCGCAATGTATGTGAAAAAACCCACAACGGGAAAAACCTCGGACGGCCCTAGCCTCAAATCCACTAAGTACGGAATTTACAAATATAAGCAAGATGACTTACAACACTCGACTCGATCCCTCTCAAGCCCCGATGCGTCTTCTTGTATCAACCTCTGCCTAGCGAATAACCACGGAGCTTTACTGCGGTCTCAAAATCTTCCGATCGGACTTTATATGGTCACCGTCACCCAAACAATGAGCCTTTCTCCACGTGGATAAATCAACGTAAACTTCTTCTTATTTGTGGGATGTAGAAGCAAACCCAAAAGTCTCTTCAAACGGTAGAGATGAAAAACCGGTGCCAACTCCAAGAAAAGTATATATATATATATATATATATATATATATATATATGTATGGAACTTGGATTAAACAATAATTGGGTGTAAACAAGTGTTTAAAAAATTTTGCTTGAAGAATTAAACACTAAAAAATAATGAACTTTTTCCCTTTTTAATTTCTCCCTCAAAACACTCTCTTAGAGGTTGTCGGATGTGAAAAAGTTAAACCAAAAAAGTTGGTTCCCGCACTTGGATATTCTGTCAAAAGTTAGTGGGGTAAAGTAGTGGAAAACTTGGGAAAAAATGCTCAAAACTGCCAAATACCTGTTCCCGCCAAATCTCGTTCGAACGACATTTTTGTTCGAACGAAGTCTCGTTCGAATGAGGCTTCTAACGAGGTTCCAGTGTGAACTCGTTAGAAATCTCGTTGGAAATCTCGTTCGAACATCATGTTCGTTCGAACGACACTTCGAACGACTTTCCAGTGGCCTTTGGGGAACTCGTTGGCAAACTCGTTCGAACAACAATGTGGTTCGAACGACAATGTGGTTCGAACGACAAACTCGTTCGAACAACATTTCGAACGAACTTCCAGAAAGTTGAAAATTTTAATTTTTAGCCTAGAAACTTTATAAACTTGATTTTAAAGTTTTAATAAAATCTTTCTTAAATTAAACAACAGTTTTAAAATGAACAACACCCAATATAAAATGTTCCAAGCTCCTGTATATATTCAATTGCATTCATACCTTAGGAGCAATGAAACCATGTTGATGACATAGAAATGAGGCACTTTAAACTCGGCAATTTGATGAAGCTTTATACTCTTGGTCACTACGTCTTTAACAAACACGTCATAGGCTTGAAGGATGATCAATTAACTCTATCCTATGATACAAACATTTTTGTCCAGAATTGAGCCAAAACTATAAAGGACTCAATTGGAAATTTGAGTCCTTATAGATATAAACCACGTTCTGGAAGAGATCAAGAATAGCGAGGAACTGAATTGGCCAAAAAAATTGAGGACAACTCCAGTAAGAAGTGATAAATCCAAGTATTGCGAGTTCTATAAGGATCATGGTCACATAACCAAGCAGTGTGTAGCTCTCCAAAATGAGATAGAGGCACTCATTAGACGAGAAAAGTTGAACAAGTACGTTGATCGCTAGAATGATGGGAGGAACAATAACAGAGCTCAGTAGAGGTCCAAATCTCCTTGTCGACCAAGAGACGATAAGAAAATGGACCATAAAGATGACCCCGATCTCCCAAAAAGATCAAGACAACCTGAGCATGAGGTATTTTTAATTCGTTTTGGTTCATTCGATTGTAATAGGATTATAGGTGGAGATGCAGAAGGGGGTGATCATACCACTAAGAGGAAAGCTTACCTCAATGAGGCACAAGCTTGTTCCTATATACAACGGATAAATCTAGCAAAAGAGGATCTCCCGAGGAAGGTTAACAAAGATAAACCGGTCATTGGTTTTTCCAAAAATGATCTGGAAGGCTTTTTGTATCCTCACGTTGATCCTCTACTGATCAAAATGAGAATGAACGATGTAATCATCTCAAGAGTACTGGTGGATAATGGTAGCTTGGCAGACATTATGTTCTATCCTTGCTTTAATAGTTTGAACTTACAAATTGGTCAATTCGAGCCATATCACAGGCCCCTCATTAGGTTCTCTGGAGAAAAAGTTTTCTCTTTGGGGACGATCAAGTTGGACATGTTGATTGGTACCTGGACTGCTTGTAGATCAGAAAAGGTACGCTTTTTTATGATGGATGAAAATATCCAATCAGCCTACAATATAATCATGGGGAGAGTAGGTTTGAAAAAGTTCGAAGCATTTTCATCAACTGTACATCAATGTTTAAAGTTCTCGACTAACTTTGGAGTTAAAATTGTGAAGGGCGATCAAAAAGTAGCTCGAGAATGTTGCTATTCATCTGCCGAGCAAGAAGAATTGGAGGATGCCAGGAAGAAAACTATTACTTATCAAGTGGATTAATCTGATGAGTCTGAGATTGAAACTTTATACCCAAGAGATGAAACAAAGGTCATTAAAGGCCAAATCATGGAGGCAACAGAAAACATTATTCTGAATTATGAGCAACCAGAAACAACAACTCAGATTGGTGCTTCACTTGATCTGATAGCTAGTGGCGTTTCTGAAGCATAGAAAATAAGCTTTCACGTGGAGTCATGAGGATATGTCGGGGATAGACCCAGCCTTCTTATGCCACGAGCTTAATGTCAATAAAGAGATCAAACCAGTAAAGAAACGAAGAAGAGTCTTTAGTCCAAAGAAGAATCAAGCTATTCAAGAGGAAGTGGAAAAGTTACAAAAGGCTTCTTTCATCGAAGATGTCAAATATCCTGATTGGCTAGCTAATGTTGTGATGGTAAAAAAGAAGAACAATAAATGGAGAATGTGTGTGAACTTCACATACCTGAATAAGGCTTACCCAAAAGATCATTTCTCTCTGCCCAGGATAGATCAGCTAGTAGATGCAACTTCGGGGCATGAATTGCTAAGCTTCATGGATGCCTACTCCGGATACAATCAAATTAAAATAAAACCAGAAGACAAGGAAAGTACCTCTTTCATTACCCCACAAGGAACATATTGTTACAATGTTATGCCTTTTGGTCTTAAGAATGCAAGTGCTACATATCAGCAACTGATGAATAAAGTGTTTGCAGAGAAGATTGGCAAAAATATAGAGGTGTACATCGACGACATGTTGACCAAAAGCAAGAAAGCTGCTGACCATATAGCTGATTTGAGCCAAATATTTGACCAGTTAGAGAAGTACCAAATGAAACTGAACCCGACCAAGTGCGTTTTGGCGTACAAGAAGGCATGTTCCTTGGGTACATTATAAATCAAAGAGGGATTGAAGTAAATCCTGAAAAGATAAAAGCCTTGCTAAAATTACAATCCCCAACCACCAAGAAGGAAGTGCAAAGCCCTACGGGGCGTGTTGCAGCTCTCAATAGATTCATCTCCCGAGCAACTGATAGATGTCTTCCATTCTTCAAGGTGCTCAGAAAGACCTTTGAGTGGAATGACGAATGTGAGAAGGCATTTTTAGAGTTGAAGAGATACTTGAAAACACTTTCTTTATTGTCCCGGCCAGTGGAGGGAGAAAAATTATTTTTGTACTTAGCTATTTTAGAAAGTGCAGTCAGTTCGGCTTTGATACGAATGAAAAACGGAGTGTAAAAACCAGTTTACTACACGAGCAAGGCATTCAGGAGAGCAGAGATCAAGTATCCAAAACTAGAAAAGTTAGCATTGACACTGATTAAGGCGAGCAGGAAGATGAGACCATATTTTTAAGCCCATACGATAATGGTATATACTGACATGCCACTTAAACAGGCTCTACATAAGCCAGAAAACTCTGGAAGATTGATGTATTGGGCAGTGGAATTAGGGGAATACGACATTATCTACGATCCAAGATCCTCTCTCAAAGGGCAAGCAGTGGTGGATTTCATTGTTGAATTTACCTACCCAGATATCTCCGATCAACAGGGGGTTAATGCAGAGCAACTCAAGGATGCTGGAGGATCAACAGAAATTGACCCCAATCAACTCCCAGCAACAGAATGCCCAGAAGGGATGGCAGCCAATCAATAAGAATCTTCTGGTAAGAGGCCAGAGTTGAGGGATGAAGAAAGGAAGGACAAGATATTCCATTAAGGGATTTTATCAGACCAAGGGGTTGACAATAATATCCCTATATGGAATTTATACGTTGATGGTTCTTCATGTACAACAGGTTGCAGAGCTGGAATTATTCTCAATAGTTTAGATAGAATAGACTTAAAATATGCTCTATATTTCCAATTCAAGGCTTTAAACAATGAAGCTGAGTATGAAGTCGTAATTATGGGGCTCAATTTAGCTAAATCATTGAATGCAAAGCAAGTTATGGTGTTTAGTGATTTGCAACTAGTGGTAAATCAGATGCTTAGTCTTTACGCAACAAAAGGGGAGTTCATATCGAGGTATTGAACTAAAGATATAGAGATTGTATCCAATTTGGCAGTTGTCCAAGTGATTAGAATACCAAGACTGGAGAATGCTAGTGCAGATGCACTTACTCGGTTAGCTTCAGCTACACACACCGAGCTACGAAGAACAATTCCCATTGAGATACTTACAAGCAAAAGTATTGATGAAGATTTAATGGTGAATTTTATTGCTTTGGATATGGGACCATCTTGGATGGATCCCATCAGAGCTTATATCGAAGAAGGCACTTTACCAGCCAACCAACTTGCAGCCAAAAGGTTGAAGTTTAAGGCTGTCAGATATGTCTTAAATAATGGAGTTCTGTACAAAAAAGGTGTGATAGATGGTCTGCAAAGATGTGTTCATCCAGCAGAAGTCAAAGATCTAATCGAAGAAATTTATGAAGGATCTTGTAGAACTCATGTAGCAAGTAGAACATTTTTACAGAGAATAAATATGCAGGGGAACTATTGGCCAACAATGAATGTTGATTGTACAACTTATGCCAAGAAGTGGGACAAGTGTCAGCGATTTTCTACTATACGAAGAACTCCTCAAGCATTATTAACACTGATCACTTCACCTTGGCCATTTGCTATGTAGGGAATAGATTTAGTCGAGCCTCTATCAATTACAAAAGAATGATTCAAATATTTGATGGTAGCTGTTGATTACTTTACCAAATGGGTGGAAGCTGAACCTCCAATTGATATGGCTTATGAAAGGGTCTATCAGTTCATCTCGAAGAATATTATTTACAGATATGGTTTGCCACATGCTTTTATCACTGATTATGGTACCCAGTTTAACAATGATGAGTTCACCGCGTATTGTCTACAGTCCAATATTCAAAACATCCATTATGCTTCGGGTCATCCCCAAAGTAATGGGCAACCAGAGGTAACGAATAGAACTTTACTGACTCAGTTAAAAAAAAGATTGGATGATGCTAAAGGGAATTGGATCAACGAGCTACACTCAGTGTTATGGGCTTACCGAACAACAACTAGGGAGTCCCCTTACATGTTGTCTTTTGGGAGGGAAGCAGTCATACCCGCTCAATTAGGATTACCTACTCATAGGGTGCTTAATTTTAATTCTCCGGTAAGTGATTTGATGAGGCACTTGGACTTGGATATGCTCGAAGAAGTCAGAGAAGAAGCATCAATCTAAAATGCGGCTTATCAGTAAAGTATTGTCATGTTCTACAATAAAAGGGTCAAGAAGTGAGACCTCAAGGAAGGAGATTATGTGCTCAAAAAAGTAATGCAAAAGAACAATAAGTTGGAAGCCAATTGGCATGGGCCCTATCGTGTCACAACTGTTGTTCGACCTGGAACCTACAGAATAGAAACTCTAGAAGGGGAAGAATTCAAGAATCCTTGGAATGTAGAGCACCTGAGAAAGTATTACCAGTAATGTAACTGTACATATACCCCATTGTTTCAGTATGAATGAAAACGAGGATTTTCCAATATTCGTTTGTGTTATTTTTTTTCGAAGTACTAGTGCTACACACTACCCTTAACTCACTTTACAGCAACAAATAACTTTTTTCTCTCAACTAAAAGTTGGTCGGCATTAGCACAAACACTAATAAAGTTGGTCGGCATCAATAATCACCAACTATAAGTTGGACGACATCAACATAACCAACAATTTTGGTACAACAATTGGCCTGATTGATTATGGGTGACCCAAGTGGCATCTAAACTAGGCAAGAAGATGGGTAAAATATCCACTGCCTAGGCACCAGGGCAATTATTTACTTAAATGATTGCTACAACTAAGTCAGAACATGGGATAAAAATAATTCCATTGCTTAGGCACTTATGGGTGATAAGTCACTACAACTAGGTAAACATATGGGGCAAAGTTCCATTGTCTAGATTTAGGTACAGGATCCATTCCAGCTGGAGGGTCATCTAAAGCAAAATAAGAATTGATAAAGTTAAAATCTCACAGCATTCTGGTATTGCTCATACTTGGTCGGTCAAGCAAATGTGGAGGTCGGGATATCTCAAAATCTTCGTGAAGATTGTAATCACCAAGGTATTTAAAAATCAAACACTGAGGAATGGAGCTAACTGGAATCCAGCTAACATCTATTTTGAAAGGAGGTACTGGAAGATCAAGTAATCCAGAGTCATACCAATCCCACAACTCAGTTCCATCCTCAACCTTCATCACAGTTAAGGTATTCAACCACCCATGTTTGTATTCCTCATTCTTTGATTGCTTCAACCCGGCATCAAGATGACATAAATTTTCATTGTATTACCCCATCCAAAACTCTCTCGGCTACTTGTGGAATTGATAAGTTAACCGTTCAACATGCTGATGAAGCCTCTTCACCAAACTATTTTTATTCTTCAACGTAGAACTCTGATTGGAAAGTTGCTCGGTAAGAGTTTTAATTTTTTGGGACATCTCAGCTAAAGCTTGATTTTTTGCCTTCAGTTGAGCAGCCTGGTTTCTTAAAGACTGTTGAGTCATAGTCTCTTCGATGTTGCTCCGACCAGTTCTTGCTCTACCCCGGGAAGAGGATGTAGGTATTGATCTTTTCAAATCTTATAATTCTTCTCTTAATGAAGCATTTTCAGTATCCAAAAAGGAAAAACCTTCATCATTGACTGGGACCAGAGCTACAGAGGAAGAAGCAGATTTTAGTTGTCTCAATTCTTCTCTCAAAGCATTATTTTCTTCCTCCATCAACTTGGCAATATTTTTGTGATCTTCAACCTCAAGCTTTAGCACACTCTCTTTCTTGTTATGGGCTGAGATAAATTTGTCATAGCCCCGATCAGCGCTCAAATGTTGGTACTTCTTCTCACAACCTTTATGTAGAAGAGCATTGGCTTCCTTGTGTTGAAGTTAAAGTTCTTCAAACATTCCTTGAAGATCTTCAATCATCTCATAGTAAGCCACGTTATTTGCTACGACCTAATCAAGTAAACATTTCAAATATTGGTAAGCATCAATTGCTCACTCAGAGGCATCAGATCCAAGAATATCAATTATTTGTGATTTGGTGAAGTCTGCACGACCAACTTTGAAGTAATCAGTACACTTCTTCATTAACTCTGTATCATGAGCTGATAATAATTCCATCCCGACAATAAACTAGCAAGGAAAAGTAAAAATAGATCAACAACAACATAACTATAAAGGAGAAACTCAGAATAAATAACAAAGACCATTTTATGGGTCATAAGAGAAGAGGGTACAACCAAAGGTATAAAGCAAAAGGGAAAACAGAGAAAAGCAAAAAATTGTCGAATAACTTTACACCTTCTCCTTATTCCCTACAACATCCTCAGCTAATTTTGAAGAAGGAATTGGTTGCTCGGTGGGCAGCTGGCGTTGCTCGGTAGAGGTTTTTGCTAGCTGAACTTGCTCGGAGGACTGAGGGATAATTACAGAAGGTGTTTGTTCTACTATCAATAAAGAAGATTCATCAGATCCATTTTTATCTTCTTATTCTTCTTCTTTAATAGCAGGAGGAGGACCATGAATATGTCTCCGAAATAGTTCAGAATCCTCAGCAACGTTCAACTCCTTCAACGCTGCAACCCATAAATCCCTAAAGGACTTCAAACTTGCATACTCCATTTGGGTAGAAACAATAGTTATATCTTTGTTCCACCCTTTGTCCCAACCAGAGCTAAAGGACTTCTTCACAATAACTTTTCTCTTCTCCCTCTCCAAAGAAGTATTTTCCCTAAGAAGCTCTTCAATAGATTCTACTTTTTGTTCAAGATCTTTCTTATGTCGTTCAGCTTCTTCAAGCTTTCCCTCAGGTTCCTCCTTACTAGAAATAACCATATTTAATTTCTCCTCTGCCTCATTTGAAGCATTTACAGACTCTTTCTGCGCTACATCATCCTCTTGTGCAGTATCCACAGATCTCTGCCGAGCTAGATCAACGTCTTTGGCTGCTTCCA
The DNA here is from genome assembly GCA_949130495.1 of Sambucus nigra. Taxonomy (NCBI): domain Eukaryota; kingdom Viridiplantae; phylum Streptophyta; class Magnoliopsida; order Dipsacales; family Adoxaceae; genus Sambucus; species Sambucus nigra. The sequence continues at coordinate 554,010,340 of OX422215.1, read as the reverse complement.
GAACTTTTTGTTGAGCTATCTCAGCAGACTTAATTTTATTTTCCCAACCAGCTTTGTTATCCTCATACTTCTATCAGGATTCCTCCAAAGATTTTGACAACCCAACAAGGGATTCTTCTACTCCATTGGAAGAAGTTGTAGCTTTGATAGCCTCATCCTTCTCCAGGATATTATTAAAATACATAAAAAACTGTCAGATGAAGAGAAGCTCAAATTAGAAAATGAATGTTGTACAATCAAAATGACAAGAATAATGACACTTACTGATGCAAGGTGTTGGGCTGCTAAGTCAGTGATCTTCTCTCGAGGAGTAGAAGTCTCAGCAGCTCGGCAGTCAGGAAGAGTTCCAGACCGGATCAATTTCTTAGCCAATCCAGGAGTAATGAGTGTTGGAGAACTAGCTCTAAAAAAAGGTATCTCAACCCCAGAAGGTTGACAACAGCATCCACGGCCTTCTCAGCAAGACCCCTTCTCAATCTTCTCAGAGGAATAACTTCAATCAAAGGTGCTGTCTCTTCTCGAACAACAGCAACCCCTTCAATTAAAGGTGCTTCCTCTTTTGGAGCAACTAGGGGCTTCTTGTTGACTTCCTTGACAGTTGTGACTGCTCCCCCAGATGGAGCAACATCCTTTTTCTTAGTCCCTTCAGCTGGGACATCTTCTTTGCTCTTTTTTGCCCCAGTAGCACCAGGGATAACCTTAACAAAGAGATCGGGCATTCTCCTCTTCTTCGTCATCAGGTCGGCAATAGAAGTACCCAAATCAGAGGAAGATTCTTCAACAATTGAAGAAGATGCTGGAGCCTGCTCAAGATCAGTCACCAAAGGAGGAGCAAGAGGGCAAGCAATAAAATAGGAAGTGGTGTTCTTATATCTCAGCAAATAGGAAGCAAACCTCACGTGTTCCCCAGCTATTGCTTGATGCAAACCCCAGATAAATTTTGAATCTTTTATATTAATATCACTCTCTTTTGGGGATTTTCTCTTGCTATCAACTGTAACATAAAAAATAAATGCCAGTGACACATTTTATCAAACAAAAACAGAGTTAATTTGAAACATAGAACAACCCGTCCTATTGCCATAAAGTGGACATCTGGGACCTTGGTACACGTCTTTCCCCTTTAGTGGGGGATGTTTCCAATTTTTCATCACAACCCCGTGTTCAAAATAATCCTTATTAGCATCAGGGAGATTGACCAGTAGAGCTCTGTTAGAAAACCTAGTTTTTAACTAAAAGGTGGTGTCGTTGGTGACCTATTTATAACAGTACATAATTTCAGGAATCCCTATACGAGTTCCATAGATTTCATTCAATCTATGTACACCATTAACTACCCTCCATGTATTTGGAACTACTCTTGCAGGAACAATACCAAAATATTGGTAAAATTCCAAACACAGGAAATTAGGCGTGAAAGAAAAACCACATTCGGCCATAAAAATAGAAGGAAACCAATGTCCTTCGGCTAGAGAAAATAAATCAGAAGGGCAAGAAGGTTCTTCCAGAATAACCCAAGAAGGAATCCCAAAATTAGCCCTAAACTTATCCAAAGATTCGATAAGGTAAACTATGATGGCAAAAACAAAGAAAGAAGAAGGAAGAAGAAGTTCTTACAGAAAATTAAGAAATCCGCTAAGGCAGATGACAGAGAAGATGATCGTAAGAAGAAAAGCGAGAAGACAAAGAGTTTGGGAATCTAGATGGCAAAAGGTAGAAGACAATCTGCTTTTACCGCCTTTATATACGCTGCTTTGGAAAACGAGAAAAATAATGATCACAGATGACAACGATTGCGTTTTCGGTGGCTAATAAAGGAAAAAGATGCAAGTACCCAGTCGTTCGCCAAAAATTCGAAATATTTACAAGTTTTCCACTTCGCGCTCAAAACTATTATGCTAAGAGGAAAATTTCACAAGTGTTGAAGGTCTGTAAATAAACAGAACATGGAAAATATTCCCGAGCAGCTTTGGGGTATAATATTCCACACTCTCGCGTCCAACCTCAACTATGAAACATTGGGGGCTTCTGTTAATACAAAAATTAGTCAGCTGACGTGGACCAGTCATGATAAGACACGTGTCATCCAACATGGCATAAATATATGTACCGAGCAACTTAAATCACCGAGCTACTCAACATATCGAGCTACTCCGTATACCGAGCAACTAGCTGGGAGGACTAAACGACCAAGACAGATTCAATGAATATTATTACCATTTACAGATGTATATGCCCATTTAATGACAACATATTTTCTATTCATACTGATAGCCGAAGGGCTATAAATACATTGTAATACCCTTATGGTAGGGTAAGCTATCATAAGCGAACATAATCAAGATTAAGGAAAAACACCCAGTAATACAAGACAGTGGACGTAGGTCATTTCATTAAGGCCAAACCACTTTAAAAATCCATTGTCTTATTTCTTTATTCATATTTATCTGTGATTAATTAATTAGATCAAGTCTAGCTTTTTACATCAACACCTCTCAAACCCTAATAATGAATAATAATTATTAAAACCTTTTTTTTCACACCTTTATATACAAGTACGAAGGGTGGGTTTGGGCCAAATTTGATTTCTTGAGAGTATGGACCTAACAACTTGGGTATATAGACTACACCAAAATTCCAAGGCAAATAATTAAATTAGATCCAAATAAATAGTAAAAAAGTTCTAAATCAAATTTATCGTGATTTATTTCCTCTATTTATTTAAGAATAATTAATTCCACTAGATAACTATGATTGTCCAATTGTCTTATTTGCAAAGTCGATAATGGTGCATAATATGATTCCCCTCGTTAAACTTCACATACCCACTTGGTAAAATCTATTATTCATTAATTAACTATAACCAACATCTAATAAATTCCTTGATTCTCATAATTAACTTATTTTTCTACTCTACCGAATTGTGCATAATTCACTGATCAAGTTTATCGATGGAAAAAAATCTTATAAGTCTATCAAGGGAGTATCGTAATCCAAGGTATCTCCAAAAGAGAATTCCTTCCAATTAAGAACTCACGTCTACCTACATAGCCGTCACCAAATATGTGGGGATCATTTGATATAATCTAAGATTGAATCTCACCCATAGCAATCAAACAAACAATTACATAAGCATTATAATCCTTATAATTATTAGGATTATGAATCTATGCACCCTTTCGAATGGTATAAGATAGCTTGAGTTTAATCAAAACATCCCTTAGACTCAAATCTCACGGGTGGTGATAACAAGGGAAAATCGGGTGTTCATGTTACTACGCTTATTGTTATTTTCGGCTCCCTCGACTATACAAAAACCTATACATTAACTACACTCTATAGGAACTACTACTTTGAATACAAGTTTAAAAGGTGATTGCTTTACAAAATATTAACAATTAGGCATGTATTGAAACTACGATTGACAAAAAGGTGTAAAAACTATAGATTGAGAATAATATTCCTTATTCCGGATTAATTAGTATAAATGGTTACATGTAAAGACAAGTTTATTAAGATTAAATATCACTTTATCAATTAATCAAATCTAGAGTTGTCAACCCTCAAATTCTCAGGGAAGCCTACTATGATATTAACATCAACAAATATCCCAAAAATTATGAATGCAAGGTTGTAAATACGGCGAATACATGATGTCAACTGTTAAATATCCTAGGCATAAAATTAAAAAACACCCTAACCCGTTTAAACTAGTCTATTACATCACCAAAGTAAAGCAACCATCTAATCCAAGGTGAGTTCAATCAATCTCAAACTAAACTAACTTAGCTAGAAAGCATATTAAAGCATGTAATTAAAAAAGAAAGAAATAATTTATGACAACTAATTAACAATGCTTGAAAATAATAATGGAAACTTATATTAATGGGGAAGAAGATGAATAATATACCTATATACACACAATGGGATAAACCCTAGGAGAGAAGGTAGAGCTCCAAAACCAAACAAAACTCTAATCAAACTAATCATAAAATGAAGATCTAAAATGAAATAAACTACACTTACTATTCATCCCATCTTCACAATGAATAAGAGAATGGAGAACTTTGTCAGACCAATCTTCAAAAAGTCCGAACTCAGTAATTATAGTGACGTCCGAAGGAGGCCTAAACAAGTTCATTGAAGAAGGTGGATTATCATACTCAGCTTCAATCACATAATATTCATCCAGAATGGGTGGAGGTGTAATAACATAATATGGAGCTACAAAAAGGTCAATAAAGCAGTCTATATCCCAGTTTCCTCAGTAATCGGCATCATCAATTGAAAAATAATCAAAAAGGTAACAACAATAACCCAAGGGTCATATGTAATGTGACTAGTAGTTGATTGCTGAGAATAAGAAGATCCAACCTCCCAAATGCTCATTTGAGCATCATTATCATCTCTAATATGTGCCATTTTTATGAAATGAGGTGATGGGATTGAAAAAGGAGGGAGTTCAGATTAGAAGCCAAGAAATGTGAAGCTTTAATGATGGAAATATTTTCACCGCCAAAATGCCTATTAAAGGTCATCAATAACATTAGTGTAATGACTACCTAATGCCAATTCTAAGATACGATAAATTACTTTGGGTCATCAAAATACATGTCAAATAACGTGAAAAATGATGTGAGAAGTATTAGCAATCTACTAGTAAATTCTTTCCAAAAATTTATTAGCGCGAAGGTATGTCTACGCCTTATAATTTCCAGCCAATGAGGCATTGAAACATGGACATATGAATCGATCATTACAGCTAGGCAATACAAAATGCAAATACACGAGATTAATACAAGTGACTTAATAAGGTGATGGCATGTGTTACGCTCAAAACATGGTGTAATCTCGCATAATTACATTGGGGCATAATAACACCAAGGCAAGAATATCTAAAACATATAACTGTCCAGAAGTTAGAATGATAGTTACAAGGCAAATACACCTATAAATAAGAGACTCAAGGACAATCATAAAAGGAGTCTCAAGCCACAAAACTATTTATACTCATTTAAGTATTTCATTTCTTTTCTTTTATTTTCAGTTTTTGTAGCACAATTTTAGCCTTTAATCATTTAAATTATTTTTCAAAGTAATTTATAAGATAGATTGCAGCCCTCTTTTAGTCTAATATAATTTATCTTTGCCTTATTTGATTGTCTTTGTGTTCCTTAGTAACTTCTTTACATTTCTTTGTTTAAATTACTTGACTTCCATTAGTTTTAAACTATTTTTCAGTCTTTAGTATTAAATTACTTTATTACATTGTTTTACTTACTTCGAACCCCGTTTTACCTTTAGTGTTCCATTTTTCAACTCTTCTTTAATTCTAATTTAATTTATTTATAAATTAATTGATACTCACTAGAAAGTCTTCTTAATTGAAGTATCGAACGGTTCACAAATCACCTGATTATCGTAGGGTAAGATAATCAATCAATTGGAAGGACTATAACCGTGTCTATCACACTCGCACATAATAAAAAATACAAAATCCAACAAAGCCAATAACATATATATTGTTGAACCGCTAAACATCATGTTTCTTGTATTAATATGTATCATGCAATTGATTATATATTGTTTTGATCATGTCTGTGGGCTATAGTGTATGAAAGATCTAATAACCTGAATTTTCATGGATTATTTGAGCATCAGATGTTATGAGAAGTCATATGCATTTTATGATTTGATTGTGCAATGATGAATTTTCGTGGATTAAAGTGATAATTTCTTGATTAGTTTGTAATGATTATTAAAGTTATGTTAAAAAATTTAGAGAATTATATAAAGGTTTAATTTTAATGAGTTTGTTGATAAGCAAGTTCTACAATTAATTCAGTTGGCGTAATTAGTTATTTCTGAAAATTGGAGTTATCGTAACATTTATCGTAAGTATTGTGATTGTAATTTTAAATCGTTAAGAAATAAAATAGCGATATAATTTATTTGAGGAAATTAATTGAGGAATTATAAAGGAACTATAATTAGTAAACGTACTTATATCTTTACATAGAGGAACAATGGGCGCGACTAATGATTAGCTAGAGCAGCTGTCTAGGGCCACTATGGCGGTTAGCGAGAGTCGTTTGTGCAACAACGTGGAACAAAATCGCTATAGCGGTTGCTCAATCGCTGTTGCGGTCTGAGGCCGCTATTGTGAGCAATATTGTAGCTCCATGGTGGTGTGGAGCAGGTAAGATCATATTAGGGCTTGATAATTCGAAATGTGGAAAATACAACCCATTATTAAACCAAAACGTGTCCATGCAAGGACAGTGTACTATTCCCTTTCATGTTTAAATAAGAGGAGTAAGATCTTGGGGGAAGAGGTACCCGACCTATCCCAGAAAGAAAGAGAAATAAGACTTTTTCTCCAATAAGTTCCTTCTTCAGCATAAATGTAAATAATAAATGAGTGATTTTGAGGTGTTTTGGGGATAATTATGATGGAGTTCTTAAATAGAAGCACACAATAATTATTTGGAGTATTTATCCAAGCAAATAGTGCTTGACAACCCTTTGGATCCACCTTTTGAGGTGGGGATTGCTTCTCCACACCAATCTTTCTTCATATTTGGTTTGCAAGTAGGTAGGGGTGTTGTTTCATTTCAGATCTAAATGTGTTTAAGAAGGAATTTATATAGTTTCATGCCTGTATGAATATATTAATGAATGTCGGTAGTTTTTGGCAAGCATTACACATATAAAAGGATTTATGTGTAAATTATATACATATATTGGGGGGGGGGGGGGTTAATTATTTTATAGATTTGGTTAATTGGTATTATTTTTTATAAAAAAATGGAAATTTGAAATTAAGGGTCGTTTAAATTATATTATGAAAATATTCTTTAACCCGAGACTTTTGATAAATTGTTATAGGGGTTAAAAAAATGTTATAAATTGTGTTTTCACACCAATAATTTTATAATATATTTTTAACCCAAACTTTCATAAAAATACAATTTGGGCTATATACTTGTAAAAAATGTGCTCTTTTGGAACTGGAAGTGTTTTTTTGGAAATATTTACGAATAACTCATGAACCTTGGAATAATTATAAAATAACCCCAAGATTTTTAAATATTGCGAAATAGAATTTTACAAAGTTTACAAAAGTGTCTCCAAACTTGTGATTTTGTAACTGTCCAAATACTTACATGTTATTTGGACATGAAATTATAAAAAAATTACAAAGCAACCCCAATATTTTAAAAATTACGATAATTTAACTTTAAAAAGGTATAAAAAGGGAACGATGCATTTTTGGGTAAATAACGGGGATAAAAATATAAGTATGCATACAATGTTTTACAATATTTGGCTCTTAGGCTGGGTATGAAACATTAAAGTGTAAAAGGAATATGCGTTTATATGAATAATAAATATGACGACAAGTCAGGTATCTTGTTGAAACAGGCGTCTGGACCATAAGGGAATGGACTTAATGAAAAATGATAGAATTTTCACATAATAGTTACGAGGATAAATTTAAGAAGGCCCCGAAACCCTGGGGTGAGACTTCGCTTTAGATTTAAAATAACTGACCAATAAAGTAATTGACTGCGATATTTATCATAAATGGTGCAAGCCCGTGAACATAGATGGAATTTGGTGAACTCCAGGGTATGAAACATTAAGTGTAAAAGGAATATGTGTTTATATGAATATAAAATATGACGATAAGTCAGGTATTTTGTTAAAACATGCTTCTGGACCATAAAAGAATGGACTTAATGAAAAATGATAGAATTTTCACATAATAGTTACGAGGATAAATTTAAGAAGGCTCCGGAATTCTAGGGTGGGACTTTGATTTAGATCTAAAATAACTGACCAATAAAGTTATTGACCGTGATATTTATGATAAATGGTGCAAGCCGGTGAACATAATGGAATTTGGTGAATTCTAGGGTAAATGGTAATCATGACAAACATAATGGATGAAGTAAAGTCCTAAAAAGCTAATCGATTAATATATGATTGCTGAGTTGGTATTCCAAGTTTATATAACCCAGTCCCGAGTCATGTTAATTACAAAAATAAAGGGAATCGAATAACCCCGAAATGTGAGATGAAGTAATAAATTTAGCATTTGTAAATTAAATGAATAAAAGGGTTACGATTGGGTAGGGTACAACTCAGGTTTTACATGGGTATACGTGGATAATTTGATATGGTTTTAAAGGACGAAAAATAATAATACTTGCGTGTGTGAGTACCCCGTCGTAAGGTACAATCCCAAACTTGACAAATATTTGAATAGAAATTTATTCTCAAATACTGGGGGGGGGGGGGGGGGGTGTTGAAATGCTATCATTAAGAAACACCGGATGTGTGTTAATTCAAAGTTCAAATTTATACTAATAAAAGAAAAAATTGATTAGTTAAATATAATCAAGGGAATGTGGTTTCCTAGACTAATTGTGTGAGTTAATGGAATAAATGACTATTTTTTAATATAAGACGGGAATTTTGAAAAAACCAAGGCTAATGGTACTTAACATGATTTAAAGATGATGTTTTAAAGTAAAACATGACTAATGCATATATGGTTTAGTAATTGTATGTAGAATTGGGATATAATTAAATTTTTTATAGTATTACATTTGTTTCATTTCCCATTCGTTTCTATATTATATTATGTTAAGAACCCCTATTAGGCATTGACTCACCCCATTCCCATTTGTTGCGTTGGGTTAGATGATATTTCATCTTTTGTGAGAGTTTTATAGGTAAGTAATTGTTTATTCTTATGCTAGTAACTCTGATCACTTGAACCCTAGGGGGTTGTCTAATGGATTCCACACTTGTCATTATTATGCTTATATGCCTTGAAAACAAAATTGTATGTTTGTTTGCTAATTTTAATCAATTAAAATGAATTATAAATATTATTTAGGTTGTTTCACATTACTTCACGCTTAACGTAGCTATTCCACATTGGGTTTACCCATGGGTAATCCCAAACTATGAGTCAGGGTGTTACAAAAGATGTTTAAAGGCCATCATTACTAACGTACGATTTTATGAACTGTGACATTAAAACTGTGATTTATGTGTTTTTATTATGAAAAAAGAGATAAGTTTAAATTTTAAAAATCCATTCCATATCCACCTTTCATCTTTTACATCGTGTTGTTTTGTTCGATTGAATTTTGACTCGACTGCGAAGCGGTGAACTAAGTATTCATTTTGAGATCACTATGATTTTATGTTTTGTCATTAAATACCAAAGAATTATATTATTGAATTTTTTTTATTTGTTATTTAAAAATGATATGAATATTTCATATTCTATTATCACATCATTTTTTAGTTCATATATATGATATATTAAAAAAATTACAATTATAAGAGATATGTTCGGTAAGTGACATTTAATGGTTCAATGTAACGCGTATAATGACATAATAATCATAAGTGTAATGGTGGGTAGTCATATAGGTGATCATGTGAGTGTATATGGCAATAGATTTCGTTAGTTTGACGTGCCTATATATCCTTAATAACATGTTCATTGACATCTCATTAACATAATTTTTTTTAGAATGAGTGGAAAATCCATTTAACTCTATTATATTTAAAGTTTATAAATGATGCAAAAGTTGAGTACATTATCATCAAAGACTAACTTGGTATAGTTAATAAAATAAATGTGATGTTTAAATGCATTCCCGACTACTTTAAAGTTGGTAAAATATGAGGATAAATCTATATAAATGATCAAGCGATTCAGAAGTGAGAGATTTATTGACTACTTTGAAGATAGTATAATTAAATTATGATTTCATTGATGACTTATTATGTAACCCCCCATGTTTTTATTAATTAATTTTAATTAATTAATTGGAATGTGCGAGAAAAATAAAATTTTGAATATAATAATTTTTATTGGCTAAATATGTCTGTTATGATTTTAAAAGAATAAAACTTAAAGCGGAATTGAAATCGGAGTTAAAACGGATTTTATATGAAGTTTTAAATATTTGTCCCTTATATTTTTTAAGCAAAACTGTCAGTTTTTCTGGGCCATAGATCGATTGACGCCTGGGCATTGATAGATCGATGCCTTCAGAAAACATGCGTTGCGAATTGTTTTTAATTAGACTTTGTGTAGGATTAGGACTCCTAATCACTATATAACCTTATAATTCGTAGGGCGATTTCTCATAATCACTTTTTCTCCAGTTTCTCACCAGAGAACACTTCCAAATATTTTTCCTCTCACTCATAATCATCAACCTTCTTCATAATCAAGTTTTTGTCACAAGTTTTGGGCGGCTTAATTGGGGCTTAATCAAAATTGATTCAAGAAGACTTCTTTGCTAATTTTTCGAAAGGAATCCAGATTTCTAATTAGATTTTCAACACAATCTTCACAGGCATGAATACTCTATTCTTTTCCTTTAGTATTATACGTTTTAAGTGTCGCCTAAACACTTAATTACATGTTTTCTTAAAAATAATTAATAACTTAATTAAAAAAAGTGGACACAAACTATGGGGCTATTTTTATCAAATCTTTTAATCTGAATAATATTCATAACTCTTTGGGTACGTAGGATTCATGAGTGATTTTGGGTTTTATTAATGTAGGTTGCATGTAGAAAAACCCTAGTTTTGAAATAAATGAATTTGGGGGGCGTATAACTCATGTAATTTGTGTTGAAACAATAAAATTAGAATTTTGATGTTTTAAATGATGAAATAGCGGTATATTTAATTTAAATAATTAAATAATATTAATTGGATGTTTATGACGAGGTGATAATTAAGTTAAGATTTAACTGAATTGGACTATCATGTGTAGTTTTATACGCTGATTAATTATGCTTGTTTGTGTGACTTGTGGTATTATTAAATATCATTGTGACGACGGGTTGTGGGGTATTATTGCTCTCCCTATATTATAGGATGCCTTCTAGGTATGGGACTAGTGAGGGTAGATTATCGCGTTTTTATCATCTTGGGGGTGGGCTGATTTTTTATACTTTATCGTCGTTATGCTAGCCTAGGCATGAGACTAGGTCGAGATTTAAGTTAAAAATTCATCATATACATAGGGTAGGACGTATTGATAACTTGAGGACCCTTAAGTATGGGACTAAGGGGTATTTTGAGAATCTCACATCGATTAAAAGGGTGGGGTAATTTATAAATTGTGAAATTGAGAATTAATGCCTAAGATAAAAACATGTATTAAAATTTGTGGCCACATAATGTATCCGGGCCGACAGTTTAAACGGGTCAGAGCGTGATTGACAAGGGAAAGTGTGACACTTTTAATAAAAAGTGAGAACAATAATAAAAATTGGTTAATTTAATAAATTAACATCGTGGGACTTGAGAATTTTAAAATCATATTGATGTGCCTTTCAAATGGGAATTCCTACGGGTAGTTAGTTATTTATATTTATCGCGTTTAATTATCCCGTTTAATTTAAAATATTTTATTGTGATATTTATTGCGTATAATGCTACTGTCTAGATTCAAGGATCCTATTTGAGGGGAGTAGTGTGTATTCTTGCTCAGGGCTTTGGCTCCGACCCATGCGTTGACTAATCCTTTTCAGGTTTAGAATTGGAGAAGCTACATAAGTTTATCGGAATTATCATTTGGAGGTGCAGCTGGAGTTATTCATTTTATGGCATAGTTTAGTTAGACTTTAGTTTTCAGTCGTATTTAATTATGAGACTTAATTTGAGTTTTATTGGACCATTCGATTCCAAAGTTGTTTAGAGGATTTCTTTTGGGTTTACTTCAGATTTTATTTAATCATTATTGGAGAATGGATTTTACGGTGTTAGCATGTGATGGATCTTTTATCGCTTAGTTGTTTATGATCATTCGAGATTGATTCAATTACTTATCTTGTGGACTGATTTATTTATGTCTCATATCTTTCTCCTGCTAAGAATGATATTTATTTAGATCACACCCGACATAGTTCGACGGCGGTGGCTGGCCACCCCGTCTGTCGAATTTTTCGGGGTGTAACTGATGGTATCAGAGTATTGTCTTAGGTCTCGTAGGTTATGAGTCCGTTTTAGCTTCCGCATTGCTTATCTTTGATTTTGTTTTGATGATGTGTACTCTTAGTCATTCCGAGTCTGATATTATTTTGTTCCTATCTTCATAGATGATGAACGAAAGGAGAGTTGGGAATAGGAGAGAGGAGTCTGTTTCTGGTCCCGCGGCTCAGGAAAGGCAGCGTCATATTACTTTGGAGGCCAAGGAGTTAGCAGCTATCATTCGTGAGGCCACGACGGTCGGTCTGGAGATGGAGAGATAGAGATGGGTGACTTTAGAGGCTCAGTAGCAGGGTACACCCGTCTCAGCTTGGGATAGGGTGAGAACCAGTTTTCTTAAGGGCAATCCTCCCACCTTTGGAAGGGGATCTGGCCCTACGATTGCTCACCAGTGGAGGAGAGATATGGAGAGGCATTTGAGGATGGTGGACTGCACGGATGTGCAGAAGTAGATATTAGCAACATTTAAGCTGACAGGGGATGCGATGCAATGGTGGGAGAGTGCCACCACATCAAAGGAGAGAGATCAGTTGGGTTATGCAGAGTTTCTGATAAAGTTTAACAATAAGTACTTTCCATATGCGATTAGGAACGCAAAGAAGAGAGAATTTATGGATTTGGAGAAAGGTTCAAAGTCGACTGTCGAGTATAAACAGGAGTTCACCAATTTATCAATGTTTGTACCAGAGGAGGTTAGCACTGAGATTAAGAAGATGGAGTGTTTCATTAAAGGATTGTCTTAGTCCATTAGGCAAATGGTGTTGGGGATTCCGGTATACACTACTTATGCTCAGGTGGTGGATGTCGCAATGTTGCTATGGCAAGAGAAGACCAGTTATCAAAAGAAGTTGGGAAATAGACAAGAGTCTAATGGACAGAGAGGTGAGAATAAAGGTCGCAATGATCAAACACGGAAGAAGCAGATGACCAATCAGGAACAACAAGGTCAAGGAGAGGAGCAAGTCAATACTAGGCGTTTCGTACCTTTTAAGGGTGAATGATTTGTGTGCGGAAAAGTAGGACATCCAGCGGCAAAGTGTTACAAGAGAGCGGGCCAACAAAACCAAGGAGAACCAGCCCAATAAGGTCAAGGTACGCAAGGACAACAAAATAAGGGCAAGGAGTTCAGGGGCAGCTAGGACTGAGGCCTCCAGTCTTAGCATCAGCTAGCGTTCAGGGAACGTCAGCCTCACCGGCAACGTCAGGTGCGCTCGGGGTGGTCACTGCACCAACCAATCTCAGTTATGGGATATGCTATGTACCTCAGGTTCAGTCGGAGCAGGATAGATTGCGTGGCTAGTGGCATATCGCGGTACGTAATACCTTTTTAGATACTTATATATATTATTTTATTGCTCGTGGGGTTGATGCGTGTAGAATTAGATGTATGGGCGCCTAATTGTGTTACTTTACAGTGTAGGCATACGTGAGTCTTATTTTATTTTGCGAGATTTACGCATTGATGAGTATGCTTCGTTTAATTTCGAGGAAGAAATTATTTGCTAGTGGGGAAGTATGTAACACCCCGTGTTTTTATTAATTAATTGGAATATTCGAGAAAAATAAATTTTTGAATATAATAATTTTTACTGACTAAATATGTTTGTTATGATTTTAGAAGAATAAAACTTCAAGCGAAATTGAAATCGGAGTTAAAACGGTTTTTATATGAATTTTTAAATATTTGTCCCTTATATTTTTTAAGCAAAATTGTCAGTTTTTCTGGGCCATAGATCGATCGACGCCTGGGCATCGATTGATCGATGCCTTCAGAAAACGTGCGTTGTGAATTGTTTTTAATTAGAGTTTGTGTCGGATTAGGACTCCTAATCACTATATAACCTTGTTAATCCGTAGGGGGACTTCTCATAATTACTTTTTCACCAGAGAACACTTCCAAATATTTTTTCTCTCACTCATAATCATCAACCTTCTTCATAATCAAGTTTTTGTCACAAGTTTTGGGAGGCTTAATTAAGGCTTAATCAAGATTGATTTAAGAACACTTCTTTGCTAATTTTTCGAAAGGAATCTAGATTTCTAATCAGATTTTCAACACAATCTTCACAGGCATGAATACTCTATTCTTTTCTTTTAGTATTATACGTTTTAAGTGTCGCCTAAACACTTAATTACATGTTTTCTTAAAAATAATTAGTAACTTAAATTGAAAAAGTGGACACAAACTATGGCGCTGTTTTTATCAAATCTTTTAATCTGAATAATATTCATAACCCTTTGGGTACGTAGGATTCATGAGTGATTTTGGGTTTTATTGATGTAGGTTGCATATAGAAAAATCTTAGTTTTGAAATAAATGGATTTGGGGGCGTATAACTCATGTAATTTGTGTTGAAATAATGAAATTAGAATTTAGATGTTTTAAATGATGAAATAGCGGTATATATAATTTAAATAATTAAATAAGATTAATTGGATGTTTATGACGAGGTGATAATTAAGTTAAGATTTAATTGAATTGGACTATCATATGTAGTTTTATACGTTGATTAATTATGCTTGTTTATGTGACTTGTGGTATTATTAAATATCATTGTGACGAAGGGTTGTGGGGGTATTATTGCTCTCCCTATATTTTAGGATGCCTTCTAGGTATGGGACTAGTGAGGGTAGATTATCGCGTTTTTATCATCTTGGGGATTGGCTAATTTTTTATACTTTATCGTCGTTACGCTAGCCTAGGCATGAGACTAGGTCGATATTTAAGTTAGAAATTTATCCTATACATAGGGTAGGACATATTGATAACTTGGGGACCTTAAGTATGGGACTAAGGGGTATTTTGAGGATCTCACATCGATTAAAAGGGTGGGGTAATTTATAAATTGTGAAATTGAGAATTAATGCCTAAGATAAAAACAGGTATTAAAATTTGTGGCGACATAATGTGTCGGGACCGACAGTTTAAACGGGTCAGAGGGCGATTTATGTCGTGTCGTGTGTGGAACCTTGTCATGTGTCGGCGCTGACAATTTAAATGGGTCAGAGGGCGATTGACAAGCAGAAGTGTGACACTTTTAATAAAAAGTGAGAACAATAATAAAAATTAGTTAATTTAATAAATTAACATCGTGGGACTTGAAAATTTGAAAATCATATTGGTGTGCCTTTTAAATGGAGATTCCTACGGGTAGGTAGTAATTTATATTTATCGCATTTAATTATCTCGTTTAATTTAAAATATTCTATTGTGATATTTATTGCGTATAATGCTACTGTCTGGATTTAAGGATCCTATTTGAGGGGAGTAATGTGTATTCTTGCTCAGGGCTTTGGCTCTGACCCATGCGTTGACTAATCTTTTTCAGGTTTAGAATTGGAGAAGCTGCATAAGTTTACCGGAGTTATCATTTGGAGGTGCAGCTGGAGTTATTCATTTTATGGCATAGTTTAGTTAGACTTTCGTTTTCAGTCGTATTTAATTATGAGACTTCATTTGAGTTTTATTGGGCCATTCGGTTCCAAAGTTGTTTATAGGATTTCTTTTGGGTTTACTTCAGATTTTATTTAATCATTATTGGAGAATGGATTTTACGGTGTTCGCGTGTGATGGATCTTTTATCGCTTAGTTGTTTATGACAATTTGAGATTGATTCAATTATTTATCTTATGGACTGCTTTATTTATGTCTCATATCTGTCTCATGCTAAGAATGGTATTTATTTAGATCACGCCCGACATAGTTCGGCGGCGGTGGCTAGCCACCCCGTCTGTCGGATTTTGCGGGGTGTGACATATTAAAGACAAATGTGTCTTAGAATGGAAAGATGGAAAGACTCAACAAGTAATGTATTCGAAGAACAACAAGTAACCTAACCATATACTCAAGTCAATGCCATTTTCAAGGTACATACATGTTTAAACAATTCCTAGGCACATATAATATGAGGGGAACAACTTGGGTTTAATGTTAAGAATTGTCACAAATTCCTGGTTAAGTCCATAAAACCATAAGAAATATAACACTAATCATCTAAGTGATTAAAGTAAACAAACATTTAAAATTTCTCAACTACATATTTCTTATAAGATAAAAAATATTGGTTAGATCACCTTTTGAAATTACATGTGTGTTGGGCCAAGTAAATATAACGTTGCATGATTTTACGTGTCAAAGTCATTTCATTTTATGCAAAAATAAATCATTTGATAGATTAAAGTTGTGAATAAACATAGCAAATAAAATATAATTTTAAATATAATTTCAGGTAAATGCCATCGACAACGTACTACCCCGTATTACATGATCGATCGTTGACAACGTAGTTGCATTTGACCCCCTTGCTTTCTACGAGTTCCTAAAAAATGTTTGATTTGTCCAACACATTCAAATCGTTGTTCGCACCCGACGTATCCCAAAAAATGCCAAAACCAGATGTCATAATTAATTACGACCTCGAGTATTATCACTAGTTTCTTGTGATCACCTCCGCGTGTTCCCTACCAAACCACCTCACTAGTTTCTTGTGATCACCTCACTAGCAAGTGTTGTACATCCTAGGACGTAGGTGTCATCGAGTATTGCGCCGAATATAGGATGTATACATTGCCACAAAATCTCTTAAGTGTCTTTATGGAAGTGGTCTCCACAATTCTCGCATACTAGTCATTTGAATCAACCGGGAATCCATATACGAGCATTCAGAGAGCTGCGATCATTTTCAGCTCACCAAACAACTCCATTCCTGCTCGAGTCTATATTCCTTAAGAAATAATCATGGTAAGAACTTATCCCGTAAAGAATACAGAGGAAAAACGAACGTCGCATGCATAATCAACACCCTATATATCGTTGTTTTATGCTAGTTCTGCATTAAAATCATCTTTCATTAATCGTCAATGCCCTCCTTCCTTATTTTTATCAATGACCCTCTGCCCTTGTATAAATCCTCAATCGTGCGAGCGCGTTTGTTGCGCAATGATCTCTAAAAGGCGCAAAAATGCATTTCGCTTCAATCGTAACATTTGTTACTTCGTAACAAATGAATTGATTGACGAAGAAAACATTGAAACTTGAAATTATTAAGCAAAATTGATGAAGGTGATGGTGTGCGAAATTGAATTTAAATGATATTTTATAGACGCTTCATGTAAAAAGCTAGTCGTTTATGGATGTTGATCTTGTGACAAGTGGAGTGGTGAGAATTAAGATTCTCAAATATTTTGGACCAAAATACTAAACTCAGGAGGCAAAAATAAAATCTTTCATTTTGAGAAAGTATATTTGTTGCACTAAGGGTAGGGGTGTGCACGGGTCGGTTCGGTTCGGTTTTGGACCACAATTCAAATCGAACCGATCGGTTCGATTTTGGAAAAAGTCAAATCGAAACCGAACCGATGATGGAAAAAACCACCGGCTTCGGTTCACATCGATTTCGGTTCAGTTCGGTTTTGACCGATTTCAGTTCTGGGCGATTTTTTTAGGCCGATTTTTGATTTTGGTCGATTTTTAAGATCGATTAATGATTTTTGGATATGAAAATAGAAATTATTTAAGGATTTTTAATATAAATATTAATGTCGGTTCGGTTCGGTTCGGTTTAAATCGTTTTTTTAGGTCTAAATCGCAAACCGAATCGACATGGTTGGTTTTTTAAATCCTCAAACCACAGATCGAACCGCGCTAAAAAAAATCGCCGGTTTCAGTTCGATTCGATTTGGTTTGGTTCGGTCGATTTTTTTGCACACCCCTAACTAAGAGCATGTGTAATGGTAGAGGTAGAATCCAAAAATTGTGTAAGTTTACAAATGGGACAGTGAGCAAATGGTATTCGGAGATTTTTAGTTATTTTCAAAATTTGGAGAATGATTATAAATTTTGTAAATCCTTTCTACGAACTTAATTTGTAAATAGCAATTCCAACAAACTTCTAAAGTTTCTACTAACAAATAGAATTCGTAACAAACTATATTTCGTAATATATATTAATATAAAATAAATAAATGTATTACATATGAACAAGTTTGTAAAAAAGAAAACTTCCTCTCACAAAAGGTAAGTCACTTATG
Source organism: Sambucus nigra (assembly GCA_949130495.1). Lineage (NCBI taxonomy): Eukaryota > Viridiplantae > Streptophyta > Magnoliopsida > Dipsacales > Adoxaceae > Sambucus > Sambucus nigra. The sequence goes on along the minus strand of OX422215.1, from coordinate 553,992,271 downwards.
CTAAGCGTGGAACTCGTTTAGTAATCAAATTTGAAGAAGGTAGGTTCGAAGTACATTACTTTTCAAATAGATAGTTTGACTATTTCTATAGATTAATGTGGTACACACGTTGTTAATTTTTGTATTATTTCAACATGAATACGTGAAACGTACAAACTTCAACTTGTGCAAATTTTGTCCGATCCCCAGAATCTAAGTCGTCTACAAATTCTAACTTTGTTTCCGACCCTTTCCCCTCATTTTCACGGTAATTGTCCTCCCAAAATCCCCCTCCAAACTACATAATACTAGGCAGCTCAAAACTCGAATACACAACAAACACAATGGAGATCTCTCTAATCCCCGATACAGTAACAGTAGCCGCAAATCACGGACTAGGGTTTGCCAAATCCCTTCTCAATCGTAACAAACATCTCTCTCTCTCCGACTCTTCATCGCCTGAAACCCTCCAAATCTTAGCCGTCATTTTCCCTGTAGACACCGTTGCACCACCACCTGTTAAATCCAAATTCAAAACCGCCCCTCGCAAACTCTCGAGAAAATCGAGGCGTACCAAACGAAGGTCTATGACCGGTGGTGGGCCCCAGGACGGTGGATTCTTTGGTGACGACGGCGATGGCCCCTTTGGCGGCGGCGGTGGTGGCAGTGGATGGAATTTTGGAGGCCGAAACTGGGATGATGATGATGATGGCTCCTCATCGGGTTCATTGGCCGATCCGGCTTTTGATTTTTTATATGAAATGATTTCTTGGATTGTTTTCTCCAATTGCTTGCATTTTGCATTTAAGAAGGTTGTCAGGATTGTGGCTGATGGAATTGGTGATCCCGCAAGAGAGAAGGTACCAGTTTGCTAAATTGGTTATGTTCCTTCCATCTCAATTTATTTAGGCTTATTTATGTCTTAAATCTGGCAATTCATTGTAAATAATGTATATATATTTTTAGCACTCGCCATCCTTTCATGATTTCTTTGTGCACATATGGAATACATTGGTTGTTTGGTTGGTTAGTTTAAATAAATTACGTGATTGCTTAGGTTGAGTTAATTGTATGTCGTGTAGGTAGGACAATGTTTCATGTGCCAATGGGTGCCAACTGTTGGTGCTTTTCTATTATAAATTTTACTTATATTAAAATGTACTGACAATAATAAATAAACAACTAATTGTATTACTACTGTCTATTGTTTAGACACCATACGTGATACATATCAAATGCTGAAATTTAGAAATAAGGGTGTATTTGATTGACATGAAATTTTTTCGATGGAAAATAGTTATTTTAACTCATGTTTCGCCTTTGTAGTACTTTGATTGCAAATACTTTATATAAGATCAACATTCATTCGCATAACAAGTGTTCCATCTCAAATCTCATATTTAGTGGAAAATATTTCTTATCCACCTACAAAAGAATTGGTTTCCATAGAAAATAAAAAAAGTTAGACCAAAAAGTCGTATATTTTTCCACTCATTTTTCAACTTCTCATCAAAATGAATTATTTTCTACGCATTTTTCATGTTTGCAATCAAATGCACCATAAGTATTTAATGAAAACATTAAGTAATGATTTCTAGTAATAGATAGTTCACGGGCACAAAATCCCAAATAGGAAATCATGAAGTGCGGAAAAAATCAGTGTTGTGAAAAAAGATCAAAATCCTACATCTTCAAGCGAAATAAGGGTGCGTTTGATTGCAAAGTTGGAAAATGAATTGAAAATAATTGATTTCCATGAAAAACTATTCTAGGGGTTGTTTAATTGCTTTTATTTTCCAACTGGAAAATTATGAATTTTTCAACTTTTGTTGTTTAATTAACGTTATTTTCCAACTAGAAAATAAGAGTCTCATGAGAACTATATACGCAAAAGTTCATTTTTTTGCAAAGTTTTAATTTAAAATTAAAAAAATAAATATCATTTAACTTTCAACATTTATAATCCCAAACACATATCATTAAAACAATAGTAATATAAACTCAACTTCTAACTCACTCAATTGAGCCTCAATTTTGCATCCATGCCACGATCGGAGCAATCACTTTCAATTCGTTATAAAGTATATGATGTTTCGTTGTCGCAAATCAGGTTTTTTTGGTTAAATCTCTCATTTATTTTCTTGTAGTGTTACTAAAGGGGTTATCTCCCATTTAACTTTCTTTTTTGTATTTACTAAATTTGTATTAAAAAGTATCATTATTCATTTATCCTTAAAGTGTATGATTATTTACATTATATATATCCTTAATTAGTAATAGGTACTATTATAACATTCACGAAGAATATATTACTAAATATATATTGATTTAGACAATGTTATGTATACTAAATGATGGTTCGGTATAAACAATTTGACGTAAACTACACGTTAAAAGGCTCTTAAAAATATCTAAACACCCACTTTAGAGAGGGAAATACTCTTTTCTATTTTAAAATTCAAGTCCTTTTCAAATGGTTACATGGGGGTATTTAAAGGGGAGGAGTAGCTTACGCTATAAGGTAAGACCCCAATTACAAAAATGCTGTTACTACTCCTTACCTCTAAATAATAAAGCAAAAGAAAGAAAAATACAATAACAAAATAAAAGAAATTAAAAATGACAAATAATCCCTAAAATAGGGATATTTCCATTACTCTCTCCCTCTTAAGACTAAGTTCGTCCTCGAGCATTCAAAGAAATATTTGGACTCGTAAGGAAAATCCAAAAAAATGACAAGAACCTGTGGGGGCCAAATTTTTTTTTTGAAAGTTGAGGAGCGCCCATTCCACAATTTCTCTTCTTCATTTCCCATGCCAACTCTAAAAAAATTCCATCCGGGCCAAAAACAATGTTGGTGGAAGAGGAGAAGTAGCCGGTTGGTGGATTGAAGATGGTCAGGGCTGAAAATAGGTGCTTACGGGTGGGGACTGAGTCGGGTTGGGCACGGGAGGGCCTTTGGGAAGGAAGAGGACCCAGAAAGCGAAAATGGGTTCGAGTAAGGGTCAGAAATTGGCGGGGGATGGTCTTGGGATGTTTTTGGAGCCGGTCAGTAGGTAGACTGGTCGGAGGGGGCTCGGGTTGGGTGGGTTTGGGCTTTCGGGTTGTGGACAGCAGCATGGGTGACTCCTTGGTCAGAAACGGATTTGGGTTGGGTAGGGGTATTTTTGGGTCTGGACTATGGTGAACAGGGTCGGGGCTATTTTTTTTTGGTCAGGGCAGTCATGGTAGGGTTGTTTGTTGGTTCGGAGGGCTGGGGAAGGGTCGTGGGGGTATGGCGGCAGGGGAGTGATGAGTTTAGGACATCGAGGTAGGTAGGGCTAGGATTTTGATGGCTGCCAGCATTAGGGGGCTAGGGTAGGGTTGGGGAATGGCGGTGCTAGGATTTTGAAACTTGGAGAATTGTTGCATTACGACTTCGAATAGTTCTTGTTCTTTTCGTGCCATTTCTTCCAATTCTTGTTTCCACTCTAAAAAAATGTGTGGATCTCTTTGGAGCCATTGAATGTAGTGTACGAATTTGATAAAAATACACCGATACACCAAATGCCAATGTGGAGCGACACCCGCTCTGAGACCAATTTGATGTGAACTAAACGTCAAAAGACTCCTAAAATATCTAAACACACACTTTAGTGAGAGAAATATTCTTTTCTATTTCAAAATTCAAGTCTTCCTCAAATGAAGCTTACATAAGGGTATTTAAAGGGCAGGTGCTAAGGTCCTAATTACAAAAATGCCATTACTACTTCCCTTACCTCTAAATAATAAAGCAAAAGAAAGAAAAATACAATAACAAAATAAAAGAAAATAAAAATGACAAATAATCCCTAAAATACGACCCATTTCCATCACAGTTAGACAATATTATGCATACTAAATGGTGATTTTGTACTTGTCTAATTGAGCCATATTATTATTCTTATTTTTCTAAACTTTTTTGTACTTTTTTCAAAATTTTTTGAGTTCTCTATCGCCCGAGACCGAGACCGATGCGTATCGCTCGAAATCGAGACCGATACGTATCAAAAATTAAGCGTCCGAGTCATAGACCGATACCACGACTTTGAACCATGATATGATGACTCCTGCCCAAGCTTGTCAATTGCCTCATTTTCATCGCCTATGCCCACCTCAATATTTTCACTGGTATAACTTGCATTAATTAGGGGAAAGTCATTTTTTGATACGCCCCAATCACCCGTGGCAATGTCGTTACAAAAAATGATACCCAAATCATGGTAGTGAAGACACACTTCCCCCTTTAACTTCGCTGCATCAGGTTAATCCTAAATACAAAATATATAAAAATAAATAAATAACTGAATTTCATTGAGCTAAAAAATATTTAAAATTAATAATTGTAATCTTATAAAAAAATTGTTGTTACCTTAATGTATTCTTCTCAAATATTGAGATCCGCTGTCATCCGTTCACCTTTGGCATCCCACCGAAAACCGCTAATCTTGAATAGCTCACGGAGATTCGTATAATCTTTTTTTAAAGTCTTCAAACGTCCTCTTACATTCTCCTCAACAACTACACCGGATCCATAATATATGTGCTCAACCACCTTTAAAATATGAGCTGTTGTGAATCCATTGTCCACTCGTTTTGTCCCGGCTAGCACTTGTTCAATAAGCGTGTTTACTAACTACTCATCCATCTCATGAGTCCAGCGAACTCGTTTTGTCTCGACTACCACTTGCGTTACCATTGCCCTAAATGTACCCACAACCTAATTGTTGTTTGATCTTCTTGCTATTTCGTAGTATGCTTGAAAACTAGGCCTGTCAGTTGAGCCGACCGGGCCCGAAGCCCGCACACTCGGCCCGCTAAATTTGGGCAGTGCTTTTATTGAGTTTGGGCCGAGATATTAAGCCCGAATTCAATTTGAGCCGAGCGCTAGCGAAGCACTTTCAAGCCCGAACTAGGCTCGGCCTGAAATAATATATATAAATATATATTCATATATATATTTTCTTGTTGAAATATATTTTTTAAGTGCTGAGATATGAATTTTTAATGATGGAATCAATATTTTACTGCTGAAATGTGAATTTTATTGCTGAAACATGAATATTTATTATTAAAATAAATAAATATGTATTGGAATATATGAATATTTATTATTAAAATAAATAAATACGTATTGAAATATTCAATTCGGCCCTGCTCAAATTGAGACCGAAGCTCGTTATACTTTGTGAGCTGAGCTTGAGCCAAGCACTCTCAGGTTCGTTCGGTCCGAGCTTGAGCCTGAGCCTGAGCCTGAGCCAAGTAAATCAAAATTGGGCCGAGCCCGATCAACCCCAAGCTCGGCTCATAGAGCCCGATTGACAGGCCTATTGAAAACACAAACAACATTTAAAATAAGTTATAACTTATATCAACACAAACATGTTTGAAAAAATGTGATAGTAATACCAATCCAAATATTGTTTTCCAAAATACAAATCGCCTTTAAATTAGTCACACAAATTATAAACCAAAGGGTTAACCAATGATAATATTTGGTAATTATTAAACTGTAAATCTGTTTAATCAAATACAAGCAAAAAAATGCAATAATCTGAATTATAAAAATAATTACAAAGTTATCACTGAATTTTGTAAAACACAATAATCTGAATTACAGAAATTTTTACAGAGTTATCACTGATTTATAAAAAAATGCAATAATCTGATCAAGAAAACCTTTTGTTTCATCTATCACTCTGTAAATGAAGAATTAATTACTTTGGTTCCCTTAGATGAATACAACCATTGAATTCTTTTATATTACTGTAGCTTTGTTATCATATAAGTTTCCAAGAACAAGAGCATCGGGAGGAATTTTTTGACCCAAGGATAACAAGTTGCAACTACAAAAACATTCTTATCAGGACAATCTTGGGGCTTAGCGGGAAGCATGTACCTTGAAATGAAAGAATTCAGAAAAACAGCTAAATGAGTAGGATCATTAGGATCCACCCTTTTGGCATATGCCTTGAGAGTTTAGAGGCTCGGTTTATGCTCTCATCTTTCTTCTCTTTATCCTTGAAATAATATTCTTGCCAAATACCATACCCAGGCCCAAACCCTTCACACTCCCTTTCTAAAGGGTACTTATAGGAAGTGCATGGTTCTAAATCTTGGTCTCGGTTCCCATACGGGACGCTCGATTATCGGTGGCGGTATTGGGCGATACACAACGATACACTATTTAAAGAGCTATTTTTTTTAAAATATAGAAAGTTCAAAAAAAATATTAAAGAAAAGGGATTATCAACGTGGACCAATTAAAAAAGTTCAAAACCATGATATAATGTGCAAAACATTGAGTAATTGATTTTACATATGCTTGTCGGACTGCTCGACTTTAATTCTCCGTAATAAATCAATAATAAGTTAGTAAAATAAACGAATGACATAGAGAAGTTCATAAAGAAGTTTTATAGAAGTTAAATTGAAGTGATTACATTATTTTCATAATTTTCATTTCCTTTGGTTGTGATCGTGGTAAGGATGTGAATATGGTTAATTTCCTAAGATTTTTTTTGAAAAATATTCTATCTTAGAGGGTTGGGACGACTGACTTGATTACCCATAATTTGGAAAATGTAGTCGACGATAATAGTATGCAAAACTTCTTTACTTAATACTATCAGTTAAAGATCCACCATAATACGTTCCTTCATTATATTTATAGTAACCACCACCAGTTGTCCATTGTGTTCTCTCTAATGGTCATAATATCTACCAATACGCAGTAGATCTCGAAAGTTGTGCAGGACCATAACTATTAGTGCCAATCCTAGTCCCAGTCATTACCGTATCCATGATCTGTCACTAAGCCTAATGTAGGACTGTCAACGGGTTGGAGCCGAGTCGGGTTTAGAGAGATCTAGATCCGTGTAATCGGGTTTTCATCGGGTTCGGGTTCGGGTCCGGGTTCGAGTCTTCATCAGGTCTACAATATTGGATCCAGACTCGGATCCGTTCGGGTCTCGGGTTCGGGTCCGGCTCTGGCCAAATATATACATTTATTTTATATTTATTTTATATTTTCCCCCTTCTTTATTTTTTAATCTTAAATTAAAATATTTTGTAAGGTATTATAGAATATTATTAGTATAAATAAAACATATATTATTTATATTTATTAGATACATAAATTTATATTTTTATTACATGTTATATTGATAAGATATAGTTATAAATATATATAAATTTATAGTATATGTATATATATTTAAAAAATAATAATGTACAATCCGAGTCAGGGCTTCAGGTCTGAGTCTTGTATAAGATCCAGACCCTACCCGTTTAATAAACGGGTCTTCGTGCCTCGGGTCCAAAAAAATATGCTCAGACCCTATTATACGGGTCGGATCCGGGTCCAGACCCGACCCATTGACAGGCCTAGCCTAATGTACATAATTATGCCAATCCTAGTCCCAGTCAATATCGTATCCATGATCTGTCACTAAGCCTAATGTACATAATTGTTTCTCAAGACATGGGGATTATATCTGGGGATTATATCTGCGCGAATACTCTTCATTCCTTGGGGATCTCGTCAAGTTATTTGTCAGTAATTCTTGGAAGATACCCATGATTTGTGTCTTGCATGGCCTAATTATTTTCATCTCCTTATGCCCATATCATACCACCACCATATTGGGTACCAACATTGTAAGCTCTACTCCTTCGTTGGCTACCACCCCCCTTCGTTGGCTACCACCATTACCCTTTTGACTACCACCACCAACTTTCTTACGTCCACTCGTCACTACTAGGGAATCGCCTCACTCTCAACAAAACAATTTACTTTAAATAAAAAAATATTAGTGCAAAACAATAGGGTCAATTTTAATTATTTGTACAATTAGCCGTGACTAAAATGAAAAAAAACAAGTTTTTAAGATTTTTTTACAACAAATTTTTAATAATTATTAATTATTTGTACAAAACAACAATTATCAAATAGTCGTGGCTTTTAAACATATACGTAGAGAGTCTGGGCGAGTTCAAAGTGGAGTGCGAAGAGAGAGCTCCGACCACTGATGATTAAAAGCTTTAGCGATAAATCGGCAAGATATCTACCTATTCTTCAAAATTCTTAATTCTTCTCTAGGATTCTTATCGTGGCCTTACTGGGTATAATATGGGTAAAGGGGAGAAATGGGAAAAAGCTATGAAGCAGGACACATGTACGGGTGTGGTGTCCGACACGACACGACACAGCAGAGACTCGACAACAAATAAAAATATTTTTAGAATTATACATATATATATATATATATATGTATGTATATATATATATATATATATATATATATATACAGAGAGAGAGAGAGAGAGAGAGAGAGAGAGAGAGGCGGATCCTATAAAGTACGTCGTTTTGCTTTAACATGAGCATGCTTTTTTTCTTCATTTAATGCAAAACGACGTTGTTTTGGAGGAGTTGATTTTAAAGTCCACTATTTGAGTCCACATCAACTCGTCCAAAACAACGTCGTTTTGCATTAAATGAAGGAAAAAACCATGCTCATGTTAAAGCAAAACGATGTACTTTATAGGATCCGTCTCTCTCTCTCTCTTTATATATATATACATATTAATATAAAATCTATTTTGCACTTAAAAAAAGCCTTAGTTGTCAATCTAATTTATCAAAATTAACATGGTTAAATATATCATAATAACAGTTAAAACTATAAATCAAAAGTATGCATTGAAACCGAGACAAAGACTAAATTCATTCATTTTAACTTTTCTTATTATGCATGAAATCTGAAAAGATTTATTTTTTCACGAGGAACTAAGATTTATTGAAGTTAATTAGTTTTTGGCGCCCAGTCGTGTCCGAGAAATGTCTTAGTTGTGTCCGTGAAGTGTCCACCTTTTTTAAAATGTCAAATAAGTCCGACACGCCACGTGAAGTGTCAGACACGTGTCCGCAAAGTGTCGTACGCGTGTTGGAGAGTCTGAAGTGTCCGACACGGGTACGTCACTTCCGGAGAAGTGTCCGTGCTTCATAGGGTAAAAGTGAGAGTCGTATATGTAAAAAGGGGTTGGTTATACAGTTATTATTTTATTTGGTCATCTTACTCACTAAGTTTGAATTAACATTTTTTGTTCATAAGTTTATTATATAACTAGGGACTCAATCAATATATAATAAATAATATTTCATGTCAAACTTAGTTATTGAGTAAAATGACCAATATATTGATTGATTGCCTAGTTGTATAACAAAAGTACTCCCTTTAAGTCATATTTGAACTTGTACCTAATTTTACCTTATAATGCCAGTTTTTCAATTGTTTTGAAACTTTTATATTACCTTATAAATTTCACCTTATATTACCTTATAAATTTTTGGCTCTGTCCCTGCTTGCGATACCGAGGAGAGTTTTTTTTTCATTAATGCTGGCCCTGTCGAGGCTGAAGAGCAAGAAACATACTTTTTCTACTTCTCTTGCTGGACAAGATCTATTGGATTCAAGATCAAACTAGAGTTCAAGTTATCATCTACCTCTATGCAAGGCCAAGATTTCATTGAACTTAGCTCGCCCAGGAGTACTTTCGGAGTGTTGACCGCCGATATCGAGTTGACTCGGTCGAGATTTTGAATCATGAGAAAGCGTATTCCATGTTTGAAGCATTCTCATTATGCTGTTCTCCTTTTTTGAGAGAGTCACGAGAAATGATTACTCCCCCTAATGTAAACTCCCTCCCACCACATATGAAGGTGTGAGTGTCAACCGACCATCTAAAAAAAATACAAAAAACATCATTCTTTTGAGGCAACTTAAGTCTTAAAGTTCATTTACCCAATTCTCGAGAGTCGAGACCATCCTTTCTCAAGTCCGTCGATACTCAAGCTTGGACATAATATGTTTCACCCACAAGACACAACCCCCAGTCTAAGCAACCGTGGCCACTAAAAATCTCCTCGAGTAATGCAAATTGATACAAGGCTTAAGACATGGACCTCTCGGAAGAGCTAAGCAAGTCGATGAGGTCAACTTTAAAAACTTATGAAAGGTATCCTCATTCATGAGAGAGCAAGAGTATACCAGAAGGAAAGAGATGGTAAAAATTTCAAATTATTGTCCCAACCCACTTTTACACACCACAAAATGCATAATGCATAGTAAGGGAGTATTTATTACTGACAATGCCAGACAAATGGCGCTAACTGACGAACTAACCAAGTTCCAACGCTTCCCACATGGCAAAAATAGATCGTTACATCTAAACACGGAAGCAAACCGACCTCATTAAATGCGCAAAGATCACGAAGGATGTTTAGTTTTGTTTTTTTCGAATACACACAGTCAAGACCGTGAATCGCACAAGCGCATGAATGAATCACACAAGCTTGAAGGGGAAAATGTAGTTAGGATACTTTGGAATAGATTTACTCCACAAGTTACTCGATCCACAAGTTACATCATGTAGATCTCGAACCACACTTCATTGACCAAGCAACTTCAGGTATGCTGTTTTTCACCTTTGAGATCTCTCGACTCCATTGTTGATTGGCTTGAGTAGACAGAACTTGAGGGTCGAGGGTCCAGTTGATAGTTCTCCTACAGGAGTATGGTTTGAAGGATAGAGAATAAAGCTTCGTTGAGCTCCCATTAGTTAACCACATCACAAGAGGATGTGCACAATTACCTCTTCGATAGTTACAACCAAGCCAATCTACTCCAAAACCACTATCTCGATAAAATCCCCGTTTATATTCACATGACCCCCACAAAGCCATCATGATCACCCAACATTGATGCGATAATACCAACAACCTTTCTCTGATACGTCAACCCACATGCCATGCCTCTTTGCCCATTTGAAATGAAATTTCCAACTTCACCCCTAAGTAGATGGTTGGTCTTATATTGTAAACAAGTCCATTTAATCAGTGAAGATACCCACAATGTTTGTGTCACATTAACCCTTATAGTCTTATACCGTGCCTCTTTGTCCCTCTGAAATGAAATTTCCAGCTTCACCTCCAAGCAGTTGGTGTTATTTTGTAAACAAGTCAATTCAAGCCGCAGGGTGTCCTGCCTAAGCTTGTTTTGAAAGCTAACAAGCTCACAATATAGATGCCAGCTTATTTGGTAAGTGGTTTCACTCAACAGTGTAGCATAGTTACTAGAAAACGTTCATAACCTGTCAATTTATGTATTCATACCAGTTTTCCAGATTATCGCATGCTTTCGATCCGGTAGCCTCTAATTAGCTACGAAGCACGGATTTTTCAAAATGGTAAACGAATCCGAATCACACTCGATTCTCACTCGATTCACACTCACCGTGTATCCAATTTAATTAAATTTAATTACGGATTCTTCATGAATTTCTAAGAATTCTGGTTTTTCTCGTGAAGAATACTCAGGTCAACCAATTTTTCTATTTTTTATTTTTATTTTTTTATCAATGTTCTTTGTGATGCTATGAGGATATATAGTCTAGATTGAATGGAACTTTGAGAAGGAGGGAGGGTGAGATTTGGCCAAAGACAGAGACTCGAGGGTTAAAAAGCTACATATTGAATTGAAAATCATTGATGTGGATTTTATGAATGCAGATCTTCAAGCCCAATGATAGAACATATATTGTACCCTTACTGTCGCGGACACGTGCTGCGGAGTAGGTCCAACTGTTGGAGCCATCATTCTCTATGTTACATGCCTTGCATTACTGCCGCACCCCTTTATACGATAACTGCCGCAGTCCTTGAACATACAGGCGGCGACCCCATTACAAGATATATGCCGCGGCTCTTGAGCTCATCAATCAGCTGGCCGCAGCATCTCTCATCACAACAACAATACCAACACCTATATATAGAGGTCCACACCTCGAGATAAGGGACAGATTCATTATTCAAGACCCGGGTCCATTTTTTACATAGCTCAGAGCTGATCTCTCTCTCTGCCTCGCTGAGGGCTTTCACTCAAGCATCTCAGCCATAGCTCCGGCATCCCGGCATCATTGCTACCATGTATTCTCCTTTATTCTCATACTTGTACGCCTCTTTAGGCTTGATTATATTGTACTATGCAATGCATATAATGAGAATGGAGCAACACAGTGGGCGTAAGCCCATTTTTATGGCTGAACCACTCTATATTGCGTGTCTTCTCTCTCTTTTTACTAGTTTTATCTGTTTGTTATACTTTACACTTGATTTGCTGGTACGAGAACGACTAGTGGACGATGTCTCGTATCATCAATTTGGCGCCGTCTGTGGGAACCGAGATATTTCAATCTCGTTTCTCTATATTTCGAGTTCTTAAACACCTTATTTTATCCATGGGGATCCTTTGGATCATCATCTCATGAGTAAATTTTTGGTTATTCAACTCTATTTTATATTTACACCTTAACTGGATATTTTTGATGTTCAGATCTGCTCTTGGGTCTTCATTTTATGACCTTAGATCTATTTTACATACCCCTGTGATATCATTTCATCTAGATAATGTTGAAAAGAGTGATGGACTTTAGCCCCGTAAAGATGAGTGATTAGGGAAGAATTATATTTACTCCCTTTTTACTGTTCTCTGTCCATGATCTAGGGTTTATCATTATAATTGTGATGTTTTGTGCACCTAGAGGGTATTCTCTCATGGGTATACCCTAGTAGGTATGCTCTCCACGTGAAACTCAGTTTCTGGGTTTCAAGTTTGGGATGGTTCCCTTCACTGCCTAGACAGGGATGCGGCCTGGTAGTTCAACTGCCTTTTTCTTGCCGCGGCCCCTACTAGTGCGATCGTACTACAGCAGCTGGTCGCAACATCTCTCATCACAACAACAATACCAACACCTATATATAGAGGTCCACACTTCGAGATAAGGAACAAATTCATAATTCCAGACCCGGGTCCATTTTTTACATAGCTCAGAGCTGATCTCTCTCTCTCTCTCTCTCTGCCTCGCTGGGGGCTTTCACTCAAGTATCTCAGCCATAGCTTCGGCATCCTGACATCATGGCCTTTTCCGCAGCCTCAATGGCGGCAGCTGCATTCATCTTACATAACTCCATAGCCGCGACATAAGACTTCTTTCCAGCTTCAAAAGATTCAGTTCTTGCCTTCGCCAATTAGCACTGTGAAACACCCTCCGTGGCCTCCTTAAGCCTATATAGACCCTCATACTTGAGTTTCTGGGTCGCCACAACTTCTGCAGCCTGTAAATGTATTGAGTTAAAAAATAAAATTGAAGCTACAAAGAAGAATTATGGGAAAGCTGGAATTACTTACTCTTAGCGGACTGTGGAGGGCATAAGACTCCACATCCTCGTGGTCCTCATCCACCAACCGATCTAGGTCGGCTCCATCCATCGCCTTCTTTATCTTGCGGACGGCACGGGCAGTTGTGTCCCAAGAAGATTGTGGGTCTGGCTTGCGCAGTTGGGTCTGCGGACGTCGGCTTTGTGGAGGTGCCAGATTTGCATTGACAACAATTATTGATGGTGGGGGAGGAGAATTTATCTCATGAACATGTGAAGTGCCGCGGCCACCATGGTCAGAGAAAGACGACATTAGACCAGTCGCTGCCAGATTAGCCCCAATATCATCATCAAAAGTACCCTCAGGCCTCTCGTGAGAGGCCAACTCCTCAACTTGGAGTGAGGGCGCGACAGGAATAGTATGATCCGCAGCGTGATTTTGGGGCGCGACAGGCTCAAGTTGGCCACTAATAGTGACTGCGGCAGGAGCCTTGGACTTTGTCCTCTTCCTTTACCTTTGCCTAGCAGTGTTGTTGAGGACAACTGCGTCCTCATCCATTTATGTCAGTTGGGCGGACAAAAGCTCCCTATCAATTTCCTCACCTGAGAGAAGAAATGCAGTAGCAAAAATTACAAGTTTAAAAATAGTTGCCGCGGTATTAATTAAAGATTGGATTATTACCTTCCACGACCATCTCTCTGGGAATAGATTTGTTGGTGAAGTAGCCCGCTTAAAAAATGGAGGCAGAGGTTACAAGAGTGCCGAACGTCTTCTCTTCAGCAGGAACTGCCGCGGCCTTACCAACTCTCTTCTTGTCGTTGACTCAACTGCAAATTGTCAAGGACTGCAGAAAAATAAAAGGTTAGTACAAAAGCAAAATGTGGAGAATAATATGCAAACTGTAAAAAGGGGACGCGACCATAATTCAAAAAAATTCATTAAGCTTAGAGGGACATCCCCACTGTCGCGGCATCCTAAAGGTTCTCTCCCTCTCAGTCTCTTCGGGGTGGATCTCCCACTCTTCTCCAGAAATATAAAAACATTTGCCCTTCCAGTTCTTTACACTGGTAGGCCTCCCAGAGTAAAGGGTCTCATCTCTGTCGTGGACAGAAAAGTAGTAGTACCCCGCAAATTTTACCGAGTTTTCCTTTGGGCGGTAGAAATAGAAAAACTCCGCAGGAGTAATGTCTTTCTTGAATTTCTTCCACAACACTATGGCTGAAAGAATTGCCCTCCAGTCATTGGGATCTAATTAGGCTGGGGCCAACCTCATCGTTTGGAAAATTCTTCTAACTGGAACAGGAATAGGTAGCCGCAGCCCATAAATGAAAACGTGGAGGGGGAAGCAGACCCCATCGTTAGCAAGTGCTGTGCATGGCCTTTGTTCTGTGGCGGATGCTGAGCACATCAAATTCTGAGGAATTCAAAAGCTTCAGCCACCTGATCAACCCACTCTTGGGTCATAGTGCTGCGGACACTAAGTGTAGCAAGAGATCTCTCAGCTCTCCCAGATGTGCTAGCAGGTATATCCCTGACCTCATAGGGACCCTCATCCGTGGCTCATCTATATCCATTGGCTGATTGCTGGAATTGGCCTCTTCCTCCATGGCCGCGGAATTTGAGTCTGAATCTAGCACTACACAATTAGGGAAATCTCTCAACTGGCACGACCCTATTGTCCTCAAAGGACGCACTGAAGGAAGTTCGGGAGGAAAGGCTCCAAAATGTTTGTTCCAAAAGCCTCCCAGAAATTCGTCTGGGTCGAAGTTCATATGGCTGCAGCAAGACCTGAAAAGCAGAGAGTCCGCAATTAGGTGCCACAGTCAATATGGTCCTAAAAGGTCTCTCAGAAGCCGCGACAGGAATAATGATATGTAGATGAAAGACTAAATAGAAATGATTAGCAAAATTGGCCAAGTATACCAAGTGGTGGGTTCTAAAGCCCTAGAAGTTAATTGTCGCCGCGACATATTGTTTTGGGGAAGGAAGTATATTATCTTCTTACATGCAGTAGTCATTAAACTGTGGGCTAAATGCCGCGGAATATTCTATCAAACGAGTTGCTACAGGCCGCAGCCAAATATTTATTAAACCAATTGAAGGTTGTATTGTCTCGGGACAATCTTCATTTGCTAAGGGATTTTATCATGCCACGGCCATGCAATTTTGCAACAGTTATTTGGCAATTGAAGTTATAATGAGTAATCATTCGAGCATGCTCAATTCATGGAGAAATTGACAGATATGAGTTTAATTCTTGGAGAAGTCACAGTTATTTTGCAAAGACACGAGTGTGTATCAATCAAAAACCTAAAGTTCCTATAAATCAGGTGGGAGTTTTCTCAGAAAATCATGTGATAGAAAATGAATTCTAGAAAGTTTCCATCAAATTCAATACGCAGATTCGAAGCAGATATGCAGAAGTGAGAAAAATGGTTGGGAAATTACCTAGAAATGAAGAAACCACCAATGCTCAACCTCGAACCACCTTCAACCGCCTTAGAACCACCACTCACAGCTGGTAGAGATCTCTAGAAAACGCAAGGAGACAAACGCTCAGAAATTCGCTCTCGATATGCTTTCAAAGATTTGGGAAAAGTGACGAAGTGGACGGCCAGAACAATTTATATAAGAGGGCGTGGGAAGACGAAACGTCGCTTTGGAAACATACCGCGACACTAACAGAATCAAGACGCATCACCAATTCCTTGGCACTACGCCTTGAGGGCTTATTGATAGAACATATATTGTGCCCTTACTGTCGCGGACACGTGCTGCAGAGTAGGTCCAACTGTCGCAACCATCATTCTCTATGTTGTTACATGCCTTGCATACCTGCCGCACCCCTTTATACGATAACTGCCGCACCCCTTGAACATACAGGCGGCGGCCCCATTTACAAGATATATGTCAGGCCCCTAAGCTCATCAATCAGCTGGCCGCAGCATCTCTCATCACAGCGACAATACCAACACCTATATATAGAGGTCCACACCTCGAGATAAGAGACAAATTCATTATTCAAGACCTGGGTCCATTTTTTACATAGCTCAGAGCTGATCAATCTCTCTTTGCCTCGCAGGGGGCTTTCACTCAAGCATCTCAGCCATAGCTCCGGCATCCCGACATCTTGTTACCATGTATTCTCATACTGGTACGCCTCTTTAGGCTTGATTATATTGTACTATGCAATGCATATAATGAGAATGGAGCAACACAGTGGACGTAGGCCCATTTTTATGGCTGAGCCTTTCTATATTACATGTCTTCTCTCTCTTTTTACTAGTTTTATCCGTTTATTATACTTTACACTTGATTTGCTGGTACGAGAACGACTAGTGGACGATTTCTCGTATCATCACTCAACATTGTCGTGTTATTGCAAATCAACTTTCAACATTTTGCAACCTCGAGTGGTGACACTGAATAATAGTTATAATGATTTACACGAGTGATGTTCGAAAGTTAGATACATGGTACGAAAGCTGAAATTAAGTAGTGGGAAGTTGTTTGAGAATGGATCTTTTTCAAGAATGATATTATCACTTAAATCTTTTTCATTATGGTCCAATTTTTATGTTGGAGATTTATAAAAGTAGTTATTAATTTGTATATAACCTAATGTACAATCTACATAAAATTAAGGAATATTATAATATATTTATATTTTTATTATATTTCCTAACGCACCCGAATCCCACTTTCATGAGATTTTTCGAATCGCCGCACTCGCATCTGTGCTACATGGCTAATTAGCAATAGGGTAAATATTTTTCTATTTCTTTCCTCAACGGTTGTTTTATGAGAAAATAAAAATATAATAATTTTTATTTCGATATATTGTAATAATAATTGTTGTAGGATTTTTCAACAGGAAATTTGGCATCGTTCAAAATGTTTAAAAAACGAAACATAGAATATGTTTATTTGACTTGTTTACATGAATAAATTCACTATACAAAATCTCAAAGGTGATGCATCTTAACAATATTGTACATTTGTACGATATTAATTATTTGTACTTATAATCACTATATTATCTGGACGTAGCTAAACCAGTTTGAACAATGTGATCTAAACAAGATATATTGCGTTCCTCTTCCAGTTTCACTTATTAAAGCGATTAACATTGTTGTGTAGCATTATTTATCTTACAACCTTATTCTTTTGCCAGTCCTTTACCCCACAAAATTGATGGGATAGTCGAGGATATGGTTTTTGGAAGTGGTTATTATGCATCTTCTTTGGAACCATACATTTAGTCATTATGTGCTAAAAAATATATCAATGAGTTTATTTGTTCAACCATGGCGATTCATGGTTTAGGTATTTTGTATTGGTCATAATTGTTTAACTGACCTTTTTAGATTTGGTAGAGGTTAGTATTTTTTGTTATGTGGAGCGAAGTTATTCTTGGATAGCTTGTATTCAACTTAAATAGGCACAGACGATCACTATGAAGTAGTTCGAGTGTGTGACTATATATATATATGTGTGTGTGTGTGTGTGTGTGTGTGTGTGTGTGTGTGTGTGTGTTGTTTCTTGGAGAAAATAAGGATAAGTTGGGATTGAGGATTAGAGAGACTGAACTAGTAGTGATAAGGAAAATGTAGGAGTTGGATGATGATTTATTGTAAACCCAACATCTCCTCACCTTCTCTCGCCAGAAGGCACCAAATCTGACTAACCTAGTTGCTTAATGCAATAAGGATGTTTGAAGAGAACGTTTCAAAGATTATACTTTCAGAGATGAAATGCTAAGGAAAGAACCTAACATTGACCTTCTGGATGTGGAATGCAATGAGGTTGTCCTTTTGATCTGGTGAGTTTGCCTTAATGGAGAGTACATACCGGGTATCATACTACTTGCGTGTCTTCGGTGCATTTAGTGTGGATTCCACATAATTAAATGTGAGAAATCTAGTCTTTGACTTTTAAGTATTAAACAATGTTAAGTAGAATCGTTGACCCTTCTGATTGATGTTTGAAAAGACATCCTGCAAAAGGGTGTTTTGACTCTTGATATGTCTTATGTTGTCTGATCTGCTTATGAAAAACGTCAGACTTGCTCAGAAGACGATAGCCTATAAACAGGTTTGTAAGAGCAACCCTTGTGGTTAGGCTAAATGTCCAAAAATACGACGCTGTTTATACCCAAAAACAGATTTGTAAGGCTGGGACGAAGCATCTTGTTCCGCCTGAGAATAATAACGGCCAAGTTTATACCCAAAACGACGCCATTTATGTGTGTTTTTAATGTATACATGCCATATCCACAACATATTTCACCGGTTTGGCACATTCAAATTAGAACTAGCAACCCTTAAATATGCACTGCGCATAAGGGTTGCTCTAATATCACTTATTGGATTAGATTGAATTTTGAGTTAAGTCTGTGAGCTTGTGGGCCTTGTGCCACTGCTGGTGGGCGTCTTCTTCGCCGTGTGCCATTGCTGCCTTTATTATTCTTGTGGCTAACAAGCCAGCTCCAACTTCAATTTTGGGAGTTTATTCTTCCATGGATTTGACGCCAATGATTTTGAGTTCTTATTTTTCCTTGCTATAAAACTCTAGGTCGAGTTGTTTTAATAGTGCTGGGGAGAGTGATGGATCATGTGGACATTTTTTTTTTTGTAGAAGGAAGATGATTACAAAGACAATTTGGACGTTTGGATTTACTTATTTACCATCTCATTGAGTTTTAGTTTAAGGTTATGCAGTTTATGAACACTGCAGGTATGCATGCCAACAAAAATGAGATAGATCTTGTCGTGGGAAATCCTACATAAGCTTTGACTGAAGTAGGTTGGAAGTAATAACACCACTAAATGAGAGAAATCAAATAAGCCAGAACTTTGGAGAGCTGAGATCATGAGATGCCTATGTATGGTCATTTATTCCGAGGGTCTTTTGAATGTTTTTCAATGTTTAAGATGTATAAAGTAATTTAGTAATAATTGCAGAGCTGATTTAACATTTAGATTAGTAGCCAAGTTTATTAACTAGTGTAACTAGATGACTGATTATAATACCCGACTCAGAAAGGAGAAGAGAAATTGAAAAAAGAAAAGACAAGGCAGAAGAAACTAGAAATGAACTAATTTCATTACAAGGTTAATCAAACAATGGACAATTACCTTTCTCAATCCCATTGCGTATAAACATATTTACTTGCAAGCCAAAGGTTATCAAACACTCCAGAGCAAGTTGAGTCTTTGGGGAGTTGGCGCAGAATCATAAAGACCAGCCAATTCCAAGTCAGTAGAGCTTAATATCTGGGCGACAATATGGATACCTTTCTGCCGTTCATTTAAATAACTAAATGACAATCCATTTTTTCTTTGGATAATTCCCACAATATGTTTCTTCTTCTTCTTCAACAATTTTCATTTTCGTTGACTTTTGGAACCTGCAACTTAACTAAATGACTTTCCTAGTGCTTCCAGTGATTATTATTAATGGGCCGTGACTCCAATTGTTGCACTTCTGGCATATCGTGATTATTTTTGTCTCTCTCTCTCTCTCTCTCACTCACACACACACACACACACACACACGCACACACACATTATTAATGTAACCTTGTGATGTCAATGGCACAAAAGAATTATTGTCAAATGAGCCAAAATTTCTATTAAAAATATCCAACCAACTTGATACAAAAAAATCCAATGAATGAAACGAGGATACATCATACTTATTGATATATAGCCTAGATATGTGTGCCCCAAGTAGTTTAGGGAAACACTCCAAATGACCCCGAAAGGGCTAATAATGAGTGTTATAAAAAGCGTTAGGCGGGTGACTTAATGCCTTTAAGCGCCTAAGTGTTTTTTTATTTTTATTTTTCATTTTATATATATATATATATATATATATATATATATGCACACACACACACACAGTCAGACTCTTCAACATACCTCATTAAGCATACTTAAAGAACATGCTGATTTTTTAAAATAGTATAAAAATGAATTTTCAACCAAATTTGGTATAGATGATTTACATATTAAGGACATCTACAAAAAAACTTCAACTTGAAAGTGGGTTAGATGATGATAAAAAAATTTACGGTAAAAAATGCAAATATGCATCCCACTTTTGTAGATTTCCTTAATATGCAGATCATTTGTACCAAATTTGGTTGATTTTTTTTTTTTTTAGTATTTTAAAAAATTGATATGTTCTTTAGGTATGTTTAATGAGAAAAGTTGGAAAGTCTCGTTGTATATACATGTATTTTAAATATATATTTAATGTAAATAAGTCATTAAATATAGGAAAAATTGCAAATATAATCCCGAGGTTCATGGGTGAATTTGATTTTCATACTCGTACTTTCAAAAGTTACGAACTTAAGCTCAAGATATATTTAGTTATGCAATGGTAGCTCTTCGTCATCCCTCTTTAAAAGAGCTTAATGAAAATTTTGAGTGGATGTCTTACGTGAAAAGTTTATGTCAGTTGTCCTGACAAAAAAAAAAAAAAAAAAAAAAAACCCTTCGACTCTTCTCTTTTGAAAACTAGAAATAAATAAATAAATAAAAGTAACAAATAATAAAAAAAAAAAGCCCAGTAATGTATCACTATGAATCCCTCCCCTCCCCTCTCCTCAAAATATAACCCCTCCACCACCCTACATAGAACTACCATCACCATTATCGTAACCACATCACCACCACAGGCACAATATTACCAACACACTACCACGACCTTAATACTACCCCCCCAACACCGCCAAACCACCACCACCACCACCCTTTCTCCTTCATTTGTCTGACCCAAACCCTCCATTCTTTCTTTAGAACCACCCCCACCTCCACATGAATTGGCTCCATTTTTGTTCGTACATCAGGTACTTTCACTTCATTGATTCAACTTGTGCACTATTATACGTGGGAGGCCTTGTGTGTGTGTGTGTTGGGGGTGCGTGTGTGGGGATGGGGTGGGGGGGGGGGGGGGGGGGGGAGGATCCTTGGGAATGCAATCGTTATGATTTTGAGTTGTTTAATTTAAAAGTATCTCGTAAATCTGATGTGAGTATTCATACCTTGAGCTTGGAATTTAAAAACTTAAAAACATATGTCCTTGATCAAGATGAACCATTTTGGGGCTACACTAAGTGAGGTTGTTAATCTCGGATGTTGATGAGAGAGAGAGAGAGAGAGAGAGAGAGGCTCCGTTCATTGAGGTTCTCTTTTGCATCCCCCCCTTTTTTTTCTTTTTATGATAATAATAAAGTGGTGTCAAATATCATGAAATGATTGGTATATTTGGTAGACATTGACACGTAAGACATCCAGCAGGCAATTTCGTTTTTCAATAGAGGGATGCCCAAGCTTAAAATTGCATCACTAAATGTACATCGGGAATAAATTTGCAACCTTTGAAAGTTTATGTATGGAAATCAAATTCACTCTAAATCGTGGTGTTAAATTTGAGCAATTTTCACACACACACACATAATTAAATATATTAAAACATACATCCCAATCAGGCGCCTAATCATCTTGATTGATTTTTACAACTCTATGCGAGGAGAATGGTGACGTTTGAGCTTATAGGCAGTTGAGGATCAATTTTGTCCTTGTTGCCCATTAAACCTAGGGACTAATTAGGGGTGACAGATAGTGTTTTGGACTGACAAGACACGTTACGATATAACTAATTTAAAATATGAACACGACACAACACTACTTATTTTTATTTGACACAAGCACATCTAATTTAAAATACGTTTAACAGGATGTATGATTTTCACACCCAGTTAAACATAACATGACCCGAAAAGATGAATAAAATAATGAAAATATGACATTAAAAGAATAACACGAGAAACATGCGTCATAATTTTGATACGAGCGCGACACATCGGGTAAGCAATCCTCATTCTGACATTAATGAATATAAGAAGTAATCTCCTGTAGAATAAAAATGTTAAATGACTGAAAGGAGACTACAACATACAATATATAGTCTAAATATATGTGATCCAACTAGCTAGGGCAACACTCCAAAAACGACCAAAAAGGGATAATAATATTTAGCGATAATATTTTCTTCTTATCTTTTTCTTTTGGTCATGCTTTCACGGTATCCTCGGGTCAGTTTTCGATCATCAAAACTGTCTGCTCAGTCCATCTTTTGTGCATCGAGATGATGTCCCGTTTTCGGTCGGTCAAATGCAAGTCGCCTATGTATAAACTCGAAGATTTACGAGGGTACACCAACTCCGCTTAAAACCTGACTCATAAGGCTTCCAAGTTTTGAACCAAGGATGTCCAAATTTACAGTTCATCTCATACCAAACACTAAGCTAACTCGAAATTATAAAAAGAGACTCTTGTATATTAGTCATATTTAAAAGAAGTTTCATCATATAAGTCCCATTGACTAATCAATTATTAATTAAGTTATAATGTAAATTAATCATTTGACTGTGACACCCTGCCTAATTAAATACCGGGTAATCAGACCTTTATTAAATTAAAAACAAGGTTCCCATTTGGTTAAATCTTAGCATCACTGTCGAAAACTTTTTAAACTTTACTAACCACCTAGTGTTTAAAAAGCCAGTGCCAGAATTTTATCTTTTTAATTGAACAAAATCCACATGCGAAAACATAATAAAACTAAACCATCCATGCAATAAAATAAGGAACTGATTCAACACTGAAATAAACTAATACCGAATAAAACCTCGGTTCGTCAATCCAATATAAAAGTCCAATATAAAATCTGAAATAAAGTCTAACTGACATAAATGAAAACTGAGGGTAAAATACCCGAATGGAATACTAAATTGCACCCTACACAAGGAATGAAGTAACTGGAGCGTTTACATCCAAATCCCGCAAGCATCCACAAGTGCTGCAATTACGCATCCCTGGAACAGATCATCTTGCTTAGCGTCCCTGTAACTGGACACCTAAAAGGTTTTCGAAAATATTTTGCAAGAACGGGTTAGAGCCCGAGTAAAAACATTTTCAAAAATAACAAGTATTTAAATCGCAGTTTAAATAACCAGTTTTAGATACACATGTTAGGCTGCGTACATTCGCTTGAGTTTTTTACCTCTCATCTATAGTGTGCACTTAACGTCCCACCTAGTCAAGATACCCAATCTAACTAGGTCTCCAACATCTAATTAACAACCTACCAGTCTAGCTCTCCCGTACCGTCCATACAGTATGCTATAATATACTCCTATTTATCACTAAGTTCTTAGTTAAGATTCTCCTTAATCTACCCCATACCGCCCTTACAATACGAACCGAGCAACTAGTAATTAACATTACTTTTACGTTATTATTAATACCATTATCTTAAGTGCTCCCACTTACTTTGTTTTTAGATACTCACTATCTAACTTGTCTACTAACCAACCTTAGGTAGAGTCAACATTGTTTTATTTACCTTATTTAGTCTTTCTACTAGTACACATAAGTAGATTCAATATTGCTTAGATACTCTTTATCTAGTCTCACTACTATCACACATAAGTAGGATAAAGCACCCAAGCATATATATATATATAACATAGCATCCATCGGGCTAACCACCGATATGCACAATCGCGTACTTTGCTATTAAGTCCATGTACCTCTCGTACTAATCAAGGACCATCGGCTCAGAATGTCCCCTCGAACTATCAATAAAATCACACATATTGGAGGCAAACATAGTGCTAAGTCTTTGGGGCTGCGCACAAACCTAACGTACCCAAACGACCTGCTGACTTCACTATTCATCTCACATAGCTATCCACTAACAACACTATATTTTGGGGCACAAATCTAGACCTCCCTGGAATCGTCAAGGTGGGATCGCCCACTGCGCGAAACCTCCCCGATAGCAAAGAGCGAAGGTATGTTCACATACACACAAGTATATAATAGGCATACACACAACCTATCCATATGTATATTCAGTATAGGTACACACACGACCTATCATTGTAAATTTTGTATAGGTGTACACTAAACCTATAATAATTACCCGTACGTAGTATTTATCTCTCGAATACTCATCGTACCATTTTATTCATAATATACTTCTCTCCCATATATTCCCGTATATTCTTCTTTATCTGAAGGGAGGGCCCGTTATTACTCCTTAATTTAATTCAGTAGCTATTACTCTAATACCCTACTGGTCGTAACCTTAGATTATGGCCTACCTTTTCCGTAATCCAAATCCTAAGCTTCCCCGGTGTACAAGTCACCCAATTCACCACCGTCGGTTAATTATTCCAACTTAACCCTTAACAATATCAATTAAACCAAAATCCCATGCCTAGTGACCTTCCCCAACTCTCCTTATAATTACTAAACTATCACTAAAGTTCCTCGTTGTTGCCCAGATTATACTCAAGAGGGGGGGGGGGGGGGGGTGAATTGAGTTTTTACAAACTTTAAGTCAAATTAAAGTTTCAGAAAAATATTTAATTTATAACACTTTGACAAATTTCAGATTAATCAAACTATAAAGAATAAATCCAACAATATCAAATAAATGCAACCAACTAATTTAAACAACTAGAGATGCAGATTTTAACACACTAAGAATATTAAATTAATTTTCGTATTTAATATTAAGTGATATTCTGAAATTAATTATTTAATTCAAAAATAATTATTTTAACCTTAAAATTAATTTAGTCAAATTTCGGAATTAATTTATTTGCAAGAGAGTGATGAAAATATTAACTCAAGCAAGCATGTGCAAATATATAAATAAAAGTGCGGAAAATAAATGACACCAAAATTTAACGTGGTTCGGCCAAATCCCGGCCTACGTCCACGCGCCTAGAGCCCCCGTCTCCTTTGCACTTCACTAAACCTGATCCACTTGCGGGTAGGATCAAAGCACCGCGTACAAATGTTTGCAAGCTAACTCCGAGCTTCAAACCCCGTGACCCACTTGCGGGTAGGAACCAATTACCGGTACAAACCGAAGCTTCAACAAAGCTTCAAAAACAAATCTGAATTTTTGTAGTACAAGGTACAATAATGAAACTCCTTAAAATACAATTTGTAATCTGAGTTTCTCCTTATTTAATTAGACTTCAATATATGATGTTGAAGTAGGCACAAGTCTTCTTCTTCAATGATTGAGCACATAACAAGATTAATTGCTCTCTTGAATGTGTAGCTGAGTAGTAAAATAAATGCTCTCAATAATATTTCAAGTCTTGATCATATTCTCATTCAACTGTTTTTCTTCAATGTAGCTCTTCAAAAGCTTTAAATGTGTCTTCCAAAAACTAGTTGTTAGACACATGCATTTTGAGCATTAAATGCTCTTGATTTTGCTGAGATGAGGTAGCAGAAAATAATCTCCAAGTCTGATATGCAAATCTTCATTTTTATCTTCTCCATAAAAATATAGCTGTTGTAGCACAAGAATGGTCATCTGAAAATATGGGAATGAAAGTAGCACTTCAGATTTCTAAAAATGACTTCTGCAAAATTATGTTAGTCCAAGAGATAATATACAAATCTGATGTATAAATGTAAAGTGTTAAACTGAATTAAAAGACGAGGAGTCATGTCATGAAATGGTCACAAAAAAAAGGATGGTGACTGATAAAAAGAAATTTACAACTCTTAATGACGGATGCGCATGGAAAAGTTATACTGACATTGGAAGTAGCATCAAAAGGAATTTTGATAGATAAGTCCGTACACATGAGATTACATGCTAGAAAGTGGTGTATCATAAATGAAGAAGCTTTAAAGTGCAATACCTTAAAAAAAACGCAATAATATAATTGACACAATCCTTTTCATAGAAGTTTAGAGAAAGACTGTAAAAGCCGAAACCTTATAACCAATGAACACAGGTCCTAAAAAAAGGACAAAAATATCAAATGAATCATGTAAGAAGATACAACTCTAAATATTTTTATATGTTAAAAAAAATTAAGCTCTGAATATAAGTATATATTCTATTGATAGCGTGACCAAGTTGATGAATTACCAACTGAACCAAACTGACAACGTAAGGTTCACGGTTCAAAAGGATATGCGGTCCAATACTAGATTTCCCGGTCGCTTCAGAATAAAAGGTCTAGTTTAGGCCAATAGGTAGCAGATCCAAACGGCCAAGGACGAAATACGAATCTGACAAAAAACTCATGGCCCAAGAAACTGCCCAAGGCAATATGACATGTGGGTCAATAAGCCAGTTCGCGTGTACCTAAAAACAACTCCAAAGCTATAGCAGGTCAGATCGGCATAATAAATGGGAACACACCAACAACTATGGTACGAGGGAGGCTATAGACGAAATAGCTTAAAAGAAATAGTAGGCCGTATGGAAGTGACAACTCCTACTAAGCACTCCACCAAACAAATCTTGTCCATGTAATATATGTAAGTGTGCCTTAAGGCTTTTATTTTCTTATATATATATATATAAATATATGATTATCACAGATGACACGAGACCCTCAACTAGTCTTTTTCGGATAAACAAAGTGAAGCATGGATATATATTTAAAAAAAAACTTTGACAGCCTGAGCACAACAAACTGAAAAGGTGTGAAATATATATATATATATATATATATAATCGTGAACTTAGTTGGCAAAAAAAAAATAGGTAGTTACCAATTTTCATAGAAACTGTCGAGCATTAACAATTCGTGTAGGGTCAAGACAAAAAGGTGTCAACTTGACCATGTCAAGTATGATGATCAATTGCAATGAAACTTACAGACAATTTGAGTGGCTCAAGGTATTAGTCTCTTCCAGCGTGAACTTGTGGGAGAAGACTTATATGTATACAAGTCTGATAATAAATTTTGAAAAGACAAAATCTTGACCAAAGTAGGTAGCCAACAGAGATGTGATCTAAAAGACTTATGCGTGTAGATTTGGACAATTACATACATAAATAATTATATATAATGTATAGATAATCTGTATGTAACTGAATATATATATATATTGAAAAATAAATTAAGAAATATTTATATAATAGTAAAGAATATATGTTTGGAATCATCAAAATCAATATATTAAGTTAAACTAAAACAAATTAAGTATTAATTAAGGGATAAATACATTTTCATTTAACAATCTCCCCGTTTTTGATGATGACAAACAATGATTCACAATGATCCATAAAATGAATAAATTAAGCACAATTACTGAATCATAAATATCTTCTCCCCTTTTGACATTATCAAAAAGAGTTTTTCATATAAAATGAGTCTCAAGGGTAAAATAAGAATCTCCCCCTATCAAAAATAATATGAGCATGGGATATAAACATAAATTGTAAGGGACATATGTGAATACCAAGAATTTTTCATTAAGCACATATTCAACAAAATATTCTCACATACCATGTATTTGATTTTGTAGATAGACAATAATATCATCAAATAATGCGCAAGCCATTAAATTGAAAAACAACAACATATTCATAAAAGATTACAACTTAAGGTTGTTAACAAGATAGCACACATCTTTAGCATTTCCTTCAATTATGATTTTCTCAATAACAACTTTAATAGAATTTTCAGCACTGTTTTGAGAAGATGAGAAAGCAACATCTTCATTAGATGGAGTGGAAGCATGTGAGTGCCTATTTGGAGGTAAAACAAATGGCCATGAAGGAGGCTTCACCCAAGGGGCATGTGGCAGAGATGAGCGAATCGTATGCATTGCGGAATCAAATGAAGAATATTTTTTATATTGAGAACCGCTAACTCCTTTTATTTGGGTTTCACACTCTCCCCAAGTAGTATAAATTCAGGGGAATTTTCCAACCCACACAACATAAAAATTATTTGACATATTAAAAGATAGATAAGAGAGAAAATGTGAAGTGCACAAATGGGCTAGAATGTTGTGGTATATAAAGGCATAAAATTTTGTTGCGTGGTTAATAAATTTGCCATTTTCGAGATACGAGCCAAAAAAATTTCTTAGGATTATTAATACCAAAAAAAAAATTATAATCATATTCAATAAACATTTATCCCCAAATAAATTTCAATAACCATTTATCTCCCCCAAAGGGATACCAATTAAGGCAGATATGCATATAAAAAATTGAAGTGCATCTTTTCATGAGATAAAATAATTTTAGCATATAATTTCCAATTAGTTTCAATATATTCAAGAATTATCTATAAAATCAATAATCATGAGATTTTTTTTCGATCTAAGCATAAACATATCATAAGTGTGATTTCCATAAAAAAATTCAAGGATGTCACAAATATTTGAACAAGGATACTGTTGATACCAAAATTAGTATGCTGATATAGACGAATAATAAGAAGACACGTGTCAATCTACGTGGCACAATAGCAACGAGGAAGTTTATTTCCCCGACCAAGTCATACTCACTCCGAGCAGCAAGTGTACTCCGAGGAACTCCAACACTCCGAGGAACTCCTGAACGACGAGCAACTAAGGTGGTCCGAGCTGCATCTCGGCCACAGCATTGATTGCCAGATAATCAACAGTTCAACTATTCATTGAATGCTTATCATACAAACGTATACTCTTAAAGGGCATTAATTGTTTACCCTTTCACATGTACAACCTAAGGGCTATAAATACATTGTATCACCCTCATTCAAAGGGACCGGATTTTCTTGATAGAATTACATATCGAGAACTCCAAAACACTTGGCAATAACAGAAAACAGTGGACGTAGGCCATTCTTATAAGGCTGAACCACTTTAAAATTCTTTGTCTCATTTATATTTATCTGTGATTAAATAATTAGAAGCAATCTAATTTTTTACATCAACAGATTGACGCCGTCTGTGGGAACCGACTGTTGTTATCGTTTTTCACCAAAAATCATTCATCATCAATGGCAGATAATCCGGAATCCAGCAATCGAAATGCTGGAAATACTGGAAATCTTCCAAATCGCTCTGCACCTCCAGATCTGGCTGGAATTATGACGAATCTGGCTCAAGGACAAACTGCCATGCAAGAAATAATGCGGCAACTCATACAAACCCTTCATGGCGGTGCACCTGCACATTCGGGACAACGAAGTGGTCAGAGGCAAACCTATTTACTTTCTTCACGATCCAGGCGTACAGATGCGTATCGTAATGAGGAATCTGATGATTTCTCTTATCAACCTGGGCGAACTTCATCAATACGGGCCACAGATACTGAGCAACGTATTACTCTCTCTCTCCAGAGAGGACCAGTGCTTTGGAAAGACTGAGTAGAGTGTCTCCTTTCAGTCGATTAGGCCCTAGGAGGAATATGAGTCCACCTAAAACCATGTCGAGGAGTTTTCGACAACCATCAGATCTAAGAGAAGGATCAGCACAATCACGACCAATTGTTCGTCAAGATAGATCTCAAGAGGCCACGTCAGATCAATCAATTGTTCGAACTAATAGGCCCGAGGAAGGAAATGATGCGTGGAAAGGTTCCATTCAGCGATTGGAGGATAGATTGGGAGAAATGTCTAAGGCGAAGAACCCCCTACAACGAACTTTTGTTCAAGGGACACCTTTTGTACAGGCCATTGTGGATTTTCCTACACCGTCGAAATTTAAAGCACCTGTGGTGACCCCCAAATATGATGGAAAGACAGATCCTGTTCTGCACATAGAGCAATATCAAGCTGCTGCCGACATCTATGTTGTCCCCGACGAGATGAAATGCAGAGCATTCTCAGGAACTCTTACTGGATCTGCCCAGATATGGTACAACAATCTTCCTCGGGGTAAGATTTCAACTTTCTTTCAGTTGGCCGAGTTGTTCATTGGTAATTTCTGTTTTGGAGCAAAGCCAGTAAAACGAGTACTTGTTAAGTGTTAGACAAAAATCTGGTGAGAGTACTAGAGATTACATAACTCGTTTCAATAACGAGAAGCTGGAAGTCATAGATTATGAAGAAAAGACAGCAATCACCGCCTTGATGAGTGGGTTGTTGCTTAACAAGTTGTATTACACTTTGGCCAAAGATCCACCTACAACTATGTCAGAGTTGATGGCAAAAGCGGCCAAAATCATGAATGCCGAGGAGGCTATGGCTGCGAAGAAGAATATGGATAAAGAAACCAAGGTGGAAATCGACAAATCTAAGAAGAAAGAGCATAAGGGCAATGGCGGTGACAAGCATTCCAAGAATAATAAGTCGTTATGGGAAGTCCTGAAGAAATTCGATAATTATACTCCTTTGAAAATGGGTATTAATCATGTCTTGGAAGAAATCAAGAATAACGAGGAAGTAAGGTGGCCAAAGAAACTGAGGTCAGACCCTGACAAAAGAAATAGAGATAAATATTGCGAGTTTCATAAGGATCATGGTCATATGACTAAAAATTACATAGCCCTCCAGAACGAGATTGAAACGCTCATTAGACGAGGAAAGTTGTCAAAGTATGTTGATCGTAGAAATGAAAGAGGAAATGAAGACCGAGCAAGAGAGAGATCCAAATCTCCTCGTCGGGCAGAAGAAAACAGGAAAAGAAATCATGAAGATGATACAGAGGATGACCCCGATCTTCCCAAAAGGCCAAGGCAACCAGAACGCGAGGTATTTTCAATACGTTTTGGAACATTTGATTGTAATGTTATTACAGGCGGAGATGCAGGAGGAGGAGATCTTACTGCAGAAAGAAAAGCTTACCTTGGTGAGGCTCAGGCTTGCTCATACATTCAACGGATAAATTTGGCTGAGGAGGATCGCCCGAGGAAGATAAACAAAGAGAAGCTGGTCATTGGTTTTTCAAAAAACGACCTTGCAGGTGTTCTTTACCCTCACGACGACCCTTTGGTGATCAAAATGAGGATGAAAGAAGTAGTGATTTCAAGGGTTCTGGTAGATAATGGTAGTTCGGCAGACATCATGTTCTACTCATACTTTGACAGTTTAAATTTAAAATTATCTCAATTGGAGCCTTATCACAGACCTCTCCTGGGTTTTGCTGGCGAGAAGGTTTTTCCACTTGGGACGATCAAGTTGGATATATTCATTGGAACTTGGCCTGCTTGTCGAACATAAAGAATACGCTTCTTTGTGATGGATAAGAATGTGCAATCAGCTTACAATATCATCATGGGAAGAGTAGGTTTGAAGAAGTTCGAAGCAGTTCCATCTACAGTACATCAGTGCTTAAAATTCCCAACAAATTTTGGAGTAGGAGTTGTGAAAGGTGATCAAAAAGTAGCTCGGGAATGCTATTATTCATTTGCCGAGCAAGAGGAGCTTGAAGAGTCAAGTAAAAATACTACTACCTACCAGGTGGATGAAGGTACAGAAATTGAAACACTGGATCCCAGAGATGAATCCCAACTTGTAAAAAGACAGGTGGTGGAATCTACAGAAATGTTATTCTGGACGATGAACACCCTGAACGAACAACTCAGATAGGTTCGTCGTTGGATGCTTCAATAAAACAGGAGTTGATAACTTTCTTGAGAAACAGAAAGAAAACTTTTGCATGGAGTCATGAAGACATGCAAGGAATAGATCCAAACTTCTTATGTCATGAGCTCAATGTGAATAAGGAGATCAAGCCTGTAAAGCAGAGAAGAAGAGTATTTAGTCCCGAGAAGAATCAAGCTATACAAGAGGAGGTCGAGAAGCTCCAGAAAGCCCAATTCATTGAAGATGTGAAATATCCAGACTGGTTAGCAAATGTGGTGATGGTCAAGAAGAAAAATAATAAATGGAGAATGTGTGTTGATTTCATTGATCTCAACAAGGCATGCCCAAAGGATCACTTTCCATTGCCCAGAATTGATCAACTAGTGGATGCTACCTCGGGACACGAGCTGCTCAGCTTCATGGATGCTTACTCTGGCTACAACCAGATCAAAAATGAAACCTGAAGACAGGGAAAGTACTTCTTTTATTACCCCTAGGGGAACTTATTGTTATAATGTTATGCCTTTTGGTTTGAAAAATGCAGGAGCGACATACCAGCGGCTGATGAACAAGGTTTTTGCCGAACAAATCAGTTGCAATATGGAAGTCTATGTCGATGATATGCTGACAAAGAGCAAGAAAGTTGCTGATCATCTAGTTGACGTAGGTCAGACCTTTGATCAACTGGATAAATACCAAATGAAGCTCAACCCGACGAAGTGCACATTTGGAGTACGAGAAGGAATGTTCCTCGGGTACATTGTCAACCAGCGAGGCATTGAGGCGAATCCAGAAAAGATCAAAGCTCTTTTAGGGTTGCGATCTCCAACGACGAAGAAAGAGGTGCAGAGTCTTACAGGACGAGTTGCAGCGCTCAACAGATTTGTATCCCGAGCAACTGATAGATGCCTCCCATTCTTCAAAACACTGCGAAAAACTTTCGAGTGGAATGATGAATGTGAAAAAGCCTTTCAAGACTTGAAGAAATATTTGGGAGCACCTCCACTGTTGTCCAGGCCAGTAATGGGAGAAAAGTTGTACTTGTACCTGGCAGTATCAGAGAATGCAGTCAGCTCGGCATTGATCAAAATAGAGAATGGAGTCCAGAAGCCAATTTATTACACAAGTAAGGCTTTCCGAGGTGCAGAGATCAGGTACCCAAAGCTGGAAAAATTAGCATTGGCATTAATTGAGGCAAGTAGAAGAATGAGGCCATATTTCCAGGCCCATACCATCATCGTGTATACCGACATGCCATTGAGACAAGCCCTTCATAAGCCAAAAAAATCAGGGAGACTGATGTACTGGACAATAGATCTCGGTGAATATGATATTGTGTATGAACCCAGATCATCATTAAAAGGGCAAGCTGTAGCAGATTTTATAGCAGAGTTTACTTATCCTGATACCCCCGAGGAACAAAAGTTGCTCGATGATCAATTTGTGGATGTTACAGGATCAACAAACACAAGCTCAGACCAACTCCGGTTGGTAAAAGGGCATGTGGATATTGAAGGATCATCAAATTCGAGTTCAGACCAACTCCGGTTGGTAAAAGGGCGAGAAGAGATGATCGACGAGGAGCGAGAAATATCAGGGGAGGATGAAAGGAAACAACAAATATTTCACCGAGGAATTTTGTCAGATAAGAAATTTGAAGACGAGTTACCTACATGGAGATTATATGTAGATGGGTCATCTTGCACAACAGGTGGTGGAGCAGGGATTGTTTTGAACACCCCAGACGAGATTGACATGGAATACGCCCTGCGATTCCAATTCAAAGCTTCTAATAATGAGGCCGAGTATGAGGCCATGATAGCAGGTCTTAATTTAGCAAAGATTATGGAAGCACAACAAGTGATGGTATTCAGTGATTCTCAATTAATTGTGAATCAGATGATGAGAACATATGCAGTTAAAGGAGAATTAATGGTCAAGTATCATGCAAAGGTGATGGAGTTGTTGGTAGAATTTGATGCCATCCAGTTGATCAGAATACCAAGAATGGAGAATGCACGAGCAGACGCACTGGCCCGACTAACATCAACTACTCGTACCGAGCTGCGAAGAACGATACCAATTGAAGTATTAGAAAGTCGGAGCATAGATGAAGACATGACGATGAATATTATTACCCTTGATTTAGGACCATCTTGGATGGATCCCATCAGGGCATATATTGAGGAGGGAGAATTACCGGAGGATAAGCTCGCTGCCAAGAAATTGAAGTTTAAAGCTGCTCGGTATGTACTAACTAATGGTGTTTTGTATAGACGAGGAATTATGGTAGGTTTGCAAAGATGTGTACATCCCTCCGAGGTGAAAGAATTAATTGAAGAGATCCATGAAGGGTCCTGTGGAGCCCATGTAGCAGGTCGGACTCTTTTGCAAAGGGTGATGACGCAGGGATACTACTGGCCAACGATGAGGGCTGATTGTATAGCCTATGCTAAGAGATGTGATAAATGCCAACATTTTTCCTCCATCAGACGAAATCCACAAGCATTGTTGACACCCATAACTTCCCCTTGGCCATTTGTCATGTGGGGAATTGATTTGGTTGGACCACTGCCAACGACCCGAGAAAGATTCAAGTACCTCGTTGTCGCAGTGGATTATTTTACTAAGTGGGTAGAAGCTGAGCCTTTGATTGATATGACATACGAGAAGGTGTACCAATTCGTTTGGAAGAACATCATCTGCCGATATGGTCTCCCTAATGCCTTCATCACAGACCATGGAACACAATTTGATAACGAGGAGTTTACCGCCTATTGCCATCAGTCAAACATTTTGAAGGTTCATTCAGCACCAGGCCATCCTCAAAGCAATGGACAGACTGAAGTGACGAACAGAACATTACTAAATGGTTTGAAGAAGAGGCTAAGTGAGGCTAAAGATAATTGGATTAATGAGCTACAGTCAGTATTGTGGGCTTACCGAACAACTCCCCGAGCAGCAACTGGAGAATCACCATATATGCTGGCATTTTAAAGTGAGGCCGTAATACCTGCCGAGTTGGGTCTTCCAACACACAGAGTTTTGAATTTTAATTCCCCAGTCAGCGACTTAATGAGGAGATTAGATTTGGACATGCTCGAGGAGGTTAGAGAAGAGGCAACCATTAGGAATGCTGCTTACCAACAACGAACAACCTTGTTCTACAACAAGAGGGTGCAAAAATACGACTTAAAAGAAGGAGATTACGTGCTAAAGAAGGTCATTCAGAAGCACAATAAGTTGGAAGCAAACTGGCATGGACCTTACCGAGTTACAGAAGTTGTTCGACCAGGAACTTACCGAATAGCAACTCTAGAAGGAGAGGAATTTAAGAATGCATGGAATGCTGAACACCTACGCAAGTATTATCAGTGATGTAAAATGTAAAGCAGTTCCATCAATATGAATAAAACGATGATATTTCGCCATCTTCTCTCTTTTTATTGAAAGTTTTTCGGGGAATACTAGTGTGTAACACTACGCTACTCGGCAGTAAAAAGAACACGATAGTTCAAGCTCAGACCAACTCCGGTTGGTAAAAGGGCGAGAACAAACCATACTCCTTTGGTTAGGAGGCGTACACTAGCTCAGACCAACTCCGGTTGGTAAAAGAGCGAGTGGACATGATAGTTCGAACTCAGAACAATTACGGTTGGTAAAAGGGCGAGAACACGACATTCCTAAAAATACCAGCCCCGGTTGGTTAGGAAACCATACTCCTTTGGTTAGGAGGCTGACACTGGCTCAGACCAACTTTGGTAAAAGGGAAAGTGGACATGATAGTTTGAACTCAGACCAACTCCGGTTGGTAAAAGGGCGAGAACAACATTCCTAAAAATGCCAACGTGTTTGGCTAGGAAGCAAAATACTCCTAAAGATGCCAATCTCGGTTGGTTAGGAGACAAGATATGCTCTCAAATGCCATCTTATGTTGGTCGGGAGGTAAGATTATTACAGAAAATACAAAAGTTCCTCGAAGAACAAAATATTCCAAACTGAACCAAGTATGATTGGTCGGGGATAAAAACCCACTAACTATAATTGGTCGACGAGTACAATTTAACAACCTTGGTTGGTTGGAAAAATTTTAAACATTTTTATACTCATTATTAAGTGATCGAGCAACATTACTAATACTTGTAACTTTTTATTACTAAGTTGGTCGATGAACCACACAATATTGTTATGCAAGCACAAATATAAAGTGTTTGACAAAGTACAAGACAATAGCAATACAGATTTGCAAACAAAAATGAAAGTCTTTCATAAAATTCAAAATAAATTACAAGTTACATTGATAATTACATGGATATGTATACTAACTGTTACATCAAAAATTCCTATTCTATTGATTTTTTCCCCTCAGCTTTCCATACAGGTTCCTCGCCAGCAGGCGGATCATTTAAAGACTGAGGAGAATTGATGAAGTTCAAATCCTTCAGCATCCTGACGTTCATCACAGAAGGTCAATCTAGAAGATGCTCGGGATGAGATACCTCGATCTGAGAATGAAGATTGTAGTCACCGAGGTATTTTGCAATTAAACTTCGAGGAATGGCACGAGCTGGGATCCATTCCATGTCCAGATTGTACGGTGGCACAGGCAAGTCGAGTACCCCGGGATCATAATAGTCCCACAGATAGTGTCCTTGTTCGAGCTTCAGCACGCCCAAGGCATTCAGCCAGCCTTGTTTGTAGCCCTCATTATTGACATTCTGGATACGATCATCCAAATGAAATAGTGCTTCGTTGTATCCAGCCATCCAGAACTCCCTGGGCTGTTTGTGAAATTGAAATGTTAACCTTTCAAGTTTCTCGTGAAGACTCTGGATGAAAAGCTCATTAGTCTCCAACACTGATTTCTTTCCAGAGAGTTGTTTTTTCAGTTCTCTGATTTTCTTTGACATGTCAGACAAATCTTAGTTCTTAGCCATTAATTGGAAGGCTTGGTTCTCTAAGGCAGATGCTGTCCTCTGTTCCTCCACAAGCACCCGAACTGCTCTTCCTCGTCCCCGAGGAGCTCTTGCTCGTCCTCGAGGAGATGTGGAAGTGCCCGACCTCCTCAATGTGTCCAACTCTTGCCTCAATTTGGCATTCTCAACCTCTAAAAATGAAAATCCCTCGTCAGTCACTGGGATTACAGCTGTTGAAGAAGAGGCTGCAGACTTCAACTGTGCTAGCTCTTTCTGTAAATTGTTATTCTCTTGCTCCAGCAGCTCGGCAATCTGTCTACATGCTTCAACTTCACCCTTTAGGGTTCTCTCCCTGACATCATACCCAGCAAGGAGCTTTTCGTGGCCCTTCTCGCCAGAAAGATGTTGATACCTCTTCTCATACCCCTCATGCAACAGGGCAGTTGATTCCTTGTATTGATTCTGAAGCTCTTCTAGGGTACATTGAAGATCTTCAATCATTTCGTAATAAGCCACATTGTTGGCTACAACACGATCAAGAAGACATTTCAAGTATTGATATGCCTCCACTGCTTGGTCTGAAACATCTCGACCAAGAATCTCTGCAATCTGGGAATTGTCCAAGTCAGTGTGGCCAGCCTTAAAATAATCATTACATTGTTGAAGCAGAGTTGTGTCATGGGCAGAAAACAATTCCATTCTAGCCATAAACTAGTAAAGAAGAGAAGGCAAGAGTTAATAAAAAAGCAGACAGAACATCAACAACATAGAGAAACAAAAAAGGTGATTTTTTATTACATCATAAAAAGGAGTACAGTGTTCAGAGTACAGAGTACAAGTGACAAAAGAAAAATAAATACCGAACAACTTCACACCTTTTCCTTGTCTCCCAAGACTTTCTCGGGAGGCTGGGATGAGGAGCTCAGTTGCTCGGTGGAAACAATGAGTTGGTCGGCTAGGGCTGGAACTTGTTCAGGAGGAGCAGGCAGAGATGAAAGCTCCTCGTCGGCAGGCTGAGTAAGGATTGGATCACCCAATACCATTGAAGATTCTTCAGAGGTAGCTTCATCCTCTTCTTCATCTTCAATATTTGGGGGAGGACTAGGGAGATGCTGTTGAAACAATTCTGAGTCCTCATTAACCTTTAATTCTTGCAGGGCAGCCACCCAACCATCTCGGAAGTATTTCAAACTCCCATATTGCACCTGGGACGTCATTGCTGCTACCCCCCTGTTCCACCCTTTGTCCCAACCAGTGCGGAAAGATTTTTTCACCACCAATTTTCTTTTCATTTTCTCCGAGGAGAGCTTCTCGGATAGAAGATCCCCGGTGGCTTTCAACTTATCTTCCACCTCCTCCTTCTGACGATTCACTTCTCGCAGAAGGGACAATTCTTCTTCTGCCATTTTCATCTTGTTTTCAAGATCCCCAAAGCTCTTGAGCTTCTCGTCATACTTCTTTTCTCTTCCTCCAAATCTTTTACCTTATTTTCCAAACCCTTGGAAACTTCAACAAGCTGCACCTTCTCTACCTCAAGTGCAGCCAACTTCTTCTCCCATTCAGCCTTATTTTCATCATACTTTTGACGGGACTCCTTCAAAGATTTGGTAAAACCTAGTAAAGCATCCTCCACTCCGGATGAGGAGCTAGAAGCCTTGATCGCCTCATCCTTCTTCACAATGGTGTTAAAGCAACTCACCAGCTAAAAAAAAGGAGATAACGATAAGTCAGCAAAGAAATACATGTATTTATGGAAAGAAAGAAAATTCAGAATAAGAGAAACTTACTGAGGCAATGTGATGAGTAGCCAGAGCTGTAAGCATATCCCTAGACATATTCTCCTCAATTCCTTGGACTTCAGGAATGGTCCAAGTCTTCACCGAGCTCATAGCAGAGCTCGGAGGAATAATAGTTGGAACACCAGCTCCACTAACTTGAAGCTGGGGGATGGTTTCAGCCAAATTGACCGAGGAGGATTTCTTCGGTGGTACTGAAGCAGATTCAACCAAGGAAGAACTCTTGGTTGGGGAGATTGTGATCACTTCCTTAGGAAAATCTTTCTTGCTCGGAGCCACTGGGGGCTTCTCGGCAGCCTTCTGAGGAGCAACAGAAGGGGCAGCATCTGTCTTCTTTGTCCCCTTTTGGACATCAGTTTTGTTTCTTTTTCCATCTCCAGCAGAGGTAGTCTCCTCAAAGATAGAAGGAACTCTTCTTTTGCCCATTTTCTGAATCAAAGGAATATGAGAGTCTGGTGAAGAATCCTCAGGAACTGACACTGGATCACTAGTGCTGACCACATGACGAGCAGTGAAGGATGATGTATAGCTCCTGTACTGCAACAAGTATGAAGCAGACCTAATATGTTCGTCTGTAACTTTCTGATGCAAACTCCAGATAAGTTTCAAATGCTTAATATTAACGTCAGCTTATTTTGGAGTTTTTCTTTTGCTGTCAACTGCAAACAAATACATAGTGAAATATCAGTCACACATTTTATCAAACATAATGAAATCATAATTTCAGAAATAAAATAAAATGAAAATAACCTATTCCGTTGCCATATGGAGGGCATCTGGGACCTTGATATACTTCATCTCCAATCAAAGGGGCATGTTGCCAGTTTTTGATAACTACTCCATGTTCAAAATAATCCCTATTGGCATCAGGGAGGTTGACTACTAAAGCCCTATTCAAAAATCTAGTTTTTAAATAAAAAACATTATCTAGAACAGCCCATCTATAACAATACATAATCTCAGGAATTCCTATACGGGTTCCGTGAGTTTGATTTAACCTATACACCCCATTAACTATTCTCCATGTGTTGGGGGATATTTTTGCAGGAACAACATCGAAATAATGACAGAACTCTAAGCACAAAGGGTTTGGTGGAAAAGAAAATCCACATTCAGCAATAAAGAGGCTGGGGAACCAATGTCCCTCAGCCAAACGAAAATAATTTGAAGGCTCAGAAAGATCCTCCAGAGTTACCCAAGATGGAATAGAAAAATCAGAACGGAATTTTTCAAGAGATTCAATAACATAAACCATGGCGAATAAAAGAAATGAAGAAGAAGGAAGAAGATCTTACAGGAAAAAAGGAGATCTGTTGACAATGAAAATGATGAACGCACAAGAGAGAGAAAGACTATGGAAAACTCGAAAGCAAAAATTGGAAAAGGTAGAAGACGATGGGATTGCCTATGAAGCTTGAATACTTTTGCCTTGGGAAACGGCGAAAGAAATGATTACAAAAAAGAAACTATTACGCTAGCGACGGCTAAAAGGACAAAAAGTGCGCGAAGATTGAAGCGCTTATAAAAATTCAAAAAGGCGGATTCTGCGAATTTAGAAGGACATTCGAATACGGAGAAAATGCTCCTAAAAACCAGGAAGGTCATTTAATATTGCCATATACCGAGAAAGAATGTTCCATATTCCTCAAAGTGCGAAATATGAAACATTGGGGGCTTCTGTTGATACCAAAATTAGTATGCTGATATAGACGAATAATAAGAAGAGACGTGTCAATATACGTGGCACAATAGCAACGAGGAAGTTTATTTCCCCAACCAAGTCATACTCACTCCGAGCAGCAAGTGTACTCCGAGGAACTCCAACACTCCGAGGAACTCCTGAACGACGAGCAACTAAGGCGGTCCGAGCTGCATCTCGGCCACAGCATTGATTGCCAGATAATCAACAGTTCAACTATTCATTGAATGCTTATCATACAGACGTATACTCTTAAAGGGAATTAATTGTTTACCCTTTCACATGTACAGCCTAAGGGCTATAAATACATTGTATCACCCTCATTCAAAGGGACCGGATTTTCTTGATAGAATTACATATCGAGAACTCCAAAACACTTAGCAATAACAGAAAACAGTGGACGTAGGCCATTCTTATAAGGCTGAACCACTTTAAAATTCTTTGTCTCATTTATATTTATCTGTGATTAAATAATTAGAAGCAATCTAATTTTTTACATCAACAGATACTAAACATATAACATAAGATTAACTCATAAAGATTAATGTGTTTATATCATCAAAATTAATAAATGCATATTACAATATCAACATGTAGCACTCAAGACTAGTAAATTTTAAAAATGACATTTTCGTTTTAAATTAATATTCAATAAAATCATGAATTGATCCAATAACACTAAAATATATCAAGATGTAATCACACAAAAAAAATGTAGAAAAAAAATTATCATCAAAATCAAGTATGTCATACAACAAAGAATCATAATAAATATACAAATTTACATGTGAATACTAAATAATCAATCAACATGCTCATGTGTTATAACAAATATTCTATGCATGGAAATATATCAATTATGAAATAAATCATTAATAAATATATGATATTAAATTCAAGAAAGG
Organism: Sambucus nigra; assembly: GCA_949130495.1. NCBI lineage: Eukaryota > Viridiplantae > Streptophyta > Magnoliopsida > Dipsacales > Adoxaceae > Sambucus > Sambucus nigra. Next base: position 553,951,368 of record OX422215.1, on the reverse strand, counting down.
TGTTCCTTTCCACCTTACCAATACCAAAGATATATTCAAGAAACTTCTTTCAAGTGTGGCATTTTCAACATTAGGCAATGATACTTGAAATTTGTAATATGATCAAATCATATGCGTTGAAAATCCACATTCCACCACAAAATGCAACCTACACAACTTTGAAAATTTTCTCTTTTGGTACCCAAAATGTGTTAGGTCCATAGGGGTTAGTATACATCTTAGTTCCTTTAGGAATCCAAGCAAATTTCCTTTTTCTAAATTTATATGGACACAAATCTGAAAAATGTGTGTGTCTACCACAGTAAGTGCATAAATAGTTAGGATGACTAGATGAGGCATCAAATTTCAATAAATTGGAATAAGTCGTTTTCTCATTTCCTTCATCACATCCTATACCATTATTATTAAATCGAATCCTTTGTGTCTCAACAATTTTATAAAAATATTCATTTCCTTTTGTAAAAGTATCTATTGATTTCTTTAAATATTCAATCTCCCCTTTTAACTCAATATTTTCAATTTCAAGAGGAGTAGTGACAATAACAGATTTTTTCTTTTTCAAAGATTTAATTTCATTTTTCAAAGATTCATTTTCCAATTTCAAATCATCAAAATCATTTGACATAGAATCATATTTAGTTGAAACTAATGAATGAGACTTCTTAAGTTTAATATATCTTTTTTTAAGTTCTTCAAAACTTTCACATAATTCATCAAAAACATTTTTGTAAAACTTCATAATCATCAACTTCATCATTATCACTATCACTAGAGTTAGGGTTAGAGTGTACCCCATTTTCCATAGCCATGAAACATAGACGAGCAACTTCATTTTCATTCGAATCTTCATCGGAAGAGCTTGTGTCGGAGTCACTCCATGTTGTGGCTTTCAATGCCTTATTCCCTTTCTTATACTTTGGACAATTACGCTTAATGTGTCCAACTTCATCACAATGATAGCATCTTGGTTCAGATTTGGATTGATGATCATCATTGAACTCATTTGAAAAATGTTTCCTTCTTCTTTCCTTGGCTTTCTTTTTAGAAATAAGATATTTTTTGAAATTTTTAGCCAATAAGGAAATATCATCATCATCGTCATCTTCACTTTCAACATTTTTGATTGAAGATTTGAAAGCAATAATTTTGTTTGCTTTAGGTTTTTCTTCTTCAACAAATTCCTTGAGTTCCATCTCATGAGTGATTAGAGAACCAAAAGCTCATCAAGAGAGATAGGTCTTTCTCTAATGGCTACTTTGATAGCCAACTTTTTGGTCATCCAATTCGCCGGTAATGACCGAAATTTGCTCACCAACTCATTGTTAGTATAGGTTTTTCCAAGAGATTTAAGACCATTAATAATATTAGTAAACCTAGTGAACATATCAGAAATAGATTCATCAGATTTCATCTTAAATAACTCATAACTATGAACAAGAATGCTAATTTTATCTTCTTTTACTTGACTAGTTCCTTCATAAGTAACTTCTAGTCTATCCCAAATTTCTTTATTCACAACAACAAATTATGTTATACTCATTTACATCAAGTGCACGATGCTAAATATTCATAGCTTTAGCATTGATTTGAATTTTCCTAATACCAACTTCATTCCATTCATTTTCTTCTTTAGGAACATAAGCATTATTTTCCATTTTAATAGGAATAAAGGGACCATTCATAACAACTCTCCAAACTTCATAATCATGTGACTGAATAAAATATTTAATTCTATTTTTCCAATAACTATAATCTTTTCCAGAAAATAGAGGAGGTTTAAAAATGGATTGGCCTTCACCAAGAGATGTAGTAACATATGCCATTGATCTTTAACTCTAAGATTGTTAAATCTAAAAATAAGAAGAGCACTAGCTCTGATACCAATTGTTGCCCAGATTATACTAAAGAGGGGGGGGGGGGGGGGGTGAATTGAGTTTTTACAAACTTTAAGTCAAATTACAGTTTCAGAAAAATATTTAATTTATAACACTTTGACAAATTTCAGATTAATCAAACTGTAAAGAATAAATCCAACAATATCAAATAAATGCAACCAACTAATTTAAACAACTAGAGATGCATATTTTAACACACTAAGAATATTAAATTAATTTTCGTATTTAATATTAAGTGATATTATGAAATTAATTATTTAATTCAAAAATAATTATTTTAACCTTAAAACAGAATTTAGTCAAATTTCCGAATTAATTTATTTGCAAGAGAGTGTGCTGAAAATATTAACTCAAGTAAGCATGTGCAAATATATAAATAAAAGTGTGAAAAATATATGACACCGAAATTTAACATGGTTCGGCCAAATCCCGGCCTATGTCCACGCGCCTAGATCCCCGTCTCCTTTGCGCTTCACTAAACCTGATCCACTTGCGGGTAGGATCAAAGCACCGCGTACAAATATTTGCAAGCTATCTCCGAGCTTCAAACCCCGTGGCCCACTTGCGGGTAGGAACCAATTACCGGTACAAACCGAAGCTTCAACAAAGCTTCACAACAAATCTGAATTTTTGTAGTACAAGGTACAATAATGAAACTCCTTAAAATACAATTTGTAATATGAGTTTCTCCTTCTTTAATGAGACTTCAATAAATGATATTGAAGTAGGCACAAGTCTTCTTCTTCAATGATTGAGCAGATAACAAGATTAATTGCTCTCTTGAATGTGTAGCTGAGTAGTAAAATAAATGCTCTCAATAATATTTCAAGTCTTGATCATATTCTCATTCAAGTGTTTTTCTTCAATGTAGCTCTTCAAAAGCTTTAAATGTGTCTTCCAAAAACTAGTTGTTAGACACATGCATTTTGAGCATTAAATGCTCTTGATTTTGCTGAGATGAGGTAGCAGAAAATAATCTCCAAGTCTGATATGCAAATCTTCATTTTTATCTTCTCCATAAAAATATAGCTGTTGTAGCACAAGAATGGTCATATGAAAATATGGGACTGAAAGTCGCACTTCATATTTCTAAAAATGACTTCTGCAAAATTATGTTAGTCCAAGAGATAATATACAAATCTGATGTATAAATGTAAAGTGTTAGACTGAATTAAAAGACGAGGAGTCATGTCATGAAATGGTCACAAAAAAAAAGATGGTGACTGATAAAAAGAAATTTACAACTCTTAATGACGGATGCGCATGGAAAAGTTATACTGACATTGGAAGTAGCATCAAAAGGAATTTTGATAGATAAGTCCGTACGCATGAGATTACATGCTAGAAAGTGGTGTATCATAAATAAAGAAGCTTTGAAGTGCAATACCTTAAAAAAATGCAATAATATAATGGACACAGTCCTTTTCATAGAAGTTTAGACAAAGACTGTAAAAGCCGAAACCTTATAACCAATGAACACAGGTCCTAAAAAAAGGACAAAAATATCAAATGAATCATGTAAGAAGATACAGCTCTAAATATTTTTATATGTTAAAAAAAATTAAGCTCTGAATATAAGTATATATTCTACTGATAGCGTGACCATGTTGATGAATTACCAACTGAACCAAATTGACAACGTAAGGTTGACGGTTCAAAAGGATATGCGATCCAATACTAGATTTCCCGGTCACTTCAGAATAAAAGGTCTAGTTGAGGCCAATAGGTAGCAGATCCAAACGGCCAAGGACGAAATACGAATCTGACCAAAAATTCATGGCCCAAGAAACTGCCCAAGGCAATATGACATGTGGGTCAATAAGCCAGTTCGCGTGTACCTAAAAACAACTCCAAAGCTATAGCAGGTCAGATCAGCATAACAAATGGGAACACACCAACAACTATGGTACGAGGGAGGCTATAGCCGAAATAGCTTAAAAGAAATAGTAGGTCCGTATGGAAGTGACAACTCCTACTAAGCACTCCACCAAACAAATCTTGTCCATGTAATATATGTAAGTGTGCCTTAAGGATTTTATTTTCTTATATATATATAAATATATGATTATCACAGATGACACGAGACCCTCAACTGATCTTTTTCGGATAAACAAAGAGAAGCATGGATATATATTTAAAAAAAAACTTTGACAGCCTGAGCACAACAAACTGAAAATGTGTGAAATATATATAGATATGTTATATATAATTGTGAACTTAGTTGGCAAAAAAAAAAATAGGTAGTTACCAATTTTCATAGAAAGTGTCGAGCATTAACAATTCGTGTAGGGTCAAGATAAAAAGGTGTCAACTTGACCATGTCAAGTATGATGATCAATTGCAATGAAACTTACAGACAATTTGAGTGGCTCAAGGTATTAGTCTCTTCCAGCATGAACTTGGGGGATAAGACTTATATGTATACAAGTCTGATAATAAATTTTGAAAAGACAAAATCTTGACCAAAGTAGGTAGCCAACAGAGATGTGATCTAAAAAGACTTATGCATGTAGATTTGGACAATTACATACATAAATAATTATATATAATGTATAGATAATCTGTATGTAACTGAATATATATATAGAGAGAAATAAATTAAGAAATATTTATATAATAGTAAAGAATATATGTTTGGAATCATTAAAATAAATATATTAAGTTAAACTAAAATAAATTAAGTATTAATTAAGGGATAAATACATTTTCATTTAACACTCGTAATTCAATTCATTGGGTTATATAAACAAAAAGTCAAAATTGTGGTTTTTTTCTGGGCAGCCGAATTGATTCGATTTATTGCAGGACTCCTTCTTCCCAACATTTTGCGATTTCTCAATTTTACAATTCTCTCAAAACTTTATGAACCATCACCAAATATTAAACCAACATGTCTAATAATTAAATAAACATATAAGAATGATTTCCAGCGTAAAATTCTCATAATTACATTACGAATTCAAATCAAGATCCGATTATCTTGTAAAAATACATCAAACTCTAGTTTCTCATGTTCTTCACATATTTTAATCAAAAAACCAGATTAATTTCGTCTTAATCATAATAATCCCTCTGATTTCGTGATACTAACATCAAGGAATATATCTACATGCAATTCTAATTTCAATTCGTGGATTGAACCCTCCCAAAGTCATATTTAATCTCCCAAAAACATGAAATCAAACCCTATTCTTCTTGGGTATTATAACATGCTTAATATAAACGTAAGATAAATACCTGCCTCTCAAAAGTAGGTCTGAAATTCGTTGGTTTGATTCTAAGGTTGTTCTCCCCTCGCTCCGATCTCGATTCCGTTACGTTCGGGGCGAAAAATGGTGTAGGAAGCTTGGTTCTCTCCTCCTTTTCCTCTCCTGTGGCCTCTCTTTCTTTAGCTTTGTGTTAACCCTAGTTCTATTTCTCTAATGGAAGATATAAACTTAATATTTTTGGAGTTCTCTATACCTCAAACTCCCGAATGATCGAAATACCCTTGAACGGTGTCGGGGTGGTCCAAAATCACCCCGGGACCCAAACTATACACCCGGATATACTTTTTTGACCCTTTTGGAACCATCCATGACCTCAAAATCACCATCCGAGTCACTTTCTAAAATCATCTTATTTCCACCTCAAAATACGATATGCGTGAAATTAAACTTAAACCGAATTAATTAAATCTAAATCATCCGAATTAAATAATTTCTCACAATTAAATAAATTCCTAAACCACCAATTTAATTAATTCCATATTCTCCAATCATGTTTGTTTCTAAATGACCCTCGAACTATCAAAAGTGTCAATAAAGCCATCAAACTAACCAAATTGATTTATGAAATTCCTTTTGTTTATTTTAACCGCTAACTTGGTCGGGTCTGGACCCAGACTCGATCCGAATCCAATCCGTTTACTCGAATCTGGATCATATTTTAAAATCCGATTACCCGATTATTAAATAAATCGGATATGGATCTAGTCTAATCCGATCTGTTAAGGACCTGATCCGATTAAACATAACATATATAAATTTATATATTTATTAATACATCTATATCCATATAATATATAAGTATGATATGTATAAAGATAAATAAATCAAAGTAATATATGGTTTATCTATACGAATCATACACTGTAGTAAAATATAAAATATTTTAACCTAATATTACAAAATAAAGAAGTGAAATAAAATAAAAATTAAAAATAAATGTATATATATGGCTAGACTCGGATCCGGACCCGATCCATTCGAATCTTGATCCAATATTTTAAGATATGATTAAGACACGATTCGAAACCGAATCCGATCAAGTTTTTACTAAACGGATATGGATCAACCTAGATTCGGTCTGAACCCGACTCATTGTCGGGGTAACTTGGATGAAAAAATGTCATGTCCAAATCATTACAAATTTAATAATAAATTAATAAGGGGAAAGTACTCTTAGGTCCCTCACAAATAAATTTTAAACACTAAAGGAATTTTGACAAATTTTAAATACATATGTCCACTAATTATCTTCTTGTAAAAGTTCACGCTAGTGGCATAACAAGTGAACCTAATTGTTGATGTAAAAAACTAGATTTAGCCTAATTATTTAATCACAGATAAAAATAAACAAGACAAGAAATTTTTAAAGTGGTTCAGCCTTGAAAGAATGGCCTACGTCCACTGTTTGTGTTATTGCTGACTGTTTGCAGAATTCTCGATAATGGGTTTACCAAGAAATTCCGAGTCCCCTGCTAATGAGGAGGTTACAATGTATTTATAGCCTTGAGGCGGTACAAATGAAAGAATAATACACAGCTGTCCAATAGGCGTATGCGTCTATGTGATAATAATGAGCATTAAATGCGCAGTCATCCTCTTGATTATCCGGATATGAATGCTCTGTACGAGATGCACCTCGGACCGCCTAAGTTGCTCGGTATACATGAGTTGATCGGTACAGTAGAGTTCCTCGGAGAAAACTTGTTGCTCGGAGCGTTCTGAGTTGGTCGGGGAGGTTGAGTTCCTCGGAGTCAAGGTGTTGTTAAAAAATGTTTGCGGGTGCCATGTAAGTTGACACGTGTCTCCACATAGTCGGTCCATGTCAGCAGACTAATTTAGTATCAACAGAAGCCCCCAATATTTCATAGTTTGATGTTGAAGAAAAGTATGGAACATTACGTTGCCTAAACTTTATGGATTTTAGACAATCGTTCGTTGTTTATAGCCCCTTTTTGAGTGCATAGTATCAGGATTTTTAAAGTATTTCGAATTTCAATAACCGCTTCGTGTTTCTTGCCTTTTTCTTCTTTTTAGCCGCCGGATACGTAATCTTTCATCTTGGTAATCATTACTTTTCTCCATTCTCGAGGTAAGGTATTTAAACGATTCAGAAAACTCGATCGTCTTTTACTTTTTCAAATCTGCATCTTTAGAACTTCTTCATTTCTTCTCTGTCTTGTGCGTTCATTTCTTCCATTGTTCGTTGTCACCTGATTCATCTTTTTCCTGTAAGATCTTCTTCCTTCTCTTTTATTTCTTTTGTTCATCATGGTTTACCTTGCTGAGGCGCTTGATAAATTTCGTTCTGATTTTTCTATTCCTTCCTGGGTCATATTGGAAGAGCTTTCTGAACCTTCTGACTATTTTCGTTTGACTGAGGGACATTGGTTCCCCAGTCTCTTTGTAGCCGAATGTGGATTTTCTTTTCCTCCAAATCCTTTATGTTTGGAGTTCTGTCAATTTTTTGATGTTGTTCCTGCGAAAATAGCACCAAACACTTGGAGAATAGTTAATGGAGTTCATAGGTTAAACCAAATTCATGGAACTCATTTAGGAATTCCAGAAATTATGTTTTGCTATAGATGGACTGTTAGTGATAGCACATTTGATTTAAAAACTAGGTTTTTAAATAGGGCTTTAGTTGTCAATCTCCCAGATGCCAACAGGGATTACTTCGAGCATGGAGTTGTTATGAAAAATTGGCAACATGCTCCATTAAATGGAAATGATGTGTATCAGGGTCCTAGATGCCCTCCCTATGGCAATGGGATAGGTTATTTTTGTTTTATTTTATTTTTGAAATTGTGTTTTCTTTGTGTTTGATAAAATGCGTCATTGACATTTTAATTTTTGTTTATTTGCAGTTGATAGCAAAAGAAAATCCCCTAAAGAGACTGATGTCAATTTGAAGCACTTGAAACTTATCTGGAGTTTACACCAAATCGTTACTGACGAACATATCAGATCAACCTCGTACTTGCTTCAGTACAAGAGCTACACTTCGTCTTTTACTGCTCATCCAGTGGTGGGTGTCATCGACCTATTACTAGCCTCTGAAGGTTCCTCTCCTGAATCAAATCTTCCCCTCAGTATCAGAATGAAGAGACGAAAAGCTCCCTCATACTTTGACAAATCAGACTCTGCCAATGTGGAGGCAAAGAGAAATAAGCAGGATATCCCAGAGGAGGGGATAAGAAAAGTTGATGCACCCCCTCCTGCTGTTGCTAAAAAAGTTACTGAGAAGCCCCCTATGGCTCCGAGCAAGGTTGCAGCTATTTCTCCTCCAAGCGAGGTCATCGTGATATCACCGACCAAGACAACATCCTTGGTTGAGAATGTTTCTGCTCCCACGAGGAGGTTAAAGAAAAGTTCCTCGGATAAACTGGCTGAACCTATCTCTCAACCTTTAACTGCTGGAAGTGGTGTTCCCACTTTTGTTGCTCCGAGCTCTGCCATGGGCTCTGTGAAGTCTTGGATTATCCCAGAAATCGAAGGTCTTGAAGACACTCTTTCTCGGGATAGGGTTACCACCTTGGCAGCTCAACATATTGCCTCAGTAAGTATTACTAATCTAAACTTTCATTTTTCAATGTTCTATTCTTGTACTGAATCAAAGTTATTTTTCTTATCAGCTGGTAACATATTTCAATACTATTTTGAAAAAGGATGAAGCTCTTAAAGCTTCGAGCTCCTCGGGAGGTGTGGAGGAGGCTTTTGTAGGTCTGACTCAATCCTTAAAGGATTCTCGTCAGAAATATGAAGAAGATAAGGTTGCATGGGAAAAGAAACTGAAGTCCGTTGAGCAAGAGAGAGAAAAAGCTGTGGAGGCCTCTCAGGAGTTGGAGAGGAAAATGAAAGAGTTTAAGAAGAAAAATGAAGAGCTTGAAGAAAAGCTCAAGAATGCTGGAGAGCTTGAGACCAAGCTTAAAACTGCTGAAAAGGAACTTGGTAGACTTCGTGAAGCTGATCGTCAGAAGGTAGAGGTAGAAGGAAAGTTGAAGGCAGCCGAGGAACTTCTTACTGAGAGGATTTCCTCGAAGAAAGCAAAGAGAAAACTTGTTGTTAAAAAGTCCTTTAGCGCTGGCTGAGACAGAGGTTGGAATAAAGGCCTAGCTGCCATGTCCTCTCAGATGGATTTTTCTAGCCTCAAATTCTTCAGGGACGGATGGATTGCTGCTCTGCAGGAGTTAAAGGTCTTAGAGAGTTCTGAACTTTTTTAGCGCCATGTTCATGGCCCTCCTCCCTCTCCTGGAGAAGAAGAAGAGGATGAATTTGCCTCTGAAGATTCTTCAATGATGATTGGAGACCAAGTTCCTCCCGTTTCGGTTGTTCAGACTTTCTATGAGCAACTTCAGCCCACCAGTATTTCAACCGAGCAACTGCCGCTATCCTCTGAGCAACCAGCCTCCTCATCTCAGCTTTTCGAGGAAATCGCAAAACACAAGGAGAAGGTGTAAAGTTTCTCGGGCTTTAATTTTATTATTTCTTTTGAATGTAACCCTGAACCTTGTACTTGTCTTTTGATGAATAAAAATTCAAGTTTTTATTGTTCATGTTGACTTTCTTCGTCTTGCTCTGCCTTTATCATTTATTAATCCTGTTTATGGCTTCTCTTTGCTAGTTTATGGCCAGGATGGAACTCTTGTCAGCTCATGATACCGAGTTGATGAAAAAATATAATGAATATTTCAAAGCTGGCCATACAGATTTGGATGAGTCACAAATTTTTGATATCCTGGGCTCAGATGCCTCTGAACGAGCAGTGAAAGCTTACCAATATCTGAAATGCTTACTCGACCGAGCTGTTTCCAATAATGTGACTTATTACAAGATGATTGAATATCTCCAAGGTACCATCGAGGAACTTCAGCAACAATACAAGGAATCTTCTGCCCTTTTGCATCAGGGGTATGAGAAAAAGTATCAGCAACTAAATGCTGACAAAGGATATGATAAGTTAGTCGCTGCTTATGATTTTAAAGAGAGGACTTTGAAGACCGAGGTTGAAGAGCATAGGCAGATCGCAAAACTGCTGGAGCAGTAAAATAATAACTTGCGAGGAGAGATATCCCAACTGAAATTTACAGCATCTACCTCGGGAGCCTTGGTCCCTGTCAATGACAAAGGTTTCTCATTTCTGGAGGTTGAAAATGCCAATTTGAGAGGCGAATTGGAAACTTTAAAGAGAATTGGACCCTCTACACCTGCTCGCGGACGAGCAAGAGCTTCTCGGGTTACTATTGAAGAGGCGAGAACTCAAGCAATCTTTGGAAAATTAAGCAGTTCAGTTGGTTGCAAAGAATAAGGCTCTGGAAGAGATGTCCAAGAAGATTCTGGACCTTAACGAGCAACTTTCCACACAAGGATCCGCCTTGGAGAATAAAGAAATTTTTGTGAAGAATCTCCACGAGCAGCTGGAAAGGTTGACTTACCAATTCCACAAACAACCTAGAGAGTTTTGGATGGCTGGATATAATGAAGCCCTCTACCATCTTGATGATCGAATCCAGCAAGCGAATAATGAGGGTTATAAACAAGGATGGCTGAATGCACTGGGTGTATTAAAATTGGAGCAGGGCCATTATCTATGGGATTATCATAACCCTGGATTGGTCGACTTTCCCGTGTCACCTTTTAAACTTGACATGAGCTGGATTCCTGCTCGGGCAATCCCTCAGTGCTTAATCTCCAAATATCTCGGTGACTACAGTCTTCATTCCAACGTTGATATTTCTCGCCCTGAGCATCTGCTTGATCGGCCATCAGTGATGAATGTTCGAATTCTTCGAGATCTGAATTTCATAAATTCCCCTTATGCCTTAAACGATCCTCCTACTGGAGTAGAACCTGTTTTAAAGGCAGAAGGGAAGAAACCAATAAAATAGGATTTTATGTAATAATTTCTACTTTCCACAACATATGTAATCCTTCTGGTTTTGAATGAAAAAGTATGGTAATACATTTCTCACGTCATTTGTAATTTTACTTAGTATGAATGAAAATTTGCCTTTTGTCATTTCATTTTCTTCTAAATAATTTGTAGAATATTTTTGCTTGTTGGTTGCTTATTTCATTGCAGTGATTTATCAATCTTTGATCTTTATGTGATAAAACATCCTTTATCTCATGATCCTGTTTGATTTAAACAACTGGAGATGATTGTAATTGGCTTACCGACCAACTAGAATTTATTAAGATATTTGTTTCCGACCAACCGGAGTTGGTGAACTTTTATTCCCCGACCAACCATAGTTAAGGGATTTTATTTATTCGACCAACCATAGTTGGTAGACCGACCAATCGTAGTTGGCGGAATTTTATTTATCGACCAACCGTAGTTGGTAGGGTTTTATTTATCGACCAACCTTAGTTGTTAGACCGACCAACCGTAGTTGGTAGGGTTTTATTTATCGACCAACCATAGTTGGTAGACCGACCAACCGTAGTTGGTGGGATTTTATTTATCGACCGACCATAGTTGGTAGACCGACCAACCGTAGTTGGTGGGATTTTATTTATCGACCAACCGTAGTTGGTAGACCGACCAACCGTAGTTGGTAGGGTTTTATTTACCGAGCAACCGTAGTTGGTGGGATTTTATTTATCGACCAACCATAGTTGGTAGACCGACCAACCGTAGTTGGTAAGATTTTATTTTGAATTTGATGCATAGTGTGTAGCACTAATACTCCAAAAAAATTTCAACAAAAGGAGAGAATTGGGTAAAACATCCAAAGCTTTATTCATATCGAAGAAAACTGCATTACATAAGGATTGAACTACTGATAATATTTGCGCAGATGCTCTGCGTTCCATGCATTCTTAAACTCCTCTCCTTCTAAGGTTTCAATCCTATATGTCCCTGGTCGAATAACTTCTGTCACTCTGTAGGGTCTATGCCAGTTAGCGTCCAATTTGCTGTGTCTTTGAATTACTTTCTTTAGCACATAGTCCCCTTCTTTCAAGTCACATTTCTCTACTCTCTTGTTGTAGAACATAGCTGTTCGTTGCTGGTATGCAGTATTCCCGATTGCTGCTTCTTCTCTAACTTCCTCGAGCATATTCAAGTCTAATCTTCTCATCAAGTCACTGATAGGAGAATTGAAATTCAACACTCTGTGTATGGGGAGGCCCAGCTCGGCAGGTATAACAGCTTCACTTCCAAATGCCAGCATGTATGGAGATTCTCCTATTGCTGCTCGTGGTGTAGTACGATAAGCCCACAGCATAGAATGTAGCTCGTTAATCCCGTTTGCCTTCGCGTCATCCAGTTGTTTTTTTTAAACCATTCAGTAGCGTTCTGTTCGTCACCTCAGTTTGCCCATTGCTCTGAGGATGGCCTGGTGCAGAGTGGGTTTTCAATATATTTGATTGGTGACAATATGCAGCAAAATCCTCGTTATCAAATTGGGTTCCATGATCAGTAATGAATGCATGGGGAAGACCATATCTGCAAATGATATTATTCCAAATAAATTGATACACCTTCTCATAAGTCATATCAATAAAAGGTTCAACTTCCACCCATTTAGTAAAATAACCCACAGCGACGACGAGGTATATGAACCTTCCTCTTGTCGTCGGGAGTGGCCCGACCAAGTCCATTCCCCACATGGCAAATGGCCAAGGGGGTGTTATGGGTGTTAGCAATGCCCGAGGAGTTTTTCGAAGGGACGAGAAGCACTGGCATTTGTCACATTTCTTGGCATACGCTATACAATCAACCCTCATCGTCGGCCAATAATATTCCGCGTCATTGTTCCTTACAAAAGCGTCTGACCTGCTACATGAGCTCCACAGGACCCTTCATGGACCTCTTCAACCAAATCTTTCACCTCAGAAGGGTGCACAAATCTTTGCAGACCTGTTATAATTCCTCGTCTATATAGAATACCTTTAGTCAATACATAATGAGCAACTTTAAACTTTAGTTTCTTGGCTGCGAGTTTGTCGGTTGGTAATTTCCCTTCCTCAATATATGCCCTGATGGGATCCATCCAAGATGGTCCTTAATCAAGGGTAATAAAGTTCATCATTAGATCTTCGTCTATGCTTCGACTAGCCAAGACTTCTATTGGGATTGTTCTTCGTAGCTCGGTGGGTGTGGCTGAAGCTAACCGAGCTAAGGCATCCTCTCTTGCATTCTCCAATCTTGGTATTCTAATTATCTGTACTGCGATCAGGCCTGATAAAACCTCCATTGCTTTTGCATGATACCTGATCATTGATTCTCCTTTAGCTGCATATACTCCCAACATTTGATTTACGATCAATTGCGAGTCACTGAATACGATAACCTGCTCTGCCCCCATGGTTTTTTCCAGACCAAGTCCTTCAATCATAGCTTCATATTCAGCCTCATTATTAGAAGCCTTAAATTGGAAGCGCAAAGCATACTCCACATCGACCTCATCCGGGCTGTTCAAAATAATCCCTGCCCCACAGCCTGTAATGCAGAATAAACCATCCACATATAGATTCCATATAGGTACCTCATCCTCAAATTTTTTATCGGATAAAGTTCCTTGGTGGAATATTTATTGCTTACTTTTATCCTCCTCTAGTACTTCTTGCTGCTCGTCGACCATCTCCCCCTGATCGTCAGCTGACTTAAGTTGATCGGGGTTTAAATTTGATGATCCTGTAACATCCACAGGTTGGTCGGTATTCAGCTTTTGCTCCTCGGAGGTGTCAGGATAAGTGAATTCTGTGATTAAATCTGCTACTGCTTACCCTTTAAGTGACGACCTAGGCTCATAAATTATATCATATTGACCAAGTTCTACTGCCCAGTACATCAATCTCCTTAATTTTTTTGGTTTATGAAGAGCTTGCCTCAGTGGCATATCGGTATACACTACTATGGTATGAGCTTGGAAGTACGACCTCATTCTTCTACTTGCTTCGATCAACGCTAGTGCCAACTTTTCTAGTCTTGGATATCTGATCTCTGCTCCTCGGAAGGCCTTGCTAGTGTAATAAATTGGTATTTTCACTCCATCCTCCATTCTTATCAATGCCAAGCTAACTGCATTCTCCGAAACTGCCAGATACAAGTACAATCTTTCTCCCATCACTGGCCTGGACAACAGTGGGGGTGCTCCCAAGTATTTCTTTAACTCTTGAAAGGCCTTGTCGCATTCATCATTCCATTCAAACATTTTTCGGAGTGTTTTGAAGAATGGGAGGCATCTATCAGTTGCTCGTGATACAAATCTATTAAGTGCTGCAACTCGCCCTGTGAGACTTTGTACTTCCTTCTTCGTCGTTGGAGATCGTAGCCCTAATAGAGCCTTGATTTTTTTGGATTTGCTTCAATATCTCGTTGGTTAACAATATACCCGAGGAATATACCTTCTCGTACTCCGAATATGCACTTGGTAGGGTTCAACTTCATTTGATATTTATCTAATTGATCAAAGGTTTGACCTAGATCAATTAGATGGTCAGCAGCTTTCTTGCTCTTCGTCAGCATATCATCAACATAAGCCTCCATATTGTGACTGATTTGCTCTGCAAACACCTTGTTCATCAGTCGTTGATATGTTGCACTTGCATTTTTCAAACCAAAAGGCATAATATTATAATAGTAAGTTCCCCTAGGGGTAATAAAAGAGGTAATCTCCCTGTTTTCAGGTTTCATTTTAATCTGGTTGTAGCCAGAATAAGCATCCATAAAGTTTAACAACTCGTGTCCCGAGGTAGCGTCCACTAATTGATCAATTCGAGGCAAAGGAAAATGATCCTTTGGGCATGCCTTGTTGAGGTCAGTGAAGTCTACACACATCCTCCACTTGTTCTTCTTCTTCTTCACCATCACCAGATTAGCTAACCAATCTGGATATTTGACATCTTCAATAAAGCAAGCTTTTTGGAGCTTCTCGACCTCCTCTTGTATAGCTTGGTTCTTCTCGGGGCTGAACACTCTTCTTCGCTGCTTCATAGGTTTGATTTCCTTGTTCACATTAAGTTCATGACACAAGAAATTTGGGTCTATTCCTGGCATATCTTCGTGGCTCCATGCGAAAGTTTGTTTTCTGCTTTTTAGGAAGGCTATCAATTCCTGTTTTAGTGGGGTGTCCAACGATGAACCGATTTGAGTTGTTCATTCTGGGTGTTCGTCGTCCAGAATGACGTTTTCAGTAGCTTCCACCACCTGATCTTTTACGAGCTGCGACTCGTCTCTAGGATCTAACGTTTTAATTTTTGCACCTTCATCCACTTGATAGGTGGTAGTCTTTTTCCTAGATTCTTCCAGTTCTTCTTGCTCGGCAGATGAATAATAGCATTCCCGAGCTACTTTTTGGTCACCCTTCACAATTCCTACTCCAAAGTTGGTTGGAAATTTTAGGCATTGATGTAAAGTAGATGGTACTGCTTTGAACTTCTTCAATCCTACCCTTCCCATGATGATATTGTAAGCTGATTGAACATTCTTATCCATCACAAAAAAGCGTACTCTTTCTGTTCGACAAGCAGGCCATGTACCGATGAACATATCCAACTTGATCGTCCCAAGTGGAAAAACTTTCTCGCCAGTAAAACCGAGGAGGGGCCGATGATATGGCTCCAACTGGGATAGCTTTAGATTTAAACTATCAAAACATGGGTAGAACATAATATCGAGCTGCCATTATCCACCAAGACTCGCGAAATAACTACTTACTTCATCCTCATTTTGATCACCAATGGGTCATCATGAGGGTATAGCACACCTGCGAGGTCATTCTTAGAGAAATCGATGACCAGTTTATCTTTGTTTACCTTCCTCGGGCGATCATCCTCAACTAGATTTATCCTTTGAATATATGAACAAACTTGAGCCTCATTGAGGTAAGATTTCCTTTCTGCAGTAAGGTCTCCACCTCCTGCATCTCCACCAGTAACAACATTGCAATCAAATGATCCAAAACGGATAGAAAATACCTCACGTTCTGGCTGTTTTGGTCTTTTGGGGAGATCGGGGTCATCTCGATCTTCATCCAGGTCTTCTTCATGATTTCTCTTCTTATCTTCTTTTGTTCGTCGAGGATATCTAGACCTCTGCCTTGCTCAATCGTTGCTTTTCCCACCATTTCGGTGATCCACATACTTGTTTAATTTTCCTCGCCTGATGAGCTCTTCAAGTTCATTCTGGAGAGCTATACAGTTTTTGGTCATATGACCATGATCCTTATGGAACTCGCAATATTTGGATTTATCCCTTTTGTCAGGATCTGTCTTCATTTTTTCAGGCCAGTTTAACTCCTCGCTGTTCTTGATCTCTTCCAAAACGTGGTTTATATCTACCTTCAAAGGAGTATAGTTTCCAAATTTCTTCAACTGTTCCAATGCTTGCTTTGATTTTGACTTCTTGTTACCACCATTATTCTTCTGATCCTTCTTCTTAATCTTCTCGGCCTCAACTTTGGTCTCCTTAGTGTCCATGCTCTTCTTTGCAGCCATAACTTCCTCGGTATTCATGATTTTGGTTGCTTTTGCCATTAATTCTGACATGATCCTAGGTGGATCTTTGGCCAAAGTATAGTACAATTTATTTGGTAACAATCCACTCATCCGAGCAGTGATTTCTATCTTTTCCTCGTAATCAATAACTTCGAGCTTCTCGTTATTGAAACGAGTAATATAATCCCTGGTGCTTTCACCTGCTTTTTGTCTAACGCTTAGCAAGTGTGCTACTCACTTAAATGGTTTTGCTCCAAAACAGAAGTTTCCAATAAAGAGCTCGACCAGTTGAAAGAAAGTTGCAATCTTCCCCCGAGGAAGATTGTTGTACTATATTTGAGCAGATCCAGTGAGAGTTCCTGAAAATGCCCTACATCGCATCTCGTCTGGAACAGCATAGATATCAGCATCTGCCTGATATTGTTTTATATGTAGAACAGGATCAGTTTTTCCATCATATTTTGGTGTTACCACTGGGGCTTTGAACTTTGATGGTGTGGAAAAATCCACAATTGCTTGGATAAAAGGTGTCCCTTGGACAAAAGTTCTTTGTAGAGGATTTTTGGCCTTAGCAATTTCCCCTAGTCTATCCTCCAACCTCTGAATAGAGCCTTTCCATGCATCATTTGCCTCCTCGGGCCTGTTGGTCCGAGCAACTGATCGTGTTGAATTTGCCTCTTGGGATCTTTCACGACGAGCAGCTGGTCGGGATTGGGCAAAATCTTCCTTTAAATCAGAGAATCGTTGAGAGTTCCTCGACACCATCCTAGGGGGACTTTTATTCCTCTTAGGACCCAAACGATCAAAGGGAGATACTCTACTCAATCTTTCAAGAGCACTGGTCCTTTCTGTAGATAGAGTGACGTTTTGTTCAGTATCTGTGGCTCGTACTGATGAAGTTCAGCCAGGTTGATAAGAAAAATCATTAGATCTATCAGTGCGATATGAATCTACTTGTCTAGATCGAGATTCCTCTGGGAGTAATGTTCGTTTAGTTCGTGAGGAAGGCAATTGGGTATTTCTCTGAATGCTTCGTTGTCCTGACTGGGCAGGTGCTCCACCCTGGATAGTTTGCATGAAGTTATCGCATTGTTTCTTGCATGGCGGTCTGTCCCTGAGCTAAATTAGTCATTATTCCAGCCAGATCTTGGACACTTGGAGGAGTGGATGGATTTGGGGGGTTTCCAGCGTTTCGATTACTGGATTCAGGATTATCAGCCATTGGGGATGAATTGTTTAGTGTAAAAATGCTAATTTCAGTCGTTTCCCACAGACGACGCCAATCTGTTGATGTAAAAAACTAGATTTAACCTAATTATTCAATCACAGATAAAAATAAACAAGACAAGAGATTTTTAAAGTGGTTCAGCCTTGAAAGAATGGCCCACGTCCAATGTTTGTGTTATTGTTGACTGTTTGCAGAATTCTCGATAATGGGTTTACCAAGAAATTTCGAGTCCCCTGCTAATGAGGAGGTTACAATGTATTTATAGCCTTGAGGCGGTACAAATGACAGAATAATACACAACTGTCCAATAGGCGTATGCGTCTGTGTGATAATAATGAGCATTAAATGCGCAGTCATCCTCTTGATTATCCAGATATGAATGCTCTGTACGAGATGCAGCTCGGACCGCCTAAGTAGCTCGGTATACATGAGTTGCTCGGTACAGTAGAGTTCCTCGGAGAACACTTGTTGCTCGGAGCATTCTGAGTTGGTCGGGAAGGTTGAGTTCCTCGGAGTCAAGGTGTTGTTAAAAAATATTTGCGGGTGCCATGTAAGTTGACACGTGTCTCCACATAATCGGTCCACGTCAGCAGACTAAATTTGGTATCAACACTAATAGTAAATTAGCCTTAAATGTTTGAAAATTATTACCAAGGAACTTAATTGTAAATCGCCCAATTAATAATCTAGATCAATTTTTCAATTAAAATTAAAAAAGTAAATTACTCATCTCATTCCCAACCAGCAGTCCACCCTCCATCCCCACCTGACATTTTCCCCATCGGCAGTCTAACCCTCCCCCCCTCCCAGCCCACTTGTCTTCTCTTCTCTAAAAATAAAAAATAAAAAATAAATACTAAAAAAAACACCATCGTCATCGTCCCAACCTCCCCCACCTAAAGTCTGAACCTCCAATGACGACCACCACCACCTTCACCTCTCCCTTTCTCTATATTTAAACCTATGAACATTTCTAGGGTTCAACTGTTCTCTAAATAAATAGCCTACTGATTCTTCTATGATTTTCCACATTTTTTTCTTCTCAATTTCTTTTGAATTGCAATCTTGTTACGAAAGTAGACAGGCTAGAGCTTCATGTAGATTTAAGGGATCTTCAAAGTTTGAATGATGTAACTTCCATTTTCTTGAGGATATCTCACAAACCACTTAAAATATATTTAGTGATAGATTATTTGAAGTAGAAAATCAAAATCATGGGTTGATGTAAAGGGTTCAGGGGTATTTTTGTGTACGCTTTTATTTGGATTTCCATAGGTGGCGGAAGGGAGCTCTCACAATCCAATTTATAACATGTGGCATTACCTAGTCAATTCATCAAATAACTACTCAATTCAGTAATTTAAAATATATTTTTATGAAAAAAGATATAAAGTTTTTTCACAAAATAAAATTATTTATTTTAAAAATAATTTATTAAAAACAATTGAAAAAAACTATATATAGTTTATTTTTCTAGAAGTAATTTTTTTTCTCAATCACGAAAAGTCTCTAAGACATCAAATTTTGATGTTTTAGAGACACAATTTATTAGTGCCACTGACGCGGACCTATATATGACAGACAGTAAAAAAATAATTTTTTAAAAACAGTTTAAAAAAAACATGTATAGTTTGTTTTTCTAAAAATAATTTTTTTAAATCACAAAAGGACTCAATAATTTTTTTTTGTGATTTAAAAAAAATGTTTTTTAAAATTTCGCTGACGGGGACCCACATAAGACAATACATTTTACTATCCGTCTTATGTAGGTCCGCGCTAGAGGCACTAATAAATCGTGTCTCTAACACATCAATTTTGATGTCTTAGAGACATCAAAATTTTATTTTCCGTGATCGAGAAAAAATGAACTATATATGTTTTTTTTAAAAACTATTTTTAAAAAATTATTTTTAAAATAAATAATTTTGTTTTAACGCTGTATAATTTTTTTTATAAAAATAGTTTTTTAATTGCCGAGTTGACTAGTTATTTGATGAGTTGGCTAGTTAATGCCACATGTCACAAATTGAAAGGAGGGACATGGTAGGGAATAGGGTAAGGGGGACATAGGATTTTCTCCCGGGTGCAGGAGGGGGCGGGTTTGCACCGAGAGAAAAAAAGGGATTTTTTTTTGGGTTGGGGGGGGGGGGGGAGATTTCCACACACACACACACACACACACACACACACATATATATATATATATATATATATATATATATATATATATAGAGAGAGAGAGAGAGAGAGAGAGAGAGAGAGAGAGAGTTTTGGGTAAATGTGTAGTTATTTTTTTAGTTTTAAAATAAATGTTTGTATATAAATCAAATTACATTTTTATCCTTAGAAAAGTCATGTGCCAAGCACATGACTTCTGTCCGCCTTAATGGTCAAAATCAGTGCTCTAAAGGGCGCGCCTAGGCTCCGCCTAGGCTTTAGGCTTGGGAAAAATGCCTCCCCTTAAGTCTTTTACGCCTTATTCTTGGTAAAAGGCTTAAGGCGCATTTTTTTTAAAACAAAAACGCTAATGAAATGATATCGCCTTTTACAGATTTTTTTAAAAAATCGGATCAATATCTCATTCAAAACAATCAAAGACAAATGGTATCCTAAACCTCTTTGCGTCTCTTCAAACAAAAATGTGCGTTTTTTTCCTTAATATTTTAAAAAAATAGTATTTTAGTTTGCATATTTTCAGACATATTTTAAAGTATGTACAATTTTAGGATTTTTAATAGCGTTGTTATAGTTAAAAATAATAAAATATATTAAAAACGGCCTAAACGCCTTTTCACGTCTTCTTACGCCTAAGCCCGTCCTGACTTCTAAGGCTTGCGACTTGGCCTCCACCCCTTGATCACCCCCCGCGTTTTTAAGAACCTTGGGCAAAATA
Organism: Sambucus nigra; assembly: GCA_949130495.1. Classification (NCBI taxonomy): domain Eukaryota; kingdom Viridiplantae; phylum Streptophyta; class Magnoliopsida; order Dipsacales; family Adoxaceae; genus Sambucus; species Sambucus nigra. Next base: position 553,930,638 of record OX422215.1, on the reverse strand, counting down.
GACGAAAAAGTCATTGTAAACCCAATTTGATAATTTGAGGGCTTAATTGATACTTTAAATAGTTCAAAGGTTATTTTGGAACAATCATAATAGTTTAGGGGACAAATGAGTAATTTACTCTAACCCTTTTGACCTAAAATAAAAAATACTAATAAAACTACCCATAATATTTTAAAAACAACTAAACCCTAAAAATATTTACAAAGTTTTTTCCACCATCACCTGTCGCTGCCGTCATAACCACCGCTTGTCATCGCTACCGCCACCACCACCACCGCAATACTGCCACCACCACCACCACTACAACCACAATATTACTATCACCACCAATGCGCTACTGCCACCACCATTGCCACTATGATACTATCATGACCATCACTACCACCACCACCAAACACCACCACTGCCATCGTCACCATCATAAATAATATTTTACTAAGAAGAAGAAGAGGAATAAGAAGAAGAAGAATAAGATATATTAAAAATAGGACTAAAAATTTCAAATAAAAGATAATTGAACTAAAATAAAGTTTGACCCAAATTATAAAACTAACTTATAATAACACGTAGGGATGAAGGCATTGAAGGCTGAGTGGGGTTGTAGTCCCCACAGATTTAAAAGATAAATAAATAAATATTTATACTTATATAATATTTTGGGTGTAAACTAAAACTTGAAACAAAGCCGGCATAAGTTTAATTATAAAAACTTGAAAACTTAACCTAATATTCTTATAACCACACGAGGGCATCTTTTTAACCCATTTCCTTACCCATTACTACTACCCAAGACTTTTACATTTAACCCATTTCCTTACCGCCATTACCCACGACAACAACTGCTCTCTAAAGTGCCTCCCCTTGCTAATTGCTGCCGCTACTCCTCCTGCCTCCCTTGTGCCACGCTGCTCTAGCTAGCTGCCCATCCTCCGCTGCCTCACCGAAACAGAACTGGTAAATGTTTTAGTTTTATTATTTCTTTTTTCTATAGAAAAGTAAATGATTTAGTTTTAGTATTTATTTTTTGTTTAGAAAATTAAATGATTTAGTTAGTGTTAATTTGTATTAGTTTTTAGTTAGAAGACTAAATGGTGTTAATTTGTGTTAGTTTGCTAAATGGTTAATTTATATTAGTTTTAGTTGGACTAAATGGTTATGTTAATTTGTGTTGGTTGTTAATTTGGATTAATTTTGGTTAATTTCTTAATTGTTTAATTCGTTGGTTTAAATATCAACTGATTTAAACTTGATATTATAGATATAAATTTGGGGTTTGTAGAAATGCATTGATAGTTTAAATTTGATGGTGTAGGATTCAATTATGGAAAAGTATTTAAAAAAAAGTGGTGACAACAACAGAAGTATTAGAGAATTATTAATTTAAATTTGGGGTTAAAATGTTGATTTAAATATCTAGTTTTGAGTTTGAGTCAAGAGACATTAAAATCTAATATCTTCAATCTGTGTTCTTCTGTCCATTATCCTTATGAAATGATATAAATTAATTTTATCATCATAAATTCTCATCATAATTTCAAGTAGATTCTGAAGTGCGTTAGGGCCCCACTTGGTTGCTGCTATGCTATCAACTCCAACCGAGATTGTTTAATAGATATATGAGAACGGATTAGACAAATGAAGATTATTAGTAGATATGGACCAAATTATTATGACTTTGCAACACATTTTCTAAAGCTTTTTACTTGTACTGGATAGCAACCCTGCGGATTAGACAGTTCTAAGGATATCCCATAACTGATGTACTTAATAATAATAATAATAAGATATTCCGTAACGAAGGTCCCACTTAGATTCAGTTGACTGACTAGCACTATGATTTCTTTTTTTTTTACATATCACAAGATGTTCGAATAATTTGTGCACATCTTTATTAATTTTCATTCGCGATTTGTGGTTTTCATTAGTCAAATATTATTCTGATAGTGCCGGGAATCGAATTGAGGACCAAATTCAATCTACCCCCAAGACTATCCTAGTGACAACTTTATACCACTAGATCAAGACGCTTAATTACCAGCACTATGATTCATTCACCTTCCTCGAGAGGAGTTTTTTTATTTAAAAAATGCATTCATATTTGACATTTACAAAAATAATACGCAAATAAATATATTTATAAAAATATTATACTTTTTAAATTCGCAGTTTGTAAACGACTTTTTAACTTGAAATTGCGATTACTAATCACGAATTAAAGTTGGAATACAACTCTCCTTAATTAAGTTTAATTACGAAATTAATATTGAACTGCGTGTTCAGTATTAATATTGAAACCGCGGTTGTTGACAACGTATTTAGTCTTAATATTGAATCTGCAGTCAACAATGGCGGTTTCAGCGGAATAAAGTTGAGTTTTTCGTCTTCACAAAGCTTATTTTTAATATTTCCAAAAAAAATCGATCCGACAATTCTTCTCCTCTTCTGGCTACATCCTTCCGGCGACCAAGATTCTAGTTCCGGTAGCTTTTGACAACTTCCGGCCACCAAGATTCGAGCAATTCTATAGTAACCGAAGAATCGACATAAAATTTCTTAGACTGAATGACGTGTAAAGGGGCATAGAATTGGCTACAAAAGAAATTTTCACATTTGAGATAAACATACACCCATCTAAACTATTAACTGTTATCCCTTTTTTTTGGGAAGCTTATATGTCAGGACCACATCAGCCTTATTTTTTAATTTCTTATATATATGTTAAAGTAGTTTTTTATATAAAAAACAACATTTTTTCTATTAATATAAAAAAAAATTCTTTTTTAAACTAAACAGTTTTTTTATTATAATTAAATTTAAAAAAGTTTTTCTATTAATATTTTATTAACATGATATCGCGATTGATTAGTGTCGCTGGCGTGGACGCACATTCCCGGACCCACATCATTTGTTGAATGTGGATCCGCGCCAGCGGAACTAATTCTTCCCGATATTTTTCCAATAAATATCAAGATTAATTAGTGCCGCTGGCGCGGACCCATATTTTCGGACCGACATCATTTGGTTAATGTGTGTCCGCGCCAGCGGCACTAATTAATCGCGATTAATTAGTGCCGTTGGCGCAGACTCACATTCTCGGAGCCACATCATTTGTTGAATGAGGGCTGCTCCAGCAATACTAATCAATCGAGAATTTAAGACATCAAATTAAACATGTTTTCTTTTTATTAAAATTAAAAAAATATTTTTTAAATGTTATTTTTAATTAAAAAAATTGTTTTATAGCTTTTTTTATTAGTAAATATAGTTTTTTTATTTATGAAAAATATATATATTTTAATTTGAATAGAGAAAGCGGTTTAATTTGAATAAGTTTTTTATATTAATAGAAATTTTGTTTTTTTAATATAAAAAACTGTTTTTATATCAATTGTTAAAAAGAAAATAATAAGAAACTTATAAAAAAAATATGAAAGATGCGATTTCTAGGCGGTTTGGAGGTTGGAAATATAGAATTACTCAAAAATATTTAGGGGCATATACCAAATAGTCTCTCAATTTTTTTTATTACACATTTAGTTCAAGTCTTTTTATTTGTTCCAAAAAATCCTTCAACATGTCGTTATCGAGGACTTTAAAAATAAGAGATTATTGGTTAAATGGGTGTTTGAGGGACTTTTTGTAATAAAATAAAAAAAATTGAATTAAAATGTATATTAAAAAATATTTGAAAAACTTTTTGGTATTTGATCCAAAAATTTAACTAATGATGTAAAAGAAAAGATAGAAAATGATAAATTGAGAAAAAAAGACTTAGAAAATTAAAACAAGTATTTCTTGATTTTGATGTCCGATCACTGCACCCCTTTTGGTGCCACTTCTTTTTCTTCTGAGCGTTTCTACAGTGACCGAACATCCGACTGAATATTCATCGACTGAATGATGTGTCGTGTTATCTGTTTGAGTCGTGTTAGTTTAATTTGATCTTGTGGAATCATGATTGATTAGTGCCGTTGGCGCGGACCTACATTCAACATATGATGTGAATTCAGGAATGTGGGTCCGTGCCAATGGCACTAATCAATCGCGAATCTAAGACATCAAATTAAACAGTTTTTTAATTAAAATTAAATAGTTTTTTATTAAAATTAAAATTAAAAAAATATTTTTTTCATAAATAAAAAAGACAAGTTTATTGACATGATATCGCGATTGATTAGTGTCGCTGGCGCGAACCCACATTCACACAAATGATGTGGATCCGGGAATGTGACTCCGCGCAAGCGGCAGTAATCAATCGCGATATCATGTCAATAACCATTGTTTTTTTATTTATGAAAAAAATATTTTTTTAATTTTAATTATAATAAAAACAATTTAATTTTAATTAAAAAAATTGTTTAATTTGATTTCTTAGATTCGCGATTGATTAGTGCCGCTGGCACGGACCCACATTCAACAAATGATGTGGGTCCGAAAATGTGGGTCCGTTCCAGTGACACTAATCAATCGCGATATCATGTCAATAAACGTATAACACACGATATCATGTCAAAATTTTTTATTTTAAAAATTATTCCTTATCTTTTCTTAAAATTTTATTTTTATAGAACATTCAGAAGGTTTTTATTTAATTTAAAAGCTTTTTTAAAAATAATTATAAAAAGTAAAAAATATTTTTTCTGATTTTTTTTTTTAAAATTACTATTAAAAACAGTTAAAATATATTTATTTTTTATTCTAAGACAAAAGATTGTTGAAAAAAATAATTTTTTTATTCCAAATAAGATGAGTGTTAGTATATGGTTTGAGAATGGACAAAACGTCTATAAAAATTTCACGTTCTTTCCATTTCACTTTACCATGTCTTGCTTTTTTATCCACTTGTCTTGACACATCATTCGGTCTATTGGTTTTAAGTCAAAAATTCGGGGCTAATAGAATTTTTCCCAAGATTCAAACCTTCCACCCTCCTTCTCTTTTGGCTAGCAGTTAGTTTATATATTATAATTTTTTGTAAATATGATATTAGTGTTTGTTTATGTTAGATTGAATATATATGTTTGTTGCATATGTCATTTTGTGTGGTATTGTTATTGTTTATTAAATTGCAGAAATGTGTGATGTTCATTTGGAACATTTATTGCGAAATTTTTTGTATAATTTTTGGTTTAGATTGTTGGGACAATTGTGACAGTTTATGACGAATTGTATATTTTCTTGTATAAATTTGTGTTAGTTTTGTCAAATTTGTGGGTATTTTTTTGTATAATAATTGAGTTATTTTTTTGGTACATTTGAGACTTTAGGGACATTTGACTTGATTAAAACTTGCGATAAATTTTGGACAATCTATATACAAAACATTTGGGACAGTTTACGACAAATTATATACCATTCTTGACGAATGTGGGACAATTTGTGACGAAATAACATGAATAAATATAATTAATTTGAGAGAAACAGTTACTAAGTGAATAAAAATAATTAATTGTAATAAATATATGCATAAATGTAATAAATAAGTGAATAAATGTTATTTAAACAAATATTAAGACATATTTCATAGTTATTTAAATATTTATTTTTATCCAATTAAGGCAATTTAAAATAGTTTTATGTAAAAAAATTTAAAAAATAGTTAAGTTACATAATGTTCCAAATAAAAATTTACGTAGTTATTTTCAACTAATTAAGTCAATTTCAAACAGTTCTGTATATATATATATATATATATATTTTAAAACAGTTAAGTTACATAATGTCCTATTCATTATTATTTCTTGGTCAAAATGGTCTTTAAACAAATGTTTAATGGTAAAAAAGGGCCATCAAAGATGTACACCCCCATATTTTGTCTTATCGCTAGGAGTTTAAATAATTTATAGTAGATTCAATAATAATTTATGAAGCTGAAAAGGACCAACAATATTTTAAACAGGGCCATCAAAGATATATATCCACTGTATTGTCTCATAAGTAACATTTCAAATAATCTACAGTAGATGCAATAAAAATTATGAAGCAACCTAACAGAACAATATGTGTGTGTGACTTGTTATTTAAAACACATAATAGTACATTAGATTTTGAAAATCCCATAAAATATATATAACAAAAACGATATTAAAGTTGATCCCAAGTATTCCTAAAGAAATTAGAGATGATATTCTTGACCCAACAATAGCATCATGGTCAAAATGTATAATCCAACAATGCGAGAGAAGCACTACACCATATTGGGCGGAGAGTTATGGCAGCCTAGTCACGGTCTTGGTTCATGATGGTCACGACCCAAAGCCGTGACCACATCGAGTAAATGTATGATCAGTCCTGACCATATAATACCGTGACCGTAGCTGAAGCTGGTCACGACCTTTAGCTGTGACCATGGTGGGTTATGGCCGTAATTCGTGACCAATGCGTGACCATCATGGTAGAAAAATCACGCCAAATTTCCCTTCAACAATGGTCACGAATTATGGCCGTGACCACAACCATAACCATTGCAAAAATTCCCTTTAATGGGGTCATGCCTTTGGGCCATGACCATTTTGAATTGGTCACGCCTGAGAGCCGTGACCATCCCTATTATAATTTTATGGTCACAGATGGTGATGTGGAAAAAATTATAATACCCTGTATTTTTAACGACTTTTAAAATGGGATTAATTAGAATTAATTGTGATATAATTAAAAATTAATCTGGATTTAAATATTACTCGAGAATAAAGTAATATATGATTTATGTTGAATATTACTTAGTGATTACAGTAATATATATGATTATGACTTTACAATTGATTATGACTTTATAAAATTGTCGCGAATTATGTCTACGACAATTATGATAATTGAGTTGGAACGCGCATTTAGGTAATGTCGGCATTATAATTTAATGAAATAAAAGTGAATTATTATTATGTCATACGAATGGTCATTTTGAGTATGTCAAAGTGTCCGAAAGGGTTTAAATAGTCGAAAAAGTCTACTTGGGTGTTTGATTTGGGTCTCGGGGCACTTTGGAACCGAAAGGATACCCCAGAGGGGTATTTTGGTCATTTTAATTGGGAGGTGAATAGTAAACACGGAAATTGAATTTTATTATATTAGTGAGGAGATTATAGAACTTAGGTTCATTCACCCAAAAGTAAAGGAAAGGTCTTTGTGGAGAGTGAGAGGTTTTTTCAAGGAGATGAAGAGGTTTTTGGATCAAACCAAGGGACACCACCACCACCACCACCACCAAAGGCTGGACGGAAAAAGGAAGGGCCACCAGTGGACAATCATCCCCAATGGACCATACCTACGAGGCAAGTGATTAATTATTTCAATCTTAGCTTTTATATTGTCCATGTTAGGATAGTTAGGAAAATTCTGAAAAGTTGCATGAACAAAGATAAAATTGTGATAATTTTTAAACGGATCTTTGAAATGGATATTATCTAGGAGTGATCTCTTTTGATTATAGAATAAACTCCATGAATTTTATATTATCTTGTGAAGAAATCTGGGATTTGTACTCTTAATTGATGATAAAGTAAAAAATTATAGTTCTTGAGAATAAAATGAAATTTGAGTAAATTGATTCATGTTAATGATGTTTAAATGATTTTGGATCCTTTAGAACTTATCCATATATGATGGTATATGCTCTGGATATCATGAGATTAAATTGTGAATCATTTGGTGAAGAAAAATTGAAGATTATATGATGTTCATTGATAAATATAAAAAAATGAGTTTTTGGAAATAGTATGTTTTAAATCTAACCTTCTTGATGATTTTAGGTGGTTTGATTATTAGAAATCATTTATATATCTTGGTATATCATATGGAATGAATATTGTGGAGTTTGGGATTATTTGATAAAGGTTTTGATGATTAAAAAGTATGAAACCCGTAGGAAAAACAATGCAGAAAACTGGGCAATATCTGGTTGATCGATCGATTGACTCAAGACTGTCGATCGATCAACTGATCGACCAGGAATAGTCGATCAATCGACTCCCTTGGAAAATGTGATTTTGTTCCTTTTTAACTTTTGATTCAATCCTAACTTTGAGAAATCTTAGGTGATGATTTATTGAACACATTGGGACTTAGAGAAGGGAAGTAGGATATACCTAAGACCCGAAAAATATTATTTTTGTGATTTTTGAATGAAGGGAAATTAACGAGTTATTATCGAGACTTATGTTACTTGGGATTTAAATTGGAAAAATGACAATTTAAGGTTGGGAAGAGAGTTATTAATTACTGGTATAACCTTAGAAATATGTTTGGTTAACCCTAAGAGATAGAATGAAGGGTCAAGAATGAATTAAGGGTTATTAAGAATTAAACCTAATTAAAGATGAGTTTAATTCATAGAATTTCGAAAGTTGTGATGTCATGGACAAGTAGGGTGTAGACATTTACCTACTGAATTAGGTTAAGGAATACTTATTTAATCTTCGAGTAATGAGTGAGGCTCGGGAATATAAAATAAAGAAGTAAAGTCATAATCTTTAATACGTAGGATTTGATAGATGAAAATACTACGTATGTGAATTATCATATGGTTGTGTGAATGCCTTATGGATGTTATATTTATATAGGTGTGATGAATACCTATATTATTATTTGTATGTATGACATACCTACGCCGCTTGCTATCGGGGTGGAGGTTTCGCATTATGGACGGTCTTATCCTTGTGCGCCCAATTGGGGAGATTTTAGATTCGTACCCTGAGCATATGACCTTGGACACGTGCTATCGGTGTAATGATAGTTTCGACGGTTGAATGGGAGCGTAAGTATGTACGTGACCCATTTGGCTGGGGAATATGATTGCCTCCATTATGTTTGTGTTATGTTATATGATTCGTGAGAGATACCGAATCATTTGTCCTTTATACAATGAGTTAATGTATCAGGACATGATAGCAGAGTATGCATGCACCGCAGCTGTGTCTGGGAGGTGCCATATTAGCATATATAATAGTGTGATAGATATATATACTGTGATGTAATCTACTATGTGATGTTGTAGATGAAAATGAATAATAAAAATTGAATGGTATTAAGTAAGTGAACACTTAAACCCAAAGATGTAATAAGATTAGTTCATATTAGAGAGAAATGAACAGAAATGATTAATATACCTATTATATGGGAAATACGAGAATATGATATGGGTTAGAATCATAGTGATAATAAGGCTAGTTATGAGGGAACCTTAACTAGGAAGATAATAAGATACGATAGGTGTGCACTCTAGATGAGAGGTGAGAATTGTCAAGAGAGAGCCCGAGAAATTAACATGTACATATTAAATGCTTATTTGTAATTGTTAAGCACTTGCTATTTTTAAAATCTTTTACAATCGGGCTTTGACCCGTTTCCTTGCATATTCTCTTCTCTACTATATCTTGTACATCAGGTATCCAGCAGCAGGGATGCCCAACATAGATTATGGATGTTCCGATGGATTATAGCTACTAGCAGAGATGCGGATTTTGTTTAGACGCTTCCTTTCTGTTGATTCACTCATCTGTAGCGTCTACTTCATTTAGGCCATGTCGCCCAGGATTCTAGAGGTTGTAATTATTTATGTAAGCATTGTGGATATCAATTTTATTTAGTGTATAAGTTATAATTTAACTGGAGAGTTATTCCAGTCACATTTATTCTTGTTATAGTAAATTCAGTTATGATGTGTTGTTGCATATTATTATTCCGTGTCGTGGAATGGTTTTAATTAAATTAAAAATGGAAAATGTTTTTGACACTTAACTTAATCAACTATAAGGTTATTAATAAAGAAATTATTTTCGACAGTGATGCTGAGAATGAACAACTGGATATTCTGATTTAATTAAATAAATGACTGATCACCCGATATTAAATTAGGCAGGTTGTTACAGTAATAGGCTATAACTAGTGGTCACGACCCAAAGGAGTGACCAGCCTCTTTATTTAAAACCCCCCAGACCCTTAATGCCATTTTCATGCAAATTCTCGCCCTTTCTCAAACCCTTTTAGCTCCCCTCTCCCTCTCGCTCACAAAATCTCCCTCTCTCTCTTTTCGGCTTCCTCTCTCTCAATCTCAAAGGTAGCATTTTTTCTCTCTGTCTTTATATATGTGTGTATATATATAACGTGTGTCTATTTGTGTATATGTACGTGTATATATGTGTATTTGTGTATGTATATGTGTGTGTACCGTGTATATATGTATATATATGTATATGTGTGTGTATATATGCAGTGTGTGTGTATATGTTAATGTGTGTTTATTTTAACCCCAATTAAAATTGAAACCCTAATTTTCATGTATATGTTTATGTGTGTTTATTTTACCCCTAATTAAAATTAAAACCCTAATTTTCAATTCTTACACTCTATTTAAAATTGCGAAATTCTTAAACCCTAATTAATGGAAAATTTGCCCATATATAAACTCTATTTAAAAATTTGTCACTCTATTTAAAATTTTTAATTCTTAAACCCTAATTTAGTTAGAAACACTAATTTTAAATCCTTAAATCCTAATTATTAATTCTTAAACTCTATTTTAAATTTTCAATTCTTAAACCCTAATTAGTAGAAGATTTGATATAAACCCTAATTTAGTGCGAAATGACCATACTTTAGTGAGATATTGTGATTATTGATATGTGTTTTTATCATGTAGATGATAGAAGGAGTACGTGATAATTATTTCTTGTTGGTTTGGTTATTAGATAATGATGTTGGATTGCTTGGATTGATAATATACATATACTTTCAAACTCTCTCAGAATAAACCCTAACAGAATGTGTCTTAACACTTACGGAGGCTTCTTATTTGGATTTCACCTCGGTGAGATCTAACACGCATGAGGTTAAGAGAAGGGTAATGATGAATCAAAACCTTAATCAAACTAATATACCCTGATACCCTTAAACTTAAATTGGATTGGTTGAAAAAGAATAAATAGCTATTGATTAATTAGAGCCCTTATTTCTAGGACTCATATTCACGCCCTCGTATATTTTTCTCAGAAAAAATGAGGCACGATGACAATCATCGGCAACAAGAGTACGAGTGGTTGCAATTGGACCGCACATATACCTCTTTTATTAGTACGTACCATATAGAGGATACTCCTATTTATAGGTATGGGAATAAGAAGATCAATCAATTTAACTAGCTTACAAATCGTGGAGTTGATCTTCAACAAGAGTACCTGATCGATCGTATTCTATTTTCTTTACCAGAAAGCTAGGATGACGATATAAAGAATATATTATATGTACATAGTCCCGATGTAACCCCGATTTTGCTTACGCTGTTAGAGTAGGTAGAAAAAAAAATTCACCCGTTATGGATATATAACTACGTATAAAGAGCATTGACATAGACTATGATGTCTCGCGACCTATGCATGTTAAATTGAATATTTCTAATAAGTTGAAGAAGATGGGATTCCAAGTTCATGTTATGGATATCTACACATCAATCATAGATACGTTTCCTCTTAGTTGACCACGTGCAAAAATCCGTAGTTTTTTAAAATCTAATACCGAATGGATGGAGATCAAACACAATTATTAGTCGCTTATTAATTTTTATTTTTGTAGATAATGTCGGGCAGAAACGGACAAAATGTACCAAGTGACGAGATGATACCCCAACGAGGATCCTCATATCATGCACAACAACAAGAATTCTCATCACGAATTGCTGAGCAATTCACAACTCCCCCATTGTTTCCGTCCACTACTCCAAGTAAGACTCTAAGTATGGGTAGGCAAAAAAGACCCGTTGCTCCAATGCCCCCATACAGCGCTCTCGACACCTCCCGCTCAAAAGAAAAGAATCCCATTGGGTTCTCCTTTCTCGGGAATAACCCCACGGGTGATAAAAAGGACATACTGAGATTTAAAGGCCATTGTTAGTCATTGGGGAAAATGAACGTGGGAGTCAGGGGAGCAGACAACGGGAACCTTGTTGATCAATCACCAAATATGACATCTATGATCAACTCTGTATGTCATTTTCATTTCTCGATCGTTTAAAGAATAAGGTTCTTTCCCGGGTAGCTGAATAGTTGAGAACATACCAGAGAAACCTTTGTCAGAGACATTTACCGAAGGGGGCATCAAGCTCTGATATTTTAACTTTGAAAGACGAGTGCCTCCGAATGTTAAAATGCCGGTGGAGCAGTGGAATGATTTTTGGGAGAATGAGGTGAAGGACAAAAAGCTGGTCTAGAGGGAGAAAAATAAACAAAATAGGGCAAAAAAAACTGATGTCCATAGTCTGAGCTCCAAATCTTATGAAGATTTGAAGAATGAATGGTTGAGTAGGACAAAATAAGGTTCGAATGCTGGTAAACAACCAAATTGGTCGGGCCAACTTATACGTTCATATTCGACGGGATAAAGATAATAAATTTTCGCTTCACTTAACTAAAACTCTAGAATCAATAGAGGCCATTAGCAATCAGTCAAGTTCGAGCCCTTATGATGACTTGGAAAATGATGACCTGACCCAAACCTTTGGAAAGGACAAAAGAGGGAGAATGAGAGGTGTCAGATCACATATGCGAAAAATAAAATTAAAACACACCGCACCTCTCATGAACGAGTTTTCTTCGATTAAGAATCATATCTCGACCCAAGAGGAACATCAGTCCAAGACCGATGGGGTTGTCCAAGAGATTAAAATTAACGTAGGAGCCTTGACGAGTGAAACTGGGAAACTTGTGTCCTTTTTAATCAAGGTTTTTGGCCTCAATACCTCTTTAAGGTTTCCTTTACCCTCCTTCTCAAGGTTTTTCCTTTCTTGCATCTGCAAGTTTCCCCTCCTAAATGCCGCCCCTTCCCAATGCCCACTACACCAAATCTGCCCATTTGTCAAGGTCATTGACCTTGACAAATCCAACTTGTCAAGGTCAATGACTGTGATATTTCGAGGCGAGACAACTTTTTTTGTCACGATCGTGTCACGGTCATTGACTTTGACACAAAACTCGCGTTTTGTGTCACGGTCGTGTCAAGGTCAATGACCGTGACAAAGCCGTGACCCCTCTTACCCAGAATTTAAAAAAAATCTGCTGGGCAGTATGGCCACTGCCACTGCCCAGCAGTATATTTGTACCTGTTATAGCAACATTGTACCTGTTCCAAACATCATATATCCAAAACAAACTAAAGATAATGCAAATATATATTCATGACGATATAATCCAAATATTCAAAGTAAAAATAATATACATGACGATATAATCCAAATATAATTAAAATGGACAAACTTAAAAATAATGTTACTACATGTCTTGGATAAAACTGAGGAGGTGAGTAGGCCACACGACATACGAATTGACGTACCCACTAATATACGTCGTGCCGCATTGTTTGCGCAACCACAATAGGGAGTTCTCCTTCCCGGGTATGACATGCGTGACGAGCACCCTGAACTCCATCTCTTGAAGCACACGTCCATGGACTATTCCACCCTCGATGATATTCGGGTCCCTCAACCCCCTCCCTATCCGCTGGCCATCAAATACGTCCAATATGAACATGCTCGGCCAACCAATTGTCGACAATGGTCTGTTGGAGGGCGTCAAATAGGGAAGTGGATCATCGAAGTACGAACGTGTCGGTGATGAAGCAGCGAGGTCCACATCCTCATCATCCTGCTCCTCGTCCTCCCGCACCTCCTCCTCCACCGCCTTCTCCTTCTCCTTCCCTTTCCCTTTTCCTTTACGGTCTCCACCCAACGTACGCTTCATGAATGCGTACATATCTTGGACCGTCGCCTCCAAACGGGACAGCTTCGCATCATGTGAATCCACCGTTTGAACCAACCCAGTGTCGCTCGTCTCCAATCCGATGATCCTAGATTTGGCCACCCGCGATCTCACTCCCCTTGTCCTCCCCTTGCGATCAGAGCCAAGCATTTGGCTGAGTGCGTCTGTGGACAAAGATGCCTTGTCGGCATCAGACTGCGATTCATGCACTTCCTTAAGCTTTGCCTGAAACGACAAAAAGCACATGATTAGTAAAATAAGTAAACTAAAAAATTATAACGTAATTAACAATAATTAAACTGTCGGATTACTTACAATCGTGACCGCGACGCTCGGGGACACCTCCTTGTCTTTCCCCTTCTTCGTCAGAAGAGCCACATAAGTATCGAGCCTATGTGGCTTACCCCCTGGCCCACTCCCTACCCCCTGAAATAAAATAAAGTAAAGTAAAATTAGTATCGGCCCCGCAAAGTAAAATAATATCCAATAATATATTTCTGTAGTTATAGATAAATTAAATCTTACTTGCATCCTATGCTCCACCTCAGCGTAAGAGGTCCGGCCGGAGTAGTGCACATCCGTCTTTTTAGCCCGATTTTCCCTCCCCGATTGGCGAGATGCCAATTGTCGATCCTCGATCTCATTGTCAATGAACTTTTGCCATTGTGCCAATGAGATCGGCTCCTTGGGCGGGACGGATCCGCGCCATTGTAAAATGGACTCTCGTGTTTTTCCAAAGTACCATGTCCGCATATTTTTCTTCCACGTCTTGTGTTGCTCCCTCAACTGCTCCAAGACGGAATCGCATAGCTTTGGATCCAAGTTGAATTGTTCCTGTCCAACAAATACAATGTTAGTTGCGAATAAATATAAATATAAATATGAAATTGAAATTGAAATTGAAATTGAAACAGAAATATTCATATAAATATTACCTGTAGTGCCGCCCAAACAGCTAACTGGAGCTCATATGGCACCTCCTTCCAACTCATAATCCCCGGGCCGATGACCGTCTTTAGCAGCTCGAGGGATCTCGCTAATAGCTCCGACTTGTTCTCGACAGTAATCCCAAATTTTCCATATTTGGGGAGCCTAGGGGCGGAGGAGCCCTCGTCGCCTCCGCTACCACCGAACCCAGACGACATCATCATAAACAACATCATCATCTTCGCCTTAACATCTGAAGGAGACATTTTTGCTGTAAAAAAAATGTTAATAGTACAATTATCTAGGGTTAAAAAATTATCTAGGGTTTTACCTAATTGAATTAATTTCATGAATAAAATTATTATCAATTTAAATGAAAATATCAATTATTATCCAATATTTTTGAATGAAATATTTATTTTGAATGAAAATTTCAATTATTATCCAATTATTATCCAACTATTATCAATTATTTATTTTGAATGTATATAATATCCAAAAATATAAATGTAAATAATATTCAAAACCCCACCCACCCCCACCTCCACCCCCTCCCGATGTTTATTATCCAATTATTATCCAAGTATTATCAATTATTTATAAAATTGATGTCTACTTTTAGTGTTGTGTATATATGTTAGTTGATGCCATTATATTTTTAGCCTAATTAGATTCTAAGGTTATCTCAATTTATATTTTTCTTTTTCTAGCTAATAATTTTCAACGTAAGAGCACAGTACATAACGTATGTGTAAGTTCCGTCAATACCATTTCGTTTCAATTTTGTAATATTATGTTTTTTCCAAATATTTTAAAAGTTATTAAATGGGTGCCCCACCCCCACCCCCTGCCCCCTCCCCCCGCCACACACACACGCACACCTACGCACCTACGCGCACACACACACACCTACGCACCTACGCGCACACACACACACCCCACCCCACCCCCTGCCCCCCTCCACCACCCCCTCGCCCACCACACACCACACACACACACACACACACACACACACACACACCCACCCCACCCCACCCCCTGCCCCCCTCCACCACCCCCTCCCCCACCACACACACACACACACACCCCACCCCACCCCCTTCCCCCCTCCACCACCCCCTCCCCCACCACACACCACCACACACACACATTTATACACACACATACACACGCATATACACATACATACACATACATATACACACGCCCTGCCCCCGCCCTGCCCCACCCCCTACCCCCACCCCCTACCCCCACCCCCCACACATGCACACACACGCACATATATACACACATACACACAAACATATATATAAATGGAAGAGAGAGAGAGAGAGAGCAGCGTCGAGAGAGAGAGGGCGGGAGGGGACGGCGCGGGAGGGAAAAAAGAAGGGGGAAAGGGTTTTTGTTGTTAACATTGTCACGGTCGTGTCAAGGTCATTGACCGTGACAATTATTTAAAGAATTGTCACGGTCAATGACCGTGACAAGTAAATTTATCACGGTCTTGTCACGGTCAATGACCGTGACAATTAGTTGTCACGGTCGTGTCAAGGTCAATGACTGTGACAAAAAACACGTGTTTTTTGTCACGGTCAATGACCTTGACAAGGCTGGCTGGCTGAAAGGTGACAATTTGGCCATTTTGGTGTAGTGGCCTCCACCTGTCACAAGTCATGGATCATTGGCAATAACTCACGGTGACTATGATGAGTAGTTATATTTCAAGGATCTGGCCAATAGTATGATTATTGGCATGTGCACGCTGATCTCTGTAGTTATCAAAACTAAAGTACACGTTCGACTTTTGCAGAAGGGTGAGGCTCATGTGATGGTTAAGGAAATATACAACTGCTGCGAAGATACATTTGTGTACATGGACAGTGGGGAAAAGAAAAAATTGGGGAATTATGAAAATTCTTTTACAGTATCATCGCATGTAACCTGTGTGTAGTGAGATCAAGTAGTAGATAAGAACGCGACAATTGTAGAATGAGGTGTGAAATTCATGATGATCGAATATTCCCTTAACGTACTAGCTAATACATTTTAACAATATTAATCGCATGTGAAAATAATACCCTTGTTACATTTTTCACATGCATATGCTATGTTTAAGGCTGAGAGTCTCGACTGGCTGAGACCAGTGAAACATCGATACTCGAGGATGGTCCTAGAGAAGACTGACTATCTTTTTGGCATGCATCACTGATGGTGAGGTCTCGGTCTCATAAAGATGTATAAGGCCGATACTGTTGGGTCGACACTGTGCTTATGTTGTTGCAAGGTCGATAATATGCTAAATAGTTAATAAAGGTAGTCACATGATGAGATAACCTCGGAGGTCAAGATTATCCAGTACGACACAACGGATGGGAATTCCAGTAATATGATGAATCTGAGTTAGTCTAAGAGGGGATATACTGTCGTAATAGGTCTTGTCCAGACGAGACCAGACTTATGTGTATCATTTCCTGAAACATTAAACCGTTGTGGTTGTTTCATGTATCTATTAATTTAACTCGAAATTTAGGAAGACATTTTTACATCCATTTGATGTGTCTCAAGATTATGTAACACTGCAGTATCCATTAACATTCGAATGGATGTTGTGTTCATCCCAGGGGGCTTCCCCCTCATTTGTTTCTTTCTTTTTGGGGTTTCCCTTTAGTGTGCGCAGGATTATGCCCTTTCTCAGGGAGCTCGACCGTCGTCAATGTGGGATAATGTGTAGAGATAGAGTCGCCAACCTATTTTACACAAAATAGGCTAAAGAAATGTTGTTTCCTCGAGATAGCGACATCAAGGACAATACTGATGCTTGCAAAACCAAGTAGTTCAAAGGCCCAGGGACTAAGTTACAGAATGAAAAGGTTTTAGGCACTCATCCCACATTTTCGGTCTCTTATGAGCATGTGTTAATCTTCTCCTATTAGACTCCGTGAAGTGTGTGCTTATGTGCATAATATAGATGGAAAATAGAATCATTCAACTTGCGTCATGGGCAAGGACGGAGTGAATTCATCCTTAGGAGTGTTCCTAAAAATAATAATTCAAAATATAATATGAGTGTTTGTCGAATCACAAGTCATTATGAAAGAACAAATGTACATATTAGACGAAACACAAGCATGCAGGAATATGGAATTAATTATATATATATAATATGAAACTAATGTTATAAATGCGTATAAGGGAGGACTCGAGTCTCGGGATTTACCCAAGATGCCTATGTAAGCCGAGGGGCATCAAAGTCCACGTAATTCAAAGATAACATAGGGTGGGGTTTAATCCATAAATCAAAATGGGAGATTTATCTTATGTGTGTATGTGTAGGAGGAATGTACTTTAAGAGTGAGAATGTGTAGTGAGAATCCATCTTTTGGAATTTATAGATAAACATTTTTTTTCTTCTTTTATTTTTTTATAAAAATAGAGTATGTGATAATACTACTACTAATAAAGGTTTGAGATTAATATATGCGAGGTAATGAAATAAAGTACTAAAGTACAAAATAAAGCAACTAATACTAAAATAAGAGAATTTAGAGAAAAGGATGAGAATTGGACCTCCTTATAAATACTTGGAGTTGATCTTGAGTGTAGATACGCTGATCTTGCAATGGGATGAAGGTGGTATGAAGAGGTGTGGGGAATTTTCTAAATGAAGTATGAAAAGAATGGAATGTAATGTGGAAAATGGACTTTTTAGGAAGGTAACAACTCGGAATTTCTAGAGAATGTTCAATGAATTGTCGAGAGGGATGTTCAGGGGGTGTTTTTCAAAGTGAGGTCATGGACTCTATTTATTAGGCCAAAGGGGGTGCCGATCAACTTAGTACTAGACATGCATATCGGCATAGAACCCTAGACACACTACCGATAGGCAGGGTTTTGATGGTGGCATTCGGCAGTTTGGGGCAAGTTTTTTGGAAAAATAGTCGTAAAATGCGAATAGTAAATCAAAATAGCGCACGGAATGGATCATCGGAAGGGTATTGAGAGTTCTTTAAGAATCCATTAATCCACTCTCGGGTCTGGGAGTTGATCGAGGTCAAACAGGGCCCATAAGCCCCTGTTGGTCGCTAGACAAGAAGTTTTCGGAGGAAGACGAATCGTTCGTCTGAAATGTAAGGTTGATTCACGCCAGGGATGGAATATTGGAAAGGGTATTCATCGCCCTTCGATATTTCATTCATATTTATTCAGTTCAGAGAGTTGACCGAGGTCGGTGACCCTTCAGAGTAAAATGAATCATTCATCCATACCATAAGGATGATTCGCGCATGGTGCAGACTGTTGAAAAGGGGATTCAGAGAACTTCAAAGATTCAATGAGATTCTCTCAAACTCGAGAGTTAATCGAATCAAATGGAGCTTGAGGGCTCCTGGTGGCCTCTAGATAAGTTTTCGAGGTAAAACGGACCGTTCATCCGTACCGTAAGGTCGATTCGCGGATGGGATAGATCGTTGGAAAAGGGATTCAGAGACCTTCAAATATTCACTAAGCGTATGCTTAGGTGAGAAAGTTGACATGAGTTAAACAGGATTCGGGAGGACCTGGTGGCCTCGAGATCAATTTGAATAATCATATGGATCATTTATCCGAATTGTAAGGCCGATTCATGCACGGGGTAAACCATTTGAAAGGGGATTTAGAGCCCCTTAAAGATTCATTGAGCTTCCGCTCTGATGAGAAAGTTAGCTTGAGTCAAATGGGTCCCGAGAGCGCTCGATGGACTCTAGATCGGTACCCAGAGTATGATCTAAGGTTTGTCATGAACGATTGAGTTCTTAGAACCTAAGGAGGTGCTTAGGGGGGGGGGTCCTAGGATGGGCTGTCTATAGAGAGCCCCTTGATGGGAAATCTTAGAACAAGTGATGTCCATTGAATGATAGACACCACATCGACGTTGGGGAAGAGGATTTTAGGTCAATTATGTGGACCTAGGTGACGAGGTCGACCAATTTAGAGTGTGTACGAGGTCAGTTTTGAGGACATAAGGAGATGAGGATGGTCGATTCAACGAATCGAGGTCAATTCTATGGACCTAAGAAGACGAGGATGATAGATTCAGCGGGTCGAGGTCTTTTATGAGGACCTAAGGAGATGAAGATGACCATTTCAGTGGGTCGAGGATATGTTAAAATTGGTTCAAAGGGGATAGGGTGACCTATTCAGTGGGCCGAGGTCAATTCTAATAACCTAAAGTTGTGATAACCGATTTTAAGGGCCGAGGTTCATTATCAGGACCTGAAATTATGACGACCAATTCTGAGGGTCGAGGTTAATTCTGAGGACCTTGAGTTGTGATGATCAATTTTGTGGTTGAGGTCAATTCTGAAGACATTCCTTAAGTTGTGACGACTGTTTTTGAGGGTTGAGGTCAATTCTAAGGACCTTAAGTTGTGATGACCAATTCTGAGGGCCGAGCTCAATTCTGAGGACCTTAAGTTGTAACGACCAATTCTGAGGGTTGAGGTTAATTCTGAGGACCTCAATTTTGGAATACCAATTTTGGAGGCCGAGGTCAATTCTGAAGACCTTAAGTTGGGACGACTAAGTCTGTGGGCCAAGATTAATTCTGAGGACCTAAAGTTATGACGACCAATTCTAAGGGCCGAGGTGAATTTTGAGGACTTTGAGTTGTGATGACCAATTCTGAGGGACAACGTCATTTCTGAGGACCTTGAATTGTGATGACCAATTCTGCGGGCCGAGATCAATTATGAGGACCTTAAGTCGGGACGACCAATTCTGAGGGTCGGGGTCTATTCTAAAAATCTTTAGTTGTGACGACCAATTCTGAGGGACGAGATCAATTCTGAGGACCATCCCTATCCTGGGAATACTTAAATTATTTTGGGGGTGCAGGTGCACTTATGGTTCTGCTGGGAATTGTTTTATTTTGAGATTTCGCTGGAGAATGTTTAGTTTTGGGGTTATGAATTAGGAATTGTAGTAGACTTGGATACGGGTGCATCATTGGTTCCACCGTAGAGTATGCTGGGGATAAGAGTATCAGATTAATCCAGTTGGGTATTTTAAGAGTTTTTAAGGGTCTTAGTGCTCCAAAAGTGATTTTCTCGAGGGAAAATAATGTTAAGTATTTTTTAGGGATTTTTGGGAATTTTTTGAGAATTTTTTTGATTTTTCAGCATTTTCTGACATTTTTTTTACAAAATCTCAGGGGACTACAGATAAGTAGGCTTAAAGGGGTGCCAATCGGCAATGACAAGGACTCCTAGGGTTGTTTAAGAAACAAAGGTGGCTGTTGATCGGTATGGGTTGGGGGCTGCCGATCGGCGGGCCTATTAACCCTTTATAAAAAGGGGGAGATCCCTCCCCATTTTTCACACCATCAAGTGTTTGAATCTTCTGCTTTCTCTCTTTAAAAACCGTTCTTAAGGCCTTTCTTCTTCAATACTTCAAATGCTTGGCTCTTCAAGTGAGGTTTACAATAATGAGTGGTTGGCTGTTGATGAATAGCCTGACCTGGAGTGGTAGTCTAGGGTGCCCCTTGCATTGGAAAATGAGAAAGATTTTGATTTGTTTGATCCTGTACCTGATGAGCGTATCCTATTACGCAAGCTCGCATATCATCGTTCGTTCTGGGTGAAGAACCCTAGTGGCTATATAAGTATGGTGGCTTTTGGTCTTGCAATTTATTTTTCTCGTTGTTCCTTGAACTTAATGGATGATTTTTTTCTCTTTTCTTACAGAATGACATAACTCCTTCGAGTATTCGGTCTCGAGGGATGACTGGGTTGAAGGAGGTTTGGGAGAAGCTCCCTTCTATTATGCACTGAATGGTATCGTATGCCGGGTTTGGCCCATTGGTGCAGGCTTTGAATGAGACATCGCACTCCACTGCGGTGTTATGTGCTCTTGGGGAGAGGTTGTGGGACACCACCCACACATTCCATCTTGGATTCGGGGAGATGACTATTACTCCCATAGATGTCCAGTAGCTGTTGGGGATGGATTGTGAGGGAATCCATATAGTGGTGTACCGCACATCGAGGGTGACACCGGAGGCAGTGTAGTCGATTGTGGGAGAGGTGGGTAGAATCGTGTCTGGGGATTCTATCCAAATTTCTATTTTGAGGGAGACACTTTTAGGGAAGAGGGTGGATGTGACTGAAGGGCGGTAGGTGAGACAGATGACTCGTCTGTTTATTTTTCTTTTGCTTGGGGGTTTCTTGGTGGTGACGAGCGACAATGTCGTCCATCTTTAGTTTCTATCGTATTTGAGGACAATTTTTGACGTCCCAATGTAGGACTGGGGGAACCTTACTATAGCATCCCTTTACTCTTCATTGGATGCATTCAATCGGTGCTACCGGTAGACCTTTATGGGAGCCACATACCTTCTGGAGGTAATTTTGGATCTATTTTTCTCTTTATTCATTTCCTTTGCATTCTTCTTTTGTTCTTTTTACTGATTCCATCTTTTGCAAACGTGGTTCTATGTGGTGATTGGGCACAATGCGGGGTTGACGGCCTTGAATAATGAGGATTTGGGGGATTTCTGTCGGATGTTTCGATGGAGAAAGTCCAATCGGGAGTCGAATCAGTCTTTATCTTTGGTAGAAGTGCAACGGGCTCTAAATGCCCTGACGAGCGATCAAGTTATCCTTCGTCTTTTATGAGTTCCTTTTGGCATCTTTATTTCTTAAGTATATAGTGATTCTCTGTTGGGGATTGAAGGTGACCTTCTACCTCTAGGGGGTGACTCTGCGGGATGCCAAAGTTACTAGCATGCATGCGTACATGCATCGATTGATTATGCACGAGTTTGGCTACTTCTGGTATTTGGGAGAGAGGGTGGTGAGGAAGATAGTGGGGGAGGAGGTGGTGGTTCCACCGTCAGTGTCCCTATGTATATGAGGCGGGTGAGGCAAATGTTTGACCAGGCTAGGGAGGTAGCGATGATAGGCGAGCCCTACACGTACTATACGGATACAATGGCGAGCTATGATTATCATGATTTCATAACGAGCTGGTTGATGCCCTCCCATATCTATGATATGGATCATATGCCTCCACCCACATCGACTTCGGGTAGGGGTACTAGTGTGCTGGTGGGATCGACCCACATCACGAGGTGTAGTACATCGACGACGGTGGCAGTAGATGAGGCTCCAATTATTTAGGTTACTCCACCTTCTTACAATTTTTGATTGAGTAGCAGTGAGTCACTGAGGGTGCCACACCGTCCTCATGTAGTGGTGTCTAGGTTGATGGGGCTTGTGGATGAGGCCCTCCGTCCTGAGGTATATTCCTTTTCTTTTTCTTTTTTGTTTCCATTTATTCTTTCCCTGCTCTTTACTAACTGATTTGTCTTTTTGTTGCTCCTTTTACTTGCAGTATGTTCGGTTGACGGCCAACTGGCTACGGGATATCAAGGACTGGATGGACTCTATGTCTGATTATATAAAGAATTCAGCTCCTTCCTGCTTTGTGCCGCCTGCCACTTCAGATGAGAGTTCTGGTTCTGGGAGGGGAGATTCCATTGCTTGTCGCCAGGAAAAACGTGTTCGCCGTAGAGGTTGAGGCTTTGAGGGGAAGGTTGAGGGTTTGGGCGAAGTCCTGTCTTGTATCTTTTGTTTTTCTTTCTATTTGCAAAATTTAATCACATGAAGCAAGAATATTTATAAAAAATATGCATTTTCTTTTTGGTATTTTCCCTTAATTTAGTGACCTATCCTATATGCACTTTTGATTTTTGGTTGAGATTGTTTGTTCTATAAAGATAAGTATGGAAATGATAATGAAAGGCGAAATGTTAATTTCCTTTAGAAAATGAGAGTAACAATAATGAACTCGGAGGTTAATATTTCTTTTCAAAGCAAGAATTTTTTGAGTTTTTATCAGAAAAGGCAAAGATTATTTTGAGTAAGAATTTATTTTGAGAATGAAAATGATCTTTTGAAGAATATATTTATTAAATAAATTATTTTTCAAAATATGATTTTTTTGGAAATTGATTTTGCTAAAAGAGGAAAATTGGAATTTTCCAAAATTAGGGAGGTGCCGATCGACATACCTGTTGACCTCCCTATCAGCATGGGGGTCAATTCAAATCACCCTAGGCTTTTATTGCACTTTCCTTCATACCAGTGTACTTCTGTAGGGCTAAGAATTAAATGGGTTTCCAAAGATTTTATTTTTTTTCCAAGGAATTTGGGTATAAAAGGAGGGGTTTGGGGTGTGTTTTCTTCATAAACACCCACATTTCTTTTCTTTCTTCTCATTTCCTATTCCCCCAAATGACTCTTCCCATGTATGAAGAATTATCCTCTTATCTTGAAGGTCTGGAGGCCGTGTGCCATTACAATGTTGATTATGATACTTTCAACTTGCGTACGTTTTCTCTGTGGCGTAATTGAGCCATATAATGGAACTTGATAGGAATGATAGTATAATTCTAGTACTCGGAGGACCATGTCTTCCATTTTTGCCTAGACAAGGTCTGTACTACCTATGAGGAATTCTCAACAATGTTGCTTGTTGACCCCCGTGTTGTGGGGCTTTGCTCGATTTTCTTGTTCTCCTCGGGCATTTTTGGCGGAGTTACTCCATATTTATCCTTCGAAGGCTCGACCATTAGTTAATGGAGGGACTATTTCTCTTCATGGGGTTATGTATTCGGTGCGCCTAAAGGGATTTGATGATGCTGGCTTTGTCGGAGCTGTTATTTTGGGCCTTACTATTAGGGTTTGATGGATGATCCCCAAGTGGCTACGATAGCGGCATGGATGTCTTACTGCCTTAATTTACGGCGGTGGTGCTGATAGAGATCCTGAACGGTCTTAATGCTTAGAAAGAAGACCATTTCGACTTTTTAAGGGGGATCCCAGTAATATTGTTCATGTAGCTTTCATAGAGGGTTCGTTTGGCGATCCCTCTTGAATATCCCTTGTTGGATGTCCCTATTCTGTTTGTATGGACTTTCTTTAGTTTGGTCCCATCGATAGAGAACTGGATCAACTGGTTTGTGGAGCACGGTGCCCGGTGTCTTCGTTAGTCAGTACTATGGTGGGGAGATTTGCAACCTGTTTTGCAGCTAGGAGAGTACCGATGTGTGCAGTTGGTTGTCCTTTGCCAGACTTCCTTTTATTTCCCATAGAATCTTCTGCGCCAAGTGGGATGGAAAAAAATTGTGCCTCCTCGCATAATGAACTTCTTCCTAGTGGAGGACCTAATTGAATCATTACGGATGATGCTGAGCTCATTGTGGAAGCGTCGCCGACCGTTTACCCATCCCTCATAATCTCTGGGAGGGGTCTGTCATGTGTCTGGGGATGAAGTGGTCGTGGAATCAAGTAGTGGAAAAGATCATAGAGGAAGAGACTGGGCAAAGGTGGATCATCGTCACTGACACGATGGAGGAGGGTGTCGTGGTTTCATGCGTACAAAATGTTATCCAAGAGTGGGAGACTTGAGGACCTTCAGGAGCCGAGAATAATGACGAAGAGGGGCTGTTTGGCGGCTGAAGACAATGTCTGTGAAGCCGGGGTAGCATTTTGTGAAGCCACGGTAATTTGTGCCTTGGGTGATTTTGGCATTTTTCTGTGGGGTTAGGGATAATTTTTGTAAATCTGATGAGGAATAAATTTTCTTAAGATGGTGTTGTCAATGAAAGGTGGTGGTCTGTTTAACTCCCTTCATTGATACTTCAAGTAACGGAGATGTATTCCTTTATTAGAAAAAAATGATTTTGATCATACTTTGTTGTGCCTCTTGCTGAGTTTTGCATTTGAATTATCTATACCAATCTCTAAGACATACATAATCCTTTTTTTCATGTGAATGATGGAATGAACTACCATTTTTGGGGGTTAGAAAATAATAGCATTTTATGAAAATGAAAGGGATTGTGCCCATATGTGGCGTATGGGCTGCCTACGTTCATCTGGGTTTAGAAAATTTTTAGGAGTCTCATTTTGAAAAGAAATGTTTTTGAGAGGATCAGGTCCCACATAGTTCTGGGTAGGGAAATTGAAGATTTTTTTAGAATAGAAGGGGGATGAGAATAGTCGTAGGGAATCGAGATTTCAGACTAAGGATAAAATTTCTTGAGGCGGTCCAGGTTTACTAGACGCGTCATCTCTTCTCTGTAAAGATCCATGAGCATAGAGGTGTCGCCTGAAAGAATTTTCTTCATAATTTAGGGGCCGCTCCAATTCAGTTCAAATTTCCCTCTGGGATCCCAGACGGGTTCTATGATCTCCTGGAGGGCAACTTCTCCTTCCTGGACATCGCGATCCTTGAATTTTTGGTTAAATGATTGCGCTATCCAACTATAATACCCATGTATATGATATAGAGATTTAAATCTCTTTTTATTAAAGAGTGATATTTCATCAAAACGGATCTAATGCTAGTCTTCTTCGCTAACCCTTCTTTTGAGCATGACACGTAAGGAAGGTATTTCTAGCTTAACGGGTAGGACTGCTTCTATACCGCACACCAGAGAATAAGGGTAGCCCCAATAGGATTTCTGATTGAAGTGCGATAGCCCTAGAGGGCATAAGGGATTCGGTCAGCCCAATCTTTACCACTCTATATCATCTTGCTTATTATGGTTTTAAGGCTTTTGTTGGTGGCTTTGACAACTCCCTTGGTTTAAGGTTGATAGGGAGAAGGTTTGTGTCTCTGAATCCCGTATTCATTGACTAGTTTTATGACGTCGACTTTGAAGTTGAGTCCATTATCTGATACTAACTTCGGGGGAACTCCGTATCGATAGTTGATATTCTTTCTGATAAATTTGGCAATTTTCTTGGCATTCAGCACTGCGTATGACTCGATTTCGATCCATTTGGTGAAGTAATCAATGGCGACCAAAATGAACTCATGAGCATTTGAAGCTTTGGGAGTAACCTTCCCTATAATGTCAATGCCCCAATTGGAGAAAGGCGAGGGAGAGGTCAAGTTGTATAGTTCTCAAGGAGGCAGGTGTTGAAGATTGGCAAAATGCTGTCCTTTGAGACATCTTCGAACATAGGCAGTGCAATCTTGAACCATGGTGATCCAATAGTACCCTTGCCGGATGATCTTCTTAGAAAGCATATGAATCTTCATATGGGTCCCATTTTTCTGCACTGTGGATCTTCTGTATCATTTCTTCAACATCAACCCTTACTATAAAGTGCACATGGGTTCCATCAAAGTTTTTCTTAAAAATCGCTTTGTCCCAAATGATATAATTGGCAAGAAATTTGCAAAGGGTGGCACGACCTTTCTTATCCGTGTCTTGAGGATACCTACCATGTTTGAGTAGGAACCAAATGTCATAGTACTATAATTCGTTCATATCGAAATCTTCCTCAGTGACGAGCTCAGTGTGGTAGCAGTGGGTGGGCTTAGCCTGTTTCTAAATCAGGAAAGGGGCCATTGTTATACCCTTAGGCATGTCGTCTGCAGAGGCTAGGGTAGCAAGGGCGTAGGCTAGGTTGTTATTTAGATGAAAAAGGTAGTGGAAGGTGACATCTTTGAATGGGGAGGCCAGTTCTTCTCGGTGGGCATGGAAGAATATGATCTTTTCTTCTTTGACTTTCCAGTTCCTGAGGATTTGGCCAACGATGAGGGCAGAGTCTCCATAGACGTCTAGGTGTCGCATTCCTTTCTTGAGGGCGATCTTAATGCTTACAGTTCATGCCTCATGCTCAATCATGTTGTTGGTGCAAGGGAAGTCTAGTTTGATGGCAATGAGGGTGTGAGAGTCATCAGGAGTGATCGGGAGTATCCCAATGCCGTATCCTTTTTTGTTAGTAACACCATCAAAGAACATCTGCCATCTAAGTTCCTCTTAAGAGGTGTAGGGAATATCTTCATCTGGGAATTTAGAGACCAAAATATAGGTTCCTTCTATAGGATAATCAGAAAGGTAGTTGGAGATGGCTCTCCCTTTCATAGCTTTCTGCGTGATGTACACAATATCGAACTGGGCTAGCAATATGTCTATTCAGATGGACAGAGCAAGTTTTTTTAGAATGTACTTGATATGATCCACTGGGGACGCTAGACGGATAGGAAAGGCAAGCATGTATTATCGTAACTTCTGTGTGATCCAAACTACGGCGATGCATGCCTTTTCTAAAGTAGTGTAGTTGACTTCGTACCGGTCCAGTTTCCAACTGGCATAATAGATGGCTCTTTCCTTGTAGGATTCTTCAATGTATTGGGCTACCAAAGCCTTTGCTGCAGTATTTGTCACGATCAAGTACAAGAGGAGGGGTAGACCTGGCAGTGGAGGCATAAGCATCGAAGGTCGGGTGAGGTATCGCTTAATTTGGTCAAAGGCTTCTAAGTAAGCCTCATTCTAAACTTTAGTGGAATACTTTTGAAGAAGTTTGAAAATGGGTTCACAGATAAAAGTCAATTGGCTGATGAATCGACTGATGTACTATATTTTACCCAAGAATCCTTGGACTTCCTTCTCCGTTTGTGGTGGTGGCATATCAAGTATGGCTTTCAGTTTGGCAGCATCTGCTTCGATTCCCTTCTCACTGACCATAAATCCCAAGAGTCTTTCGCGATGTCGAAAATAAATTACGGTGGATTTAGCCTCATTTGGCATTGTTGCAGTCATTCAAAGAACTTTTGAAGGGCGGGAATATGTCCTTCTCGAGTCTTAGATTTAATGATCACGTCGTCTACGTAGACTTTGACTTCCTTGTGAATAACTCCGTACATGATGGTTATGGCAGCTATTTGGTAGGTAGCACCGACATTCTTAAGTCCGAATGGCATGATAGTATAGCAGAAAGTTCCCCATCAGGGTGATGAAGGCGACCTTCTCCTGATGGTCAGGATGCATCTTGATCTGGTTATATTTGGCAAATTCATCAACAAATGACTTGAGGGAATGGCTGGTTGTGTTATCCACGATCATATCGATATTGGGTAATGGGTAATCGTCTTTTGGGTATGCTTTATTCAAATCCTGATAGTCAATGCACATGCATACTTTTCCTCCTGACTTCGACCCAGGGATAATGTTGGCGAACCATGTAGGATATTCGACTACGCGAATGAAATCCATGTTCAATTGCTTGACCACTTCTTCTTTGACCTTGAGCAACTATTCAGTACGGAGTTTCCTTATCTTTTGTCCGATCTAGTTGCATTCAAAAAATGTCAGGATCTCATGCTGAGCTATTTTCGGGTCAATGCTTGGCATGTCATCATAGGATCATGCAAAAACGTCCATGAATTCTTTTAGCAGTTCTTATTGCGCACACTCATGCTCATTAAGGGTGCACCCTATCCTAATCTTATGCTGATGGCTACTAAAACCAAGATTAATAATAACAATATCATCATCATCATTTATTTGAACGTAGTTATGTTATTTGTTATTATCATTATTAAGATCAGTTAAGAATAGGTCATTTGAAAAATCATCATTATCAAAGGTTTGATTAGAATTAAGACAATTAATGTAAGGCACAACACAATACTCAAAATCATCATTTGTTTTATTTTTAAGAAAAACATCATTGAGAACCTCGTCAAAAGAGGTCTCAGTTACATTGATATCAGGAAAAGGAAAAACAACAGGAGGGGAAGAGACTTGGATAGGGTAAACAATAAGGAATCTGAGTAAGTTGGACTAGTATGGCATTCCATTTGAGGAGAGGCATGTCAGCAGCTTTGATTTGAGCGGACAGGTCCGACGATGCGGTATCTGAGCGGATCATGCAGAGACTCAGACCCAGTGTCTGCAAGTTGAAAGATTATTCAAAATCACTTTCTTCAGAGGTTTTGGTAATTTCCATGGATTTCTTGGTGAGAGGTTGCACTTCATATTTGTAGTCTTCGACCCAAGAGTTACTGTCGTGAAAGAATATTTCCTATCCCAGTTTCATCTTCTTGTTAATGTGGCCGTACCATGATTCAGGGAAGCCATAGAAGGGGAAATATTCACCCTCCTTGATAAATCTTCCATTCAAAGAGTCCCTTGAAATAATCTTTTTATCTTTTAAACTTATTTTTGGTCTTAGTCGATGGAGTGATTTGAGTTCATTCGGTGAAGGTTGTAAACCAGGCCACATGGGGAAAGGCCTCTTCAGGACTATGGGCTCAAGGATCTTTTGGTGGCATCATCCTAGCCCCATTTCGGGCCTGAAGTGTTTATTTTTGAACATTCTAATCACATTGACATTTCCATGAGGGTTGTGTTCTGAATAGACTCGATCTTTGAAGTTGTCCCTTATTAGGAGGGGTAGTGGATCAATTCTATAATTAGAAAGGAACATGTCATTGGTTCTATGGTGGATTTTCAATACTGGGTTACTGTTGGTTGCATTGTCTGTGCTGTCATTGTCCCCCCAAATGGTGATAACCTGTCATTTGTCAAAGAACTTTAGTTTCTGATGAAGGGAAGAGGATACTCCTCGGATGCTGTGAAGCCATGGGTAACCAAGTAGTAGATTGAAGCATGTAACAATGTCAATGAATTGAAACTTAGTGATAGGATTGATAGGGCCTTCCCTTAATGTGAGTTTTATGGAACGCATTAGTTCTTGACGAGTATTGTCATAAGCACACACGGTAGTAGAGGTAGGAGTGAGATTACTGGCTTTCAGTTCTAAACATTTGAAGGTTCTGAGCAAACATACATTGAGAGAAGATCCGTTGTCCACAAATAATAGTGAGATTGTATTTCCCAAGACTTTGATGGAGATATTAAGAGCATAATTGTGATCTGGGCCAAACTTCGATATTTCCTCTTCAGAAAAGAAGAGGAGTCTAGAAGAGGTCAGGGACCCAACCATATTAATAGGTTCTTTAGGAGTAGTGAAAGGAGGGACTGTGGGTTCGGTGATGTGCTTTATCAAGGTATTCAGGTGAAACTGAGAGGACATGAAAACCCCCTATAGGGGGATATTGGATTGGGTGTTCTTGAGCTGATTAAGGACTTTTCTCTCTTCAATAGTCATATTTGGCATGGGAAGTTCTTCGATAACTCCATTTCCTTTATCTGTTTCGGTTACATGAGGAATTGGATCTTTATAGTGTCTCCCTGATTTGGTCATGTGGTTCACAGAAGTGGGAAAGAACAAGAATCCCATGGCTTTATCTACCTCAGGTTGAATAGACACCTTATTAATTTCCCCTAATAGATCTTTAAAGGATATCATTCCACATAGGTTGGCTACTGGACTGGCTTCTTCCTTACTTGGCTCATTATCCGAGCTGTCAAAATTATCCCTCCATTTGGTGGCAACTATGTCTTCTTGCTAATTGTAATCAATACACTCAACTACCTCATTGGATTCATCTTCTAAATCTTCCCACTCAACGGTGAAATACAGAATTGAAGGGACCAACCATCCCTCGAGCTGCAAAGGGGTAAGGAAACTCAGAGATGCTACATATTTCACTTATCTATTGAAACATATCGACTATGGTCTGTACCACATCATCTAGACTGACTTCTTTAATAGGTACTACCCATTCGTCTGATTCCCGAGCCCACTTTCGAGCTTTCATGAATAAGTTGCTGAACTTATGACATTCATTGGTCATCTCGATGGGCAATTTCAGCCCAAACTCTAAGAGTTGGTTCAACATAGTCGATAATTCCATGCCTCCTCCCTAATATTGTGTGCGGACGATAATGAAAGCCCTCATAAGGAGTGAAAAAGCTTGATTGGTGAAACATGTAGGGTGTAGGAGAAAAGTTGGGCAAACCTTGAGCGGTATGGGTGAGATTATAGGAATGATGGGTGCTTTCCTGGGTACGATTTGAGTAGATGGGTCAAATTCTGGGACACTTTCTAGAAAGATGGATTTTATACGTGCTGGAAGTGGGTTATGAGTGGTATTGGGTTTAATATTAGCTAGTGTGGCAATAATAACGGTTAATTAGGCTTTGAATCACATTTCTAAGGTGGAAGAATTGGTTAGTGGTATGACTTGTAGATTGGTGGAAATAATAACGGGCATCAGGTTTGAAGTTTTCAGGGAGTGGATTTGGTAATGGACGCGAAGGAGGGGGGTCCAAGGCTTTGATGAGATTTTGGCTTAACAAGGCCTAGTAGACTTTGGATAGGGGAACGTGGAACTCGATGTATTCTTTCTTGACAGGATTAGTGCGACTTTGGGGTGCCCAAGAGGTAGCAGGTTGTGATATATTGTGGATGGTTGAGACTATAGCACTGACAGACTTCTCATACTTTCGGGGAGTGAACTATGCAATCACTTTCTTTGGATCAGATTCCACTTTAGTAATGCGTTCCTCAATTTCTACACCAGCCTCCTGAAGGGCTCGAAAGTGTGGGTAATACTGTACTCCCATAGATTCTCGAATATGAGGCAAGAAGTTCTTATTCATAATAATGACTTGTTCCTCCTCGAAGGGCTTGTTGGTCATGGTAGTAGCTTTATATCTCCACCTTCCTATGAAGTTACTGACTATTTTCCCAGGGTTTTACTTTAGAAGCTCTAGATCTCATCTCGTAATCTCTAGCTCGTCATTGTACTTGTACCGAGACATGAATTCTCAGGCAACATCCTCCCATCTACGGATTCTAGATTCTTCAAGGGATAGAAATCGATATGCTCAAACATCTAGGCCATTATTTCTTCGAAGGCTCCAAAAAGGGTCATGGCTTGGTGATAACTTCAAAGGTGAACAATTGAGGGTCCGCTTCCTCCGAACTTCTTGATGTCTGGAATCTTAAAATTCTCTAGTAGTCTGGCTTTGGGACAAGGAGACATATGAGTATAGTCCATGTAGTTCCTGGATACCTTAACTGGGTCAAACTACTTTGACAACAAGTTGAGGTCTTCCTTGACTTGTTCAATTCCTCCTTTTTGGGATCCATGGGTACTGGCAGATTAGCCCCTGGATGGGCAAGGTTTGCGATTAGGAGTTGAGCTGGTGGTGGCCCATTGGAAGGTGGGGGAACATAGAGCATGATGATACTCTTTTGGACCCAGGTAGGCTCGAGAGCGGGTGGACCCATAGCACGAGAAAAGATAACTCGGGTTCTTTGGGAATCTAGGTCTAGTGTCGTTGTATTTCATGGACCTCGGTTTGAAGGTTGTCAATCTTGGTGCTGAGTTAGGATAGGAAGGCCATCAGATCGGGATGGACATTCGGTGCTTGGTCAGTGTTATTTATGTAGAGATATTGGAGGTAGATCCCTAATTTAGACGAAGTTACAAAAGAAGCGGTGGAGCTTCAGGGCTGTTTGACGAAAGATCGAAGCCAGTAGGGAGCTAGGACAAAATTGGGTATGCGATCGACCTGAGAGGGAAAATGGTTCAAAAGGAGGGAGAATTTTTTTGTATAGGAGGAGAAAATATTTTTTTGGTACTTTTGGTTTTTGGAAAAGGAGGAAAAAGGAGAAGAATCTCAACATTATTATTATTATTTGTGTTATAATTAGGTTTTCACTTGTATTAGGTTTTTCGAAATGCAAGAAAATTTTAGGAGAGGACCCGATCTTGGGAAAATAAGGTTTGAAAATATGTAAGACACGATTTGACTTGTTTCTAGGCTCACGAACAGGGCCCTATTTTGAAAAAAATGGGAAATAGTGCCAAAATTCGCGCGGTATGCCAACCTGAAATTTCTACAGAGTTTCGCATGGTAATCGGAAAACTAAATATGAGTGCCCTAGGTTTGATGCCTATATGATGTTTATGCACTTGTTGGGTTAGTGGAAGGGTTCCCCCCTTTGGCATGACTTCCATGATATACCTCTTGCCTATAAGGGCAATCATTCATCGGCATGCGCGGACAAAGGATTTGATGTAAATGAGTGTACGTGAATTGCCTCACGATATACCTCATGGGGATGGTATGTGTGAGAGAAAATTCGATTGTACGTTAATAAGTTCCTTGATATATACCTACTGTCGTGAGTTTGGTCAAGTGGTATGATGCGACGAAAATAGTTTGATATACGTCGAAGGTACGATGCCAATGGAAGGCTAGAGTTATATCTCTTAGGCTAACTGCACCCCACAAGACCAACACCCATCACAAAGTGACCCCCTATGAGGGACAACATTTTGGTTAATATTGCCATGCTCTTGGTGATATTGTGTGCAAAAATTCATGAGTCTTAATTAGTATATTATGGAGAGAAAGTATATTTTTATTTGCATGATGAGTATGGGGAGGACTATACTAATGATGGATCATGTACAAGTATTATGAAAAGTAAATCTAACATGAAGCATATATACTATACTACGCATGGTGATGGGGACATATACATGTTAGTGAGTGACATGTGAATATTTACAAGTGAGTGTGTGTGGCAGTGATCCTATATATGGATCAACTACAAGTGGTGGGTGATATCTATAAGTGATCATGGAGATATATACAAATGTGAGAAGTGTGCATGTGTGCTAGTGAAGCCTAAGCATGGATATTCTAAGTGGTGTGTGAAGCATGTGAGTTGAACTGAAGCTAAGTGTAAGTGTGTGAAGTGAACATGGAGAGTATATACATGTCTGTGAAGTGTATAAGTGAGTGAAAAGCGATATATACATGAGGTATATGTACACAAAAACTAAATAGAATAGTAAAGGGAACATACAGGTAGGTGCATACGCACACAAGCAGACAATAATAACACACATGCAGAAAATAGAGTATAGTCCTCTTAAAATATGTCCCCATTAGAGTCTCCATTATTGCAATCCCGGGGGGCTTCCCCCTCATTTCTTTATTTCTTTCTTTCTCGAGGTTACCTTTGGCTTGCACACCGGATTGCTCCCTTTCTCGGGGCACTCGACCGTCGTCGATGTGGGATAATGTGTAGAGATAGAGTCGCCAACCTATTTTTTACAAAATAAGTAAAATAAATGTTACCACCTCGAGAGAGCAGCATCAACGACAATATTGATGCTTGATAAACCAAGTAGTTAAAAGTTCCAGGGACTAAGTTACGAAATGGGAAGGTGTTAGGCACCTATCCTGCCCTTTTGGTCTCTCATGGGCATGCATTAATATTCTACTGTTAAACTCCATGAAGTGTGTGATTATGTGCCTAATATAGAGGGAGAATGGAATCATTAAACTTGTATCATGGACAAGGACGGAGTGAACTCATCCTTAGGAGTGTTCCCAAAAAGAATAATTCGAAATATAATATGATTGTTTACCGAATCATAAGTCGTTATGGAAGAAAGAATGTATATATCGGACGAAACACAAGCATGCAAGAATATGGCATTCTTTAAGAATATATATATATATATATAATATGAAAATAATATTATAAATGTGCATAAGGAAGGACTCGAGTCTCGAAATTTTCCCAGGACGCCTACGTAGCCCAAGGGGCATTAAAGTCCATGTAGTTCGAAGATAACATAGGGTGGGGTTTAATCCATAAATCCAAATGGGCGATTTATCTTATGTGCGTGTGTAGAGAGGAATGTTATTTAAGAGTGAGAATGTGTAGTGAGAATCCCTCTTTTGGAATTAATAGATAAACCCTCTTTTTCTTATTTTTGGGTTTTTAATGAAAATAGATATGTGCAAATACTACTAATAATAAAGGTTTGAGATAATTCTATGTGATGTAATGAAATAAAGTACTAAATTAGAAATAAAGCAACTAATACTAAAATAAGAGAATTTAAAGAAAATGATGGATAATTGGACCTCATTAAGAATACTTGGAGTTGATCTTGAGTGTAGATACGCCAATCTTGCAATGGGATGAAGGTGGTATGAACAGGTGTGGGGAAATTACTAAATGAAGTATGGAAATGATTGAATTCAGTGGTAAATGGGATTTTTAGGAAGGTAACAACTCTGAATTCGAGAGAATGTTCTCTGAATGACTAGGAGGGATGTTGACGGGTGATTTTTAATGTGAGGTTATGGCCTCTATCTATAGGGCCAAAGGGGGAGCCGATCAGCATGGTCATGGACCTATCTATCGACATAGAACTCCAGACACACTACCGATAGTAGGTCCTGAGGGTTCCATTCGGTAGTCTGGGATGGGTTTTTCAGTAAAATGATCATAAATTATGAACCTTAAGTTAGAATTGCGCACGAAGTGGACCGTTGGAAAGGGTATTTAGATCCCTTAAAGAATACATTGAGCCACTCCCGAGTTCAAGAGTTGACTGAGGTTAGACGGGGCCCAGAAGTGCCCATTGGTCACTAGATAAGAAGTTTTCCTAGGAAAACAGATCATTCGTTTGAATCGTAAGGCCGATTCGATCACGGGATGGACCATTGGACAGGTTATTCAGTGCCCTTCGAGATTTCATTCAGCTTCATTTGGTTTGGAGAGTTTACCGAGGTCAAACGGGGCCTGAAAATGGTCGGTGACCCTTCAGAGTAAAATTAGTCGTTCATCCGTACCATAAGGTTGATTCACATACGAGGTAGACTGTTGGAATGGGGACTCAAATTACTTATAAAATTGATTGAGCTTGGTTCAAGATGGAGAGTTGACCAGAGTCAAATAGGGCCCGAGATCACCCGGTGGCCTCTAGTTACGTTTTTAGGGTAAAACAGAACATTCGTCCATACTGTATGACCGAATTCATAGCCCTTCAAAGATTCACTAAACTTCTTCTCATACGAGAAAGTTGATCGGAGTTAAACGGGGCCCAGCTCCCGGTGGCCTCCAGATCTATTTTTGATAGTGAAACAAACCATTAATTCGAATCGTAAGGTCGATTCATGCATGGGTTAGATCGTTGGAAAGGGGATTCTGATCCCCTCTAAGATTCATTAAGATTCCACTCAAACGAGAAATTTGACCAGAGTCAAACGGGGCCCGAGAGCGCCCGATGACCTCTAGATCAGTACTCGGAGTATGAACTAGGGTTTGCGATGAATGAGTAGTGCTAGGTACCTAAGGAGGTGTTGGGGGGGGGGGGGTACTATGCTGGGGTGTCTACATATGTTATTTTCGTGATAGGTTAGTAAGTATCAAAATAACACAATTCTTCCTTTTGCCTATAGGCTTTAGATATAAGTCTAGATTTGTATTCTTTAATTGGTCCATCAACTTTTAATTTTCTCTTAAATATCCACTTGCATCCAAGAGGTTTACTTCCTAGTGGATGGTCAACCAATTTACACATATGATTTTACATGATGGATTCAATTTCACTATTGATAGCCTCTTTCCAGAAAAGGGCTTCTGGAGTCGTCATATCTTCTGCGATGTTACTAGGCTCACTTTATAACAAATAAGTTGAAAAATCTAGACTTAACGACTTTAAAGCCTTTATCCTTTTGTTGCGTCTAGGTTCCAGGTCATCATCTTTCTCAATATATTCATTTTCTACGTTATCTTGATAACTCCTAAATGCAGGGTCATAAGTTCTTTTATAAGAACTTGAATCAACCTCTTTATTAGTAGGAAATATATCTTTGAAGAAATATTCATTTCTAGATTCAATAATAGTATTTACGTATATATCAGGAATCTCAGATTTATGTAAAAGAAATCGAAATGAACTATTATTAATTGCATAACCAATGCAAGAGCAATTGTCAGTTTTTGGTCCTATTTTAATCCTTTTAGGATTAGGAACCACCACCTTTGCAAGACACCCCCACACTTAGAGGTATATGTAAGAAGGTGTCCGAACTTTCCACAATTCATACGGTGTCTTATGTGTTTTCTTATAAGGCATTTTATTTAGAAGGTAGTTTGCAGAAAGCAAAGCTTCCGCCCATAAGTTCAGAGGTAAACCCGAACTTATCAATATAACATTCATCATTTCTTTTAGAGTTCAGTTTTTATATTCCTCAATACCGTTAGATTGAGGTGAGTAAGGAGTGGTAGTTTGATGAATAATTATATACTTTGACCAAATTATTCAAAAGGGGAATCATATTTACCTCCTCTATCACTTCTAACTACTTTAATCTTTTTGCTAAGTTCATTCTCAACTTCTGTTTTATAATATTCAAAAATATTTACCACCTCATCCTTGATTCTAAGTAAGTACACATAATAATATCTTGTGCAATCATAAGTAAAAAGAATAAAATACTTTTCCCACCTCTTATTTGTGCAAATTTTAAATCACTTATATCACTATGAGTTATTTTTACTTCTTTTTAATAGTTTTAAAAAAGAGTTTTTGTTATCTTCGATTCCACACACGTCTCACACTTGTGATTTGAGTCAATATTAAATTTTGGTGTTAAGTTTAAATTATATAATCTTCGAATAGTATCATAATTAACATGATCTAATCTACCATGCCATACATTAACAGACTCAAGTAAATAAGTAGAAGATACATTCTACAATCATTAGATTAGAGAGATGATATATATTAACTCAAAAGGAATAGGAATAAGGTCTATTAATTAAACTGACTATATTTAATGGGAACCCAACTTATATCTTCAAAATATAAACAAATTTCAATGTGACACTAACAAGTTAAATAATAGTTACATTACACCAAATCTGCATTATTGTCACGGTCATTGACCTTGACAAATTGGACTTGTCAAGGTCAATGACCGTGACAATTCTGGGCGAGACAAATTTTTTTGTCACGGACGTGTCACGGTCATTGACCTTGACAAGTTTGTTAGAATTATCACGGTCGTGTCAAGGTCATGGATCGTGACAAGTTTAGTCACGGTTAATAACCGTGGCAAACCCGTGACAATATTTAAAAAAATTATCACGGTCAATGATCGTGACAAGTCTGGGCAGAATTTAAAAAAATTCTGCTGGGCAGTATGGCCACTGCCACTGCCACTGCCGATCAGTATATTTGTACCTGTTATAACAACGTTGGTTGTACCTATTCAAACATCATATATCCAAATAAATTAAAGATAGTGCAAATATATATTCACGACGATATAATCCAAATATTCAAAATAGAAATAATGTACATGACGATATAATCCAAATATAATTAAAATGGACAAACTTAAAAATAATGTTACTACATGTCTTGGGTAAATGTGAGGAGGTGAGTTGGCCGCACGATATATGAATTGACACACCCACTAATATACATCGTGCCGCATTATTCGCGCAACCACAATAGGGAGTTCTCCTTCCCG
Source organism: Sambucus nigra (assembly GCA_949130495.1). Lineage (NCBI taxonomy): Eukaryota > Viridiplantae > Streptophyta > Magnoliopsida > Dipsacales > Adoxaceae > Sambucus > Sambucus nigra. The sequence continues at coordinate 553,891,920 of OX422215.1, read as the reverse complement.
GGTATCACATGCGTGACGAGCACTTTGGACTCGATCCCTTGAAGCGCACGTCCATGAACTATTCCACCCTCGACGATATTCGGGTCCCTCAACCCCCGCCCTATCCGCTGGCCATCAAATACATCCAATATGAACACACTCGGCCAACCAAGTGTCGAGAATGGTCTGGGGAAGGGAGCCAAATAAGGAAGTGGATCATCGAAATACGCACGTGACGGTAAAGAAGCAGCGAGGTCCACATCCTCGTCCTCCTGCGCCTCGTTCTCCCGCACCTCCTCCTCCTCCTCCTCCTCCTCCTCCTCCTCCTCCTCATCCTCCTCCTTCCCTTTCCCTTTCCCCTTCCCCTTTCGGTCTCCGCCCAACGTACGCTTCATGAATGCGTACATATCTTCGATCATCGCCTCCAAACGGGATAGCTTCGCGTCATGTGAATCCACCGTTCGAGCCAACCCGGTGTCGCTCGTCTCCAATCCGATGATCCTAAATTTGGCCACCCGCGAGCTCACCCCCTTGTCCTCCCCTTGCGATCATAGCCAAGCACTTGGCTGAGTGCGTCTGTGGACAAAGACGCCTTGTCGGCATCAGACTGCGACTCATGCACTTTCTTAAGCTTTGCCTGAAACGACAAAAAGCACATGATTAGTAAAATAAGTAAACTAAAAAATTATAATGTAATTAAAAAAAATTAAACTATCGGATTACTTACAATCGTCGCCGCGATGCTTGGGGACACCTCCTTGTCCTTCCCCTTCTTCGTCCGAAGAGCAACATAAGTATCGAGCCTATGTGGCTTACCCATTGGCCCACTCCCTACCCCTGAAATAAAATAAATTAAAATTAGTATCGGCCCCGCAAAGTAAAATAATGAAGAATAATATATTTCTGTAGTTATAGAAAAATTAAATCTTACCTTCATCCTATGCTCCACCTCGGCGTAAGAGGTCCGGCCGGAGTAATGCACGTCCGTCTTTTTTACCCGGTTCCCCTCCCCGATTGGCGATATGCCAATTGTCAATCCTCGATCTCATTGTCAATGAAATTTTGCCATTGTGCCAATGAGATAGGCTCCTTGGGCGGGACGGATCCACGCCATTGTATATTGGACTCTCGTATTTTCCCAAAGTACCGTGTCCGCATATTTTTCTTCCACGTCTTGTGTTGCTCCCTTAACTGCTCCAAGATGGAATCGCGTAGCTTTGGATCCAAGTTGAATTGTTCCTGTCCAACAAATTCAATGTTTGTTGCGAATAAATATAAATATAAATATAAATATAAATTGAAATTGAAATTGAAATTGAAATTGAAATTGAAATTGAAATTGAAATTGAAATTGAAATTGAAATTGAAATTGAAATATTCATATAAATATAAATATATTACCTGTAGTGCCGCCCAAACAGCTAACTTGAGCTCATATGGCACCTCCTTCCAACTCATAAACCCCGAGCCGATGACCGTCTTTAGCAGCTCGAGGGATCTCGCTAATAGCTCCGATTTGTTCTCGACGGTAATCCCAAATTTTCCATATTTGGGGAGCCTAGGTGCGGAGGAGCCCTCGTTGCCTCCGCTACCACCAAGCCCTGACGACATCATCATAAACAACATCATCATCTTCGCCTTAATATCTGAAGGAGATATTTGCTGTAAAAAAATGTTATTAGTACAGATAAAAAAAAATGTTAATAGTACACATACACACCCCCCTACCCCTACCCCACCCCCACCCCCACCACACACACGCACGCACATGTCATGCCACTTTTAAAACTAACCAACCCAACATTTCATCAATTAAACTAACAATTAAAGTATACAATTATTAATTAACTAATTTACAATGAGGGGCAATCCTACTTTCATATGAAATTGGCACTAATTATTAATTTACTTTCGTCTAAAAATATACAATTAAAATTACAATTAAAGCTATACAATTTCTTAATTAAAGCTATACAATTGTTAAAATTTCCCCACCACACCCCCCCACCACCCCCACCACACCCCTTGCCCCCCTCCCCCCGCCACGCACACACGCACACACCTATGCACACACACACACATACCCCACCCCCCCCACCACCCCACCCCCCCCACCACCCCACCCCCTCCCCCCCCACGATCGTGACAACTACATTTGTCATGGCCTTGTCACGGTCAATGACCGTGACAACTCTTTGTCACGGTCGTATCAAGGTCAATGACCATGACACAAAACGCATGTTTTATCATCTTATTCATTGCACGATCTTTTATAATCATCTTATCTGTATATTCATTGCAATTATCTACTTCTTTAATCCTTTATCTTTATATTTATTCTTTGAGATTCTTTTATATTTCAAAACTCTCTTATCCTCATTATATTTTATCACAATATGCATATCTTATAAGAGAGTCGCGTTTGGCATGAATAATTTGTAATGAAGTCTAGAACGAATCTTACTAAATCAATTGGGGTATTTTCATATTTTATTACTTTATTAATTTATTGTTTATCAATAAAATTATGACATGAGATAATTGTAATTGGAGCATAAATTTCATTATCAAGGGATAAATCCAACCAAGTACAGAGATTCTACAAATTAGAGTGAGAATTAAATTTAAGACTTTCTAACAACATGCATGTGTATGGATTCTACATAGTTGGGAACGAAAGTAACTAATGATATTCCTAAAAACATACAATTGACAACATTTTGTGAATTTACTAAACTTTATATAATATTATCAAATTCTGTTAAAAAATTATCTAGGGTTTTACCTAATTGAATTAATTTCATGAATAAAATTATTATTAAATTTAACATATGAATTCTAGAACTTTTCTAACATTTACACAATTCTAACTATCACTAACCTTGCATTCATACTAAGGTTTACATAGTTCTAACAAATTATAACAAAATATTATCATATTTTTAGTTAGAAAATTCCACCCTCACCACCACCACCCCACCCCACCCCCTCCCCCCACCCCACCCCACCCCACCCCCACTACCCCCTTCCCCCCTCCCCCACCACACACCAGCACACACATATATACACACACATACACACACATATACACATACCCCACCCCCACCCCCTCCCCCCACCACACCCCACCCCCACCACACCTGCACCACCCACCCCCATTACCCCCTTCCCCTTCCCCTCCCCCCACCACACACCACCACACACATATATACACACACATACACACATACATATACACACATATATATACACACATACACATACACACACATATAGAAATGAAAGAGAAAGAGAGGAAAAAAAATATACCTTAGAGAGAGAGAGAGAGCAGAAATCGCTTAGAGAGAGAGAGGGGGGGGGAAACCAAAAAAGGTGGGAAAAAGAAGCCTAGGGCTTTTTTTACTGCAAAAGTTGTCACGGTCGTGTCAAGGTCATTGACCGTGACAAGTCCGTGACAAGTAAATTTGTCACTGCCTTGTCACGGTCAATGACCGTGACAACGTTTTGTCACGGTCGTGTCAAGGTCAATGACCGTGACACAAAACGCGTGTTTTTTGTCACGGTCAATGACCTTGATAAGGGTGGCCGACTGAAAGGTGATAATTTTGTCATTTTGGTGTAGTGTTATGGAACACTAGGAACTCATATGTAAAGGTCCATTCCAATGTGCCTAGTGTTGATATTATGCATGATTGAGGATTAAGGTTACTTCTTAATAAATCATATAAATGTGACTCGCAGAATCACTCAAGTTTATTTACCTACATGAGTGATAAAAGTATGACCATTTTTTATGGAACTAAGACTGATCCTAAAGAACTCATGAAATCAGGATAAGCACAAGGCCATAAATGTGCGTGATAATAGAACAATTTTTAACATGAAGATCAGTATGTGTAATGGTTCTGGCTCATCTCAAAGGGTCCCTAGTTCAAGATACGTTCCCCACGGTATCTTGATAAAGCTTTGAATTATTTTCACTAAGTAGAAGTTCAAGTCCGAAAGACACTTCTCATTTATGTAATAGATTTCAGCGATAATGCCAAGAACTCTGTTACTGTCCTTATACGCTTGTATATTTGATTTTTTTTTATAATAAAGGTATATTTTATTAGTTAATTGTATTTTGAAATGGTGGGGGATTATTGGAATTTTCAAAATATAATTGGATATGAAAATTTTGTAAGTGAGTTTTGTGACACCCCGACTAATTAAATACCGGGTAGCTACTCCTTTATTAAATTAATACAAAATGCCAAGTTGGTTCAGTTAATAGCATCACTGTCGAAAACATTTTAATGATTACTAACCACCTAGTATTTAAAAAGTGACTTGCCAAATTTTAAGTTAACTATGATTAACATGCAATAAGTGAAATGTAAAGGATAACATAACCATTCACAATAAAGTCCAACTATAGTAAATCAACAAGTAAAAATGAGTCTAGAGGAAATACTCCTCACAACAATCCCAATATGGAAAGAAATACAACAAGTCTGCATCGTGAATTAATTACAAACCAAAAGTCTGAATAACTGAAAGAAATGAAATGTCTCTAAAAGAAATGGGCGACATGCCCTACAACTGATGAAATCTGAATATAGAGTCAAGGCAAATGAAGCGTCTACTAGCAAGGCCCTGTAACTTCCACAACAGCTACAGCTCGTCACCTGACTGGAAATACTATGCATTGTGTCCTTGTGGCTGGTCACCTAAAAAGGTTTTTACAAAAAAATAGATTTGAAAGAAAACGGGACAGAGCCTGAAAGTGGAGAGTATTTTAAAAATAGCAAGTGTTTTAATAACATTAAAACAATGAATGCAAAGTACATGTTAGGACGTGCTCTCACATGAAATACTCACCTCTCGGCTATTTGTGCACTCCTAACGTACCGTACCCATACAAGTGTTTCTCATATCTAACTAGACCAAAACAAATACTGTCCTTTCTACTCGATTCGTACTATAAGTCCCAACGTTATCAATTTAATAGAGAGCTTTACTTAAATTCTCAAATATCAAAGTATTAGTAGTACAATTTACCAAAGTTTATCTCTCATTTTATATTCTCAATGCGTTACTATAATGATTCTCACATTCAAACATAACAACTCTTTTCATTTAACCGTATATTATTCACATCATAAATATATAATAGAAGCACCCCGAGGCTAAGCTGTGGTGCACTCATACTCTGCTATCCATCCCGGTACATCACGTACATAAGGATCACAAATTCCGAATCTCTCAGGAATTGTTAGAATAAGCACAACACACGAAAATGGAGGCGAACATAATTCAACATATCCATGGGTCACGTACATACCTACACTCCATAGTCAGCTGACTTATTAACTCACAAATAAGTCATTCTAGCATTATGTTCTCTAGGCACCAATCTAAATCCGGGCACACAAGGAGAAGATGGCCCTAAGCGAACGTAAACCTCCCGTGATAGCAAGTATGGTAGGTATGTCATACACATAAAATCATATACGTATACTAAGAATGCACACATCTTAGTACTTAACATATTTTATTAGTGGTATACTTCTCATTCTTATACCAATACACGTGTCCCCGGTTTATATATACACATCATCCATTATCCTCACGTCGTAATTTGTTACTCACTTTCTAACCCATAAATATCATTTGGTTCAAACCACACTTTTATGTTTTACTCCTCAATATATCCCAAATGTCCCAACTATACCGATTAGTCATCAAGGAATTGTCATCTCCACAATTAAACAAGGTTTCGGAACACTAGAAGTCAAATCAGGCCAAAAAGGCCAAACTGTCAACTCGTTAGAAGTATCGTTCGAACGAGGTTGTTCGAACGAGAGTTCGTTCGAACGAAGTGGGCATTCTAACGAGATCTCGTTCGAACGAAAGGTATCGAACCAACATCCCACTCGTTAGAAGTCAAACTCACTCGTCAGAAGATCGTTCGAACGAGCTCGTTCGAACGACCTGGGCAGGTCTTCTAACGAGAGGCCAGTTTCGAGCCCAGAATTTCTTATCTCGTTTTTCACCAATTTCATCTCCTCAAAACTCCTCCAAAAATTATTCCAACAATATTTTAAGGTTCCTCAACATTCCTAAACATTCTTAGGTCGTAATTTAGCACATTCATGGAATCAAATCTTCCTATACAACACCTAATTATCAATTCTCCCAAAGTTTTCCCCTAAATCTTATGAGTATGAACCCTAGAATTTAAAATCATCAACTTCCATAAATAAATCCATTTTTGTAACATAAAAAGTAGTAATTATTTTAGTTCAATCATCCAATAACAATTCTACATGCAATCTTACATCAAAATCTGAATTTATAACTCCAATTTCATGGGTTTTTATAAATCTCCCAAAAACAATACAATTATATAAATTTCCTACGCATGGAAGAAGCATTCTTTGCAAATAACGTAATTAAACCACTTGCCTCTAATCTTTCTCTGAATTTGATGTTGAATCTTGAAGGTTGAATTGTTCTCTCTCTCTCTGCAGAATTCTCTTTTCTCTCTCTCTCTACAAGTTCTTCCCCAAAGATGACAATGGAGGTGGAGGTTTATTTTTGGACCCTTAACTTCTATTCTAAACTTCTCCCGTAGCCCACTACTTAGTTTAGTGCTGATAATGGTTTGGTGGGTTAATTTAATAATCATAATTAAACTCTAATTTTCGTGGGTTTTAATTCCCAAAATTTTAAAATTACCAAAATACCCTTTTTAGTTGCCGGTATGGCCTAAAAATACGCTGGGACCCAAACTAAACCCCCGGCTAGTGTTTTCTGACAATTTCGACCCTTCCGAACGCGTTGGTGCACTCAAAATGACCACACGATTAATAGAAATTGATTGCACTTTTATTAGTTATTCAATTAATAGCAGTGCGTATCGATTTCTTTTACATAAATATGAGATTCTTGATATACATGTAAATACTATTATTGAATTTAGAAATGCATATTTCTTCGAAGATATATTTCCTAATAGTAAAGTGGTTGATTCAAGTTCTTATAAAAGAACTTATGACACTGCATCTAGTAGTCATCAAGGTAATGTAGAAAATGAATATATTGAGAAGTTGATGTCCTCGAACCTAGACGCAACAAAAGGAAAAAGACGTCAAATTCGTTTGGTCCAGATATTCTAACTTATATGTTAGAAAGTGAGCCTGGTAACTTCGCAGAAGTGATGTCAACTCTAGAACCCCTTTCTAGAAAGAGGTTGTCAATAGTGAAATTGAATCCATCATGCGAACCATATGTGGAAATTGGTTCAACTTCCACTAGGAAGTAAACCTCTTGGATGCAAGTGGATATTCAAGATAAAATTGAATGTTGATGGATCAATTGAAAAATACAAAACTAGAATTATAGCTAAAGGCTATAGGCAAAAGGAAGGATTATATTATTTTGACACTTACTCACTTGTTATAAGAATAACATCCATTCGAATGTTAATAGCTATTTAAGGTCATTTCCATCCTCTAGGTGATTAGAATTAGGAACTTTATAGTTTCCTAGGATGTAATTTATATTTCTCATATTTTCCTTGGAAGTATTAGGTTTGGTTTAATTATTTTTTAAAATTTGGTAATTATCTTTTGTTGTTCGTATCGAAAATTTTTTGTTTAAAAAAGTTATTTTCTATGTTTTTAGGTATTCATCTATCCCATTTGCTTCACTTTTAACCTAAACTATTAGATATTGTTCAATTGGTTAGATTTATGAATTATATACTCCTTGTTTAGAATTCTATAGCTTGAAATGCCTTGGTAAATTAAGCCTACAAATTTTAGAGTATTTTTTCATAACTCATGCACTTTACGCCGCACTATAACTTGATCATTTTCATGTAAAATATAATGAAGGGATTTGTTTTCAACTTCTAATGAAACTTAAATTTTTTATGTGGTTTTGATAAGAGGGTTATGATTTGTAATCCTTGTGTATGAGATAATTCGATAATGGTTGAAGTTGAAAAAGAAAATTTCTAAGATATTCAAAATTTTATGAGAGAACAAGTTGTCAAGACTAAGGTTGCGTTTGTATTTTTGTCTGAATCTGAAGTCTGAAGTCTGAATCTGAAGTCTGAAGTCTGAATCTGAAAAAGTTGTTTGTTTGCTGTCTGAATGAAACGTCTGAATGTATACTGTTTGTTTGCAGATTTATGTCTGAAATCTGAATGAAGATTATTTGGACCATTTTACCCTTATATTTATTTTATATACAAAATGTATATTTAAAATATTCATTACCGTAAATAAATATTATTACACACAATATGCAATTTAATACGTAAATAATATTAGTCATTCCAAGTAATAAGGAATTTGTGTAGTATAAAATGTTTAAAAACGATTAAGTAGTTATTAGAAGTCACAAAATATTAATAACACTGAATTATAAATCATAAGTTCTACTAAATAGTTGATCTGCAATTTGATTACGTAAATTAATCATTTCTTGTTGCGGTGCTCGTCCAAATATTTGATCATAATTTGGTGGAGCTTCTGCTTGTTCACTATCTACGGAAGGCTCGGCCAACAAGTCCACATCATCATCTTCATATATCTGAAACAATGGATCATTAAGTGATACTCGACGAAGGAAGTTATGTATTGTCATGCATGCGACAACAATGTGTACTTGGGTTCGATAACTATAAGGAGCCATTCTATGCAATATCGCGAATCTATTCTTTAAAACAACGAATGTCCTCTCAATCACATTTATTAATTTAGCATGTGCATGGTTGAATTTCTCCTTTATATCTCTAGCTTGACCATCACGACTAAAATCCGACAACCAGTATCGTGTGCCTTTATAAGGGCACATAAAGCCCCTAGTGTGGGTGTATGCAGCGTCACACAAATAATACATACCTACAACAATTAAAAATGCAAATAAGACAAATAGTAATAAACAAATATAATAGTTATACAAAAAATAATAATAAAATAAATATCACCTTCAGGGGGTAATGGAAATTTGTTGTTTGGATGACGCAAAGTCTCATTTAACACACGTGAATCATGCACTATCCCCTCTCATCCGGCCATAATATATATAAATTTCATATTAAAATCACATACGGCCATGACATTTTAAAAACATTCCTTTTCGCCTCGTCCTCTAAAAGGGATTTGTTTATCAACCGGAATATGTGCATTAATTAGTGTACCATCAAGTGCTCCAATAGCCCCTTTGAATGGTCCTTCCCTAAGACGTCGATGTGATCGAATTTCTCCAGTAGATCCATTAAATGCAGGAGGCACTATAATCTCTTTGGAAAAATGAAGTATTGCCCACAATACTTCATGAAAATATTTACTTATAGTTTGTCCGGAATGTTGGAATCGGTATTTATTACTCGATTTCGATGATTGTGACCAATAATGCCTAAAAAAAATGCCATTTTCTCTTTGACGTCTATATGCCTACTATCAGTAAGCCACCCTCTTTCGCGAAAGTAATCGCATAGCTGAAGAAATGCATTTGTCCTCATCCGAAATAAATCAAACATTTGTGTGGGAGATCCATCTAACAGTTCTTGCAAATACGCCTTTCCCGAAAGAAATGATGTACACAACTTTTGTCTCACATGTGTACGCTGTTTAATAAGTCTGAACATTATAATTATTGCAACAACGCACACCAACAACCTTTGCTTTGGAGTCATTTTACTGCATGATTAAAAAAATGTAAACTGTAAAATAATAATTGGGAGATAACTAAATCAATATGTAAGAAAGACAATCAACGTCTTAGAATTAAACAACCTAAGAAAAAAAATGACTGATCTAAGAACTCAAATAACCTAACTCCTCAATTATCTCTCATTATACTATTGAGGAAGCACACTTTATGCTCATTATTTTTCATCATCAAAAATAACTTTCTATACTCCACATTGTCCCCAAACGCTTTCATGGCCGCAATATAAAGATTGGTGTCCAGTAAACCTAGGACCATCAATTCCTTCATAGATGTGACACAGTCATCTAAGATTTTTTTATCGTCACCACGATCACTCTTGATAATATCAATAAGATCATCAACTTTTTTCATTAAGGGGTCATCAACATTCTCTCTTCTAGTACGCTTTTTTGATTGGCGTGAGGATCCCACGTCACTTCTCCCTCCTTCTTTTGGGTCTAAAGATTTTCTTCCTCCCTGTTCTGAAGTAGCATTGGTACGTACATCCTGAAAGGTATAATCAGTGAAATAGGTATCATATATTGGTTGGTCTCCTTCAGTGTCAAGTGTTTCATTCTTTCCGAAAACGTATACGTCATCATCTTCCAGTGAACATTGATTGCGGGGGTTCTCTTGAGGTAAAGAATGCATAGGGCTAAACGCCTCATCCCCAGTTGCCATGGTGGCCTCAAACAACGTCGTAAGCAAATCTCTATCTTCCAGAGGCTTGTTTCTAAACTTCTTTGTGTCAAGGTACTTCTGTTCATTGCAATCAAATTAAGAACAAAAAGTTTAAATAATTTATAGCTTATGATAAATCACTATATAAACAAAACAATTGTTTAATTCTTACCTTTATAATATCATTCCAAACATCATCTGGCCAATCGAAAGTCCCTGTTTCTGTATTGTACCCATGACCAGTCCTATTCACAAGCACTCTCCAAGCGGAATAAGACTTTCGAAGATAGTCCCACTGGTTCTTTAATTGTTTTTGATCAAATTCGTGATTGTATTTCGTTTTTAATTCCTGAATGATCCTATTCCACGACACAGTCTTCAACGAAGTTCCACTATACCCTTCCCTGCTAACTTCTTTCAGACACATATCTATAAAATCTTTACCTAAGCTAGTGCCCGCAAATTTCGACCGTGGAGTTACTTTCGATTCTTTTGGAGCCATATATAAAACTATTTAAAGTAATTAGGTTATTAGATGAAAGAAGTAAATTATAAAAAAAAACAAGATGTTTAATTATAAAAAAAAAAACAGATGTTTATAATTAACCGGTGACATAGTCTTCAAAAATATTTTTGTTTTTGACACGACACGACAAAAACAAAAGAAAAAATATTTTTTTAGCAAAAGATGACTTTAACAATATAAACAATTTTGACAAAAAAAAAGTTTTTTTTATGAAAAAATATTTTTAATTAAAAAAATATTTTTTAAACTACTTTTAACACAATTTTATCGTCACCACAAACAAAATTTAAAATCGATTTTTTAGTGCTGCTGGCGCGGACCCACATCCAATAACTGATGCGGATCCGCGCTAGAAAGAAAAGACACGACATGTCGGGCACTGTTTTAATTGGGTTGGAATCGTGTTTACTAAAATAAATAAGAAACGCGTCGTGTACATTTTAATTGGGTTGTATTCTTTTTTGGTGAACAAAATAAGATTTCGTGTCGTGTTGATTTTATTTGGATCGTGTACGGATAGGTAAGAAAATGCGACACGACACGATTTTTTTTTCTAACACGAACACGACCCAAATTTATAAAAGTGGCATGTTTGACATCACTTTTATTATTACAAAACACTAACGCAACCAAATAAATATGCAAAAAACAACACATAAAATCATTTTTTTTAAGTTTATAATATTTAGGCCACCTAATGAAAAATTTATAGTATTGAAAAACTATTCGTTTCATAACTAAAATACAATTTGAAATGGGATAAACAAATAAATAGTGCATGACATGTTTTATAATGTTGGGTAACATTTATTCATAGCATGTTATGAATATTTTAAAAATTGTTATGAATATTTTAAAAATTGTTTTAAATAGTTAAAAAAACTGTTTTAATGTAAAAACTGTTTTTTCGTAAAAACCGTTTTAATGTAAAAAACTGTTTTAATGTAAAAATTTGTTTTAATGTAAAAACTGTTTTAATGTAAAAAATTGAAAATTGTTTTGATGTGAAAACTGTTTTCATATAAAAAAATGTTTTAATGTAAAAATGTTTTTTCGTAAAAACTGTTTTAATGTAAAAATTGTTTTAATGTAAAAAATTAAAAATTGTTTTAATGTAAAAAATTAAAAACTGTTTTAATGTAAAAACTGTTTTAATATAAAAACTGTTTTAATTTAAAAATTAAAAACTGTTTTAACGTAAAAACTGTTTTTAATAAATAGTTTTGGGGTAAAAAACTTTATATATATATAGTTTGTTACTTTTTTAATAAATAAAAACGGGAAGTAAAAAGAAAAAAAATACTGTTTTTTATTAAATAAAACTTGGGACGAAAAAAAAACCCATATTTTTTTATTATTATATATGATAATATGGACGAAAATGTGTTATTAAAATGTTTTGCCTAAAAAACTTGTTTTACCTCATTTGGTGTTTGATAGCATAATGTGAGAAAAAAATATTTGTCTAGGCAAAATTTGCCCTGCTAAATTTTGTCATGCCAATACTTTTGCCCAATGTGTATCAAACGGACCCCATAAGAATATTTAAAATAAACCGTAAGAAGCAAATGAAAGTAGAGTGGAAAAATTAGTTCATTATTTTGTTCTAAATCATAATTTTTTATTTTTATAATTATGCACCGACTTAAGAAGAAAATGAGAATATATATATATATATATATGAAATAGCGTTGCCAAAGCCGTTTATGAAAATAAACTATTTAAGCAACTCCGAAAGTTTGTTGAAGAAACTCTTTACTTAAATCAAAAAGATTCGAACATAAGACGTGTTAACAAAAGTATGTACGAGATATGGACAAGATTTGATAACAAGTTTTAGTAAACAGTTTAAAATGTTTTAAACTCAGCACACGATCAGAATGAGATGAGAAGATGTAGAAATATTGATACTCAGGATTTTTTACGTGGTAAAACCTCAACCTTGAGGAAACATCCACGACTCCCTCTACGGAGTAAAACAAAAACAATCACTAAAACAAATATATGAGTTACAACCTATTTAACTAACATGCACACAAAAACAAATCTATACAAGTTCAGGATTGTACCCTCTGGCGTCCTTAACTTTTCTGCAGATCTTGTTTGTTGATGTAGTTGTCTCAGTTTGTCAACTCTTCTTTGTTTCAGCACTTTACGTCGACTTATGTTCACCAAATCTTATAGCCAACACTTTCAGTGTTTGTAGTGTGAAGATGTTTGTGAATGGTGTTCTAAAACACATGCATGCACACACACACACACTTATTAGTTACAGACGATCCTAACAAATCACATATAAAGTCTATATGCAGTGTATTTGTTATTTTTCTTTCTTACAAAACCAAGAACCTTTTTGACCTTTCAAAATAACCCAGATTCCACGGAGATCTTGCTTAAGAAATCGGTCAAGACCTTTCTCAATCACTTTTGAAAATATTATGGGGATTGAGAACCCTCCAAGTGCGAATCCCACTAGGTCAGGTTAGGTTTTGTAAAAACAGAAATAGAAAAACATCTATTGTTGATTCTGAAGTAAGAAAATGTTTTATCAGAAAACAATCAACAACGAAATTCTCAAGATGAGAAATAAATGCAACTAAGTGTGTTGTGACATGAAAAACTTCAGATCTATGATTTCTATTGAAAGAGAAACAAGATCTGAGTCTATGTCTAAGTTGGAAATAAGATTTATGAACACAAGGATTTCAGCAAACCAGAAATCACTCAACTCGAACTCTCATAACTCAAGAAACACTAAGGATGGTGTTTATTTGGTTATGGTGTTTATGGAGAGGTAAGTGGTTTAGGTTTAGAGGTATTTTGACGAAGTTAGGGTTTCTAACTAGGGTTTGGTTTCTCTCTCTAACTTCTCTCTTCTCTCTTCTCTCTCTATTCTCTGAGACTTTTCAAAATGGCAAAAGCTTTCGAAGGCTGAGATGAGAGGCCTTTAAATAGGAAGAGAAGAAGATTCCAGAGCTTCGTTCAAAATCAAGGGCTCTGATTGAGTCAAGCTCCTTTGACTCCAATCTAAGGGCTCATAACAGGCGGTGGATTAAACATACTGTTATTGGTTAAAGGGTTTACACTGGGATTCACTCAAAAGACATGCAGGCCATCGATAAGGGTTGATCTAAGGGTTGAAAGCACGCGATGGTTTGTCTCAATAAAGAAACACAATTCAGGCCAATCAGAGGACAGCAGGTGTAGGCCTGAGGATGAATGTAAACGCGCGTCCTAAAATAATTACAAAGCCAACCCTAAAGTCTTTAGCGCTTTCGGTTTCTACCCAGAGTAACTTTAGGCCAATAAACACAACAATCCATATTTATACATTAACCCCAAGACCTTTTAAATCAAGTTTTAATTAAATAAAACCTTGTTTAAAATATGTTTTAAATTCCCAAAAAATTATTAAAAATCAAATTGAGGGATTTAAACACACTCACAACATTAATACACATAGTGGTGCAATATGAAATGCAAGAATGAAATTCTAAGTGTGTGAGTGATGGCTATAGTCTCAGGATCATCACAAGATGAATAGAAGAAGAAGCAACCCAATCTCTGAAGCTCTTTGGTTTCTAGGATGGACACTATTTTGTCACTATTTCCAAACTAGATGAGCTCTTATACAGTCTAGACTCAAGTGAGTCAAAAGCATAAGGGCTTCAATATATATAATCATATCTTGGCTTATGTGCATATATCATGATCCATTCTTATCTTGGCTTTAAAGGTAATAAAGTCTTTGACATATGTCATACATATGTCCACTGCTAACATATGTCAACTCCAATCCTCTAAATAAATAAAGGATGTCACTAGCTTTCTTTTATAAAAGTTCCTTTGCTTTTGACGAAGCCACAACACAGCACATATTTTAAGAAAAAATAAAGGAGAAGAAGAAGTAACGTCGGAAAAAAGAAGAAGAAAATACCTGTTGAAGATTGTGGAGATGTCAAATTTCTTCTACGTATTTTTTTTGTATCTTTCTGTGATTATATATAGATCTTGTTTACAAAGAGTTTTATTGTGTCTTGAACTCTCTATTTTCTTTTATTCTGATACGATTCCAAGATGACTTATCCATATTTTTGTGATGTTATATAAATAATAAGGGTATTATAGGAAACATATTTCAGTTCAGATATTAGATTATAGATTCAGACGTTTCAAAACATCTGAATCGATCAGAGGGAAAAGTTACCGTTTCTATCTGAAAACTCCCCAAAACAAACATATGTTTGTTGTCTCTGAAATCTGAATGGGTTAAATTCAGACTTCAGAGGTGCAAACAAACGGATCCTAAAACTTGAGGATGTGGGTTTCTACCTTCTAAAAATTAGAAATAGTCATCCGCCTTTTTGTAAAGAGTGAAAGTTGCCACTTGAAAAATCATTTTAGAAGCGATGCCTTAAAGATTTTTGTGTATTGAAAATTGGGTAACACCAAATATATGAGCCATGTTTGAATCAAAAATCACTTAATGAGGAAGAAAAATGTGGTAGTTGAAAATGTTGCAAAGAAATGAAACTTTTTCTAAGATGCATAAGCCCAAATTTTTTAAAAGTGAGTTCAAACATTAATCTTCATTCTTGATTTTACCACTTAATGCTCATTTTATTCCCTTCTAGCATGAGTTAAATCACTCTTCTATATAAATGTCTATCAATTAACTTCAAGGTTCTAAAAAACGCGGGGCGTGATCGAGGCGTGGAGACCAAGCTTTAAGCCTTAGAAGCATAGGCGGGCCTTGGCGTAAAAAGGCGTGAAAAGACGTTTAGGTCTTTTTAATATATTTTAATATTTTTTAACCATAACAAGGTTATTAAAATACTAAACTTGTACATATCCTAAAAATATGTCTGAATATTTGCAAATAAAAATACTATTTGATTATTTTGGATGAGATAATGGTCTGGTTTGTAAAAAAATCTTTAAAAGGCGATATTGTTTCACTAAAGCATTGTTGTTTTTAGAGAAAAAGTATGCCTTAAGGGTTTTACCAAGCATAAGGCGTCAAAATCTTAAGGCGGGGCGTTTCTCCGAAGCCTCAAGCCTAGACGGGTTTTTTAGAACAGTGATTAACTTTAAGGCCTATGGATGATACATTTTTATTTGTGTAAAGTGTTTGACATAACAATAAATCTTAAGTACGATTTTATGGGAGAAGAGGCATTTAGTCCCAAAATTTGACACTTCATTGTGTCGGTTCCCATGTATTTTTTTTTTTGGTTTTAGATCTTATAACTGCTAAAAACAATTGTGGCTGTAAAGATATACCCCGCATTTTCATATATAAAGTTTTCCCACGTGTGTGCTAAAATGACAGTTATAGGATCATTTATTAAAAACAAAAACACATGGATTTGTTGACTATGCAATGTTATAAATTAGGACTGAGTCCAAAATCTCTATTTTTGAAAGAATGTATGCTCTTGTAAAAGCGGTATAATGTACTTTCTTAAACCGAGAAAATTTAGATATACATATTCTTGTGCCTTTTTACCAGACATTTTGGATTCCCCAACTAAATTTGTGACCCACGTACATTTACTCTAACTATAGTGATAGGATCTCTTTAGAAAATAAACAACTTCTCGCCAGCGAAAATTTCTGGAGCGTGTTTAGTTGATTTTAAGAAACCACTTCACAACTTTACCTATTTCACCCATACAAATCTATTTGTTCACTCTTTTCCATCTCTCTTCATACTAAATCCATAATTTGGAAGTTTAAGTTCTTTTTTCTGATCAAGCGACTATTCATCATCGTGATAAGTGTTCTTCAGAGATTTTGTGGATTTCTCTTGTTAGATCTCAGTATATGGTGTTGTAGATTTTGTTGGGTTGTCGCTGCATTTTTGTCTATTATTAGTGACTATAATTATCTTAATATGAAATTCATTAACATAGAGTAATGGTTCTTGAGTTTGGCTTTGTGATTTCATACTTTACTACACCTATTATAGGTCTTTATTACTTTAGTGTTTCGTATGAGTTGGAGTTTATGATTTTTTGGCCTCGTGTGTTACATGAAACTCTTTCACTTATTTTTTAGTGTAGGATCCTTTGGTTTATCAATTTATGATAACAATTTTCTCATGGATTAGTGTTCTTTGTCTTGATTCGTTATTTAGAGGACACTGACATAAATCCTAAACCGCGTTCACATTCCTTAGCATTCTACCAATGCACGCTTTTGATTTTTTGAACTTTTTTCTGAGCGCGTCTATGCATTGGGAACGTTTTGTTGATTTGGATTCTCTCTATGAGACTCGTTACCTCAAATATTAAAAATACTTAGTTGTCTTGGATCTTTTTCTCAAATTGGGGAATGCTATCGCAGTTTGGTAAGAAAATTTTATATATTCTTTGAAGAGAAAAATTATAATATGAGGCTTCCAATCCTTACTATCCAAGTCAGAGGTATAGAGGTATTATATATGCTAAGATGATTACCCATCACTATAATCTAAGGAAAGAACCTACAGCCACGTACCCCTTTACAAGGTTTGATCCGAGTTCCTCTAAACAAAGGTTGATATCCATTTTGAATGATGTCCACAACTAGATTTTTCCCTATAAGAATTTTCCTCAAGTCTTCGTAGCTAAGGACTTTATATTCTTAATATGGAGGAATCCCCATCTATTTTTTCGTTTATTTACCCACATAAAATTTCTTATGATCATGTTTATATGGTGTATGCAATTAGAAATTTCTATAGTATGGATTTAATGAGAAAAGTCTTTGATCACATAATGACTTATTCCAAGAACGTTATGAAGTTTCATGCTTAACCCTCTTGTTATCTAATTGGGGGTTGACTTTAGGAGTTAAAAGGTTTCAATTTTTCCAAATGAAGTAACGAAAAATCTTTAGAGTAAGATCACAATGTAATCATATTATCAATCGATCTCTTATTTAGGGAACTGCAATGGTCTTTCTATACTACGACATATTGTTCTTCCTTGTTCCCGTCATCCTTTTCGTGCATCTCATGAACCCAAAGCATTTAATTTCTCAAGAATCATTGGATGGGATGAATTCTCAGTTGTCATCATCTCTATGTTCTCATCTTTCATCAGGCTTTCATGAGTATCATCATATACTTTCATATTTTGGTTCCTCTTCATTGCATTCTTTTTATGAGTATTAACAAAACACCAATATTCAACTAGTTCACATTTGAGTCACCTTACTAGATGGTCGATAGAGTGTTTGAGATATTTAGCCTTTGATGAACATTAGGAAAAGCGAGCGAGATATGTCTCGTTTGTGTTTGGGATTTGTAGTTTGAGAGTGAGGATTTAGCTTCATTTGCTAATATCTTGTATAATCCTATAACTGTAGTTTGTTTTAAATGATTATCACATTTTAGAATAAGTTTAATGTATATATTTTCTTTTGATATATGGTGTATCTTCACGTGTAATTATTGATAATTTTTTATTAGTCCTGTATATCGTATCTTGCCCAGATCTCCGCGTTACTTTTTCACTCATTATTTCGTTCACTCTCATTTTTTTAGTTTGATTAACATGTTTATCCTCGTTAAATGCTTATTTCTATTTATCTTATTATATTCTTTGTTATTTCCTTTTTCTGATTCGTGATAAAAATAGGGAGACATTTGTAGATAGGGAGAGTAGATAATTTTGTGCTTATCGAGTTAGGGAGAGTGTTTATATGGCATTATTATAAGAAATTTCATAGTGTAGGGGGATTTAGTAGCTTGATGATTACATGTATATATTGTAATCTTCACATGACTAATCTTATCGATCATACTTTTCCATCTTTAGTTTACATATTGGTATTTAATGAACTTGCTAGTGTATAAATAGGTACAAGAAGATCTTATACAAAGTCCTTGACAGACTTGTCTTTATAATTTTTGTAATTTTATTTAGTCTATCTTATATGCCTTTTGCCTGACAATTCGAGTCTTAGGTGATATATTTGATTCATTTTCTTATAATTTTTGACTTTACGTGTTTTGTCACTACATAGACAAAAGGGGAGATTGTAAGAATATATGTATACTAATGTGTCAATTTTATTTGGATTGTCATATTCTTTTTTACAAAATGCACTTTGAGTCTAGTCCATGATGTGTCCAGAAAAATTCATCAAATTCATACTCGATCATTCATGACGTTGCCCTGAGTAGGGCTGTGTTTCGGCCGGATCGGATCGGAAAATGACCTTTCGGAAAAAATTCCAATTTTTTCGGAAATAAAATATTTGTTCCAATTTCCTATCCAATTTTTTCGGAAAATCAAAAAAGTTTCCGAATTCGGAAAAATCGGAAAATCGGAAAAAATTCGGAAATTAAAAACTTGTACTAAAAATTCAGAAATTTTGGAAATTCCAAAATTTTTAAAAAATTAATATAGGATTTTCGATTACTCGAAATTCTCATTTTAAAGAAATTGAAAAAAATATTTAACCCAACATATAAATATGTAAGGATTTAACCATTTTTTCATTTGTGTAGACTCTATAATTAACCCAACATGTAAATAGGTATAGAAACATGTATAAAACAGGTATAGAAACAACAGGTATAAATCAACAATTAATATTTGATCTTAGTATAAATCAACAATTAATATTTGATCTCAATATAATACAGCTATAAAACAGGTATACAAACATGTAATTAAACGATCGTTACACAATATATAATCTTACAGATCCTATATACATGTATAATCTTATAAAAATGAAAAACCATGTATAAACAGATCCTATAACAATCCTATAGAAATAAAAAACATGTATAATCTTACAGATCATATAAACCGCTCGTCACACAATATAAAGTTTATCCCATAACGAGGATATGAAAGCTTACTGATCAAAACTTTATATTATAAACAGATCAGATCCTATAACAATCCTATCGTTACATATCCCATCCTATAACAATATAAACAGATCAACTCCTATAACAATATAAACAGATCAGATCATTACAGATCCGATCATTATAGATAAGGGAAATAGATAAAAGGGCTTATTGATCCTTCGTTCGACTTGGATATGAAGAGATGCATCCTATCGTTACAGATCCGTATCTGAGAAGCGTATAAACCATAGAGAGAGAGAGAGGTGAGTAGACGGACGAGAGTTGAAAGAGAGAGAGGGGACTCGACGGTATGCACCGTATTGAGAGAGAGAGAGAGAGAGAGAGAGAGAGAGAGAGAGGAAAGATATGTTTACCCTAAAACTAACAACATATATATATATGGGTAAGGTAAAAAATAAGGGAAATGTAAATGTACACATTCTTATTATTAGACAAGGGAAATCCAAGGTAAAAAATATATATATATAATATTTGGAATATTAATCGGAAAAAATATTCGAAAAATTAATCGGAAATTATATCGGAAAATCGGATCGGCTAAAATATCGGAAAATCGGATCGGAAAAATCGAAAAATCGGAATTTAAAACATAGTTCCAATTTCCTATCCAATTTAATTCGAAAAAATCGGAAATCGGAAAATCGAAAATCGGAAACCTTATATATGTTCCAAAATTGGAAAATATCGGATCGGACATCGGAAAAATCGGAATGTTCGGAAAAAAAGCACAGCCCTAGTTTTGCATAATTTCACAGAACTCGAAATTTACATGTTCAACCTATGACCAAGTAAATTCTAAATATAAAAGAAGCATTTCAAACATAAGTTTTATATGGGAAGAATATATTCCATTATGTATCTGGTAGTCTGAAAAACCTCAAGGATAAATTAAAATATTTTTTAATTTTAAAAAATATTAAACCGTAGGTGTGAATCTAAGTCCTCTATATAATATACCAATATCCTAAGTGATTAACTCAGGCTGAGTTAATCACTTAGGATATTGGTATATTATATAGAGGACTTAGATTCACACCTACGGTTTAATATTTTTTAAAATTAAAAAATATTTTAATTTATCCTTGAGGTTTTTCAGACTACCAGATACATAATGGAATATATTCTTCCCATATAAAACTTATGTTTGAAATGCTTCTTTTATATTTAGAATTTACTTGGTCATAGGTTGAACATGTAAATTTCGAGTTCTGTGAAATTATGCAAAACTGACAAACTTTTGTTTTGTCCATGACTTAGTTCAGTAGTTGTTCACAGTAGGACTTCGTGGACGCAAAACCCCTCCCTTGCTGGCCATGGCCTTTTGAAAACCTATATTATCTAATTTGTGGAGCATTGTAGTGGCACTATGCCATCGCTTTATCAAAGACCACCCTTCGTATATATGATGGATCCATAAGACTACTAGATTTTATACTTTTTAAAGATCTTTCCAAAATACTTCCTTGGAGCTTGTGCTAAGAAAAAATTGTGGTTGGCAGCCAAAATAATTTTGTCTTGACACTTGGATTTTCCCACTTGAGTTATATCCGACTTGTCTTCATAGACTTTTGTATATAATACAAGAGGTTCTCCAATACTCCATTAAGCCGGGAAGATATTTTTTGAAAAGAGAAAATATTTCAGCTTTCAAGAGAAAAATTCTTTCATCTTCTTATTGTGTTATTCAAGTTTCATTTGATTCATTCTTGAATTAAAGAATGTTAGAATATCATATTTAAGCTTGTTTTGATAAATTAGTTTCCAGAATAATTTTATTCTGAATATTGTCTACTTTCGTAACTTAAAAAACATTTTATGAGTGTACATAGAGAAATCGAACCTTTCACTATATCTTCTCAGCTATAGGATATCGTCATACATCGTAGTTATAGTCAGTTACTACTTGGCATTTCCATTTCGTTGAAATAAAGTGTTCTTCCGCATCAAAAAAAGATATGTGACGGATGTAACACCCCGTATTTTTGGAGAATATGGGAATTAATTAAATTGGTGATTTATGAATTTATTTTATTCGGAGAAATTATTTAAGTAGGTGATTTAGATTTAATTAATTCAGTTTGAGTTTAATTTCACGCTCTCCGTATTTTGAGGTGGAAATAAAATAATTTTATAAAGTAACTTGGATGGTGATGTTGAGGTCACGGTTGATTCCGAAAGGGTCAAAATAGTATACCCGGGTGTATAGTTTAGGTTCCGGGGCGATTTTAGACCAACTCAACACCGGTTAAGGGAATTTCGGTTATTTGAGAGTTTGGAGAACTCCGAAAATTGTAGGTTTATATTTTCCATTAGAGAGAGGGGGATCGGGTTAACACAAAGCTTAAGGAAGTGAGGCCACTGGAGAGGAAGAGGAGGAGAGAACCAAGCTTCTTACACCATTTTTCGCCCTGAACGCAATGGGATCGAGATCGAAATGAGAGGAGATCATTCCTATCAACCTATGAACGTATTTAAGACCAGATTTAGAGAGGCAAGTGTTTAAATTGAATTTATTATAAGCATGTTATAATACCCATGTTGAATATGGATTGATTTCATGTTTTCGGAAGATTTAATATGTATTTGGGAGGGAAAATCTATGAATTGAAGTACGAATTGCATGTAGATATATTCCTTGATGTTGGTAAAACAAAATCAAAGGGTTTGGGATGATTTAAAATAAAGAAATCCGGGTTCTTGAATGAAAGAAGTGAAGAACATGAAAAACTAGGGTTTGATGGGATTTTGAAAGATAATTGGATCTTGAATTGAATTCGTGATGAATTTATGAGAATTTTATATTCGAAATCAATCGTATACGTTTATATAATGATTAGACATTTAGGTTTGAAATTTGGTGAAGTTTCAAAATTGGAAGAAGATAACAATGGTGAAAATCGCAAAAACGTAAGGTAGAAGGAGACATGCTACATTTCGAATCGATTCGCCGAATCGATTTGGCAGGCGGATCGATTCGGCGTCTTGGGCGAATCGATTCGACTGCCTAAAATTGGTCAATATTTCCTTTTTGTTTATATATTCCCATGAATTGAATTACAAAGAACTTTGGTGATTAGTTTAGTAATTATGTGGAGAGTTAGGTGATACGACGCAAATATTGCGTATTTCACCCGTTAACCTACCCGTTATTAGCCCCCTCGGGTATCTTAATACCTATACTTATACTCATTAACCAGACAACCTCGTATTTCTATGTTAACATATTTTACAAGGGTTAATTGAGCTTTTGTAGGTATTTGGATGTTTCGTATGAAGTTCAGACACTTTTCGGAAAAGTTTCGTCGATTTTTGCAGCTTCGGGGGCATTTTTGTAATTTCAGAATTTGAGTTTGAATCCCGAGCTCTTCACGGCAGTTTAAGCCCTTTGATTTCTCTTCGCGTGGCCACCGACGGTGCACGGTTCCGAGTTGTATCGAAGGAGTTATGGCATTTTTGGATGGTTTTATCTTCAAAAGTACACTCAAGGTCACATCCAAGGGAATTTTAGTCATTTAATATATTAGTTTTTTGGCCTAATGTCTTCCTGGATGTTGTATCCCTCTGAGTTATCTTCGTGTAGCCTCCGACCGTACCTAATTTCGAACTATAATGAAGAAATGGCGGTATTTTCCGTAAAACAGGACAAAGCTGTAGATTGCAGACCTGTAGGTCTGAATCGATTCGGCCAGTCCGAATCGATTCGGTTTGGCACCAGAAAGTCCGCAAATTGCTACTTTTAAGCTGTTTTTTGGTGGGGTATTTATAGGTAAAAATTGTGTTAAGTTGGGAGATAGTTTTTGGACGAAAGTTAGGGTTGGAAATAAGATTTTTTGGGGATTTTTGTTGGAGCTTCCCTCTCCTCCTTTCTCATCCCATTTATGTAAGTATATTACTATTCATTGTCACTTTCCTTTGTTTAATACTTATTTACTTGATTTCTTGCTTTGTAGTTACTTTTATTTCTTAGATAGTTAGTTATAGTTTGTTAATTCTTGTTTTCCTTTGTTTATTAGTTGTTTTACTTAGTTTAATCATGTGTAGTGGGTAGTTTTAAGGGTTGGGGTTGCGTATCCACCATTAATGGGCGTTGAGCTCCGAAAATTATTTTTTTTGGAAAAAATTGCGTTTAATTGAAACCTCGCGTATTAAAGTAGGATTATTACGCGTTTAACTTTCTTTGTCATGCAACGTTAGTGTTTATAGCGAGAATCCGAATTTAATCCGTGTGTGACCATTTTTGATTAAATTTTTAATCTCACAACTTTGGGTTAAATTCCTTATTGTGTGATGTTTATACTTAATTGAAAATGCTCAATTAAATATTTTCGAAACGAAATTCTAATTATTAGTTATTTATCCCATGGTGAGGACACGATCCTGACTGTCATTTTAATTAATTGTAGTATAGTGTTAACATCTTATTTTTTTTCCTTTACTTTAAAACCACCCTATCACCTTTTTTATTTTTATTCTTGAAACAATAAATCAATTAAAATCTAAAATTCAATCACTCCATGTGGATTCGATCCCTACTTGACGCTACACTTCCATTAGTGTACCAAGTTGTGGTATTTGTTTTGTATAGGGCGTAAACACCCAACGACGTGTTTTAAATTCAAAGTTTACGCCGATCAAAATGGCGTCGTTGCCGGGGAGTGTGTTTTAGATTGTTATTGTTTTATTGTTTCATAATATTTCTTTCATTCATATTTGTATTCTTTATTTTCCCCTTTCTTTTTGACTTGTGCTAGGTTGTTTCGAGAAATTGAAATTTTGGTGCTAGTCGCTTTGTTGAATAGCTTATTTTGAAATGTCTCTCTATTACACTTTAGATAACCTTAATTGTTATGAGAATTGTTTTCCAAGTTATACTCCCAAAACAATGAGATAATGCCTACAAATTCTTAAAGATGAGCGCATTGAGCGTGAAATTCAAGAGTATGTAAGTAATCCCTCATCGCCTTGTGAGTATAATTTGGAATGCGGGGAATCCATTAGCTATGATCAACCCCCACAAGAAGATGTTATGTCTTCTTGTGAGTTTGATTATGAGCTAATGATTAAGGAAATGAATGACCAATCCGAAAGTTCTCAAGCTTGGTTTCTAGAAAATGATGCCATGCTCGATGAGATTATTTCTTTACAAAACCGAGTCGAGGTTGAAACTCGCGTTTCATCTCCACCCCCTTTTGTTGAAGAAATCATTGAGAGTGAGACAAGCTTTAGCACTTTCGATTTTCAACCTCTGATTAATTCTTTCGATTGTATTGAGGTTGATGGTCCTTCTTTTCCTTTACTCCCTACTATTCCCGAACAATTAAATTTACCACAAGAATTAGTAGAAAGTCTTGAGGACTTTGACCCGATTCTTGAACGAGTATGTTATTTTGAGAGGCTTCATCTCATGGGCTTTTCACTTGCACTTGCCCCACCTCCCCATCCAATTGAATAATCTTGGGGATGTGATTTTAATTTTTCTGAGACTAATGTAGTCTTGTGCCCCATAGTATCCAAATCCCCCATCGTCCCTCTCAAATTTCAAATTGGTGATGGTTCACTTTTTTCACCACCCACATGCCTTCCGTTATTCAAACGAAATTCTTATTTTTCAGGAGGCATGTTCTCTTTGGAGGGTCCACCGTTGATCTTTCAAAGTCAAATCCCTTTTTGGGTGGACCCTTAACTATTTAGACATTCTAGTGTATAGTTAGTGTGTAGTCTAAATAGTAGGTTGTAAATAGTTAGCTTTTAATTTTCTTTCTTTCCTATTTTTCTTTCCTTTTAATTTAGTCTAGTGTAACTAGTTAACTTTTTTTTATTTGTTTTTTCTATGCTTGGTACTAACTTGTTTTGTAGATTTCATTGGACTCATGCTTATGGTCATCGCTCCAATTTTGGGTAATATCGTTCTTTTCCTCTCTTTGTGTTGTGTTCTTAATGCGCATTGAGAACAATGCAACACTTAAGTTAGAGGGTGTAGGATATTCTCTCCATTTCATGTGTAGTCCACTGATTTGCTCACTTGTTAGTTACTAAGTATGCCTTTTTGTGAAAAATTTGAAAATTTTCAAAAATATTTTCTTTCTTTTTTCTCATTTGTTGGGAATTTTGCCTTGTTTTCGATGATAAATTTTAATAATTGTCCGATCCAATAGACAAGTCAATGATGCATGTTCTCGATTTTAGAAGTTATTAGACTTTAGTCCTCAAATCATTGATATTGTGAATAACTTCATGAATTAAACTTTATCCCATGAGCACATGCGCTTTTCTTGTTTTATTGATTTGGTTTAAGATTTTTATAACTCAGTAATCTTTTGTTGCATTGTATATACTTACACCGAGTAAGCTTTGTACCTTTCGTTGTTTGTGAGTGTTATACACTATTCTTTCCTCTTTGAAAATGTTGAATTCGTCGGTAATCTCACTATTCTTTCATTGATCATTCATTAATTGAGTTCATTCATGAAATGTGTTACTTGAGCATGATTTTCAAAGTTTGTTTTGACTCGAGAATTGCATAAACTTTTTGAAATGATCATATGCCATCTTTGTTATATTACCCATATTAGCCTTGACCTCACCTTATGTTTTCCTTAGTCAACCCCTTTGAGCCTAAATATTAGCCTTTCATTTCATTACCCAAAATTCTATAACCAACTCCAAATTGGAGTTATACATCATACATATTACCTTACATACCTTTGTTTGGAATGTTGCTTGGGATTGAATGATGTTGTGTAGTGTGGTTGCAATTTAGGCATATGAGAGTGAGAAAAGTAAAGAAAAGAAAGAAGTGAAAAACAAGAGAAAAAGAGAAGTGAAAAGCAAAAGAAAACAAAAGAAAAAAAAATGAGAAAAAGAAGAAAAGAAAATAAAGAGAAAGAGAAAGTTGTAAATGTTGTATATAGTGTTCAATAAGCTTTGATTACTCTCTAATTGTTACACTTAATGCTTGTTTGGAAGTTACTTTCCATTTTTGGTATTGCCCCCATTCTTTTCATTATTCCAAGTTTTCATTCCGAACACTTTGAATTCATACATACATTCGTTTCGTTTCGTACCCTAGCCTAGCCTACATTACAACCCTATAAAATCCTATGTGATCTTAGGGCGAATTTAATATAAAAGTCATAATAGTTATGATAATCTGTGAAAATGCATTTCGCCTCCTTTAATGAGCGGTATCTTTCATTGAGATTACATATTTTTCATTTTTTATATAGCGATCTTCATTTGTGACATGTGCGCGGTCTAGTTTCCATTTACATTTACTCTTTATGCCCGCATGTCCCGTGTGTTACCTCCCTGTTTCGAGTGAATTCACTTGATGAGTGTAATGCCCGCGAGGAGTGAATATATGCATGACTTAATGTTAATTATCTGGTTTATTTAAGTTTTTGCCAAATCATACTATGCATGTGCTCTCCCCCCTCCCACTTTTAAAGTTTCAATTCTATGAGGTGCATTCAACCTGCTAATAACAACGGACTTTAGCTTGAATTCGTTCAATATGATAATAACGCGTTTGAAATCTTTTTCGTTGTTGTTGAGTTTGTCGCATGTTGGGCTGGGCATATTTTGAGGAAACTATATGATGTTTGTGGGTTTCATCCCTGAAAAACCTCACGAGACGACACTCGTCCACTAGGATAACCTAAGGGTTTAACGGCTCATTGCATACGCTAAATGCAATCGTGTTTTCTATGAAAGTGGCTTTTATATTTTTATGCTTTTTATCCCATTTTTGTACTTGTATCTTATTTTGGTTTGCTTGTAGTTCTTGTTGTTTCTTATTTCATTGCTAGGGACTAGCAATGTGTAAGTTAGGGGGTGTGATACGACGCAAATATTGCGTATTTCACCCATTAACCTACGCGTTATTAGCCCCCTCGGGTCTCTTAATCCCTATACTTATGCTCATTAACCAAAAAACCTCGGATTTCTATGTTAACATGTTTTGCAGGGGGTAATTGAGCTTTTGTAGGTATTTGGATGTTTCGTATGAAATTCAGACGCTTTTCGAAAAAGTTTCATCGATTTTTGCAGCTTCGGGAGAATTTTTGTAATTTCAGCATTTGGGTTTGAATCCCGAGCTCTTCACGAAAGTTTATTCCCTTTGATTTCTCTTCGCATGGACGCCGACGGTGCATGGTTTCGAGTTGTATCGAAGGAGTTATGGCATTTTTGGATGGTTTTATCTTCAAAAGTACACTCAAGGTCACATCCAAGGGAATTTTAGTCATTTAATATATTAGTTTTTTGGCCTAATGTCTTCTTGGATGTTGTATCCCTCTGAGTTATCTTCGCGTAGCCTCCGACCGTACCTAATTCCGAGCTATAATGAAGAAATGACGGCATTTTCGGTAAAACAGGACAAAGCTATAGATTGCAAACCTGTAGGTCTGAATCGATTCGGCCAGTCCGAATCGATTCGGTTTGGCACCAGAAAGTCCGCAAATTGCTACTTTTAAGTTGGTTTTTGGTGGGGTATTTATAGGTAAAAATTGTGTTAAGTTGGGAGATAGTTTTTGGACGAAAGTTAGGATTAGAAATCACATTTTTTAGGGATTTTTGTTGGAGCTTCCCTCTCCTCCTTTCTCATCCCATTTATGTAAGTATATTACTATTCATTGTCACTTTCCTTTGTTTAATGCTTATTTACTTGATTTCTTACTTTTTAGTTACTTTTATTGCTTAGATAGTTAGTTATAGTTTGTTAATTCTTGTTTTCCTTTGTTAATTAGTTGTTTTACTTAGTTTAATCATCTGTAGTGGGTAGTTTTAAGGGTTAGGATTGCGTTTCCACCATTAATGGGCGTTGAGCTCCGAAAATTAGTTTTTTTGGGAAAAATTGCGTTTAATTGAAACCTCGCGTATTAAAGTCTGATTATTACGCGTTTAACTTTCTTTGTCATGCAATGTTAGTGTTTATAGCGAGAATCCGAATTTAATCCGCGTGTGACCATTTTTGATTAAATGTTTAATCTCGCAACTTTGGGTTAAATTACTTATTGTGTGATGTTTATACTTAATTGAAAATGCTCGATTAAATGTTTTTGAAACGAAATTCTAATTATTAGTTGTTTAGCCCATGGTGGGGACGCGATCCCGACTCTCGTTTTAATTAATTGTAGTATAGTGTTAACATCTTATTTTTTTTCTTTTCTTTAAAACCACCCTATCACCTTTTTTATTTTTATTCTTGAAATAATAAATCAATTAAAATTAAAATCCAATCACTCCCTGTGGATTCGATCCCTACTTTCCGCTACACTTCCATTAGTGTACCAAGTTGTGGTATTTGTTTTGTATAGGGCGTAAACACCCAACGACGTGTTTTAAATTCAAAGTTTACGCCGATCATTAAGGGAGGTTATTAAGCATCAGTTTAAGGTTTGATTTATATTGATAAGGGTTAAGTTTGGATAATTAACCGATGGTAGTAAATCGAGTGAATTGTACACCGGGAAAGTTAGGATTCGGATTACGGGAAGTGTAGACCATGACCTAAGGCAATAACCAGTAGGGTATAAGTGTAATAACTACTGAATTTACATAAGGGGTAACAATGGGCCCTTTAGGTAGAGAATAATACTTGGGAAGATACAATAACGAATTAATATTGTAAATTATTTGTATGGTGAGTATTCGAGAGATAAATACTACGCCGGGGTAGTTATTATAGGTTGAGCGCATACCTATAACGAATTATTATAAGTTGTGTGTGCGCCTATATTGAATATACATATGGATAGGTTGTGTGTATGCCTAGTATTTGCTTTTGTGTATGTGAAAATACCTATGCTACTTGCTATCACGGAGATCTCGCGCAGTGGGTGATCCCACCTTGACGATTCCAATGAGGTCTAGATACATGAGCAGAGCATAATACTAATAGTGGTTAACTATGTGAGAGAAATAATGATTCCGATAAGTCGTTTAGGTACATTAGATATGTGCTCAGCCCTAAAGACTGAGTGCTATTTTCGCCTCCAATATATGTTATTTGTTTCATGGTTCGAGGAGACATTCCGAACCGATAGTCCACGATTAGGTACGAGAGGTACTTGAACTGATAGCAGAGTACGCGAGTGTGCATTGTTATGACCAGTCTGGGAGATGATGTATTGTGTGTGTATATATATATATATATATATATATATATATCTATCTATATGCTCATGAATGTGTAATGTTACTTATGTGTGATTGTAAGGAGACTAGATCGTGTACATTTAAACAATGTGTAATCTATTTATATGTGATATTAGCAAGACTAAATAGTGTATATATCAAATAATTCTTAATCTACTTAAGAGTACATAGTAGAATAGATAGATAGTGAGTATCTAAAGATAAAGTAAGTGGGAGAACTTAATACGATGATAATAATAACGTAAGAGAAACGTTAATTGCTATTTGTTCGGTAACGTACAGTATAAGCGGTACGAGTAAGTTAAAGAGAAATTTAACTAAAGACTAAATGATAATTTTGGGTATACTGTAGCGTACTGTATGGGCAGTACGGGTGAGCTAGATTTGGTTAGTGGTTAGTTAGATACTTGAGGCCTAGTAAGCTTGGGTAGCATGACTAGGTGGGCTTAGTAGCAAACGTTAGGTGCCCACTATAGATGAGAGGTAAGGAACTCAAGGGAGTGTTCTCAATTTAACATGTGTATATAATAACTGTTCATTTAAATTGAAATTTAAATGCTTGCTAATTATTTTCAAAAGGACTTTGGGATCTGACCCGTACTTGTAAAACCTTTTCCAAAACCTTTTATGTGTCCAGCCACAGGGATGCCAAGCAGGATGATCTATTCTAAGGATGTGTAGCTACAACACTTGTGGATGTATGCAGGATTTGGACCTAGTCAATTCTGTTACTTTATTCCTAGTGTAGGGTGCAGTTCAGTAATTCATTCAGACGTGTTGCCCTCAGTATTTCGTTTATGTGAGTCAGACTTTGTATTCAGATTTTTATTTATGTTGGACTTTTATATTTGGATTTTGGGAATCGATGGTTTATGCGGTATCATTTATTCAGTTATTTATCTGGTGATTGTTCACATTATCTATTATTGCATGGAATGTGATTGTTGTATTTATTTTCACACGTTGTTGTTGTTTAATAAAAACGATTAAATTTGGCACCGACTTTTTGAATGCTAGGTGGTTAGTAAAATGTTTAAAATGTTTCGACAGTGATGCTAAGAATGAACCAAATGAGAATCCTAGTTTAATTTAATAAAGGCCTGATCACCCGGTATTTAATTAGGTAGGGTGTTTGTGTTCGCTATTCTAAAGTATGATTTCTTTTTTCTAGGTATCACCTAAAAGAGGATTTAGCCTATATATATGTGTGTATATATGTGATAGCGTGTGGCATAATAGACTTATAAGAGATTTCCTGTGTGGTTGTATTTGATCCCGGTGAGTAGGGACATCTACTGATGTGATTTAGGGTAGACAGGCTTATTATCGAGCTGAGAGATATAGCTCCTGATCTATTGCGCTAAGAAACTATTGATAGTAAGAGCGCCGTGATATATGTTGTCTTTTGTAGCATGAGAGTGGATGAGTGTACTTTTTTGTCAAGGGAGTGGGATTTTTTTTGGGGGTACGTGTTATGGACTGAGGGCCTAACGGGATCCTAATGACCGACAATGTTAGGTAGTAGTGTATCGGGGGGGTCCTTGTTTGGATTTCTCTTTGCGAGACATTCCACGCATGAAACTTAGTGAATGTTGGAAGTGGGGAGATGTTTGGTAGGACATGGATTTAGTACCTTAGTTACGGTGTGATTATACAGTTATATCTATGGGATAATAACTTTGTTATACTTTGAGGCTAGTGGAAACATGTAGCATTTGTGCAGTTATGCACGGGTATAGGGTGTATGGGCGCCCTAGGTAGTTGAAGTAATTTAATATTATTCGCGGCGAGGAGAGATAGAAATATGCATAACGAGTTTAGATTTGATGCTTTAGGAAGCGTAAGAAGCTTAGAGTATGAACCTTATCCAAATTTCAAGGACAAAAATTCTTTGTAAGAGGGAGGACTATGTAACACCCCGTACTTTTGGAGAATACGGGAGTTAATTAAATTAGGGATTTAAGAATCTATTTTATTTGGAGAAATTATTTAATTCGGTGATTTAGATTTAATTAATTTAGTTTATGTTTAATTTCACGCGTGCCGTATTTTGAGGTGGAAATAAGATGATTTCATAAAGTGATTAGGATGGTGATTTTGAGGTCACGGTTGATTCTAAAAAGGTTGAAATAGTCAAAATAGTACACCCGGGTGTATAGTTTGGGTTCCGTGGCGATTTTAGACCAACTGACACCGGTTAAGGGCATTTTGGTAATTCGGGAGTTTGAGGTTGAGAGAACTCCAAAAATTGTAGGTTTATATCTGCCATTAGAGAGAGGGGGATAGGGTTAACACAAATCTTAAGAAAGAGAGGACACTGGAGAGGAAGAGGAGGAGAGAACCAAGATTCCTACACCATTTTTCACCCCGAACGCAATGAGATCGAGATCGGAACGAGAGGAGATCATTCCTATCAACCTATCAACAAATTTTAGACCTGTTATAGAGAGGCAAGTGTTTAAATTGCATTTATTATAAGCATGTTATAATACCCATGTAGAATAGGGTTTGATTTCATGTTTTCGAAAGATTTAATACGTATTTGGGCGAGAAAATTTGTGAATTAAAGTAGGAATTGCATATAGATATATTCCTTGATGTTGGTAACATAAAATCAAAGGGTTTGGGACGATTTAAAAAAAGAAATATGGGTTCTTGATGGAAAGAAGTGAAGAACATGAAAAACTAGGGTTTTATGGAATTTTGAAAGATAATTGGATCTTGAATTGAATTCGTGATGAATTTATGAGAAATTTACGTTATGAGAATTTTACGTTGATAATCGTTCTTATACGTTTATATAATGATTAGACATGTGGGTTTGAAATTTGGTGAAGTTTCATGAAAATTGGAAGAAGATAACAATAGTAAAAATCGCAAAAATGTATGGTAGAAGGAGAACTGCTACATTTCGAATCGATTCGGCCCAGAGGCGAATCGAATTGATCCAGAGGCGAATCGATTCAGCCTCCTGGGCAAATCAACTCGACTGCCCAGAATTATCTAATATTTCCTTTTTGTATGTATATCGCCTTGAATTGAATTACGAAGAACTTTGGTAATTAGTTTAGTAGTTATGTGGAGAGTTAAGAGATGTAATTAGGCATGAGATTGAGGTTTGATTTATATTGATAAGGGTTAAATTAGGATAATTAACCGACAGTAGTAAATCGAGTGAATTGTACACCGGGAAAGTTTGATTTGTATTACGGGAAGGGTATACCATGTCCTAAGGCTATAACCAGTAGGGTATAAGTGTAATAACTACTGAATTAACATAAGGGGTTACAACGGGCCCTTCGGGTAGAGAATAATACTCAGGAAGATACAATAGTGAACTAATATTGTAAATGATTTGTATGGTGAGTATTCGAAAGGTAAATACTACCTACGGGTAATTATTATAGATTGAGAGCATACCTATAACGTATTTTTATAGGTCATGTGTGTGCCTATATTGAATATACATATGGATAGGTTGTATGTATACCTAGTATGTGCTTTTGTGTATGTGAACATACCTACACTACTTGCTTTCACGGAGGTCCCGCGCAGTTGGTGATCCCACCTTGACGATTCTAGTGAGGTCTGGGTTTGTGCCCTAGAGCATGGTACTGATAGTGGATAACTATGTGAGAGAAATAGTGATGGCGTCAAGTCATTTATGTAGGTTAGGTATGTGCGCAACACCAAAGACCAAGTGATATGTTTGCCTCCAATATATGTAATTTGTTTGATGGTTCGACAAGACATTCTGAACCGATAGTCCATGATTAGGTACGAGAGGTACTTGGAGTGATAGCAGAGTATGCGAGTGTGCATCGTTATGACCAGTTTGAGAGATGCTGTATTTTATATTTATAGTGTGACATATATATATACTCATGAATGTGTAATGTTACTTATGTTTGATAGTAAGGAGTCTAGATAGTGTACATCCAAACAATGTGTAATCTACTTATATGTGATAGTAGCGATATTGATACCAAATTTAATCTGCTGACATAGACCAATCATATGAAGACACGTGGCTATCTACATGGCAACAACAAACACTTCCGAGGAACCCACACGCTGTGAGGAACAATGCCTCTCCGAGGAACTCTTGAGTACCGAGAAGCTTAGGCGGTCCGAGCAACTCAGGCGGTCCGAGCTGCATCTCGAACAAAGCATTAATAGCTGGATAACCAACAGTTCAACTGATTCATTAAATGCTTATCATTCAGACGCACACGCATAAAGGGCATTGAATGTATTACCCTTTCATATGTACATCATTTAATGTATCAACCTTTCACATGACAGCCCCAGGGCTATAAATACATTGTACAATCCTCATTGTAGAGGGATCGAACCCCCCAGACCAGAATTTCTTGATAGAACTTGTAATCGAGAATTTCCAAAACACTCAGCAATAACATAACAGTGGACGTAGGCCATTCTTATAAGGCTGAACCATTTTAAAAATTCTTTATCTCATTTATTTTATTTGTAATTGAATAATTAGGGCAACCTAATTTTTTACATCAACAGATTGGCGTCGTCTGTGGGAAACGACTGGTAATATCGTTTTTCATCAAAAACAATCCATTACCAATGGCTGATATTCCTGAATCCAGCAATCAAAATGCTGGAACCCCTCCAAATCCATCTGCTCCGCCAAATATTCCAGATCTGGCTGGAATAATGACAAATCTAGCCCAAGGCCAGACCGTCATGCAAGAAATTATGCGACAACTCATCCAAACCCTCCATGGCGGTGCATCAGCCCATTCCGGACCATGAAGCATTCAAAGAAATACCCGTGCGCCTTCTTCGCGTACTAGGCATACCAATTCATATCGCAATGAGGAGTCTGAAGATTTCTCTTATCAACCTGGACAAACTTCGTCAGTGCGAGCCACGGATACTGAACAACATGTCACTCTCTCCTCAGAAAGGACCAGCGCATTGGAAAGGTTAAGTAGGGTTTCTCCTTTCGATCGATTAGGCCCTAAAAGGAACAAAAGTCCTCCTAATGTAGCGTCGAGGAGCTTTCGACGATCAACGGCCTTAAGGGAAGGATATGCCCAGTCGCGACCAACTGCTCGTCAAGATAGATCCCAGGAAGCCACTTCAACACGATCATCTTCTCGAACCAACAGGCCCGAGGAAGGGAATGATGCATGGAAAGGATCTATTCAAAGGCTGGAGGATAGACTAGGGGAAATGGCTAAAGCCAAGAACCCTCTACAACGAACCTTTGTTCGAGGAACACCTTTTGTCCAGGACATTATTGATTTTCCAACACCATCAAAGTTCAAAGCACCTGTTATGACTCCCAAGTATGACGGGAAGACTGACCCCGTCCTTCATATAGAATAATACCAAGCTGCAGCCGACATCTATGCTGTCCCAGATGAGATGAGATGCAGAGCATTCTCGGGAACACTTACCGGATCTGCTCAAATATGGTATAATAATCTTCCTCGGGGTAAGATTTTAACTTTTCTTCAACTGGCCGAGTTATTCATTGGGAATTTCTTCTTTGGAGCAAAGCCAGTTAAATGAGTAGCACATTTGTTAAGTGTTAGATAAAAAGTTGGTGAGAGTATCAGAGATTATATAACTCATTTTAATAACGAGAAACTCGAAGTCATTGATTATGAGTACAAGACAACGATTACTGCTTTGATGAGTGGACTACTGCCGAACAAGTTGTACTACACTTTGGCCAAAGATCCACCTCAAACCATGTCAGACCTGATGGGAAAAGCGTCCAAGATTATGAATGCCGAGGAGGCTATGTCTGCGAAGAAGAATATGGACGCCAAAGAAACCAAGGTGGAAGGTGATAAAGCTAAGAAGAAAGAAAATAAGAACAATGGTGGTGACAAACAATCCAAAAATAGGTCGTCATGGGAGGTCTTGAGGAAATTTGATAATTACACACCTTTGAAGGCAAATATCAACCACGTCCTGGAAGAAATTAAGAACATCGAGGAGTTAAACTGACCAAAGAAAATGAAGGCAGATCCTGACACGAGGAATAGGGAAAAATATTGCGAGTTCCACAAGGATCATGGCCACATGACCAAAAATTGCATAGCTCTTCAGAATGATATTGAAACACTCATTCGACGAGGAAAGCTAGCAAAGTATGTTGATCGGGGAGGCGAAATAAGAAATAACGACCGAACTAGAGAGAGGTCTAGATCTCCTAGTCGAGCAGAGGAGAAGAAGAAGAAGAGAAACCATGAAATTGATCCAGAGGATGACCCCGATCTTCCCAAGAAACCAAGGCAGACAGAACGAGAGGTATTTTCAATACGCTTTGAGTCATTTGATTATAATGTTATTACAGGAGGAGATGCAGGAGGAGGAGACCTTACTGCAGAGAGAAAAGCTTACCTCGGTGAGGCACAAGCTTGCTCGTACATTCAGCGAATAAATCTAGATGAAGAGGATCGCCCAAGAAAGGTGAATAAAGAGAAGTTGGTCATTGGGTTCTCAAAGAAGGACCTAGCAGGTGTTCTATATCCTCATGATGACCCATTGGTGATCAAAATGAGGATGAATGAGGTTATGATTTCAAGAGTACTGGTCGACAATGGTAGCTCGGCAGACATCATGTTCTACTCGTGCTTTGATAGTTTAAATCTAAAGCTATCTCAACTGGAGCCTTATCACATACCCCTCATCGGTTTTGCTGGTGAGAAAGTATTTCCACTTGGGACGATCAAGTTGGATATATTCATTGGTACGTGGCCTGCTTGTCGGACAGAAAGAATACGTTTCTTCGTGATGGATAAGAATGTCCAATCATCGTACAATATCATCATGGGAAGAGTAGGATTGAAGAAATTCGAGGCTGTACCATCTACAGTGCATCAGTGCTTAAAATTTCCAACAAACTTCGGAGTAGGAGTTGTGAAAGGTGATCAAAAAGTAGCTCAGGAATGCTATTATTCATCCGCCGAGCAAGAAGAACTGGAAGAATCAAAGAAAAAGACCACTACCTATCAAGTGGATGAAGGTGTAGAAATTGAAACATTGGATCCTAGAGATGAGTCGCAACTCGTGAAGGGTCAAGTGGTGGAAGCTACTGAAAATATCATTCTGGACGACGAGCACTCTGAATGAACTACTCAAATAGGTTCGTCGTTGGATACCTCATTAAAACAGGAATTGATAACGTTCCTTAGAAGCAGAAGACGAACCTTTGAGTGGAGTCATGAAGATATGCCTGGGATAGACCTAAACTTCTTGTGTCATGAGCTCAATGTAAATAAGGAGATCAAGCCTGTGAAGCAGAGAAGAAGAGTATTCAGTCCTGAGAAGAATCAAGCTATACAGGAGGAAGTCGAAAAGCTCCAGAAAGCTTGTTTCATTGAAGATGTTAAATATCCAGACTGGTTAGCCAATGTGGTGATGGTAAAGAAGAAAAATAACAAGTGGAGGATGTGTGTAGACTTCATCGACCTCAACAAAGCATGCCCAAAGGATCACTTTCCGTTGCCCCGAATTGATCAACTGGTGGATGCTACCTCGGGACACGAGTTGCTGAGCTTCATGGATGCTTATTCTGGTTACAATCAGATCAAAATGAAACCTGAAGACAGGGAGAGTACTTATTTCATTACCCCTAGGGGAACTTATTGTTAAAATGTTATGCCTTTTGTTTTGAAAAATGCAGGTGCGACATATCAGCGGCTGATGAACAAAGTCTTTGCTGAACAAATCAGTTGCAATATGGAAGTATATTTTGACGATATGCTGACTAAAAGAAAGAAAGCTACTGATCATCTAGTTGACTTAAGTCAGACTTTTGATCAACTAGATAAATGTCAAATGAAGCTGAACTCGACGAAGTGCATATTTGGAGTACGAGAAGGCATGTTCCTCGGGTACATTGTCAATCAACGAGGCATTGAAGCAAATCCTGAAAAAATCAAAGCCCTATTAGGGATTCGATCTCCAACGACGACGAAGGAAGTACAGAGTCTCACAGGACGAGTAGTAGCCCTCAACAGATTTGTGTCATGGGCAACTGATAGATGTCTCCCATTCTTCAAGACACTCAGAAAGACTTTTGAGTGGAATGATGAATGTGAGAAAGCTTTTCAAGACTTGAAGAAATACTTGGGAGCACCTCCACTGCTATCCAGGCCGGTAATGGGAGAAAAATTGTATTTGTACCTCACAGTGATCGAGAATGCAGTTAGTTCGGCGTTGATCAGAGTGGAGAATGGAGTGTAAAAACCAATTTACTACACAAGTAAAGCCTTCCGAGGAGTAGAGATTAGATATCCAAGGCTGGAAAAGTTAGCATTGGCGCTGATTGAGGCAAGTAGAAGAATGAGGCCATACTTCCAGGCTCATACCATAGTAGTATATACCGATATGCCATTGAGACAAGCCCTT
This sequence comes from Sambucus nigra, assembly GCA_949130495.1. Taxonomy (NCBI): domain Eukaryota; kingdom Viridiplantae; phylum Streptophyta; class Magnoliopsida; order Dipsacales; family Adoxaceae; genus Sambucus; species Sambucus nigra. The sequence goes on along the minus strand of OX422215.1, from coordinate 553,853,587 downwards.
CATAAACCAAAAAAATCAGGGAGATTAATGTACTGGGCAATAGAACTCGATGAATATGATATAGTTTATGAACCCAGATCATCATTAAAAGGGGAAGCTGTAGCAGATTTTATAGCGGAGTTCACCTATCCTGATACCCCCGAGGAGCAAAAGTTGCTCGCTGATCAACCTGTGGATGTTACAGGATCAACAAACACAAGCTCAGACCAACTCCGATTGGTAAAAGGGCAAGTGGATGTTTCAAGATCATCAAATTCGAGCCCAGACCAATTCCGATTGGTAAAAGGGCGAGAAAAGATGATCGACGAAGGACAAGAAATATCCGGGGAGGATGAAATGAAGAAGCAAATATTTCACCGAGGAACTCTGACAAATCAGAAATTTAAAGACGAGTTACCTATATGGAGGTTATATGTAGACAGCTCATCTTGCATTGCAGGATGTGGCGCGGGGATAGTTTTGAGCACTCCAGATGAGGTCGACATGGAATACGCCCTGCGATTCCAATTCAAAGCTTCCAACAATGAAGCTGAATATGAGGCCATGATTGCAGGACTTAGTTTGGCAAAAATCATGGAGGCGCAGCAGGTTATTGTTTTCAGTTATTCTCAATTAATCGTAAACCAAATGATGGGAATATATGCAGTTAGAGGAGAATTAATGATCAGATTTCATGCAAAGGCAAAGGAGCTGGTGTCAAAATTTTTCGCTGTTCAGCTGATCAGAATACCAAGAATGGAGAATGCGAGAGCAGATGCCCTAGCTCGACTAGCATCAGCTACTTGCACCGAGCTATGGAGAACAATACCAATTGAAGTTTTAGCTGATAGGAGTATAGATGAAGATCTGACGATGAACTTTATCACCCTTGATTTAGGACCATCTTGGATGGATCCTATCAGGGCGTATATCGAGGAGGGAGAATTGCCAATTGACAAGCTCGCGGGCAAGAAATTGAAGTTTAAAGCTGCTCGGTATGTATTAACTAATGGTGTTTTATATAGACGAGGAATTATGACAGGTTTGAAGAGATATGTACATCCCTCCGAGGTGAATGAATTGATTGAAGAGATCCATGAAGGGTCCTGTGGAGCACATGTAGGAGGTCAAACTCTTTTGCAAAGGGTGATGACGCAGGGATATTACTGGCCGACGATGAGAGCTGATTGTATAGCTTATGCCAAGAAATGCGATAAGTGCCAGCGCTTTTCCAACATCCGAAGAACTCCACAAGCATTCTTGACACCCATAACTTCCCCTTGGCCATTTGCCATGTGGGGAATTAATTTGGTTGGACCACTGCCAATAACCCGAGGAAGGTTCAAGTACCTCGTCGTCGCAGTGGATTATTTTACTAAGTGGGTAGAAGCTGAGCCACTCATTGATATGACGTACGAGAAGGTGTACCAATTTGTTTGAAAGAACATCATTTGTCGATATGGTCTTCCTCATGCGTTCATCACAGACAATGGAACACAATTTGATAATGAGGAGTTCGCTGCCTATTGCCACCAGTCAAATATTTTGAAGGTCCACTCAGCACCAGGCCATCCTCAAATCAATGGACAAACTGAAGTGACAAACAGAACGCTGCTGAATGGTTTGAAGAAAAGATTGGATGATGCGAAAGCAAACTGGATCAACGAGCTACAATCGGTACTTTGGGCTTACCGAACTACACCCCGAGTAGCAACAGGAGAATCACCATATATGCTGGCATTTGGAAGTGAAGCTGTTATACCTGTCGAGTTGGGTCTCCCAACACACAAGGTTCTGAATTTCAATTCCCCTGTCAGTGATTTAATGAGAAGACTGGATTTAGACATGCTCGAGGAAGTTAGAGAAGAAGCAGCCATTAGAAATGTTGCTTACCAGCAGCGAACAACTTTGTTCTACAACAAAAGGGTGAAGAAGTGCGACCTGAAAGAAGGAGATTATATGCTGAAGAAAGTCATTCAAAAGCACAATAAGCTGGAGGCAAACTGGCATGGACCATACCGAGTTACAGAAGTTGTTTGATCAGTGCATGGGCAGATAGCAATTCCATCCTAGCCAGAAACTAGCAGAGAAATAAAGAGCAATCATCAATAAGAAGAATAAGCAGAGTATGAATGAAAGATAGACAACAGTATGCAAAAAGTTTAAGTTTTATTAAATCATAATTCAGAGTTACATCTTCTAAGTTACATTTGATAAAGAGAAACAAAATAAAGAGAAACCCGAACAACACTAAACCTTTTCCTTATCTCCCAAAACCTTCTCGGGAGTCTGGGATGAAGAGGTAAGTTGCTCGGAAGGAAGAGATAGTTGCTCGGGTAGAGTAGGTAGTTGCTCGGAGGAAGAAGCGATGTGCTGATTTTCCTTGACAGCAGGCTGGATGGTTAGGGCACGATCTCCCATCACCATCGAAGACTCTTCAGAGGTAGCTTCGTCCTCTTCTAATTCTTCTGGAGTTGGAGGGGGACCAGGGATATGTCTCTGGAAGAGCTCGGAAGACTCGTCGACCTTCATTTCCTGAAGGGCAGCAACCCATCCATCCCTAAAGTATTTGAGACTGCCATAGTCTACTTGCGACACCATGGCAGCCAACCCCTTGTTCCACCCCTTGTCCCAGCCAGAGCTGAAGGACTTCTTCACAGCCATCTTCCTCTTGTTCTTCTCCAAAGCCAGCTTTTCGGACAACAAGTCATCAGCAGCTTTCAGTTTTCCTCCGCTTCCTCCTTCTGCCGACCTACTTCCCGAAGTTGAGCCAACTCCTCCTCGGCAGCCTTGAGTTTATCTTCAAACTCTCCTGCAGTTTTGAGCTTCTCTTCAAGCTCCTTATTTGCCTTCTCCAAGGAATTTATTCTCTTCTCCAACTCCTTGGAGGCATCAGCAGCTCGAGCTTTTTCTTGCTCGGCGGAGGCAAGCTTCTTCTCACAGACAGCTTTGTCATCAGCATATTTCTGGCGAGAATCTGCCAGAGACTTGGTAGCTTCTTCCAGAGCTCCCTCTACACTGGACGAGGAGCACGAAGTCTTAATCGCTTCATCCTTCTTCAAGATTGTATTGAAGCAACTCGTCAACTGTGAACAGGAAAAGAAAGCAAGTTCGAAACAGAAATGACAAAGAAAATATGAAAAATTCAAAGTAAAGAGACTTAGAGAAGCAAGGTGACGAGCATCTAGTGAGGTGACCATATCCCGAGTAAGGTTTTCTTCAGTACCTTGGACCTCGGGAATGATCCAGGACTTTACCGAGCTCATGGCAGACTCGGGGGAATAAAAGTGGGAACTCCAGTCCCAGCAGCTGGGGGCTGAATAAAGGTGTCAGCCAAATTGGCCGAGGAGCTCTTCTTCAGCCTCCTCGGGGGAATCGGTACAGATTCAACCAAGGAATAACCCTTGGTCGGTGATATCACAATCACCTCTCCAGGAGCAGCAGAGCTGCTCGGAGCCACTGCGGGCATCTCGTCAATTTTAACAGGAGCAGCTGGAGGAGCTGCATCAGTCTTCTTTGTCCCCTCCCTTGGGACATCAATCCTACTCCTTTTTGCCTCCCCAGAACCGGAGGCAGTTTTCTCAAACAGGGTAGGATGTCTTCTCTTCTTCATCCTTTCACTTAATGGAATGTGGGATTCAGGCGATGAGCTGGTGGAAGCTGGTACTGGCTCTGACTCACTTATCACTGGACGAGCAGTGAAAGAAGTGGTGTAGCTCTTGTACTGGAGCAGATACGAAGCCGATCTAATGTGCTCGTCCGCAACACTTTGATGCAGACTCCAGATAAGTTTCAAATGCCTTATATCGACATCTGCATCTTTTGGGCACTTTATCTTGCTATCAACTGCAAATAAATAAACATTGTTATCAGTGGCACATTTTATCAAACAAAAAAGAAACATGATTTCAAAATAAATAAAATAAAATAAAAATAACCTATCCCATTGCCATAAGGAGGGCATCTGGGACCCTGGTAAACCTCATCTCCAGTTAATGGAGTGTGTTGCCAATTTTTTACGACAACCCCGTGTTCAAAATAATCCCTATTAGCATTAGGGAGATTGACTACTAAGGCTCTATTCAAAAATCTAGTTTTTAAATAAAAAATATTATCATTAACTGCCCATCTATAGCAGTACATGATTTCTGGAATTCCTATACGAGTTCCATGCACTTGATTTAATCTATGCACCCCATTAACTATTCTCCATGTGTTGGGGGCTATTCGTGCAGGAACAACGTCAAAGTACTGACAGAATTCCTGACATAAGGGATTTGGTGGATAAGAAAATCCACACTCATCAAAAAAGAGACTGGGGAACCAATGTCCCTCAGCCAAATCGAAGTAATTAGAAGATTCAGAAAGCTTTTCCAAAACAACCTATGAGGGAATGGAGAAATCAGAACGAAACTTCTCAAGAGACTCAACAGGGTAAACCATGGTGAATAAAGAAATGAAGAAGAAGGAAGAAGATCTTACAGGAAAAGAATGGATTTGCTGACAACGAACGACGGAAAAGATGAACGCACAAGAGAGTAGGAAGAGACGACGTAAAACTCGAAGATAAAAATTTGAAAAGGTAGAAGACGATGGGAGTGTTTGTGAAGTTTAAATACCTTGCCTTAGGAAATGGTGAAGTAATGATTACAAAAAAGGATGATTACGTTACCGGCGGCTAAAAGATGAAATGTGGCCCGGGAATCAAAGCGGACAACAGCGGCTAAAAAGATGAAAAGTGACGCGGGAATCGAAGCACGCAGAAAAGTCCAAAAAAGCATGATTCTACGAATCGGGAAGGAGAAATAAATACAAGGGAAACGCTCCTAAAAATCAGGAGGACTATTTAAAGCTACCATATTCCGAGAAAGAATGTTGCATACTCCTCAAATTTCGAACTATGAAACATTGGGGGCTTCTGTTGATACCAAATTTAATCTGCTGACATAGACCAATCATATGAAGGCACGTGGCTATCTACATGGCAACAATAAACACTTCTGAGGAATCCACACGCTGCGAGGAACAATGCCTCTCCGAGGACCTCTTGAGTACCGAGAAGCCTAGGCGGTCCGAGCAACTCAGGCGGTCCGAGCTGCATCTCGAACAAAGCATTAATAGCTAAATAACCAACAGTTCAACTGATTCATTAAATGCTTATCATTCAGACGCACACGCATAAAGGGCATTGAATGTATTACCCTTTCATATGTACATTATTTAATGTATCAACCTTTCACATGACATCCCCAGGGCTATAAATACATTGTACAATCCTCATTGTAGAGGTATCGGACCCCCCATACCAGAATTTCTTGATAGAACTTTTAATCGAGAATTCCAAAAACACTCAGCAATAACATAACAGTGGACGTAGGCCATTCTTATAAGGCTGAACCACTTTAAGAATTATTTGTCTCATTTATTTTATCTGTGATTGAATAATTAGGGCAACCTATTTTTTTACATCAAGAGTAAATAGTAGAACATATAGATAATGAGTATCTAAAGATAAAGTAAGTGGGAGAACTTGACACGATGATAATAATAACGTAAGAGAAACGTTAATTGCTATTTGTTCGGTAACGTACTTTGTGGACGCTACAGGTAAGTTAAAGGGAAATTTAACTAAAGACTAATGATAATTAAGGGTATACTGTAGCGTACTGTGTGGGAGGTACGGGTGAGCCAGATTTGGTTTTTAGTTAGTTAGATACTTGAGTCCTAGTTAGTTTGGGTAGCATGACTAGGTGAGCTTAGTAGCAAACGTTAGGTGCACACTATAGGTGATAGGTGAGGAATTCAAGAGTGTTCGCGACCTAACATGTGTATATAATAACTGTTAATTTAAATTGTAATTTATTTGCTTGCTAAATATTTTCAAAAGGACTTTGGGCTCTAACCCGTACTTGCAAATATTTTTCCAAAACCTCTTTTGGTGTCCAACCACAGGGACGCCAAGCAAGATGATCTATTCTAGGGATGCATAGCTACAACACTTGTGGATTCTTGCAGGATTTGAACCTAGTCGCTTCAGTTACTTCATTCCTAGTGTAGGGTGTAGTTCAGTATTTCATTCGGGCGTGTTTCCCTTAGTATTTAATTTATGTCAGTCAGAGTTTGTATTCTGATTTTTATTTATGTTGGACTTTTATATTTGGATTTGGGAACCGATGGTTTATTCAGTATTATTTATTTCAGCTATTTATCTGGTGATTGTTCACATTATCTATTATTGCATGGAATGTGATTGTTGTATTTATTTCCGCATGTTGTTGTTGTTTAATAAAAAAGATAATTTTGGCACCGAATTTTTGAATACTAGGTGGTTAGTAAAATGTTTAAAATATTTCGACAGTGATGCTAAGAATGAAGCAAATGGGAATCCTATTTAAAAATAATTAAGGCCTGATCACCCAGTATTTAATTAGGCGGGTTGTTACAACGGATGATTTGAAGATATTTTTCAATGCCAAAATTGGTCATAGTTTTATAAGATTCACCATTTGTGGGCCCTCTCCTCGAAGAAAATTGTGCGAAAGAATGGATAGGAAATTAGTGAGTTATGTGATTGTACATAATTTTTTCCCGTTGTGTAAATAGCCACAGTACATTTGTCGTTCATTTTGGCACGAGTTTTTTTTATCGTTACTGGGTTTTTCCTCATACATCCAGTGTTGTGTGAATTGTTTTCTCTTGTTGTAATATTAGAATCACTTGTTATAATTATAGTATAAATATTATTATATTCTACTATTGATTAAACATTTTGTTACATAGACTTTTAGGGTGCTCTATACCCTTTGTTGATTTGAAAAGCAAACTATCTTTTTGATTGGTAATTAAATTTTATTTGGGTAGCTACCATCGGGAACTCGCACTCTTAACTTGGATACCCTTGAGTATCTAAACCCATTGAAGGTTAGTGGACCTACCCTATGTATAGTTTGGGATTTAGCCCAAAAATTCGCCTGCTAGATTGCTCATGCCCGTGCCAATAACATCTTTTTGGATATATTTTTTTTGGGAATTATACTTAAAATTTTGGGTTGAAATTATTTTCAAAACTTCACACTGTTAATTATTTAAACCTTGGCCATTTTATTTCAAATTAAGACATTAGTGTATCTTAGATTATAGTTAATTAAATCTGGACCGTTGCTAGTGTCTGTTCACAAACAAACATGTCCTTTTTGAAAAGGCACTTAAATGCTTATAAATAACAAACCTTCCCTCACTTTTCGAACAAATAAGATAACTTTAGCTATTATAAAATCATGAAAGCATTGTGACTTTCGACGCAAAGACTATATACTTAATGAACTGGATAACACGTTATTGAACATGAATATTCCAATCAAAACCTCTCAGTTGATATGGGAGTTCGTGGGTAAAAATATAAAATGAAGGATGCCGGTATGAAAAAATTCATCTCAGTAAATTCCTTGATTTTAAAGTATCGGATTCATGATCTAAGTTCAAGAACTTCATTATGTGGTTTTAAGTGAAAAATTCCAAATGGTAGTGGTGACTGAAAATTTTCTACCCGCTTGGAAAGATTTTAAAACCATTTAAAGCACAAACGTAAAGAAATGGGGATTGGGATCTTAATTGTTTAGTTAATTATAGAGGAAGATAATGGGATGTTTGAAAGAAATATGGAAATGATACTACGAAGGATAAAGCTAATGTGATTGAGTATGGTCACAAACACAACAAAAATAAAAAGTATCATGGGGAAGTCTCAAGTCAAGGGGGCTGTCCTTTAAAGTAGTTTAAAGGAAATTTCTTCAATTACAATAGGGGAGGGCATCGCATCAAAGATTGTGGGAAACCCAAGAAGCAAGTAAAGTTCAAGAAGAAGACTACTTAAACAAACATGATTGGATTTAAGAAAGTATTAAATGACGTTGGTGACATATATCTCATGTTGGTTGTCTGTGAAATCAATAAGGTGGGAAATACCAAAGAAAGTTGGGTTGATACCGGTGCTACACGTAATATTTTTCTGGACTAGAATATATACACTGCCTACTAAAAAATAAAAAATGGAGAATAACTCTTTATGGGAAAAATATCCACTTAAAAAGTTTAAGGTAAAGGAAATTCAATGTTGAAGATTGATATGCCTAGGTATAGCCTCGGTTGGACCCTAGATTCACATCGACTAAAGCTGACTAGTGACAGATCATTCAAGGCAAGTAATTGTAGCTCGGTAGTGGACTCGGCTTGAGTCACCTTGGTCTCGGTCATAGTTACTCGGCCTCACCCAATGAGTTTAGTCAAAATGGTAGAGCATTTGCAGGCCTGCAGAAGTGTAACCTTGTCCTCGTCCTCCACCATGCAGGAGACGAGGGCCGACCTGAGTCAACATCAACAATGATCCCACTTGGATGTCAATTCATTAACTCAACCTCATCTTAGGCCACATGGCCGAGGGTGCCACCTGGCAGAGCGCATCGATCGGGGGATGCGTGGAATAGTGCGTGTGGGAAACAAACCCCTCGTGGACAAAACCATTGTAACTAGATCATTCCCTCACGTGAGGTAATATTTGATCATCATGACCTATATGTGAGAGAGATAGCTGGACCATTTTCGTTGGCTAAAGCGATTCTGCACATACTTATCGCATGCTTGGGGGTACATTACACCCTTGAGGCACTATAAATACACTTAATCTTCTACATTGTAGGGGATCGACTGTTGTAAACCATACAAAAACTCTGTCAAACTCACTGTAAGAGAGAGAAATCTTGAGTGCTTGTATATTCAGGCCATTAGAGCCTCATTTAGTGGAATACACACACTGCATAGTGGACGCAGGGTGTAATTTGGCTGAACCACTTATATCTGGTGTCTTCCTCCTCTTTGCCTCATCTCTTCTTACTGTTATATTACTTAGTTTCTTCCATTGCTATACCTGTTTGAGCTCATTATCATTGTGACCTGGTGGTACCATTTTTTGTATCATCAGTCTGGCGCCGTATGGGGGAAAGAGAATTATCATATCTTCCCTTCTTTAGCCTATACTCGCCCGAGTATCTATTAGTGAACCAATCCTCCCCTCCTGTGGAGCTGTTTCCCCATTAAAAGAGATCTTGTTGATCTTCTAAGCTCATACTCTTCAGTTTACAGCTCATCAATTAGGTTTGAAACATGGCTTCAAAATTTCCATCACCACCAGTTGACCGTCCTAGTTCCAGTCACGCGCCTCCTTAGTTAAGATTGGCGGAGGTGGAGGCGATATTGAAATCATTAGTGGCTAGCTAGGAGGCGATGCAGGAAATGCTAGTCGCCTTCAGGTAAAATGTATTGGTGAGATCAACGGGGATAATGCCAGAGATGATTACTCCGGCAGCCATGGAGCAGCATCCAGGTGCTCGGGGACCACCCTAGGTACAATACAAGGATTTTCCACCTTGTCAACGGCGGGGATACATTACTGACCCTAGGCGTCTGTGCTTAGGGAGGCAAAGTCCACACTGCCCGAAGGATAGGTATGACTATGAGGCTGAAGACGCCTATGCTAAATATTAGGAGCCATAAACACTGTACACCCCATTCAAGTTAGTCGAGGACATAACAGGAGGCCTTATCAGGACGATCAACTAAGGGGCTCAACTTTTGATCGGTTGAGCAGAGGGTCGGCCTTTGAAAGGCTCAACCCAGTGGGCGATCTCAGAGATCGGCTATCCAGATCAAGGAGTATTGCTGACTCCAAAAGAGAAAGAGCAGGGTACCAGCCCCCAAGCGGTCGAGACGAGGGGCTGAGAGAAGTGAACAGTCGACAGAGGTCTGTGGTAAGGTAACCTTTAGTTCGGTCGACCGAGGTGGCAGGAGATAATATCGTCCAGGCCGATGTTATAGCAGCAGCCGAGAGGCCTTGGAATGACTCAATCCAGAGGTTAGAAGAAAAAATTGGAGACATTCTCCAAAGCCGAGATCCCTTACAAAGGGGCTATTTCAGAGGGTTTTCCATTCGTGGCTATGATTGTCAATTTTCCAACCCCGACCATATTCAAGCCAATAATGATCACTCCCAAGTATGATGGGAGCACTAATTCAGTTCACCACATTGAGATGTACTAGTCAGCTGTAGACATTTACTCAGTCTCAGATGGGATGAGGTGCCATGCCTTTTCAAGAACTTTGACCGGAGCAGCCCATGTACGGTTCACCTCTCTCCCAAAGAGTTCAATTGAGAATTTTAAGCAGCTGGCAGAAAGATTCATACACAACTTATGCTTTGGGTTAAGACCCCAGAAGAAGACAACTCACTTACTGTATGTCAACTAGGGGAAGAATGAGAGTTTTAGGGAATATATTGTGAGGTTCAATAAGGAAAAGCTAGAAGTTGAAGATTTTGTGGAAAGCATTGCAATGAAAACTTTAATGGGTGGTCTACAAACGGTGAAACTACTCTGGAAGCTTGCCAAAGACCCACCAAAGTCCATGGCCGAGTTATTGGCGATGGCCGATAAGGTCATGAATGTCGAAGAAGCTATGGAAAGAAAGTATGAGTACGAGAAGGCTATTAGTTGTGGGGGAAAGCTCTAGAATAAGAACAAATATGGAAAGAAGAGATCAATAGACGATAAGTTTGCCGACTACACTCCTCTCACGATCAGCTACGAGCATATCTTGAACGAGATCAAGGGCGATCGGTCCCTAAGGTGGCCCAAAAGTTGAAGGCTCATCCTCAAGGAACAAAAGTCTATGGTGTGAATTCCACCAGGACCATGTGCACCTGACCGAAAAATATTTTTCTTAGAAGGATGAAATAGAGAAAATGTTGAAGTCCAAAAAGCTGAGAAAGTATGTGGACAGTCACAATTCAAAGGATGGCCGATACGACACCCAGAAGAATAAGAGGAATGACAAATGTAGATCGAATGCTACAGCCGACCGAGAAGATGATCAGTCAGACGACTGTGATGAAGACAACCCTGACCTGCCTCCTAAGTTCTCTGATCTGAAGGGTCAGTTTAATATGATCTCGTGTGAGGATAAGATAATATGCGGGCGGTGATTCGTATCGAATATTGCATATTTATGCCCTCGAACCTACGCATTTTTATCCCCCTCGGGTGACTTAATGTCTATATTTAAGCCCGTTAACCAGACAACCTCGGATTTATATTGTTAACATGATATATGAGGTATAATTGGGCTTTTGTAGGTATTTAGGTACTAAGTATGGAGTTTGGATGCATTTCGTCTAAGTTCCGTACATATCTGCACGCACAAGGGAAATTTGATCAATTTATATTTTTGGCACCGGGCCCAACATCTCACGAAAGTTGTATCCCCCCTCTTAAGCTTCGCGTGGCCGCAAACGGTGCATGATTCCAAGTACGAATGAAGAAGTTACGACGATTTTAGCGGAAGAGAATTCCAAATGAACCAAAACAGGGGTGAGCTTGTTGTAGCCCTACTTGATCGATCGATCGACCCTTTAGAAATTTCCTTCGAACTTTCATAGTGGACTGAGACCCGATTGATCGATCGATCGACCAAAGGGGTCCATCGGTCGATCCCCTATTTTTCTCAGCTTTTCTATTTACAAGTTTACCTTTTTGGGGTTTTGTATATATACACATTTCTCTCATTTGAGAGAAATATCTTACATTTTACATTAGTTTAGGGTTTGTATGGAGCTTTTCCCTACTCCACCACTTTGGGTGTTTTGCCCACTTTGATGCATGTAAGCTTATTAATTTAGTTGTCTTCCTTTATTCTTTGTCTTTCTCATTTGTTTAATGTTTTCTTTACTTGCTACCTTTAATTTCAATGCCTAGTTAATATTTATTTCTTGCTATTTATTGCTTTCATAATTAGGTTTACTTGCTTTTTTTAAATACATACTTTTTAATATGCTTTCTAACAAATTTAGTCTAGGTTGTGTCGGATTGAACTCACCTAGGGTTGACATGTTGCTTTGCTTTGGTGATGGAGTTTTACGGGTGTATTTAGAGTGCGTTGTCCTAGTTATTATGCCAAGGAGAATTAACAGGGTATATCTTATATGCTCCATGCTTACAACCTTGCGTGCGTAATTTTTGGGGTATTTGTTGACGCCCAAATCTTATTAGACTTTTTATACGAATTTAGGGATGTGACAGCTCTTGATTTAATTAACTCGTCGACCCATGTAAGCATTATATGCTAATTAACTCGGGGTGAGGGATACTTGACGCAATCTATAGCTTTATTCGCTTTGTCAATTCCCTTTTTGCATCTTTTTCTTTTTGTGTATAATTATCTTTTACACTTTTCTTTAGAAGTATTAAACCAAATAATATTCTAGCAACTCGTCTTTGTGGATTTCGATACCCGGACTTGACCGCTATACTCACCCGTTGAGTGTAGTCATAAGTTTAGGTTTTTGTATTGAGGCGGTGAACAGAAAATAACAATCGGCATTTGACACGCGCCACTTTTCACGCCTGATCAAAATGGCGCCGTTGCCGGGGATAAGTTTGTTTTAGAATTTATATGATTTAGTATTTCGTAGTATTTTCTTTCTATTTGTATTTTTTGCTAACCTTTTTGCAGGACTTCTATATTTGAGCGCCAAGACACGCTTGAATTTTTCGCGTGCGCATCTTCTTTGTGGAATTCACCACTTTGAGCCATTTTTGGGGTAAGCATGTCTTATTCCAATTCTTTCGGTAATCATTATTATAATTCCCAAAATTCCCATAATCCTATGACTTTCGATCAATACTTAGAGTCCCAAAAAATTACAAATTCAAAAATGACTTTGGGTGAGTATAACAAAAGTCAAAACTTGAGTTATTGGGATTTTGAGGATGATGATAACGATTTTGGGCCCCCAATTCCTTATAATAGTAATTTTGAAACGAATGGAAATAGTTTTTGAAATTCTTACAATAATGAGTTTAAGTTTAAGTCCGATGGTAATTTTCAAAGTTCACATTTTCAAGAATCCGCACCTCGGCCTATGACTTTCGGTGAGGGTTTGCACCTGCTTGAAAATGAGAAACTTGAAAACCGTTATCGGGAAGAAAATTGTTTATGGGAGCATGAATTGGATTTATTATTTGAATCCGACGATGATTTTTCTTCCAAAAATTTTCAAGTCGAGGAATGTTTTGAACCAAATGAGGACTTTGTGCCTACTTTGGAACAAACCATTATTGACTTTGCCCATCGCATAATAGATATTGAAAGTTAGGATGAAATGGAAGTAATATCCATTTGCAATGAAATAATTTATTCTTTGGCCCCCAAAGAAGAATGTTTCATTGAAAATGATCTTATTTCCTTCGAAACTCAATCTTCAAGCGATGATGACTCATCTCTTGAGTTTGAATTTCTTTACTCCCCATTTTCATTCTCCGTTATCACACCGTCACAAGTACCCGATAAATCGGTTATGAACTTTAATGTGTTAAACCTTTTCACCGATGAGGAGTACTTTCTCGAGTTTCCTTCCATGATCGCATCTTTTCCCTCATGTGCGCCCCCTCCCATTCCAATTTCAAAATCCTTGGGAGGATATTCTGCTTTTCTCGGTCCTCACATATTTTTGTCACCCGTTCAATCCAAATCCCCCATCATCCCTCAAAAAATTTTAATTGGCGATGGTTCTTTTCTTTCGCCTTACACATACATTCCGTTGTTCAAACGGAATTCATATTTTTTAGAAGGCACGCATGAGAGTGAGGGTACATCGGTTATCAAGTCAAATCATGGTTTGGGTGGACCCTCAAAAATTTCAACTTCTTGTGTATAGTTAGTTAGAAGTTAAAACTTTAAGTTATTGTTGAGAAGGGCCCCCGTAAGGGTCACTACAAAAGCCCAAGTTGAGAGGGCCCCCCACAAGGGTCCCTGCAGAAACTAAAGTTGAGAGGGAACCCACCTAGGTAGCAGCAGAAGCCTATGTTGAGAAGGGCCCCCGCAAGGGTCACTGCAGAAACCCATGTTAAAAGGGAACCCACATAGGTAGTAGCAGAAGCCCAAGTCGAGAGGGGCCATCGCAAGGGTCCCTACAGAAACTCAAGTTGAGATGGAACCCGCCAAGGTAGCAGTAGAAGCCCAAGTTGAGAGGGCCCCCACAAGGGTCCCTACAGTAGCTCAAGTTGAGAAGGAACCGTTGTTAAGAGGGACTTCCGCCAAAGTCTTCATAGAAACTCATGATGAGAGGAACCCCACTAAGGTGGCAGTAGAAACCTACGTTAAGAGGGACCCCGCGAGGGTCCCTGCAGAAACTCACGTTGAGAAGGAACTTCGTTTAGATGTGATTGAGCGGTAAAAGTGTGTTCGTGTGAGGACACAATCGTTGTGTGTTTCGCCTCTGCGATGAAAAAACCTAAACTACGACTACACTTGACAAGCAAGCACAGTGGTAAGTCGGGTATCGTAAGAAATCCACAGGGAGTGATTGAATTTTAGATTTTAATTGCTTTAATTGCTTTAGGAATAAAAGTGTAAAATAAATAAAAGAAAAGGTAATGGGTGGTTATGGTGAAAAAAGAAAAAGAAAAAGTTATGCGACACAAAAGTAAAGCGACGATCGGGATCGCATTCTACCACACAGATCGAAACGACTACTAATTAGAGTTAAGGCTCGAAAGCAATTTAATCGAGCATTTTCAATTGAGCATAAATATCACATAATAAGGAATTCAATCCAAAGTTACGAGATTAAACATTTAACGAAAAATGATCACACGCGGATTAAATTTGGAATATCGCTATAAACACTAACATTGCGTGATAAATAAAGTTAAACGCATAATAATACGACTTTAATACGCGAGGTTTCAATTAAGTGCAATTTTACACAAAACCTAACTTTTGAGGTCCAAACCCGTAAATGGCGGAACACAACCCCGACCTTATTTATCTAAGGGCACGACATGGGTATAAACTAAATTAAACTACAACTAAACTAATTACAACAAGAAATAAATTAATCTAGGCAAGAAAGTAGAGAAAGCAAGTAAATGAAAGCATGGAAATTAAGGAAGACAACTAAATTAATGTAATTAAAGTTAAGGTACAACTTACAAAACAAAGACTACCAGAGAGGAGTAGGGAAAATCTCCCAAGTTTACAAACCCTAAAATCTAAGACAAAATGGAGATATCTCTAAAAAATGAGAGAAGAGAGTATTTATACCAAAAAATCCCATGGCAAACTTGTAATAAAAAGAAGAAACAAAAAATATCTGCAGGACCGAATCCATTTGGTCCGAATCGATTTGGAGTGTCAGAATCGATTTGGACAAGGAAAATGATCACACTGGTCCAAACTGAATCGATTTGGAGTGTCCGAATCGACTTCGAATCTATTCGGCCGAATCGATTCGGTACCTACTGGTCTGCAATCTGCAGCTTTATCCAACTTTACGAAAAATGCCGTAACTTCTTCGTTATAACTCGGAATGAGGCACGGCTGGAGGTTACGCGAAGATAAATCAGAGGGCTACAACATTCATGCAGATATTAGGCCAAAAAACCAAATTATGAAATGACTAAAATGCCCTTGAATGTGACCTTGAGTGTGAGTTTGAAGTAAAAACCATCCAAAAATGCCATAACTCCCTCGATACAACTCGGATCCATGCACCGTAGGTATCCACGCGAAGAGAAATCAAAGGGCTTCAACTTTCATGAAGAGATAGGGATTCAAACTCGAATGATGAAATTACTAAAATCACCCGAAGCTATAAAAGTCGACGAAACTTTTCTGGAAAGCGTCCAAACTTCATACTAAGCATCCAAATACCTACAAAAGCTCAATTAACCCCTGCAAAGCATGTACATATAAAATCCGAGGTTATCTGGTCAACGAGCATAAGTATAGGGATTAAGATACCCGATGGGGCTAATAACTCGTAGGTTAACGGGTGAAATACGCAATATTTGCGTCGTATCACACCCCCTAACTTACACATTGCTAGTCCCTAGCAATGAAATAGGAAACAACAAGAACTACAAGCAAACCACAAAAAAAGAGATATGTACAAAAGAGATAAAATCCACTTTTGTGGGAAAAGGATTGCATTTAGCGTATGCAATAAGCCGTTAAACCCCTAGGTTACCCTAATGGACGAGTGTCGTCTCGTGAGGGTTTTCAGGAATGAAACCCACAAACATCATATGGTTTCCTCAAAATATGCCCAACCCAACATGCGTCAAACTCAACAATAACGAAAAAGATTTTAAACATGTTATTAGCATATTGAACGAATTCACGATAAAGTTCGTTGTTATTAACAGGTTGAATGCACCTCGTAGAATTGAAACTTTAAAAGTGGGAGGGGGGGGAGATCAAATGCAAAATATGATTTAGCAAAAACTTAAATAAATCGGATACTAAATATTAAAGCATGAACATAAGTCAATCCTCACGGGAATTACACTCATCAAATGAATTCACTTGAAACAGGGGGTAACACATGGGACATGCGGGCATACAAAGTAAATGTAAATGGAAACTAAGCCGCGCACATGTCACTAATGAAGAACGCTATATATAAAATGAAAATTTCTAATCTCAATGAAAGATACCGCACATTAAATGAGGCGAAAGGCATTTTCACAGATTATCAAACCTATTTTAACTTTTAAATTAAATGCACCCTAAGATCACATAGGACTTTTATAGGGTTATAATGTAGGTTTGGCTAGGGTACGAAATGAAGGATATATGTACGGATTCAAAGCGTTCGGAATGGAAACTTGGAATAATGGAAAAAATGTGGGCAATATCAAAAATGGAAAGTAACTTCCAAACAAGTATTAAATGTGCAATGGGAGAGTAATCAAAGCTTATTGAACACTTTATACATCATATACAACTTTCTCTTTTATTTTATTTTCTTCTTTTTCTCATGTTTTATTTTATTTTCTTTTTTCTTTTTTTTTCTTTTTCTTTTCTTTTTCACTACTCTTTTCTTTTCTTTACTTTTCATACTCTCATATGCCTAAATTGTAACCGACATCACAAAAACAACATTCAATCCCAAGTAAAATTCCAAACAAAGGCATGGAAAGGGTATGTAAGGTTTAAAACTCCAATGTGGAGTTGGTTATGGGATTTTGGGTTATGAAAAGAAAGGCTATATTTAGGCTCAAAGGGGTTGACTAAGGAAAACATAAGGTGAGGTCAAGCCTAATATGGGTAATATAACAAAGATGGCCTATGATCATTTCAAAAATTTAAAACAAACTTTGAAAATCATGCTCAAGTAACACATTTCATGAATGAACTCAATTAATGAATGATCAATGAAAGAATAGTGAGATTACCGACGAATTCAACATTTTTAAAGAGGAAAGAATAGTGTATAACACTCACAACCGATGAAAGGTACAAAGCTTACTCGGTGTAAGAATATACAATGCAAGAAAAGATTACCGAGTTATAAAAATCTTAAACCAAATCAATAGAACAAGAAAAGCGCATGTGCTCATGGGATAAAGTTTAATTCATGAAGTTTTTCATAATATCAATGTTTTAAGGACTAAAGTATAATAACTTCTAAAATCGAGAACATGCATCGTTGAGTTGTCTATTGGATCGGGCAATTATTAAAATTTATCATCCAAAACAAGGCAAAATGCCCAACAAATGAGAAAAAAGAAAGAAAATATTTTTGGAAATTTTCAAATTTTTCACAAAAAGGCATACTTAGTAACTAAATGTGAACAAATCCATGGACTACATAAGAAATTGATAGAATATCCTTACCCCCTAACTTAAATGTTGGATTGTCCTCAATGCGTATTAAGAACACAACACAAAGATAGAAAAATAATGATATTACTCAAAATTGGAGCGATCTCCATAAGCATGAGTCCAATGAAATCTAAAAAACAAGTTAGTACCGAGCATAGAAAAAATAAATAATAAAATGTTAACTAATTACACTAGACTTAATTGAAAAGAAAGAAAAATAAATAAAGTAACTATGTACAACCTATTATTTAGACTATACAGTATCTATACACTAGAAGTCTAAATAGTTGAGGGTCCACCCAAAAAGGGATTTGACTTTAAAAGATTAACGGTGGACCCTCCAAAGTGAACATGCCTCCCAAAAAATAGAATTTCCGTTTGAATAACGAAAGGCATGTGGGTGGTGAAAAAAGTGAACCATCGCCAATTTGAAATTTTGGACGGACGATGGGGGATTTGGATAAAATGGGGGACAATACTACCTTAACCTCGGGAAAATTAAAATCATATCCCCAAGGTTTTTTAATTGGAAGGGGAGGTGGGGAAAGTGAAAGTGAAAAGCCCATGAGATGAAGCATCTCAAAATAACATTCTCGTTCAAGAATCGGGTCAAAGTGCCTCAAGACTTTCAACCGATTCTTGCGATAAATTTAATTGTTCGGGAATAGTAGGGAGTAAAGGAAAGGAAGGACCAACAACCTCAATACAATCGGAAGTATTAATAAGAGGTTGAAAATCGAAAGTGCTAAATCTTGGCTCACTCTCAATGGTTTCTTCAACAAAAAGGGGTGGAGATGAAACGCAAGTTTCAACCTCAACCCGATTTTGTGAAGAAATAATCTCATCGAGCATGGCATCATTTTCTAGAAACCAAGCTTGAGAACTTTTGGATTGGTCATTCATTTCCTTAATCATTAACTCATAATCAAACGAACAAGAAGACATTTCATCTTCTTGTGCGGGTTGCTCATAGCTAATGGATTCCCCGCATTCCAAATTATACTCACAAGGCGATGAGGGATTACTTACATACTCTTGAATTTCACGCTTAATGAGCTCATCTTCAAGAATTTGTAGGCATTCTCTCATTGTTTTGGGAGTATAACTTGAAAAAAAATTCTCATAACAATTAAGGTTATCTAAAGCGTAATAGCGAGACATTTCAAAATATGCTATTCAACAAAAGCGACAAGCACCAAAATTCTCGAAACAATCTAGAACAAGTCAAAAAGAAAGGAGAAAATAAATAATACAAATATGAATGAAAGAAATCTTACGAAGGAATAAAACAATTATAATCTAAAACATACTCCCCGGCAATGGCGCCATTTTGATCGAGCGGTAAAAGTGTGTTCGTGTGAGGATACAATCGTTGTGTGTTTCGCCGCCGCGATTCAAAAACCGAAACTACAACTACACTTGACAAGCAAGCACATCAGTAAGTCAGGTATCATAAGAAATCCACAGGGAGTGATTATATTTTAGATTTTAATTACTTTAATTACTTCAGGAATAAAAGTGTAAAATAAATAAAAGAAAAGGTAAAGGGTGGTTATGGTGAAAAAAGAAAAAGAATAAGTTACGCTACACAAAAGTAAAGCGAGAATCGGGATCACATTCTACCACACGGATAGAAATAACTACTAATTAGAGTTAAGGCTCGAAAGCAATTTAATCGAGCATTTTTAATTAAGCATAAACATCACACAATAAGGAATTCAATCCAAAGTCGCGAGATTAAACATTTAACGAAAAATGGTCACACACGGATTAAATTCGAAATATCGCTACAAACACTAACGTTGCTTGACAAAGAAAGTTAGACGCATAATAATCCGACTTTAATACGTGAGGTTTCAATTAAATGCAATTTTACACAAAACCTAACTTTCCAGGTCCAAACCCATAAGTGGCGGAACACAACCCCGACCCTATTTATCTAAGGGTACGACATGGGTATAAACTAAATTAAACTACAACTAAACTAATTACAACAAGAAATAAATTAATCTAGGCAAAAAAGTAGAGAAAGCAAGTAAATGAAAGCATGGAAATTAAGGAAGACAACTAAATTAATGTAATTAAAGTTAAGGTACAACTTACAAAACAAAGAGTACAAGAGAGGAGTAGGGAAAATCTCCCAAGTTTACAAACCCTAAAATCTAAGACAAAATGGAGATATCTCTAAAAAATGAGAGAAGAGAGTATTTATACCAAAAAATATCCCATGGCAAACTTGTAATAAAAAGAAGAAATAAAAAAATCTGCAGGACCGAATCCATTTGGGGTGTCCAAATCCATTTGGTCCGAATCAATTTGGAGTGTACGAATTGATTTGGACAAGGAAACTGATCACATTGGTCCAAACCGAATCTAGTTGGAGTGTCCAAATCGACTTCGAATCGATTCGGCCGAATCAATTTGGAGTGTCCGAATCGATTCGGTACCTACAGGTCTGCAATCTGCAACTTTGTCCAACTTTACGAAAAATGCCATAACTTATTCGTTATAACTCGGAATGCGACACGATTGGAGGCTACACAAGATAACGCAGAGGGATACAACATCCAAGAAGACATTAGGCCAAAAAACTAAATTATGAGATGACTAAAATGCCCTTGAATGTGACCTTAAGTGTGAATTTGAAGTAAAAACCATCCAAAAATGCCATAACTTCCTCGATACAGCTCGAATCCTTGCACCGTTGGCGGCCACACGAAGATAAATCAAAGGGATTCAACTTCCGTGAAGAGATTGGGATTCAAACTCGAATGATGAAATTACCAAAATGCCCCCGAAGCTACAAAAGTCCACAAAACTTTTCCGAAAAGCATCCGGACTTCATACTAAGCATCCAAATACCTACAAAAGCTCAATTAACCCCTTCAAAGCATGTATATATAGAAATCCGAGGTTTTCTGGTCAACGATCATAAGTATAGGGATTAAGATACCCGAGGGGGCTCATAACGCATAGGTTAACGGGTGAAATACGCAATATTTACGTCGTATCAAGATGGCGGCTGAAGCCCAGGTTAAGGAGGACTCCCCCAAGGTCCCTGCAGAAATGACATTTGAGAAGGAACCCCCTAAGTCTTCCTCAACAGCAAAAATGATGTTCGAGAAGGAAACCCCTAGGGTTCCTCAATAGCAAAAAATTACATGGGAGGAGGGACCCGCAAGGTCCTCCCCCCTCAGCTCCTAGAAAACCAAGCTAGGATGATGGGGGTGTCTACCATAAGCAACCCCTTATCAAGGAAAAATAACAGAAGTACTAAGACTTATTTTCTTATACAGGTTGCCTAGTTGAGCAAGGAAGGCTCAAATATGACAGTTGGGATCTCTTAGGAGTTTTGGCTTGGAGGCTGAGGGACAAGGTATGTTGAGAAAGCTCAACCACTTAGCACTATAGGATTGAGAGAATACTAGTAGGAAGACCCAGAAGTCACTCAAGACTACACACACCGCACACTTGGTCACAAGTGAAGTGGGCAACTAAAGAGTTGGCTGCTCACAAGGAATAAACTCTTTACAAAAAATGACTTTCTCACAAGAGGAGGTCCTCAACCCTCTCAAAAAAAAATATGGATTTTAGAGGAGAGGGGTCCTTAAGGCCTCCCCACTCAAGATTTGCAAAAGTTTTGCACCACAAGTTACTATTTCAAAAGATATTTACCAAATTAGATATTTTGTCTCCATTAGGAGACATATTTACATTTTGAATTTGGATTGTACCAGGTGGCACCTGTCTGAGGAGACAGACTGTTGTACACAGACAGGGACAAATGGCAAACTACAGACCTTGTCCCTCACTAACACTCTAAGTTATGGCGCCAAAAGTGCCAACCCAACCCTAGTGCCCAAGTATAAATAGGACCCCTGGGCAAGGTCAAGAATGGAGAGAGAAAAACTCAATAGAAAATTTACTCTGTCAAAATCACACCAGAACCTCTTTAGTATTCTCTCCCTGCTCTCTCTCTAAGTGCTAAGTGCTAAGTCCCTTGTTCTTTCACTCCCCACTGACATCCATCACTCTCAGGAGCTCCTCTTTAGAAAATTACTATTATTGTTGTGGAAGTTCATCTTCTTGCAGGGAGGGAGTTCCAGCTTGAGCTCATTTTTTACGGAAAGGAGAAGGTCTCATCAAAAGCTGCTCGAGAAGTTCTTGAGAACCTTGCAGACAACGTCCATTGGAGTGGGCCACGCCTCACCCTTTCCAGTTATTCATAGACCACAGTATCACTACCCTCCAACAGTTGTAAATAGTTAGTTTTTTTTCTTATTTTCCTTTTTTCTTATTTATAGTCTTAGTGTAATTAGTTAAAATTTTTATTCTTTTTTTTGTTATGCTTTGGTGCTAACATGTTTTGTAGAATCATTGGGCTTGTACTTTCCGGAGATCGCTCCATTGTGGGTAATATCACTCTTTTCCTCTCTTTAACTTGGTTCTTAATTCACATTGAGGACAATGTCAGGTTTTAAGTCAGGGGGTGTGGGATATGCTATCCATTTATTTATTTATTTAGTCCATGTTTTTACTCACATGTTAGTTACTTCATATTCTTTTCTTAGAAAAATTAAAAATTTCAAATAAATTTTCTTTCTTTTTTCTCCTTTATTGGGCATTTTGCCTTTGTTTCCGATGATAAATTTAGATAATTGCTCGATCCAGTAGATAATTCAATGATGCATGTTCTCGATTTTAGAAGTTATTAGACTTTAGTTCCCAATCATTGATATTATGAATAACTTCATGAATTAAACTTTAATCCCATGAACACATGCACCATTCTTGCTTTATTGATTTGGTTTAAGATTTTTATAACTCGGTAATCTTTTGTTGCATTGTATATACTTACACCGAGTAAGCTTTGTACCTTTCATGATTTGTGAGTGCATACACTATTATTTCCTCTTTGAAAATGTTACAGTCATTGGTAATCTCTCTATTCTTTCATTGACCGTTCATTAATTGAGTTCATTCATGAAATGTGTTACTTGAGCATGATTGTCATTTATTGTTTTGACTCGAGAATTGCGTAAACGTTATGAAATGATCATAGGCCATCTTTGAATATCACCCATATGACCTTGACCTCACCTTATATGTTTCCCCTCATCAACCCCTTTGAGCCTTAATATAGAATTTCTTTTCATTAACGCAAAATACCATAACCAACTCCACATTGGATTTATACATCATATATATTACCTTCCATACCTTTGGTCTGGGATATTACTTGGGATTGAATGATGTTGTTTTGTGGTTGCAATTTAGGCATGTGAGAGTGAGATAAGTAAATAAAAGAAAGCGTAGTGAAAAAGAAAAAGAGAAAGTAGAAAACAAAAGAAAACATGAGAAAAAGAAGAAAAGAAAAGAAAGAGAAATTTGTATATGTTGTATATAGTGATTCAATAATCCTTGTTGCTCTCCCCATTGTTATATTCAATGCTCGATTATGGAACTTGTTTTCAATTTTTGAAATTGCCCACATTTTCCATTATCCTGAGTTTTTCATTCCGAACACTTTGAATCTGTACATATATCCTTCGTTTCATACCCTAGCCTAACCTACATTACAACCCTATATAAGTCCTATGCGATCTTAGGGTGAATTTAATTTAAAAGTCATAATAGTTTTGATAATCTGTGAAAATGCATTTTGCCTCCTTTAATGAGAAGTATTTTTCATTGAGATTACAATTTTTCATTTTATATATAGCGTTATTCATTTGTGACATGTGCGCGGCCTAGTTTCCATTTACATTTACTCATTATGCCCGCATGTCCTGTGTGTTACCTCCCTTTTTCGAGTGAATTCACTTGATGAGTGTGATGCCCATAAGGATTGAATATATTCTTGCCTTTACTTTTATCCGGTTTATATAAGTTTTTGCCAAATCAAACTTTGCATGTGCTCGCTCCCCTCCCACGTTTTAAGGTTTCAATTCTATGAGGTGCATTCTATAATGTTAACGATTTCGGATTTTTGTTTGAATTCATTCAATGTGCTAATAATGTGTATGAAATCTTTTTCATGGTTGTTGAGCTTGTCGCATGTTAGTTTGGGCATATTTTGAGAAAAACATATGATGTTCATGGGTTTCATCCCTGAAAACCCTCACGAGATGACACTCGTCCACTAGGGTAACCTAGGGGTTTAACGGCTCATTGCATACGCTAAATGCAATCGTTTGCCCGCGAAAGTGGCCTTATCTTTTTATTGCTTTTTCTTCCCATTTTGTACTTGTATCCTGCTTTTGGTTTGCTTTTAGTTCTTATTGCATCTTATTTAATTTCTAGGGACTAGCAATGTGTAATTTAGGGGTGTGTGATTCGTACCGAATATTGCATATTTATACCCTCGAACCTACGCATTTTTAGCCCCCTCGGGTGCCTTAATCTCTATATTTAAGCCCGTTAACCAGAAAACCTCGGATTTATATTGTTAACATTCTATATGAGGTATAATTGGGATTTTGTAGGTATTTAGGTACTAAGTATGGGGTTTGGATGCATTTTGGCTAAGTTCCGTACATATCCTCACGCGCAAGGTCAATTTGATCAATTTATAGTTTGGGCACCGGGCCTCTCTCTCTCTCTCTCTCTCTCTCTCTCTCTATATATATATATATATATATATATATATATATATATATATATATATATATATATATATTAGAAAGTTGTATCTCGCCTCGCAAGATTTGCATGACCACAAACGGTGAGTGATTTCGAGTCCGAATGAAGAAGTTACGACGATTTTAGCGAAAGAGAATTCCAAATGAACCAAAATAGGGGTGAGCTTGTTGCAACCCTGCTTGATCGATCGATTGACCAAAATGGTCGATCGATCGACCCTCCAGAAATTGCCTTCAAACTTTCACAGTGGGCTGAGACCTGATCGGTCGATCGATCGACCAAAGGGGTCGATCGATCGATCCCCTATTTTTCTCAGCTTTTCTATTTACAAGTTTGCCATTTTGGGGTTTTGTCTATATACTCATTTCTCTCATTTGAGAAAAATATATTACATTTTACATTAGTTTAGGGTTTATATGGATCTTTTCCCTACTCCACCACTTTGGGTGTTTTTCCCACTTTGATGTTCGTAAGCTTATTAATTGAGTTGTCTTCCTTTATTTCTTTGTCTCTCTCATTTGTGTAATGCTTTCTTTAATTGCTACCTTTAATTTCCATGCCTAGTTAATATTTATTTCTTTCTATTTATTGCTTTCATAATTAGGTTTACTTGCTTTCTTTAAATACATACTTTTTAATATGCTTTCTAACAAATTTAGTCTAGGTTGTGTCGGATTGAACTCACCTAGGGTTGACATGTTGCTTTGCTTTGGTGATGGAGTTTTACGGGTCTATTTAGAGTGCGTTGTCTTAGTTATTACACCTAGGAGATTTGACGGGGTATATCATGTATGCTCCGTGCTTACGACCTTGTGTGCGTAATTTTCGGGGTATTTGTTGACGCCAAAATCTTATTAGACTTTTTATGTGAATTTAGGGGTGTGATAACTTTTGATTTAATTAACTATCGAAACAAGATGCAGTCTTTATAAATTGTTGACCCATGTAACCATTATATACTAATTAACTCGGGGTCAGGGATATACGATGCAATCTATAGTTTTATTCGCTTTGTTAATACACTCTCCTATATTAATCTTTCCCTTTTTGCATCTTTTCCTTTTTGTGTATAATTATCTTTTACACTTTTATTTAGAAGTATTAAACCAAATAATATTCTAGCAACTCGTCTTTGTAGATTTCTATGCTCGGACTTGGCCGATATACTCACCTGCTGAGTGTAGTCATAAGTTTAGGTTTTTGTATTAAGGCGGTGAACAGAAATAAACGATCAGCGTTTGACACGCGCCATTTTTCATGTCTGATCAGCGGGATCGCTGGAGGAGGAAAGGAAGTCACTGATAGAGAATCACATGTTGCAGAGGCCAAAGATCTGTTGCCAAAGCCTAAAACCGTCAACCTAACTGCTATACAGCTTGTCAAAGGTAAGAGAGACAAGGTTGATATGAATACTTTAGTGGTTGGATTTTCATGGTTAGATTTCAAGGTAATTTTAGCTCCACATGATGACCGTCATCACTACTCTGGTTCGTGGCTATGAGGTTCCATGGATTCTGGTAGACGGAGGTAGCTCGACCGACATTATGTTTTGGGATTGTTACGAAGGTCTAGATCTGAGCAAGAAAATGTTTATTCCCTATCACCAACCACTCATCGACTTTAGTGGGGAGAAATTACAACCCCTGGGCATATATGAAATGGAAATAAGAATGGGGAATAACTGGTTGAAGTGTCTTTCAAGGAAGATCAACACTTTCATCATGGATGAAAACGTCTACTCAGCTTACAATATACTTCTCGAAAGGTTAGCCCTGAAGGAATTTGAGGTCATGCCCTCAACAATCCACCAGATGATTAAATTCCTGACCCCATATGGGGTAGGGGAAGTTCAGGGGGACTAAGTTGAGGCACGCGAATGCTGCTTCAACTCATCCAAGGAAATAGAAGCATACAAAAGGTCCACTATGACTTACAACATCAATACCTTGGACCCTAGGGATGAGAAGAAGATCAATAAGGGTAAGGCTGCTGAGGAAGTAGAATCCATCATCCTCAATGAGGTCGAGCCGAAAAAAACCCGTCCAAATTGGAAAATCCCTAAAGGTAGAGGTTAAATAAGAGTTGATTAAACTATTGAGAAATATACATAACATCTTTGCTTGGAGCCACATAGATATGCCTGATATCGACCCAAAAGTTCTCTGTCATAAGCTCAATGTGGATGATGATACAAAGCAAATCCGATATAGAAGAAGGGTATATTCATGGGAAAAGTATGATGTCATCTGGGAAGAAGTGAAAAAGTTAGAGAAGTCAGACTTCATCAGAGAGGTCATTTACCTAAAGTGGTTGGCCAATGCTGTCATCATCCCCAAAGCTAATGGCAAATGGAGGATGTGCTTTGACTTCACGGATCTAAACAAAACATGCCCAAAAGACATTTTCCCATTTCCAAGGATTGATCAGATTGTATACTCTACAACCGGCCATGAATTAATGAGCTTCATGGATGCCTACTCAGGTTATAACTAAATATTCATGGATCTGGACAATGAAGAGAATACAACCTTTATAACTGACAAGGGGACCTATTGCTACAAGGTTATGCCCTTTGGGTTGAAGAATGATGGGGCAACGTATCAGAGGCTAGTCAATAAAATATTTAAAGACCAGATTGGGAAGTTAATGGAAATGTACATCGACGACATGCTAACGAAGAGCCACAAGGCCGACACTCAGGTGGCCAACCTTGAGCACACTTTTAACACAATGGATAAGTACATGATGAAATTCAACCCATCCAAGTGTGTCTTCAGTGTGGGAGCCGGTAAGTTTTTGGTCTTCATTATGAATCAGAGGGGAATCGAAGCTAACCTTGAAAAGCTCAAGGCCTTGTTGGAGATGAAGACTGCTACAATAATAAAGGATGTGCAGAGACTGACTGGAAGAGTGGCAATATTAAACATGTTTATATTTAGAGCCACTGATAAATGCCTTCTTTTCTGTAAAGTGTTAAGAAAATATTTTGAATTTAGCAATAAGGGTGATAGAGCCTTTAAATATTTGAGGTCCTATCTTGCCTCTCCACTCCTATTGTCTAGACCAGTTCAAGGGGAGAAACTGTACCATTATTTAACAGTATTAGAATCGTCCATTAGTGCCACTATTGTAAGAGAAGAAGATGGAGTTTAAAAACCAGTATACTTTAGTAGTAAGGCCCTCCAGGGGGTCGAGCAGAGGTAACTCAAAATGGAAAAGTTGTCCTATGCATTGATCCATGCCTTGAGGAAAATGAATCCATATTTCCAGGCACATACCATGGTGGTCCTCACAGACTAACCCCTCAAGCAAGTCATCCACAAGCCTGAGAAGTTAGGAAGACTGATGGCTTGGGTAATTAAGCTGGGGGAGTTCAACATCATCTACCAACCAAGAACTTACATTAAGAGGCAATCCCAAGATGACTTCATAATCGAGTTCACCTGGGATGAGGCCGATATTGAAGCTACAACTTCTGAGCGAGAAAGCAGAGTGGGTCCTCCCTCGGCCGAGGCCGAGATGAGTTCAGCAAGAAACAAAGTGCCTGAGAATGAGGAGGAACGGTATCTTTTCAAGAATGGAACCCTAGAAGAGGGTAGTTTTTTGCCAAATGGTACCGTGTGGAGCTTCTTTATTGATGGATCTTCATGTGAAAATGGAAGCGAGGCAAGATTGATAGTGTCAGTGCCAGATGGGACCGATATTGAGTATGTATTGAGACTTAACTTCAAAGGTTCCCATAATAAATCTGAGTACGAGGAACTCCTACTAGGCCTCTCCCTTTTTTGGGCACTAAATGTTGGCCAACTCCTTGTTCATAGTGATTCCAGGTTGGTTATTAATCAAATTTTAGGGGCATACGAGGCTAAAGATGAAAAAATGGCAAAGTATCTGGGAAAGGTCAGAACAATGTTGAAGAATTTTACTGAAGTAAAATTGAAGAGGATACCTCGACTGGACAATGGTCGAGCCGATGCTCTAGCAAGGTTAGCTTCAGCCACCAAAACTAAAATCAGAAGAACGGTCCCTATAAAGATTCTCCATCGGCCTACGATTGAAGGAGAAGAAAATGCTGTGGAGTTTTTCTTCAATGCGAGTATGGGAGACTCTTGGATGGATACTATCATCCGCTACATCAGAGATGGTGAGTTACCCGAGTCTAAAGTTAAGAAAAAGAAGTTGAAGCATAAAGCTACCAAGTCATCCCTCATTAGAGACATCTTATATAATAAGGGGTTCTTACTTCCTCTACTCAAATGTGTCCACCCATCTGAGGTAGAGTATATCTTATAAGACGTGGATGAATGGTCATATTCCAGCCATATTGGAGGAAGGACATTGGCTAACAGGATCATCACCCAGGGTTTTTGATGGCTGATGCTGGCCATAGATGCAGCTGCATACATCAAGAAGTGGGATAATTGCAAGAGGTTTTCCACTATACCCCATCAACCTCAACAACCTCTTACTTCTATTACATCTCCCTGGCCTTTTGCGGCCTGGGGGATTGATCTAGTAGGACCACTGCCAAGAGCCGTGAATAATTATCGTTACTTGATTGTGGTGATCGATTATTTTTAGAAATGGGTAGATGTCAAGCCGTTGATAACAATCACTGAGAAAAAGGCCTTCCATCGTGGTGAAGTAGCCTTAAGTTTCTCTCGGTGACACGACAGTCTAGACGGGGTTAACCTCGTCCATGGACTGATAATAACATCGAGAGGGGTTCATGTAACACCATAATTTGGTGGATTCAAATTTTAAAATGACTTGGTTGTGGTTCATTTATTAAAACATCATTAACTTGGTGGTCATACTCTGTTGGCCGAGATGATAGTGCATGGATGAGACGATTCTCATCCATACACTCTCAAAATGACGATAGGGAACTTATGATCTAACACCATAATTTGGTGGATTCAAATTTAAAAATAACTTGGTTACGGATCATTTATTTAAATATCATTAACTTGGTGGAAATTCTCATTCGACCGAGGTGACAATGCATGGACAAGACGATTCTCATCCATACACTCTCAAAATGACGAGAGGGGACTTATGATCTAACACCATAATTTGGTGGATTCAAATTTAAAAATCACTTAATTGTGGTTTATTTATTAAACATTATTAACTTGGTGGTTATACTCTCTCGGCCGAGACGACAGTGCATGGACGAGACGATTCTCATTCAAACACTCTCAAAATGATGAGAGGGGACTTATGATCTAACACCATAATTTGGTGGATTCAAA
This sequence comes from Sambucus nigra, assembly GCA_949130495.1. Lineage (NCBI taxonomy): Eukaryota > Viridiplantae > Streptophyta > Magnoliopsida > Dipsacales > Adoxaceae > Sambucus > Sambucus nigra. The sequence goes on along the minus strand of OX422215.1, from coordinate 553,823,996 downwards.
TTTAAAAATCACTTAGTTGTGGTTCATTTATTTCACATCATTAACTTGGTGGTTATACTCTCTCGGTGATGACAGTGCATGGACGAGATGATTCTCATCTATACACTCTCAAAATGACGAAAGGGGACTTATAATCTAACATAATTTGGTGGATTCAAATTCAAAATCACTTGGTGAATTTAAAATTTAGCACGAGTCATCTCTTCCAAGGACGAGAATATGTACCATTATTCATTTATGATTGGTGGTTACTTAGTTAAAACATCAGACGATGGCATACATGCAAAAGAATCAAAGACAATTTACAAGTACGAGACAGAAGTATAACCCAATTATCTCAAATAAGAACTATGTTCAGAAAATCTTGAATAAGTTTAGAAAAAAGGAATATAAAAAGCTGTTACAAATATGAGGGTATGGGTCATAGACGACCAGCTTATGCAGTAGGCTCCATATTTGTGGCAGACCCCCCCAACTCTTCTGTCGGACGGAACGTGCTCCACCAGCATGGTCGATCCAACAGCATCACCCTCAGCCTGAGGAGGGAGTATATGAGCATTGATATCAACTTACATAGGGGCCTCAGGCATTGCCTCATCTTCCTCGACTATTGGTAAAGATTCCACATACTCCAAAGCGTCGTCCCTAAAGGGATCTTCCATGTCGGGGGACTCCAGGTCAGAGCGAATGAAGGAGACTACCTCTGTAAATTTGGTGGTGACCCATCTGTAGGCCGTCTTAAGGCCCCTCTCAAAACACTCCATTTTAAAGCCCCCAAACTCATTAGAAGATTTATATGCCTCTATGGCCTCGTGTCTGATTTTCTGGAGTGCCTCGGCCAATAAAGCCTCGTCCTTGGCCTTAATGATGGCATCATTAAGTTCTTTAACATGTTTATTAGTTAGGGCTGAGAGGTACTCGTCCTTCTTGTTTAGAATCTCACCCTAGGTCTTCAAAGGCTCATCCTTTTACTGCAAGGGCATGTCTTTCTCCTTCAGAGTGTCCAAAGCCCTCGAATATTCAAGACGGCTTGAGTCTTAATGCAGTTTTGACTTATTCTAGGAACAAAATACGTTTGAGTAATAGGTATATTTTTATTGTCCGATCACTACGAGACTATGATAAAAGTAAACTGCATAAAAAGTTCAAGAAGAAGGTTGGACATCACCTTCCACATGAGAGGGTAAGGTCACTAGTTTGAAACCCATTGAGTCATAGACTGAAATTGAACATGGGCTTGCACTGTATAACTCTAAAGGTCTGCACGTTATTTCCTTACATGTTACACCTAAAGTGTATAATCATATCATGACTTGTGAAACTTTAAAAGAAGATTTGGATACAATGGAACTCACTCACGAGGGCACGAGCATGGTTAGGGCATCTACGTTGTAAAATCTAACTACATAGTTTGAAACGATTAAGATGTTAGAGAGTGAGACATTTGATGAGTTTTACACTAGGTTGTCCACTGTAGTTAATGCGGCTTTTAACCTAAGTGAGAAGATTCCCGATAACCGAGTGATTAAGAAAATTTTGAGATTGTTGCCGAGTAGGTTTGATGTGAAAGTGACCTTTGTGAATTCAATTGGTATGCTTAACTCGTCGAAACTGTAAGAGATAGTAGGTGACCTGCAAACCTACGAACTCGTTATGTTTACCTCCAAACAAGTTCCAAAGAAAGAAAAAAGGGCATTTCTTTGAAAGCCCAGAAGGAGGAAACTAAAGTTTCGAATGACGATTCTGATTCTGACTTTGAGGATATTGTCTTGTTGGCAAGAAAGTTCAAGAAGTTTCATAAGCAATTGAAACATGCCAAAAAGTTTAGGAAATTTAAGGATAAGGGAGAATCCACCCCTAAGGATAAGAGTGAGAAACCTAAGAGAGATGAGTCTGATAGGTGTTTCGAGTGTGGGGGGTATGGTCATAAAGTAGCTGAGCTTCCCACTAGACTTAAGAAGGAGGGAAATAAACCGATAGCATAGAACTCCACATTAAGTGATAGTGACCTGGAAGATGGAGGGGATTCTCCAATTGAGCGTAACTTTGTTTCATTTATGGCATGTCATGTGAGCGACGACGATATATCTTCCCACGAAGATACTCATATACATGTCAGTTCCGAGGCTATTAAGAGTGCTTCCCGAGAGGGTGAGGGTGATGAGAGAGAGGATGAGGAGATCGATGCATGAGAGTTGCATGTTGAATTGCTAGAGTTGTTTGAGGTGATGGTAGAGGTGAAAAGGCAAACTCGAAATTGCAATCTAAGTTGAAAGAGAGTGCCGTAGAAAATAATGATGCGTTAATTGAGGATCTTAGGGCACGGGAGAAGAAGCTTAGGGAGAAGCTAGAATACGTCGAGAAAGAGAGAGAGGCCCTTAAAGGTTTAACGGAGGCTCTGAAAAAGGAGTTGCTAGAGTTTGAGGAGTCTAGGAGTTAGAGGAGAGTTTGAGAGACTCGTCTAGAGTTAAGTTTCATTTGGAGGCTAGAAGTGAGAAGTTGGATAGGATGCTAGGCACCATCCAAATTAAGAGAGATAAGGAGGTATTGGCTTTGATGATCAAGTTGTTCTCATTCCCCCCGCACGTGTGAGAGAGCCACATAGGAACATTAGAAAAGGTCCACATGCAGGTCACTTTCCATACCATCGCTACACTTGCACGTTTTGTGGTAGGAAAGGTCACTTTAGAAAGTTTTTCTATGACCTTATAAATGCTCCTCGAAAGTTTAGGAAGTTTAGGAATAAAGTTTCCCCGATTCCCCCCACCCCTATGCGTCGTTACACACCTACTTGGGTTAGGAAGTCGGATTTTGTAGCTTGAGGAATAAAACTTCATGGTTCTTATTTGGTTGCACTTGATTCTTCCCATGATAAATCTAAAGGTTGAGTGTGTTACCATGTTTATCATATTGTATTATATTTTTCATTTATTGCATCCTATTTGAAAAATACAAAAAAAATTTGTTTTTGATAAAAAAATTTGAGAAAAACACAAAAAAGATTTTTCTTTTATTTAAGTCAAAATATTTTGAAAAAGCCAAAAAGATTTTCGTTTTTTTTGTGTCGTAAGTTAGCATGTTTGATGTGGCACTTTAGTGTGCTTGTACCCCCTTACTTCCATTGTCCATGTGGCTAGGATATTTGATCATTATTATCGATGCTTAGAATGATCTTAACCATTGTATTATGGGGTTGTTTCGAAGTTGATATGCATTTTGTTTTGACTTTGTATATATGCCATCTTTGCACACATTCACGAGTTTATATGGATGTTTGACTACTCTAGTATATTTGAGTTTGGTGAGACGTTCTTATCTTAATTTTGTCATCTATGTGTAAGTAGACACAAGGAGGAGGTGGGCATGTAATAACCGTTTACCATGAGGATTTAATTGAAAAAATAATGAATGTTCACGGAAAAGGGCTGCGATAGTGTAAAATTGACTCGTCATGAAAGCTACCGTTTAAAAGAGCCCGCAAAATATCATAAGGCAGTAAAAAGAATCATATGCCAAAAATGGGCCAAATTAGTTTACTTCATTCAAAAGAAAAATATGAAATTATTGAGGGAGTTTGGAAGGATTAAAAATTTAAACGGGTTTGCACAAAGAATTCTATAGTTGAAAATTCGTGTCATGATAGTTTATAGAATAGTCAAAATTCCGGATTCATGTGCATAATGTTTGTTTAGTTCATTAAGCTCAAACTTTAATTGTCACATATGGATATAATAAAGTTTGATGATAGATTTCTATTGATTAGAGCTTCTTGATCGTTTCGATGTGTTAAAATTGTGATTTAATTGTTGTAGTTCACACACATTCATTCCATGTTCATGTTTGAGCACATCAGTACTATGTTAGCATGCTACTCATATTTGTTTGTTTTTAAGTTTTCTTAGTTTTGCTACTGTTTCTCCGTTTTGATCCCCTGCCAGTTAGAATTTTCACACAATTTTTCCGGTGGGCAACACTATTTAATTTTTCAAGGAGACTTTGAAAGATAATGTCGTTCTAATGACATCTGTCTTCGTTCGAGCGATGTCTCTTCTCGTTCAAACAACATCCCTGGCTCATTCGAACGACAATTGTTTGACCAGTTTTGACTTTTTCTGGTTGATTCCTGTTTCAGTACCTGCAGCATATTGATTTATATTTTGGTACTGGCTTTCTGTTTATGCAGTTTACTTTAATCATTGACATATTTTGCTGCATTGGTTCGTTTATCACACCTGCTTAGACTGATATATTTTTGTGTGATTAATTGTTAGCTAGCTACTGATTTGACTTTACTTGATCATTTTTTAGCTAGTTATTGCATGTTTATCTAGCATACTATGAGTTAATAAAATCAAATTGGTATATCACATGCTAGATTTATTTATCTTTTCATCGAATTGTCTATTCGAGACAAAAAGGAGGAGAGATGTCTGTGATGTAGGGGGAGTTTTGTGAGTTTTATGCTTGATGGTTTATATGTTTTGTTACACATACTGGTATCATGTTTATATCATGTTTACATATTGGTATCATGTTTACTCACATAATAAATGATTCGGATTTGATATTTCATATTGATTTATATTATTTGTTCCTCAATACTTCACTGGGTATTTATCTATTTCATGTGTGTAGGCATGCTTAAGAGATTCTAGATTTTAAGTCTACATCACTGATAGTACAAGTATAGCACCCTGCCATGGCAGTACTTCTACAATCGCACAGGCTACACAGGCCGCGGCAGGTATCTCACTCAAGGCGCGGCCAGAACTCCTGTAGGGTACGGCCCCCTCCATAAGAGGCCGCGGCACCCCAGCACCCAGCTCAGGGTCCGCGGTCCTCCTCCAACAACCCAGCACTGCTACTATGGGCCGCACACCCTCACCCACATCTACTGCAGACTTGGTGTACGCCACGTGCTTAGGACACGTGATTCAACACACAGACCTCCTATAAATAAGGGTCCACACCTCGAGATAGGGAGGATTCTGGGGATCGGTTCCAGACACACCCGAGGCACTACAACACAGATTCTCTCTACATCACCCCAACATAAGCTTTGGAGGCCTAGAATCTACATCACATCCACCTCACGGGCTCACCGGAATCTCTAATACTATCATGTACTCTCCTTTATTCTCATACTTGTACGCCTCTATAGGCATGATAATATTGTACAATGCAATGCACATAATGAGAAGGAAGCAACACAGTGGACGTAGGCCCATTTTTGGGGGCTGAACCACTCTATATCTTGTCTACTCTCTGTTTGCTTGCTTTATCTATTTATTCTACACTTCATACTTGATTTGTTGGCACGAGATCTACCTGTGTACGATTTCTCGTATTATCAATTTGGCGCCGTCTGTGGGAACTCGAGGCATTTCAATCTTGTTTCTCTACACATATGAGTTCTTCAAACAACTTATTCGATCCCGGGGGGTCCTTTGGATCATCTCCTCACTGGTCGGTTACTGGTTATTGGACTCCACATCATATTCACACCCATAGGTGGGTATTTCTTATATCCAGATGTACTCCATCTTATGGATTTAGACCCATCTTGCATACCCCTGTGATATCATTCAATCTAGCTAGTATCGAAAGGCATGACGGGCTTTTGCCTCAAAAAGATGAATGATTAGGGGGGGATTGTATCTACTCCTTTTTTGCTGTTCTTGGCCTAGGATCTAGGGTTTATCATTGAAAGTGTGCCGTGTTGTGCACCGAGAGGTTATTTACTCATGGACAAACCTTAGTAGGTGTGCTCTCCATAAGTTTCGGGAGAGAGACTTAGTTCCCGAGCTTCAGGTTTGGGATTGCTCCTTGCTGCCTAGGAGGGGATGCGGCCAGACAATAAACATGTCTTATGGTCGTGGCCTCCACTAGGGTAGCTATCACAAAAGCTTCAAACAGTGAGGAGCGTAATCAGTTGGGCTCTAGCTCTACCCTGGTGTATCATATGAGGCCGCGACAGTGAATCTTGCTACGTGCCTTATGGCCGCGGTGCCCCGTAGCAGTGAATGCTGCATCCCCATTCCCTTTTTGATTACTTCAGTATCTCTGAGATTGCTCACTTCTGTTAGTTTGTTCTCAGATTATATATATACTTTGTAAAGACTAACAAAAGTAGAGATGGAAGGAGAATCCAGCCGGAGTGCAGAAGTCAAGGATGAGATTGTGCAACTATACAATCACCTTAATCACCTCTATGACAGCCACGCCTCGCTTCAGACCCAGGTCAATTTTCTCACTCAGAGGGTGCTAATGCTGGAGGCCGCGGCATCTAAAAACATAGGCACGGAAGCGGAGGAAATAGCAAAGCCAGCCATGCCTGCCACGGCAGTAAATGAAGCCGCGGAATCAACCGTCAGAGGTCAAAAAAGGCAGAAAAAGTCGGGTGTCTATACTCAGTTGAGCCTCCAGATTGAAGAGATCTTCGAGTTCATCAAAGGGGACAAGATTTTGAGGTGGCCAGAAAAATTGAGAGCTCCACCCCACAAGAGGAACAAAGCTACCTGGTGCAGATTCCATCAGGACCATGGCCACGACACAGAGCAATGCTATGCTCTGAAGGATGAAGTTGAAAGGCTAATCGGGCAAGGGATGATGCAGCGATACCTGAAGAATGTATAAGGGATTCAGCCAGACCTAGCAGAGGCTGCATACCGCATCTCATCCTTAGTCTTTCTAATTTCAACTATTTCTGTTTATGTTTTATGAAGCTCACTGTAGCCTTAATACTCGAGACTTTATCTTTTGTTAACAAAGTCATTAGCTGCAGTATACATATATAAATATATGAACTAGTAGGTTTAGATATATCTGATATTTCTCTTGGTTTCATAACCTGCTATCTCACAAAAAGACCTTTTGTCTCAAACAGATTCCAGTGGAAATATAACAAAATTATCTCGAAGGATTATTCTACTTCGGGATGCACTTATGGATGGGTTACGACCTTCATTAGCCCAGAAGGCCCCCTCGCAATGTGCAACTACATCTTATCATCTAATGACCATATCTGCAAAGGCATCTGAGGATTCAAGGAGCTTTTATTAGCCACGGGGGCTTATAATGCCCGTTCTTAGCTTTTGGGATGCGTCATCGAGCCGGGAGGCTTACAATATCTAGCCAGGGATGGCTTTATATATATCATTAGCTGTGGGTGGCTTAATAACATAACCCAGCCTGGAGAGGCTTGATAGTGTCTCGCATATTAGCTGTGGGTGGCTTAATAACTTAACCCAGCCTGGAGAGGCTTGATAGTGTCTCGCATATTAGCTATGGGTGGCCTAATAACGTAACCCAGTCTGGGGAGGCTTCATAGTGTCCCAAAATCGACTAAAGGAAAGCCATGAAAGACAATCGAATCGACTGTTGGAGGCTCTGTCATCATGATCATGAGGCATGTCAAACCTACAGAAGGGTGGCTTCGATTTCCCAGGGCAAGGTTCTGCAGCCCCATTATCTTGTCAGCAGTCAAATAGATGCCGCGGCATCCTCATCCACCACTACCCTAGTGCTGGATGGCAACCTGCCACAGCTAAATGGAAAAAGCGACTGAGTCGCTGAGGTGGGCTTGGATTCAGAGTAGTTGCCCTCGTTCAAATCACCGCGGCTTCTACAGAAAATTGAAGAAATCAAGCCGCGGCCCCAAAACCAAACTTCATTGGCACCGCGGCCTGGGGATCACAGCCCTATGATGGTGCCAAAGTGACAAGGACACCACGGATGATTAATAAGAGCAAGATTGCATCGAATTATACCATGCTACCGCGGACCTAGCTACAAGTCCGAGTTCATTCAATACAGAAAGCAAGTTGTAAATATGAGGCAGTAATGTGCAACCATTCATTATAGCAGGAAATGTAAAACATGCAATATTGAAAAGCAAGGAATCAGTGATAAAAATATGGCCGCAGCCTTTGTATTTATAGCCGTAGATTACAGAATGGAGGCCGCGGCCACAACAGAAGTTTAAGATTACAAAGAGGAGGGATGCAGCCCTATATTAAGAATTTAAGAATTTAAGATTACAAAAAGTTGATGCAACAGAAATTGAGAATTTAAGAGGCTGCGTCATCATCATCATCAGCCTCTTCTCCGCCCGCGGCAGTCTCTGTCTCCCCCTCCTCAGCCGCTGCCTCTGCCTCTGCTTGGGCTTTCAGCCTTGCTCTCTCTTCAGTCGCGGCCCTCAGCTCAGCAATGCACTCCTGATGTTCTGCATCACTTAATTTCCAAGCGAGGACCGTCTCCTTAGCATCAGGGAAGCTCTTAATAATTCTCTGCCGCAGCTCCTGGTAGCCGCGGAGGTATGCCCTGTTGTTGATGAGGAAGAAATCCTTGGAGCCTTTGAATGACTCCACGGTATGATCTATGGCTAGCTGGAGGGCGTCGCCATGATCAACTTCCATCTTTTGTATGGCCGCGGCGTGGGCTTCATCCTTATGAGCTGACTTGGCTTCTAGCTCTTGATATTTCTGCTGGAGGAGGGCGAGCTTTGCATTTGCGATCTCTGCAACGCGGGCAGCTTCGGCTGTTTGGGCCTGTGATGATTTCAGAGATTCCACGGCCTGATTGAAATTCTCCTCCGCTTCCTCTCTGGCCTTGTTGGCCTTCTCCAAGTCCATATTGGCTGCCTGGAGGGCCGCGGCAGCGGACGCTTTCCCGGCCTCAAAAGAAGAGGTCCGTGCAGACTGCAGGTCCGCGGCATGAGCCCTCTTCTCGGCCTCTTTCAGCCTGTACAAAGCCTCGTACTTCCTTTTCTGGACCACAATCACATCCGCGGCCTGTATATGAAATGAAAGACGTTAGCAAAAGTACATAAAAATATGAGATACAAAGATTGAATGACTAGTACGTACCCTGAGAAGGCTGTGGAGGCCACAGTCCTCCAGATCTTCGTGATCCTCCCCAACTAGTCTGTCGAGGTCCGCGACATCCAAAGATCGCTTCATTCTTCGTGCAGCCTTAGCAGTAGTGTCCCAGGAGGAATTTGGGTCAGGCTTCCTTAATTGAGGCCTTGGCCTACCGTCTGGCCCGGACTCTCCGCGGAATTGGGGAGGGGGCAAATTTGCATTAACGGCCACTACATTTGGTGGGGGAGGAGAGGACGGTTGGAGGGGGATTTTCGCTGACATCAGTCCGACCGCGGCCAAATTTTCCCCTATGTCGTCGTCAAAATGTTCATGATGCACAAGGGTTTCAACATGAACCACCTGATCCGCGGCAGGATCAGTGGTCTTATCTCCAGCGGGGGCCGCGGCAGGTACCTTGGCTCTGGACCGCTTCCTTTTTCTGCTTCGCGCGGTGTTATTCAGGACGACCGCATCCTCATCCATCTTTGCCAGCTGCGCAGCCAGCAGCTCCCTATCAACCTCTTCACCTGAAAAAGAATAGTATGAGTTCAACAAGTTCCAAGAGAATAAAATGACCGCAAAATGAAAATAATGGCACAGTTAATTACCTTCTGTGCCCATCTGTTGAGGAATTGATTTGTTTGGGAAGAATCCCGCCTCAAATACAGTTGCCGACGTTACAAGTATGCTGAACTTCTTATGCTTAGCAGGAACTTCCGCGGCCTCAGCAACTCTTCTTTCCTGCCGCGGGTTCAAGTGCAGATTGTCAAGAGCTGCAGAAAGAAAATACAATTCAAGTTAGTAGAAGTCAAGTGAAATTAGAGGACGCGGCTATAATCTTATACCTAGTTTTGAGGGTGAACCCCATTGCCGCGGCATTTTATATGATCTCTCTCTTTCATTCTCCTCGAGGTGCATCTCCCAGCCTTCACCGGAGATATAAAAATATTTTCCCTTCCAGTTTTTCACACTGGTAGGTCTCCCAGTGTAGAGGGTCTCGTCCCTGCCGCGGCTAGAAAAGTAGTAATAGCCCGCGAACTTTACTGAGTTCTCCTTTGGGCGGTAGAAGTGAAAGAACTCCGCGGGAGTAATGTCCTTTTTGAACAACTTCTCCCAAAGGACAACTGCAGCTAGAACAGCTCTCCAACCGTTGGGGTCTAACTGAGCTGGAGCCAGTTTCATTGTCTGGAAAATGCGACGGATGGGAACAGGCAGCCGCAGCCCATAGATGAATGCGTGCAAAGGGAAGAAAATCCCATCGTCAGACAGAACCGTGCACGGTCTTTGGTTCGCGGCAGGGGCAGAGCACATCAAGTTTTCTGGAAACTCGAAAGCCTCAGCAACCTGCTCAACCTAATCTTGGGTCATCGAGCCGCGGATGTCAAGCGCAGCCAATGGTTTTGCAGCTCTCCCTGATGTACCTCCAGGCTTATTTCTAGCAACCGCGGCAATATCTCCTTCTCCCATGGGATGGGTACTTGTGTTGGCTTCCTCTTCCATCGGCTGAGATTGGGAATCCTTCCCAGATGTAGAGTCCGCGGAGGTTGAGTCAATTATCACGCAGTTCGGGAAATCTTTCAGTTTGCAGGGCCCAACTGATCTCAGAGGGGGCACGGAAGTAAGCTCTGGGGGAGAGGTCCCAAAATGCTTTGCCCAAAAGCCTCTCAGGAACTCGTCTGGGTCAAAGCTCATATGGCTGTAGCAGTACCTGAAAAGCAGAGTTCGCAGTTAGGCGCTGCAGCCAGTATGACTTGTAAGACTTCAAGAAGCCGCAGAAGGTTATTTTTAAGTCTTACAAGCTGGAACTACGTCCCTAATACGGTTATTAATGGGCGAACTCTATTGCCTATGGGACCAAATGGTCCCAACTGGCCGCGGCCACATCCGTATTTATGGAACATGTGCTACCACAAAAATAAGACAGAATTGCTTTAAGGCATTCCCGACCACGGCCATTCCTAATTCTTCAGACAACTCGATATGCTCTAGTAGCAACAACAGTTATTTTACATGGATGTCTTGGGATCATGAAAGTTTTAAGGCTCACGAATGTTTTAAGGCAGTTTCGAAATGACCAGGGGGGATTAAGTTGATTTATTGCCGCGGATGACGGCTTAGGGGGGCCGCGGCCATTTAACACGGTTTGACGCAGAATTGCAAGTTCAGATGATTATTATAATCCTATGTTGCTGCGGCCTCTATCCTAAACAGTTGATTAACCAATTTTTAACTATTCTAAGATCAAATTCATAGAATGTGGAGGGTTTGGCTATGAACATCAAGAACAGTGATGTGTATTTCATATGCAGCATATGTGACAAAAAGAAAAACGGACAAGTAAAAGCCTAGATTTCTAGCAAATGAATCAGGAAAGGCGTAAAAACGGAAGAAAATTGTAAACGGTGGTTGAAAAATCACCTGGGAATGAAAAGGATCGAGAAGATCAGCTACAAACCACCTTGAACTGCCACACACCGCCTCGGAGGGTCACCGGAATATGAAAGAAGAAATGTGCAGAGTTTCGCTCTCGATTTTCTCTCAAAAGTTTTGGAAACGTAATTAAGTCCACGGCCAGAAACAATTTATATAAGGGAGCGCGGAAGACAAATCGTCGCTTTGGAAGCACCGCGGCACCTAGGCTACTTAGCCGCAGTCCCAATATATCTCCCTTAGCACTACGGCTTGGGGGCTTATTGATAGTACAAGTATAGCACCCTGCCGTGGCAGTACTTCTACAATCGCACAGTCTACACAGGCCGCGGCAGGTTTCTCACTCAAGGCGCGGCCAGAACTCCTGTAGGGTACGGCCCCCTCCATAAGAGGCCGCGGCACCCCAGCACCCAGCTCAGGGTCCGCGGTCCTCCTCCAACAACCCAGCACTGCTACTCTGGGCCGCACACCCTCACCCACATCTACTGCAGACTTGGTGTACGCCACGTGCTCAGGACACGTGATTCAACACACAGACCTCCTATAAATAAGGGTCCACACCTCGAGATAGGGAGGATTCTGGGGATCGGTTCCAGAGACACCCGAGGAACTACAACACAGATTCTCTCTACATCACCCCAACATAAGCTTTGGAGGCCTAGAATCTACATCACAGCCACCTCACGGGCTCACCGGAATCTCTAATACTATCATGTACTCTCCTTTATTCTCATACTTGTACGCCTCTATAGGCATGATAATATTGTACAATGCAATGCACATAATGAGAAGGAAGCAACACAGTGGACGTAGGCCCATTTTTGGGGGCTGAACCACTCTATATCTTGTCTACTCTCTGTTTGCTTGCTTTATCTATTTATTCTAAACTTCATACCTGATTTGTTGGCACGAGATCTACCTGTGTACGATTTCTCGTATCATCAATCACATTTAGTCATTCGAGACAAATTCATGCTTGCCGGTCCATTGTTGAAGAATCTTATCATGTACTGATGATGTATTTTTCATTTTGGGTTTTATGGGATGGGAGTTAGGCGTCATACGGCTTGACGGCCCGACTTAGGCATTTCACTATTGTTTTGTCCCGAAATAGTCAAAGGGGGAGATTTGTAAGGACCAAATTTCTAATTGAGTCTTAATGTAGTTTTGACTTATTCTTGGAATAAAACACATTTGAGTCATATGTAGATTTTTATTGTCCGATCACTACAAGACTATGAGTTGCTGAAGATTTAATTGAAGACGTTGCGGCAAAGCTGCAAGGAATTAATTAAACTGAAGTATAATTGGTAGAATTTCTCGTCTTCAAGGTTTTATTGAATTCCCAGATCACACAAGTTTGAATGCATAATGTTAATAAAATTTGGAATTTTATTTTGCAAAAATAAGGATGTTATTTTTAAGAAAATGATTTTAAAATATTTTATATGTTTACACTTCGTTTTAATAAGATATGGACGGATTAGAGTTGGATAAGAGTTGGTTTTATGTAAAACTCTATTTTTAAAGTTGGATTCATCAAAATTCTAATCTGAGCAACGTCGTTCAAACGACAAACATCGTCGTTCTAACGAGTGTTGCTATCATTCAAACAACGCAGTATCTCGATCGAATGAGATTTGCCACCGCCTCAAAATTGTTATAAATAGAGGTGTATTACAGTTTTCTCGAAGTGTGTGTAGTATGAAAAGCAGTTATGATACAGAGAGTTTTTTGCAGAAAGTTTTCTAAGGTTTCAAATCTTAAACACATCCTTAGAGTTTCAAGATCCAAGCTTTTCATTATCATATGTTCTTGTGATCTTGTTGGCTCCAAGTTTGAGATTCTATTGAAGATCCATTGCTGGTTGTGGGGTGAAGATTCGACGAAGATCGGTTTAGATATTGTAAACGACACAAGGCCATATCGGTGGACACTAAGGCATTCGTGGAGGCGACTACTGTGGATGAGCATCGTGGAAGAAGGTTACTTTTCGCGTGGGCACCGTGAAGATTAGTAGAAGATTAGAGGAGCGTCAAGTCTCATGTGTGGATCGAGTCATTGTGTAAGACTATCGTCTGACTTTGTAAATCCATCGTTGTAGTGATTGTCTGGCCTGGGCCGTCCGTGGTTTTTTCGCGATTGGGTTTTTCCCCGTACAACGGCATTGCGAGTATTACTTTACTTTGTTTTACTTGATTTAATCACTAGTTTCATGCTTAGGGTTAAATAAGATAAAATTGGGACAAGTTAATTTGTATCACAACTTGGTTTGATAAAATTAAAAAATGGCTTTTTTCAAAAGAGAAAATTGATTTGTATTCATTCTTAACTTAATTTTGCTTAAGAAAAAGTTTGTGTTAAATTTATATACGGGAACCTACACCTCCTCAAACTTCAAGTCCCCATCAGCCTCATAAACCTTGGGGTAATTCAAGGCCATCCTTTTGGAGTCCGAGGTGATATCACACACAGTCTGCAGAGAAATTACAAAACATCAAAATAATAACTAAAAGTTGAGATAAGACAAGAATTTATTTGAAAATTGTAAGTACCCGAGCTAACGAGTGGAGGCTAAAGTCGAGGAATTATGGGACAAGAACCTTGGACAAAAACTCGTGGCCTTGCTTAGAAGGGGTATGCAGTATGGCCCTCTTATCCCTTGAAGACGACAGAAGGATTGTGCCAGGACAAGCCCTCAGCTGGGCAATATTATCCACCCAATAATTCTCAAAGGTCTCCCTAGACGATGAGCTGGGGTCAAATGATGAAGGAGCAGTCTGTGAGTAAGTGGATGATGGAACTATCCTGGCCTCATCTGGCTGTCTTGACGGGTAATGTCCAGGGGAGGGGAAACTTTTCGTTTATGGACGTCCTTAGTGTTGGCCGACCCACCAGTTGTGGAATCTTTAGTGGGTTTCTTACCCCTTATTAAAAATGTTCTTTAAATTTAGAGAAGTCATCTCCTAAAGCTCCTCCGATAGATGTGGAGGACGATCTACAAGATGGGAACAAAAGTGATTAGTAAAAATATGCATAGCAGACAAAAGAATTAAGAATATAAAAGAAAAAAAACTCACACAACTCAGCTAGGGGATCAACCCCTAGGCCGACATTATCCAAGTAGGTGGAAGTCACAATGTCCTCAAACTTGAGAAGAAGACCTTGCTTCCCCTGCCATTGTAGATATTCAAATCTCTCCCGAGTGGTCACGCTTAGGCCGGGTTCCAACTTGTCTCATATAGAAGGGTTGACCCATTTATGGGGGACCCTCGGCTCATCCTCATATCGATTAGTGTCATTTGAGAATTCCCAAGCCCCAGAGATAAAAAATAATTTCAGCTTCCAAAAATGGTTTGAAGTATGAGGACTTGGATTATATTCTTCTCAGGCTTCCTGGATCCTAGGTGATAGTAACCTGCTTAAGTCTTGGAGGACGACACATGATAGCGGGTTTGAATATTTCCACATAAGGGTTGTTCGTATATTTGTTCATCCACAGGGTAATATAGCCTCAGATGACCTGCCAAAAATTTAGCCCCAGTTGGGTAAGAGCAAGCTCCAGGTTAGATAGTATGGCTCGTACGAAAGGATGAAAGGGCAACCTAAAACCGAGCTTAAACATCTACTCATAAATAGCAACTTCACCTTCTCGGCCATTATATGTTCTCTTATCATCGACCGGTAATCGCATGACGATATCATATTTGATGCCATAGAGGTGTCTCCTGAGGATGAGGCCAGACTCTTTCATGGAGGGCAAAAATCGATCAACGAAAGAATAATAAATAGGAACCTCAGCCTCAGAGCTACTATCATCATCGTCTTCACTCTTATCCCCTGCCTCTGCCTCGGCCTCGGCTATCAGAAGTCCATCTGGTAACCTCTATTGGAACTCACCACTTGTCATGGCACTTAGGGAACAACGAGTGGTGGAATGGCAATATTCACAGTAGGCTTAACAGACTCATAGATGACCTAGATTAAAGAGTCACTGGAATTTTCGTCATCCAAGATCTAGAGAGAGGAGTCATCTCGGCCTGATGACTCATCCTGACTGGATAACGAGGCCCTAGTTGAGGTCTCGGCCTCCTCAACGTCATTAGCTTGAGAGGTGACATCCTCATGGCTTCCTCAAATGAATCCCTTCTATCGATCGGAGCAGAGGACAATCCTGTCATCTCGGCTTCACTAACTTCAGAGAAGGAGGAATATATGGTGTCCAAGGGAATTGGATAGATGGGTCATACTGAAATGGGGTTGGCCCTGCGTTTAGCCTCGTCCTCTTCCTCTTCCTCTACCCTACAGATTTCTTGGAAACACCTCTCCCTAAGTGTAAGTAACTCTTCAGCCAACTTATAAAGCCTTTGTAACATCCAAGAGTGGTGGAAATACTTGTGCTACCAGATGCAACTTAAAAAGAACAAACAACTTGAGACTTTGACTAACTTTGAAACAAAGATCAAAATGGGGGAAATGAATCATTTTGTTCAAGAATAGGTTGGGTGTCCACCGGAGAAGGCAATCGAAAAGGTCACCAGAGTTAATTGTCTCACCTAATAAGGACCTAGCAAAACATAAAACTAGGTGGCAATAGCCCCCAAGAACCTATTCCTACCTAATAACCACAAAAAAATAAACCCTCACAACCCAATATGGTCGCCGAAAAATCGAATAAGCTCGCCAAAAAATGGAAAAAGCTTATAACCAACTTGAAAATAGATAAAACTTGAAAAAGATGGTAAAAGAAGGTTACTTGGAGGAAGTAAAAGAATGAGGAAGAGAGAGTATCCTTGGAAATTTCCTGGAAATGCTTGGAAAGGATGGCAAGAACACCGGTTCTAGAGAGAGAAATGGCACTCGAATGATATGGAAGAAGAATGAGAAGTGGTCTGAAAGAAAACCATTTAAATATCAATAGTGATTTTTCACAACTCTCCAAGCGGTGCACAGTTCCCAATATGCCTCATCATTTCAGGCACACAACCTTGAGTGCTTAACTATCAGTCATGCCTCGATTGGACACAACCCTATGGGAACTGTGACAGTTGTCACCCAAGCCTCTAGTCCAATTGATGATCGCCAGGTGTCTTCTAAGCAACTACTGTCAGAGTCCTCAGACGTTATTACCCCTCCGGCTTCTTACTACGTTAGAGACTAAGGGCTAGGGTGTGATTGATATGCCTAGGTATAGCCTCGATCGGACCCTAGATTCACCTCGGCTAAAGACGACTAGTAATAGATCATTTGAGGTAAGGAATTGTATCTCATTAGTGGACTCAACTTGAGTCACCTTGGCCTCGGCCACACCCAATGAGTTTAGTCAAAATGGGAGAGCATTAGTAGCCCTACAGAAGTGTAACCTCAGCCTCGTCCTCCACCAAGCAGGAGACGATGGCCGACCCGAGTCAATATTAGCAATGATCCCACTTGGACGTCCATCCGTCAACTCAGCCTCTGCTTGGGAGACATAGCCGAGCGTGACACCTGACAGAGCACGTAGATCGAGGGATGCGTGGAATAGTGCGCATGGGAAATAGCCCCCACATGGAAAAAACCATTGTGACCAGATCATTCCCTAACAAGAGGGAATATTTGATTATCATGACCTACATGTGACAGAGACAGCTAGCCCATTTTCATTGGCTAAGAACATCCTCCACATACTTATCACATTATTGCAGATGCATTACACCCTAAAGGGACTATAAATACACTTCATCTTCTATATTGTAGGGGATTGACTGTTACAAACCCTACTAAATCTCTCTCAAACTCACTGTAAGAGAGATAAAGCTTTAGTGCTTGTATATTCATGACATTAGAGCCCCATTTAGTGGATTATACCCACTGCACAGTGGATGTAGGCCATAATTTGGCTGAACCACTTATATCTAGTGTCTTCTTCCTCTTTGCCTCATCTCTTCTTACTGTTATATTACTTATTTTCAACCATTGCTATACCTATTTGAGCTCATTATCATTGTGACCCGGTGTTACCATTTTTGGTATCATCAAATATGACTTCATGCAAGGACCTCACTCTTAAGGATATGATACATGTGTCTGACATTCGCAACAATCTTATCTCTTGAGCAGTGTTAAGCAAGAAAGTGTTTACACTCGTGTTTTGCTCAAATAGTTGTGTACTTACTGATGATGGAATGTATGCGGTAAATGGTTAAATACTTGATGGGATGTTCAAAATTAACGTCATGACTGCTGTACCAAATTAATAATAATAATAATAATAGTAATAATTGATATGCCCTATATGTACCCCACAGCTCAGAGACACCAACCTCGGCCAGGGAGACGACCGAGGTTAGAAGGGCCCCAGATTGGCAACCAGCGGTCTCGTCCTTTACAAGGTCGGCCATGGACGATGTTACCAGTTGCCTCACAGTCAGAAAATAGCTAAGGTCTCCATGATCCATGAAGGCAGTTATTCATCAAGGCGCCCAAGGTCGACATCATGTTTACCTCATACAACAACCTCGGCTGGGTATAAGTTGAGGAAGCAAGGACTACACCATCATCATAACCAACCTCGACTGGTAATCAACCGATGTTCCAATACTCCTACATACCCTCGGCCCAGGACGACGTTATGGCTCCTCTTGTCTTACCTTGGCTTTCTTACTGAGCCGAGACCATCATGAATAATCTCAGATTGGGCAACAGCCAGACTTCACAAACCTCATACTCTTCCAGGCCGAGGTTGGTATCAATCGAAGACAGTCGAGTCTTTACTAGCATATGTGTGGCTGGGAACACGTGTACTAAAATCAGTTATAACCGAATCGTTCCCCTCACGTGGGGGAATATTTCATCATCATTCTCTACATGTGATAGTGACAGATGTCTTCATCAGATTGGATAGATCATCACACACATGCTCATGGCATGCATGGGGGGTACATTACACCCCCCACATGCTATATATACTTGTCTTCTCCTATATGGAGGGGAATCCAAAAATTATCACCCTAGATGAAACTCTGTCAAATTATACAGTAGAGAAAGAAAAAGCTTGAGAGATTGTATCCATAGCCATTAGTGCCCTATTTTAGTGACCCTATTCACTCATTTGCATAGTGTACGTAGGCCTAATTGGCTGAACCACTTATATATTGGTGTTCATCCTCTTCTCCTTATCTCAGTCTCTTATATTTAGCATATACTTGAGCTGCCATTGTTATCACTGATATGAGCTTACAAACACCTTGAAGGGTGGTGCTATTTACAGCATCATCATTTTGGCGCCGTCCGTGGGAACGAGAATCTATCTCTTCCTTATTTTCTGCTTAACCTCACCGGAGACTCTGGTGGTGAACTAGGCCTCACCCCTTGTGTGGAGCTATTTCACCATTGAAAGAGGACCATTAAGGAACAAAGCTCATTTACTCTACAAGATCTTTTGTGGTAACATATAGAACCGGAGTTATCACCACCTCTCCCACCTTCTGATGCTGGAGGACCTAGTTCCAGTCAGGCACCGCCTCATTTCAAAATGGCGGAGGTGGCAGCATCCTTGAGGTCTTTGGATGCAACACAACAAGCAATGAAGAAGAAATTTGCACAACTCAGTCAAAATATGATGAGACCACCTGGGGTCTCACCGAAGATGATTATTTTGGCGGCTGCTCAGTCCCATCCTGACGCTAGGGGACCACCCTAGGCACCGCAAAAAGACCAACCTACACCTCAACGGAGGAGGGAGGTTGCTGAACCTAGGAATTTGCATCTGGGTAGGCAAGGACACCCTTGTCCTGAGGATAGGTATGATGATCTGGAGGCAGAAGACGCTCTAGAAGATTATTGGGAGCCGTATGAGGTTTAGAATATCACAGTGCGTCCTATTCAGCAGAGTCGAGGTTGTGGAGGCAGAAGAGGTGAAGGGGCCCAACAAAGAGGATCAGCTTTTGACCGATTGAGCAGAGGGTCGGCCTTTATAGGGCTCGACCTAGTAAATGACCTAAGACAGAGGTTGTCCTAGTCGAGAAGTGCAGCCGGCTCACAAAGGGAAGAGGGTGAACGTCGGCCTCATCAAGGCCGACCTAACCCAGAACGAGGTAGAGACCAGGAAGAGGTCAACAAACGACGTTGTGCTGCGTCTAGGGAACCTCAGTCCACCCCTTGGAGGTGGCTGGGGACAACCTCCGCCAGGACGACGTTGCAAGGCCATGGAATGACTCTATCCAATGCCTTGAGGAAAAGATAGAAGACCTCATCAAAATCCAAGACCCACTGCAAAGAGGTTTCTCAGAAGGCTCCCCGTTCGTGGCTAAGATAGTGAGCTTCCCAACCCGTGACAAGTTCAAGCCACCTACGGTGTCTCCAAAGTATGATGGTAGTACCAACCCTGTACATCATATTGAGATGTACCAGTCTGCGGCGGACATTTACTCAATACCAGATGAGATGAAGTGTCGGGCCTTCTTTGGGACTTTGACGGGAGCTGCACATACCTGGTTTACCTCTCTCTCGAAGAACTCAATAGAGAACTTTAAGGTCTTGGCTGAACGGTTCATTCACAATTTCTGTTTTGGGGTAAGACCTCAAAAGAAGACCACCCATCTGTTGTATGTCAAGCAAGGAAAAAATGAAAGTCTAAGAGACTACATTGCTAGATTCAACAAAGAAAAACTGGAGGTGGAAGATTACGAAGAGAATATAGCTATGAGCGCTCTCATAGGAGGTCTCCGAAAATGGAAGTTATTAAGGAAGCTTGCAGAAGACCCTCCCAAGTCCATGGTAGAGTTATTGGCAACTGCAGGTAAGGTCATGAACGCTGAAGAGGCCATGGCCGCAAAGTGTGAGGATGAGAATGGCAGTGGCAGCGGGAAGTTCCAAAAAAAGAAGGATGGAAAGAAGAGGTCAGCTGATGATAAGTTTGCACGTTATACCCCTCAAACTATAATCTACGAACACATCATCAATGAGATCAATAATGGTCGGTCTCTAAGATGGCTAGAGAAGTTGAAGGCTCCTCCACATAAGAGGAACCAAAAATTATGATGCGAGTTCCACCAAGACCATGGCCATGTTATAGACAAGTGCTTCACCTTAAAGTATGAGATCGAAAAGATGTTGCAATGCAGAAAGTTAAGAAAGTACGTTGATGGCAAGGCTCCTAAGAACTGAAGAGATGACCCTAAAAAGAAGAGAAACGACAGATGTCACGATAATACTCCAGTAAGAAGAGACGATGACTCCGACGGTGATGATGAAGACGATCTAGACCTCCCACTAAAAGATGACAACGCTCTAATAAACAGAGTTGGTATGATCTCCTTTGGTGTTAACACCATATGCGGAGGACTAGCTAGGGGTAGCTCTGAAGTGGCTGACCAAAAAGCTCATGTGGCAGAGGCCAAGTCAGTGGCCAAGGTAGAAGTGATAAATCTGGCGTCTTCAGAAACCAAGCAGAAGAGGAAAAAAGTGGATATGGACACTCTTATAGTTGGGTTCTACCGACTCGACTTCAAAGGTATCCTAGCTCCGCATGACAACCCATTGGTAATCACAACAAGGGTGAATGGATGCGAGGTACAGATAATTCTTGTAGACGGAGGAAGTTCGGCAGATTTGATTTTCTGGCCCTATTTCAAAAGCCTAGGCCTTAACAGGGCTAGGCTGGTACCCTATCATCATCCGTTAATGGGATTCAGCGGTGAAAAGGTCCATCCATTAGGCATGTATGGCATGAACGTGTGAATGGGCGATGAGTGGCCTGAGAGGTTTACTCGGAAGTTCAATTTTTTTGTTATGGACGAAAATGTCTTCTCGGCCTATAACCTCATCATAGGAAGAGTGGCCCTTAAGGAGTTTGAGGTCGTGCCATCGATGATCCACTAGATACTAAAATTCTTGACCCCCTATGGGGTAGGGGAAGTGCAGGGTGATCAGACCATAACACGAGAATGCTACTTCAACTCAATCGAAGAAAGAGAGGCCTATAAGAGAGCAACTACCACATATGACATTGATACACTTAACCCTAGATATGAAACGAAGTTGAAAAAAGGAGAGGCCGCGGAAGAGGTAGAATCCATCGTCCTCAATGAGGACGAATCGGAAAAAACTGTCTAGGTCGGAAAAGCCTTAAAAGCAGAGATCAAGGAAGAGCTAGTAAGTTTCTTGAGAAAGAGGCAGAGTGTCTTCGCTTGGAGCCACGCGGACATGCCTGTCATCGACCCTGAGGTTATGTGCCATAAACTCAATGTGACTGAGGATGCTAAGCCAATCAAATAAGGACGAATAGTTTACTCTAAGGAAAAGTACGACGTCATCCAGGAAGAAGTCAGAAAGTTAGAAGAGGCTGAGTTTATCAGGGAAGTCATATACCTGATATGGCTATCAAATGCAGTCATTATGCCCAAAACCAACAAAAAATGGAGGATGTGCATAGATTTTATCAACGTGAACAAGTCTTGCCTAAAAGACAGCTATCCCTTACCTCGAATAGATCAGATGGTAGATGCCACTGCAGGGCATGAGCTCATGAGCTTCATGGATGCGTATTCAGGCTACAATCAGAGCTTCATGGATGCGTATTCAGGCTATAATCAGATCTTTATGGACGCTGAAGACTCAGAGAAAACAACCTTCATAACTGACAAGGGGATATATTGCTACAAGGTTATGCCATTCGGATTGAAAAATACGGGGGAAACGTACCAACGTCTTGTGAATAAGATGTTTGAAGATCAAATAGGCAAGACTATGGAGGTGTATGTGGATGATATGTTGACAAAGAGCTTAAAGGCATGCACCCACATGACATAACTAGAAAAGACCTTTGACACCATGGACTTGTATATAATGAAACCCAATCCCGCAAAGTGTGTCTTCGAGGTAGGAGCTGGGAAAATCTATGCACATGGGAAGAGGACGAGGCTGAGAATAACCTAGAGACTACAGAGGGATAAAATAACAACGTCTTTTAAAACCTAAAAGAGGTTGTATCTAATAGAGCCAGAAATGGAATAGTCGAGAATGAGGAAGATCGGTACCTCTTCAAGGAAGGAATCATATTAGAAGGGAGCTTCTCATCAGATAAAGACATCTGGAACCTCTTTGTTAACGGGTCTTCTTACGAAAGTGGAAGCGGTGCAGGGCTGATACTCTCAGCCCCGGATGGTACCAACGTTGAATATGCCCTAAGGTTTAACTTCAGGGCATCAAACAATGAGTCAGAATATGAGGCCATGATAGCAGGCCTGTCCTTGGCAAAGACCCTTGGGGTAAGACGACTCCTACTTCACAGTGACTCAAGGTTGGTTGTTGACCAAGTGTTGGGGGTTTATGAGGATAAGGATGAAAGGATGGACAAATACGTGAAGAGGGTAAGAGTGATATTAGAAGGTTTCGAATAGGTAAAGATGAAGAGAATACCTCGACAAAATAACAGCCACGCAGATGCACTAGCAAGATTGGCTTCAACAACCAGGACAGACATTAGAAGGATAGTTCCAGTCGAGATCCTGCCCAAAGCGACCATTGAAGAAAAGGTTAGTAACCCTTGCCTCAATTTGAACCTAGGGGACTCATGGATGGATCCCCTTTTCAGATATATCATAGAGGGAGAACTACCGGAATCAAAGCTAGAGAGGAGGAAGATAAGGTACAGAGCTGCCAAGTTCTCAATATTAGGCTATGTCCTATATAAAAAAGGATTTCTACTACCTCTCCTCAGATGTGTCCATTCCACAGAAGTTCCCCGTGTCTTACAGGAGGTACACGATGGTTCTTGCTCCAGTCACATAGGGGGAAGACCTCTGCCTAAGAGAATTATTACACAGGGATACTGGTGGACAACCTTGGCCAAGGATGCTACAAATTATGTGAAGAGGTGTGATAAATGCCAAAGATTCTCCCTTATCCCCCATCAACCTCATCATCCTATGACGTCAATAATTTCTCCTTGGCTATTCGCAGTATGGGGAATCGACTTGGTGGGTCCCTTACCAAGAGCTGCGAACAACTACAGGTTTTTGATAGTTGCCATTGACTACTTCTCCAAATGGGTAGAGGCCGAGCCGATGATCATGATTACGGAGCTTAAGACCTTTAAATTCATTTAGAACAACATCATATGCAGACATGGACTTCCAAAGACCCTCATCTCGGACAACGGAACCCAGTTCAAGAATTTTTCCTTGGAAAAATACTGCGAAAAAGTTGGGATCAAGCAATTTTTCTCTTCTCCGGGCCGGCCTCAGGCAAATGGTCAGACCGAAGTCACAAACAGAAAAATCCTCGATGAGATCAAGAAGAGGTTAGAAGAAGCTAATGGGAGATGTACTGAAGAGGTTTATGCTGTATTATGGGCTTACATAACAATAGCTAGGACACCAATGGGGGAAACCCCATTTATGTTAACGCTTAGCTCAGAAGCTATCATGCCAACCGAGGTAGGGCTTCCCACTCACACGGTTCAGACCTATGACCCTGAGCATAATGGGTAGGAAATAAGACTTGACCTGGATCTGATTGTAAAGAGAAGGGAAGATACAGAGATCAGACAGGCAGCCTACCAATAGAGAACAATAAAGTTCTACAATCAAAGGGTGAAATCAGATCTAGGATTGACATGGCCGTGGGAGACCTGGTGTTGAAGAACACTTTGCAAAAAGCAAACAAAATTCACCCAAATTGGCATGGCCCTTACAAGGTGATCGAAGAAATTGTACCTGGGACCTACAGGTTGGAAAACCTTGAGGGGGAACCTTTTTCCAATCCATGGAATGCTGATCATTTGAAAAAATATTACATATGATGTTGCAATGATTCCTATGTAAATGTCTCAACTTATGAGGAGATTATTAATGAGAAGATCAGTTCCCGTGTCAACTCTTGGTTCATTAATTTGGTGGATATATTACGAGGATAACATCTTAGTTGATGACCTCAGACCTTAAACATCATAATTTGGTGACAAGGTCTGAGGTGAACATCACACTTGGATGACCTCAGACCTTGAACGTCATTAATTTGGTGAATATATTATGAGAGTAACGTCTTAGTTGATGACTTCAGACCTTAAACGTCATAATTTGGTGACAAGGTCTAAGGTGAACATCACACTTGGATGACCTCAGACCTTGAATATCATTAATTTGGTTAATATTTTATGAGGGTAACATCTTAGTTGATGACCTCAGACCTTAAACATCATAACTTGGTGACAAGATTTGAGGTGAACATCATACTTGGATGACCTCAGACCTTGAACATCATTAATTCGGTGAATATTTTATGAGGATAACATCTTAATTGATGACCTCAGACCTTAAACATCATAATTTGATGACAAGGTCTGAGGTGAACATCACACTTGGATGACCTCAGACCTTGAACATCATTAATTTGGTGAATATATTATGAGGATAACATCTTAGTTGATGACCTCTGACCTTAAACATCATAATTTGGTGACAAGGTCTGAGGTGAACATCACACTCGAATGACCTCAGACCTTAGACATCATTAATTTGGTGAAAAAATTATTTATGGGAATAACATCTTAGTTGATGACCTCGGGCCTTTTAACATCATAATTTGGTGACAAGGTCTGAGGTAAGACATCATACTCGAATGACCTCAGACCTTAGACAATGTTATAAGGATCACAAAGACACCATTATATTGAGACTTTAGGCCTTAACACAAACACATTGCATGACATAGAAAGCCATTCAAAGAACATTCAACAATTAAGAAAGTAATCCCTCTTCAGAGGTTGATAGAGCATAAAGTTAAGAATCACAAGCCATAAGGTAACAGAATATATCGTCAGAGGTTACAGATTGAATCAAAAATTAAAACTTACAAAACCTTCACAAAGTGGATTCAAGTGTCTGCAATCTCAGGGTTAGTTGCCATGCCCCCATCTCCCTGGCCGAGGTTGGTCACTTCTACCCCATCATCCCGAGAGCCAACATCTTCAGTCCTGGTATCGTCTTGGGGATCAGTCTCGGCAGGTGCGGCACCACCTTCCTCCTCGACCTCTTGCAAGGCCTGAGCAAAACGAGGATCGGCGTAACCCAGACCAATGAAGTCAGAGGCTGCCAGGCTCCCTGATTCTTTTTCCTTTATTTCTACCCATTTGCCAGTGGCCTTAACACCCCTTTCGAGGTACTCAAAGCCAAAGCTGACGAATTCATCAGAGACCTTGTAGTCCTCTAGGATCTTCTCTCGGGCGTCCTCCAGAGAAGCCTTCACAGCAACATCAACCTTGTGTTGGAGAGAGTCGGCCTGAGTCTTCAGAGAAGAGATATGATCTTTTTTAAGCTTGCCCATGTCTTTTTCCAACTTCTTGACATTGGCCTCAGACTTCTCTAAGGAAGCCTTCAGACGCTCCACTTCAGCATTCAGAGCGACTTTGGTCTTTTGGGCCTCTTTGCCCTTTTGAATCAGAGGAAGTTTCCTTAGAGTCCAGTCAATAAACCGGTGCATGGTGAGGAGACCCTGTAGAACATGTGTAGATATGTCAGTTCAAGATCTGGTATATTTCAAATACGAGATTACACTTATTCAGCAAATGCAAAAATCTTACTTGGATGGATCGATGGTGGTCGAACTCGGCCAGCATAGGGGTGTCCAGAGAACGGAAAAAGCATTTATCGGAGTCGGTCATAACAGAGCCGATAGTATTCAGGGCCTTCAGACTCTAGCTGATTAGACTGTCGCCGATCTTCAGTTGCTCCAGACGAGCAACTAATGCTTCCTCAGAAGAGATGGGGATGGCATGATCCCCCTTTACAATTTTCTTCTTCTGCCTCTGATCCTCAGGGGAAGGGGAAGCATATCTACTCTTCTTGGAGGCCTCAGCCCTTGAAGTAGTTGGAGGAGGAGGAGGTGCAGTTAGACATGATTTCTTTACAAGCTTAGTAAGACTGGGGGCTGCCATCACCCAAAGGACGTCAGAAATTCCTTTTGGGCGCTCTACAAACAGAAAGATCTGAGTTAAATCCTTACAGACATAACAAAATCAGAGGTATAACTTATTGAAATGATAAAGTAACTTACGGAGCTCGGTCAAAGGTCTCCCCCCAAGGCCAGTCTCAGATAGGTAGTATGGGGTCATCAAATGGTCGTACTTGACCAGCAGACCATGCTCTCCCTGGTCCTAACGGTCTTTGACCTTCTAAAGTATATTTTGTCTTAGCCTAAGGTCGGCCCTAGCAGCCATTGATACCTTTACCCATCTCATGGGTATTCTCGGCTCTAAGGATGAAGAGGGAGCACAAGAACCAAACTCCGATGGCCCTGACATGAAGAAGTATCATGGTTTCCAATTGTGGTTTGAAGTTTGGGTAACCTGCAACATCTTCTTATTGGACTTCCGAGCTAAAAAGTGGTAGTAACTCGGATGATTCCTGGCAGAGGAGGGGATGTAGCACCCTGTGAAGACCTGGACATGAAGGTCTGAATGGTGGACCGCCCTCCATAAGACTATAGCTCCAATTATCACCCTCCAGGTATTGGGTGATAATTGGGAAGGAGCCAAGTTAATGTAGGACAATATAGCCATGATTATTGGATGAATGGGAATACAAAATCCTAACTTAAACATCTGCTCATATAAGCAGATCTCACCATCTCGACCACCGAAGGCCCTCTCGTCCCTTAGAGGTCTCCTAAGTTTTATGGATGGACTTATAGAATACAGATGTCTGAAGGCTAAAAGGTTGATTTCACTGACGGTGCTCTCTATCTCGGCTGCCTTCGAGGTGTCAACATCGTTTGCACTACCATTATCCTCATCCCGGTTAACGTCAGCTTGAGAAGATGAGGGAGCACCAGCGGGGAACCTTTGAGCAAACTCAGCTCCTGTGGCGGTCGACAGGGGAATAACGTCAAGGATTGGGGGAACAGCCACACTAGGTCCTATAATCTCGACATCGGAGGAAGAATGCGAGGTGCTAAAACTCTTGTGAGACGAGGCACAACTGGAAACCTAGGCTTGGTCAGGAGTTTGGTCCATCCGAACGGAATAGTCCATGGCCTCTTGGAAAGAATCCACAGACATAGGGTCTGAGGTTGACGACTCAGACTCAGACATCAAAACAAGTTCTACTGGGACGTCTGCAGACATAGATGGCTTAGGGTATATCACTTTCAGAGGGGGTGGAAATATAGGTCTGAGAGGAAATGCCTCTGCCCTATGAGCTTCCTCTTGGGCTCGTTCTATTTGCCTAATATTCTCTAAGGTTTTCTCCCTAAGAGAAGGGAATTCTCTAAGAGTTGATAAAGGGGTTTGAGCATATGGAGACGACCTTACACTTATAGACTCAAGCTAAAAAAAACAACTTGACTCAACGTACCTAAGGATCAAGCTGCGATTTTAAACAAGAATAATCAAGAACAGTTAATAACAAGGGCCACTGGAAAACTCAAACAATCACCGGTAAATGCAAAACAGTGGCCGAAAAACCTAAAAAACTCACCAAAAAATGAAGAAACAAGAATTAAAGGCTGAAAATGGCAAAGTAGAGTAAAGACAATACCTGTCGAAGTGCGAAATGAAGGAGACGAGGAATGGAAATAAGGAAACCTCGAAAATGCAGCAGCCAAGCTCTTGTAGAGAGAGAGAATTACAGAGATAACCAAGATGGGAGAAAGGGAATAATGAAGAAGAAAGAGAAAGAAATGGGGTTTAAACCCTTAAATGTGAGCGCACGCGTCCCAAGGCCCGTCATTACCTTGGGAGCCCAAAAGACAATCAACGTCATCACACTTGTCAGGCACGCTATCCACTTCAATAGTTGACATTTGTCAAGAAACTATTGGCACTTAAAGAAATCTAACCTCGGACATACATACCCCTTAGTCACATGTTCACATAGATAACTAAGGGCTAAGGAGTGATTGATATGCCCAATATGTACCCCATAGCTCAGAGACACCAACCTCGGCCAGGGAGACGACCGAGGTTAAAAGGGCCCCAGATTGTCAACTAACGGTCTCGTCCTTTACAAGGTCGGCCATGGACGACGTTACTAGCTGCCTCACAGTCAGGCAACAGCTAAGGTCTCCATGATCCATGGAGGCAGTTATTCATCAAGGCGCCCAAGGCTGACATCACGTTTACCTCATACAACAACCTTGGCTGGTTATAAGCCGAGGAAGCAATGACTACACCATCATCATAACTAACCTCAGCTGGGAATTAGTCGATGTTCCAATACTCTTACATAACCTCGGCCCAGGCCGACGTTATGGCTCCTCTTGTCTTACCTCAGCTTTCTTACTGAGCCGAGACCATCATGAATAATCTCAGATTGGGCAACAACCAGAATTCACCAACCTCGTACTCTTCCAGGCCGAGGTTGGTATCAATCGAAGACAATCGAGTATTTACTCGCATATGTGTGTCTAGGAACACGTGTACTAAAATAAGTTATAACCGAATCGTTCCCCTCACGTGGGGGAATATTTCATCATCATTCTCTACATGTGACAGTGGCAGATGTCTTCATCAGATTGGCTAGATCATCACACACATGCTCATGGCATGCATGGGGGGTGCATTATACCCCCCACATGCTATATATACTTGTATTCTCCTATATGGAGGGGGATCCAAAAATTACAACCCTAGCTGAAACTCTGTCAAATTATACAGTAGAGAGAGAAAAAGCTTGAGAGATTGTATCCATGGCCATTAGTGCCCTATTTTAGTGACCCTATTCACTAATTTGCACAATGGACGTAGGCCTAATTGGCTGAACCACTTATATATTGGTGTTCATCCTCTTCTCCTCATCTCAGTATCTTATATTTAGCATATACTTGAGCTTCCATTGTTATCATTGATATGAGCTTTCAAACACCTTGAAGGGTGGTGCTATTTCTAGCATCATCAATAATAATAATGTTTAAGTAGCATCTTATACTTCTATGCTTGAGTTTATGAATGAAGAGAATGGTAGTGTAACACCAACATTTTTAATATTAGAGTTGATTGAGCCCGAACACTAAAAAGTGCAAAGGTGTTATAATTAAAAAATATCTTTCTTGGCATGTGGCAAAAATATAAGACAATTTGAAACATTTTGCATTTAACAAAAGATACAAGAAATAACAATGAATAAAATTCCAATAATAATATCTGAATATAACCCCCTCTAGTATCTCCATCTCCATACAATATTCTCAATACAAAAATCCCCTAATACAAAAGGTGGAGTCACAAGCGACTCAGAATTCCAATAGTTGTCTTAGATAAAATACAACTGAAAGGAAACTACCCTATAACATAAAATAAAACCTCCAAAGAATCACCATGTTATTCTATGATCTAATTGCTCATAAGGCTTGAACCTATCTTGAGAGGTTAGTCAATACAACGGGTCATGTCCCAATGCAATAATACTAACCATGTTTCCCAAATAGGGTAACATAACTCAACTATAAGTACTAAATGAAATAATTACTACAATAGAGTGTTTTATATAACAACTACCTTTACATTAAGAATCTTTTACAATGTGTTTCAGATGCAAAACTAACTATTATAATAACAATAGGATCCATAGATGTTCAGTAGTCATAGAATTAACATTTTAAATATGAAATTTATAATATTTTAAGAGTTTAAAAAGGACATCCATTTATCAGTAAAATCTAAAACAAATCACATAATATTAGTTCAATTGCTACGATATACTAATTGTTCGGTATCAAAACCATTTATTTATTAGATGAATCTTTTCAAATGTAGATTTATCCATCGACGCACCACTATCATAAAATATTTAATTCAAAGCTATAATTAAAATCCTTTTTCTTCATTTTTTATTTTCCAAATTTAGTTACTTTCACCAATTTACTTTCATTTATTTATATCATTTCATATTTCATTTCTAATCCATCCAATCGACCCTTTATTAATCATTAACTATGTGAGAACTAACTATAGTTTTCTTATTCAATTTGTGTCACCTTTATTCTGATAACACCAGTCTCATTAATCGACCTACATTTGTTTCATGGTTGTGGTCCCGGCGGAACCTATAATTATTTTTTCTATTATTTTCTCATCTAGGGTCCCCATTTTGGCTAGAGGTCTAAAGAGGTTAGTGGCCTCCACTTGGGTGAAGACTTTCGCCAATGGATCTGTCAATGAAGTAAACCTCTGATATGCCGGAGATCCAGATTTCTCATTTTTCTTTTTCTTCTTGTCGGCTCCCTGAGTTTTTGGGGTGGGGTAGATCTCTTCTATCCCCCATCCACCTTTATCGGGGCCCTTGTGAGTAGTTTTCTCTTCTATATGAACCCTTGAGGTGGATTGGGACTTGACTACGTTGAATGCCAAATTTATACATATCAAGTACCTGATGATTATTTGGAGAATTGTAGTGCAAAATGTTATAATGGTTAGTCCCGTGAAATTTTAATACAAATTACTTGTAATTATTTTGGAACATTTTTAGTTGTTGGGAAATTCATATGAATCCCATTTATATATGCGTATAAGATAATGTCTTATACTATTATAATTTAAACCTTAGAAAATGGGTTAATATGAATGTAAAGTTTTAATCATAAATATTATATATAATAGAGTATGTTCTTTGAGACTACAAATTATTATGTAGAAATATTGGTTCTAGACCTATGTTATTGGAATTAAAAGTTGGGTGTTGATTACTTGGTATTATTGGGAAGATTGTGTTGAGAATTTTAATCCTATGCTATTGGTGTTAAAAATTGTACATTTATTAATTATTACTGTTGATACCAAATTTAGTCTGCTGACATGGACTACTCACTTACAGACACGTATCTGCTAACGTGGCAAATATGTACACATCTACCGAGAAACTCAAGATCACCGAGCAACTAAAAAGTCACGAGGAACTCAGGGGCCCTGAGCAGCTCGAGCGTGTCGAGCTACTTAGGCGGTCCGAGAAACTTAAACGGTCCGAGCAACTTAGCATTCTAATCAGGATAATCAAGGAGACGACTGCGCATTAAATGCTCATTTATTATCATACAGATGTACATGTCTACTAGATAACAACGCATTGTCCTTTCATTTGTACAACCTCAAGGCTATAAATACATTGTAACCTCCTCATTGGTGGGGGACCGAAATTTATTGAGAAAACCATTCCTCGAGAATTCCAAACAAATAGTCAGTAATAACAAAAACAGTGGACGTAGGCCATTCTTGCAAGGCTGAACCACTTTAAAAATCTATTGTCTATTATTTCTTTATTCTTTTTATCTATGATTGAAATAATTAGGTCAAATCCAATTTTTTACATCAACAGATTGGCGCCGTCTGTGGGAAACGACTGTAATTATCGTTTTTCACCAAAATAATTCATCACTGATGGCTGATCATCCAGAACCTAGAAATCGAAACGCTGGGATCACTCCAAATCATCCATCTACTCCTCCAAATGTTCAAGGTCTGGCTGGTATAATGGCTAATTTAGCCCAAGGGCAAACATCCATGCAAGAAACTATGCGTCAACTCATACAAACCGTTCAAGGCGGAGTACCAGCCCAATCAGGGCAACGAAGCATTCAGAGAAATACTCGTTTACTCTCTTCACGAAATAGACAAATATTCTTCCTAGAAGAATCTCAGTCCAGACGCACCGATTCATATCATACTGAGAGATCCAACGATCCTTCTTATCAGTCTGGACGGACTTTTTTGGTACGAGCTACAGACACTCCACAAAACATCACTCTATCTCCAGAAAGGACAAGTGCTCTTGAAAGATTGAGTAGAGTCTCTCCTTTTGATCATTTGGGTCCTAGGAGGAATAGGAGTCCCCCTAGGACTATGTCGAGGAACTCTC
Organism: Sambucus nigra; assembly: GCA_949130495.1. Lineage (NCBI taxonomy): Eukaryota > Viridiplantae > Streptophyta > Magnoliopsida > Dipsacales > Adoxaceae > Sambucus > Sambucus nigra. The sequence continues at coordinate 553,791,877 of OX422215.1, read as the reverse complement.
AATGACCATCTGATTTAAAGGAAGGCTCTGCCCAATCACGACCAGCTGCTCATCATGAAAGATCCCAAGAGACAAATTCAACACGATCAGTTGCTCGAACCAATAGGGTCGAGGAAGGAAATGATGTATGGAAGGGACCAATTCAAATGTTGGAGGATAGATTAGGGGAGATGGCTAAAATCAAAAATCCTCTACAAAGGACTTTTGTCCGAGGAACACCATTCATACAAGAGATTGTGGACTTTCCCACACCGTTGAAATTCAAAGCCCCGGTAGTAACACCAAAATACGATGGAAAAGATGATCCTGTTCTCCATATAGAACAATACCAGGCAGCTGCTAATATCTATGCTGTTCCAGACGAGATGCGATACATGGCCTTTTCAGGAACCCTTACCGGATCTGCTCAGATGTGGTACAATAACCTTCCTCGGGGGAAAATTGCGACTTTCTTTCAGCTAGAAGAACTCTTTATTAGAAAATTTTGTTTTGGAGCAAAGCCAGTCAAACGAGTAGCACACTTGATAAGTGTTAGACAAAAGTCAGGTGAAAGCACCAGGGATTATATTACTTGTTTCAATAATGAAAAGATCTAGGTCATCGATTACGAGGAGAAAACAGTAATTACTACTCTGATGAGTGGACTGTTGCAAGATAAATTGTATTACACTCTAGCCAAAGATCCGCCTAGAACCATGGCAGAACTAATGGCAAAAGCAGCCAAGATTATGAACGCCGAGGAAGCTATGGCTGCGAAGAAGAATATAAACACCAAAGAAACCAAGGTTGAGGTTGATAAGCCTGAGAAGAAGGAGCAAAAGAACAATGTTGATAACAGGCAGTCAAAAGCAAAGCAAGCATTAGAACAATTAAAGATATTTGGAAATTATACTCCTTTGAAAGTAGATATAAACCACATTCTGGAAGAGATCAAGAACAACGAGGAGCTAAACTGGCTAGAGAAATTGAAGGCAGATCCTGACAAGAGGAATAAGTCCAAATATTACGAGTTCCATAAAGATCATGGTCACACGACCAAAAATTGCATAGCTCTTTAGAATGAAATTTAAGCACTCATCAGACGAGGAAAGCTGACCAAGTATGTTGATCGTCGAAATGATGGAGAGAATAATGACCGAGCAAGGCAGAGGTCTAGATCTCCTCGTCGAGCAAAAGAAGAAATGAAGAGAAGTCATGAAGAAGACCCGGATGATGACCAAGATGACCCCGATCTCCCCAAAAGACCAAAACAGCCAGAACGTGAGGTATTTTCTATCCATTTTGGATCATTTGAATGTAATGTCATTACAGGTGGAGATGCAGGAGGCGGAGATATGACTGCTGAGAGAGAAGCTTACCTCAATGAGGCTCAAGCTTGCTCATACATTCAACGAATAAATCTAGCTGAAGATGATCGCCCGAGGAAGGTAAATAAGGACAAATTGGTCATTGGTTTCTCTAAGAACGAATTGGAAGGTGTACTATATCCTCATAATGACCCATTGGTGATCAAGATGAGAATGAAGGAAGTGGTGATTTCATGAGTACTGGTGGATAATGGTAGCTCGATAGATATCATGTTCTATCCATGCTTTGATAGTTTGAATTTGAAGTTATCCCAGTTGGACCCATACCATAGACCCCTCATTGGTTTTACTGGCGAAAAGGTTTTTCCACTTAGGACGATCAAATTGGATATGCTTATTGGTACATGGCCTACTTATCGAACATAAAGAGTACACTTCTTCGTCATGGATAAAAATGTCCAATCAGCTTACAACATTATCATGGGAAGGGTCGAACTAAAAAAATTCGAAGCTGTACCATCTACTGTACATCAATGTTTAAAATTACCAACCAATTTTGGAGTAGGAATGGTGAAAGGCGACCAGAAAGTAGCTCGAGAATGCTACTTTTCATCTGCCGAGCAGGAGGAGTATGCAGAATCCAGAAAGAAAACTACTACCTACCAAATAGAAGATGCGGAGATTGAAACATTAGACCCTAGAGATGAGTCCCAACTCGTGAAAGGACAGGTCATGGAGGATCTTGAGAACGTCATTATGGACGACGAGCATCTAGTACGAACAACTCAAATTAGTGCATCCTTGGATGAATCAATAAAATAAGAATTGATTGCATTTCTAAGGCGAAGAAAGCAGACTTTTGCGTGGAGTCATGAAGACATGCCAGGAATAGATCCGAATTTCTTGTGTCGCGAGCTCAATGTGAATAAGGAAATCAAGACAGTAAAGCAGCGAAGAAGGGTGTTCAGTCCTGAGAAAAATCAAGCTATACAGGAGGAAGTAGAGAAGCTACAAAAAGCCTCTTTCATTGAAGATGTCAAATATCCTGACGAGCTAGCAAATGTGGTGATGGTAAAGAAGAAAAATAACAAGTGGAGGATGTGTGTAGACTTCACCAACCTTAACAAGGCATGCCCAAAGGATCATTTTCCTTTGCCCCGAATTGATCAACTGGTGGATGCTACCTCGGGGCACGAACTATTAAGTTTCATGGATACTTATTCTGGTTATAACCAGATTAAAATGAAGCCTGAAGATAGGGAGAGCCTCTTTTATTACCCCAAGGGGAACTTATTGTTATAATGTTATGCCTTTTGGACTTAAAAATGCAGGTGCTACTTATCAGCGGTTGATGAACAAGGTGTTTACAGAGCAAATCGGTCATAACGTGGAGGTTTATGTTGACGATATGCTAACGAAGAGAAAGAAAGATGTTGATCATGTAGTTGACTTAGGACAGACCTTTGATCAACTAGAGGAATATAAAATGAAGTTGAATCCCACCAAATGCATATTCGGAGTACGAGAAGGCATGTTTCTCGGATATATTGTTAACCAATGAGGAATTGAGGTGAATCCTGAAAAGATCAAGGCTCTATTGGAGCTGCGATCTCCGACGACGACTAAGGAAGTGCAAAGTCTCACAGGGCGAGTTGCAGCACTTAATAGGTTTGTGTCACGAGCAACTGATAGATGTCTCCCATTCTTCAAAACACTTAGAAAGACTTTTGAGTGGAATGATGAATGCGAAAAGGCCTTTCAAGAATTGAAGAAATACTTGGGAGCACCTCCATTGTTGTCCAGGCCAGTGATGGGAGAGAAATTATACTTAAATTTGGCAGTTTTAGAGAACGCAGTTAGCTCGACATTGATAAGAATGGAGGATGGAGTGCAAAAACCCATCTATTACACTAGCAAGGCCTTTTGAGGAGCAGAGATCAGATATCCATGGCTGGAAAAGTTAGCATTACCGTTGATCGAAGCAAGTAGAAGGATGAGGCCATATTTCCAAGCTCATACTATAGTTGTGTATACAGACATGCCGTTAAGGCAAGCTCTGCATAAACCGGAGAAATAAGGAAGATTGATGTACTAGGCAGTAGAATTGGGCGATACAATATAATTTATGAGCCTAGGTCGTCGCTCAAAGGACAAGTAGTGGTATATTTTATCGCAGAGTTCACTTATCCAGACATCTCCAAAGAGCAGAAGTTGAATAATGACCACCCTGTGGATGTTACGGGATCATCAAATTTAAACCCCGACCAACTTAAGTCGGGTGACGAGCAAGAGAATATGGTCGATGAACAGTAAGAAGTGTTATAAGAGGATATGAAGAAGCAACAAATATTCCACCGAGGAACTCTGTCTGACCAAGAATTTGATAATGAGATACCTGTGTGGAATTTATATGTAGATGGATCTTCTTGCACTACAGGTAGTGGAGCAGGGGTTATTTTAAATAGACCTGATAAAATTGATGGGGAGTATGCTCTGTGTTTTCAATTTAAAGCTTCTAATAATGAGGCTGAATATAAAGCTATGATCGTGGGTCTCAGTCTAGCCAAAACTATGAAAGCGGAGCAAGTCGTTGTATTTAGTTACTCACAGTTGATTGTAAATCAAATGTTGGGAGTATATGCAGCAAAAGGAGAATTAATGATCCAATATCATGCGAAAGCAATGGAGATTGTATCGAGCTTTAACGCAGTGCAGTTAATTAGAATACCAAGGTTGGAGAATGCAAGAGCAGATGCCTTAGCTCGGTTAGCCTCAACCACACGCACCGAGCTACGAAGAATAATCCTAATAGAAATCTTGGCTAGTCAGAGCATTGACGAAGATCTGATGGTGAACTTCATTACCCTTGATTTAGGACCATCTTGGATGGATCCCATCAAGGCCTATATTGAGGAGGGGGATTTACCAACTGATAAACTCGCAGCCAAGAAACTAAAGTTTAAAGCTGCTAGTTATGTATTGACTAATGGAATTTTATATAGACGAGGAATTATAGCGGGTTTGCAAAGATTTTTCCACCCCTTCGAGGTGAAAAATTTGATTAAAGAGGTCCATGAAGGGTCTTGTGGAGCCCATGTAGCAGGTCGGACACCTTTGAAAAGAATGACAACGCAAGGGTATTATTGGCCGACGATGAGAGCTGATTGTGTAGCTTATGCGAAGAAATGTGATAAATGTTAACGTTTCTCCTCTATCCGAAGAACTCCCCAAGCATTATTAACACCCATCACGTCCCCTTGGCCATTTGCTATGTGGGGAATAGACTTGGTAGGGCCACTTCTAACGACCAGGGGAAGATTTAAATACCTCGTAGTCGCTGTGGATTACTTTACTAAATGGGTGGAAGCTGAGCCTCTTTTTGATATGACGTATGACAAGGTGTGTCAATTTATTTGGAAGAATATCATTTGTAGATATGGTCTTCCCCACGCATTCATTACAGACCATGGAACTCAGTTTGACAACGAGGAGTTTACTGCATATTATCATTAGTCAAACATATTGAAGACCCACTCTGCACCAGGCCACCCCTAAAGCAATGGACAAACTGAGGTAACAAACAGAACGCTGCTGAATGGTTTGAAAAAGCGATTGGATAATGCTAAGGTAAATTGGATTAACGAGCTACACTCGGTGCTATGGTCTTATCAAACACCACCACGAGCAGCAACAGGAGAATCTCCATACATGCTAGCATTTTGAAGTGAGGCTGATACACCTGCCGAATTGGGTCTACCCACACACAGAGTATTGAATTTCAATTCTCCTATCAGTGACTTGATGAGGCGATTAGATATGGATATGCTCAAAGAAGTAAGAGAAGAGGCAACAATGAGGAATTCTTTATACCAACAATGAATAGCTCTGTTTTACAACAAAAGGGTAAAGAAGTGTGATTTGAAGGAAGGAGATTATGTGCTGAAGAAAATAATTCAAAAGCACAACAAACTGGAAGCTAACTGGCATGGACCATACAGAGTAACAGAGGTTGTTCAACCAGGGACATACAGGATTGAAACCTTGGAGGGAGAATAATTTAAGAATGCATGGAATGCAGAGCATCTACGCAAGTATTATCAGTAGTTGGTGTTCCTATGTAAATGCAGTTTTCTTCAGTATGAATAAAGTGTTGAATTCATTACCGAGTTTCTCACTTTTTGTTGAAATTTTTTGGAGTATTAGTGCTACACACTACGCATCAAGATCTGAACAACGCATTAAGATCTGAATAAATATCCACCAACTCTGGTTGGTCGGAATATTAATCTCCTCTAACTCCGGTTGGTTGGGAATCAATATCCACTAACTCTGATTGGTTGGAAAATTAATCTCCTCCAACTCCGGTTGGTCGGGAATCAATATCCACCAACTCCGGTTGGTCGGCAAATTAATCTCCTCTAACTCCAGTTGGTCGGGAATCAATATCCACCAACTCCAGTTGGTCGGCAAATTAATCTCCTCCAACTTCGGTTGGTCGGGAATCAATATCCACCAACTCCGATTGGTCGACAAATTAATCTCCTCCAACTCCGGTTGGTCGGGAATCAATATCCACCAACTCCGGTTGGTTGGTAAATCAATTGTAATCAACTCTGGTTGATTAAATTAAGCAGGATCATGGGATGTAAGTCGTTTCACTGCTTAGAATCAAAGAGTGATAAGTCACTATAATCAAAAAATAAAACATATCAAAATACGCATGTATTCACAAATAAAGATATTTTACAAAATACTTAGAAGAAAATAAAATAGCAAAAGATAAAAAAATTTCTTCATTCAAATTAAGAAGAATTACATATGCTGTGAAACATTACATCAAAGACCCTACTCTATTGGTTTTTTCCCTTTTGCCTTCGAAACAGATTCTACTCCAGCAGGAGGATTGTCTAAAGTATAAGGAGAGTTTATGAAATTTACATCTTGGAGCATTCGAACATTCATCACTGATGGCCGATCAAGCAAATGCGCTGGGCGAGATATGCCAAAATTTGAATGAAGACTGTAATCGCCGAGGTACTTTGAAATCAAACAATGAGGAATTGCCCGAGTAGGAATCCAACTCATGTAGAGCTTAAAAGGAGGCACATGCAACTCAAGCAATCCAGGATCATAATAATCCCATAAGTAGTGACCCCTCTCCACCTTTAGCACTCACAATGCATTCAGCCACCCTTGCTTGTACCTTTCATTATTTGACTGTTGAATTCGATCATCAAGATGGTATAGGGCTTCATTGTAGATAGCCATCCAAAATTCTCTGGGTTGTTTGTGGAACTGGTAAGTCAACCTCTCCAGTTGCTCATGGAGATTATTCACCAGGATTTCCTTATTTTCCAAGGCAGAGCTTTGTGTGGAAAGTTGCTCGCTGAGGTTCAGATTCTTCTTGGACATCTCTGCTAAAGCTTGGTTCTTTGCCATTAATTGAACTGCCTGATTTTCCAAAGCTGCTTGAGTTCTTGCATCTTCAATAGAGATCCGACCAACCCTTGCTCATCCTCGAGAAGAAGATCTTGCTCGTCCACGAGCAGAGGTGTAAGGTCCAGTTCTTTTTAAAGTTTCCAATTCATCTCTTAAGTTGGCATTTTTGACCTCCAAGAAAGAGAAACCTTCATCAGTGATAGGGACCAAGGCCTTCGAGGAAGATGCGGCAGACTTAAGTTATTTAATCTCTCCTTGCAAAACAATGTTTTTCTGCTCTAACAACTTGGCGATATGCCTGTGCTCTTCAACCTCAAGTTTTAAAATGCTCTCTTTCTTCTCATAAGCAGAGATAAACTTATCATATCCTTTGTCAGCACTCAGTTGCTGATATTTTTTCTCATACCCTTGGTGCAAAAGGGTAAAAGACTCCTTATATTGTTGTTGGAGTTCATTGATGGTACCCTGGAGGTCTTCAATCATCTCATAATATGCCACATTATTGGCTACTGCTAGATCGAGCAAACACTTCAGATACTGGTAAACTTCACCTGCTTATTCAGAAGCATCTAAACCCAGGATATCAATGATTTGAGCATCATTCAGATATGTACGACCAACCTTGAAATAGTCATTGCATTTTTTCATCAGTTCGGTGTCATGAGCTGACAAGAGCTCCATCCTAGCCATAACCTAGTAAAGAGAAGAGACAGAAAGAATCAATAAGAATGCAGACAGAGCAAGTAGAAGAAGAAGTCAAGACAAATAACCAAAATTTTGAATTTTATTTCATCATAAAAAGAAGTACATAGTCCAAAATTACATTCAACAAAAAAGCAAAATAAAGATCCGAACAACTTTACACCTTCTCCTTATTTCCTAAGATTTCCTCAGAAGGCTTGGACGAAGAGGTTGGTTGCTCGGAGGGCAATGAAAGCTGCTCAGCAGAAGTGTTTGCTAGTTGGGGCTGCTCAGAGCAAGGTTCAACAGCAGGGACCTGGTCCCCAATTATCATGGAAGATTCTTCTGAGGCAGCTTCGTCCTCTTCTTCTTCTCTAGGAGAGGGAGGAGGGCCATGAGTGTGTTACTGGAATAGTTTAGAATTCTCAGCGATTTTTAGCTCCTCCAGGGCTGTAACCCATCCATCCCTAAAATATTTAAGGTTGGCAAACTCCATCTGAGAGGACATGGCATCCAGACCTTTGTTCCAGCCCTTATCCCAACCATCACTGAAAGACTTTTTAACAACATTTCTTCAATTTCCCTTCCACCTCTTGTTTTTGGCGATCAACATCATGAATTCTACCAACTTCCTCTTCAGCAATTTTGTGCTTATTCTCAAGCTCTTCAGCATTCTTGAGCTTCTCCTCAAGCTCTTTATTGTTCTTCTCAAACTCTTTAAATTTATTCTCCAATCCCTTGGAGGCTTCCACAGCTCGATCTCTCTCCTGCTCAACGGACTTAACCTGCTTCTCCCAAGAAACTTTTTTCTCCTCATACTTCTGATGAGAGTCTTTCAAAGACTGGGTTAATCCAGTAAAAGCCTTTTCCACTCCATCCGAGGAACTAGAGGCCCTGATGGCTTCATCCCTTTTATAATGCTATTGAAACACGTTACCAGCTGAGAAAAGAAATAACTCTAAGTCAATATATGAATATAGTATTAAAAAAATAAAAGGATCAGATCAATAATACTTACTGAGATAATGTGTTGAGCAACTAGAGCAGTAACTCTCTCACGAGTAAGAGAATTTTCAATCTCAGGGACCTCTGGGATAGTCCAAGATATTACTAAGCCCACAGCGGAGCTCGGGGGAATAAAAGTTGAAACACCATCTTCGACAGTTGATGGTTGAGAGACTGGTTCAACAAGTCTCTCAGAAAATTTTTTCTTTATCCTCCTTAGAGGAACATGAACATTCTTAACTAAGGACGTTGTCTTAGTTGGTGATATGCCAATAACCTCACTAGGAGGAGTGATAGCAACAATCTTGCTTGAGACGACAGGAGGCTTTTCAACGATCTTACTCGGAGCCACATGAGGCTTATCGCTAAATTTCTTGGTAGCATCAGAAGGGGGTATCTCTACAGTCTTTACCCCCTCTTATGGAAATCTTTTTTACTTCTCTTTGCCTCCACAGCAGGAGAATCAGACTTGTCGAAAAAGGAAGGAGATTTTCTTCTCTTCATTATGTCACCAATAGGAATATTTGACTCTGAAGAAGAACCTTCCACACTAGTATCAGCAGCTGGCACTTGGCCAATGTCAACCACCACTGGACGAGCAGTAAAGGATGAGGTATAGCTCTTGTAGTACAACAAATAAGAAGCAGATCTAATGTGTTCTTCTGCCACAGACTGGTGCAAACTCCAGATAAGTTTCAAATGCTTTAAATTAACCTCTGTCTCCTTTGGAGATTTTCTTTTGCTGCCAACTACAAATAATAAAAAATTAAATGTCAGTGATACATTTTATCAAACATCTAGAAAACGAGATTTCAAAAAATGAAAAATAACCTATTCCATTGCCATAAGGGGGACACCTGGGACCCTGATATACATCATCTCCATTTAATGGAGCATGTTGCCAATTTTTCATAACAACCCCATGCTCAAAGTAATCCCTATTGGCATCTGGAATATTGACAATTAAAGCCCTATACAAAAACCTAGTTTTTAATTAAAAAGTACTATCACTGACAACCCATCTATAGCAAAACATAATTTCTGGAATTCCTAAACGGGTTCCATGAATTTGGTTTAACCTATGGACTCTATTAACTATTCTCCAGGTATTTGGCGCTATTCTTGCAGGAACAACGTCAAAATATTGACAGAACTCCAAACATAAAGGATTTGGAGGGAAAGAAAAGCCACATTCGGCCACATAGAGACTTGGGAACCAATGTTCCTCAACCAAAGATAAATAGTCAGAAGGTTCAGAACGTTCTTCTAATATGACCCATGAAGGAATTAAAAATTCAGAACCAAATTTGTCAAGAGATTCAACAGGGTAAACCAGATGAACAAAATAAGTAAAAGAGAAGGAAGAAGAGCTTATAGGAGAAGAGTGAATCAGTTGACAACGAACAATGGAAGAAACGAACGCACAAGATAGAGAAGAAATGAAAAGTTTAAAGACAGAGGTTTGAAAAGATGAAGATGATAGTATTTTTGCCATGTTTAAATACTTTGCCTCGGGAATAGAGAAAGGTAATGATTAATAAGAAAGACGTTTGCATACTCGCAGCTAAAAGAAGAAAAAGAGCACAAATATCGAAGCGATCATGAAAATTCAAAATATTTATGAGGCCTGATACTGTGCACCAAAAAAAGAAGTTATATATAGCGAATGCTCTCCTAAAAACTATACAACGAGTGCAGTTTCCAAGTAGAATATTCCATACTTTTCTTCAACATCAAACTATGAAACATTGGGGGCCTCTGTTGATACCAAATTTAGTCTGCTGACATGGACTACTCACTTACAGACACGTGTCTGCTAACGTGGCAAATATGTACACTTCTACCGAGATACTCAAGATCTCCGAGCAACTCAAGATCACCGAGCACCTAAAAATCCACGAGGAACTCAGGGGCCCCAAGCATCTCGAGCGTGTCGAGATACTTAGGTGGTCCGAGCAACTTAAGTGGTCTGAGCTACTTAGGCGGTTCGATCAACTTAGCATTCTAATTAGGATAATCAAGGAGACGACTTGGTATTAAATGCTCATTTATTATCATACATATGTACATGTCTACTAGATAACAGCGTATTATCCTTTCATTTGTACAGCCTCAAGGCTATAAATACATTGTAACCTCCTCGTTGGTGGGGGACCGAAATTTCTTGAGAAAACCATTCCTCGAGAATTCCAAACAAACAGTCAGTAATAACAAAAATAGTGGACGTAGGCCATTCTTGCAAGGCTGAACCTCTTTAAAAATCTATTGTCTATTATTTCTTTATTCTTTTTATCTGTGATTAAAATAATTAGGTCAAATCCAATTTTTTACATCAACAATTACTATCAGGGATATTGTGTTTAACAATATTGGTATTTATCATATTTAGTAAAAATGTTGGGTATTTGATGTTGTTGAATGTTAAAGGATTATGGGTTATGATAGGTGCGAAAATTATGGTTGGGTGAGTAGTAACATATTTGGTTGATGGATTTGTCTTTGATATTTATTATCTATGCAACTTAATTTGTTGAATGATAATTTTTGAATTAGGGACTTGTGTGCTTAGATAAAGTATGTTGTGATGATATATAGATTATGTTATTTGATTCACTGGATAATGATCAGTGTAGGTGTAGGTTATATTGTTGAAACTAGTTATTGAGTGATGTTGACTTACAATATTTACCCATCGGAGTTATGATGGTTGAGATTTATAATGGTGGGTTTGGAATTATAAATAATGGGATATGAACAAGTAAGTTTGGAATGAAAGAAATGGCGATTTGAGGATAATTATATTGACATAAAGAGTAGAATTGAGATTTTTTTGTTGTATATATCTAGAAAAATTATTGTAAGAGTTGATATTAAAGGAAAAATAAGGTTGTAGTAAATAAGAATTTTAATAGTGAATGGAATTACTTGGGAAAATGACGAAATGGTTAAGATAGGTTATAGTATGATGTGTTTTACTAATCACAGAGTAAGATAGAGTAAGATATAAGTTCCTTGAGGGTAAAGTGTGTCGGTATAATTACTTTTAAAACAAAACATATATAGGAGGATTGGTCTAGTTGTTTTCTCGACAACTACCTAATCTATACAAAAGTGTATCGTCTGGGGGGGGGGGGGGTCCTTGCTTGGATTTTTGTTACGAGACCTCCTATTCATGGAGTGTATAAAATGTTTGGAGTTGGTAGTTTTGGAGGTATAAGTTAAGTAGTGGATCTTAAGTAGTATGTAGTTAATACAGAATTATTGTAGAGTCATGACAACGGCCTGACCTAAACAGAAGTGTATCGGGGGTTACTTGTTTGGATTTCATTTTATGAGACATCCCACACATGGAGTCTAGGGAAGATAGAAAGTTTGGAGTTTAGGACATTTAAATTCTTATGTAAATTTATCTTGGCGTCTCTGCTAGTGTGGGGTATAGGGCCGATTGGCTATGAAATAATCATATGTGAAGGGCCTATATTGGTTGCCTAATTTGACGGTTATCAATGGTTTTGGTGGTAGTTCTAATTTCTATTGTCTATGGATATATCGTATGTGAAGGCCCTAGACTGTTGATCAGTAATGGTGGTTTAATTTACCTTTTATTACTAGGGGTGATATGGGCCGAGATTATATTGTTATAAATGAAAATGTTAAGCGTATTATATGATAGTTGGTCCGCGATATATGCACGAGGTGTACTATATGATAGTTGGTTCGTGATATATGCACGAGGTTTATATTATTGTAAAGGTTAATATGAAGCATACTATACACTAGTTTGTTCTGAACATAGGCCGATAAATTATATTATTATGAAAAAAATGTGATCATATTATATTCTAGTTTGGGATCAGGGAATAGGACGGGGAACTATATTATTATATAGAGGTGGGGCATATATGGGATATATGGGGTCGTACAAGTATCAATATTAAGGAGGAGATTGAACAGCTCATTTAGTTGGGGCATCTGGTGCAATTTGTTCCTAGAAATCTGCACCAAAGTAATCTAAATTCAAACAGAGATAACACTGGAAAGCATAAGCCTCAACAACAGAGTTATTTGTTATCACTGAAGGATTTATAGGAGTAGGAAAAAGTAGCTTTGCTCGAAAGTTACATCTCAATAAAATTCGATTGTCTCTAGAGTGTTTGAAATTAAACGCAATAAGAGAAGCTAAAGTTCCATAAAAAACTCTTATCGTAATAACCTTATCTGAGGTGGATGCATGCAATATCAATGATCCACAAGACAATTATTATATTATCACAATGACTGTGGCATCACACCTAGTCCATCAGGTGTTCATAGACATGGGAAATGAATCCGACACACTGTTTAATGATGCATTTAAAAAGGATAGGTTTGACTAAGTAAATACTTCAACTAGTGGGGGGACCTTGGGTTGGTTTCTTAGGAGAAAAAGTGTATCCCTTTCTTTACATTGAACCCAAGGTAACCTTAGTCACACACCATTACAAAATTCTTCTCTAGACACCATATTCTAGGATCTCCTAAATCTCTCCTTAAGTCCCTAGCACCTTCCCATTTTACTATAAACCCTAGGTCATACGTTGAGTACCAATCTATTAGCCATCGGGTTATTTCGAGCCCTATTTGACTCCAGTAAACTTTATCATCAGAGCGAAATATTAATGAATCTTCGAAGGTTTCTGAATACCCTTTCCAACGATCCACCCCGTGCACAAATCAACATAATGGGTTAGACAAACAAATCATTTTACTATCAAAAATTGATTTGGAGGCCACTAGGTGCTCCTGAGCCCAGATTTGACCCCAATCAACTCCATCATTAGAGATTAGGCTCAATGGAACCTCTGAGGGAACTGAAACCAATTTTTAATGGTCCACATCATGCATAAAATGGCATAACTGTTCGGACGAATGATTCGTTTTCCCTCGAACATTGATCCGGAGGCCACCGGGTGCTCTCGGGCTCTATTTGACCAAGGTTAACTCTTCAGCTTAAATGAGACTGAATAAATCATCGAAGGGAACTTAATAACCTTTCCAACGGTCCACCCCATGCGTGAATCAGCCTTATGGTACAGACAAATGACCCATTTTACTCAAAAAGGTCACCTGGCGCTTTCGGGTCCCGTATGACCAAAGTAAAAATTTCAAATCGAGAAAAGATCTTTGGAACATCGAAGTACCTCGCATAAAATTTCCAACGATTTTCCCCTACACGGTTCTGACTTACGGTTTGGATGAACGATCCATTACCGTCTGATGATCTCCCGTCCAATGGACCAACGGGCGCTTCCGAGCCCTTTTTGACCCAAAGTCAGATCCCGAATCTGGGAGTGACCCAAAGGACTCTTGAAGGTATATGAATTAAATTTTTAATGGCATACCCCATGCATGATTTGGATTTATAAATCGCGTTCTAAAATCATTTTTTCAGAAAAATCTACACGAGACTACCGATTGGCAGGTCCCTTTCGCTACCAATCGACATTGTGTCTAGGGTCGCCCGCCGATTAGCAGGGCTAGGGATATGCAGATTGGCATTACCCTTCCCCCATGTAAGGTGTGCATGGACTCATTTTCGAGACACACCTCAGATCCATCAATATCAGTGATCTCAACAACATTTTTGTGCAATCAGCAAAGTTCCCTTGTGTGAAATTCCTTTTCATCTTTCATTCCCATAATTTTCATACTAAATTTCACAAAATTTTCCTTTTCTCTCATCCAATATTCATCTCAATTTGTAAGGAGTTCATCAAGGATCAAGATCAAGCCTCAAGTCTCCAAAGAAGGTCCAAACATCATTTTCTCCCTAAATTTCTTTATTTTTGCATTAGTTATATAGATTGTCAATTTAGCTTTTATTTTAGATCATACACATTAACATCTCATCCTTTATTATGTTATATTGCACATACTTAATTTTTTATAAAAATCCAAAACAAAAAAAAGAGGGCTACGCTAATAAATTCCAATGAGATTATTCACCACATTTTCTCAAAACTAAAATATCTTTTTTACGCACACACATATAATAAACTCCCATTTGAATCTATGGTATAAACCCCACCCTTATGCTGTAATGCGAACTACATTGACTTTGATGCCTTTATAGGCTATGTAGGCATTCCGGGCTAAAACTCGAGACTCGAGTCCAATTTTTCTATTTTCATATTTTCATCTATCTCCTATCTTATCAATATATTATTCGTATATATCATGCTTGAAATTCATACTTGCGCATCTTATCTAACAACTATTATTGTTCCATTATGAAGATCAATGTCTCAATAAGCGCATACATCATATTTTCTAATTATTATTTTAGGAGCATTCCTTTGGAATACCTCACTCTATCCTTTCTATGATATGAGTCGAACGATTTCGATCTCTATTTATATACACACACATGCACACTTCATGAATAAATTAAGGAAAATAGTAACATAAGCCCATGAGAGACCGAAAGGGCTGGATGGGTGCCTAAAACCTTCCCATTTTGTAACTTAGTCCCCGAACCTCTAAAGTATTGGTTTTGTAAGCATCAATTTGTCTTTGATGACGCTCTTTCGAGGAGACGATATATTCTTTTGTCTATTTTGTGAAAAATAGGCTGGCCACTCCATGTCTTTACATCACCCCACATCGATGAAGGCCGAAGCACTCCCCGAGATGGAGGAAAAAGCCCGAAGGGATGGCTATAGTGGCGACTCCGCTGGGGACTGACTTAATAGGACAAGACTCTGCTTGCATGGGTGTTATCATTTTCTTCTTGTGTGCGTATGAACCTACCTGTATGTTCCCTTTTTTTCTCTTATATTGGTTCTTGTATATATCTACCTCATGCTTATATCACTACTCACTCACACACTTGTAGATACTCTCCATGTACACTTCACACTACTCACACGTAGGATCACTTATATCCTCATGTTGCACACACCATTTATAATATCCATTCTTAGGTGTCACTAGCACTCACCCCCACTTATCACACCTGTATATATCCATGCTCACTCGCACTTATCACACACCACTTGTAGTTGATCCATGCTTAGGTTCACTACGACACACTCACTTATAGATATTCACACATCACTCACTTTCACATATCAGTGCTTAGTATAATCTTCATGCTCCATGCTAGGTTTACTTTCCATGATACTTGTACATTCTTCCTTATTAGTATAGTTCTCATCATGCCAAATAAAATACTCCCACCATAATATACTAATCAAGAATATTGAATTTTGCACACTACATCACCAAAGATCATGGCTATTGACCAAATTTGTTCTCGTAACTGGGGGATAAATTTGTGATGGGCGGTGGTTCGACAGGTCGCAGTTAGCTTAAGCAATATGACTCTCACCTTCCATTATCCAAATACCTTCGACGTATATCGAATGGTTCCCCCCACAT
The DNA here is from genome assembly GCA_949130495.1 of Sambucus nigra. NCBI lineage: Eukaryota > Viridiplantae > Streptophyta > Magnoliopsida > Dipsacales > Adoxaceae > Sambucus > Sambucus nigra. Next base: position 553,776,026 of record OX422215.1, on the reverse strand, counting down.
CGTACCGTTTGATCAAAGTCATGACATGAGGTATATAGCAGGGAACTCGTTCACATCCGTCGAGTATATCAAATTCGCTCTCACACGTACTGCCCCCACGAGGTATATAATGAGGAAATTCATGTACACTCAGGTATATCAAGTGGCTTGTCCACACGTACTGATTGGCCTCAAAAGCAAGACGTATATCGTGGAAGTCATGTCAATGGGGGGAACCTTTCCGCTTACCCAATAATTGCATACCTTCATATAGGGGTCAAACCTAGGGCACTCCTATTTACTTTGCCGGCTACTACCCGAAAATCGGCCGAAATGACGGGTCGGCATGTCGCCCAAATTTTCACGTGATTTCATCTTTTTAAAATAGTACCCTGTCCATGATCCTGACAATAAGTCAAACCGTGTTTTACATATTTTTGAAACTCAGTTTTCCCAGGCTGAGGTCCCGTCTGACATTTCTTTTGCATTTAGGAAAACCTAATACAAGTAAAAACATAATAATAATAATAATAATAATAATAATAATAATAATAATAATAATAATAATAATAATAATAATAATAATAATAATAATAATAATAATAATACTACTACTACTACTACTACTACTACTACTACTACTACTACTACTACTACTACTACTACTACTACTACTACTACTACTACTACTACTAATAATAATAATAATAATAATAATAATAATAATAATAATAATAATAATAATAATAATAATAATAATAATAATAGTCGTAGAGGTGGCTTGAAGGTAATCCTGAGATTAGGGATAATTCCACATTAGCAACAGGGGCTTGGGGATTAAAGCACCATGGCAGCTCAGCATGGCAGCTCAAGCAAGGCAACTCAGCGTGACAACCTATATTTTAGATTGTTGTATTAGTCATATTGTATTTTTGTTTATATTAACTGTAAGCTATAACGGTTGTAATCATGTAACGAGAATAATAAAGAGTTTTAGTGTGAGGTCAAACGGTACTCACGAGAGATCAGGCTTGGCAGGGCCTGGGAGAGCTGTCATGCTCTATCGAATGACCTCGTCGTGGGAACTTTATAGGGACCTGGTTTGGAGGATTGAGAAGTGAGGCACCGTTGGGGCTTGTCCTGACCGTCTTAGATACACCTAGTAAAAACACCGAAGGACCCTGACCGTGTAACCTCGGGCGGAGAAGCTTGGAGTTCCATCGGGCGTTGAGTTGTGAACCTAACAACCCTCTAGTCAATGTCACATCTACTATAGGTGATGTAACTAGCCAGCTAAAATGCAGCTCTTGAAAAACCAAACAAAGTCATCACCTTCGCCAAAAATGGGGGATCGGTGGTAGAAACGCAACTGTTCTTCACGAGCAGTGGTCCAGGAGGCAGCAGAAGGGGTGACGACAACAGGGGCGATAGGAGGAGCACTGGTGGCAGTAGTGGCAGGGTTTCTTGACGAGGCCATTACAAACAACAAAATTATGAAAAGGTCTGATAAAAGAAGAGTTGGAAAGGAAGGAGGGGCACAACCGTAGATGGGGGTGCAAAAGATGAGAGGAGGAGGTGACTGAGAAAATAAGAGGGCAACAATCTAGGTCGCACAATTTTTCTCTCTCTAAAGGAAGCGGGGAGTTTTGAAGAAGATAAAGATGACAAAGATATAAAGGAGTTTTGAAATAAAAAAGAGAAGTTTGAAGTGTTTCAAGCTCAACGGTTGACGTTTCCCATGAGCGCACGTGCAAGGGTGGCCTATAATCATTTCAAATGGACACGTGGCACATCGGGAAAGGTCTCGACAACTGAAAAGATAGCATTACGTCAAATACGAAGCGACGTCTGGGGAATAGAAGGGGTTGCCTTCTTAACCAACTTTATATTTTGGCGCCAAATTGGTGTCAGACTTATCCATCAATGCCTAACGGACGATATGTTTCAACGATTCAGAAAAAGCTACGATGTCCCCTCGCCACATGTTCAAACCTTATTTAAAGGGTGACTCAGTTACATCGGGAAGCATTTATGCTTTTTTTTCGAACACAGCGAAGCATCTTAAGGGAGAATTTCACTTTTTTCTAGGAGACTATATCGCTGCGGTTTTAACGAAGAGAGGAACCCAGAATTTCTTGACCCAGAGAGGGTTCATCGGATTGAGAAGTTTCATGCAGACATTTCTTGTCCCAACAAATCTCTCCCCGAAGGGGAAAATTTAGAGGGGGCTTGAAGGTAATCCTGAGATTAGGGATAATTCCACATTAGCAACAGGGTCTTAGGGATTAAGGCACCGTGGTAGTCAAGCAAGGCAGCTCAGCGTGACAACCTGTATTTTAGCTTGTTGTATTAGTCATATTGTATTTTTGTTTATATGAACTGTAAGCTATAATGGTTTTAATCATGTAACGAGAATAATAAAGAGTTTTAGTGTTAGGTCAAACACTACTCACGGGAGACTAGGCTTGGCAGGGCCTGGGAGAGATTCATGCTCTATCGAATGACCTCGTCGTGGGAATTGTATAAGGACCTGGTTTGGAGGATTGAGAAGTGAGGCACCGTTGGGGCTTGTCTTAACCATCTTAGATACACGTGGTAAAAACACAGAAGTACCCTGACCGTGGAACCTCGAGCGAAGAAACTTGGAGTTCCATCGGGCGTTGATTTGTGAACTTAACAACCCTCTATTTAATGTCACATCTATTGTAAGTGATGTCACTAGCCAGCTAAACAATGTCAGACCTACACTTGATTAAACCACCGTGGTATTTGGGCCTGTCAGGCAGTTGGTGAGCCACCTCTGCGATAACAGCCCCCTGACACACAGTGATTAGGCAAAAGGCATGTCTTGGCATTTAATGCTGTGACATAAAGTATGAGGGATGTCTTTCATAGTCTTTAATGACTGGGTTGCCTCGGGGATGGTGTGCGGGGCTATTTAAGGAACCCAACCACCTCTGAGGGGAAGGGGGATCTTTTGAGAGTTTAAAGAGTTATTGCTAAAGAGAAGACAGAGAGGAGGGAGTTATTGCAAACCAGAGGGTTTACCCACTCACCATTGTTACTTATTACGAAGTTTTTAATACTTGACAGAGATTCTTGAGGGTATTAGGTGTGTTTATACATGCCTACCAAGGTGTATCTATGATGCTTACTTCTCTCTACCTCTAGCTAAGTTACTTATAAGGTTTATTACTATTTGTTGAGTTATACACGAGAGTTTTGTGAGCTTAAACTGTGTTTATCTTCATTGGGTTTGTGTTTGTGTTTCCTACCATTAATCCAAAGCTTTGGCCAAGTTAGCTTATCATTACCATACTCAAATAGGGGTTATGCCTCCATATTATCTAAAGTACCCTCTTGCATTTGGCAACTCCGCTGGGGAGGCATTCTTCTAAGTAAGGAGTATGGCACAAGATAATGCTAATCGAAGGCTCAACTTTGATGACATCCAGCATAATGAAGAACAGGCTATGAGAGAACTGGAGGCCCTAAGAGATGGGGCTCCACGAGTAGAGGTACCTCTGGTTTTGACGACATCAGGCGTTTCGGGGGTGACACAAGCTTCCACGAGCGTCGGGCTGGGGTCCACTCAGGTTGAGCTCCTCATGAGCAAGTTTTATGAGTTTTTTCAAACTCTAGTAGCTTCAACCATGCTGGGGGGATTGGAGGGTAATGCCTTGGTAATGCTAGGGGTAGATCCAACGGCCCCACTAGGTGCAGGTGTTGCGGGAACAATCCCAGAACGCGTACCCTCTATTGTGAATCCAGCAGGGGGAACATCAGGAGCATTGGCGGCCCCAACCGTGGTGCTTGCTCCAACTACAATGGGCGCTCAGCCCGTGGTACCATTGGTTGTTGCCCCAGTAGCATCACCCATGAAGGAAATGAGAAAGGATATGCAAAAGGAGATGCTGAAGTTCATACAGGTTTCCTCGCAATCTGCAGGCGAGGTAGCTTTAGATTTCGATGACTTTCGAACACCGTATCCCCAGGAATACAATGACGAGCCCTATCCGAAGGACTATATTGCTCCTATTTTTGAAAAATACACGGGAAAGGGTGGGAACCCGAAGGAGCACATTGAGCGCTTTGTTGAGCATTTGGGGGCGCATTGTAATAATAAAAGGCGTAGGTTAAGGGAGTTTTCTAAATCCTTGACCGATAAAGCATATACCTGGTATTCCCATTTGGCTCCCAATAACGTTTCTACATGGGAAAAGATGCACGTGTTGTTTGTTTAGAACTTCTTTCTGGCTGAAGATGAGTTTACTTTGAATCAACTGGGTAGGGAGAAGCAAAGACTTGGTGAAGAAGTGGTGGCTTATGTCCGAAGGTTCAGGGAAAGATCCCTCGATGTGAGGGAGGAGGCCAGAGAGTGCAAATTATTATAGATTTACGCTGAGGGGCTGCTTCCTGAGTACATCTGCCACCTCATCAATGAGACGCGGAATGGGACTTTTGCGGCATTCTTAAAAGCAGCGAAAAACATCTCTTTGGTGGTGCGACCCAATCCGGTGGTGGTGCGCATGATGTTCAAGCAGCAGATGCAAACCAGGGGGGGAGGTCTCAGCCCCCACGGGTAGGGTACACCGAGGGGGAAAAAAGGGGCAAAGCACCAAAGAGGGACAATAAGAGGAAGTTCGGAAGAGACAGGGAAGACCCACCACCATTGCCTTGTACAGTGGAAGAAACTGTCAGCTGTTACAATGCGATGGTTCGGGGGGGAACGGTCTATAAGCCAAAGCATATTCCCACTGAGGAGCCCGATGCGGTAACCAAAGTATTGCCAGGTTCATCGGAGGATCCAGCATCCAACAGAAATTTACTTCACACTAAGAAGAATTATTAACAAATATGTGAAGGTAGGGACGTTGCAAATCCCTCCACAGGACGTTAATAACAACCCCCTACCAGTACATGGGTCCAATCTCGTGGTGACCTGTGATGAAGAAGCAGAGAAAAGAGATAGAGATGAGTATGGGGAAGCTCTAAAGATTTGTACCAAGGGAATGGATAATGTCGTGTTGGCTTATGATGAGGCAAGCGCCAAGGATGTGGAGGATGTATATGGTGTCGAAGGCGAAGAGGTAGACCCAACCCTAGAATATCGGGTAGTTTCAAAATCCTCGAAGTTCACTTGGTTCTTCGAACAAGTGGATATTCTAAAGGAGAGTAGGTGGGACATAACCCAGGCAATACGTGATATTTCAAGAAAGAACGCGATCACTTCACTGAGATGGAAGGGACCCATGGCCAGGTTGGTAAGGAGGTTTTTGTCAGAAGTAACCTTCAGCGATGCAGATAGGGCTGTAAGGTTCCCTCACAATAGGCCGTTGTATGTGACTGCCAGTGTTAACGAAGTTAGCATTGAAAGGACTCTCATGGATTGGGGAGATCCATCAATATCATGCCAATTAACTCCTTTCACATAGCCAATCTTACAGAAGAAAGGTTCGTTCCCATGCCTTTGGTAATTTCGGGATATGATAACCAATCCTCTAAATCCATTGGGTATGTTAATGTGGGTATTATGATGGGGAATTTGAGTTCCCATGTAAAATTCCACGTAATAGAGAGCACAACTTCCTATCATTTGCTAATAGGGAGGGTGTAGATGCACAACCATGGGCATGTTCCTTCTACATACCATCAATGCAGTAAGGCGAATATCAAGGGGACAGAGGTGACTATTAGGGATACAAAGAGGCCCTTCGCTATTGAAGAAGCTCACTTAGTGGATGTAGCATTTTATACTGAGTTGGAAGAAGATGTCCGGGTCCTAATGAGGAGGATGGAGGGAGCATGGGTTCCCTCGATCAGAGAAAGGATGGGGCCCATGAATGAGCAAAGTAAGGAGGCTGTAAGTAGTACAATGGTAATAGCCGAAGAGGCTCACCATGTGGTCCCTCGTCCCCAAGGCATCTCGAAGATGAGGCCCAGGGTGGATCCAATGGGGACATGAGGACCAACGACAAAGTGTGCTGAGTCGGTTCTCAGGAAAAAGAGTGGCCGAGGTGTCTAGAGAGAAGAAGAGAAAAGCTGTCACCGCTCCCAGCAAACAGTGCAAGAAAGTCATTACTGAGGAAGAAAAGGTGATGTATCGATTATAACGATGTGAGCAGGCGATCGAGGAAGATGATGAAGAGGTTGACCCGATATATGAATGCTTTCTAGTTGATCAAAGGGGATAATGCATGGTGATAGACATGAATTGGTGGAGGAAGTCACCGAAGAACTAGAATATATGGCGGATAGACCAAAGCCCGAGGCACAAGAGATAGAGCAGTTGAATCGGCAAAAGATAGGGAGGACCCAAGGCCCATTTTCATCTTGAAGGATCTCGATAAGGAGAAGTGCGGGGCCTTGGTGGAATTGATTCAGGAGTTTATAAACGTCTTCGCGTGGAAGTACACATAAATGGAAGGGCTGGACGAGGAAGTGAGCAGTCACAAGGTGAATGTGATGCCTTTAGCCATTCCAGTAAAATAGGCAACGAGAACGTACAAGCCTGAGCTGGATTTGAAAATTAAGAAAGAGGTTAAGTAAAATAGGCAAAAAGCTGGATTTACCAAATGCAGAGCTTCTTCGAGGTCCTTCACCTCCTTATCAATAGCTCCGAGGAGAGGTTCTAGCTCAGCCAACTTGGTTTCCTCAGCCCTCTGATCCTCCTAATGTTTTTGTAAGAGCTCCCTTTGGCTGTCCAACCGCTGCCTCTTCAAAGTCTTCAAGTGTGCTATGAGCCAGTCAAAATGGAACCCGTCACGGCCCAACTCCCTCAGATACCCCCCAGGAATTGGTTGAGGAGTGGTCAGGTCACGTTTACAGTGGGAGTGGTGGCGATTAATGCGATAACGGTGGCCATGCCTTGGAGCCTATGACTCATAAATGCGATGTTTAAATGAAGGCTATCCACCGTAAAGGTCTCAGGATGATGGCTCACAAGTTGCTCAATGGCCAAACGGTGGTTGGCAGGTATTTGGGGAGAACGTTGGAGCACCATCAGGCAGAAGGCGGGAGGGGCCAAGTCGGGTAAAGGAAGCTCGCATCCAGATTCACTTTCAGAAGCACCAGTCGTGGAACCCTGATTGTTGTGACTTGAGCCTTCTGAAATAATGGGTTCTCGACGAGGTCATGAGGTAGGCGAAAGAACTGGTGGAAAATCCTCCCGAGCAACTTGAGGACAGTTAGAGGAAATAGTGAGTATGAAAAATCTCAACAAGTGTTTTCGTTGTTAAGTCACCTATATAAGTGGAGTTTATGGAAAATCTTAACAAGTGTTTTCATTATTAAGTCACCGTTATAGGTGGAGTTTATGAAAAAACCTTAACAAGTGTTTTCGTTATTAAGTCACCGATAGAGGTGGAGTTTACGAAAAATCTTAACAAGTGTTTTCATTGTTAAAGTCACCATTATGGGTGTCACCGTTAATGGTGGAGTTTTACAAAAAATCTTAACAAGTGTTTTTGTTGTTAAGTCACCGATATGGGTGGAGTTTGCGAAAAACCTTAAAAATGTTATCATTCATTAAGTCATCTGTAAATGTGGATTTGGAGAAGTTAAGAAATACAGAAAAATTAGAGAAGCGCCTCAGTAGCAGCAGGAGCGAGAGGGGTAGTTACCATGGGAGCCATAATGCTAGAAACCGCGAGAGGCAGGCTCATTACCTCAACAGCTTCTACGAAGCCTCTGGCTGTAGAAGCCCCAAAGATAGGCACACAACCCTCGCCGGCATAGGGTACCATGGCCAACACGGGCGCATAATCAGATGGAGATGTTGGACCTTCGAGAGATGCTCCAACGAGGTCAACTGCACCCAACTGGGCCCGAGAGGGAAAAAGGCCACTCAGGGCAAAGGGTGGAGAGAGACTTGGAGAAAGCTGCCAATGAAACTCCAAGTGTTAGACACAAGAGGCGAACAAGAAGGACAAGTGACAGAAATGCACCTGGCTTACCCCCGTTATGGCACTGAAGAGAGGAATTGCAGTAATGGGTCTTGATAATGCAGGAGGAAGGAGAATGTTGGTTATCAGCGATGCCACTTCTACCTAAAATAGCCCAACATATTAGAGTTGATATATAAATACATAGGACAAATAAAAGATGCAGGGCTTGGAACAGAATCTACCTGTGGGGCACTCTCTTCGACCAGAATAAGGGGCAAAGAGACCTCCCTCTCCTAAGGCAACTCAGAGGAAGCAAGAACAGTTACCTCGGGATGGTTAGCCATCTCAACAGCACCCACGGTGGCATTTTTGGCCTGATGGGAAGAAGAATGGTGCGAATAGGTAAGGCTTATTAATGGAGAGAGAGGAAGGGGGGTAGTGGTTGGAGGAGTACCACAACGTCCCCCCACAAAATGACTCACTGGAGGATTGTGGGGACTGGGAGGAATGATCCTCACTTTTTCAACTCCCTTCAACAAAGATATCAGGCAATAAGTAAAAGCGCTATGTCAAAAAAGAATCAGAAATAAAGAATGCACATATACCTCAGATCCGGAGGGAGAACGAGGGGATATAACCACTGGTGAAGATGGGGAAGAAGAAGGGGCAGAAGGAGCTGGTGATGAAGGTCACTCAGATATCTGTTTCTTCTGGGGCTTAGTACCCAACGTCTTCCTTCCTGAGCCCGTGGCACCACCACTTTCATGCACCTTCGACCTTCTTCTCTTTATTGGGGGCTCACTAGGATCCACCACTATTTTGGGGAATACACCCGGAGGAGGAACGGGCACTGCACGCCATTGGAATTCAACGTTTATTCGGGCAACTTCGGCCTTTACCCGCCTCCTCAATTCTTCAGCTAGTTTCAAAGACATAGAGGGGGGAACAAAGGCAATTGGGAATACCTCTAATGGAGTTTGTGTTTGACCTTGGTCCTTAGGTTTCTTAGACTTGGACTTCTTAGCCTTCTTAACTGGTGGCTGAGAAGGCCCTTCTCCCGTGGCAGCTTCGACCATGGGGATAGATGATTTAATGATCGTAGTGGATTTTTCTTTGGGCGTAGCAACAGGGACCATGAGGCAGTATGGAGGAAGTTCCGTGGGAGGTGCTTTGGGGGTCTGACTCAGAAGGAACTCAACCCCAAGAACAGAATTGCCTTTCAGGCCCAGCTCCAAGGCAGAAAAAGAAAGAACTGGGGGGGTACACGGGATCACCCTCCACGAATTTAGCAATCTGGGCCAGTTGCCTCGGCCAATACTTTATGGCAAACAGAGGGGTCATGTCCCCTTGCCTAGTGATGCTGGGGATGGTGACTCGCCCAGCCAATGTCGAACTCACTCCCCACGCAGCCGTCGACGAGAATAAAGAACATGCCTAGCCGAAAGATACCTTGGGGTTAGATAACTGAAACACCGAGCGAGGATCCCCTTGATCAAAGCCAAATTGATAGCTGCCTCGGTTGGGATTATAATGTTCGCTGGTGTATCCCCACTCGGTGTATGAGGGAAGGTATCCAGGCGAGAAAAGAAGCACAACGGCTAACGAGGGTTCTTCTGTAATAAGGTCTACAGTGGTTGGTTGGACCACTCTTGCCCCATGCTTGAAAAAATCACAAGTATGGAGAAAAATATCCTCGCCATAGGGCCTCATTACGAAACTTGAAAAGTCATCAATAAAGGAGGTCAACTCCTTTAGGCTCTGCCTCTTGTGGTAAACGAATAAGCGAGGGAGCAGGATTGTTTCCCCCGAGGGAGAACGGTTAGTCTTAGCGGCCACGGCCAGGAAGCGCATATAAAGGAACCCCGTCAGAAGAACACAGTTGGCAAAATTGGCTGGGTTGTAGCAACCCAGAGATTGCTCCATGTCAAAAAGAACCCTATCAAGCCATGTGTAGAGGGACCCCAAGGCGATTACATCCAGAGGGAGCTTGATACCCCGGGCCAATCAGAGGGATAAGTGGATAAGATCCCTCCGAGGTTGGTCGTTGGGTTTTTCGATTAAAAAGAAGAGAGAAAGGATGACAAGGATATATGCAGGAATCTCTAACGATGTACCTTGTCCAGGGGCGACCTCGGAGGAACTTCCGTCCGAGGGGTCTTTGAAGAAGTAGTTGATGAGGGGGGTGAATGTGGATTTATTTAAAGTACCGATGCACCTTCGGTATATACGGTCCAGCTCCAAATGATCAGCAGTTTCTTGGGCATCCATGGCTTCATCGAAATACGGCTCATGACCTGTTGCCTCAAGGCCTAAGAGCTCGCACACGTCCTCCAACGTTATTGTAAATTCTCCTCATGCAGCGATAAACGTGTGAGTAGTAACATTCCACCGAGATACCAGAACAGGAAGAGCAACATTATTTTTGGAGAGGGTAAACTCACCAAACCACTTGGCTCGATGAAGCCCAATCTTAGCAAGGGTATCAATGTAGGAACTCTGCATATGAGAATTCCAAGCAGCAAAGTGAGCAGGAGATCCCCCAGGACTTTCAAAATCAATGTGGGACCATGGGAAGTCCCCTCGGGAGGTAGAAATCTCCATTCATCAGAGCTCTCGTCTTCATCACCAAGTGTAAAGGCATCATACTTGGTGTTAAAAATGCATCTCTTGCAAAACCCAACAAAGTCATCACCTTCGCCAAAAATGGGGGACCGGAGGTAGAAACGCAACTGTTCTTCACGATCAGCGGTCCAGGAGGCAACAGAAGGGGCGGGGACAACATGGGCGACAGGAGGAGCACTGGTGGCAGGGTTGCTTGACGAGGCCATTACAAACAACAGAAGTATGAAAAGGTCTGATAAAAGAAGAGTTGGAAAGGAAGTAGGGGCACAACCGTAGATGGTGGTGCAAAAGATGAGAGGAGGAGGTGACTGAGAAAATAAGAGGGAAATAATCGAGGTCGCACAATTTTTCTCTCTCTAAAGGAAGCGGGGAGTTTTGAAGAAGATAAAGAAGGAAAAGATACAGAGGAGTTTTGAAATAAAAAATAGACATTTGAAGGGTTTCATGCTCAACGGTTGACGTTTCCCACGAGCGCACATGCAAGGGCGGCCTATAATCATTTCAAATGGACACGTGGCACATCGAGAAGGGTCTCGACAGCTGAAAAGACAACGTTACGTCGAATACGAAGCGACATATGGGGAATAGAAGGGATTGCCTTATTAACCAACTTTATGTTTTGGTGCCAAATTGGTGTCAGACTTATCCATCAACGCCTAACGGACGATATGCTTCAACGATTCAGAAAAAGCTACTATGTCCCCTCGCCACATGTTCAAACCTTGTTTAAAGGGTGACTCAGTTACATCGGGAAGAATTTATGCTTTTTTTTTAACACAGCGAAGCATCTTAAGGGAGAATTTCACTTTTTTCTAGGAGACTATATCGCTGCGGTTTTAACGAAGAGAGGAACCCAGAATTTCTTGACCCAGAGAGGGTTCATCGGATTGAGAAGTTTCGTGAAAAAATTTATTTTCCCAACAAATCTCTCCCCGAAGAGGAAAATTTAGAGGGGCCTTGAAGGTAATCCTGAGATTAGGGATAATTCCACATTAGCAACAGGGTCTTAGGGATTAAGGCACCGTGGCAGAGCTCAGCGTGATAACCTGTATTTTACCTTGTTGTATTAGTCATATTGTATTTTGTTTATATTAACTGTAAGCTATAACGGTTTTAATCATGTAACGAGAATAATAAAGAGTTTTAGTGTGAGGTCAAACGCTACTCACGAGAGGCCAGGCTTGGCAGGGCCTGGGAGAGCGTCATGCTCTATCGAATGACCTCGCCGTGGGAACTTTACAAGGACCTGGTTTGGAGGATTGAGAAGTGAGGCACAGTTGGGGCTTGTCCGAACCATCTTAGATACACCTGGTAAAAACACAGAAGGAACCTGGCCGTGGAAACTCGGGCGGAGCAACTTGGAGTTCCATCGGGCGTTGAGTTGTGAGCCTAACAACCCTCTACTTAATGTCACATCTACTGTAGGTGATGTCACTAGCCAGCTAAACAATGTCAGACCTGCACTTGATTAAACCACCGTGGTATTTGGGCCTATCAGGAAGTTGGTGAGCCACCTCTGCGACAACAGCCCTTGACACACAGTGATTAGGCAAAAGGCATGTCTTGGCATTTAATGTTTATGACATGAAGACAACTAGTGCATCAGGAATTTAATGTTGTGATATAAAGTATGAGGGATGTTTTTTATAGTCTTTAATGACTGGGTTGCCTCGGGGATGGTGTGGGGGGCTATTTAAGGACCCCAACCACCTCTGAGGGGAAGGGGGATATTTTGAGAGTTTAAGGAGTTATTGCTAGAGAGAAGACAGAGAGGAGGGATTTATTGCAAACCAGAGGGTTTACCCACTCACCATTGTTACTTATTACGAAGTTTTTAATACTTGACAAAGATTCTTGAGGGTATTAGGTGTGTTTATACCTGCCTACCAAGGTGTATCTAGGATGCTTACTTCTCTCTCCCTCTAGCTAAGTTACTTCTAAGGTTCATTACTATTTCCTGAGTTATACACGAGAGTTTTGTGAGCTTAAACTGCGTTTATCTTCATTGTGTTTGTGTTTGTGTGTCCTATAATTAATCCAAAGCTTTGGTCAAGTTAGCTTATCATTATCATACTCAAATAGGGGTTACGCCTCCATCTTATCTAAAGTACCCTCTTACAATAATAATAATAATAATAATAATAATAATAATAATAATAATAATAATAATAATAATAATAATAATAATAATAATAATAATAATAATCATGCTGAGACTCTTCTTATGTTTTTCCCTCTTTCCTTACCAAAAGTGTCAAAAACATTCTTCCCCTCTCATCAAAATACCAAAAACATTTTTCCTCCTTTTACCAAAATACCAAAAAAAAATTCCCTCCTTTTATCAAAATACCAAATAATATTTTCCCTCCCCTTTTATCAAAGTACCAAAAACATTTTGTCTTCTTCTTTCCAAAAAATATATATATATATATATATATAAAACATTTTCCTCTTTGTTCTAAAAGATTCCTCCTTTTCTCTTTCAAAAATAAATTCGGATCATTTTTTCGTCTCAGGTCTATTGTATACCCGACCCTTGGCCTAGCTCCATATTGGCTTCGATCTTCCATCAAACCGCCCTGAAGCTATGTCAGTTCTCCCGCTACTTCTTCTGAGTCTGGAATCTACTCTCATCCACTTTCCATGGAGAACGTCGACTAAGTACCGAATGTGCAGCCTGATTTGATTGGGGGTTCTAGTCTAACTTACTGCCAAGATTGACAACCTTTATATCAAAGTTCATGAGATACAGCAAAATTGGGTCCCTATCCCCAAAGATCCCCGGGTACTCTTACCTCGCACTATGGATCCGCCCGCACCTGATCCTATTTAGGTCCCGAAAGAGCATCAGCACGCTCAACGTGCCCCTCTTGCCGATGGGCCATCACCAGCTTAGCTCCTTATGACAAATCTTGTCCAGCCAGGGGCTAACTTGCCAGTGACCGTTGATCCAAAAGAAAAAGAGTTGAACGAGGTTAAGGAGGACCATAATCTATTGACTAAGAAATTTGACGAAGTCCGAATCTCCGAGAACTATATGGATTATACCCATATGTCTCCCTACCCTAAATCATGGCTACCAAAAAAGTTCACGATGCCCAACATTAAGAAGTTCGGGGGAAGTAAGCCCCCAATTGTTCATCTACGAAGTTAGCACCGAGATATTACTCTCCTAAGTGCCTCCGAGGAAATAATGGCCTAGACGTTATAACAGACTTTGAAGGATAACGCTCTTTGTTGGTTCTTATCCCTCGAAGAATCTAGAATTTGTAGTTAGGAGGATGTTGCCCGTGAATTCATGTCATAGTACAAGTACAACGAGGAGTTGGAGGTTACACATCGTGATTTAGAAATTCTCAAGCAGAATCTCGAGGAAACTGTCTGTAATTTCATGGAAAGGTGGAGAGAGAAAGTGACCACCATGACCAACCGACCTTCCAAAGAGGAGCAAGTTAGTATTGTGAAGAAAAACTTCTTACCCCATGTTCGAGCGAATACGGGAGGGTAATATTACCCCTATTTCTGAGCGCTCCGATAAGCAAGAGTAGAGATTAAAGAAAGTCTTGCCAAGACAGAAACTGAGCCAAAGAAAGTATCCGGACAGTTCACTCCCAGAAAGTATTAAAACCCTGCCAATACCATAGTTTTAACCATCAATAACATCTCTCATCCTGCCACTTCATGGGCACTAAAAAGTCGCCTTAACCCAGTTAGAAAGGAATACACCGAGATTCATGCTCCCCTCTCCAAAGTTTACCAAGCCCTTTGGGCCAAAATCTCATCAAGCCATTGGACTCGCGTCCATTATCAAACCCACTTCCCAAAAATTTCAAACCCGATGCCGTTATGACTTCCATCAAAATTTCAGCCATACCACTAATCAATGCTTCCATCTCCGAAATGTAATCCAAGGTCTGATTGACCGGGGTATTATCGCCCCACCAACAAATCCTAAACCCAACACCACTCACAGTCCATTTCCAAACCATATAAATTCTATCTTCCTAGAAGAAGACCCAGTATTTGACCCGTCTACCCAGATTGTACCTAGTAAATCACCTATCATACCCTTATATTCTTCTAAACCCCTCAAAGTTTTCCTATATTTTCTCCCACACCCTACCTATTTTGTCGATCAGGCCCTGTCTCTTATTATAAGAGCACGTATTGCCATTCGTACCCGGTCTGGAAGGAAGGATATGGAATTTCCAGTGGTACTAAACTAACTCCTAGAGTTCGGGCTGAAATTTCCCTCAGAAATGACCATTGACTGCCAAAATATCAGCGCACTATTCATGGAGGCTCGAAAGTGGGCACGCGAGTCAGTTAATGGGGTAGTACCCGCCGACCAAGTCAACTTTGATGATGCCATCTAGATAATGGCAGATTTTTTTCGACAGATCGATGAAATTTACAGTATGTACGAGCTACTCGATGCTTTGAATTACAAGGGCGCTTGGTCCATTCGCTTCTGCATCTCCCCGTTGAGTGGCAGGATCTATACGAAGTGGAATTCGATAGTTCAGATGAAGTGTAAAGCCTAGAAAACACTAGCTTAATGATTGGTGTATATGGGGTGATATCTTTTGAAGACTTACTAGGAGAGATAAACAACGTGGCCAAATAACCCGAGATAAATGAAGAACTAGGGTTTCTATTTTCCCCCTCTTCTGTGAACCATATGACTAGATTTGAGAGGCATTACCAGATTTTGAACCCTCAATAAGCAACGATAGATTATGGAAAAGGTGGTGAGAAACTCCTTATGCCGAAAAAGACCCCTAAGGAGAGTAAGATCCTCGATCAGTTGAAGAAAAATCAGGTTAACATTACTCTGTAGGAACTCTTTATGTCTTCCCAACTATATCGAAATGCCTTCATTAAACTACTTATCCGGCCCACAAGCCCTCCTTCTACCATTCCGAAAAAAGATGTGAACTTGGTTGGGTCTCTAAACTCTACTAAAATTCTCTCCTCATCTGAGGAAAAAATCCTTAAGATTAGTCCAAATCACAACTATTCTCTTAATATCTCTGTCAAGGTCATGGGAAAGACAGTACCGCTTTTACTTGTCGACAATGAATCAACATTTAGTGTTTTGACCTTAAGAACCCTCAACTGCTTAGGTTTAAAAGTAAGCGACCTTGCTCTAACTTCCATCACACTGCGTGCTTATGACAATACTCTTCGGGAAGTTATGGGTTCCATAAAGCTTAGAATAGGTGTGGGCCCTATAAATCCCGTTACTGAATTCCAAGTTATTGACATACCGACTTTTTTTAACCTATTACTTGGACAATCATAGATTCATAGCATCAAAGGGGTATCTTCCTCTCTCCATCAGAAACTGAAGTTCTTCGCCAAGGGGTAGGTCATCACTATCTAAGGCGACGATGATAACACTGATAATGCAAGCACCAGTAATCTGGTGCTAGAGCTATAACATTGGGCGAATGATTTGTTTCTGTTAGGTTTTTGAGTTAAACCACTTTTTCTCCCATCAGGAGTTGCTTTCAGAGATAGAGTTTGTCCAGAGCATAACCCTCACGATAATGTCAATGTGATACAGATGTTAAAAAATATGCACTTCATACCCGGACTAAGGCTAGGACGACGACAACAGGGAATAATGGAACCCATAGTGATGAAGAAGGCTTTTCCTCCATGTGACCTGGGTTATCAACCATCATCAGAGGAACTAAAAAATGCTCCGTCAAACTCAGTTAAAGAGAAGGATAAAAATTACTAAGACTGTCTCAAGGGATTCCTTGAATGGGAGATTTATCAAAGAAGGTGAATATTTTCCCTTTTGTGGCTTTCCTGAATCGTGGTATGATCATGTTTATAAGAAGATGAAGCCAGTAATGGAGATCTTCTTCCAAGACAACTACCCATGGGACAAAAGTTCCCAGCATCATGTGCAACCTCTTGTTGAGAAGACTACAACTATTACTAGATATTTCTATGGAGGTGACTCCGAGGATTCATTCGATCTGCAAACACTGGGGATGGAACTCTGCATGATCCACTCAGGCACTACATCATCAAAGATGCTGATACACCCCTCATTAACTAGAATGTTGTACCAGTTCCACCCCCTGAAATGCAATCCAACCTAGATGTTTATCCTATTTATTCTTCTTTTGTTGCTCCTCCTTGTTCTGATGATAATGTAATCAAGACCTCCTGATGAGGTTCTCAACGCTATTTTTCCCAAGAAATGAAATAAACGAAGATTTTGAGTATTTTACTGTGCCTTACATGAATTATCTCGATTCTAACCAAACTCTTAATGATGATGATTTTGCAAATGAATGATTCTTAACTGATCTTAATAAGGTTAATAACAAATAATATAATTGTGTTCAAATTAATGAAGATTAAACTGTTATTAATAATATCGATTCTAGTATCCAACTGTGCAAGATTAGGATAGGGTCTACCCTTGATGATCATGAAGGGTTGCTACTCGAAGAACTATTGAAGGAATTTGTGGAAATATTTGCATGGTCCTAAGATGACATGCCCGATATTTATCCCAAAATAGCTCAGCATGAGATTCCAACGCTCCCAGAATGTAAACCAGTCAAATAAAAACTACGAAAGTTTTGTACCGAATGGTCGCTCAATGTTAAGGAAGAGGTGGTCAAACAGTTGAACGTAAGCTTTATCCGAGTGATCAAATATCCCACATGGTTATCCAACATCGTGCCCATACCAAAACTAGGAGGAAAGGTTTGCATGTGCGTTGACTACCGAGATTTAAACAAGTCCTCTCTAAAGGATGATTATTCGCTTCGCAATATCGATATGATTGTTGATAGCACGACCAGTCACGCTCTTAAGTCATTTGTTGATGGGTTTATCGGATACAATCATATCAAGATGCACCTCGATCATCTAGAAAAATTACATTCATCACCCCCTGGGGGACCTTTTTTTACACCGTTATGCCATTTGGTCTTAAAAATGCAGGGTCTACCTACCAAAGGGCTGGCACAACCATCTTGCATGATCTGATACGCAAAGAAGTCGAGGCCTATGTGGATGATATGATTATCAAGTCTAAAACTTGGGAAGGTCATGCTCCCGATCTTCAAAAGTTCTTTGAACGACTGCGGTGATACCAGTTGCGACTTAACCAGAAGAAATGGGTTTTTGGCGTTACCCAATGTAAAATTTTGGGATTCGTGGTTACAAAAAAGGCGATTGAAGAAGATCCTACCAAAGTGAAAGCCATTCTCAAAATGACACCACCATGAACGGAGAATGAAGTTCGGGAATTCCTAGGAACATTAATGTATATCACTCGGTTCATTAGCTTATTGACTTCTATTTTATGAACCCATCTTCAAACTCCTCCCGAAGGATTCAACTAAAGTTTATAATGAAGCCTCTTAGGAAGCCTTTGACCTAATCAAGAAGTATCTAACTTGACCTCCGGTACTCATGCCACTACAACCTGGTCTCCCTCTACTCCTATACTTGACCGTGATAGGCACTGTAGTTAGGGATATGCTAGTCTAATAAATTAAAGAATTCAAGAAAAAGAGGACTCTGGGTTACTCAGAATTTACGACATTACATGCTTGCTTTTCCCATCAGACTGATGTCCCGAATGGATCCTATCAAATACCCAGTTGAGAAACCTGCCCTGTCTAATCAAATAGACCGATGGTTAATTCTACCAGCCGAGTTCGATATTGTGTATGTAACGCAAAAAGCCTTGAAAGGGAGATCCATCTCTGACTACCTTGCTAATTATCCCATGGTGCAAGCCAATGTTTGGATCTCTGAATTCTCGGATGAAGATATCCTTGGCACCTCCCAAGAAGACCTCCGGTGGCAAATATTCTTTGATGACATTGTCAACAAGAAATGATACGGTATTGGGATACTCCTGATTTCCCCTGATGACTCTCACACTCCCATTTCCATCAAGTTAGATTTTTCCTGCACCAACAACATGATCGAATACGAGGCATGCACTATAGGCCTCAGAGTCGCTCTTAAGAAGGGAATATAAATCCTAGATGTCTACGGGGATTCAGGCCTCATCATCGACCAGGTCCTTAAAAGATGGAAAATCAAGGACGAGAAGCTCCTACCCTTCTATGCCCACCTAGAAGATATGACCTCCCAGTTCCGTGGTATCACCTTCCATTAATTTCCCCAAGAAAGGAAAAATTAGGCGATACCCTTGATACTTTAGCCTCCATGGCTGACATGATCGAGGGAGTAACGATAGCCCCCTTCCTAGTCCAAAAGCTAGCTAAACCAACCCATTGCTACCACATCGAGCTCACTATAAAAAAAGATCATGATATGGCTAAGTGCTGGTACTATGAAATTTGGTGCCTCCTTAACATGGTAGGTACCCCCAGGATTCCAATAAGAAAGATAAAGCAACCCTTCATAAGCTGGCTGCCTAGTACATTGGGTGTGATAAAGCACTGTTTAAGAGAAATATTGATGGAACCCATCTGCACCGCATCGCAGGGGATGACATTGAAGAGATAATGCAGAAGGTTCATAACGGGGAGTAATGAACCCATATGAATGACCATATGCTCACCAAGAAAATTATCCGACAGGGTCACTATTGGACTACCATTATTTAGGATTGCACCGCCTATGTTCGGAGATGCCTTAAATGCCAATAGTTTTCCAATCTCCATCACTTGCCTTTGTGGGAATTATATAAAATAACTTCTCCCTGACCGTTATCCACACGTGGCATTAATATCGTAGGGAAAGTTACACCCAAAGCCTATAATGAGCACGAGTTCTTCCTGGTTGCCAATGATTACTTTACCAAATGGGTCAAAGCCGAGTCATACGTAGTGCTGAATGCTAAAAAGGTGGCCAAGTTCATTTGAAAAAGTATCATCTGCCGTTATTGAGTCTTGCACGAGCTAGTCTCAGAAAACGGGTTACATTTCAAGGCAGAAATCATCGAATTAGTCGACGAGTATTGGATTCAGAGACAAATCTTCTCCCTACTGATAAAAAACCAACGATGCAGTTGAAGTCTCCAATAAGAACCTCAAATAAATCATTAGCAAGATGACCTAAAGTTACTAATATTGGGCCGATCAGATCCCTTATGCCCTCTGGGGCTACCGCACTTTAGTTCGATCATTTACTAGGGCTATCCCTTACTCGCTGGTATACGGCAAGGAAGCAGTCCAACCGGTTGAACTAGAAATACCTTCACTACGCGTTATGGTTGAAAGAAAAGTCAATAAAGAAGACTGACATCGGAGCTAATTTGACGAGTTATCACTCTTGTACGGAAAGAGACTCAAGGCTCTATATCATATATAGGGGTACCATCACTGGATAGCGCAATTGTTCATCAAGAGATTCAAGGACCATGGTGTCCGAGAAGGGAATTTAGCCCTTAAAGAAATCGTAGAACCCGTATGGGACCTTAGAGGAAATTTCAAGATGAACTGGAATGGCCGCTACATCGTGAAGAAGATCCTGTTCGGTGGCACCACTATGCTCACTGAACTTGACGGAGAAGAGATGGCCCATCCAATCAACCCTGGACCTTCTCAATAAATTCTACCCAGAACTACCTATTCTTACAAAAACAATTCTTCATTCCCCACTACTCAGAACTACGTGGGTCTTGATCCTCTAAAAATCCTTTTTTCTTTCAAAAATTGAAACTCAGGAAATTTTCAAAACCCCCAGAGGTACGTAGGCAGCTCATATGATTTACATGGGCACGACCCCATTTTTTTTACAAAAAGCTTTTCTTTTCTTACCTCCGAGAACGATAGTTCATTTTATCATTTACATGAACAAAAGGATCATGTATATCTTAGCGATTGGTATAGATAATTCAAATGTAAAACTCATCAAGAGGCACAATAATATAATTAATTTTTTTATTCCATTTTGGGAAATTTCAGTACGATTACATGAAATATAAGCGTAAGGAGTCAAACAACTATCCCCGCCAACCTTATTGTCTTAAAAACAAAAACAAACCAATTTACTCCTAAAACAAACTGATCAAACCTCTCCAAAATTATCCCCATAACCAAACACATAACTATCGTAAAAGCTTTACAAAAACACCAACTTTAAATAAGGCCCTAACCACAGCTGCCAGTAGATCCATCTCCATCATAATAAACATCTTGAGGTCCCCAATCTTCTCCTACCTGGATAGTATGCCGAAGGATCTCCCTAAAATAGTAAGCCCAAAACATCCAAGGGAAAGCCACTACGCCTCCCTCTATGGTGTCAAACATGGCAAACTATCTCTGCCCGGTCTACTCGACTAACATCTTAGCCACTACCCTCCTCCACAACCATTTCATGTAATCCAAAGAAACATGCCAAACTCTACCAACAGATTGGGAAGGACGTATCGATGACTAACGAATCTCCCACAAAGAGCCCAACCACATGCACATGCCTTCCCTTAAATCTTCCACAGGGAAGAAGTCCAAGATATGGGAAGGCACAATCTTCTCCCATTCGACTTGGTGCAGGAGCCGCTAAGGAAAATAAAAAAGAGGTCTGTCGGAGGCCAACTAACCGAACATACTAGTATTCCCCTAGTTCCAGAATGGGTTGCAACTCCCCCACCAGGGTATTGACCAACGCTGGTATTGAGCCCCGTGATCTATAAACCAACTTACCCAGCTCTCGATTTTCGATCTTAAACTGATAAAATAGTGAGTGAAGAAATTTAACACAGTTTCCAAGGGATATTCAGGGGAGATCGTCAAATGGAATCTCTCAGACAGTAACATGAAGATAATAATAGGGCTTCCTCTCAGAAAATTGGAACGACCTTCCCGCCAAGCATCTAGTTCGTTCAGGGTCTCTCCCAGTATCACTGCCAAAAGATTGTGAAGATATGACATCCACACAGTAATGGAAGCAATTTGATATTCTACCAGCAGGTCCCTGGTCACCAACAGTAGCTTCTAAGTTAAGCCAAGGTCAATGGCTCTGGCATAGCCCACAGCGTTGGCATCCTGCAGATGTACAAAATACAATACAGTTGGGAGGGAGATCATTCCTCCAGCGACCAATGACCAAGCCATCGAGGGTGAGATATGGAGAAATTCCACCAACCGTGACTGAGGAGATCGAGAGAATTTAGGCATGGCTTTCGCCACACTGGGATTTACCCCCAACGTAGAAGAAAATTCCTCATAGGTCGGGCAGACCTCGCCCAAGCCAAAATAAAAAAATGATCCTCGGGGTACTAAAATTGTACTGCCACCATCAGCATGTTCCTGTCGATGGGCCAGTTGGGCCATAAGGAAACCCAACACAGGTTAAAGGCGTCATAGTCTACATTGTACGAACACATAGCCTCTAAATTATTGAGATAAGAGGCAAATTCAACACTTATGGCGTTGGGGTGATTTAACTGGATAGACCTGCCATTTTGGAAATAACAAAACACAAATCAAGAAATAAGCAAGAGAAAGAAAATGTGAATGGGTGAAAAAACCTTTCTACTTGCCCTTTTTTATACTTGAAAATTTTGGTTAAAGACAAGGGTCCTGCAAAATCTGGATGAAACACTACCTCATCAAGGACAAAGTAGCCAAAGAAAGTGCAATCAAAGCTTTGGGGTGATTTAACTGGATAGACCTGCCAACAGGCAGGACAAGGGGCATGCCTATCGGCATCCCCCTATTTTTAGAAAATTCCATTTTTCCTTTTTTGTCAAAACCAAAAAACTCAATAAAATAATTTTTATTAAAAATGAATTCAAAATTCTTCTTTCCTTATATTTAACTCACCGTGCTTCAAAATAAATTCTCTTTTAGGTAATTTAATCCTTTTTACGATTTTAGCAAACAAAGTAAAAAGTGCATGTAGGTTAAGTCATTTAAAGTAAAGATAAATAAATAAAATCACATTCATTATATATATATATATATATATATTTCTATCATTACATCTCTTTTGTAGAAAAGAAATAAAACAACAGGACTCAGCTCGATCCCTAAAACTTTCTTTCTCTCTCTCCAATGATCCCCTGTCCCTACGTTGCGTGTGCTTCCCTAGACGACGAGTTGAGGAGCCTTCACTACCCGATCCAGATCCCTCCTCAGACGAAGCGGATGGCACAAAACAGGAAAGAACAGAGATCGAATCCCATATATGAGGTGTTGTAGAATCCACCCTGTATCGGATGTCCCTCAGTCAGGTAGTCGACACCCGAACATGCAGCAAGAAAAATAAAAAGGGAAAATCGGTCAGTCTGAAGAAAAAGAGAAATAAAAAAAGACAAAAGGCAAAGGTCAAAGGTCAAAGATATACCTCTAGCTGGAGGACGTCCTTCGCCAGCCCCAACACCTCCGAGTCCATCACATTAGGACGATGATGCATACTCACCGACCCTCCCCCAGGCAGTCTGATGTTGTAGGAGGGAGGAGTGAGCCAGAGAAATAGAACCTCTAACGTCGTCGCCACTACCGACGTCGATGTACTAACAATGCTGTGTGCAGACCCCACTGGCCGACTCGTACCCCAGCCTGAAGCCGTAGGAGGCGGAGGCATATTATCCACATCATACATACATGGCTACATCATCCTACTCGTCACAAAATTAAGGTAATCATAGGTTACCAACATGTCCGTGTACAATGAATAAGGCTCGTCGATAATTTTTGCCACTCAGGCCTCTTCCTATGTCTCTCGAACCTGCCTCATATACCTCGGGGGCATCGGTGGTGGTACCGCCACCTCAGCCTCGACAATCTGCTAGACTACTCTCTTTCCCAGATACCTGGAGTAGCCAAACTCGTCCCCCAAGAGCCGGCGCTTCTGTGCATTACCTCCGATCACCCCCGTATGCTGAATGGATGCCCCACAGGGATAGAATGTCACCTATTCCAAGATAAAGTTAATACTCGCCCAGAGGAAACACAAAAGAAGAGGACTTAAAAGGAGAAAATAGATAATCTGTTGCTCGTCAGTATATTTAGAACCTGGCGCATTGCAGCTAAGGAAAGACACCTCTTCGACTGTGAATTGAATTTCCACCACCGATGCAACCCGACATAAGCCCCCACTGACTCATCACATAATTTAATCAAATGGGAATTGAGCCCGATCACCTCATAGAATCACGTCTGAAAAAGGAAAAATGTCAACAATCAAGAATAAAAAATGAAATAAAAGAAAATGTACCAAGGAAAATGCAGAAAGAAAAATACCTCAAGAAAGTACGTGGCTCCAATAAAGGTCTGCCGGCAGCACCGACTAAAAGCATCCAAAGATGAATAAAGGGTCGACAAAGTCAGGCTCCCCCAGTCAAAGATAGGGATATTTGAAAATACCCTCAAGTATGGTGGAAACCATCATTGGATGGCGTTACAACTCGATGCCACCAATAATCCTCCCAACAACAAACGAATAAATAAATGATCCTTCTGATGAACTTATAGCTTGTTGGCCTCATCGATCTTCCAACTCATCAAAAGCTCTCGAAAAAGAGATATAGGGATCGAGTACCCTAAAAATATCCATCCAACGTTGCCCAACGCCACCTCCACCGCTATCGGGGTCACTCTCACGGACCGGTCCACCTCTATCTGTCTATCCCAAGTAGCTAATGAACCCTATACCAATCGACACTATCCCCTCCCCTTCCCAAGGAAGTTTAAAAGACCGTGCCACTGCCATTTGGTAACCCCCTAAAATTTCTTTAAAAAAACCCAAAAAATGCCAGAAAATTCCAAAAATATCTCAGGAAAATTCCTAAGCTTACAAAATGAATATTGGAACATTTATTCACTAAGAAAACCATTTTTTCAAACTCCTAAATCTCCATCCAGATTAATGCCACATTTTATTGTCAGCTGAAAACCCTAAAAATCAATGCACCCGCATTCAAAAACTTACTACAACTCCCTAGAAGAAATCAAAGTTTCCTCAGTAGAGCTACTTATTTTTAGTAGGAATTCCTGAATAAAACTCTTTCCCAAATGAATTCCAATTTTCCCTAAGCAAAATATATCCCCAGCAACCCATTCCCCCACCAAATCCCAAAACGTCAAGTTACCAACTGTTTCCCCAAAATGGAATTTTCGGACTAAGATTTCCAGATCGTCTCAAAAGGACATAATCCCCGAACAAATGTCTCTTCCGTAATAAAGTCTAAAAAATTCAATATTCCCCAAGAGAAATATCCTAGTTAAGGTCCTTAGAATTGATTTAGACCCGCACAATTGGTCGCTCTCCATTTAAGGCCCTAAGAATTATCCTCGACCTTTAGAATTAACCTCGACCCGTTGCTCCCATCTTAGGTCCACAAAATTGATCTCGATCCTTAGAATTGGTCTCTCCTACTTAAGGTCCTCAAAATTTACATCGAACCTCAGAATTGATCACTCCTGCTTAAGGTCCTCAGAATTGACCTCGACTCTCAGAATTGGTCGCTCGAACTTAAGGTCCTCAGAATTGAACTCGACCCCCTGAATTGGTCGCTTCCACTTTAGGTCCTCAGAATTGACCTCGGCCCTCAGAATTGGTCGCTCCCACTTAAGGTCCTCAGAATTGACCTTGACCCTCCGAATTGGTCACTCCACTTAAAGTCCTCAGACATCTACCCTCCGAATTGGTCGCTTCTACTTAAGGTCCTCAGAATTGGTCACTCTCTACTTAAGGTCCTCAGAATTTACCTTGACCCTAAGAATTGGTCTCTCCTACTTAAGGTCCTCAGAATTTACCTCTACCCTCAGAATCGGTCGCTCCCACTTAAGGTTCCTAGAATTGACCCTCAGAATTGACCTCAACCCTCAGAATTGGTCGCTCCCACTTAAGGTCCTCATAATTGACCTCGACCCTTAGAATTGGTCTCTCTCACTTAATGTCCTCATAAT
This sequence comes from Sambucus nigra, assembly GCA_949130495.1. NCBI lineage: Eukaryota > Viridiplantae > Streptophyta > Magnoliopsida > Dipsacales > Adoxaceae > Sambucus > Sambucus nigra. Next base: position 553,750,666 of record OX422215.1, on the reverse strand, counting down.
TGACCTCGGACCTCAGAATTGGTCTCTCCCACTTAAAGTCCTCAAAATTAACCTCGACCCTTAGAATTGGTTGCTCCCACTTAAGGTCCTCAAAATTGTACTCAACCCTCAAAATTGGTCACTTCTGCTTAAGTTCCTCAGAATTGATCTCGGCCCTCAGAATTGGTCACTCCCACCTAAGGTCTTCAGAATTGGCCTCGACCCTCAGAATTGGTCGCTTCCACTTAAAGTCCTCAGAATTGGACTCAAACTTGAGAATTGGTCACTCCCACTTAAGGTAATCAAAATTGACTTTGACCCTCAGAATTGGTCATTCCCACTTAAGGTCCTCAGAATTTACCTCGACCCTCTAAAGCAGTCATCCTTGTCCTTTAGGTCCACAGAATTGACCTCTTTCCCAAAGCATCATGTGGTGTCTATTCGACGACTTTCACTCATTGCAAGATCATCCGTCGAGGGGATCTATAGACATCACATTATAGGACCCCATAAGTATCTCCTTAGGTTTATAGAACCTCCCCATTTTACTACAAACCCTAGGTCATACTCCGAGTACCGATCTAGAGGACATCAGGGGCTCCGGGGTCCCGTTTGACTCCAGTAAACTCTATTGTCAGAGATAAAGCTCAATGAATATTCGAAGGTATCTTAATTTACTTTCCAATGGTCCACCCCATTCATGAATCAACATAAAGGTTCAGATGAACGAACCATTTTACTATAAAAAAATCGATCTGGAGGCCACTGACGCTCCCTGGCCTCGATTTGGCCCCAATCAACTCCATCGTTCAAGAGAAAGCTCAATGGATCCTCGAAGGTAACTGAATTTAATTTCCAACGATTTTCCCCATGCATGAAATATAAATCTATTGGATGAACGGTCCGTTTTCCCCTGAAAACTGATTCGGAGGCCACTGGGCGCTCTCGAGTTGCATTTGACCAAAGTCAACTCTTCAACTCAAATGAGACTGAATGAATCTTCGAAGGGCACGTAATACCCTTTCAAACGGTCTACCCCGTGCACAAATCATCCTTACGATATGGACGAATGACTTATTTTACTCCAAAAGGTCACCAAGCGCTTTCGAACCCCATTTAACCAAATTTGGCTCTTCGAACCAAGAAAAGATCTTTGGACTATCAAAGTACCTCACATAACCTTTCCAAAAGTCCACCCCATGCTTGATACTAACTTACGATTTGGACGAACGATCCATTACCGTCCGACGATCTCCCATCTAAAGGACCAACGACGCTTCTGATCCCCATTTGGCCCAAAGTCAACTCAAGCACCCAGGAATATTGAAGGTATCTAAATTACCTTTCTAATGGTATTCCCCGTGCATGATTTGGATTTACGGATTGCATTCTGTGACCTTTTTTCAAAAAATTTGCACGATATTGACGATTGGCATGTCCATTTCCTTGACAATCGGTAGTGTGTCTAGGGTCACCTGCTGATTGGCAGGGCTAGGGATATGTCGATATACATTATCCCTACCCTACATAAGGAGGGCACGAGCTCACTTCCAAGACACACCTCAGATCCATCAATATCAGTGATCTCAATAACATTCTTCTACGATCAACGAAGTTCCCTTGTGTGAAATTCCTTTCTATCTTTCCTTCCCATCATTTTCATATTCAATTTATCAAAAATCTACTTCTATCTCATCCAACATTCATCTCAATTTGCAGGGTATCTCATTAAGGATTAAGATCAGGCCTCAAGACTCCAAAGAAGGTCCAATCATCCTTCTCTCTCTAAATTTCTTTATTTTCGCATTAGTTATAAAAATTCTCAATTTACCATTTACTTGTGATCATACACATTAACATCTCATCCTTTATTAGTTATATTGCACATAATTTATTTTCTATAAAAAAAACCAAAACAAAGGAAACTAGGGTTACGTCTATAAATTCCAACATGAATATTCACCACATTTTCTCAAAGCTAAAATATCTTTTCTTCACACACACATATAATAAACTCCCGTTTAATTCTATGGGATAAACCCCACCCTTATTTCGCATGCGATCTATGTGATCTTTAATGCCTTTATAAGCTACATAGGCGTTTCGGGCTAAAACCCAAGACTCGAGTCCAATTTTCTAATTTTCATATTTTCATCTTTCTCCAATCTTATCTATATATTATTCATATATATCATGCTTGTGATTCATACTTGCACGTCTTATCTAATAAATACTATCGTTCCATTATGATGATCAATATCTCGAAAAGTGCATTCCTTATATTTTCTAATTATTATTTCAGAAACATTCCTGTGGATGACCTCACTCTATCATTTCCATAATATGAGTCGAATGATTCCGATTTTCATTTATATATACACACGCACACACTTCACGGAGATATTAAGGAAAATAGTAATATAAGCCAATGAGAGATCGAAAGGTCCGGATGGGTGCCTAACACCTTCCCATTCTGTAACTTAATCCCCGAACCTCTAAACTATTAGTTTCGTAAGCATCAATTTGTCTTTGATGATGCTCTCTTGAGGGGGCAACATGTTCTTTTGCCTATTTTGTTCAAAATAGGCTGGCGAGTCCATCTCTTTACATCATCCCACATCGACGATGGCCGAAGAGCTCCTAGAAATGGGCGTGAGACCTTCTTCCCCTACTCCAACTGCACGCACATGAGAGCCGAAACCCTCCAAGACAGAGGGAAAAGCCTAGAGGTATGGCCACATCCAGTATGACCAAGTTTTTGGTATTGGACAAGCCACCAAACTATAAGATCATCCTTGGATGTTCCATTCTGAATAGAATTAGGTCACGCTCGTGTATCCATAGCCTAACCATGCATTTCTCAGTCCAAGGTGGTAGGTTTTAAAAAATCAGAGGCAGTCAAAAAGAGGAAAAAGAGTGTTACTTTACATCAATGAAGGAGAAAGTGGTGAGAGAAGCCTTTCAAGTTGATGGTCTGGACCCTAGAGATGACCAACCTAAGAAATAAGGGAACCGTAATGAGGAATTATAAGTAGTCCATCTAGAATAAGAAAATCCAAACCGTAGAGTGCAGGCGGGATCACAACTGGACCCCTTCCTCAAGGAAGCACTTGTGAAGTTTCTCAAAATCAATAAGGATATATTTTCTTGGAGTTAATCAGACATGTTCTGCGTTGATACATTAATTATGACCCAGCATTTATTTCTAGATCTAGTTTATAATTCGGTGAAGCAAAAAACGAGTTCATTTGCATCAAAAAGAAATGAAGAAACTAAAGAAGATTTGGAGAAGTTGCTTAAGGCAGGGATTATTAGGGAAGTGTACTACCCTAAATAGATCAAATGATAAGTAGAGTCTTTGTGCGGACTTCACGGACCTTAACAACTCTTATCTAAGAACAACTATTCGTTGCTAAGGATATACATGTTGGTGGATGCCACAACAACTCATGAGTTGTTATCCTTCATGGATTGATACTTTAAATATAACCAAATTCAGATGTCTAAAGAAGATGAGGAGAAAACCTCATTCATCACTAGTCAAAGAATATATTGTTACAAAGTTATTCCTTTGGAAAAAATACAGGATTAACCTATAAGAGGTTGGTAAACTCAATGTTTGAAAGGAAGATAATGAATACCATGGAAGTTAATGTTGACGACATGCTAGTGAAGTGTCTCATTGCCTCTGCTCAAATATGGGACCTTAACGGAACCCTTTCCATTATTCGTTAACATAAGATGAGTCTGAATCCCACCAAATGTGCATTCAGAGTTCTAACATATAGTTCTTAGGGTCTATGATTATTAAGTGCGGAATAGAAGACAATCCAGAAAAGATTTAATCCCTTCTAAATATAAAGCCCCAAGGACTTTGAAAGAATTACAAATCCTAGCAGGGAAAATGATAACACTTAAGAGGTTCATTTCACGTGCCACAGACAAGTGTCTCCCATTTTTATGGTTCTGAGAAAGGCTTGTACTTGGAATGATGAATGTGAAATAGCTTTCCATGAAGTCAAATAATACTTGGGTACTACTACATTGCTTTTTAGAGCCCAACTAATGGTGGATTTATACCTCTATTTGGTAGTGTCACCATGGGCCATAATCTCAACACTGGTTAGGGACAACGAAAGAGTTCAAAGACCAATATACTACACATTAGACAATTCTAAGGAGCAGAAACTAGGTATCCAGAGATGGACGAATTAATATTTTCCCTCATAATTGCCTCAAGGAAGTTTCACACTTATTTCCAAGGACATCATATCATTGTGATGACAAAATAACTTCTTCATCTGATACTTCACTAATAAAAAACTTCGGGGCATTCAATGATTTGGTCCGTGGATTTAGGTTAGTTTGGCATATAATATCAATCAGGGACTTCTCTTAAAAGGAAGAACCTTGTGAACTTTTTAAAGGAATTCATATTAATGGGAGAAGACATGCCAGGGAAAGCAAAAGAGGAAGAATCAATAAAAAGTATAAGCGCTCAAACCTTAGATAAAATGATTCTAGTCTGGATCATATATGTGGATGGATCCTCTAATAGGTAGGGAAAAAGTGAATGCACAATTATCAAGGCACCAAATGGCGTAGTGATTGATAAGGCACTCAAGTTTAAATTTAAGGCCTCTAACAATGAGGCAAAATATGAATAATTACTAGCGGGGTTAAAGTTAGCCAAAGAATTTGGTGCAGAACACGTCAAATTTCATAGTGACTCTCAATTGATAGTGAATCAAGACATAGGAGAATATGAATCTAAGGAGGAACATATGGATACCTACTAAGGAAAATTAATGAATCTTATGACAGAGTTCAAAAATTGGGTGATCACAAGAATCCCAAGTGAAGACAATGAGAGAGAACATTCACCTGCAAAGTTGGTCTCCATTGAAGAAGATTCCAATTACACTTCTATAGAGTTCCTAGACCAAAAGTTAACTGAGGCCCAAGAGGAGCCTCCTCTCACATCTCCGGTAGAGTATTGTTAGTGCTGAATGGAACATATCCAAATCTACTTGGAAAGGGCAACACTGCCGGAGGAAAAATCAGAGGCTGGGAAGATCAAGAAAATGGCCACTCATTACACTCTCACCAATGGAGTCCTCTAAAAATATCTTACACTTTGCCACGCCTAAGGTTACTCCACTCATAAGAGGCTTACTATGCCCTAGGAGAGGTCCATGAAGGAATATATGGGGGAATCCGAGGGCAAGGTCCCTTGTAAAATATGTGAAAAGTGCCAAAGGTACTCAAACGTCCAAAGGTAACCACCAAGTGAGCTAGTCCTAATAATCTCACCATGGCCATTTTCTCAATAGGGAATAGACCTAATTGGTCCTCTCCCTCGTACTCTAGGCTAGAATAAATTTCGGATGGTGGAAATAGATTATTCCATAAAATGGGTGGAAGCAGAACCCCTTACCGCCAAAATTGAGAAGAATATTGAGAACTTTATGTGGAAATCAATTGTTTATAGGTTTGTCATCCCCAGGGTGATCATCAACGATAATGGCACTCAATATGAAAATGACACATTTCAAAACTTCTTCTCAGGATTGGGAATTCACAATCCTTATTCTTCATCCCATCTATAAGCCAATGATCAGGTTGAAATGTCCAAAGCTTAAAGAAGAGGTTTGACGATGCAAAATATCTATAGGAAGAACAACTCCCTGGCATCCTATGGGACTATGGGACTACTGCCCATGTCTCAACTAGGATGACACCATCCTCTTTAGCCTTTAGAACTGAATCTATTATACCAATTGAAATTGCTCTCCCGTACTATTGGAACTAAACTCCCACCCCTAACACTGAGAATGATAAGCAAATGAATGTTGAGTTAGATCTCATTAAAGAGAAGAGGGAGGAGGCTCAAGTCTGAGAAGTAACCTACAAGTAAAGGATGGTTAAGTACTACAACAAGAAAGTTTAACTCAAAAGTTTCTCTGTAGGAGACTTGGTCCATATGAGGGTCACAATTGCTACTTAGGACCCCAAAGATGGAAAGTTAGGCCCCAACTGGGAAGGACCTTATGTAGTAACTAAGGTGACAATGCCTAGAATCTATCATTTAAAAACTATGGAAGGAAGGGAGCTCCCCCACCCTTGGAATGCTGAACATCTCAAAAAATACTATCAGTGGTATGAACACGCATGTTATCACTTTGTTATGCTGTAATCCAACATGAAAAATCTAGAAATGAATGATAAGTTTATTTTGTCTTAAATAAGTACTATTTGTTAAATTTGTTTTATAAGGACCGAAGTACTACACTTAGGATACACCCCAAAGGTCTCAAATTACGTCATGAGTCTACGACCCAAAGGTCTAAAAGTGTCCACCTTGGCTACGACCTAAAGCTCCCAAGAAACCACATTAGGCTACGACGTAATAGTCTCAAATGACTAAGAAACTTAGACTCCTGTCCCAAATTTTACATGACCACACGACCCATGGTATTAAATAATCATAGAGGTTGTAGCAGTACCTAATAATAATTGGAGGAAAACAAACTATACAACTTTTAATAATTTGGTTTTGTTAATAGAAGGACGGGTAGTAGGATACATATTGGTCCATAAGAAACCTCAAAACAAAAATTTTCCATTATCAAAACAAAGTTACAAAATAAGCACTTAAAGTAAACATCCAATTAAAGTTGGTACTACAATAACAAACACCACTCATTCTCCTCGGACTCAAAATAAGGGTCACCCTTCGGAAGGTACACATCAAGGTCAAGAATAGGATGGACCTTAAGAATCCTTGACTTTAACCCATAATAACCATAAACAAATGCCTCTATCGTTGCTTGGTAATTTTTTTGGATGTAGTGTACTCATCCTTAGACTTTTGGCATGCACATGGAATAAAATCCTTTAAGATAACCACTTTATGCTTCTCTTTCTCTAACAGTGCCCGGGATCGATCTCTGTCCAATTCAACCTCCCTCAGAAGTGTCTCAATACGAACAAACTCCCTATTAGAAGAGTTTATATTATCCTTAAGGATTCCAACCTTGTGCTTGGAATCTTCCAAAATTGTTCATTCTCTCTCATCCTCTCTCCCTCCTTTTAAGATTCACCCATAAACTACCAATGAATCTCTCTGAAGCATCAACTAAGTTTAAAAACTCTCTCTGATGCTTTTTTTTGGCACCAATAACCTTAGTTGATGATTTTTTAACCTACAAGGATGGTTGATGCTTATAGGTTAAAAAAAGCATCAACTAAGGTTATTAGTGCCAAAGAGATGGTTGATGCTTGCAAACAAAGTCCTAGAAGCTAGGTTACAAAGAACTACTTAAGTGAAGATCCTTAGCATTTACAAACATATCCTTAGCATTTACAAACATATCCTTTTCTTATGAAATTGAAAGTGCTTTGAAAACTTGAGTGCTCCCCTTGTCAGGAACCTCGGGCAACAAAGATTATATCATCGTCACATATGGATTTCCCTACATTAAGTATTAATTTCTTGTTCTCTTTTATAACCCTATTTCAGGTTATAATACATGGGAAAGTTGTTTTCCTCTTTTGCCCAGCAATGGGATAGCTTGACACGCATGACTTGGAGGCACTAACAGCGTAATCCTTTATCACTTTTCATTTCCCTGCGGAAGGATAGGAAATTATAAGGGAAATATTAATAACTAAGAAGGCATTATTTATTCCAATGAAGTACAAAAGATATATATACTCACGCAAGGAGCTAACACCATGAGTGAGGGGAAGGACCGTGACAGGTGGGATCGAACCTAAGCCTTAACGATGAAGAACACTCTCCAAAAGTAACTCACCATCTCTCATGCAACCTAGTTCTTTGACGTCTGTCACATGATGAATGGAGTCACCATCTAAAATACAATGCTCCTTAACTAAAGTGACAAGACAAATTTAGGTTACCGTAGTCAAAAGCATAATATATATATACATATACATATATGTAATAATTTCAACATGTAGACAATACTTGAAGGGTCTAGAACTCACCATTCAGTGGGTACATTAACACCTTCATCACCAAGGTTAAATCTCAATTGTTCATAAATGAAGAAATTTTTTTGCTTCTAATCTATAATAGTAGGGAAAGGAACTTCAAGCATGTGAGTTTCCTTGGACCTAATGCGGAGGTGATACCGAAACTCCTTTTCTGCTTGTGTGGAAGTCCCAAGATGACAAAAGTATAAAAAATCTTGTGGACTATAAAATTATCCCGTAACCTGCTTGAATCTAATAAGGGTCATTAGAAAGTGCTTTTAAGCATTCGGTTGAAGCTACGATAAATCAATAAAACTCAACACTTTCTCGACAAAACGAGGGAAAGAAAGTTGTAACCCTACTTCAAAGGAGGACTTGTAAAGGCATACCTCCACTTCCTTGGGGCTATGACATGCATATTCAGAATATACTGGTACCCTAAGTCCAATGCTATCCAAAATATTGTATTTGTTTCGTTTATCCTCCAACACAAAGCTACCAATAATGAAATGCAACTCCAAGGTACAAAAACTAAAGACATGAGGCGGGTAGTCATTAGTCTCCATATAGGTGGGTGGTCTGGGAAATGTATGTTAGATACTAACATGGGTCCCCATGTAGAACACAATAAGGGTAAAAAGAAAGCATGCCATCCTCTCACACAATTTTCTTGTTAACGAAATATGAGATAATGAGTCTGCTTTGTGATGAAAATTCATGGGCCCCGCCCCAAGATTATCTCTTTAAAGGAAAAGCGCACAAGAAGATATGTTAGTTGTACCTGAGGGAGGAAGTAAAGATTGAATAATGTGGGACCCCCTGAATGTGCTTTTTTTTTTGCAATTTTTTCTTGCTATGAATAATATCCTAGATATGTGGGATAGAAGAGTGGGAAACGTTTTTGTTATTTCATTTTTTCTGCAGGAAGAGGAGGGTTTCGATAGGATCAATGTGCTACCACAGCTGCATCATTTTGTCCCCCGACGATTATAAAAAAATCCAAAGAGATAATGACTTGGGACACAACCCCTGCCACTTACCCCTAACTAAAAATTTAGGATTATTTAAAAAATATGTGGGACCCCTTGACATATACCTCATACATTAGTCAATAAGAGAGTAATTTATTCCATTAATTTCAGGAGGTCTTGGAATGGGGTATCAACGTGGAACCCCCACTTCACAGTTGCGCCTTTCACCAATACAAATTTAGGAGTTACGAGTTGTGGCACTCAACATAATCAAGGCCCAGTCCAACTCAAGGTTCCAAGAAGAAGGAAATTTATCACAAGACCAATTTGCCTTAGGGAGACAAAGTCACCATATATAACCCCATGTAAATATGATTAAACCTTACATGAGAAAAAAATGTTTTGGTCTGTCACCCCAGAGGAATTCCATCGTATCATGATGTGTGAGATGTCCAAAGAGTTTTTGAATATACTCTAACTCACCCATGAAGGAACCAATGTTGTTAAGGCTTCCAAACTCCAAAACCTCACCATTCAATTTCAGACAATTAAAATGTTAGAGAGTGAGACCTTTGATGAGTTCTAAGCTAGATTATTAGATATAATTAACTCATCGTTTAACTAGGGAGAGAAGATACCCGACAATCGAGTGATAAAGAAAATATTAAAGATATTTCTCGAGAAGTTTAATCCAAAGATGATTATTTTGAACTCTTTAAGTAAACATAACTCGATGACACTGCAAGAGCTTGTAGTTGACCTATAAACTTATGAGCTTGACATGTTTACCTCCAAGAATGTGACGAAGAAAGAAGAAGGCATTTCTTTGAAAGCTCGAAAGGAGGAAACAATAATTTCGTATGATAAGTCGGACACCGAATTTGAAGATGTGTCCATGTTGGCAAAGAAATTCTAGAAATTTCTCAAATTCCGAAAGAAATAGAAAGATCCAAAAGATTGGATAAAGAAAAGAACAATGAGGTCGATCGCTTACTTAAGAACCGTTGTTAGAATGTTATGAGGGATGACTCGAAGAGGTGTTTTGGTTGTGAGGGTTATGTCCATAAGGTAGCTGAGCACATCTCGAAGAGGGAAACAGTTCCTTCAATAAGATAAACTTGACCACATTCATTGCTAGTCATATGAGTGATGATGAGAAATCTTCCCACGAATATATTTCAAATTTGAAGTTGGAAGCTTGGTTGAAAGAACGTGCCATAGAAAATGATGATAGTGCGTTGATTGAGGATCTTAGGGAATATAAGAAGACTTTTCGAGAGAAGTTAGAGTATGTTGAGGGTGAGAGTGATAGTCTTCAGGGTTTGATGGAGGAAATAAAGAAAGAGATTCTAGAGTTTGAGGAGTTTAGGAATTTACTTGAATCTAGGATAGTTGAGCTTGGGGAGAAATGGAGAGATTTGAGTAGGGTCAAATTTGATTTGGAGGCTAGGTCAAAATAGTTAAATATAATGTTAGAAACCGTCCAAATAAAAGATGACAAGTGTGGAATTAGATTCGATGATCATGTTGCTCCCATTTCTAAATCCAAGACCATGAATTTGAGAGTCGACTAGGAACGTTAGGAAAGGTCAACCTTTAGGTAACACTCCTCTCCGTGTTTACACTTGTACTCATTATGGTAGGAAGAGTCAACCTAGACGTTTTTTCTACGATCTCAAGAACACTCCTAGGAAGTCTAAGAATAGATTTGCTTCGGTTCCCAAAGACCCTATTCGTCGTTTCACACCTACTTAGATTAAGAAATTGGATTTAGAGGCTTTAGGTATTAGACTTGTTTATTTTTGTTCGCTTGCATGTGATTTTCCCCAAGTTAAATCTTTTGGTTGATCGTGTTAGCTGTGTTTATCATACTCAAGATGAGCTTTTTGGTATATCCTTTCTAGGCTAATGACTTATGTATGCTTTGTATTTTTTATCATTTTCTTTTTGAGTCATATTAAAAAATAAAAAAAGATTTTGTATTGAAATATTTTTGAAAAACTCAACAATAATTTTCTTTTGGGTCCAAAATTTAAGAAAAATTCAAAAAGATTTTCATATTTTTGTCTTGGGTTTTACACTTATGGTATGGAATATTGGTGTTCTTGAATCCTCATCACTTCAGAACTTCCATGTGGCTAGTACATTTGGTTATGACTTTAGATACTTAGATTGATCTTAACCATTTTTTGTGGAGTTGTTTCGAACTTGACTTGCGTTATGGACTCGATTGTGTATATGCCTTCGCACACACATACACGAGCTCTTTGAACGTTTAACTTCTCATGAACATTTGAGTTTGGTGAGATGTTATCCTTTCAATCTTGTCATCTACATGTATTAATGACTAAGGGGGAGTTGTGAATGTAAAAATCGTTGCCCGTGAGATATTTGGTTAGTATTGAAAAAATATTAGTGTCCACGGGAAAGGGCTACCAAAAAAAGTCTTTACGAGAAAACCAGCGTTAGCAAGAGCCTGATAAAAGATAAAAGGCAATGAAAATAGAAAAATTACCAAAAGGGTCCAACTTAAAATAAACATAATTGATCTTTCAAAATAAAGAACTTCAAAAGATTCATGAAAAGAAAAGAATAGATAATATAACTTGTTATCTTTTGAGGGAGTTTTGTTGAAGAACAACGGGTTTACACAATGAATGCTAGGTTTAATGGTCGTCCCATGACGCTATTGGTATGTAGAATTGTCAAAATATAGACTAGTGTGCATTGAGTTTGTTTATTCATTAAGTTCAATTTATAATTATCACCTGAGGCTAAATCATAGCTTAGATAAAATTTTGCGATCAATTTGAGCTTCTTGAACACTTTTAAGTATTTGGATCATATTTCATTTGTGCTAGTTCACGCCCATTCACTCCTTTACCATGATTTTAAGGACATAGATACCATATTACCACGTAATACTTAAGTATATGCCACTTTTACATTTTTTTTGAGTCCTGATTTTTGTCAGGTATATGTTTCTCAAAGTTTACCTTTCTGGATTCATGTTGCATATTTTTTAGAGGAGGAATTCGAGATTTTTTGTGTCATAATGACATGCTCCTTTTGTTCCAAAGAGTCGCTGTTCTTGTTCAAACGAGCACGCTTTTCATTCGAATGAGGTTGAAAACGTGTTATAGGGTTTCTTTTCAAGTTTGGCACTTTAATTTATCTCAAACCTTATTCTCTCCACGAATATGCTTCTACACTCTGCCAGTTTTGAGCAAAAAGAATCTCGAAAGCTTAAATCCAGGTATCTTCTTGAGATTCATCCTTTTGTTTTGGTTTTGAGGATTTTGCATAAAAAAAATGGTTTGTGATTTATTTCTTGTCATGTATTTGTCTTTATTACACCACTTTTGTGTACACGACGGAGAAACTAGTTTCCAACCATTTTCATTCAAAAAATTTCATTTTAGGGCTTTTGTCTTTTAATATTTATTTCGATTATTTATTCCATTTATTTTACCCTATTTTGAGTCTTGTGAGTCACAAAAATTCAAAAATTAAATTTTTTGGAAAAATAATTTTTGGATATGTCTAACAAACGTTTGTTGCGAATTTTTGTTGTGCATAATATTTGGTCTAATGTTGATTTTTATATCCTGTTTATTGGTGTTTATGGCTTTTGTTTTTCGTTGTTGTTCGGTTGGAGTTGTACGGAGATTGGTTCTTAAAGCATTTGTTGATTTGGAGTTTGGTGCAAGGATTTAACATTCTTGTTAGTCATACCCACACCCTTACCCACATCCTTTACCCTATATTTTAAATGACTAGAGGACACATATGCCACTCGACTCACACCGACACTGTTAAAGAGCATGCTACCTCACCTCGAGCTCAGGTCGGACAGGACAACCGTCCATGGTATACTACTGAGCATTAGTTGAGATGGGTAGATTATGAGTTCTACTGAACACTATTTTTTCACATCCGTGCTATAGTGAGAGAGGGAGTGTTTAGGATCTAGGAGTTTCACATGTATTATGTTCCTCGTTGGCTAGAAAATAAGGGTAGGATCCCATGTTCTCCATATATGATTCTATTCTCCCCGACATCATTCAAAAATTATACTTCAGGGAAACATGATCTTCTGCTGGCCTTAGGTCCTTTGTCCGAGGGGTCGAGGTCATTGTCACTCCAGACCCTATTGCTACTATGCTTTAGATACCTCAAGACCCTGAGGCTATTTTCCCCAAACACGTCACTGGAAGTCCCGACCCGACAATATCATTCACCATTATTTCCATGAGCATCCCCTGCGCCCGCTACCATGTTTCACCATCATTTACATGAGGATTATAGAGTTCTTAATTGGTTTAAATCATCTTCTGTCTATCCTAGGGCTAATTATACACATATTAGCTTTGACATTGTCCACTTTATGTACCCGTCAGTCTGGGTTGGCGTATTGACCTACCTGCCACGATTATGCACATTATGTCTTCAGTCCCATATGTGGGGAATTCTCTTATTAGGTATGTACTTCCATACGGTGTCCTTGTTACCTATATTTTTATCGCTGCTCAGGTCCCACTACTTTCTGATGAGGTCGATCTTTTAGGCATTTCACCGATCGATGCGAACACCGCTCACCGATTTGAGAGTCACCTTCCTACCATCGCTTGCCATGGTTACTCCACCATTACTTCATCTTTTTTGGGTCCATATCACACATCTCAATTTTTAGGTCCTCCACCTGTAGAGACTACTTCTACAGAGACAGGTACTAGCACTGACGTGACCCTTTGTCTACTGGTGGAGGAGCGTGCTACCAGACGTGTTTTAGATGCATAACTGGCTGAGTAGAGAGAATTTATGGCGAGGTATGATGCCGAGTCCGAGAAAATATATTTTTAGCAGTCACAAATGACAACACTAATTGATGAGATGCGCAAGAGGGAGCATGAGAGAGTAATTGTGATATTTAGGAGATATAGGGATGATGGCACTATCGAGGATGATGATGATGATGACAACTGATTTTATTTTTCAACTTTTTGAGACTTTTGTATTTATTGTGTATTTGGATATTATACATTTAGTTCATTTCAAACTTGATGATACAACTATTTATTTTTTTCTACATTTGGTTTCTTATCATCTTGTATTGTCTGTTTGGATATGGATATAATGTTTCATGGTTATGCATTTACTCTATCTGTTAGAGACATTTATATTGATTGATCATGTTTATCATCTTGATTATCTGCTTCATGTATCTAGTTATTGATATCTTTATGATTATCCATAGTGTGATGGTTGATTTATTATGTTTATCAAAACATGCTTATATTGTATATCTTTACTTTGATGTTTATCTTGATATGATTTATATGTTATACTCTTGTTAGATATGGGTTTTATTATTTTTCTGTCCAACTTTATGTCTATTCCAGGTAAAAAGTGAGAGAGACATCTGTGATGTAGGGGAGTGATTTATACTAACATTTTTTATTATACACTTTCCCTCTTTACTTCATGTGGTATTTATCGTTTCATGTGTGTAGGATGCTTTATGTGTTTATCTATACTTGGATACACCGAGATGGCATTTCATACATACTGCTAGGTTGAAATATTGTGTCCAATGTAATTGTTTTGGGACTTTTGGGTTGGGCATAGGATCAGCTTGACGACCTGGCTAGTATAATTCACGTTATTTTTTGGTTTGTCCCGAAATAGAGAAAGTGCGAGATTTATAAGGATAAATTTCCAATTGAGTCAATTTGTTTGTAATTAGCATAATTTCGGACAAAACTGTTTGAGTCGTAAGTTAATAATTGAGTTGTGATCCTACATAGCCAATGATGTGTTGTGTTGAAGATGTTGCGACAAAGATTCAAATATTACATCGTGCCATGTTTTGCGCCACCGTTGTCTTCACACACTTTCATTTATCATAGATCTCTTAGGTATGAATGCTAGTGAATTATGAGATATCTAATTTTGTTTAAAGGAAGTATTTCATAGATGCTTGATTTATCATGCTTTATCATATAGTTCCTACCAGTATTCTTTCTATGTTTTTGTTTCATGAGTTAGGATTAGATACTTTGTTTTCTCATTTGATATCTTGTTTATATCCTATACTCTTTACCCTTTGTTCTTAGCTTTATGTTTGGTACATTATGAGTATTTGTGATAACATTTTGATGATGGTTTATATATTTGACTGATTATTTAGTTGTTGATCATATGTGCCTTTATATGTTACAAAATGTGACTCATATCCCATATTTCTATAATCTCCCCGTGCTTGTTGTGTTACATAGCATGTTTTTTTACACTCTAACCTTCTTTTCTCTAGTTATGTGATATATCCACCTTCCTTGTGTTCTTACTGATTTAGTTAATTAATTTCTTCATCTTTCCTAAATGGGTAGAAATTTCCTAATGGGAGAGAAGACTTGATTAAGGGAGAGAATTAATTTGTAACAAAAAAGATAACTGTAGGATAAAAAAAGAGAATTTTTTTTTTCATAGAATATAGTTTATGTTATAATATGTTAAGGAGATTTTAGTTATGGATTATAAATTTTTATCAATCTAGGTGATATATACTCGATCATTACTTATCATAGTCATCATGGTTGCCTTATATATTGTTATTTTGTGCTCATATTGGATTTTAACTTTTGTATCAATTAGATATTATGGTATACTGATTTCAATCCTTTGGATTATTTTATTGTAGATCACTTATTTATTCTCTTATCTTTTTCTTTATCGATTACATGATAAAAAACAGGGACAGAGAGCATTTCTCTTAGGGGGAGAGATCTTTAGGGGAGAGATGTTTGAGAAATCAGTAAATGAATTAGCAAAAATATAACGTTATGGAATGAAGTTTATATATATCATATTTTGTAGATATATTTGATAAACTTTAAATATGTTGTTTTTAGTAATTAGATGAATTTTTTTCACATGGTTTTTGTCAATTGTTTCATCTGATTACTTATTTTTCACTGTCATTTAATTACACATTAGTATTTTGATATGTTTTCTAAGTGTTTGACAAGAAATAGTTACACGAGTTACAAATGGTTGTCTAGTCTCTTGTGATTCATTTGAATGTGTCTTTCAATATTTTTATGTCTTTAGTCGGGCGGGTCGTGTCATAGGTTATAGATTTGATTCATTTGTTTGTTATTATTTTTTTTTTGTATTTTGTAATAGAATAGATAAAGGGGGAAATTGTAACAATTGGAAAAATACTCAAAGTTTCCCATAGGATTAGGTTGCCTTATTCCATTGATTAAAACTCTCTTTGTGTCTCTAGTCCAAGAGATCGTTACTGAGATCTTCCAGTTAAGACATATTCATCGGACTTCATCAATTTCATCTCAGGATCATTCACTTCCACATACATGAGAATGACATTTTAGGATAAGGTAAATGGAATTAGATGACATAGTACACCCATGGTTTAGCATAACTCAAAATTATTTTTCTTAAATTGGAAAATGTGTTAAACTAGTGTGTGTGTTTGAGGAGATGTTTTGACTTTTGTCATATACATATACCATATAGTTTTCTTTTGTAAATGAACTTTTCAAAGGACATATTTTATATTTAAAATACTTTTTAAAGATTTCAAAATATCTTGCAAAACGTGTCTTGGGTTTCTACAGCAAAGTATAACTTCGATGGTCGCGTTGTGTGTGAAAAATCAGTCGGTGAAAAAGTTGGTCATCAAGGAGACCTCTGTCATAGGTGCATCGCTGCAACGAGGACTTTCATGACTGCACTAACGGAGTTTCACAGGAAACACATATAACCAGTAATAAATGTGATGAAAATCTGATGCTTTCTTTAAATCACTTTTGGCCTTGAACTTTGTGCAAATCACCTTTAAATCATATTTTTGGGTATATTTTCTTTTGGCTATTTTGCATGGACAATAAGCCTCCAAAACTTTGAAAGATTGTGTACACAAGTTCATTTAGAGACTGTTGGCTACTTAATACGGAATTCTTCTCCAACACAAAATACAGTTAATTTTATGAAAGCTTGAGTTCTTGAGAGAGAAAATCATGTGCTGAAAATCACTATTCACTAGAGTTATTCTTTAAGATTCTTTAAGTGTTATGGAGATATCCATTTCTATTATTTCCATTTAAAGTCATTTGAAGTTTTATTAATTCTTCTCAAGACTTGAACAAACTCTTGACAAAATTTTCTTTAGAGAATCTAATATTTTTGATATCTCAAAATATATGTGAGTATTATTTTAATTAGCCAAACACTTTAAAACTTCCATAGACCTTTAGGAATCTTACATCCTAGGAAGTAGATATTCATTGCTAGCTTCTCACTTATTCCATTGGAACAATAAAATTTTTTCTTCAAACTATAAAAGAACAAAATTTGTTTCAAACTCAAAAAGAAGATTTTATTGGTACGAGATTTTTACGACCTTGGTTTTGGACCAAAATCGATCGCAGTCGTGTAGTATACTCCAATTGTTGACGCTCTCTTCGGAGGATATGATGGGAAAAAGTATTTAGTCAATGATAGCATCGTGTGATTTTAAGTCTATTTATTCAAGTTGTAAAACTCTACCATTGTGCATTCATCATTCAGTCAGTCCAAGGTTTTTTTTTTATGTGGATTTTTCCTCGTACGCCTTGGTGGCTTGCTATATTGTTTACTTTTCTCCACTTATATTAAATCACCTAATATTAAAGATAAAATTTGGTATATTTTATTTGGTAAATAATTTATCACATAAACCCTTGGTGTTGTTTGCTCACCCATAATAAGATTTTAAATAAAACCTTGAATCTTTTTAACTATAAATTTTAATTGGGTAATCTTTTTCCATCTCGATTTCGATCACATGAACTCTCGACTCGTATCAGAGCTAGACCTCACAGTTGTCGATTTATTCTCCTTACTATAGATCGTGTGTGTGTGTAGAAATAGATTATGCATTTGAGTTTTTTTGAAGATTTTCAATTAGGGATTCATAACAATATTACCGAACTTGTTACTTCGTCCAGTTTAACTAATAGTCATCTTTTCAAACATAAAAATGATATATTTGATGATGTTTCTATTAGTAATACTGGTTATGATTTTACCGTCTTTGTTTCTCCATTCGATTTTGTTAGTCGTTCTTTCCTCGATAATGAATGTGAAGCTAGTGAGGAAGAATTTGACAATTAAGACTTTTCAAATATTAAAACAGAATATGTTGAACTTTATAAAGAATTGTTGAGACTTGTAAAACAAAATTTATTATTTTCCTCTACATTAAAAGCTTATAAAAAGGAGAATAACATATTTACAACTTAAATATACCCTTGTTAATCAAATTCAAGTTGATCGTACAAAAACGTATGAGACGATTAAGTTGTTGAAAAAGGAGTTTTCAAAAATTGATTTGGTTAAAAAAAAATTTGAAAGAAGAAAATGAAACCCTTTTGTAAAATGTCAAAAGTCTTGAATAGGAAAAAATAGAGCTTTTAAATGAGCTACCACTTGTTAAAGATAAAATTTATGTTCTTTGGAATGTAAAGAACCTATCCTCTTTGAAAAACTTAATGTTGTGGATGTCTCTCTTTCGGATTTTTTAGACTTTCTTGATGAACTAAAAGATAAGAGCATTATTTCAAAAGAAGAGGATGAAAGTTTTGCTAAGTTTTAATAGGAAAGATTATTTTTTTGTTTTATATCATGAAAAAGATAAAAATGATCTTTTATGTGAAGAGTCCGAAGTTATTTTGGAGAAGAAACTTAAAAATCATCAAAAAAATTTAATCTCGACCAAAAATGAAAAAGTGAATCTAGCGATGTAATCATAAAAACTTGGAGATATCACTTTGATATCAACCCGAACAGAAAATGATAAAAGAGGGTTATATTTCAACAGTTTTAATGTTTCTATTTCCCGGAACGGAAAATATTTTTGTAAAATCTTGTTATCAAAACGAGACAACAAACATTGAAATATAATCCTTCACTTTCAAGGTAAAGGGAAAAATATTGCCAATCATTTTGAAGAGAAGAAATGTTTTGTAAACTCCAAGTTTAAGAATAAAAATCACATGCTCAATCATAAGAGACCTAAAAAGGAATTTGTTTGTTCTTATTATCATAAGAATGTCACTTTAAGATTTTTTGTTACAAGATGAATAATATTAAACATTTTAAAAAAGTCGTCCCTAAACCAAAAACGTGAATGACTAGACCAAAAAGTTTTAAATGTGATCATTGTCACAAAATTGACCATTTGAGGGAGTTTTGTTTTTTGCTTAAACCAACCGAATATAGTCTTTGGGGATATTTCTCAAACAAAAAAAAAGTTGATCATGTTTGGGGACATTTCTCTTTGTTGAGTGATAAAATTTTTGGTATATACTTGCTCTTGTATTGTCTTTAATGGCTTTAGACTTGATATTTTTTTATGTTGTATTGCCATTGGATTTGATATTAATACAATACTTCCATATATGTTGATATCTTAGTTTTACATTTGGGATAAATATTCAACATCCAAATGTTATTTTAATCATTCCTTATTTTGATCATATTTGATAGGATGCTAGGATAAATTATAATATCTTATTTTGGCGTATCATATTACCATAATGGTTGCTAATCATTATTTTACCCATGTTTTACCTTTGGATTTTTTGTGACCACGACTTTGTCTTGATCACAATTTTAGACATATTTCATAGATGTTGATTTATCATGCCTTATCATATAGTGCATACCAGTATGCTTTCTATGTCAATGTTTCATGAGTTGGGATAAGAAACTTTGATTTTTCTTTTGATATCTTTTTTATATCATATACTCTTTACTCTTTACGCTTAGCTTTATGTTAATTACATCTTGAGTATTTATGCTAAAATATTGCTGATGGTTTATCCATTTGTCTTATTATATAATTGTTGATCATTTGTGCCCTTATATGTTATACCATGTGACTCATATCCCATATTTCTATGAGCTTATTTTTTATAGTGTTGTCAAATATCCATATTTCTCGTCTTCATATTGATCCCATTTTTTAATTTCTTCATCTTTCCTAAATGGGGAGAAATTTCTTAAAGGGAGAGAAGACTTGATTAAGGAGAGAATCAATTTGTAACAAACGAAAGTTAAGTATAGGATAAAAAGAGAGAAAATATGTTTTTATTAGGTTATAGTTTATGCTATAACATGTTAAGGAGAGTTTAGTTAGGGATAATAGATTTTTTGCATATTAAAAGAGGCGAAATGCATTTTCACAGATTATGAAAACTATTATGACTTTTAAATTAAATTCACCCTAAGATCACATAGGACTTGGTAGGGTTATAATGTAGTCTAGGATAGGGTACGAAATGAAAGGAATGTATGTACGGATTCTAAGCATTCGGAGATGAAAAACTTGGAATAATGGAAAGAATGTGGGCAATTCCAAAATTGGAAAACAAGTTCCAAAACAAGCAATAGATATGACAATGGGAGAGTAATCAAAGCTTATTGAACTATATACAACATATACAAATTTTTCTTTCTTTTATTTTCTTCTTTTTCTCACTTTTTCTTTTGTTTTCTTTTGCTTTTTGATTTTTCTTTTCTTTTTCACTACTCTTTTTCTTTACTTTTCTCACTCTTTTCATGCTTAAATTGCGACCACACTACACAACATCATTCAATCCCAAGCAACATTCCAAACAAAGGTATGGAAGGTAATATATATGGTTTAAAACTCCAATGTGGAGTTTTTTAAGGGATTTTGGGTAATGAAATGAAAGGCTATATTTAGGCTCAATGGGGTTGACTAGAGAAAATATATAAGGTGAGGTTAAGGCTAATATGGGTGATATAACAAAGATGACCTATGATCATTTCATAAAGTTTACGCAATTCTCGAGTCAAAATAATATATGAAAATCGTGCTCAAGTAAAACATTTCAAGATATAAACTCAATTAATGAACGATCAATAAAAGAATAGAGAAATTACCGACGAATTTAGCATTTTCGATGAGAAAAGAATAGTGTATAACACTCACAAACGACGAAACGTACAAAGCTTACTCGGTGTAAGTATATACAATGCAACGAAAGATTACCGAGTTATAAAAATCTTAAACCAAATCAATAAAGCAAGAAAAACGCATGTGCTCAAGGGATAAAGTTTAATTCATGAAGTTATTCACAATATCAACAATTTGAGAAATAAAGTCTAATAACTTCTAAAATCGAGAACATGCATCATTGAGTTGTCTATTGGATTGGGCAATTATTAAAATTTATCATCGGAAATAAGGCAAAATGCCCAACAAATGAGATAAAAGAAAGAAAATATTTTTGAAAATTTTAATTTTTCACAAAAAGTATACTAAGTAACTAACAAGTAATCAAATCAATGGACTACACATGAAATGGATAGAATATCCTACACCCCCTAACTTAAATGTTGCATTGTCCTCAATGCTCATTAAGAACACAACACAAAGAGAGGAAAGGAACGATATTACCCAAAATTGGAGCGATCTCCATAAGCACGAGTCCGATGAAATCTACAAAACAAGTTAGTACCAAGCATAGAAAAAAAACAAATAACAAAAAGTTAACTAATTACACTAGACTAAATAAAAAGGAAAGAAAAATAGGAAAGAAAGAAAATTAAAAAGCTAACTATTTACAACCTACTATTTAGGCTTCACACTAACTATACACTAGAAGTCTAAATAGTTGAGAGTCCACCCAAAAAGGAATTTGACTTTGAAAGATCAACGGTGGACCCTCCAAAGAAATGATGCCTCCCGAATGATAGGAATTCCGTTTGAAAAACGAAAGGCATGTGTAAGGCGTAAGAAATGAACCATCGCCAATTAAAAATTTGAGAGGGACGATGGGGGATTGGGATAAAATGGGAGACAAGACAACATTGATCTCGGGAAAATGGAAATCACATCCCCAAGGTTCTTCAATATGAAGGGGAGGCGGGGCTAGTGCAAGTGAATAGCCAATGAGATGAACCATCTCAAAATAACATTCCCGTTCAAGAATCAGGTAAAAGTCCTCAAGACTTTCAACCAATTCTTGTGATAAATTTAATTATTCGGGAATAGTTGGGAATAAAGGAAAGGAAGGACCAACAACCTCAATACAGTCGAAAGCATTAATAAGAGGTTGAAAATCTAAAGTGTTAAATCTTGGATCACTCTCAATTGTTTCTTCAATAAAAAGGGGTGGAGATGAAACGCAAGTTTCAACCTCGACCCGATTTTGTAATGAAATAATTTCATCGAGCAATGCATCATTTTTAAACAACCAAGCTTGAGAACTTTCAGATTTGTCATTGATTTCTTTAATCACTAACTCATAATCAAACGAACAAGAAGACATTACATCTTCTTCTGCGGGTTGCTCATAGCTAATGGATTCCCCGCATTCCAAATTACCCTCACAAGGCGATATGGGATCACTTACATACTCTTGAATTTCAGGCTCAATGCGCTCATCTTCAAGAATTTGTAGGAATTCTCTCATTGTTTTAGGAGTATAACTTAGAAAACAATTCTCATAACAATTAAGGTTATATAAAGCGTAATAGCAAGACATTTCAAAACAGGCAACTCAACAAAACTATAAGCATCGAGATTCCAATTTCTCGAAACAATCTAGCACAAGTCAAAAATAAAGGAGAAAATAAAGAATACAAATATGAAGAAAAGAAATATTATGAAATAATAAAACAATCACAATCTAAAACACACTCCCCGGTAACGGCGCCATTTTGATCTGGCGTTAAAAGTGTGTTCGTGTGAGGACACAATCATTGTGTGTTTCATCGCCGTGATGCAAAAACCTAAACTACAACTGCACTTGACAAGCAAGCACAGCGGTAAGTCAGGTATCGTAAGAAATCCACAGGGAGTGATTAAATTTTAGATGTTAATTGCTTTAAAACTTCAGGAATAAAAGTGTAAAATAAATAAAATAAAAGGTGATAGTTGGTTATGGTGGAAAAAGAAAAGAATAAGTTACGCTACACAAAAGCAAAGCGAGGATCGGGATTGCATTCCTCCACACGGTCTAAACAACTACTAATCAGAGTTAAGGCTCAAAAGAAATATAATCGATTATTTTCAATTAAGCATAAACATCACACAATAAGGAATTTAACCCAAAGTTGAGAGATTAAACATTTAACGGAAAATGGTCACACGCAGATTAAATTCTGATTGTCTCTATAAACACTAAATTTGCATGACCAATAAAGTTAAACGCATAACAATTTAACTTTAATACACGCATTTTCAATTAAACGTAATTTTACAAAAAACCTAATTTTCGAGGTCCAATCCCGTAACTGGCGGAACGAATTCCCTCCCCTATTTATCTAAGGGCACAAGATGAATAAACTAAGAAAGAAATAAATAAACACAATAAACTAATTTAACAAAGCATGAAATGAACAATAACAACTATATTAATGGAGAGGGAAGATGAAACTACCAATTACAAACCCTAAAGGGTGTCAAACCAAGAGAGAAAGAAGAAGAGCTCTCAAATTCCCAAACCCTAAGCTAAACTAACCTAAAATGAATTATATCCTCTCCCAAATGAGAGAAATGAGTTATATACAAAATATTCCATGGCAAACTTGTAAATAAAGATAAGAAAAACAAATATTTGCAGGGCCGAATCGATTCGGATGGAAATATATCGAGACTGCTAGAGGGGCGAATCGATTTGGGTAAAATCCAAATCGATTCATAATGGGGGCGAATCGATTTGGAATGAAATAACTGGCACTCTGTCTCAACCCGAATCGATTCGGACCTACAGGTCTTGAATCTTCCCCTATTTTTGGTGTGTTGAAATTCTCTTTCGCTAAAAATCCCGTAACTTCTTCGTTCGGACTCGGAATTGCGTACCGTTTATAGCCACACGAAGCTTTCAAGGAGGGATAAAACTTCCGTGAAGACATTGGACCAGTTGCCCAAATTAGGAAATGACTAAAATGCCCTTACGCGTTCGGTTATGGACGAAACTTCATCGGAATTCGTCTGAACTTCACACTGAGCATCCAAATACCTACAGAAGCTCGATTAAGCCCTGAAAAACATGTTATCATAGAAATATGAGGTTTTATGGTTAACGAGCATATATATAGGGATTAAGATACCCGAGGGGGCTAATAACGCATAGGTTAACGGGTGAAAGACGTAATATTTGTGTCGTATCAACTTGTGTATACAATCTTTCAAGGCTTTGAAGGCTTCTTGTCCACATAAAATAGTCAAAAGCAATTCCACATATAAGATTAGATTAAAATGGTGATTTGCACAAGGTTTGAGGCCAAAAAGTGCTTTAAAGAAGACGTCAGATTTTATTCAAATTTATCGTTGGTCATACGCATCGTCTACAAATCTATGTCGTTACAGCGATGCACTTGCGATAGAGGTCACGTCGATGAACAGTTTTTTCACTGACTGAGTTTTTATGCATAGCGCGGCTATCGAAGTTATACTTTATTACAATAATCCATGACACGTTTTTAAGATATTTTGAAATGTAAAACAAGTATTTTAAAGATACAATATGTCCTTTTAAAAGTATGTTTATATAAAAAAATGTATGGTATATGTATATGGTAAAACTCAGAACACAGCAAATACACACACACACACACACTAGTTTAACACATTTTCCAATTTCAGAAAACCTATTTTGAGTTATGTTAAACCATGGGTGTACTATGTCATCTAAGTCCCTTTATCTTTTCCTAAAGTGTCATTCTCATGGATGTGGAAGTAAATTATGTCTAGATGAACTTGACAATATCTGGTGAATATGTCTTGACTTGAATCTCTTCTGAACAACCTCTTGGAATAGAGACACAAAGTGGATTTTGATCAACGGAATAAGACAACCTAATCCTATCGGACATTTTAAGTATTTTGCATACTCTTACAATATCCTCCTTTATCTATTTCGTGACAAAATACACAAAAATAAAGATTGCAGACAAATGAATCAAATCTATCACCTATGACACAACTCGTACAGGCAATGGCATAAAAAGAAAGAAAGACACACTTGAATGAATCACAAGAGACTCCAAAACCATTTGGAACTCTTGTACCTAATTCTTGTCAAACACTTAGCAAGTTTTCAATAGTGTCAACAAAAGTTTTCAATAGTGTCAACAATAACTATCCATATAGTACAATAAAAGTGTCAATCCGAAGAAGTTTTCAATAGGAAACTATGTCCTGCAAAAATTCCTCGGCAGTGTTCTGAAACCATCAGACGGCAAACTATGACCAAACTTGGAAGGACCATGTAGAATAATCAGAGACGATCTTCAAGGATCATATCATTTGGAAATTCTGAAGGGAGGGGGATACCAAGAGCACGAAACGCAACCAATCTTAAGAGTTTCTACTTTTAGATCTTCTTTCTTCTTATCTTTTTAGTTACCAAAAATTTTATTTTTTTCTTGATAAAACAATTTCTAATGAATAAAAGTCGGTTGGCTCCTCTATTCTCATATTTTACAGTAAGTGCTTAACTTATCTTGATTACACTCATTAATTTGCAACTTTTACTAAGTTAACTCCTTTGCGCATATCTAAATGCCAATTGAACAGGGTTAGTAACAACAAAAGAGGCCTCATGAGATTACAAGTTTTTAATTTCCTATATAGCATTCTTCATCTGTGAGATGTGCGCGACCTAGTTTCCATTTACATTTACTCTTTACGCCCGCATGTCACGTGTGTTGCCTCCCTGTTTCAAGTGAATTCATTTGATGAGCGTAATGCCCGAGAGGATTGAATATATACATGCTTTTATGTTTATCCGGTTTATATAAGTTTTTGCCAAATCATGCTATACATGTGCTCTCTCCCTCCCACTTTTAAAGTTTATATTCTATGAGGTGCATTCAACTTGTTAATAACAACGAACTTTAGCTTGAATTCATTCAATATGCTAATAACGTGTTTGAAATCTTTTTCATTGTTGTTGAGTTTGTCGCATGTTGGTTTGGACATATTTTGAGGAAACCATGTGATGTTTGTGGGTTTCATCCCTTGAAACCCTCACGAGATGACAGTCTTCCACTAGGGTAACCTAGGGGTTTAACGGCTTATTGCATATGCTAAATGCAATCGTTCGCCCGCGAAAGTGGCCTTATCTTTTTATTACTTTTTCATCTCATTTTGTACTTGCATCCTATTTTTTGTTTACTTGTAGTTCTTGTTGTTTCCTATTTCATTGTTAGGGACTAGCAATGTGTAAGTTAGGGGGTGTGATACGACGCAAATATTGCGTATTTCACCCGTTATCCTACGAGTTATTAGCCCCCTCGGGTATCTTAATCCCTATATTTATGCTCGTTAACCAGACAACCTCGGATTTCTATGATATCATGTTTTGTATGGGTTAATCAAGCTTTTTTAGGTATTTGGATGCTTAGTGTGAAGTTCGGACGCATTCCGACGAAGTTTCGTACATATCCGCATGCGCAAGGGCATTTTAGTCATTTCACAATTTGGGTAACTGACTCAATTTCTTCATGGAAGTTGTATCCCTCCTTGCAAGCTTCGCGTGGATGCAAACGATGCGTGATTCTGAGTCCAAACGAAGAAGTTACGGGATTTTTAGCGGAAAAGAATTTCAACACACCAAAAACAAGGGAAGATTCAAGACCTGTAGGTCCGAATCGATACGGGTTGAGACAGAGTGCGAGTTATTCCATTCCGAATCGATTCGGATTTCCTCCCGAATTGATTCTCCCCCATTCCGAATGGATTTGGATTTCACTTGAATCGATTCTCCCCTTTGGAAGTCTCGAGATATTTCCATTCGAATCGATTTGGCTCAATTTCAAATCGATTCGGCCTAGCAGATATTTGTTTTTCTTATCTTTATTTACAAGTTGTCCATGGTAAATTTTGTATATAACTCATTTCTCTCATTTAGGAGAGGATATAATTCATTTGAGGTTAGTTTAGCTTATGGTTTGGGGATTTGAGAGCTCTTCTTCTTCCTCTCTTGGTTTGACACCCTTTAGGGTTTGTAATTGGTACTTTCATCTTCCCTCTCCATTAATATAGTTATTCTTGTTCATTTCATGCTTTGTTAAATTAGTTTATTGTGTTTATTTATTGCTTTCTTAGTTTAATTAGTTTATTCACGTTGTGCCCTTAGATAAATAGGGACGGGATTTCGTTCCGCCATTTACGGGTTTTGACCTCAAAAATTAGGTTTTGTGTAAAATTACGTTTAATTGAAAATGTGTGTATTAAAGTTGTATTTTTATGCGTTTAACTTTATTTGTCATGCAACTTTAGTGTTTATAGAGACAATTCGAATTTAATCCGCGTGTGACCATTTTCCGTTAAATGTTTAATCTCGCAACTTTGGGTTAAATTACTTATTGTGTGATGTTTACGCTTAATTGAAAATACTAGATTAAATTGCTTTTGAGCCTTAACTTTGATTTGTAGTTGTTTAGCCCGTGTGGAGGAATGATATCCCGATCCTCGCTTTACTTTTGTGTAGCGTAACTTATTCTTTTCTTTTTCCACCATAACCAACCATCACTTTTTCTTTTATTTATTTTACACTTTTATTCCTGAAGTTTTAAAGCAATTAACATCTAAAATTAAATAACACCCTGTGGATTTCTTTTGATACCCGACTTACCGCTGTGCTTGCTTGTCAAGTGTAGTTGTAGTTTAGGTTTTTGCATCACGGCGACAAAACACACAACGATTGTGTCCTCACACGAACACACTTTTACCCCCCGATCACAAGTTCAATTTATATTTTTGGCAACTTAATGTGATCTTCTTCTCCAACCTAAAATATTTGTTAATTTTATGAAAACTTGAGTTTTTAGAGAGAAAACATGTGCTTGAAATCACTCTAGAGTTTTTTTCCTAGATTTTTGAAGTGTTCTTGAGACATCCATTGCTATTATTTCCATTTAATGTCATTTTAAGTTTTATTACTTCTTCTCAAGTCTTATTAATACTCTTAACAAATTGTTTCATGAGAGACTTTAATATTTTTGTTATTTTGAAAATACCTGTGAGTATATTTTTGATTATCCAAACACTTTAAAACTTCCATCAACCTTTAAGAACCTCACATCATAGGAAGTAAATCTTAAGTGGTGGCTTCTCACTCATTCCATTGTAACAACAAAAGGTTTTCTTCAAACTTTAAAGAACAAAGTTTGCTTTAAAGTCAAAACAAAGATTTTTTTGGCACGAGAACTTTACGACATTAAATGCGTACTAAAACCAATCTCAATTGTGTAGTATGCACCAGCTGTTGATGTCGTCTACAGGGGATATGGTGGGAAAGAGTGTTTATTTAGTTGTAGAATCGTGTGATTATAAGTCTATTTCTTATAGTTATAAAAATCTAGTATACTACATTTGTCGATCTGTCGTTCCGAGGCATTTTCTTGTTGTGGGTTTTCAGTCATACGCCTTGGTGTTATGATATATTGTTTACCTTTCTAAACTTAGATTAAACCACATAATATGAAAGATAAAATTTGGTGTAATATAATTGGTAAATAACTTGTTACATAGACCTTAGGTGTGGTTTCATTACCCATAACTAGAAATTAAAGGAAAACCTTGTCTCTTTTTTAAAATAAATTTTAATTGGGTGTTCTTTGTCCATCTCAGTTTCAAACAAAAGCACTCTTTTACTCCATAAATCTCAAGAGGATGGTGCACTATTTAATCCAATCTAATTTAGTAAATTATATAAGGTTCTTCAATTGGAAAATTAACACATTAGAGAAAACTCACTGCCTAAGTTTACCCCTAGTTGGAGGGGTCTTTCATCAAACAAGAAACCTATGGTTCATGTTTAGACTTTGATTCGAATAAGATATACCGTGTCATTTCTTAATGGTTTAAAACCATATTATACTTAAGACATGCTATTTTATACTATTATTTTTAAGAGAATCATAACTGTAAATAATTATTTTATTCTAAAATTTTGTTCATGATATGATTATGAAATAAGAGGTTGTACCTTAGTGCGATGACAAGTGTCCTCGCCCAAGCTACGGTTGGTCTCAGGGTAAAGACATGGTAGAAGCCTCTCCATATATGGGGATATGACTAGCCAACATTCTCTTCTCTCAGACCGTGCAGTTAAGCGCGAGCCTTCTGCACTGGGTACGACCTTTTTATATGATTATGAAATAAAAGGAGAGTTGTGTCAAAAGTCACTTGTGTTATCACTAATTACAAAAAAATAATAATAATCATTAAAAACTCTCACTGAAATATTAAATCATAAAACTCAATACTGTAATAATTTCAAAGTGATGAACAATAGTGATAAATCTCAAAACTGTAACAGTTCCAAAGTGTTGAGCAAAAAAAATGTAACATTCCTCAAAAAATCTCTCCACTAAAAAAAACTAGAATATATTTAAGAGTTTACTCACTATAATTCTCATCAACCTCATCCCTCATTCAACCATATTCCATAATTTACTTTCAAAGGATACCTTCCCCTTTATCTTCTACAATGGTAGGAAAGGCTTTCATTTCTTCTTCAATCATGGGTTTTTCCTTATCAAGTGTCTCAAAGTCCTAAAAATTTCTTGATGGTTAATCTTTGTGGTGTGTAGCCGATGCACTTAATTATAGAGTGATGCATCCATAGCAGTGGAAACCCTCTTACTTAACCAATAAATCTAGATACTAGACATCTAAAAGTCATTAAGAACTTTTAAAAACTCATCGAGTACCCGAATAATGGACGTGATGTTATGGACCCCAAGATTATTTAGAGCATCATAAATTAATCCTTAAACCGAACTTATCATCATAAAAATGGAACAATTCAATTATTGAAGCTGAAAGGATCTCATAGATCGATCTCAGTCATTTATGCCATGATAGGAATATCAAGTCAATACTAATTAATGTCGAGTGTTGCTTGAGTATAATCGAAAAAAGAATTCTTTTGCTATAATCTCTTCAATAAGAGGAAATTCTAAAAACACGCCTCCAATTACCCTATAATCCTTCTTAGCATCGACATAATCAATAACTCTATGAGGAAATATTAAAGTGTGCGGATACTAATTGGTACAAAGTTCTATGAATTTTGTTCTTCGTCTTTGAGGAACTCTAAAAAGATAATTGGCTTCTTAGAGAACTTGAACAATTGAGTGTGTGTAATAATAAATTATTATCTCAACCTTATTAGTAAACGTATTTTTTGGGGGGAGGATGATTCATAAACACCATCATTCCTCCCTAGACTACCTAACATCAACACTTGCAGTCTCTTATGCCTCGAAAGAAACCTCCGATGTCGGCTCTTGAACTTTAATTTTTGGAGCATCACTTGATTAAGCAGGCAGATGGTAAGTATAACTACTTCGAACAATTTTAGTGTGTACTTATCCATGCTCAAAATAAATGTTTTTTCATGTATCTATCATGTACAACATAAACTTTTGACCCTGTCTCATTGATATTGGTCTCTTAATCGCTAGAAATGTGAGGGTCACTGTCATTGTCTACGAAACATTTGGATCCACAATAAATATCTCAATTTTAAATGGAAAAGGGTATTAACACGGAAACAAAACATTTATGAAATAGAGTAAATACTTTAATTAAGTCATTTCTATCATGCATTCTTATTACACAAGTGTAAACGAGTGAGGGAAAAATGTAGAAGGGTATAATAATAACCCTAAACCTTAAGGGTCACAATTGAGCGTGAGTTGCAGTTGAGTTTGATCTTACCTCCACAAACTAGGGTGTTAAGCAAGACCTGAGTAAAAGGTACAATTGGGAGAGAGTTATGGTCGAGTGCTATCCATCCTTATAGATATGTTAACAAAAATCCAAGTAGTAGGAAAAATGGAGCAAATGTATACGATCAATTTAGGTGCTATACCGCTATACCCACATATGTAGGGTGTTAAATAAGATCCAATTAGTATGCACAATCGAACAAATGTGTTCGATAGATTTAGGTTCTATACAACTATCCCCACTACTAATGTTGTAACTACGACTCCCAAGAAACATCACTTGAGATTCTTCATACCCATAACAAGAAATTATATATATAGATAAATATTACTGTTGATGTGTAAATTTGGGCCATTTGTTCAAGAAATAACCAAATCTTATAATAATAGACAAATATGTAATGATAAAGGAATAAACAAAATGTAAAGAGACACAATGATTTTTATGTGGTTCAGCCCAGGAA
Source organism: Sambucus nigra (assembly GCA_949130495.1). Taxonomy (NCBI): domain Eukaryota; kingdom Viridiplantae; phylum Streptophyta; class Magnoliopsida; order Dipsacales; family Adoxaceae; genus Sambucus; species Sambucus nigra. The sequence continues at coordinate 553,719,468 of OX422215.1, read as the reverse complement.
TGGTGCCTACATCCACAAGGTACTATCCCTATCGATTTAGGGTTGTAGTACAAGTCTTTTTGTAATAATCTATAGGGTTTAGAAGGAAATGATTCTTCCTCAACTAAGAGAAGTAGTAGAGTATTTATAGTAATTGGAAGTTAAAGAGATGGAATGCCTTTATATACTAGGAATTTACATCTTTAAATGATAATATGCAACCGAATGTTTATTCACGTGCACATGCATGAAATTTAGATATTCCATGTGTTTATGTTCATATTGTTGATGATTCATCTTCCTGGATGTGGTCGGCTGGACGGACGACCAAATAATACCTACGCCAAATGGGTTTCCTCGTTATTTGAGGGTTCAATAGTAATGTTGATAGGTGTCACTATTTTACTGGTCCATTTGGCCTAATAATTTTAGGCTACAACGAAATCTCCAAATACTTCATACTTGATGGGATAATGAAAGAATGGATTATTCATCTTCAAAGAAGCTCGACACCATGGGAAGGTGTTAGTCGATAACCGACCATGAGGATATCATTTCCAATCAATCACACTAAGGTCGTGGCAATTTTGTAAATAGTTGGAAAAATAGTGAACCATCTAGAGGTGTGCTGGTTTTTTGGACGCCTGGGAATATGGGACGCCGTCGATATCTTGAATGATGATGCCGGAATCAGCACCACCAGATAAGGTGTTTTCAAGCTCAATGAATGATGGGCCACTTGAGCCTGGACCACAATGAAATATTAGTAAAACTCGACAAATAAATGATTGGGTAGGAAAATAACTCTGCACTCAGCTATAAATATGGTGGGAATCTAGTGCCCGTCACTCAAAAAACATAAACGAGATGGACCCATAACTAATCAATTGTTACCCGATTAGGGATTTTACGTTTTACCCTAAAATATTCCAAGGAAATTTCATCCACAATCTAAACCATCTTGAAAACTCATAAAGGGAAAAATGAGAAAGAAAAAAATCCATACAGTGACAACAAACACCGAGTCGAAGTTTTTCCTTAACATCAAAGTAATAGCTCTACAATGGATGCAGGAGTTTTAAAATTCAAGGTGGAGTGAGATTGGGGGAAGATACCTTTTATAGGTAAAATTACGTCCTTCAATCTCCAAGACTTAATATGATTAAATTTACAAAATTTTCAATGATGATGCCGGAATCAGCACCACCAGATAAGGTGTTTTCAAGCTCAATCTAAGAACAACAATGGCAGCGTAGTTATGTAAAAGGTAAGAGAATGAGATGAGGAGAAGGGGAGAGTACACCAGGATATAAGTGGTTCAGCCTAAATTGGCCTACATCCACTATGTGTATGTGAATAATCTCACTGCAATAAGGCACTAATGGCCATGGATACAATCTCTCAAGCTTTCTCTATCTTCTGTGTATCTAGACAGGGTTTCATCTAGGGTTAAATATCTGGGATCCTTTTGCAAGGTAGAGGATGACCTCTATATATAGTACCTAAGGGGTGTAATGTACCCTCCATGCATGCAATGAGCATGTGTGTTATTACCTCACCAATATGGGAGTACCATCTATCACTGTCACATGTAGAGAATGATGATGCAATACTCTCCCCATTTGTGGGGAATAATCTTGTTATAACTGATTTGTGTCCACGTGTCCTTATCTAAATGTCAGCAGGTGCTCGACTATCGCGTCTGGTGTATGACCTCGGCCTTGGTGAGGCCGAGGTTGGTAAGTCTTGATACCTGTTCAGTCCGAGTATTCCATGGAGGTCTCGGCTTAATCCTAGCTGAGACAATGGACAAGGTCGGCCTGAGACGAGGTTGAACTGGTGGCTTGATGAGGTTGCTGGTGGCTTCCTGCGAGCTCGGCCTATGTCTGGCCGAGGTTGCTACTCCAAGATATACGAGAATGTTGTCGATCCTTGTGATATCCCTTGGAGAGGTTTATGGTAGTGTCGGCCTGGGCCGGCCTTGATATGGCCGAGGGGTGATATCGCGTGTCCAAGTTATGCCCAACATCGGCCATAATATCGGTCGAGGTTGGTGTCTCTAGGCCAAGGTTACACTTGGGGCATATCAATCACTGACTAGGGGATTACCACACCTCCGAGGCCTGTCTATTACAAGCCAATACTTGCTTGACACTTGTCCAATGCTGGAACATGCTTTCTTCGTAGGTGTGTGCTGTCAGCCGCCCTTTGGGGCTCCCAAGGCAGTGATGGGCCTTGGGAGTTGTGCCAGAGTATTTAAGGGTTTTGATCCCTTCTTTCCTTCTTTCTTCTTCATTTCTCCCATTTCAGCCGCTCTCGTTCCTGAAGCTTTCTCTCTCTAGAAAGATCTTGGTTCAAGGCTTTTGGGTGGTGATTTCTCGCGTCTTATCCTCTCTTCCTTACCATTTCATCCTCACGTAAGGTCTACCATAATTTTTCCTTCATTTTTCCTGCAAGCACCCTTATTTTCGTATTTTTCGGCGAGTTTCTTAGTTTTCTGGCGAGTTTCTTAGTTTTCTGGCGAGACCACTATAATTTCAGGCGAGCTATTCTTGCCAAATTTAAGTAGTTTGATCTTTAGATTCCTTTGCTTTATCAGCCAGTCTTGTTTGTAATTTTTGGAGTTTAGGAAAATCCCTAAGTGTAGTGTCGTCCTCTGATGCTCAGACCCTTATATCAGCTTCTTGAGGAGTTCCCCTCTCTTAGAGAGAAGACTTTAGAAAAGATTAGGCAAATAGAAAGAGAACAGGAGGAGGCTCATAGATCACAAGAGTTTCCCATTAGACCCATATTTCCACCACCTCTGAAGGTGATATATCCTGACCCCCCGGAGAATTTTTATCAGACAGAGGTTCCTGCTGATCCCATACCGATGTCTGAATCTGAATCTTCTACCTCAGACCCCATGTTTGTGGATTCCTTTCAGGAGGCCATGGACTTCACACCTAGGCCTGATCGGGCCGAGGTCTCCAGTCGAGCCTCGTCCCATAATCACTCAAGCACCTCAGGGTCTTCCTCAGAGGTTGAGATTCTTTAGCCGAGTGTGGCCATTCCACCACCACTTGACGCCATCCCTCTGTCAGCTATCACCGGGGCAGAGTTCGTTCAGAGGTTTCCAAGTAACCCATCAACATCTGCTCCGGTCGACGTTGAGTTGGATGATGATGAGGTTGAGAGCGATGTCGACGTCTCTGAGGCGGCCGAGATCGAGAGTACTATTACTGAGGTAGACCTTCTCTGCTTCAGATATCTGTATTCTATCAGCCCCTCAATAAAACTTAGGAGACCTCTGAGGGAAGATATGGCTTATCATGGACGAGACGGCGAGATCTGCCTGTATGAGCAGATGTTCAAGTTGGGGTTCCGTTTGCCCATTCACCCCATTATCAAGTCCATTCTTTCTTATATCAATTTGTCCCCCTCTCAACTCTCTCCTAATGCCTGAAGAGTCCTAATAGGGGCTATAGTGTTATGGAGGGCTGTCCACCACTCAGACCTTCCAGTTCAGGTCTTCGTAGGTTTCTACGTCCCTTCCTCGGCCACAAATCATCCGAGCTACTATCATTTTATAGCTCAGAGGCCTGAGAAGAAATTGCTTCAGGTGACTCAGACTTCCAACCATAATTGGAAGCCTCAGTATTTCTTTGCTTCAGGGCCATGGGAGTTTGGCCCCAGTGTTCCCTCGTCCAATATGGAGCAGAGGATGCCCCTGAGGTGGGGTAAGGTCACCATGTCTTCCAGGGCCGACCCTGGCCTAAGTCTACAAAACCTCCAGAAGGTGAAAGCCCTTCAAGATCAGGGGGTACATGGGCTATTTGTCAGGTTCGAACACTTGATGACTCCCCACTTCCTCTCTGGTACAGGTCTGGGTGGAAGTCCCCTTACCGAGCTTGGTAAGCATTTTTGTTTTTGAAGTTTAACCTCTGAGTTTATTCATATCTGATTATCTAACTCAGGTCTACTAATTTTTTACAGAGCGACCAAAGGATATTCCGAACGAGCTTTGGGAGATGGATGCACCAAGCTTGACAAGACTTGCTAAGAAAGCAGGTCTTAACGCTCCTCCCCCATCTCCCTCTGCCTCTAAGCCCCCAGCCAAAAAGAAGACGGCTCCCGAAGGTCATGCCCCTAAGGATCAGAGGCCGAAGAAGAAAACTGTTGATGCTGCCATCCTTATCTCTTTAGCTTACGCCCTGTCAGCTCGTCTGGATCAGTTGAAGATAACTGACAGTGTAGTCGGCCACAGTATGGAGGCCCTGGATGCCATCGGATCTGTAATGACCGAGGCTGACAAACGCTTCTTCAGGTCTCTGGACACCCCATTGCTGGTTGAGTTCGGCCTTCACAGAGCCGTTCAGGTATGATTTGATCATTCTTCAGAAATTCTTCTAATTTTAACATCTGATTCTTCTTCAACTTATTCATGATCACTAAATATTCAGGGCTTGACAGCTATGCAACATTTATCCAATTGGACTCTGAGGAAGCTGCACCTCATCAAAAAGGGGCAAGAGGCCGAAAAAGTCCAGAGTACTCTGAACGCAGAGATCGAGCGCCTCAAGTCTGAGCTGAAGGACTCTGAGGAGAAAGTGAAGGGGTTGGAGAGGGACATCTCCCAACTCGGCAAGGATCATGCTGCTGCACTGAAGTCTAAGGACGACGTTCTGCAGCAGAAAGTCAACTCAGCTGTCAGAGCCGCCCTTGATGACGCCTCTGAGAAGATAATTGCTGATTATAAGGCCTCTGATGAGTTCATGAGCTTCGGCTTTGAATACCTTGAAAGGGGTATCAAAGCCACTATTAAATGGGCAGACGTCAGGGAGGGATAGGTCGGCACTTTAGAGGCCTCTGATTTCATTGCCCTCGGCTTTGCTGATCCCCAATTTGCCCAAGCTCTTCAGGAGGTTGAGGAAGAGGCTGCCGCTTCTGCCGAGACTTCTACATTGGAGGTCATCGAGGTTGGAGGGGCAGACCATTGTGATGATGCGGCCGAGGTGACTAATCAAGCCGAGGATGTCAACGTTCCCTCTTCAAATCCTTACGATTTTTTTATCATTATTACGTTCTGCAGCAGAAAGTCAACTCAGCTGTCAGAGCCGCCCTTGATGACGCCTCTGAGAAGATAATTGCTGATTATAAGGCCTCTGATGAGTTCATGGGCTTCGGCTTTGAATACCTTGAAAGGGGTATCAAAGCCACTATTAAATGGGCAGACGTCAGGGAGGGAGAGGTCGGCACTTTGAAGGCCTCTGATTTCATTGTCCTCGGCTTTGCTGATCCCCAATTTGCCCAAGCTCTTCAGGAGGTTGAGAAAGAGGCTGTCGCTTCTGCCGAGACTGCTACATTGGAGGTCATCGAGGTTGGAGGGGCAGACCATTGTGATGATGCGGCCGAGGTGACTAATCAAGCCGAGGATGTCAACGTTCCCTCTTCAAACCCTTAGGATTTTTTTATCATTATTTGTAACTTGTTGTATTATGGAGTTTCTGTAATCGTTGAACATATAATTTCTGAATATATATATATCAACCTCTGATGAGGACCATCTTTACTTTCTTTTCATTGAATGTCATGTGATGCTTTTCATTCTTAGCTCATTAATTTTCATTCTTAGTTTCGTTGCAATGATGTCTGCTAAAAAACAAATTTGTAATGAGCTTCAACCTCTGAAGCCCTCTTTCTAAGCTTGTCTTTTTACAATGGCCTTGTTTAAACTCAACCAATGGTCCTTAGCTCAGACCTCGTCACCACTGAATGGTGTTATGAGGGTCTGAGGTCATCGCCTTAGATGTTATCCTCATAATTAATCTCACCAAATTCATGATGTTGGGGGTCTGAGGTCATCTTATTATGGTGTCTGACCTCAGACCTCGTCACCAATTAGTGGTGTTATGAAGGTCTGAGGTCATCACCTAAGATGTTATCCTCATAATGAATCTCACCAAATTCATGATGTTAAGGGTCTGAGGTCATCTCATTATGGTGTCTGACCTCTGACCTCATCACCAATTAATGGTGTTATGAAGGTCTGAGGTCATCACCTAAGATGTTATCCTCATAATGAATCTCACCAAATTAATGATGTTAAGGGTCAGAGGTCATCTCATTATGGTGTCTGACCTCAGACCTCGTCACCAATGAATGGTGTTATGAAGGTCTGAGGTCATCACCTAAGATGTAATCCTCATAATGAATCTCACCAAATTAATGATGTTAAGGGTCTAAGGTCATCTCATTATGGTGTCTGACCTCAGACCTCGTCACCAATGAATGGTGTTATGAAGGTCTGAGGTCATCACCTAAGATGTTATCCTCATAATGAATCTCACCAAATTAATGATGTTAAGGGTCTGAGGTCATCTCATTGTGGTGTTTGACCTCAGACCTCGTCACCAATGAATGGTGTTATGAAGGTCTGAAGTCATCACCTAAGATGTTATCCTCATAATGAATCTCACCAAATTCATGATGTTAAGTGTCTGAGGTCATCTCATTATGGTGTCTGACCTCAGACCTCGTCACCAATGAATGGTGTTATGAAGGTCTGAAGTCATCACCTAAGATGTTATCCTCATAATGAATCTCACCAAATTAATGATGTTAAGGGTCTGAGGTTATCTCACTATGGTGTCTGACCTCAGAACTCGTCACCAATGAATGGTGTTATGAAGGTCTGAAGTCATCACCTAAGATGCTATCCTCATAATGAATCTCACTAAATTAATGATGTTAAGGGTCTGAGGTCATCTCATTATGGTGTCTGACCTCAGACCTCGTCACCAATGAATGGTGTTATGAAGGTCTAAAGTCATCACCTAATATGTTATCCTCATAATTAATCTCACCAAATTAATTATGTTAAGGGTCTGAGGTCATCTCATTATGGTGTCTGACCTCAGACCTCATCACCAATGAATGGTGTTATGAAGGTCTGAAGGTCTGAGGTCATCACCTAAGATGTTATCCTCATAATGAATCTGATTTAAGAATGTAGCAAGAACTGTCATGGGAACTGATCTTCATTAATAACCTCTTCGTAATAAGATGGTACATTTAAATAAAACTCTATGCAACATCATATGTAATATCTCTTTAGGTGATCAGCATTCCACGGGTTAGTGAAAGGTTCTCCTTCTAGGTTTTCTAGCCTGTAAGTGTCAGGCACAACCTCTTCTGTCACTTTGTAGGGGCCATGCCAGTTTGGGTGAAGATTATTTGATTTTTGTAGGGTCTTCTTCAGCACTAGGTCTCCTACTGTAATGGGTCTTGACTTCACCCTCTGGTTGTAGAATTTCGCTGCCCTCTGCTGGTAGGCTGCTTGCCTGACCTTTGCGTCCTCTCTTCTTTCTTCGATAAGATCTAGGCCTAGCCTCCTCTCTTCTCCATTATTGTCAGGGTCATAGGGTTGAATCCGATGAGTTGGGAGTCCTACTTCCGTTGGTATGACGGCCTCTGAGCCATGTGCCAGCATGAACGGGGTTTCACCTGTTGGTGTCCTTGCAGTGGTTCTGTAGGCCCATAACACAGCGTAGACCTCTTCAGCCCATCTTCCCTTCGCCTCCTCTAACCTCTTCTTGATCCCATCCAGGATAGTTCTATTTGTGACCTCGGTCTGGCCATTTGCCTGAGGTCGGCCGGGAGATGAGAAGAATTTCCTTATTCCTACTCTTAGGCAATACTTTTCTAAAGAGGAGTTCTTGAACTGGGTCCCATTATCCGAGATAAGAGTGTTTGGGAGGCCATATCTGCATATGATATTCCTCTAAATGAACTGGAAGGTCTTCTGCTCTGTGATTGTTACCATCGGCTCTGCCTCCACCCACTTTGAGAAGTAGTCAATGGCAACTATCAAGAATCTATAGTTGTTGACAGCTCTTGGCAAGGGTCCTACTAAGTCAATTCCCCATACCGTAAATGGCTACGGAGAAGAGATTGACGTCATAGGTTTATGGGGTTGATGAGGGATAGTGGCGAACCTTTGACATTTGTCGCACCTCTTCACGTAGTCTGCAGCGTCCTTGGACAAGGTAGGCCACCAGTATCCCTGAGTGATGATCCTCTTGGCCAAGGGCCTTCCCCCTATGTGGGTAGAGCAAGAGCCCTCATGGACTTCTTGTAAGACCCTGGAGACTTCCGTGGGATGCACGCACCTAAGGAGAGGCAATAGAAATCCCTTTTTATACAAGACACCTCCTATCATCGAGAACCTAGCAGCTCCATATCTCAATTTTCTCTTTTCTAATTTGGACTCAGGCAGCTCTCCCTCTTTTATGTATCTAACGAGCGGGTCGATCCATGAGTCTCCTAGGTTCAAATTGTGACAAGGGTTACATACCTCTTCTTCCTCGATGGTTGCCTTTACTAAGACCTCGATCGGAACGGTCCTTCTAACATCTGTCTCCGTTGTCGAGGCCAACCTTGCCAATGCATCTGCGTGGCTGTTACTTTGTCAAGGCACTCTCTTCAGTTTTTCCTCTTCAAAATATTCCAACATATTTCTAACTCTCTCCAGGTACTTCGCCATCCTTTCATTCTTGGCCTCATAGACTCCCAGCACTTGATTGACAACTAGCCTTGAGTCGCTGTGGAGTAGGAGTCGTCTTACACGAAGAGTCTTCGCCAATAAGAGACCTGCTATCATGGCCTCATACTCGGACTCGTTGTTTGAGTCCTGGAAGTTGAATCTCAAGGTGTATTCAATATTGGCGCCATCTGGAGCCGAGAGTATTAGCCCCGCACCGCTTCCACTATCACAGGAAGAGCCATCAACGAAGAGGATCCAGACGTCTATATCTGATGAGAAGACCCCTTCTATTATAACTCCTTGATTGAAGAGGTATCGATCCTCTTCGTTCTCTTCTACTCGGCTCCGAGTTTTACCTGAGATGACCTCTTCTCGATCTCGAAAGACATTTGGTGCCGTCTCTTTTGAATTTTGGAAGACACTACGGTTTGTCTCTTCGGCGTCCTCTAGGCCTTTCTCTGTCTCGGCCTCTTCCCAGGTGAATTCTGCAACAAAGTTCACGAGGGCTTGCCCTTTGATGGTTGTCCTAGGCTGGTAGGTAAGATCATATTCTACTAATTCGATGGCCCAGGTCATCAATCTCCCAGACTTCTCAGGTTTATGCAGGACCTGCCTTAGTGGGGAGTCAGTGAGGACTACCATGGAGTGAGCTTGGAAGTAAGGCTTCATTTTTCTTGAGGCATGTATTAGGGCATAAGCCAACTTTTTCATACGGGGATAATTTTGTTCAGACCCTTGAAGGGCCTTACTGTTGAAGTATACAGGCCTTTGGATCCCATCCTCTTCCCGTATGAGGGTCGCGCTGATGGCTGATTCAGAGACTGCCAGATACACAAACAACCTTTCTCCTGTGATGGGCCGAGACAGCAATAAGGGAGACCCTAAGTAGGACTTGAGTTGGTTGAAGGCTTTTTCACACTCTTCGCCCCATTGGAAGGCCTTTCTCAAAACTTTAAAGAATGGGAGACACTTGTCCGTCGCCCTAGAGACGAATCTGTTAAGCGCAACCACTCTCCCCGTGAGTCTCTGGACATCCTTGATACTCCTAGGAGTCTTCATGTCAAGCAACGCCTTAATTTTTTCAGGGTTCGCTTCGATTCCTCTCTGGTTGATGATGAATCCCAGGAACTTCCCGGCTCCGACTCCGAAGACACATTTCGCTGGGTTGAGTTTCATCTTGTATGAGTCCATCACATCGAAGGTCTTCTCAAGGTCTATTTGCTCTTCGAACATCTTATTAACAAGACGTTGGTATGTTGCCCCTGTATTTTTCAGACCGAAGGGCATCACTTTGTAGCAGTACGTCCCTTTGTCGGTAATGAAGGTTGTCTTCTCTGAGTCTTAGGCGTCCATGAAGATTTGGTTATAGCCTGAATACGCATCCATGAAGCTCATTAGCTCATGTCCTGCTGTAGCATCCACCATCTGATCTATCCGAGGTAAGGGGTAGCTATCTTTTGGGCAAGATATGTTTAGGTCAGTGAAATCGACACACATTCTCCACTTCCCATTGGCCTTGGGCACGATGACCGCATTTGATAGCCACTCCGGATAGGTAACTTCTTTATAAACTCAGCCTCTTCTAACTTTTTCACCTCTTCACGGATGACGTTGTATTTTTCCCTGGATTAGACTCTTTGTCTCTGTTTGATAGGCCTGGCATCTTTGGCTATGTTGAGCTGGTGACTCATCACTTCAGGATTGATGCCAGGCATGTCTGCGTGACTCCATGCGAAGACACTCTGCCTATTCCTGAGGAAGTTTATCAGCTCTTCCTTGATTTTTGGGTTAAGGGCTTTGCCGACCTGGATGGTTCTTTTCGGCTCGTCCTCATTGAGGACAATGGATTCTACCTCTTCCGCGGCCTCTCTCTTCTTCAATTTTGCTTCATCTCTTGGATCAAGAGTATCAATGCTATAAGTGGTGGTGGCCATCTTATGGGCTTCTCTCTCTTCGGCCGAGTTGAAGTAACACTCTCGCGCTGTGGTCTGGTCACCTTGCACTTCCCCTACTCCATAAGGAGTCGGGAATTTTAGTATCTGATGGACCATTGACGGCACAACCTCGAACTCCCTAAGGGCCACCCTTCCTATGATGAGGTTATAGGCTGAGAAGACACTTTCATCCATCACAAAGAAATTAATCCTCCTAGTCAACCTCTTAGGCCTTTCGTCACCCATCTGTACGTCCATCTCATACATGCCCAAGGGGTGAACCTTTTCACCACTGAAGCCTATCAAGGGGTGGTGATAGGGAACCAGTCTTGCTCTACTAAGGCCTAAGCTCTTGAATCAAGGCCAAAACATCACATCTGCCGAACTCCCCTCATCCACGAGGATCCTCTGCACCTCATATCCATGCACCCTTGTTGTTATGACCAAAGGGTCATCATGGGGGGCTAAGATACCTCTGAAGTCGAGTCTGGAGAACCCAAATACGAGGGTGTTCATGTCTACTTTATTCCTCTTCTGTACCGTATCGGAAGACGTTTGACTCACAACTTCAAGCTTGGCCACTGATTTGGCCTCGACTACATGAGCCTTCCTATCAGCCACTTCAGATCCACCACCTGCAAATCCTCCGCATATTGTGCCAACACTGAAAGAGATCATACCAACCCTCTTCACCGGGGTGTTGTCATCCTTTGGTGGAAGATCCGGATCATCTTCATCATCACCTTCTGAATCATCGTCTCTTCGGGCCGGGACGTTGTCACGGCACCTGTCATTCCTCCTTTTCTTATGGTCATCTCTTCCACTCTTAGGAGCCTTACCGTCTACATATTTTCTCAATTTCCCAGATTTTAACATCTTCTCAATCTCATCCTTCAAAGCGAAGCATTTATCTGTGACGTGACCATGATCTTGGTGGAACTCACACCATAGGTTTTTGTTCCTCTTATGTGGTGGGGCTTTCAGCTTCTTTGGCCATCTCAGAGCCCCGTTATTCTTAATCTCACTGAGTATGTTCTCACAACTCACAGTCAGAGGAGTATAGTGAGCGAACTTGTCATCACCCGATCTCTTCTTCTCATCTGTCTTGCTTTGGGACTTTCCACTGCCACCGCGGTTCTCATCCTCATACTTGGCGGCCATTACCTCTTCCGCATTCATTACTTTCCCTGCGGTTGCCAGGAGCTCTGCCATAGACCTAGGAGGGTCTTCCGTCAACTTCCACAACAGCTTCCCTTTCTGCAGACCCCCTATGAGGGCAATCATGGCTATATTTTCTTCATAATCCTCGACCTCCAACTTCTCTTTGTTGAACCGTGCTATGTAGTCTCTTAGGCTGTCATCCTTGCCCTGTTTGACATACAGCAGGTGAGTGGTTTTCTTCTGGGGTCTCACCCCAAAGCAGAAGTTATGGATGAATCATTCAGCTAAGCCTTTGAAGTTCTCGATCGAGTTCTTCAAAAGAGAGGTAAACCAGCTGTGCGCTACCCCTGTTAAGGTCCCAGAGAAGGCTCTACACTTCATCTCATCGGGTATCGAGTAGATGTCTTCCGCCGATTGATACATCTTTATGTAGTGTACTGGGTTGGTGCTTCCATCATACTTGGGAGACACCGTAGGAGGCTTGAATTTAGCTGGGGTTGGGAACCCCACTATCCTAGCCATAAATGGGGAGCCCTCTGAGTAGCCCCTTTGTAATCGGTCTCTGCTTTTAATGAGGTCTCCTATCTTCACCTCAAGGCGTTGGATAGAATCATTCCATGTTCTTTTGTTATCGACTTGGCCGAGGTTATCCCCTACCACCTCCCTGGGATGGACCGCGGATTCCCCTGCCACGACACGTCGGCTGTTGACCTCTTCCTGTTCCCTGCCTCTTCTTTCACAGTGTCGGCCTTGGTCTGACCGACCCTGCCTGTTCCCTCTCTGTGAGCCTGCTGCGCTCCTTGATCTCGACAGTCTCTGTCTTAGGTCATTTATCGGGCCTAGTCTCTCGAAGGCTGACCCTCTGCTCAATCTATCAAAGGTTGACCCTCTTTGTTGGGCCTCTTCACTTCTTCGACCGACACAACCTTGACTTTGCCTAAGAGGCCGTACAGTGTTATTTGACACCTCATGCGGCTCCCAGCAGTCTTCTGGGGCTTCTTCCGCCTCTAGATCAACATACCTGTCCTCTGGGCAAGGGTTCCCCTGCCTACCCAGGCGCAAGTGCCTAGGGTCAGCAACGTCCCTTCTCCGCGGGGGTGCAGGTTGGTCCTTCATTGGTGCCTGGGGCTATCCTCTGGCGTCAGGATGAGGCTGAATTACCGCCGGAGTGATCATGTCCGGTGAGACTCCAGGTGGCCTCATCATAGTTTGGCTGAGCTGTGCAAATTGCTCCTGCATGGCTGCTTGTGTTGTAGCTAAAGATCTCAAGGCTGCTGCCACCTCCGCCATTTCGGACTGGGGGGCGCCTGACTGGAACTAGGCCCTCCACCCCCGGGTGGAGGAAGAGGTGGTGGTAAGTCTGGTGCCATATGTTAACACTATAGAGCTTGAGTAGCAGATGAGCTTAGTACCTCACAGGACCTCTTTCAATGGTGAAACAGCTCCGTGCTAGGGGGAGACCTGGTTCACCACCAGAGTCTTCGGTGAGGTTAAGCAGAAAAAGAGGAAGAGATAGCTTCTCGATTCCCACAGACGGGGCCAAAATGATGATGCCGGAATCAGCACCACCAGATAAGGTGTTTTTAAGCTCAATCTAAGAATAACAATGACAGCGTAGTTATGTAAAAGGTAAGAGAATGAGATGAGGAGAAGGGGAGAGTACACCAGGATATAAGTGGTTCAGCCTAAATTGGCCTACATCCACTTTGTGTGTGTGAATAATCTCACTGCAATAAGGCACTAATGGCCATGGATACAATCTCTCAAGCTTTCTCTATCTACTGTGTATCTAGACAGGGTTTCAGCTAGGGTTGAATATCTGGGATCCTTTTGCAAGGTAGAGGATGACCTCTATATATAGTACCTAGGGGGTGTAATGTACCCTCCATGCATGCAATGAGCATGTGTGTTGTTACCTCACCAATATGGGAGTGCCATCTGTCACTGTCACATGTAGAGAATGATGATGCAATACTCTCCCCACGTGTGGGGAATAATCTTATTATAACTGATTTGTGTCCAGGTGTCCTTATCTAAATGTCAGCAGGTGCTCGGCTATCGCGTCTGGTGTATGACCTCGGCCTTGGTGAGGCCGAGGTTGGTAAGTCTTGATACCTGTTCAGTCCGAGTATTCCATGGAGGTCTCGGCTTAATCCTAGCCGAGATAATGGACAAGGTCGACCTGAGACGAGGTTGATCTGGTGGCTTGATGAGGTTGCTGGTGGATTCCTGCGAGCTCGGCCTATGTCTGGAGAGAGAAAGCTGCAGGAACGAGAGCGGCTAAAATGGGAGAAATGAAGAAGAAAGAAGGAAAGAAGGGTTCAAAACCCTTAAATACTCTGGCACAAATCCCAATTCCCATCATTGCCTTGGGAGCCCCAAAGAGCGGCTGACAGCACACGCCTACCAAGCAAGCATGTTCTAGCATTGGACAAGTGTCAAGCAAGTATTGGCTTGTAATAGACAGGCCTCGGAGGTGTGGTAATCCCCTAGTCACTTGCTCTCACATATGACTAAGGGCTGGGGGTTGATTGATATGACCCAAGTGTAACCTCGGCCTAGAGACACCAACCTCGGCCGATATTATGGCCGACATTGGGCATGACTTAGACACGCGATGTCACCCCTCGGCCATATCAAGGTCGGCCCAGGCCGACACTACCATGAGCCTCTCTAAGGGACATCACAAGGATCGGCATCATTCTCGTATATCTTGGAGTAGCAACCTCGGCTAGATATAGGCCGAGCTCACAGGAAGCCACCAGCAACCTCATCAAGCCACTAGTTCAACCTCGTCTCAGGCCGACCTTGTCCATTGTCTCGGCTAGGATTAAGCCGAGACCTCCATGGAATACTCGGACTGAACAGGTATCAAGACTTACCAACCTCGGCCTCACCAAGGCCGAGGTCATACACCAGACGCGATAGTCGAGCACCTGCTGACATTTAGATAAGGACACGTGGACACAAATCAGTTATAACTAGATTATTACCCACACGTGGGGAGAGTATTGCATCATCATTCTCTACATGTGACAGTGACAGATGGCACTCCCATATTGGTGAGGTAACAACACACATGCTCATTGCATGCATGGAGGGTACATTACACCCCCTAGGTACTATATATAGAGGTCATCCTCTACCTTGCAAAAGGATCCCAGATATTCAACCCTAGCTGAAACCCTGTCTAGATACACAGAAGAGAGAGAAAGCTTGAGAGATTGTATCCATGGCCATTAGTGCCTTATTGCAGTGAGATTATTCACACACACACAGTGGATGTAGACCAATTTAGGCTGAACCACTTATATCCTGGTGTACTCTCCCCTTCTCCTCATCTCATTCTCTTACCTTTTACATAACTACGCTGCCATTGTTGTTCTTAGATTGAGCTTGAAAACACCTTATCTGGTGGTGCTGATTCCGGCATCATCATTGAACATTTTGTAAATTTAATCATATTAAGTCTTGGAGATTGAGGGACGTAATTTTACCTATAAAAGGTCTCTTCCCCCAATCTCACTTCACCTTGAATTTTAAAACTCCTGCATCCATTGTAGAGCTATTACTTTGATGTTAAGGAAAAACTTCGACTCGGTGTTTGTTGTCACTGTATGGATTTTTTTCTTTCTCATTTTTTCCTTTATGAGTTTTTAAGATGGTTTAGATTGTGGATGAAATTTCCTTGGAATATTTTAGGGTAAAACGTAAAATCCCTAATCAGGTAAAAATTGATTTAGTTATGGGTCCATCTCGTTTATGTTTTTTGAGTGACGGGCACTAGATTCCCACCATGTTTATAGCTGAGTGCAGAGTTATTTTCCTACCCAATCATTTATTTATCGAGTTTTGCTAATATTTCATTGTGGTCCAGGCTCAAGTGGCCCAAAATAGTCGGAGAATAGTAAACGGGGTCCATCATATTAATGAGTTGTATGGAACCCAAATAGGAATAATTGAGTTGATGTATTGCTATAGTTGGGGAACCACTACTGATAATATTTTTTATATGAGGATAAGATATTCCAAGAGAGCATTGGTGGAGAATTTTCCTGACTCCGATAAAGATTATTAGGATTATGGCATAGTAGTCAAGAATTGACAGTATGCTCCTCTTCTTGAGGACGCAAAATACAATGGGCCACGATGCCCTTCCTTTTATTGACCAATATTTTTATGTTGCTGCTTGATAGAGAGATGAAAGAAAGACTGTCCACCTAATTTAGAGTTGAATTTTACTGATTTGAAGCTCTTGTGGTCTATTAAACAAAGGCTATGAGATGCGCATCTCCTTCGGTGTTTGTGTTATTTGATTATCAGAGAACAATCTTATCTTTTATTTCTCAGCCTACAGAGGATATACCTATAATCCCCATTAATTTAGATGAGCTGACCTTGTCCTCATCGGTCGTTACTCTAGAATCCCACTTTCAAGAAGAAGGGAACATTGCTATTAGAGGATCATCATTATCTTTTTAGTCCTTGCACCATGCCAACCATACTTTCAGCCCCTGATAAGATGGTTAAGATAAGAATCCCCAATCTGCTTACTGAAGCTAAGTCTCCTCCTCTAGTTGAAAAGAAAGATCTGGTGCGAGTGGTTCCAAATGCCCTGTGGTAGTGGTGCATGAGGAGGCGAAGACTCAAGAGACTCAATACAAAATATGAAAAAAGGGACCAGACGATCGGAAGGAGTTGGTGAAAAAAAAACTAATCTAACCAAGCTCTTGGGGGTTCTACTTCTGTGGCAGTGAAGCCTGGTTTGGCTATGGGTCTGATAAGCTCAGGGGTATTGCCCATCGATGAGTCTGCTGATGCTTCTCTTTTAGGGCAATATTATTAGATAGGCCTAACCATAACCTCTCTTTGGAAAACATCTCAAGATTTGATCTTATTTTTCATGTCTGTACTCTTAATGCTATGATTGACTGATTTTGTGTCTCCTCAGTCTTTGCATTTTTTAGTGGACTAAGACCAGATACTAAGGAGAGACGACCTATTGAGGGAGTCTTTAACTTATTTGGAAGACATTCTTAAATATTTAAGGACTCTCTATATGCTAATAATAAGGAACATATAAAAGATCAGGAAAAATGAAAGGGCCTGGTGGAGAAGGCTGAGCAGGATAAGAAAGATGCAAGGAAGATTGCTGAAGATTTCGTCAAAAAGTTCGACAAGGCTGAGATGATTGTTGCTGATGTGGAGGGGAAGTACGATGCCTTAAGGCCAATTTTAAAAAAGGAAAAAGAGGATGCTTACACCCATGGATAGGACAAAGCATTCTCAACTATGGACGTGCATGCCAATTTTTTAAAGAAGTCATCCTTTAAAGAAAGATGGGATGTTGCTCTCAATAAGATTGAAACTACTGCAGACTCTAAGCTTTTCCAATAATTCAACCCTGGTACTCCTCCCATCATTAGTGAATAAGTGGAAAATGATGAGGGAATAACTGAGTTTTCCATGGTCCTTGAGTTGGTAGTGGTGGTAGCTCATCTTGAGGAGGAGGTGTCTCAGGATAAGGAGAAGGTGTAGCAACTTTAGGACTGTTTCTTGTTTCTTATTTTCTATTTTGTAATGCTCATAATGCTCGTTTTTTTATAATTTGGACTCATCCCGGTTTCTTATACATTCTTTAACATATTTTAATAAGATTGCTCTTTATTTTCCATACACGATGTTGATGTTTATTGTACTTTTCCTTTGACCTTTCATAATCATATTTCGCATTTCAATTTATATCCAAAATGTTCGTTATAACATCTACAGAGAATGACTTATATAGACGGAGTGTTAAAATTTTGGGGCAGGCCATGAGGATTTTGAAGAGCTACTCGGCTTAGATGCCTCTAACTAAGTCAAAGGAACCTACCTTCACCTGTATATGCTATTCAGCCAAGCTGTGGAGACCAATGCCTCGTATTATGAAATGATTCTTAAGATACAGGAAGATCAGAAGGCGTCAACCGCCCGTATGAATGTTGATTAAAAGGGAAAATTCGCTCGGCTAAGAAGTGAAAGTGGTTTTGATAAGAAGCTACAGGACGTCTCTTCAACTTATGGAAAAAAGGAGTTTCTGATAAAAAGTGAGCTGAATAGTGCTCGAGAAGTTTCTATCTTGTTGTAACAAGAGAATAACTTATTTAGGGATGAGTTGGAAGGTTTGAAAAGTTAGCAAGTGTTGATCAGAGTGAAGGGGATTCTTTTCTGGAGAAAGAGAATGCCAAGTTAATGGAAGAGCTTGAGAACTTGAAGAAATACAAGGGTGGCCAATCGTCCAAGCAGGTGGTGGTTGCTCGATCGATAATTAAGGAAGAAAGGACGAAGAAAATATTGGCCGACCAGGCTAATTTGATAAAGAACTAGTCTACCAATATCAAAAATCAAAATAAGAAGGGCTATCGTCTTACAATTCATTTCCATAAGCAGCCATGTACTATTTGGATGAACGACTACAATGAAGCTTTAGAACACATAGGCGATGAGCTAGAGCAGGTAAGAGAGAAGGCTATAAAGGGGGTTGGCTAAATGCTCTAACAGTTCTGAAGGTGCCAAAGGAGAATACTTTATGTTACCGGAATGACCCAGGCCATCTAGATAATCCTACTCCTTCGTTTAAGGTGTACATTAACTAGATTCCCACTGATGATATCCCTAGAAGCCTTATAAAAAATACTTTGGTGATTATGGCCTTCATAAGGAAGATACTTTTGTTCACCCTCTGCACTTGGTGGATAAGACTAGCTCCAGTAGACAAGAGATGCTTGGGGAATTAGGATCTACTGTTCTTCCATCCGCTCTATATGTTTCTCCTCCATGGTTGGATAAAGCCCTTAGAAAGCGTCCAACTCAATGAAAAATGCTTATATTAGCACTCCTTTTATCTCGTATTGATAAATAATAACTTAAAATGGTGTTATACCCTCTTTATTTGGAATAAAATATAAGTTGTTGCCTATATTTACTATGTATGATTATGGATTACCAGTAGCTTAGCATTATGATTATGTGGTCACCATTGGCCGACTAATCTGCTTGATTGGTTACGAACTCGGATGAACCTAAGTTATCCAGCCTTAGGTTCTCTAACACGCCTATAGTTGTCCAAACAGATCTTGTCATTTTGACTAAGTGTTTGTAGTAGTTACCACTGACGACCAAATGTTATAGGATTTTTCTTTGATTTGGTCTAATAAAACTTCTTGTTCTTGACTTTAACATGTCATACATGAAGCTTTAGGATTAGAAACTTATTATTCATGGATTGTCATAGATGAAGTCATACATGATGTTTGAAGATTGCTACTCTTATTGGTTTCAAGATGGTTAATTGTTTGTTTTGAGATTTGGTACATCTCCCACTCCCCCCAAAAAACATAAAAAAGGAAATCATTTACTGATAAACTTGTGATTTCTCATTAACACCGAAAAGAGTTACCACATATTTTCAAAACTTTAATTCATAATCATTAGTAATACTTTTTAACGTGCTCGGCATTCTAGGGATTCTTGAAATGTTGTTCTTCTAGTGTTTCTAGTCAATAGGTACTTGGTCGAACAACAATATAAATACGGTACGTACCATGCCAGTTAGCTTCCAACTTGTTTCCTTTCTGGAGAAATTTCTTCAAAACATAGTCTTCTTCTTTTAAGTTTCTCGACTTCACTCTTCTATTGTAAAACCTGGCAATGTATTATTGGTAGCCAGTTACACAAAGTGTTGCATTTTCTCTCACTACTTTAACCAAGTCTAAGTCTAGTCTTCTCCTGGGATCACTTTTAGGAGAGTTAAAGTTGAGGACTCTGTGATTGGGTTAACCAATCTCCGTAGGGACTGCAATTTCTATTCTAAATGCTAATATGTAAGGAGTCTCACCTGTATATTTCCTTTGTTTTGTTCTATAGCCTCATAATATGTTGTGTAATTCATTGATCCAGTTCCTTTTGGCGTCATCTAGCCTCTTCTTCTAACCATCAAGAAATGTTTTGTTAGTTACTTTTGTCTGGCCATTGAGTTGAGGATGCCAGGGTATAAAATGTAGCTTTTGGATTATATACGGTAGTCCTCAAATTTTTAGTTATCAAATTGAGTCCCATGGTCTGTGATAAAGGTATATGGCATACCATAGCGGCATATGATGTGCTTTCATATAAACTGGAAGACTCTTTCATAGGGCATTTCAACCAGTGGTTCAACTTCTATCCATTTGGTGAAGTAGTTTATAGTAATGAACAAATATTTAAAACTTCCTCTTGTCTTCGACAAAGGGTTGACTAAGTCTATCCCCCATATAGCAAAAGTGCATAGAGCTGTGATTGGTATCAGAGCAGCCCCTAGTCTTCTATGTATAGCCGTGAACTTTTGACACTTATTGCATCACCTAGTGTATGAGGCACAGTTTGCCTTCATCATTGGCCAATAATATCCCTGTATGTCTACTTGTTGATCCAACAATTATTCGCTCGAATGAGCTTCACATGACCCTTTATATACTTCGTTGATCATGTCTTGCACTTCATAAGGGTGAACACATCTGAGTAAAAAGACAGTGAATCCTCTTTTATACAAAATGCCTCCTTCCAATACGTAGCAAGATGCCTATATCTCAATTTCTTATCTTCTTTTATGTCTTCAGGCAAGGTTCCACTTTCAATATACCCCATGATTGGGTCCATCCACAAGGGGCCCAAGTCTACTGTAATCCGACTAATAATTTCTTTATTTATACTTCTTCTCGTTAGAATCTCCATAGGAATGGATTTTCTTAGTCCTGCTCTGGCCGTAGAAGCTAGCCGAGCAGGTGCATCTGCTCAGGTATTTTTAATTCTGGGTACTCTGACCATTTTAACTATTGGAAATTTGGATATTCTTTCTTGAGCTTTTTCCACGTATCATTTCATCAATTATCCTTTGACTTCGTATATTCCTAAAACTTGATTGAAAATTAACTGAGAATCACGATGGACCATGACCTGTTTAGTGCCCAATGATAGAGCTAATTCGAAACCCGCAATTAGTGCTTCATACTCAGCCTCATTGTTAGAAGCTTAGAATTGAAGGCGTAATGTGTATTACACATCAATATCATCACGAGTATTGATGATTTATCCTGTGCCACTACCAGTAGCACATGATGATCAATATACGTACATCCTCTATACATGCATATCCTCATTAAAAATTTCCTTTAATCAAGGATCCGTACTTGAACACCTTTTAGATTTGCTCCAAGCACCGTTTGGCTGCTTCTTGTGCAGAAGATGTTTTTGGTTTGTTTGATATGGAGATATCTTCCAGAGAAGTCTGCTCGGAGTGTTTTGCCTTTAAGCTCTCTTCCTGAGAAGTCTGCATAACTAATGTTTCTTCTGCTAGAGTTTGGTCAGCATGAGTTTTGTCATAAGTAAATTCAGCTTTAAAATTTGCTATCGCTTGTCCCTTTATTGATGTCCTGGACTCAAATTGTATATCGTATTCTCCTAACTCCACTGCCCAATCCATCAATCTCCTTGACTTTTCTGGCGTGTGAATGGCTTGTCGCAATGGTATGTCAGTGTAGACCATAATAGTGTGAGATTGGAAATACGATTTTATCATTCGTGAGGCTTCGATAAGTGCCAAATCAAGCTTTTCCAGGTGGATATTGAATTTCCGCTCCTCGGAAGGCCTTAATTCTTTAGTAAATTGGTTTCTATACCCCGTTTTCTAGTCAGATGACTCTGAGCTAATCACCAATTCAGATACTTCAAGGTATAAGTATAATTTTCCCCTATGAGTGGTCGGGAGAGAAATGGTGTGTAATACCCCGTATTTGTATGGCTCTTAAAATTGGGGATTTATTAAATTTAATTGAGTTATTATTTTAATATTAATCCAGAATTTTATTTAAAAATATTTACTAGCGTGACGAGAGTTAGTAATTATTGGAAATTTGCTAAATATTATTGGCTAAGTAGAGTAATATATGAAATTGAATTTATTAAAATGTCACGAGTGAATAACATGACAATTATGGAAATTTAAGTCGGGACGTGCTTGTGTCATGTCGGGACTAAATTTTTATTATAAAATTGAATAAATTATAAGTCGACCGTATAGTCGTTTCGAGTGTGCCAACATGTTCGGAAGGGTCGAGAGAGTCAGAAAAGTGTACCCGGGGGTTTAGTTTGGGTCTCAGAGCATTTTTCGGGTTAACCGTGCGGGAATTATAGTCATTTTGTATTTTTGGGTAATTAAACCCGTGAATTTTCCTAAGTTATATAAGCTATTAAAGGTTATCTTTCAGGGTTAACAATCACAGAAACTTAGAACGACCATTAGAGAAGAAAGGTAGAGAGCTTTTCAAGAATTGATCACGAACCGTAGCACCCCTTTCAAGATTAACACCACCGGGGCATAGATCGTAAGACAAGGAACGCAACCATATCCTTATCACCAACAAATCAGACCTTCAAATCCCAGGCAAGTATCTATCTTTCTATCTTCCTAGTTAATATTTCTCCCATGTCAGAACAGGGTTGATGAATTTATGTTTTATGGAAGAAATTAATGATTTAGGAGATTTAATTCACATGCCTTAGAGAAAACAAGTGTATTCTGGAAATCTCAACATATGTAATGGATTGCCCACGAAATTGTATTGATTTATAAGTGAGAAATCTGGAAAAAGTATTAGCAGATTTGAAATTAATGTAAAACTAGGGTTATTGATAATTATGATGAATTACCCCCTTTAATTCGATACCTTTGATGAATTTGTACATGCTTCACGTAGGAAATCATGTATGGAGGTATATGTAACCAGTAGTAAACTTGTTTGGGAGTTTGAGGATCATTAATGGCATTTTGGAGGAAATTATTGGATGAAACCCGTAAGGTTAAATTTGCAGTTTTCTGGGCAAGAACTGCTTGATCGATCGATCGACCCAAGAGTATCAATCGATCGACCCCTTTCCTCGATCGATCGATCCCTCCTGGAAAATAGCATGTCTTTCCCTTTTCGTTTAATCCGGATAAAATGTGTAGGAACCCTTGAATATTATTTATAGAGCATAATGGGTCATGAAGAGGACCATTAGGGTCTAAGTAGAATACCGTTGAATGAAATTTTATATGGGATGAAACCGTGGTTTAACGGGGGTTTAACACATATTAAAAATCATTCCCACGTTAGCTACGGAATTGAGATGTTTATAAATGACTTAAACCAGTAGGTTAGAGAGGGTGAACCTACTGAAATTAGTTTTAGTGAGAGAGAATACTTCAAGAGATGAGAAGTAAGTATGAAATGATTATAATTGAGAATAAAATAGACGAATCCTTTATGCGAGATAATTGGGTAAAATTGTACTAAGTACGGTAAATAATAATTATTATGGGTCGTGGGCGAGCCTAATTAAAAAATGAGAATATTTATATATATGACCGATTGATTGTGTATATATTTATACTATGCTTGTGTATAATCATAGCCAAGCTACTTCCTATCATGGAGGTTATCACGCCGGGATAGTCTTATCTCGATGGGACCTTTATGGGGCATATTGACTTGTACCCTAGAACATAGGATTCCTTAGTACAGACTATCTAAGAATGATAGTCAGACGGTCCTAAGAGACGTGAGGGGTATGTGCTGACCTCTTAGTGACTTGGAACTATGCTTCGCCTCCATTTTGGGTGTATTGTGTCAATACAGTTCGAGAGTGATTCTTAACTAGTATTTCCCTTGGTACGAGAGATACGGGGACTTGATAGTAGAGTATACCAGCACCATAGATTTTATGTGGGGTGCTGATAGTATATATATTATATGAGTGATTAATATATACGTATATATGGAAATCTTCTACTATGCGTATAAGTAGTTAAGTATTGAATAAATGCTCCAAATTGTATAGAAAGTATTCAGGAACTTTGTAATGGTAATAAGATATATTAAGTAACGTAAGTAATCTTGAAGATATTGATCTCTAAACTAAATATCATAGCCTTGTGACTTCTCGAAACAAAATCATTTGGGAGATAAGTTAGATAGACTTATGAGGCATTTAATAGTACGGTAGGCGTGCACACTAGATGAGAGGTGAGAATTCTCAAGAGAGTGTCGCGTACTAACATGGTGGTTATACTAACCGGTAAGCAATTTAAATACTTACTAAACTATTTTTAAAACTGTTTTACACTCAGGCTCTGACCCGTTTTCTGTCATTTTCTCTCTCTCTCTCTTGTATATATATATGTATATATTACGGTGCTCAGCCACAGGGGAGTCAGGTGTATAATCATTTGACTGGGCATACTGCAGCTTGTGTGGGAGTTGCAGGTCATTGCAGTAGACGCTTCCTCCTTTGGTTCCTCAGACTTTTGTTTAGCTCTTTTAGTTAGGGCATGCGTCACCCATTTCTAGACTCTTATTTAGACTTGATAGGGATTGCATATACTTCTATCATTTCAGTATTTAGTTTTTGTTTGGGATTGTTTTATCTATCACATTGTTAGTAGTTGTAGTTATTTATTTGGATTTGATTAATCTAGTTAGCATGGTTCGTTAGATGTTTGATATTTTTATCATTTGCATTATTCAAATTTGTTTATGTTTAAAATATTTTTATAACCAGATTAAATAAATAGGGACTTTAAATTGTTTTAACACTTAGCTTAATTATTTAGGGTGTTTAAATTGAAAATATTTATTTTGTGACAGTGATGCTAAGAATGAACCAACCGTCCACCTTGATTTTAATTTAATAAATGACTTATCACTCGGTATTTAATTAGGCGGGGTGTCACATGGTGAAGATCCTAAATATTTTTCAGCTCCAAGAAAGCTTGCTCACATTCTTCATTCCACTCAAAAGTCTTTCCTAGCACCTTATTAAGGGTAGCTACTCTTCCAGTTAGTTTTTGTACATTCTTCTTGTATGAGGGGGATTGCATGTCAATCAGTGCTTGATCTTATCCGGATTGGTCTCAATTCCTCCCTGATTTACTATAAACCCTAAGAACATTCCTTCTTGTACGCTGAATACACATTTTATCGAATTGAGTTTCATCTGATGCTTTTTTAATTGATCAAATATTTTTCCAAGGTCTCTAATATGGTCGACTGCTTTCTTGCTCTTAGTAATCATGTCATCTACATATACTTCCAAACTCTTTCCAATTTTCTCTTCAAAATTTATATTCACCAACCTCTGGTATGGTTCTCCAGCATTTTTTAGCCCAAAAGGCATGATATTATAGCAGTAGGTACCTCGGATCATGATGAATGCATTTTTCTCCTTGTCTTTCGACTTCATTTTAATTTGGTCGTACCCTGGATAGGCACGTGGCATTAACCAACTGATCTATTCTAGGTAGAGGGAAGTGATCTTTTGGACAAGCCTTGTTGAGATCTATGAAATCAACACACATGTGTCATTTATCATTTTTCTTTTTCACCATTACTATCTTGTCTAACCAGTCGTGGTATTTGACATCCTCAATGGATTTTGCCTTCTGCAATTCGTCAACCTCTTCCTTGATGGCCATGTTCTTCTCGGGACTAAATACACGCCACTTCTGCTTGATCGACTTAGCATCTTTGATGATATTCAACTCGTGGTATGTGAATTTCGGGTCAATCCTAGGTTTATCTTCATGACTCCAAGCGAATACATTTTTCCTTTCTTTAAGGAATTTTATTAACTCCTGTTTGAGGGTTCATTCCAGAGATGAGACAATTTGTGTTGTTTTCTCCGCGCAATCGTCATCCAGGATAATTATTTTTGTAGTTTCCATAATCCGTCCTTTAACTAAATCTGCCTCCTCACGGGGATTCAGAGTCTTAATTTGGTAGGTGGTGGTGAGTTTCTTTACTTCTTTCTAGTTGGCTGATGTATAGTAACATTCTCTAGCTTTAATATTTTTTATGACAATGTCGACCCCATAATGAGTGGGGAACTTTAAACACTTATGGATAGTAGATGGAACTACTTCGAACTTTTTCAGACCAACCCTTCCAAGGATCATATTATAGGATGATTGGACGTTCTTATCTGAGTCGAGGAAATGAATCCTCTCAGTTTGACTTGCGGACTAAGTGCCGATAATAACTTATAGTTTAACTGTTCCCAAAGGATGTACCTTTTCTCTCAAAAATCCTATTAAGGGCCTGTGATAGTGTTTCGACTTGCTGTCGCTAAATCCTAATACTTTTAAGTAATTATAGAACATGACGTCAGCCGAACTTTCGTTGTCTACTTGGATTTTGGACAGCCTTACCTCATGTTTCGCATAGTGACGACCAATGAATCATCATGAGGATAGAGTACTCTAGATAGGTTGTTCCTAGATAAACTTATCACCAACTTACCTTTGTTCACTCTTCTCGGATGATCATCCACATCATCAGACATGTTTATTTATCGAATATATGAACATGCTTTGGGTTCATTCAAATAGGCTTTTCTAGCTATTTTATCGCCACCACCAGTGTCTCCGCATGTAATAAAATAGCAGCCATAAGCTATCATCTTTACCTTGAGTTAAAGTTCTCGGGGTCTAGGTCATCTTCCAAGTCATTATCTCTGCCTCTTTTCTTATCATCTATTTCTTTACTATGGAGATTCTGATCGCCTCTTAGAGTCTCGCTCTTCATATCTATCGATGAACTTAGATAACTTACCCCGTCGGATTAGATTTTTGATTTCATTTTTCAAGACAATGCAGTTGTCAGTGGTGTGCCCATGATCTTTGTGAAATTCACAATAGTTGGACTTGTCCTTCCTGTTAGGAGGGGACTTCAACTTCTCTGCTTCCTCTAATCTCTTCTAGGATATGATGTACGCCAACAGTGAGACACTTTTGGGGCTTTTCAGTTTTGTTATCCTTTTGGTCTTTCTTCTCAGATTTTTTTATCCATCGGCCTTGGAACAAGGAGTCTGCTTAGCAGCCATAGTTTCATGGGCATTCATGATCTTTCCATCTTTAGCCATTAACTCAGTAATAGTCT
The DNA here is from genome assembly GCA_949130495.1 of Sambucus nigra. Lineage (NCBI taxonomy): Eukaryota > Viridiplantae > Streptophyta > Magnoliopsida > Dipsacales > Adoxaceae > Sambucus > Sambucus nigra. Next base: position 553,692,877 of record OX422215.1, on the reverse strand, counting down.
TTGAAGGTTTATAACCAGAGCATAATAAAACCTTTCAGGAGAAAATCGCTTATCACGACAATGATAGTTGTCTTTTCTTCATAATCTACCACTTCTAAGTTTTCATTGTTAAAGATAGTGATATACTCGCGAGTGGTTTCCCCTAGTCGTTAGCTAACACTTAGTAAATGAGACACCCTTTTGATGGGTTTGTCTCAAAAGTATAAATTACTGATGAACAGCTCGACGGGTTGCTGGAAACTAGAGATTTTCCCACGAGGTAAATTCTTATATCAAATTTGTGTTGATCCAATAATTGTGCTTGAAAATGATTGATAATGCATTTTATCTCGGACTGCGTAGATGTTAGCTGAAGCCTTATACTGCTCTACATAAAGGAAATGATCAATGTTTCCATCATACTTAGAAGTAACCACTGGTGGTTTGAATTTAAAAGTTTTAGGAAGGTCCACAATGGCTAGAACAAAGGGCAACTCCTTCACAAAACTCCTTTGTAAGGGTTTTTTGGATGTGACCATTTCTCCCAAATCGTCTTCCAACTGCTGAATTGAACCCTTCCACGAATGATCATCTGGATTAGTTTTATGGAAAGTAGTTTTAGTAGATCGATCGCTCATTTGTGTTGGGATATCTTCCTAGGAAGTCTGCATGGATCCTCGCATGGATCCTCGCATGCTGGTTCTTGACCTGACGAAATCTTCTCAGCGATCCCGAGATCGGAATGGCTCTCCATAATAATGGCCTCTATTTGCTTGGGGACCTAACCGATTGAAGGCAGAGCCCATACTCAATCTATCCAGGGCATTCGACCATTCTTGAGAGAGAGAAAATCCATCATAGTAATCGATAGATCTTAGGGAGGAAGTCACACTAGGGCGGTAAGACAGGTCTTGCATGGATCTGGAATACCTGGATCTACTTCTTTCATTTCTGGGTGGTGGAGGTGGGATCTCTCCTTTGAAAGGTAAAGAAGTAGCAGGCTGGCTTGGAGCGTTTGAGTAAGTTACCTTACTATTTCTTACATTGCTTTTTATCCCTTTGCATTGTTCAGCAGCAATCCTTGAACATCCCCTATGCCAGGAGGGGAAGAAGGATTAAAGGCGCTATCTCCAGTTAGACTCCCTTTGGAATGTCTGTCATACCTCGACAGTGTAATCAAAAAGTAAAACTTGAAAGAAATTGGTAGAAAATAGTAATAACTTGTCGTTTCCACAAACGACGCCAATATGTTGAATTTCTAAATTTAGATTACGTGTTCAAGGAATAACCCAAACTTATAATCACGAATAAATGTGTAATAATAAATGAATAAACAAAATGTAAAGAGACACAATGATTTTTACGTGGTTCGGCCCATGAATGGTGCCTACATCCACGAGGTACTATCACTATCGGTTTAGCGTTGTAGTACAAGTCCCTTAGTAACAATTTCTAGGTTTTAGAACGAAATGATTCTTCCCCAGCTAAGAGAAGTAGTAGTGTATTTATAGTATCTGAAAGGTGAAGAGATGGAATGCCTTTATACACTAGGCATTTACATCGTTACACGATAATATTCAGCTGGATATTTATTCACGTGCATGTGAATGGTGACTGTTGAATATTTCATGTGCATTTGTTCATATTGTTAATGATTTGTCTTTTTGGATGTGGTCGGTTGGCCGTCCGATCAAGTGATACCTATGCCAACCGGGTTTACTCATTGTTTGAGGGTCCAAGGGTAATGTTGACATGTGTCACTGTTTTACTGGTCCATTTGGCCTAATAATTTTAGGCTACAACAATTACCAAGTACTAACTTCTTATTATTCCACTTGAAAAATGTTATATGAACTTTTTTTCACTTGAAATATATTTTCAGGCAACATATTTATCTTTTGTGTTTGATTGTAATGAATGAATAATGTCCGTTAAGATAGAAAATGAGGCGTGTATATACCTTACATATCTACCAATTTTCTTGGAACATGTTAACGGGGAATGTGGGAATATGGAAGTTTAATTGAAAAAACAAAAGTTTAGTATGTCTACATTATTGGTCTTAGAAAACATTTTTTGCAAAACTATGGTATATTAAACCCTATCAAGAATTAGAAAATTCTAAAACTTCAATATCTTCGGTTTAAAATGGTGCCTATTAAACACAACCTTACTTCTTTCATGTTAGTCCCCACTTGGTTGTTGCTATCAACTCCAATTGAGTTTCATATAGGTGAAATACAAGAATGGATTAGACTAATGAAGATTGTGTTTATTTAAAGCTTTTTTTTTTTACTTGTATTAGATAAGGATTATGCCAAAATCACCTTTCATATTATTTTTTTTGCTAGAACACTATATAATACTTAAAAATAATTGTAATTTGTATTTAAAAAAGTGATTGTATGGTACTGGATAAAAAATGATGGTGTCATAAACACACCCATTGGATAAGAATAATAATAAGTATGTTGGATGATAGTATCGGGCACCGCTTTATTTGTTTGTATTATGATGTGATTTGATTGTTTTATAATGTGAATTCCGCTAAAATACAAGTCATATAAAGTGTGACACCCCGCCTAATTAAATACTGGGCGATCACTCCTTTATTAAATTAAAATCAAGGTGAACAGTTGGTTCATTCTTAGGATCACTGTCGTAAAAATAGCTTTTCCAAATTTAACACCCTATTTAATTAAGCTAAGTGTCAAAACCATTTTTTTTAACATTACTTTCCAAATTTGATTTTGAAAATAAAGATTTAATTATCTACAACAATTCAATATTTAAAGAATCACACCACAATAATCCCGGAACATATAATCCAATCAATTTAAACATTCAACAACTAAACCCCAGCATTTAAAACTTAAAGTAAAACATACATGCTGAATAAATCCCAAAGTAACAGTACTAGAAATAACTGAAATACTAATGTCCCAATAAAACAGATAAATAGTGGAAAGGGCAACACATGCCCAACAAGGAGGATGATAGAAATGGAATCAAGTAAATGAAATCGTCTAAGCAAGTGGCCTGCAACTCCCACCTAAGCTGCAGCACGTTCCTTCCAAGGGATCCAAAACAAGACGCCCCTGTGGCTGGGCACCTGTAATATATACATATATATACAAGAGAGAAAGAGGAATAGAAACGGGTCATGTATATGATTTAAAAATTCATTTAGCAAGTATTTAAATTGATACAGGCCAATGCAACAACATATTAGTGCGACACTCTCTTGAGAAATTCTCGCCTTTCTTCTAATGTGCACTCTCTTGAGAAATTCTCGCCTCTCTTCTAATGTGCACTCTCTTGAGAAATTCTCGCCTCTCTTCTAATGTGCACTCCTATCGCACTAACCTTCCCAATGGTTTATCTCATCATATATCACACTATCCTTCCCCAAGGATTTAACTTATCTTAGGTGACTCTCAAAATTTAAGATTTAACAACATCATGGTTTAAAAAAGATAATTTCATTTAGTACAAAACGCTCATTTTAACTTTATTGATTCATAAAGTTTTTCAATATCATATTATACTTTTCAAAACAAGTATTTCCAATTTGAGTCATTATACATGTCTTACTTACCATAACACCGTAGGCAGTTTCCTAAATTTCAGAAGTTCATATATATATTAAATACTCGTATAATATATATATTCTAACAGCACCCCACATAAAAATTATGGTGCGGGCATACTCTGCTATCCAATCCCCGTATCAATCGTACTAAAGGGAATACAAGTTCGGAGTCACTCTCGAACTGTATAAATACATACACAAATAATATTGAGGCGAAGCATAGTTTCCAAGTCCAAGAGGTCAGTACATACCCTCACGTCTCTTAGGACCGTGACTACCGATTCGATAGCCTGTACCTAGGATTTCTATCTTCTAGGGTACGAGTCAATATCCCCCATAAGGCACACGAGATAAGATCGTCCCAGCGCGAAAACCTCAGGGATAGCAAGTAGCGCGGGCATGATTTTCACAAGTATATAATATATGCATACACAATCATAGAAATATACCACTTTTATTATATCAATTTAGGTTTATCCAATAACCCACATTCACAACATTTATCCTTATTTTTCCATTATCATTTATCAAGTATAATGGTTCGTTTCTAAATTTAATTCGAAGGGTTTTTCCAACTTACTACGTAACCCTCATGGACTCTATTCTTCCAAATGTACAATTCAGTAGATATCCATTTATGTTCCAATGTAACTCTCTCTTACGTGTCTCTCCCCTTTAATATATACTTACATTATCCCTTATGCAAAATATCCCAAAAATATAGATTTCGCCTTACATTAAAGGATTTTGAATTTTATTTTCAAAGATGAGAATTTCAAACGGTTTCGAAATCGGAATTCAAATGGAGTTTTAATTGAATTTTTTTTTATTATCTCTAGGAGTCCTCAAAACATAAAACTGTCTAGCAAAAAAAATATTAAAAAATATTGAACGGTCCGATCGAGCTGAATTTTTTTCTGTAGCTTCCTCTCGTCTTCAGCTAATTCTCTGTAAAATTTCATCCAATTCCAACGGTCCGATCGCCCGAAATAAAGTTTTTTAGTATTTGTATCTGATTAGAACTCTTTTCTTAATCAAACTCTTAATCCTTTACATGACAAAGGGTTTCAAGAATATCATATAAATCATCACTACATGAAAATTTCCTATCTCAAATTGGGTTTTTCTTCCATAAATCTCATCCTAATAACTCCTAAAATAATATGGATGATGCATCAACTTAATAAGCAAGATAAACACTTGCCTGGAATTTTCAGAAATCTGGTTTGGTGTTGAATTTGGTGTGGTTGCGTTCCCCGTCTCGCGATCTACGCGTTGGCGGTGGCGGCGGTGCAAACGGGTGAGTTTTGAGCCTTGGAATGCCTTGAGAGCTCTCTCCTCTCCTCTCCAATGGTCGTTCTAGTGTTTTGAGTTATCTAACCCTAGGAGATAACCTAAACATCTGATATAACCCCTTTAATTTTCGTGGGTTTAATTACCCAAAAATACAAAATGACTAAAATGCCCTCCCGGGGTACTAATTAGACCTAAAAACGCCTCGAGACCCAAATCAAACTCGCGGGTATACTTTTCTGACTATCTCGACCCTTCCGGACGCGTTGGCGCACTCAAAACGACCATACGAACAACTTATAAAATATTTACTTTTATTTATCAATATTTAGTCCCGACGTGATACGTGCGCGTCCCGACTTAAATTTCTAAAATTGTCATTTTATTCACTCGTGACATTTAATATGGCCACTATTATATATTACTTTGATCATTAGTAATATTCAACAAATTTTCCCATAATTAATAACTCTCATCACGTTAATAATTATAACATAATTAATTTCGGATTTTTATTAAATTATTAATTCACATTAAATTTAATAAATCCCTAAATTAATATAGCATAAAAATACGGGGTATTACATACTTCCCCCCTAATAACGGAATTTCATCCCGAAATTCGGAAAATAAGGCATACCTGGTAAGAACAAATCTGGATATCTCTCGCGCATATCGGCCTCGCGCTCCCAAGTGGATTCATCCACGTTATGATGCTCCCACTGGACCCGTACAAGTGGAACTATCTTCGACCTCAATCTCCTATCACTATAGTCTAGGATAGCCACCGGTCTCTCCTCGTAAGAGTTGTCAGGCTGTAAGTCTATCTCATCTATCGCGATGTGAGTATGGGCCATATCACTATAGTAAATGCTCTGGTAGTCCAAATATGTATGCTACCGACCCAATCCTCTCGATAATGGAAAATGGTCATACGTACCTCGGGGACAATTTCCCTTTCTTCCCGAACCTCATCACTCCTTTCATAGGAGATACACGCAGTAACACTTGGTCCCCCACATTAAACTCCCGAAAGAACCGTTTCGCATCGGCGTAGCTCTTCTGCCTATCCTGGGCTACTCGAATGCGACTCTTAATCATCTCAATCCTCGTGGAGGTTTCCTGAATTACCTCTGGTTCTAGCAACTTGTTATCCCCCACCTCGAGCCAACAAGTTGGAGAACGACAAGGCCGGCCATACAAAGCCTCAAAGGGAGCCATACCAATCGTAAACTGATAAGAGTTATTGTAAGCAAACTCTACCAGTTGAAGATGTGGTTCCCAACCTCCTCCAAAATCAAGAACACACATGCGTAGCATATCCTCTAACATCTGATTAGTACGCTCTGTCTGTCCATCTGTCTGTGGGTGATAAGCTGAACTCAGCCTCAACTCAGTACCCATAGCCTCCTGAAAGCTTTCCCAGAAACGTGACACGAAAATCTTGTCTCTATCTGACACAATATTCAGGGGCACCCCATGTAATCTGACAATCTCAGAAATGAACAACTGAGCATACTGACCCGTGGTATAATCTGTCCGCACCGGCAGAAAATGAGCCACCTTGGTCAAATGGTCTAAAATCACTCAGATAGAGTCGTGGCCCCGCTGTGATGTAGGCAACCCTGTAATAAAATCCATGGAAATACTCTCCCACTTCCACGCGGGTACTTCCAATGACTGAAGCAATCCTGACGGTTTCTGATGGTCCACCTTCACCAGCTGGCAGGTAGAATACTTGGTCACGAACTCAGTAATGTCCTTCTTCATCCCACTCCACCAGTATTGCCTCCTCATATCCTGGTACATCTTATCTTCTCCAGGATGTACCGCAAATCGGGACCCGTGAGATTGGGTCATCACTGCATGACGCAATTCTGGTCCTTTCGGAACCACTAACCTCCCATTAAACCTCAAACCCCCATCAGAACTAACAGAATAGGACTCAACACCCTCGGCTAAAAGTCGTACAATCTGCTCCTGGCAAAACGGGTCTGTGGTTTGGGTCTGTATTACCCTCATAAAAATCTCGGGTGTGACTGTCATAACAGATATGAAGGAACGGGCTACTGCGTCCTGGTGACCCAACTCCTTCCACTTCGCTTTCCAGACGACCGCTACCTCATTTATCGATCTTCGGCTCAACGCATCAATAACTACGTTGGCTTTCCCCGGATGATATTGTATGTCGAACTGATAGTCCTTCACAAACTCTAACCATCTGCGCTGACGCATATTCAGCTCTCGCTGAGTGAACAGGTACTGCAGTGATTTGTGATCTGTGAACAAACGGAACTTCTCCCCCAATAAATAGTGTCTCCATATCCTCAATGCAAAGACGACCGCTGCTAATCTCCAGGTCGTGGGTGGGGTAATTCTTCTCATGCGGCTTAAGCTTGCGGGAGGCAAAAGCTATAGCCTTCTCTTCCTGCTGAAGTACTCCTCCAAGTCCCCGTAAAGACGCATCGGTGTAAACCAGGTACTCCACACCCGGCTTCGGTAAAGCAAGGACCGGTGTTGAAGTAAGCTTATCTTTCAGCTCGTCGAAAGCCAATTGACAAGCTTCATCCCAAATATATGGTACCCCTTTGCGAGTCAGGTTCGTCAATGGACCCGCTATTTTGGAGAATCCCCGAATGAATCTCCTGTAGTATTCGGCTAACCCCGAGAAACTACGCACTTCCGTCGGTGTCGTTGGCTGTCCCCACTCCCTCACCGCTGACACTTTACTCGGGTCAACAGCTATCCCCTGTTCAGAAACAACATGCCCCAAGAACTATACCTCTTGCAACCAGAATCCACACTTCTCGTACTTAGCATACAACTGATGCTCTCGTAATGTCTGAAGAACCTGCCCCAAGTGCTCGGCATGCTCCTCCTCGGAGTGTGAATATATCAAAATGTCATCCATGAAGACGATGACAAACTGATCCAAGAACTCTCTGAATACTCGGTTCATTAAGTCCATGAATACGGCTGGAGCATTTGTGAGACCAAATGGCATCACTCTGGACTTATCTCGTCAAGAAGGCAGTCTTTGAAACGTCCGGCTCTCTAATACGTAGCTGATGGTACCCCGACCTCAGATCTATCTTCGAAAAGAAAGTTGATCCCCTCAGCTGGTCGAACAGATCATTGATTCGAGGCAACGGATACTTATTCCGTATCGTGGCCTTGTTCAACTCCCGGTAGTCCACACATAACCTCAGTGAACCATCTCTCTTCTTCACAAACAAGACTGGAGCGCCCCAAGGTGAGGTACTCCTGTGAATGAAGCCCTGACCTAACAGATGCTCTATCTGATCTCGTAACTCTCGCATCTCTGCCGGAGCCATACGGTATGGAGCGCATGCTATAGGTCTCGTATCTGGCAATAAATTTATGACAAAGTCTATCTCTCGACTGGGGGGTAGGCCTGGTATCTCCTGGAATACATCGGAATACTCACGAACGACTGGGATCGAGTCTAAAGGAATCACAACCTCCTTAGAGGCATCCTCCTCTATATAATACAAATAAGCGGTCGAACCTCCCTCTGGGCGAGGCATCGCCACTACAAACATCTCTTGCCCCAGAATGGAAAAAACAATGCTCCCACCGAAGCAATCAATCATGGCTCTATAAGCTGCGAGCCAATCCATACCGATAATAACATCATGCTCATGCATATCTAAGACTAACATGTCTGCAGGTAATACCAAACTACCAATCTCTACCCCCACTCCCCGGCATATAAAGAAGATAAGCGACCCACTCCCCAGTGGTGAGTCTACACACGTCACTGTGCTCTCTGCTATGGCTAACAACTCTAAGTCCTTCGCAAAATGCGTAGCTATAAAATAATGCGTCGCCCCAGTATCAAACAAAACCCGACCCATAGTACCATGGATAGGAAACATACCCTCAATCGCGGGTGGTGCCTGTGGAGCTGCTACCTGGTGGACGTTATAGACACGTCCGTACTGTAACTGCCCCTGCTGCACTGGAGCTGCTGGAATGGCTGGCACCTGGGCTGGAGCTGGGAGGGCAGCTGGAAAAAGTGGTCTCTGTGGCTCATTATGGGCACCCTGTTGTTGTGGGGCCCTATTACCCTCTGGGCAATCCTGACGCTTATGACCATGCTTGCCGTATACAAAACACCGGCCTCTGAAGTTACCTCCCCTCTGACCCTGCTGACCACGGCTCTGCTGGCCGTTACCTCCTCGCCACTGGCCCTGTTGGCCCTGATTAGCACGCTGTTGGCCCTGTTGATTAGGCTGGCCCTGCTGGCCCTGCCTATAACCCCCAAATCCCTGCCTGGAATCACCTTAACGGAATCACTTAGCATGGTCCCCCTGATGGGAACTCTTCTCGTGCTGACGAGTCTGTCCATGAGATGGTGCCCCACTAGCACTACTACCCCCGGTCCTGCCCTGCTGGCTAGACTCTCCTTCTCTCCTGCTTCCCTGCAGATGGAAGCGGTGATCCTGGCAATGTAGTAACGCAGCATTGAGTACATCAGTGAAAGTACTCAGAGATAGATTCCCTATAAGATGCTGACAGATCCTCCAAGCTAACCCGTCCACAAACAACAAAAGTTTCTTACTCTCAGTAGGTGCCTCATCTGGCACTATGGTGAGAAGTCTCGTGAACTCCTCCTCATACTCAGCAACGGTAGTGTTCTCCTGTTTCAAATTAAGTAATTTCCGCCTCATCTCAGTCTGCACGGCGGGTGGAAAGTACTTGCGGTCAAACCGCTCCCAGAACGACTAAATAGGGATCGTGTCCCTCTCCTCCAAGGTGGTAGTGGACTCCCACCACTGCAAAGCGGCCCCCACCAGTTTAAAGGAAGCCAATAACTGCCTTTGCACGTCGGTGCACTCATACATATGAAGATGCCGCTGGATGTCTTTCTTCCATTGGCTGACAGTGACGATATCTGAGCTACCAGAGAACTCAGGAGGATGCGCCTTCTGAAAATCATCCCTGACCCTCTCCCATGCAGATGGAAGCTGTGCGGGTACTGGCGCCACTGCCTGAATCTGGGGTGGAGCCTGCTGAACCACCGCTAGTGCGGCATTCACCGCCTGAGCAACAATGGCGGCTACTTCATTAGCATTGATAGTGCCTTGTGCCGGAGCTGCTGGCTGCTCGGCCTGGGCACGCCTATCCTTCGGTGCACGTCTCGGAGGCATCTGAAACGTGAAGAAGTTTATTAGTCTACAGTCATTATCAAATCCCAAATGGTTGAAGACGTAAACGTAAAAGCAGAAATACAACAATCCTAAAAATAGGGCTCTATAGCAAAAACATTAAGCTGAAAGCGAAAATAAGCCGTACAGATCCTATGGACACTAAAACCTGATGCTCTGATACCACCCGTGACATCCCGCCTAATTAAATACCGGGCGATCACTCATTTATTAAATTAAAATCAAGGTGAACAGTTGGTTCATTCTTAGCATCACTGTCGTAAAAATAACTTTTCCAAATTTAACACCCTATTTAATTAAGCTAAGTGTCAAAATCATTTTTTTTTAACATTACTTTCCAAATTTTATTTTGAAAATAAAGATTTAATTATCTACAACAATTCAATATTTAAAAAATCACACCACAATAATCCTGGAACATATAATCCAATTAATTTAAACATTCAACAACTAAACCCCAGCATTTAAAACTTAAAGTAAAACATACATGCTGAATAAATCCCAAAGTAACAGTACTAGAAATAGCTGAAATACAAATGTCCCAATAAAACATATAAATAGTGGAAAGGGCGACACATGCCCAACAAGGAGGATGATAGAAGTGGAATCAAGTAAATAAAATCGTCTAAGCAAGTGGCCTGCAACTCCCACCTAAGCTGCAGCACGTTCCTTCCAAGGGATCCTAAACAAGACGCCCCTATGGCTGGGAACCTGTAATATATACATATATATACAAGAGAGAAAGAGGAATAGAAATGGGTCAGAGCCCGATAGTGTATATGATTTAAAAATTCATTTAGCAAGTATTTAAATTGATACAGGCCAATGCCATAACATATTAGTGCGACACTCTCTTGAGAAATTCTCGCCTCTCTTCTAATGTGCACTCCTATCGCACTAACCTTCCCAATGGTTTATCTCATCATATATCACACTATCCTTCCCCAAGGATTTATCTTAGGTGACTCTCAAAATTTAAGATTTAACAACATCATGGTTTAAAAAAGATAATTTCATTTAGTACAAAACGCTCATTTTAACTTTATTGATTCATAAAGTTTTTCAATATCATATTATACTTTTCAAAACAAGTATTTCCAATTTGAGTCATTATACATGTCTTACTTACCATAACACCGTAGGCAGTTTCCTAAATTTCAGAAGTTAATATATATATATTAAATACTCGTATAATATATATATTCTAACAGCACCCCACATAAAAATTATGGTGCGGGCATACTCTGCTATCCAATCCCCGTATCAATCGTACTAAAGGGAATACAAGTTCGGAATCACTCTCGAACTGTATAAATACATACACAAACAATATTGAGGCAAAGCATAGTTTCCAAGTCCAAGAGGTCAGTATATACCCTCACGTCTCTTAGGATCGTGACTACCGATTCGATAGCCTGTACCTAGGATTTCTATCTTCTAGGGTACGAGTCAATATCCCCCATAAGGCACACGAGATAAGATCGTTCCAGCGCGGAAACCTCTGGGATAGCAAGTAGCGCGGGCATGATTTTCACAAGTATATAATATATGCATACACAATCATATAAATATACCACTTTTATTATATCAATTTAGGTTTATCCAATAACCCACATTCACAACATTTATCCTTATTTTCCCATTATTATTTATCAAGTATAATGGTTCGTTTCTAACTTTAATTCGAAGGGTTTTTCCAACTTACTACGTAACCCTCATGGACTCTATTCTTCCAAATGTACAATTCAGTAGATATCCATTTATGTTCCAACGTAACTCTCTCTTACGTGTCTCTCCCCTTTAATATATACTTACATTATCCCTTATGCAAAATATCCCAAAAATATAGATTTCGCCTTACATTAAAGGATTTTGAATTTTATTTTCAAAGATGAGAATTTCAAACGGTTTCGAAATCGGAATTAAAATGGAGTTTTAATTGAATTTTTTTTTTTATTATCTCTAAGAGTCCTCAAAACATAAAACTGTCTAGCAAAAAAAATATTAAAAAATATTGAACGGTCCGATCGAGCTGAATTTTTTTCTGTAGCTTCCTCTCGTCTTCAGCTAATTCTCTGTAATATGTCATCCAATTCCAACGGTCTGATCGTCCGGAATAAATTTTTTTTAGTGTTTGTATCTGATTAGAACTATTTTCTTAATCAAACTCTTAATCCTTTACATGACAAAGGGTTTCCAGAATATCATATAAATCATCACTATATGAAAATTTCCTATCTCAAATTGGTTTTTTCTTCCATAAATCTCATCCTAATAACTCCTAAACTAATATGGATGATGCATCAACGAAATAAGCAAGATAAACACTTACCTGGGATTTTCAGAAATCTGGTTTGGTGTTGAATTTGGTGTGGTTTCGTTCCCCGCCTCGCGATCTACGCGTTGGCGGTGGCGGCGGTACAAACGGGTGAGTTTTGAGCCTTGAAATGCCTTGAGAGCTCTCTCCTCTCCTCTCCAATTGTCGTTCTAGTGTTTTGAGTTATCTAACCCTAGGAGATAACCTAAACATCTGATATAACCCCTTTAATTTTCGTGGGTTTAATTACCCAAAAATACAAAATGACTAAAATGCCCTCCCGGGATACTAATTAGGCCTAAAAACGCCTCGAGACCCAAATCAAACTCCCGGGTATACTTTTCTGACTATCTCGATCCTTCCGGACGCGTTGGCGCATTCAAAACGACCATACGGACAACTTATAAAATATTTACTTTTATTTATCAATATTTAGTCCCGACGCGACACGGGCGCGTTCCGACTCAAATTTCTAAAATTGTCATTTTATTCACTCGTGACATTTAATATGACCACTATTATATATTACTTTGATCATTAGTAATATTCAACAAATTTTTCCATAATTACTAACTCTCATCACGTTAATAATTATAACATAATTAATTTCCGAATTTTTATTAAATAATTAATTCACATTAAATTTAATAAATCTCCAAATTAATATAGCATAAAAATATGTGGTATTATATAAAATACATTTAATACTGACCCGATGCTATCATCCGACGTAATCCGATACTATCATCCGACGGCTACGCATTCGATAGTGACTACATCCCATAATTGATTCAACTTTTAATAATAAAAATATTCCCTAATGAAAGACCGATACATATCCCAGGTGAGCCAATAATTCTATGGTTCATGCACCTCCCTGTACAAGGACATATTACTCAAAATTGTTCTCATCACTCTGTCTCACTAACTGAAATTGTTTAATAGATTCGAACTGTTTCTGTGTATTTGCTCTCTCTCTCTCTCTCTGAGAGTCTTGGCCAATCTTTTTCCTTCATTAATTAATTCTCATATTTTCTTACTTACGGTGACACTGACACTCAAGACATTTTTCGATCTCAAGAAGTGCAATAAATTGCGTTATTATTTTTTCGTTCGTCGCTATTTTTCTAAATACTTTAGATATCCAAATATAATGCGAAATGTTGATATTATTTGAATGAGAATAATTTTATTTTAGCTATTAGACAACTCCTCCTTTTCACACTGTATAAAAAAAGAAAGAAAAAGAAAGCGATTATGAAAACCTGCACACAAAAAAAAAGGTGTAGACGCTTTGAATAATTCTATATTGACTTTGAATTCTATCATTTATACATTTTGTACACCAATCAAAGCAATGTTATCATTTATTCTGTAAACGAATTGTATTGAAACGTGTTCGTATTGATTTTATCGTGTTAAATTTTTATAGGATTTGTGTTTAAATGAACAACTTTTTTATCATATGGAAAAATAATTAATCCGGGTTAAAAATTAATTAATTCAATTAATAAAGTTGTTATTACAAAATTTTACATCACAAAATAGTAATAATTTCGATGTTATTATGATTTGATGTAGTGAAATCTACATGGTATACTAAATTATATTCCTAAATAATATATTGTGTCGGTAAAACTTGTTTAAAAAAAGCCTCAATTTTATAGTATACAAAATTTAAGGAGTATCATTTTAAAATTTCCAAAGTTGGAAGGGGGCCATTACCCCCCCCCCCCCCCCCCCCCCCTCAAGAATGGCCAGCTTTGTCTCAGATACTCGTTATCTTAAAGTGTCGTGTAGTGTTCACATGTTAATAATGAATTATTTTGAATCGCATATATGTTATTATCTATTAAGATGTATTATTTTGACACGCTATCTCATTATTAAATACAATTTGACTCATTAATACATTAACATTACTAAATCTCTCATTTAGTAAAATTCATTATGATTAAATTAACATTAAACTACATAAAATATTTAAAAATCTTAATAATATTTTTTATTTACTTAAATTAATGGGTCTTAATGGGTAACGGGTCAAGGAGTTCAACATCAACCCAACTCGTTAAATATCGTGTCTTATCGGATTAATGTTGATATGATCCAAAATCATTAAGGATCCACCCACTAAATAGAAAAACAATTACAAAACAGTTCATTTTTACGAGAAATAAAAAATGAGTACAGATAAATGAGTGGTTTGATCAAAATTTAGCATTTTTTGTGAAAATCAATTCGTTGAGCGGGTAAAAAATGTTTTTCATGGAAAATTATCAAAGTAAAAAACATTTTTCTTATTTTGTAAGTATTACTCTTTCCGTTTCAAATTAAGAATTCATATCTTCTTTTTGTATAGATTAATGATGGATTCAATCAATGATCAAAATCAATTTTGGTTTACTATCGTGAAGTTTGCTTCTTTAATTATGTTCAAAAAAAGAAAGTGAACTCTTAGTTTGAACGGAAAAAAAAATAGTAAATTCTTAATTCCAGACGGATGAAGTATTTTTTATTAAATACATTTAAAATCAAGTATCACATAAGTAAAATAAATAAATTAAAATATATATATTTTTTATTGAAAATAAATCAACGCCAATTAAACATGCCCTTCTTGATAGATATGTTTTAATCTTTGACAGATTTTTATGTCCAACTTTTACTTGGTAGGTGAAAGTGAAGAGAAACGCGTGAAATTTGTTGAATTCTTGCTATGGTCAGTTGGAATAAGTGAAAATTTGAAAAACATTAGTGAATCAAGGTAATGTCACTGTCTCACTTTCTGGGACTAATCATATCTTTCTTTTGGTGCATGTATGAGCACCTTGATTCATTGACCTTCGTTGCATCACTGCACTAAAAGATGGATAATAATTCAACTTTGCCACCCTAAATATGTCATTTACCTAGCTAGTTGATCTATGTGCTCATATGGTTGGAGCTTTTGTTCTTGTCAATAATTTAAAATAACTATATATTCAGCAATACTAGGAATATTTAAAAAATAGATTAAAAAATATATATTTAGTGGAGGTGTCAACAATACATTAAATTCTACTTACAATAAACTCACGTGAACCACATACACATTAAGCCCATCAACAATCGAACAATATAAAACGTTGAAAATGTATACATTTATCCCTCCATTTTCATTGGTGAAATTACAGTGGGACAATGTAAAAATGTACTAGGCGGAGAACAGTTTAGCGCCCAGTAGTTGGTTGGGCTGTGGGGTCTACCTTAGGTGGTTAACAATTTAGTGCCCAACAGGTAAACGTTCTTCCCCCCAACTTTCCATCAATGAACGTCGCAAATGTCGATGACCCTTTAACTCATCAGTATAAGTTTCACAAATAATCCCATTGGTTTCCACCACCTTCTTCCAAAATATTCTAAACTTCTCCCCCTTGCCCCCCCCCCCCCCCCCCCCTAAAAAAAACCTCCTCTCAATTTAGTTTGCTTTCACATACATTTTTCATATATTATTCCCAAATTATATTTCCATTTTTGAAATATTTATTGTTTAGACTACATTTGTGTTTTGATTTTGCACCATGTTGTAATTCAAACGAAATGGTTTTTAAAAATTGCAAAACTACATGAAAAACCTCCTCCAGCACCTAAACGTCCTGTTGATGTAAAAAATTAGATTATCTCTAATTGTTTAATCACAGATAAAAAATAAAAAATAAATAAGACAAGAAATTTTATAGTGGTTCAGCCTTGAACGAATGGCCTACGTCCACTGTTTGTGTTATTATTGGCTGTTTGAGAATTCTCGAGATATGATTTATCTCCCAAAATTTTTTCTCCCATAATGAGGATGATACAATGTATTTATAGCCCTGAGGCTATACATGAGAAAGGATCATACATAGCTGTCCAATAAGCGTATACATCCGCCTGATAATAATCAGCATTTAATGCGCATTTAATCCTCTTAATTGTCTGATAATAAATGCTCTGATCGAGGTGCAGCTCGGACCGCCTAAGCTGCTCGGACCGCCTAAGTATCTCGGTATCCATGAGTTCCTCGGTGCAAGTAAGTTCCTCGGAGTGCACATACTACTCGGAGTGTTTGAGTTGGTCGGAGAAATTGAGTTCCTCGAAGTCAAGGTGTTGTTCAGAAGTGTTTGTTATTGCCACGCAGATTGCCATGTGTCTCCACTTAATTGAGCCATATCAGCAGACTAAATTTTGTATCAACAGAAGCCCCCAATGTTTCACAGTTCGAGACTGAGGAGTGTGGAACATTCTTCTCGAAATATGGCGGGATTAAATGGTCATCCTGAATTTTAGGAACGTTTTCTTTACATTTATTTTTTCTTTTCGAATTCATAGAATCATACTTTTCGAATTTTCTTAACTGCTTCGATCTCCGCGCCCTTTTTGTCCTTTTAGCCGCCGGTAGCGTAAACGTCTCCTTTTATAATCACTATTTTTGCATTTTCCCAAGGTAAGGTATTTAAGTGTTGTAGAAAATCATATCGTCTTCTACTTTTTCAAATCAGTATCTTTGAGTTTACCATTTTCTCTCTCTCTTGTGCGTTCATCCTATTCATCATTCGTTGTCAACAAATCCATCCTTTTTCTGTAAGATCTTCTTCCTTCTCTTTCATTTCCTTTATTCACCATGGTTTACCTTATTGAGTCGCTTGATAAGTTTCGCTCTGATTTCTTTATTCCTTCATGGGTCGTTCTGGAGGAACTTTCCGAACCTTTAGATTATTTTCGTTTGGCTGAGGGACATTGGTTCCCCAGCCTGTTTGTGGCTGAATATGGCTTTTCTTTTCCCCCAAACCCTTTGTATCTGGAATTCTGTCAATATTTTGACGTGGTTCCTGCAAAAATAGCCCCCAGCACATGGAGAATAGTTAATGGAGTTCATAGATTAAATCAGATCCATGGAACTCGTATAGGAATTCTAGAAATTATGTTTTGTTATAGATGGGTTGTTGGTGACAACACTTTTTATTTAAAAACTAGGTTTTTAAATAGGGCTCTAGTAGTCAATCTCCCAGATGCCAATAGGGATTACTTCGAGCACGGTGTTGTTATGAAAAATTGGCAACACCCTCCACTAACTGGAAATGATGTATTCCAGGGTCCTAGATGCCCTCCCTATGGCAATGGGATAGGTTATTTTTATTTTATTTTATTTTCAAAATTATGCTTCCTTTGTGTTTGATAAAATGTGTCACTGATATTTTAATTTTGATTTATTTGCAGTTGACAGCAAGAGAAAGTCTCCAAAAGAGACAGAAGTTAATTTAAAACATCTGAAACTTATCTGGGGTTTGCATCAGACTATTGCCGACGAGCATATCAGATCAGCTTCATATTTACTGCAGTATAAGAGTTACACCTCGTCTTTTACTGCTCATCCTGTGATAAGTGACGTAGAACCAGTACCAGCTTCTGCAAGTTCTTCACCTGAGTCACATATTCCTATGAGTGAAAGAATGAAGAAAAGAAGAGCTCCTGCCCTCTTCGAGAAATCTGCCTCTGTTGCTGGAGAGGCAAAGAAAAGCAAACATGATATCCCAGAAGAAGGGATAAGAAAAATCGATGCACCTCCTCCGGCTGCTACTGTGAAGGTTGTCGAGAATCCGCGAGTGGCTCCGAGCAAAGTCGCTGATCCAAGCGAGGTTATTGTCATATCCCCGACTAAGAGTACATCCTTGGCCGAGACTGTTGATGTTCCTTCGAGGAGGCTGAACAAAAGCTCCTCGGTCAATTTGGCTGAATCCATCTCTCAGCCTTCAACTACTGGAAGTGGTGTTCCCTCTTTCATTGTTCTGAGCTCTGCCATGAGCTCGGTGAAGTCTTAGATCATTCCCGAGATCCAAGGTATTGAAGAAAATCTTTCTCGGGACATGGTTACAACATTAGATGCTCGTCATATTGCTTCTGTAAGTATTATTGTCCTAAATTATCATTTTTCTCTTGTTATATCTTTGCACTGACTTGCTATTATTTTCTTTTCCCAATTGGTAACCTGTTTCAATATAATTTTGAAAAAAGACGAGGCTATTAAAGCTTCAAGCTCCTCGTCAGGTGTAGAGGAAGCTTTGGTGGGTCTGACGCAGTCTTTGAAGGATTCTCGTCAGAAGTATGTTGATGATAAAATTGCTTGGGAGAAGAAGCTTAATTCCACCGAGAAGGAGAGGAATCAGGTTGTTGAGATCTCCAAGGGATTGGAGAAGAAAATAAAAGACTTGGAGGAGAAGAATAAAGAGCTCGAAGGGAAGCTCCAAGATGTTGGGGAGCTTGAAGGTAAACTCAAAGCTGCTGAGGAAGAGTTGGGCAAACTTCATGAAGTAAGTCGTCAGAAGGAGGAAGTGGAGAATAAATTGAAGTCTAGAAAGGAACTTCTATCCGAGAAGATTTCCTCGGAGAAGGTGAAAAGAAAATTAGCTGTAAAAAAGTCCTTCAGTGCTGGCTGGGACAAAGGATGGAATAAGGGTCTGGCTGCCATGATGTCGCAGGTGGAATATGGTAGCTTTAAGTACTTTAGGGATGGATGGGTCGCTTCTCTGAAAGAGATGAATGTTGATGAAAATTCCGACCTGTTTCAGCGTCACATCCCTGGCCCCCCTCCAACTCCTGAAGAAGAAGAATAGGACGAAGCTGCCTCTGAGGAATCCTCCATGGTGATGGGAGATCAAATTTCTCATCCCCCAATTATCCAGTCCTCATACGAGCAATTTCAACCATCTATTATTTCAACTGAGCAGCTTCCAGCTCCCCCCGAGCAGCCATCTGTGCCACCCGAGCAACCTACTTCCTCGTCTTAGCCTTTCGAGAAAGTTTTTGGAGACAAGGAGAAGGTGTAGAGTTTTTCGGATTTTTCTCTCTGTTTATTTTTGCCAATTGTAACTCTGACCTATGTACTTCTCTTTTATGATGTAATAAAATTTGAAATTTTGACTATTCATAATATTGATTCTCTTCCTCTTTCTCCTTATTAATTCTTGTTATCTCTTCTTTTTACTAGTTTATGGCCAGGATGGAATTGTTATCTGTTCATGATATAAAATTATTGAGACAATGCAATGATTACTTCAAAGCTGGTCATTCAGATATGACTGAAGCTCAGATCGTTGATATCCTTGGTCAAGATGCTTCAGAGCAAGCAGTTAAAGCCTACCAGTATTTAAAGTGTTTGCTCGACCGGGCAGTGGCTAATAATGTAGCGTATTACGAAATGATTAAAGACCTCCAGGGTACTCTCAAGGAGCTTCAACAACAATACAAGGAGTCTACATCCCTCTTGCACCAAGGATATGAGAAGAAGTATCAGCAACTGAATGCTGATAAGGGATATGATAAGTTGTTTGCTGCTTACGATGTGAGGGAGAGAACTTTGAAAACCGAGGTCGAGGAGCACAGGCAGATAGCCAAGCTACTGGAGCAGGAAAATAATAACTTGCGAGGAGAGGTATCCCAGCTGAGGTATGCAGCCTCCACCTCAAACGCTTTGGTCCCTGTAAACGACGAGGGATTCTCTTTCTTGGAGGTTGAAAGTGACAACCTAAGGGATAAATTAGAAACCTTGAAAAGGATTGAGCCTTCTACCTCTACTCGGGGACGAGTAAGAGCTTCTCGGGGAAGAGCAAGAGCTGCTCAGATTACTGTCGAGGAACAAAGAACTCAATCGGCTCTAGAAAACCAAGCCTTCCAATTGATGGAAAAGAACCAGGCATTGGCCGAGATGTCTAAGAAAATCTAAACTTTAGACGAGAAACTGGATGCCCAAAATTCTACCTTAGAGAATAAAATAAATTTGTTGAAGAATCCCCACGAGCAGTTAGAAAGATTAACCTACCAGTTCCACAAACAGCCTAGGGAGTTCTGGATGGCTGGTTACAATGAATCCCTCTACCATTGAGATGATCGGCTCCAGAATGCAAATAATGTGGGTTATAAACAAGGATGGTTAAATGCTTTGGGCGTGCTGAAGTTGGAACAAGGTCATTATTTGTGGGATTACCACAATCCTGGGTTGCTCGACCTACCAGTGCGTCCTTTCAAGCTTGATATTAGTTGGATTCCTGCTCAGGCCATTCCACAATGCCTGATTTCGAAGTATCTCGGCGACTACAGTCTTCACTCCAACTTCGAGATATCTCGCCCCGAGAACCTCCTTGATCGGCCATCAGTTATGAACATCAAGATGCTTAAAGATTTGAATTTCATTAATTCCCCTTATGCTGTAGACGATCCTCCTGCTGGTGAAGAACCTGTTTCAAAGGCAGAGGGGAAGAAACCAATTGAATAGGAATCTTGATGTAATAATTAATATGTATTTCATTCTCGATGTATTTTGCTCTAGATTTAATGAAAGATTTTTATTTTTCTTTGCAATCTTGATTGTCATTGTCTTGTAGATATTTTGTAAAACACTTTACATATGTGTATGTATATCTGTTAAAAATATAACAACATTGTGTTATTTGCCGATCAACTAAAGCTGGTTAAAACTTATTGTCGACTATCCTGAATTTGTGGTTACAATTTGACGACTAACCAAAATTGATTTTGTTTCTCGACCAGTTTGGTGGTAATTTAAAATGTTACAAGTATAAAAAATTTTGCTGGATCACTTTTTAATTCTAAGCCATTAGCTGACTTTTATCACATACTCATGCTTTGTTTAATAAAAATGTTCCCGACCAACTGTAGTTGACAGCTTCTTATTCCCGACCAACCTGAGTTGGTGGATTTTCTTCCCAACCAATCGGAGTTGGCACTTTTGGGAAATATTTTTTGTTCCCGACCAACCGGAGTTGGTGGATTTTCTTCCCAACCAACCGGAGTTGGCACTTTTGGGAAATATTTTTATTCCCGACCAACCGGAGTTGGTGGATTTTCTTCCCAACCAACCGGAGTTGGCACTTTTGGGAAATATTTTTTATTCCCGACCAACCGGAGTTGGCATTTTTGGGAAATATTTTTTATTCCTGACCAACCGGAGCTGGTGGATTTTCTTCCCAACCAACCGGAGTTGGCACTTTTGGGAAATATTTTTTATTCCCGACCAACCGGAGTTGGTGGATTTTCTTCCCAACCAACCGGAGTTGGCACTTTTGGGAAATATTTTGTATTCCCAACCAACCAGAGTTGGTACTTTTGGGAAATATTTTTTATTCTCGTCCAACTGGAGTTGGTGGATTTTGGTAAGTAGTGTGTAACACTAGTATTCTGCGAAAAAAATTCAATAAAAAGAGAGAATTGGGTAGAATATTCACATTTTATTCATACTGATGAAACAGGATTACTGAAGCCCTTATACTCTTGACTCACTTGAGTCTATATTGTATAAGTGCTCATCTAGTTTGGAAATTGTGACAAAATTATGTCCATCCTAGAAACCAAAGAACCTCAGAGCTTGCATTTCTATTTTATCTTTGTTTGAAGGGATCTAGACCTAATTACCAACACTCACACATAGTAGAATGAGTCATTTACATGTCATATTGCATATTAGTGTGTGTACATATGTTGAGTGTGTTTAAATCCCCAATATTATTTTTTTAATTTTTTTGGGGGATTTTTAAACATTTTAAAAATAAGGTTTTATTAATAAAACTTGGTCTTCAAAAGGTTATGGGGTAAATCTGCTATTTTAAAATGTTGGTTTTATTGCCTAAAGTTGGTTTGAGTAGAAACCAAAAGCGACAGAGACTTCAGGGTTTACTTTGTAATTATTTTGGACGCACGTTTTATCTCGTGTTATTGGCCTACATTTGTTGCTCTCCGATTGGTGGGAAGTGTGTTTCTTTATAGAGAGTAAAACAACGCCTGTTTTCAACCCTTGGATCATTTGTGATCAACGATCTGCATGTGCCCCTTTACAATCCCTGTGAATCCCTTTTGAACCAATCAGGTGAGTTTTAATCACCGCTTATCGTATGCCCTTGGATCTAAGTCAATCCATTTTGACTCAATCTGGACCCTTGATTTTGGCCCTCGTTCTCGAACCTTCTCAGCCTCCTATAAAAGGAGCCCTTTACTCAGCTTTCTGAGACTTTTGCCATTTCGTCCTTTGAGAGAAAAGAAAGAGAGAGTAGAGAGAAGAGAGAGAGAAGAGAGAAACCAGAAGAGAGAGAAAGAGTTAAAAACCCTAACCCTAACCCTAACCCTAAATCGTCTACACAGTTCAAACCAAATACAAACCTTCAAACCTCTATAATTTACCAAACACAACCATGAGTGTTTGAGTGTTTTGAGAGATGATTTGAGAGTTGGTTTATTGCTGTAACCTCTTCTTCTTTGGATCTTGTTTCCAACTTAATCATTTTCTTAGATTTGTTGTTCTTGTATATAGAAATTTTCAGATCTGAGTTTTTCATGATATACTACACTTAGTTTGCATGTTTGTTTCTCAGCTTGAGAAATATTTTGTTGATTTGTTTTCTGTAAATGTTTTTAACTTTGAAATCAACAAAAATGTTTTCTGTTTCTAGTTCTCTTAAAACTAAACCGTTGACCTAGTTTGGAATCACACTTGGAGATTTTCAATCTCGAAAATCTTTTCAAAACTTTGAGATTGATTAAGATCTTGACTGTCTTCTAAGCAAGATATCCGTGGATTCTGGGATTGATTAAAAGGTCAAAAAGGTTCAAAGTTTTGTGAGAAGAGAGAAAAAGAAAATCACTGCATATAGCCTTATATGTAATTTGCTAAGACTGTTTGTACTTAATAAGTGTGAGTGTGTGCATGCATGTGTTAGAGAGCACCTCCACAAACACTTTCACACTACAACACGAAAAGTGTTGGTAATAAGATCTTGAGAAAAAGAGTCGACGTAAAGAGCATGAAAAAATTGGAGTTAACAAACTGAGAGGGCAACATCAACAATCAGAACTGTAGAGAAGTTATAAGGACACCAGAGGGTACATTCCTAAACTTATATGTCTGAGTTGTATGCATGTTTGTTATATAGTTTGTAACTGTTAAATTTGTTTATAGTGGATTTTTGTTTTACTCCGTAGAGGGAGTCATGGATGTTTCCTCAATTGGTGAGGTTTTACCACGTAAAAATCTTGTACTTAATCTCCTACATCTTCTCATCTCATTCTTGGTTGTGCTGGGTTTTAAAATTTGTTTAAAACTATTTTATAAACCTGTTATTCAAATCTTGAATAGATCTCGTACATACTGTTTTGTTAAACACATCTTGTGTTCAAATAATTTTGGTTTTTCAAGAAAAGAGTTTCCTCAAAAAACAAATCGGAGTTACTTAAATAGTTTATTTTTAATAAACTGCTTTAGTAAAAGAATTTCAATTGGTATCAGAGCGTGGTAAACTTCTTTTAAAGAGATCCTGTGTTTCTGAAATTATTTTCTGAAAATCAAATATGGACGAGAAAAATGAAATATTTGGTAACTTGACCAGACCTCCTTTCTTTAATGGAACCAATTTTGCTTACTGGAAAGTAAGAATGATTGCTTTCATTCAAGGAACTCTGGGAGATGATATCTGGGACATTGTTGAAAATGGTTACATTTTTCCTACAAAACCAGCCACTGAAGGAAGTAATGAGAGGGTTAAGAAAGTTTTAAGTGAGTTCACACAAGAAGATAAACAAGTTTCTCGCAACAATAACAAAGGAAAGAATGCCATATTTATGTCTATAAATGAACATGAGTTCAAAAGAATCTCATCCTGTACCACTTCTAAGGAAGCTTGGGACACTTTAGTTATTGCTCATGAAGGTGACACTAGAGTTAAGGCTGCTAAAACTCAAATTCTCATTCAACAGTATAATTCCCTAATTATGTCTGAGACTGAGTCATTTGATGAATTCTATATGAACCTGACTGATATTGTGACCAAACTGCATGCTAATGGGATAATATATGACAGACAAGAAATTGTGTCTAAAATTCTGAGATCATTACCACAAAAATTTGATAACAAAAGATATGTTATTGAGGAAATGTGTGATATTAATCTCACTCCTGAACTAATCAGTAGTAAATTAAGAACTGTGGAAATGGAACTGGAATTTAAGAAACAATTAACCCAGTCCCATAGGAAACAGACTAGTTTCAATCTAAGCTTCTCTTCTAAATTGATTAAGCCTGAGTTTCCAATGATGATTCTGATGAGGAATGCGAAATAGAGAGTTTGGACAATCAGATTGCCTTAATGTCAAAACAGTTTAAGAAAATCATTAAATTTAGAAACAATATGGAAAATAAACAAGGCAAGTCCAATTATCCAACTCCTTTCAATCACAAACCTCATGAGAAAAGCCATGACAAAAATCACAAGGACTCTCACACTAGACCTAACAGAGACCTTAAGAAGACTTAATGCTATAGATGTGGTAAACTAGGACACATTGCACAAGACTGTAGAGTTAACTTGAACACTCAAAATAAACACACTAGAGCCAACATTTGAAAAACATGGGATGATTCAAGTGAATCTGAAAATGAGGAACCTGAGTCATCTGATGTTTTTGACCCTTGCATGTCTTTCTTTGCTAAGATTATCTATAATGATGATATGCATGTGTTTGTTAATGAGGATGAATGTAGTAATTCTAATTCTGATGTTTCGAATACTGCTGTTACTGGTTTAGATGCTTTGATTACTGAGAATATTGTTATCTGTTCCTCGGGATGTGTGAGTCAAAGGGAAAGCGATAATGACGATGTCAATGGGTGTGTGAGTATAAAGAATGAAGCCCTAGGGGTCACTTCACACACTACACTTAGTGACTCGAACAATGAAGACTTCCCAGATATTCACACTCTCTATGCTAAAACTCTCAAGAAAAGCACTAGACTAGAAAATATTGTGAAAGATCTCACTAAGAAGTTAGAAGATCTAAGCCTAATGGTTAAACTGAATGCTGAAGGGTATACTACCCAATGTTCGACTCATGAAAGCGAAATCAAAATTTTTGATGAAAAACTCATAAATTTAAATGAAACAAATGAAACTCTGGAGAAAAAATACAAAGGGACATTGTTAGAATTGGAACAAACTAAAGAAAAGACAGCAACTGTTTTCAAAAAAATTACAAAATTTGAAAATAATTCAAACTGTTTTGATGAATTTGTTGCTGAATCAAAAACCAATTCTGATGATCGAACTGGAATAGGGTTTGGCCCAATTTAAAGGCACAAACAAAATCTTTTGAACCTATCAAGTTTGTGTCAGGAGGCAAAAGGCCTATTGAAACATGCCCAGACTTTCATTCTCTAAAAACTGAGTTTGATTCAAAACATCAAAATTTTAACATTGGGGAATCAAGTTGCTCTAAACATGAAAGTTCACCTAAGGCTAAATACGTCCGCCCTTCTATTAGGAAGAGTGAGTCTGTATTCAAGACTGTCACACCTAGGAATAGAGTTCAACCTCAAAACTCCTTAAAACCTTTGTTTAGAGACTTTCCTAAGGAGACCTCAATCTTGAGAAATCTTTATTGCTCTTACTGTGATATATACGGTAACTCTTTTGATAATTTCTATGCTAGGAGACTAATTACACCTGTCTATAGTTCTCCTATTTATCAGAACTTTAACTATTCTAGAAGGAGCCGGAACAATTATGTACTTCTTAGACAACCTGACAAAAACTCTAATTATAGGAAGAGAAAGACCAAACCTAAAAGAAAATTTCTTAGAAGGATTCCTAAGCACTTTCCTAAACCAAATGCTCAAGTCTTTCATAAAATTCAAAATCATGCGCAAAACATTTTTCAGCAAAAATCTAATGCTCGCAAATTTTATCAATTGAGAGCTAATAAGCGCAAAATGAAAACTAGAGCAATTTGGGTTAGAAAAGATGATCTATTACCTCAGATGAAGTGTAACATAGTTATTACTGCTTTAAAAGCTGAACACACATCATCTGGTTGGTATTTAGACTCTGGATGTTCTAAGCACATGACTGGGGATGAAACTAAACTTTTAAACAAAACCAGCTTTGCTGGAGGTAAAGTCATTTTTGGTGATGGAGTTTCATCTCAAATCATAGGCAAAGGAACTCTCCAAGAAGATGGACTTCCTGTTCTTGAAAATGTCCTTCTAGTTAAAGGTCTTAAGGCAAATCTACTTAGTATTTCGCAATTTTGTGACTCAGATCATACTGTTACCATTTCAAAGAACAATTGCAAAATTTTAAATGCGAAACGTGAATGCATAATTACAGGATTCAGAACTCCTGACAATTGCTATACTGTAATGAATAATTCTAAAATCTGTAATGTTGCCAGAATGGATGACAACGAGATATGGCATAACAGAATGGGTCATATAAATTACGATAACCTTAGTAGACTGACCTCTCAAGAAATAGTTAGAGGAGTTCCTAAAATCAAACCCATTCCTAACATTGTCTGTGGTTCCTGTCAGGAAGGTAAAATTGTTAAGGCACCTCAAAATAAAGTTAATGATATTCTTACCTCTAATCCCTTGGAGCTCATCCATATGGACCTAATGGGTCCCTCCCAAACTATTAGTCTTTGTGGTCACAGTTATATTCTAGTTATGGTTGATGACTTTACCAGATTTACTTGGGTAGCTTTTTTAAAACAAAAGTCTGACACTTTTCAAACTTTCTTAAAAATACTTCTTCGGACTGAAAATGAAAAGGACATTCAAGTGAATCGAATCCGTAGTGATAGAGGTGGAGAATTCAAAGACACTGGTATTATTGAACACTGTGACTATAATGGTTACAAACATGAATTCAGTTCTCCTAAGACTCCTCGACAAAATGGAATTGCTGAGAGAAAGAATCGTACCCTTCAAGAGATGGCACGTGTTATGTTACATGCCAAGAATTTGCCTAAGTACTTTTGGGTAGAATCTATTCGTACTGCCTGTTACATAATAAATAGGGTCTATCTTAGAAAGAATTCCAAACAAATCCCTTATGAACTTTGGTACAAGAAAAAGCCCAATCTTAAGTACCTTAGAACTTTTGGTAGTACTTGTTATGTATGCAAATATAGGGAACACTTGTCTAAATTTGAGAGTAGGGGAGATAAAGTTATATTTTTAGGATACTCACCTAACAGTAATTCCTATCGAGTGTATAATCTTCGCACTAAAACCTTGATGGAATCCATAAATGTAATTGTGAGTGACACTACTGTAGAGAGTAAGACTGGTGAATCAACTATTGAAGAAGAGCCTACAAACATTTTAGAAAATAATTCTCCTGAAATAGATGATTCATTACCAATTGAGACACCTGAAGTACCTAACTTGGTTTCTAAAGATCATCCCATAAATAATGTAGTTGGTAACCCTAGTGAGCCAGTGCGTACAAGATCCCAACTAAGAAACTATGCACATTATGCATGTTTTGTTTCCCTAGTGGAACCAAAGAATGTAAATGAGGCATTGAATGACTCTCACTGGATTTCTGGTATGCAGGAAGAACTTCTTCAATTTGTCATTCATGATGTTTGGTATCTTGTTCCTCGTCCTGATCACAAAAAGGTTATTGGCACACGTTGGATTTTTAAAAATAAGTTTGATGAAAATGGGATAATCATTAGAAATAAAGCTAGATTAGTTGCTCAAGGATACTCTCAAATTGAAGGAATAGATTTTAACGAGACCTTTGCTCCCGTTACTCGGTTAGAATCTGTTCGTCTGCTCTTTGCTATAGCTTGCCACATGCATTTTACACTTTACCAAATGGATGTCAAATCTGCATTCCTTAATGGAATATTGACTGAAGAGACCTATGTAGAACAACCTAAAGGGTTCATTGACCCTCAATATCCAAATCATGTATTTCGTCTCGAAAAGGCTTTGTATGGCCTTAAACAAGCACCTAGAGCTTGGTATGAGCGCCTTTCCAGAAGAGGTGGAAATGACCAAACTCTTTTTGTCAAACATTTTGAGAAACACATCATTATTGCTCAAGTTTATGTTGACGATATTATCTTTGGATCAACTTCTCCCTCAGAAGTAAAATCCTTCTCTGAAACTATGCATAAGGAATTTCAAATGTCCCTTATGGGGGAGTTACAATTCTTCTTAGGTCTCCAAGTCAAACAAAATTCAGAAGGATTATTTGTATCGCAATCCAAGTACGCTTTAGAGAAAGTAAAGAAATTTGGCCTCGAGAGTGCTAAAGATGCTAAAACGCCCATGAGTAATACGTTAAAACTTTCTAAAGATGAAAATGGAAAATCCGTAGATCCTACTCTATATCGTAGTATGACAGGAACCTTACTTTATCTTACTGCCTCGCATCCTGATATTATGTATGCTGTGTGTGTATGTGCTCGTTATCAAAATAACCCCAAAGAGAGCCATTTGAATTCTGTTAAACGTATCATTAAATATGTAAAAGGCACTCTAAATCTAGGACTTTGGTACACTAATGACACACCAAGCACTATAATTGGGTACACTGATGCTGACTGGGCTAGGTGTACTGATGATAGTAAAAGCACATCAGGAGCATGTTATTATATAGGTAATAACTTGGTAGGATGGAGTAGTAAGAAACAAAACTGCACATCACTCTCGACAGCCGAATCTGAATACATAGCCGCTGGCAGTTGTTGTGCTCAATTACTGTGGCTTAAACAAATGCTAAGTGATTATGGTATTCAAGAAAACCAATTGCATCTATATTGTGATAATCAAAGTGCGATTAATATTTCTAAAAACCCTGTCCAACACTCGCGAACGAAGCACATAAAAATTAGACATCACTTTATTCGCGAATTTGTTGAAACTAAGGAATTAGAAATCAATTATCTTCCTACTGATTTGCAACTCGCAGATATGTTCACCAAACCTCTTGATTATAATTGATTCATTTCCTTGCGTAAATCTATTGGTATGGTTTGTGCTGAGTAATACCTTTGCTGATTATCCAAGTTTTTCTCTTTGTCCATTTGAGATAAAATGGGGGAGAAATTTGAGTCGTTATGAATATTTGTATATATACTAAACTGCTTGATCTTAGTGATTCATTGCAGGTTTTTGTACAGTTTTTCTCAACTGATGTAATAGAGTATTCAATTGTTAATAGTTGAGTTATGTACTTTTATTTTCTAGGATTTGGGTAGATAGAATCTTTATAGGAATAGGTTTTTCTTATCTTTTTGTTGCCCTAAGAGTCCTCGTTGACTCAAAGGAGATTTTGTCTCATATTTCCAAAGGGGGAGATTGAAGCCCTTATACTCTTGACTCACTTGAGTCAATATTATATAAGTGCTCATCTAGTTTGGAAATTGTGACAAAATTATGTCCATCCTAGAAACCAAAGAACCTCAGAGCTTGCATTTCTATTTCATCTTTGTTTGAAGGGATCTAGACCTAATTACCAACACTCACACATAGTAGAATGAATCGTTTACATGTCATATTGCATATTAGTGTGTGTACATATGTTGAGTGTGTTTAAATCCCCAATATTATTTTTTTAATTTTTTTGGGATGTTTTAAACATTTTAAAAATAAGGTTTTATTAATAAAGCTTGGTCTTTAAAAGGTTATGGGGTAAATCTGCTATTTTAAAATGTTGGTTTTATTGCCTAAAGTTGGTTTGGGTAGAAACCAAAACCGGCAGAGACTTCAGGGTTTACTTTGTAATTATTTTGGACGCGCGTCTTATCTCGTGTTATTGGCCTACATTTATTGCTCTCTGATTGGTGGGAAGTGTGTTTCTTTATAGAGAGTAAAACAACGCCTGTTTTCAACCCTTGGATCATTTGTGATCAACGATCTGCATGCGCCCCTTTATAATCCCTGTGAATCCCTTTTGAACCAATCAGGTGAGTTTTAATCACCGCTTATCGTATGCCCTTGGATCTAAGTCAATCCATCTTGACTCAATCTGGACCCTTGATTTTGGCCCTCGTTCTCGAACCTTCTCAGCCTCCTATAAAAGGAGCCCTTTACTCAGCTTTTTGAGACTTTTGCCATTTCGTCCTTTGAGAGAAAAGAAGTAGAGAGAAGAGAGAGAGAAGAGAGAAACCAGAAGAGAGAGAAAGAGTTAGAAACCCTAACCCTAACCCTAAATCGTTTACATAGTTCAAACCAAATACAAACCTTCAAACCTCTATACTTTACCAAACACAACATTGAGTGTTTGAGTGTTTTAAGAGATGATTTGAGAGTTGGTTTGTTGTTGTAACCTCTTCTTCTTTGGATCTTGTTTCCAACTTAATCATTTTCTTAGATCTGTTGTTCTTGTATATGGAAATTTTCAGATCTGAGTTTTTCATGATATATTCCACTTAGTTTGCATGTTTGTTTCTCAGCTTGGGAAATATTTTGTTGATTTGTTTTATGTAAATGTTTTTAACTTTGAAATCAACAAAAATGTTTTCTGTTTCTAGTTCTCTTAAAACTAAACCGTTGACCTAGTTTGGAATCACACTTGGAGGTTTTCAATCTCGAAAATCTTTTCAAAACTTTGAGATTGATTAAGATCTTGACTGTCTTCTAAGAAAGATATCCGTGGATTCTGGGATTGATTAAAAGGTCAAAAAGGTTCAAAGTTTTGTGAGAAGAGAGAAAAAGAAAATCACTGCATATAGCCTTATATGTAATTTGCTAGGACTGTTTGTACTTAATAAGTGTGATTGTGTTCATGCATGTGTTAGAGAGCACCTCCACAAACACTTTCACACTACAACACGAAAAGTGTTGATAATAAGATCTTGAGAAAAAGAGTCGACGTAAAGAGCTTGAACAAATTGGAGTTAACAAACTGAGAGGATAACATCAATAATCAGAACTACAGAGAAGTTATAAGGACACCAGAGGGTACATTCCTAAACTTATATAGGTCTGAGTTGTATGCATGTTTGTTATATAGTTTGTAACTGTTAAATTTGTTTATAGTGGATTTTTGTTTTACTCCGTAGAGGGAGTCGTGGATGTTTCCTCAATTGGTGAGGTTTTACCACGTAAAAATCTTGTACTTAATCTTCCTACATCTTCTCATCTCATTCTTAGTTGTGTTGGGTTTTAAAAATTTGTTTAAAATCTTGAATAGATCTTCCTACATCTTCTCATCTTAGTTGTGTTGGGGTTAAAAATTTGTTTAAAACTATTTTATAAATCTGTTATTCAAATCTTGAATAGATCTTGTACATACTGTTTTGTTAAACACACCTTTTGTTCAAATAATTTTGGCTTTTCAAGAAAAGAGTTTCCTCAAAAAACATATCGGAGTTACTTAAATAGTTTATTTTTAATAAACGGCTTTAGTAACAGAATTTCAATTACATGAGAGTTTACATTACTGATAATATTTACGCAGGTGCTCTGCATTCCATGCATTCTTAAACTCCTCCGCCTCTAAAGTTTCTATTCTGTAGGTTCCTGGTTGAACAACTTCTGTAACTCGATAAGGTCCATGCCAGTTTGCTTCCAGTTTATTGTGCTTTTAAATCACTTTCTTTAGCACATAGTCTCATTCTTTCAGGTCGCACTTCTTCACTCTCTTGTTGTAGAACAAGGTTGTTCGTTGCTGGTAAGCAACATTCCTGATAGCTGCTTCTTCTCTAACTTCTTCGAGCATATCCAAATCTAACCTTCTCATTAACTCGCTGATAGGGGAATTGAAATTCAGTACTCTGTGTGTTGGAAGACCCAACTCGGCAGGTATAACAGCTTCACTTCCAAATGCCAGCATATATGGAGATTCTCCAGTTGCTGCTCGGGGGGTAGTATGATAAGCCCATAGTATTGAATGTAGCTCGTTGATACAGTTTTCTTTCGCGTCATTCAGTCTTTTCTTCAAGCCATTTAGCAGTGTTCTATTTGTCACCTCAGTTTGTCCATTGCTTTGGGGATGGCCTGGTGCCGAGTGGATTTTTAAGATATTTGACTGATGACAATAGGCAGCGAACTCCTCACTGTCAAATTGTGTTCCATGGTCGGTGATGAATGCGTGGGGAAGACCATATCTACAAATGATGTTTTTCCAAATAAATTGGTACACCTTTTTGTATGTCATGTCGACAAGAGGCTCGGCTTCTACCCACTTAATAAAATAATCCACTACAACGACGAGATATTTAAATCTTCCTCTAGTCGTTGGAAGTGGCCCGACCAAGTCAATTCCCCACATGGAAAATGGCCAAGGGAAAGTAATGGGTGTCAACAATGCTTGGGGAGTTCTTTGGATGGAGGAGAAGCGCTGACACTTGTCACATTTCTTGGCATAGGCTATACAATTAGCCCTCATCGTTGGCCAGTAGTATCCTTGCGTCATTATTCTTTGCAGAAGTGTCCGACCTGCTACATGGGCTCCACAAGACCCTTCATGGACTTCTTCAATCAACTCCTTCACCTCGGCGGGATGTACACACCTCTGCAAGCCAGCTATGATTCCTCGTCTGTATAGAACACCATTAGTTAGTGCATAACAAGCAGCTTTAAACTTCAATTTTTTGGCTGCGAGTTTGTCAATCGGTAATTCTCCCTCCTCAATATACGCCCTAATGGGATCCATCCAAGATGGCCCTAAATTAAGGGTAATAAAGTTTATCATCAGATCTTCTTCTATGCTCCGACCAGCTAGAACTTCAATTGGGATTGTTCTTCGTAGCTCGGTGCGAGTAGCCGATGCTAATCGAGCTAAAGCGTCAGCTCTTGCATTCTCCATTCTTGGTATTCTGACCAGTTGAACAGTAATAAATTTCGATACCAACTCCATCGCCTTTGCATGGTACTTAATCATCAACTCTCCTTTTGCTGCATATACACCGAGCATTTGGTTTACAATTAACTGTGAGTCACTGCATACGATTACCTGCTCTGCCTTCATAGTTTTTGCCAGACTAAGACCTACAATCATCGCTTCATATTCGGCCTCATTATTAGAAGCTTGAAATTGAAAGCGCAGAGCATATTCTATATCGACCTCGTCTGGACTTTTCAATACAATCCCAGCTCCAGTTCCTGAGGTACACGATGAGCCATCCACATACAAGTTCCATATAGGTATCTCGTCCTCAAATGGCTTATTAGACAAAATTCCTCTATGGAATATTTGTTGCTCCTTTATCTTCATTTCTACCACACCTCGCTACTCGTCGACCTTCTCCTCTTGCTCTCCGACCAACTTAAGTTGATCGGGGTTTAAATTTGGTGATTCTGTAACATCCACAGCTTGGTCGATGTTCATCTTTTGCTCCTCGGGGGTATCAGGATAAGTGAACTCTGCTATAAAATCTCCTACTGATTGCCCTTTTAGTGACGATCTAGGCTCATAAATTATATCATATTCACCGAGTTCTATTGCCCAATACATCAATCTCCCTAATTTTTCTGGTTTATGAAGAGCTTGCCTCAACGGCATATCGATATATACGACTATGGTATGAGCCTGGAAATATGGCTTCATTCTTCTACTCGCTTCGATCAGCGCCAGTGCCAACTTTTCGAGCTTTGGATATCTGATCTCTGCTCCTCGAAAGGCCTTACTAGTGTAATAAATTGGTTTTTGTACTCCATCCTCTATTCTTATTAATGCCGAGCTAACAGCATTTTCCAAAACTGCCAGATACAACTACAACCTTTCTCCCATCACTGGTCTGGACAATAGTGGAGGTGCTCCCAAATATTTCTTCAATTCTTGAAAAGCTTTCTCGCATTCTTCATTCCATTCAAAAGTCTTTCGGAGCGTTTTGAATAATGGAAGGCATCTATCAGTTGCTCGCGATACAAATCTGTTAAGTGCTGCTATTTGCCCTGTAAGACTTTGCACTTCTTTCTTCGTCGTTGGAGATCGCAACCCTAATAGAGCTTTGATCTTTTCAGGGTTTGCTTCAATGCCTCGTTGATTGATAATGTACCCGGGAAAAATGCCTTCTCGTACTCCAAATATGCACTTGGTCGGGTTCAATTTCATTTGATACTTATCCAATTGATCAAAGGTCTGGCCTAAGTCAACTAGATGGTCAACAGCTTTCTTGCTCTTTATCAGCATATCATTAACATAGACTTCCATATTGCGACTGATTTGTTCTGCAAACACCTTGTTCATCAGCCGCTGATATGTCGCACCTGCATTTTTCAAACCAAAAGGCATAACATTATAATAATAAGTTCCCCTAGGGGTAATGAAAGAGGTACTTTCCCTGTATTCAGGTTTCATTTTAATCTGGTTGTAACCAGAATAAGCATCCATGAAGCTCAACAACTCGTGTCCCGAGGTAGCATCCACTAATTGATCAATTCCGGGTAAGGGAAAATGGTCCTTTGGGCATGCCTTGTTGAGGTCGGTGAAGTCTACGCACATCCTCCATTTGTTGTTCTTCTTTTTCACCATTACTACATTTGCTAACCAGTCTGGATATTTAACATCTTCAATAAAGCAAGCTTTTTAGAGCTTCTCGACCTCCTCCTGTATAGCTTGGTTCTTCTCGGGGCTGAACACTCTTCTTCTTTGCTTCACTGGCTTGATCTCCTTATTCACATTGAGCTCGTGACATAAGAAATTTGGGTCTATTCCGGGCATATCTTCATGACTCCAAGCAAAAGTTTGTTTTCTGCTTTTTAAGAAAGCTATCAACTCCTATTTTAGTGAGGCATCTAACGATGAACCTATCTGAGTTGTTCGTTCAGGGTGCTTGTCGTCCAGAATGATGCTTTCAGTAGCTTCCACCACCTGACCTTTCACGAGTTGTGACTCATCTCTAGGATCCAATGTTTTAATTTATGCACCCTCATCTACCTGATAGGTAGTAGTCTTTTTCCTAGATTCCTCTAGTTCCTCCTGTTCGGCAGATGAATAGTAGCATTCCCGAGCTACTTTTTTATCACCCTTCATAACTCCTACTCCAAAATTGGTTGGAAATTTTAGGCATTGATGTATTATAGATGGTACTGCTTCAAACCTCTTCAATCCTACCCTTCCCATGATGATATTGTAGGCTGATTGAACATTCTTATCCATCACGAAGAAGCGTACTCTTTCTGTTCGACAAGCAAGCCATGTACCAATGAACATATCCAACTTGATCATCCCAAGTGGAAAAACTTTCCAGCAAAACCGAGGAGGGGCCTGTGATAAGGCTCCAACTGAGATAATTTTAGATTTAAGCTGTCGAAGCACGAGTAAAACATAATATCAGCTGAGCTACCGTTATCAACCAATACCCTCGATATCATCACTTCCTTCATTCTCATTTTGATCACCAATGGGCCATCATGAGGATATAGCACACCTGCGAGGTCGTTCTTTGAGAAACCGATGACCAGTTTTTCTTTGTTGACCTTCCTCGGGCGATCATCTTCAGCCAAATTGATTCGTTGAATATATAAACAGGCTTGAGCCTCATTGAGGTAAGATTTTCTTTTTACAGTATGGTCTCCACCTCTTGTATCTCCCCCTGTAATAACATTACAATCAAATGATCCAAAATGTATTGAGAATACCTCACGTTCTGGCTGCCTTGGTCTTTTGGGAAGATCATGGTCATCTTCTGGATCATCTTCATAGTCTCTTTTCTTATTCTCCTCTGCTCGACGAGGAGATCTAGATCTCTCTCTTGCTCGATCGTTGTTTCTTCTTTCATTTCTACGATCAACATACTTTGCCAGTTTTCCTCGTTTAAGGAGTGCTTCGATCTCATTCTGAAGAGCTATGCAATTTTTGGTCATGTAGCCATAATGCTTGTGGAACTCGCAATATTTGGCCTTATTCCTCTTGTCATGGTCTGACTTCATTTTCTCTGATCAGTTTAACTCCTCGCTGTTCTTGATTTTTTCTAGAACATGGTTGATGTCTACCTTCAAAGGAGTGTAATTTTCAAATTTCTTTAATACCTCCCATGATGGCTTTGTTTTTGAGTGCTTATCACCACCATTGTTTTTATATTCTTTTTTTTTGCCTTATCACCCTCCACCTTGGTTTCTTTGGTATCTATATTCTTCTTTGCAGCCATAGCCTCCTCGGCATTCATGATCTTGGCCGCTTTTGCCATCAATTCTGACATGGTTCTGGGTGGATCTTTAGCCAAAGTGTAGTATAACTTGTTGGGCAACAACCCACTCATCAAAGCAGTAATCGCTGTTTTTTCCTCCTAATTAATAACTTCGAGTTTCTCGTTATTGAAATGAGTTATATAATCCCTAGTGCTCTCACCAGCCTTTTGTCTAACACTTAACAAGTGTCCTACTCATTTAACAGGTTTTGCTCCAAAATAGAAGTTTCCAATGAAGAGCTTGACCAGTTGAAAGAAAGTCGAAATCTTACCCCGAGGAAGATTATTGTACCATATTTGAGGAGATCCTGTAAGAGTTTTCGAGAATGCCCTGCATCTCATCTCATCTGGCACAACATAGATGTCGGCAGCAGCTTGGTATTGCTCTATATGAAGGACATGATCGGTTTTTTCATCATATTTAGGAGTCACAACAGGTGCTTTGAACTTTGATGGTGTGGGAAAATCCACAATTGCTTGGACAAAAGGTGTCCCTTGGACAAAAGTTCTTTGTAGAGGATTCTTGGCCTTGTCCATTTCCCCTAATATATCCTCCAGCCTCTAAATAGAACCTTTCCACGCATCATTTCCTTCATCGGGCCTGTTGGTTCGAGCAACTGATCGCGTGGGTGTGGCTTATTGGGATCTATCTTGTCGAGAAGCTGGTTGTGATTGGGCAGAACCCTCTCTTAAATCAAATGGCCGTCGAAAGTTTCTCGACATAGCCTTAGGAGGACTTTTATTCTTCCTAGGGCCCAATCGATCAAAAGGAGAGACCCTACTCAATCTTTCCAGTGTACTGGTCCTTTCCGGAGAGATAGTGATGTGTTGTTCAGTATCTGTGGCTCGTACTGACGAAGTTCGACCCAGTTGATAAGAAAAATCTTTAGATTTATCAGTGCGATATGAATCGCTTTGCCTAATGCGTGAAGAAAGTAAATTAGTATTTCTTTTACCACTTCGTTGTCCTGAATAGGTTGATGCTCCACCTTGGATAGTTTGTATGAGTTGTCGCATAGTTTCTTACACGGCTGTCTGTTCCTGAGCCAGATTGGCCATAATTTCAGCCAGATCTTGGACATTTGGCAGAGCGGATTGATTTGGGGGGTTTCCAGCATTTTAATTGTTGGATTCAGGATTGTCAGTCATTGGTGATGAATTGTTTTTGGTGAAAAATGAAAATTACAGTCTTTTTTCACAGATGGCGCCAATCTGTTAATGTAAAAAATTAGATTATCTCTAATTGTTTAATCACAGATAAAAAATAAAAAATAAATAAGACTAGAAATTTTAAAGTGGTCCAGCCTTGAACGAATGGCCTACGTCCACTGTTTGTGTTATTATTGGCTGCTTGAGAATTCTCGAGATAGGATTTATCTCCCAAAATTTTTTCTCCCATAATGAGGATGATACAATGTATTTATAGCCCTTAGGTTGTACATGAGAAAGGATCATACATAACTGTCCAATAAGCGTATACATCCGTCTGATAATAATCAGCATTTAATGCACATTTAATCCTCTTAATTGTCTGATAATAAATGCTTTGATCGAGGTGCAGCTCAGACCGCCTAAGCTGCTCGGACCACCTAAGTATCTCGGTATCCATGAGTTTCTCGGTGCAGGTAAGTTCCTCGGAGAGCACATACTGCTCGGAGTGTCTGAGTTGGTCGGGGAAATTGAGTTCCTCGAAGTCAAGGTGTTGTTCAGAAGTGTTTGTTATTACCACGCAGATTGCCATGTGCCTCCACTTAATTGAGCCATGTCAACAGACTATATTTTGTATCAACACGTCCATAAGTGTATCAAAATTTGGTGAGGCTGTACGATGATACACCTCATGCCCGAGACGTGAGAATCAATCCAACAACACATGCCACTGACAGTCAATTCACCATGCGAGGTAGCAAGCAGGGGTCAACTGAAGTTTATGTATCATTTTTCGACATTCCCCAATTATAACATGCGATAGATAATTTTGGGTTTAGTCATTTATTTTCTGAATTTTTTTTCACTCAGATAACCAAATGATCGATGCCCTAATTAGTAAGTGAACGGAGATAACACATACGTTTCACCTCCCTTACATGGAGTTGAGAATTACCCCATTTGATTTTATGCATATCACATGTATATATTAAGGCATTTAATTTTTTTTATACATGTTTATTTTTCATAACTTTAATTGTCTTTTAGTGAAAATATTTTGTTTAGGAATTCCAATTGGAACGAGTCAAACTTTGCCCCCATACCCTATATCAAGTGATTATACTGTGGACGAAATGCTATAATTATATTTTCTCGGGATAGGCAAACCCCACTATATATGACGAAATATTTCATGTAGCATGCTTAAATCGTACATGTTACTTTGGAAAGAACAAGCCACCGTGCAGAGACTAGTGACCGTTGATCAAATTGCAGCACGCTTATTTATCGTATATGTCACGAGCTCAATATTTTTCCCACCAACATAATGCGGTATTTGTGGATTGGGCCAAATATTTACACGACATGGATGACATGGCTGCAAAGGATTGGGGATCGGCTATTCTCGTCCAAGTGTATCACGCCCTATATATGTACTACAAATGCCCAAAAATAATGAATTATTTTTTACAAGTAGTAGAGGTAAATATTTGACCAATTTTAACTTTACACTTTTGTCAAAAAAAAAATATATAGTTGGTTAATGTAGATCACCCATTCATTAAATATTATTCAAAACTACAGTATTTTAGTTATGAGTATCTCCACACGACGTTTCCCATTTTGCACGAAGAAGCAGCGAAAAGATGGCCTCGTATTTTATGATGGGTAACTGGTAAACGGGGTGCCATTTTAGGACAAATACGGTTCCAAAGGTTAGCCATGTAGGAGAAGCTTGAAATACAATCTCCTGGATCAATAATATGTCAATAATTTGTTTAATTGATGTAAAACTAGTTGGTTGGCGTGCAAGTTGCACATAATTTAGCTCAACATCTCTACATGTTGTTAATCCGGAGTTGGGTGGAACTTTGTATCTTGGAGATCACTGTTATTGCTAATTAAAAGATCAAATTTATATTCTCGAAAATCCACTTTACTCAATAGCATATATTCCCGTTACATTTTTATGCAACAAATTGGGAATTGGTAACCTGCGTTGGCTTATGGCATAGCCACGTCATAGTAGAAATGGAGTACGTTCTAGACATATGTTAGTAATGTGCATATACTACCTCCCTTATTTTGGTGGCACAACCATAATGGAATTGGTTTTTCCTCCATTTTACCATCAGATTTTCAGGTACCCATTGTCCCTACAAATAGATGGGAGGCCCCCATACATACAACACACAAGGCCCATCTTCATCGTCTAAAATGTTACCTTTATCATGGGAAGTTGTGGTGGAAGATTTTATCTCAAATGGGACAACAATTATATAACTCGAACCTCCAATAAGGCCTAATGACTTACCACCAGCTTCAGTTCACTCACGCTCGATATGGCATGATATAACATTCTTTAGAGATGGATAACTCTGAAAATAAAATCCAAAATAATTGAACGAGACATAGATGATAGAGGTAGGCTAGGGAGAAAGAAGAAAAAAATGCTAGAATGCAAGGTGTCTTCGGGATAATACATCATTCCCCAACACACACCACTGTATGCATATGGGAATGAATATTGCATGGAATCTCTGAATATCACTCCTTGAATGGACCCTGTTCCCCCACAATGTCCACTATATTTCATAGCATCACTACAACACTGAGAATGGAATAACTGTCCACACATATGGAAAGAGCGATATCATTCTGGAGGCTGTAGCATCTTACGACACTGGGTTATAGCGTGCATTCTTTGGAATGCCCCATGTAACAATTTGAATGTTTTGGCAAAATCTCATGTGTTTAAAGAACTATTGGAAGAAAATCTAATGCTTATGCACTTCAAGGTAAATGGAAACACGTATGACTCCGGATACTACCTTGTGAAATTTACCCACCTCTCACTACTATTGTCAAAAGTTTCCGGGGACCAACCGCTCAAAACACAAACCATGTACATACGAGCTCAGGAGGGCGCCCGAAAGAATGCTGAATTGGATTTAGGCATCCTATAATAACGTTTTCATTTCATAAGGAGCCCAAAAATATTATGGGAATATAAATACTTATGTGTAATAATGAATGTGTGTGTTATATTACACAATATTATTGTCGATGATGAATTACAGGATGAAACTTGGCATGATGACCAACCGCTTCATATGCCACCACCTTGTCTAAGAAGACAAAGTCCTATAGGATATTATAGGATATTATCAGTACCAAGTGTGGGAGGCAAAGAAGAAAAAAATGATGCCCACAACCAATTGCATGATGGCCTTATGGAACACATTTGAAATTGTCCTGCTGAATCATCATATTAATAGTCTAACTATCGTGCGTGTTGTTCATTTCTATTAACGTTGCTTTATGTTTTTGTTCGTTTTAATTTATGTAATGTTATTTCATTGTACTTTTAATCATATGTACTTTCTTAATTTATGTGAAGGTAATATTCATAATTAACACTCAACTAAAATTTTATTGAGTGTGCTTCTAATACTTAAAAATTCATAATTGTAAATCCTTAACAAAAAATAAATAACAAATACAAAACTTTAAATATTTAATAAATCACTAAATATTGTCATGTTGTGACGAGTTTTGATATGACTCATTGCGCCGATGCATTATCTGATTTATCTGAATTTCGTGAAAGGCATGTTGTTATCGTATAAAGTTACTAGCATCCATGTATATAACTCGATCTTCTTTGCGTTGCAAATTTGTTTCGTCTTGATGCAGTTCAGCCTCCTACTATTTAGTAATTTTTTTTAATTAAATCCCCCGTCTTCTCATTTAGAATTGTTCGATTGCTTTGCGACTCGACATAATTTGTGTGGTATGGTGCGTTAAATTCTTCTGAACTTTCTTAGAGTGCCGTGTCGGTTGCCGAATTGTTGGATGCTGCTCATTTCTTCCTTTTTAGTTTGGCATCTTTACGCCCTATGGATCTCTGAAGTGGATTATTGATGTCCCCTGAATTGTTGTCTAGGTCATTCGAATCTCATGGTCTTGATGATTGTCTTCATCCATAAATTGTTACCTAATAGTTGATATGTTATATTTAAGTAAATTCTTCAGCAACTCGTAATAATTGTCAAAACCAAATATATTACTAGCATCACATTGGAATTCTTCTCTAGCTCGAGCGATCTATAAAAAAATATTTTGTACAATTAGTGTTATAAAATACTTACCTCAAATATAAATATTTGATTCAACGTAAATAAATGTCGTTACCCAATTAATCTCAGGTGTTCCACTCTCTTTACCAACTCCGTATGCTCGTGAAAACTTCGCAAAATACAACAAACAATCTTTTTTTTATTGCCATGAATTTTCCCTATAACGCATTTTCAGTACGTTTGTAAATAATTCCATATCTACAGTTATATTCGTGAGTAATTTCATCCCATAGATTGATAGGAGACTGGGTTGTCCCAATCACTTTAATATTTTATATAAGTGTTCCAAATTATCACTTCATCGTGTTGGGTGAAGTTTAGTAAGAGGGTGGAGTTTATGGGAGTGGATTGTGAGGGAGATGTCACTTATAGGATGAATATATAAAAACGTAGAGGTTTTTTTAGGTGCAAACTAGTTTAGGGTGTGATTTTTATTTATACAAAAATTATAAGATCCGTTAATATCCATTTGAAAATAGTTGATGTATGAAAATAATTTATTTAATCAAAATGCTGAGCGGGTAACATTTTACCACACACTGGCATTAGGTGGGTAACAATTTACGGCACACCAATGTTGGCCCCATTTACACAATGTCTAATCGCCAGGAAAATTTACATAGGCTCTAAACATTTTGAACATGGAAATGTGCATTGTTCCTTACCCACTGTGGGAAAAAACTACATTCGAATTGCCCTATATGGATGGACAAATGCCTCATACACACTAATGTGGTATTGACGACCCACTAGATCTGGTTTGGGTCTCTTTAAGTACACA
The DNA here is from genome assembly GCA_949130495.1 of Sambucus nigra. Classification (NCBI taxonomy): domain Eukaryota; kingdom Viridiplantae; phylum Streptophyta; class Magnoliopsida; order Dipsacales; family Adoxaceae; genus Sambucus; species Sambucus nigra. The sequence goes on along the minus strand of OX422215.1, from coordinate 553,650,483 downwards.
TACTATGACTATTTTATATTGGTAAATTTACATCTTTGTTTTTATTGATAGGAATTAACATTTTGTATTAAAACTCTTGAGAGAAAGACATAAACTATGAGATATTGTACGTGAATCTATCATTTTAGATTTTCAAAAAGCATACTAGATCCGAACTAAACACAATATTTGTTTAACTAATTGTGATAAATAACTTAACCCCAACTTGATTTGTTTATTAATCATGTTGTATTCAGATCTTTATTTTTATTTTGGATCAATGTATTAGTTAACCATAACTCGACGTGTTTAATTATATTTTTTTACTTAACTCCACTTCTTAATGTCTTATTTAACATAACCCCCATTTTTGACATAACCCCTATTTTTTAACACTGAATTTTTTTTGTTAAAATACCTTATATCCTAATAAGACTAACCCCTAAATCCCATTTTTGATAAATATATCTTGATATTTAACTTTAAAATACCCCATCTCACTTCATATTCTTCCCCAAATCAAAACCCTAATTTTTCATCAAACCCTAAAACTTCCTCCTCCTCCTCCTCCTCTTCTTTTATCTTTGAAATTCCCGGACTCCTTTCAAGACATCAAGAATTTATTTGTCGAGGTACATCTTTAAAAGGGAAATTAGAGGTCTTTCCTTCCTATCACTACACCAAAACAGGCTATTTTTCACGGTCATATACCTTGACAAGTCGAAGAATGGGGGTGACAACTATTTTTATCACGGACTTTTCACAGTCAAAGTCTGCAACAAGTTTCATTTGTCACGGGCTTGTCACGATCAAAGTCCATGACAAGTTCTCCTTTGTCATGGACTTTGATTGTAACAAGTCCGTGATAAAGGGAAACTTATCATGGAGTTTGACCGTAATAAGTCCGTGTCAAGTTTAACTTATCATGGACTTGTCATGGTCAAAGTCCATGACAATAATGGGAAACAAAATAAAAAAAATTGTTGGGTAGTATGTCCATTTCCATTGCCATCATTATATTATTTAACCTATAACATCAATCAACAATATATTTTAACACTAACTAATAACAATCAACATCAATATTAATAATAATCAATTAGTAACCAAATATAAATAAAAAATGTCATGTATTCGCCAAAATTTGAATGTTAAATACAAAGTATTACGTAACAAATAAATATTCATTAATTTTCAGATTAGAGGAGAAAGGAAGGCCATAAAATATAAGAACTAATAAAACCCTTTATATGTCGCATGCTGTACTTTTCATTTAACAGTAGGGCTTCGTTTGCTTTCTCCACCATAATAACAATGGTGCGAACCTGAGCCTCTTCAGGATACAGCGAACGATCATGCATTAAGGAACTTGGGTGTATACTCGAGTCCCTTAGCCCCCTGTCAATCCTATCGCCTCCCCATAAGTATAGTAAATACACTTTATCCCAACCAATTATGAACGGAGTCTGGACAGTTGGGATGAAGGGGGGGGTGGAGAATAAGTCATACTGAGAATAGGGGTTTATCGGTGATGGTGAGGGTGAAAAATAAGGAGTAGTGGTCCCTTCATCCACTACTTTCTCCTAACCTTTCCCTGAGCCTCTCTCGGCTCAACCTTGAAGAACTTGCTTAACCATCGAAAACATTTTATTTAATGCTTTTTCGATATTGTCAAACTTTTGGTCTGAATTGGTCGTCACCTCGTCGACCTTGCGTGACAATCCACTATTACTCAATGTAATCCCGACGAGCCTAGACTTCCCCATCCGAGAGATAACACCCTGAATACAATTATTTTGATCCCGCCCGAACACTTATCTAAGTGTATCCAAATTTAAAGATGCCTTGTTGGCATCACTCTACGAGTTATAGACTTCTTTAAACTTTTTCTAAAATAACAAAAAAGTACGGGATTGGATGAAATAACAAAAAATCATTTGATTATAAATGATGAATTAATAACATACATACAATTATAACTTACAATAGTGGCAGCCATGGCTGAACTGACCTCCTTATCCTTCCCTTTCTTCGTTACAGTTTCCATATAGGCATTTGGCCTATGTGGCTTACCCTCAGGACCACTCCCTGTCTCCTGAAATAAAATAATGCAAAATTAGTTAATTAGTATATAATTACCAACAAATATAATACAATAAAAGTAAAATGAAATAACATTTAAAAATACCATCATATGCTCCACCTCGGCGTAAGACGTATGCCCGTAGTACACATCAACCTTCTTGGACCAGTTTGCCCTCATCGATTAACGAGAGGACAACTGCCATTTGATACCTCATTATGGATAAACTATTTCCAATTTGACAATTAGATTGGCACCTTCTCGCGTATCGTGTCCCTATGCTATAAGAAGGACTCCTAGTCCCTGCCAAAATATCGTGCGCGCATATTTTTCTTCCACATTTTCCATTGCTCCCTTAGTTGTTCCAATGTTGAGTCGGGTGCTTCTGGGGAAAGCCGAATTGTTCTTGTCAGAAAAATATAAATAGAAAGAAAGTGAGTTAGTTGTAATTAAACTATAAAATAACATGTAAATATTATTGAGTCAAGCATATACTTGTAATGCTCCCCAAACGCCCAACTTATGCTCAATGGGCACCCTCCTCCAATCAGTGCACCTAGGCCCAATAATCATTTTGAGAAATTCCAAGGCCCTATATTGGAAGGACATCTTTTTCTCCACTGCGCTCCCCAACTTGACCCAGTTTAGGGGCGTGGTGCTAGGCGAGCATTTCTTGCCCCCGCGTTCCTGACACCCTGACGAAGGCATGTCTTGCAAAAATTGTCATTAGTAGAAACATATATATAAGAAGCTAATTTAGAAATATAAATAATGAATTAATTTGACATTGTTAGATGATATGTATGGTGAATTAAAGATGACATTTATCATAAACCATACTAAGAATTATTTCAAATAATTCTTCACTAACTAACCAACAGAGATTGATTCATATCCCCAAAAACCAATCAATTCCAAATGAATAAAGCATTAAACTATCATCCAATAATAATATATCTAACAAAGCATTAAACTGTGATAAATCAAAAATAACATTAAAAGAATAATAATTAACAACAGCATTAGAAGAATAAAAATCAATATCATAAAATAAAATAAGAATTGTTTCAAATAATTGGAATCCTTTTTACAAATCTAAAAATTATTTCAAATTCGGGTTATCATTCAAAATGGACTGATATTCGGTAGGAGCAGCCAAGTCATTCACACTATTGGTTAGATGCTTTTGCGCGTGTAATACGATTGACCACGACTTGTTGTTGATATATTCCTAGTAAAACACTTGCTTGACCTTTTGAAAAGCACAAACAAGTAGCTCATCACTCACATGCTCGTTGCTCTTCATCTTAGACAAGTCAAACAAGATCAAATTGATACCTGAATTAACTTTACAAGCATTTTTGTCCTCAACTCTTACCAAATCACATTAAAACATAACCTTTTTCAAGCTTATATAGGCTAATTCAAATATATTCTGAATGACACTACAGTAAGCCATTTCAGCTTCAACGGGATTTTTATCTTTCGCACTTGCTCGAAAATAAGTAAGATCTTTATATGACATACCCGAGTTCTCTAAATTTTTATTTTCCTCAAACACCCTTGAACCGAATACATAACCGTTCAATCGATATTTTTTTTACTCATGTGCCATGAAAATGGGTTCAGTGGCTAGACGAGCAAGCCTTGATGTCGTATCACCCATCTTTAAGAGATGAGATTATAGATTATTTAATTAGGTTAATATTAAAGATTGCTTGCAATTTTATATTTAGTAAGAGACATTCTCATAATAATTACCTCATGTGACACCCATAGCCTAAATTCACTGCCTAATTGTTCTATTATTCTTCGTCTTTTATTCTTCCCAATCACTATACCAAATCTGCCGAATTGTCATGGTCATTGACCTTGACAATTTGGACTTGTCAAGGTCAATGACCGTGACAATTTGGGGCGAGACAACTTTTTTGTCACGGACGTGTCACGGTCATTGACCGTGACAAGTTCGTAAGAATTGTCACAGTCGTGTCCCAGAACGTGACACGTTTAGTCCCGGTTAATAATCGTGACAAAGTCTTGTCCCCTTTTAAAAAAATTGTCATGGTCATTGACCGTGACAATTCTGGGCAGAATTGAAAAAAAAAATATGCTGGGCAGTATGGCCATTGCCACTGCCCAGCAGTATATTTGTATTTGTTATATCAATGTTGTACCTGTTCAAACATCATATATCCAAATAAACTAGAGATAACGCAAATATACATTCAAAATAGAAACTATTTAAGAAGAAACAACATCACCATCAATTATCTCAAATCTACAAACTATTTAGCTGGAAAAGAGATTTTGTACGACGATGCTCGGGGACACCTCCTTATCCTTCCCTTCTCGTCCGAAGAGACACATAAGTATCGAGCATATGTGGCCTACCCTCAGGGCCACTCCTTGTTCCCTAAAATAAAATAAAGTAAAATTAGTATCCGCCCTGCAAATATAGATACTTATAAATATAAATATAAATCAAAATTGAAATCGAAATCGAAATTGACATATAAATATAAATACATTACCTGTAGTGTCACCCAAACAGCTAACTTGAGCTCATATGGCACCTCCTTCCAACTAATGTACCCCGGGCAATCGTGTCAAATATAATTCCCTTCATATCTGAACACTAAGAAATGCCATAATCCTACGGAGTTATGCTCTACAAATTCCTTCCAACCTTTGTGTAGCCAAAAATCAGCAGTTGAAGTTGTCAATTCCACCTTCCAATGGTCTCCCATGTTTTGCTAGAGGTTCCAAGTGGTGGGGTATGTAAAGTGGAATTGACAACTTCAACTGGTAATGTTTGGCTACATAACGGTTGGGGTAATGACTCTCCAACGGGTCTAAGGGCTATTGAATGCGTACGCATAAGAACTAGAAGGCTAGTATCTATGTGCACTATATTTAATTTCAAGTATGTTTCATTTAATTATCATACTATATATATATTGTTTGATATACAAAGTAATTTTAAAAAAAAGTTGAAAAATCCCACCCCCATATGGACAATAATCCAATGGTCATGCCACTTTTAAAACTAACCAACCAAACATTTACTAAACAAAATAATCCAACAGCAATGTCAACAACAAATGTGTATCCCGTACTCCTTCTAATTCATCTACTCAATTAATTCATTTCATCAATTAAACTAACAATTAACGTAAATAATTATTAATTTACTAATTTACACTGAAGGGCAATCCTACTTTCATATGAAATGGGCACTAATTATTAATTTACTTTCATCTAAAACTGTTTTATTTATTAATTATAATTTAGTGGATGTAATTATAGAATCTACGGATGGATTCAATTTAATATTCCTATGTAAATGTTTTTATCTACAATGAGTTAACCTTGAAACAATATGCATTATCTCATAGAATCATCAAAACACGATATTAAGAGAATTACAATGGTACCTTGCCTTACCCCCACCCCCACCCACCACACACACACACAACATCCCCCCACCCTGCCCCACCCCCACCCACCACACATATACACACACACACAACAGCCCCCCTTCCCCCCTCCCCACCCCCAACCACTACATACACAACATCCCCCACCCTTCCCTACCCCCACACACCACACATACACACACACACAACATTCTCCCCTGCCCCACCCCTACCAGACCCTGCCCCACGCCCCACACACGCACACACGCACATATACACACACACACACACACACATATATATATATATACACACAAACATATATATAAATGGAAGAGAGAGAGAGAGAGAGAGAGAGAGCGTTGGAAAAAGGAGGGAAACAGCGATGGGGAAAAAGAAAGGGAAAGAGTTTTTGCTGCAGAAGTTGTCACGGTCGTGTCAAGGTCCTTGACCGTGATAATTATTTAAAAAAAATTCACGGTTATTGACCGTGATAATTCTTTGTCACGGTCGTGTCAAGGTCAATGACCATGACACAAAACGCGTGTTTGTTGTCACGATCAATGACCTTGACAAGGGTGGGCGGATGAAAGGTGACAATTTGGTCATTTTGGTGTAGTGAATGCATCATATTCCTACATTAATAGTGACAAACATATTATGAAGTTAATCAAGTATAAAAGTTAAAATAATATAAAAAGACAACATAAACTTACTTTTTCCATTCTTAGACATCTTTATCAGTTTTAAATAGATAACGAGCTACTTGTTCATACTGTAAACTTGTTAATTTCACTCGTGTGCCCATTACATGACCACCCTCATCGACCAACTCATCACTGTCACAAGGTGATGAAATTGAATAATTGTCGGTTTAATATGTTATTTTAGTGAGTAGTATTGTATGAGATTAGGCTAGTTTCTTCAATTTCTAAGAAAGCATATCTCACCAACCTCTTAAAGAACATGATACCATGGAAAACGGGAAGAATACCACAACCCATCCTCAATTCACTGATATATTTTATCAAAAAAATTCCATTTTCGTATGCAAACAAGCCCTTATAATCTCATCAAATATTCACTAACAAAAATTAAATATAATCACAACTCAATATAATCAGGGCTAAAAACTAGAATGACAACTCAATACCTCAGATAAATGAAATCAAAAATTAATCAGGGCAAAAAATTAGAATTGAAAAATCAGGGCCAAAAACAAAATCACTTAATATAATCACAACTCAAGACCCTAGATAAATGAAATAAAAAATTAATCTTGCAATGAAAAAAACAACAAATAAATACACTAACAAAAATTAATTAGTATTTATACCTTTTGAAAGGGAAACTCCGGTGTTGAAAGGGAAACATCGGTGGTTGAGCAGCGAGGCAGTAGTGCAACGGTGAAGCATAAAGGAGAGAGAATGTGGACTAGAGAGAGGGAGGTGGTCGTGGTGAGCAAGGAATAGAGGAGAGAGAACGTGTTTGAGAGAGAGAGAGAGAGGGGGGGGGGAATATTATGAGATAGTGGCTAAGAAAGAAACTAGGACTGGAAGTTTAATATCATTTTGTTGTCACAGTCTTTGACCTTGACACGACTGTGATAATAAAACAATTGTTATCATGGTCTTTGACCTTGAAACGGCCGTGACAATATGGTTGTCAAGGTCAAATACTGTGACACAACCGTAACAACATATTTTCGTGGTCATGTCATGGTCTTTGACCGAGACAACAGTTCCTTATTTTTTTAGTCAAGGTTTTTGACCGTGATAACTCCTTGCAACTGAAAGGTGACAAAAACCCTTTTTTGGTGTAGTGTATTGTGAAACGGTACCAAGACTACAATAGAATAATAAAGGAATATGTTAGGATCTTTTGGATTATGTTAAAAAACATTTCTCAACACTTGGAGGGCATACCATAATCAAATGCACTATGTGGGGTATCATAATTTTCATTGAAATACTTGTTAGGAAGAACTGAACTGTTGTATCGTACTAGTAGTTCACTTAAAGGACAATCATTCATTTTTTCTCTTATGATGGGATTAATATATCATTGGTGATATATGAAGAAACACTAAGAGAGTGAGAAAAAATACCCTTGATTCCTGAAAAGGAGTTAGGGTACAAAGAAATCATATTCTTTCTAGAAGAAGTGTGAGAGACTTTTCAGAGATAAAAGTTGAGGAGTTCAAACATTTAAAAGATAGTGATGACGAGGAGGAATGTTTTGGGTTTGATGACAAATTAGTTCTTTAATTTTCATATTGTTTGAGAGTTTTTGAGAGAAAAGAAAGGAAATACAAGTTTTATTAGGAGAGAATATAAAAGAAAGGAAATTAATAAGAGAGAAGAAAAAGGAGTTTCGGAGAGAAGAGAAAATAACTTTCTTTCTTGTTGTTTGGGAGTTGGGAGGAAAATAATTTTTAAGGGGAAGAAGGTACAATTCATTAAAAAACTTTCATTTCTCTCTATTTCTTTTCGATTCGAAAAGAATGTTTTGTAGAGAAATGCAGATAATTTGTTTAAAAAAATTTCCTTCCTTTTCTCTAATTTTAAACCAAGTCTAATTAAGATATAAGATTTTTTAACAGACTTGTAATAGTGTTAAAAATTTGTGGGTTATGTCAAAGAGCTTAATAAAGTGGGGGTTAAGTCAAATAAGGCATTAAGAAATGGGGCTTAAGTAAAAAAACCTTTAATAAATTGTATAAAATAACCTAACACTGGTCTAACTTATTTATTCATCGTGTTATGTTTGGCTTAACATGTATAACTCGTACATTACACCATTAAGACTACTATCCTAGGTTTTGTTAAGTAAACATAAAATTGATAGACCTTCCATAACTAATAGCTTTTTAATTCTAAAAACTATCAAGACGTTGATAAAACATCATCTAATTGTATAAGCATATATATAATAAAAAGAGTAGACTTTTAAAAAAAATTGATGCTTTGTGTGTACAACAGTATTTATATATTATTATACATATATTAAGTTATCAGCTTATATTTGAGTCAATCAAAAAATTATGTGTAGTCACGTGAGGCTTACAAATTGAGAAAATTCATGTTTAAATTGATAAACTGATATTTATATATGGACTCTCATCTATTCTTCAAAAATCACATTATCTTATGTTACTAGCTAGAAGTATTAACGTATTCAAAAGGGAAAAGGGGTAACTAACTCAAACGTCCCACTTGTTTAGCATAATTACAAATACTTTTCCTCTTTTTAGTTTGTTACTTATACCTCACCTCTCAGGGTATATTCGATTATATGAATAAAAGATAATTTATGTATTTAAAACACAATTTTGGTTAAAGTTTGTTTTGAAAAATCTATTTCTTCAAACTGAGTTTTAGAAATCTTGGGTTTGAAACTTTATTTTTGAAAAAACCAAAATAGTGCTTTTGGAAACCTTTTTTTAAAACACAAAATTATTCATGCTCCACATTTTCATATACCTATATGAAACATTCTTTCCTATTGTTGATCCCAAGTTTTCACTATTGACCACTTTTTCCTACTAATTCTAGTATATTAAGATCTATATATCAAATAGCATCGTAAGGCTTCGATGTGAACTAAATCGTGGATGTAAATTTTATAGTATACTAAACAATTGAATTTTTTATGATCTATATAGTTAGAAGATCATTTTAAAAAACATTCACCAAAGAAGTATCGTTTGAAGATAGGTGAGATAATCGTCAAAAGTTTTAACAACTAAAAATGCATATATTTATCATTTTGAATTTGATCGACTTTCGAATTGAATTTTTATTTTATTTTTAAAAAATTATCCACACAAGTCGTTCACATTGGTTTGATCTGCACACGTTTCTTTAGTGCGCGCGTGTGTGTGTGTGTGTGTGTGTGTGTGTCTATATATATATATATATATATATTATGAATATATACATATTTTGTACAATGGGTATGGCTAAATGAATTCCATATGAGTACTCCAAAATGATATATAATGGAACTTTTAATTACCTTTTGTGACACTTACATTCTTTTGACAACATTTTTTGGAGTGTAATAATACATAGTTTGAGTGCATATGATATGTATATAAATATAGAGATAATTATATTTAAGTCCCATTTGTCCGGTCAACATTCATATAAATCCTATTGACTTTTTAACAAACATAGAGGTATTATTCCAACTTTTTAGGGAATTTTTTCACAATTTTACCCTTTTTAAAAAAAAATATCCATAACTTCCTTTAGGAAGTTACATAAGTGGTTGAACTTTTTTTTTAATCTTAAAATGATCATAACTTTTGAGTCACCAATCTGTTTTTCGTAACATTACTATTTTTGAAATCTGCTCGACGAGATCTATTAAACAAGATCCACGAAGCCAATAAAATTTCAAAGGAAAAAAATTACACATATAGTAAACTTTACTGTATGTACTTGAATATGAAATAGTTTTATGTATGTGACATTTTCACAAACAAACAGTAACATTTACTGTGGTAATATTACGCAGTATATATATATATATATATATTTGGTGGATCCAAACCCTCTTTTTCCAAAATTACCTTATATTTAAAGGTCTGCGTTAGCGGCATCCAATCCTTATCCCCATTGTTGGAGCTCCGATTTGGGGTAGGTAGGAGTGGCATGTGGTGCTGCTGGTGCGAAACCCTGAAAATAAGAGACTTTTGAATAAATTAGTTTTGGATCCACCGGAGTGGCATGGGGTGTCATTGGCGTGGACCTTTGAAAATAAGAGACTATTGTATAAATGGGATTTGGATTCTCTAGAGTGCCGGTTTAGGGTGAGTAGGAATGGCATTAGGTGCCGATGGTGCAGACCTTTAAAAATATGAGCATATTTGATATATCTATATAATAAAGTAGAAAACTTATGTATGTCATAAACTTAGTTGATGATGTCATCAATATGCATTTTTTTCCTGCAATACCCATTTTACCCTCAATTCTTTGATTTCTCCCTCTTTTTTTACTTATCATATTTACACTTCAATTCAAAATTGGGGGTAATCTGGTCAAAATTACTTCATGAATTTGTTCCCCCCTTAGATTCTATACTCCTCTCCCGCTCTCATCATCGATTCAAAGGAACCCTACACCAAACATCAATCCATTCTCTCCCTCTTTCCAATCCACCGCCACCCCTACTTTTACCCTACTCCGCCCCGCTCCTCTCCCATCACCTCTTTTCCCCCGCTTCCTCAACTTTCCTCCATCGTAGCTCTCACTGCGCCTCTTTCTTTCCACGATGCCTCACCACTATCCATGTCGCCGATCCTCTCAGGTAAGTTTCAAATGGATTAACTTTCTATCTATGTGGTTTAACCTTCTCTTTAAGTTTCACATCAGAAGAAAAAAAAAGTCAGAAACTAGGGTTTATTTAGGTATTATACATATTTGAACTTTGAGTAATACAACATTTGATCTATGTTTTCACTGTGTCTATCACATGCCACTCATATTTTTTATTTATGATTTAACACACTAGACTTTCGGGTTAGATTGTTGCGATTGATAAATTGTTAATTGACTTTTGGGAAATCAATTTTTGCAAATTTGATGTTTCTACTTTCAGATGGTGGTTGGGATTAAATCACGATCCGAGTATATGCCCCATTTGATCAGGTAATTTTTATTGGCTTAACATCATTATACGTTATTTAGTTTTGTTTTAATGTAAACAAAAGTTATATATTCACTTTGAACTCATCTGATTGGGCCTTGCCATACGTTAGGAGGGGAATTCTACTAACCATAAATATTTAGAGTTGGACTCTGAAGCCAAACCCGGTTTGTAAATTCATATATGTTGAATGCATTGTTGTGGTTGAATGAATCAGTACCGAACTAGTTGTTGGTGCTTATTTTGCAGTGTCTTATCGTGGATTATGCATCCAAGAAAAGACTTGATGAATATTGGTGCGCTGTTAAAAATTCATTTCCAATCTACCCTTACTTGAAACCATCCCGCCCATATTGTGATCTTTTTGTTGGTCAAGAGATGGAGTTGTGCATATATATGTCGGAGTTGATGAATATTAATGATATTTTCGTTGTTAACCTTACCCCAAGTTACATATATTTTAACATACTATTAAATTTTGTCAATGAATCAATTTATTAACTTTCTTATCCAATCCTCTACTATTTTGATGTAATATATATTGAGTGATTTTAGTTTGGTATTTGGGTGTTTATGGAGAGTATTTTGCTAACTAGATTTTTATGACTCAATATGGTGTTATATATAAGGACTGATGTTGAGATTCACTGTCTTTATCCCTATTATTATAAAACTCAATATGATGTTCCATACTCTCAAAGTTTTCAGAATGGTACATAACTAGACATGTTTTCCTTTTCAAGAATCCTAGAACCAACACCTCGAGTTAAATCATTGCTTAAATAGTATGAGATTTTGAATTGGGGATCTACATAGTTACACATTTGCACGTGAATCATTAATTATGCATTTTTTTTAATACTCAGATCAATACTCAGGTTAATAATGTTGACGTATTCTTAGAATTTCAGGTTATTACTACATTTTGTTTTTAATTATTAATTATGTGATTGCACTATTCACCATCCTCAAGTCCACCTCAGCCTTCCCCGTGACTCGCAAGCTTAATAAGGACTTTACTTCTACAACTACCAACGATGGAAGAGTTCAGGGAATGAAGGTAATATATGCATTTATTTAAACTAAGATAAATTATTTTATGGATATTTCCACTCAAATATCTATATATATAGGTTTATGTTTTTGTGTTGAGTTTATTAGGATATTGGGTAACTACATATGGCCTCCAATTGGAACGAAGAAGTTAGAGTGATATATGTCACATTTGTGACACCGATAACAACGGCCATGATGTCACGGGTGACTCTATCTCGCAACGAGGACACTAACTGAGTGTTACATGTCACATTTGTCTTTGCTTTAGGTCACATTATATTTGGGATCATGTTATGCCTGACCACCATAAGATGGGGAATCTTTACTCTTTTAAGGTAATTATGCAATCTCCTTCGATCAAACAACATGTTTTTCTAACCGAATCTCATGATAAAGCGTTTCGTATTTGTTTTTACGTTCCATCAACAAATTTGGAAACCTGAATGTAATGATAGAGCGTTTTATATTTCTAATGTCTTGGTGCATATATGCAATTATCATCAATGGCATATCTATAACTGCAGTGGCATATGTATAACTGCATCTGCCACAATGAAGAGTATACGTGTATTTAGGTGCCTAATGGCATTTTTGTTTACAGTACTTATTGATTTTGTAGGCTATGTGATTATCTCAGTATCACTGTAATTGGCAACATTATCAGTCCAATATATTTGTCCATTTGTTCGTTCTTATGCTATAAAGAAAAGTTTATTGTTGTATTTTTAGTCCTTACATTGATACGTGATGATCCACCTTATTGGGATTTGAGGTTAGTTTGTGGTGATTAGTCATACTATGTTGGAGATGTTAGAAATATACTTGGCAGTGATTTGGAATTTCTTTTTAATTTTTTGTTATGTGAAAATGTTGTTTTGGCTACAAATTTTAATCTTTTACACTTCCTATACAGATATACTCTATGGATGTGATGAAGATATGAATCGGGGGATATTTCTCGCTTCCTATAAAGGAAGACGGACCCCCTTTTGGGTTAGATTGGGTAGAAACTTATGAACGACTAATTGTGGAAACATGAGATCAATAATCAAGATTATGTTGAAGTAAGTCTAATTTAATTTTTTTTTGTTTTCATCAGAGTTTAACTAAAAAGAGAACTTTATTTTTACATAAATAATGAAGTTGAAATTGTTAAAACATGAATTGAAATGATAACTTCATCGGACTTTATGATTTAGTTTCATGTCATTTGGCTTAACTAAATTATGGAATGCATTATCTACTATAAGTTGTTATTCACTTTTTGTAAGTCGTGTTGGGAACATGCATTCCTACTCGGTTAATAGCTGCATTTCTCATTTGTTAATCTCGAGTATGTTCCAACAGTGACTACTCCCAGAATAAAGAAATATATTAATATACATCTATGCATATTTGATTGATTTTAATTCCATGCATATACAGTGATGTGTTTTAATTTCTTTTTAGCTCATAATTTTTTTATTTTGTATATAGTTTTCAATTTCGTTTCCTTTTTCAGTTGAACATGAGAATTGATTTGAAATTTGCACAATACAAGTTACGTCTTAGTTTTAGAAATTTGCTCAGTACATTTGAAATTTTCACAGAACACAGTCATAGATTTTACTTCAGAGTTACTAAATCTATCATATCGTAACAATTTGGTTATATTGATTGAAATTTTCACAGTAGACCGTTATAGATTTTACACAGTTATATTGATTTCATAGTAGACTCTAACAGTTGGGTTACATTGATGCAAATTTATCAAATATTTTAAGTCAGGTATCTTATATTTCAAGACAGGTATTAAACAGAGAACTTAGCTAGTTGACAATTTATTAAACACTTAGGCATGCTTTGTGCTTTTTTGTCTAAATGGAACTGGAATTTGAAGTAATATTAGCTTAAGTAATATTAGCTCAATAATAACGCGATTTGTGCAAGAAAAAAGTATTCCAGTACTATATTGTAAATTTATTTTTTAAGTGAACTGTGTACATATAATTATTTTTAGTTTTAGTATTTAGTGGAGCAAATATTATAGGCTATGGAAAATGGGGTATACCAAGTACAACTAAGTATATAATTATTTGTTGCATAAAGACCATGTCTTATTTTTATTGAGTATCCATACTAAAGCCAAAAGAATCTCACTTTTATTTGTTTATCACATATTGTTCATTTTTCTCACTTTCATTGTCTTTATGTATTGTAATCTACATGAGTGAAGAGGAACTGTTTGATGAAATAACAAAGAGACCACGGAAATGATCATTAAGGTGGGAGTTCACTGTGCAGTAACAGGGCAAGCATGGATAGCCCAAAAGAATATTTGCCTAGCTGCTGAAGGGTTGCATGCAACATTAACCTCATATTGAATGTATAAGCGCCAGACTAATATCGAATTGCATAATATGACATTTGACAATGCTCTTTCAAATAGTGCATGTATTCGATGGTGGGGAGTTCCTCTACTTATCTCAAATGACAATGCATAGAGCCGAACAATCACCGATGATTTCTTCTGACAATACTCTTAAAAAATCCACCTCAATTTACTAGGCTCAGTATGAATTTGGAAACCCTGCATAACAGACTCCCGTACTTTGGATAGTTTTGATTCAGCATGACATTCCAAAGCATCCTCACATAATGATTTGACAAAAATTCAAGTTGATAACTTTGACTTATTCTTTCTGGAAGAACTATTGAAAAAGCCTAAGTTAAAATTTCAACAGCAGCAACCCATCTAGTTATCAGTTCTTCAAATAATGCAGCCGAACATATGAGAGCTATGGAATGATCATCTGTTACACCACGTGCCCATGTTTCCCATATCATCCTTATTCGTTCCTTGAACCCTTGGCGTGCTCTCAATTGTTGCACACTTGATGGTTTACACTTAAAGGGACTATATTTTACCCCACTTCCCAAAAAATATAGAATGTGCATTGCACATAATGATGATTCCGAACCATTACTATTGGCTAGCTCCACTTCAGCATACCAGAAAAATAGAAAAGATGCATTCGACTGCAGATCCAAAGGAATCCCTTCAATAGATGACAATATTGCCATATCAAAAACCTTTCTTGCATGTTCAATATTCCCTAAAACAGCCTCTCTTCGTGCATAAACTCCATATAGCTGTAGATCTTGATGATTGTTTTTTAAGAGGATCTTTATTAAAGCTTTACATGGTCTGACTATGCAGCTACAAGAATCAATATTTGTATTTGATATCTCTTCAACAACAAGTGTGGCTTCTTTCAGAATGTCATCTAACCGGCCTAAAAGATATTCCAAATTGAAACTACTTGGGCTCCTTTCTGATTTGGTTAAAACATCGTGAAGCCTTTTTAAATCACTCAAGATAGAATCTGGCAGTGCTTCTAAACCGATGGTTTTCTCTGCCCAGCTTGAACTGTTCGTTAAAGTCCAAGATGATGCCATAGAAATAGGTGTTTACATGAACTTCAAACCTAATTCCCGTTTCTATATATAAATAGATGTTTACAAGAATATGCGTGTTTCAATTTTAGCTCTGTTTCGACATTATGCCTGTTTCTATTTATGTCGATTTTGCTGTATCAATTTGGTTAGTACCCATATAATCAGGTATGGATATATTTAATCAGGTATATATAATCAGATATTAATATTTTACTTTATCTTTTTACACACACTTACCCCATCTCAAAACTCTCCCTATCTAATTATGTCTCACGCGTGGCTCGAGAAGGTAAATGGTTTCTACAAAAAGAAAATATCAGACACTAGAAAGTAGTAAACATAGAGTAATCTAGTTTTGTGAGATCTGGATAAGCTTTGAGTGGAGTTGATCTCCATCTTTATCGTTAGAAGATATAAAATAGTATTGGTATTGGTCGTAAAGGAGTACATCAATCGAATGCTACAAGACATATCTAGCATGAAACTCCTCATTCTTGATTCCCAAATGATACTTCATAAAATGAAGCCCCTGTTATCACAAATTGGAAATGGCTGAAGAGGTAATAAGTGTTCTTTGTACTAATTTCTTTAGTTTCTAAATCCGTTGTTGGAAAATAGGAAACTCCATAATATAGGAACATCCATATCTGTTCGTTTTTTATTTTCGAAATATCTCGCTGTTATTTCATTTCTCCATTTCATGTTATGTCAGTCATAAAATTAAAATAATAAGTTGTTTTTTTTATTCCAAATGATAAATTAATTCTAAAATTAATTTTGTTAGGGTGCTGAATTATTTATCAATTTATACTACAGGTTCTACTGGTGAATATGTAAAATGTTTATTTAATGATTTAGTTTATCATGATGTTAATGTAAAATGTTTATTCTATACTCTACTAAGTTCAATTATATTTTTACTAAGACTACTATCCCGTATTATCATTCTGTCCAAAACATTAAATGCTCAAATCATTGAAGATGAACTTGATAGAAAAATATAGAAAAGAGTGTTTTCTAGGATAGATAAACCTCGAGGTCTTCCACGTAATTTTCGCATAATATGAGAACTCTTTTATGAGCTTTCGAATTCTCCATTTTATTCTGCTCTTATCTGTAGGTTTTTTGCTAAAAAAAAAGGTCATGGCGATAATGAGTGTAAAAGAATAGACGAGGTGGAGCATGGGATTTAAAAATAAAAAATCATACTGCCTCAATTAGACTCTCTGTCCAGGAAGATTTCCAGTTATTACTTTACAAGGCTGCATGATCACCCTAAAATATATACTGGTTTCTTAGCGGATAATTTCGTGGTCGTATGGTACTTTTTCTCCCAAAGTTTCTTTCTCCCTTCCTCCTAAAAATCAATTGGATAATCTAGA
Organism: Sambucus nigra; assembly: GCA_949130495.1. Lineage (NCBI taxonomy): Eukaryota > Viridiplantae > Streptophyta > Magnoliopsida > Dipsacales > Adoxaceae > Sambucus > Sambucus nigra. The sequence continues at coordinate 553,633,471 of OX422215.1, read as the reverse complement.
TTGTGTAAAACTCTTAAATTTGTCTCAACGAAAAATTTCAATCACTTCTAAAGATTCTATAAAAAATGACTAGGCTTTAACATGTGTCACACTTTAGAGAAAGAATCGAGAAAGCACATGGAGTAAAGACATCTTCAAAATATGTTATGAATTCCATTTATACGAACAGATGGAGTAGAGTATGAGTTAAATTTTCATCTGATTTTGTACTTATGTTGTAGCCTGTCCCAGAATTTAATTCATTTATGATTGTCTGAAAGTTTCTTCTTTTATGGTATAACGTGTTTATGGTGTTTCTTCTTTGAATGTTTCCCGTTTTATCTCCAGATCCACTCGATAATTATATACCGGCCAGATTATCCAACGAAAAGGATAGGGATGCACCCGATATCATGTTGTACAGTTGTTATATCAAGTTGTACAACTGTAATAAAAAGTTGTACAGTTGCAATAATTTGGTCGCAAAAGCCTCCAACATCAAGATATACAATAAAATATTGCATGTACAATCTATACAGCTGCATGAAAAAAAATTCGGGTTTGGATTCCTATTCTTTGGTGATATTTTTGGTGCATAATTTTGCAAATTGTGCATATGACAATATATACCCTCCACATTTCATATTCCTTTTGAGACAAACTCTTCGGTATGATTTATTACATTTTTCGATATAATTTTGGTTTAAGTTTATAATGCATAAAACAAACACTAACTCTCTCTTTGATCACATCGCCAAAACTCCCATAGGATGCCGTAATTCCTATGACATGACTACATATACATTTCAATCACTTTGTTGTATTTTACAATTTGAATATTCAGGTGACTAAGAAGGAACCAAGCTAGAACTTACATAGCATCTATGAGCTGTCCGATTTTGTTCTCTCTTTTGAAAGTCATGACACTTCTTCTATTTTACTCACTCGACTCCACATAGGGGTGTGTTTTTCGTCTCATTACTGGGTAAGTATCAGAGTCTTAAAATCAATCAGGATTGGATTGAGTCTTCTTTATGCGTGTATCTATCCAATTAATAATATGAGTTTATATATCTTCTTTGTGCTTGGATTGAGGCTTGTTTGTGTAATGGGGAAAATTAGAAGACATCCTCAAAGTTGTGATCGCTCTCATAGGAGTTTATATCTCTTCGTAGTTTGATCACACACAAGAAATAGATTATAATACATATCAATGTATATTTGATATAACTGTATATTAGAGTTCTTAATTATAACGTTAAAGCTATAACTTGGTCATGCTATAACTGATGTTATAACTGGTACAGTTGTATTAGAACTGATGTATTAGAATAGATGCTATAACATGGGCTATAACTGATGTTATAACTGGTACAATTGTATTAGAACAGATGCTATGACTGATGCTTAAGTGAGTAGTGTTCCTTATTAGATGAATAATTTATGCATAATTAAGTCATGTTCCTCATTAGACATACACTATAACTAATTAATAACTGATGCATACCTAATTCCTTATTAGATAACATACCATTGACAGATTTTAGACATTCACAAATCATTATAGGTGTTCGGTTGATTAATTCTTAATTTATATTGTCAATTAATTTTATCGAGAAAGTTAAGACATTCACAAATCATTTGGTTCAGTACATGTTTGGTTCATCTTTGATTTTAGTTAAGAAGTTGTGTATTTCTAACAGGGGCATGGTTCACTATTAAAATGTTTGAGTGCATTTTTTTTCCTTTATTGTCAAAGGAACTATTCAGTTTAATACTGATTTGATATCATCTCAGCCATATTTTCATTAAAATGCACCCCATTATGGCCAGTAAATGATTCCTGGTCAACCTCGACAAGTTCAGTACACGTAAACATATCCATCTGGATCTCAGCGACATCTATATATGTTCAATAAAAAGTGAAAGGAATTTGACAACAAATGTATGGTATAGATCTCAATTAATGGTAATTTTTATTTTCTTTAATATATGTGCTCTTTTAGTTGTTCTGTTTTCCTCACGCACCTGGGAGATGCATTTTTCTATTTTTTTCTCTATGACCAAGCACTCGCATTTTACACACGAATATACTTACACATTAATATGGAATTTCTAAAAACTTATAGTCCAACACACGAATGAGATTATATTATAGTCCAACACATTAATAAATTTTTTGTTAAAAAGCTTAAAATAGATCTGTTAAAAACAGATCTGTTAAAAAGCCTACAAATCAGATATGATAACTGCTACATGCTTTATCATCATTGGTATCAGAAAGTCAATACATTTAGTCTGATTTAATGAAACTAATTGTATATTTAATTTTTATTCGTTCTTTCATTTTGCCTTACTGTAATAGTATTGCCTTGGTGTCCGGTATAATCCTAGATGATAAGATATTATACTTAAATGGAATTTGTTTTTGTATTAATTTTATAATCCGTGAAGTTGATATATGAGAGATGTTTCAGTTGAACTTATTTTATAATTCGTGAAGTTGATATATTGAGTATTATTCGTTTGATTATGAAACAAGATAAAAGTATCCCCAGTAGCATACACTTTGTCTGAGCTCCCACACTTTCGGGCATATCTAGCAGGTATCAAATATGCAAGCAAGCCTACACATTCATCTCTACATGAAGATACATTTTTAGGAAACTTTTTCTCTGATACTCAAGGTTCTTTAACTTTCTTGAACTAGGTATACTTTTTCCATCTTTCTTTTCCATTATTTATTAAATTATGCAGTGTTTGTTAAATTATGCAGTGTTTATCTTCATGCAGGTTGGCGTTAATGGAATTCAAAGCCTACCATCTATATCTTTCGAGATAGAAGATTAATTTCACTAGATTGTGGATTGAAGATTAAAAAATAAGTCATTTGTCGGTTAAAATTGGGGAATTAAAGGACTACCATCTCCCCCAATCGACGGTTCCCTTAACTCCAACTACAATTTAGCTGAAGATCCAAATGGACATGACTATATGTTTAGGTTATATGTCTCTTACCGGTATATGAGAAATGGTTTATTACACCACCAATTCTCATCACTATTTTACCCACACTAACTATTTCCACATTGATTACTTTTTTTTCTTCTTTTCCTTCATTTTATAGGTATTCATTTTGTTTTCCAATGAATACAAGCGATTTACCCTAACTAATAATGAGGGGATCTTATTAATTGCAGGAAAATTAAATTAGATAATTTAGACTTTTTGGGTTTATTAAACTCTAAATATGGTTCGTGTGTTTGGTTTTACAGATATCATAAGATCACGTACACTAACTATTAAAATCTCACCCTATTTTGATTTTTTTTCGTTGTGGTTCAAATAATGTACTTTTATTCTTTCTTAGGTATGATTATTGTATTTACCACTATACACTTTATTTGTTCATTTTTTTAGCATTTAAAGATTTCATACCCTCGTGGTTTACAACTAATAAATACTTTTAAGGTCTTGGTGTTGTGGTTATTGATGCCTATTTTTGTGTTTTGATTAATAAAATTTTAACTTTTTTTTATATGTATATGTTTTCTTATTGATTTGTTATAGTGTTTGCATTAGTTGTTGATGGTAGAGATGAAGCAAACGATTGATATATGAATGACAAAGAGGTGAAATATGTGATTTCTTAAACTTAGTTCAAAAGGTAAAATGGATGTTTTTGAAGCCATAAATAATCAACATGCCTTCAGGCATGGGCATACCGTAGTGTATATAATATATATACTGTGTAATGTGATAACACAGTAAATGTTATTGTTTGTGAAAATGTCACAAATATTAAACATTACTGTATTTATCTGTGGCATTTTCACAAACAATAACACCTATTGTGTTAATGTGACACCCCGCCTAATTAAATACCAGGCGATCACTCCTTTATTAAATTAAAATCAAGGTGAACAGTTGGTTCATTCTTAGCATCACTGTCGTAAAAATAACTTTTCCAATTTAAACACCCTAATTAATTAAGCTAAGTGTCAAAACCATTTTTAAACATTACTTTCCAAATTTTATTTTAAAAACAAAGATTTTATTATTTACAACAATTCAATATTAAAGAATCACACCACGATAATCCTGGAACATATAATCCAAATAATTTAGACATTCAACAACTAAATACCAACATTTAAAACTTAAAGTAAAACATCCAGACAGTAATAAATCCCAAAGTGACAATACTAGAAATAACTGAATCACAATATCCAAATAAACAACTGAATAATGGAAAGGGCGACACATGCCCCACTAAATGAATATGCTAGGAGTGGAGTCAAATAAATGAAGTCGTCTAAGCAAGATGCCTGCAGCTCCCACCTAAGCTGCAGCGCGTTCCTTCCAAAGGAACCTATGCAAGACGCCCCTGTGGCTGGGCACCTGTAACATATAAATATATATAAAAGAGAAAAAGAGAAATAGAAACGGGACAGAGCCCGATAGTGTAAAAGATTTAAAATTCGTTTAGCAAGTATTTAAAATGTTTACAGGCCAATGCAACCACGTATTAGTGCGACACTCTCTTGAGAAATTCTCACCTCTCTTCTAAGGTGAACACCTATCGCACTAACCTTCCCAACGGTTTATCTTATCTTATATCGCACTAATATTCCCAATGATTTAACTTATCATAGGTTACTCGTAAGATTTAAAACTGAACAACATAATTGTTTACGAGGATAATTTCATTTAGCGACAAACCTCTCATTTTAACTTTATTTATTAATAAAGTTTCCCAGGGTCATATTATACTTTTCAAAACAAGTGTTTCCAATTTAAAGTCAAGATTCATATCTTACTTACCATAACACAGTAGGCAGTTCCAAATTTCAGAATTTCATATATATATATATATATTAAATACTCGTATAATATATATATTCTAACAGCACCCCACATAAAAATTATGGTGCGTGCATACTCTGCTATCCAATCCCCGTATCTCTCTTACTAAGGGAAATACAAGTTTAGAATCACTCTCGAACTGTATTAACACATACACAAACAATATTGAGGCGAAGCATAGATTCCAAGTCTCTAAGAGGATAGCACGTGCCCCCACGTCTCTTAGGACCGTCTGAACTATCGATTCGATAGCATGTACCAAGGATATCTATCTTCTAGGGTACGAGTCAATATCCCCAATAAAATTCCCATCGAGATAAGACTGTACCAGCGCGGTAACCTCATGGATAGCAAGTAGCGCGGGCACGATTTTCACACATAGATAGTATATGCATAAACACAGTCATATAACTATACTAATATTACCATAATCAACTTAGGTACATTTCAAATCCCATATTTACGACATCTCATATCTCATTATTTAGTTCTCACGTATAACCGTTCATTTCTTACTTTGATTCGAGGGATTTTTCCAACTTACTACGTAATACTCATGGACTCTATCCTCCCAAGTGTAGAATTCAGTAGATACTCATCTAATTTCCAACGTAACCATCTTACGCGTCTCTCCCCTTAATACATAATTTCGCCATCCCTTATATGTAAATATCTCAAAAATACAACTCTTGTCTTACATTAAAGGTCCCCTAATTATTTATAAGTCCTACTGGTCTTCTTTATCTCCCAAAACATTTTAATAAGGGTGTCCAAGAATTATTTTTCATTAAATTGATTTCAACTAATTTAAAAAGGGAAAATATGAGTCTGCCAGAAGGGGTCGATCGATCGAGGTCTGGGGCTCAATCGATCGATCAAACAGGTATGGCGAATTCTGCAGTTAATCAGTTACGGGTTCTATCACATAACCTCCTCCAAATCCAAACTTTTCATTCCCAATCGCCCAGAAATTTGTACTAATAACATTATAATCTCATTTTATGTATCTTCTATGTAAAAAGCATGTAAATTTCCGTCACTAATTATGGATTTATAGGCAAAAACTTCATAAAAATCTCAAGAACCCTAGAATTTCTTTAACATGGTTCTAATCAATATTTTCCAGAATTTTCTTCTTCTAAAACCTCAAAATTTCGTGGTTTAATCCTCTACATGTGAAGGGGTTTCCAGAATAACATTCAAATCATTACTACATGCGATTTCCTATCTCAAATTTGGGTTTTTTTCCATAAACTCATCCTAATCATCCCTAGACTAACATGAGTGATGCATTAACAAAAATAAGAAAGCTAAACACTTGCCTAGGATTTTTAGAGTTTTGGTTTGATGACGAATTTGGTGTGGTTACGTTCCTCATCGCGCGATCTACGCGTTGGTGGTGGTGGCAGTGCAAACGGATGGATTTTGGGCCTTGGATTGCTTTGAAAGCTCTCTCCTTCCCTCTCCTATGGCCGTCACTTGTCTTTGGTTGTTTTAAACCTAGAATAAAACCTTAGACATCTGATATATCCCTTGAAATTTCGTGGGTTTAATTACCCAAAAATGTGAAATGTCCAAAATGCCCTCCCGGAATACTAATTAAGCCTAAAAACGCCCCGAGACCCAAACTAAACCCCCGAGTACACTTTTCTGACTATCTCGACCCTTCCGGACACTTTGGCGCACTCAAAACGACCATAGGAGCGACTTATAATATATTCACTTTTATTCATCAATATTTAGTCCCGACGCGACACAAGCGGGTCCCGACTCAAATTTCCAAAATTGTCATTTTATTCACTCGGGACATTTAATATAACCAAATATTATATATTACTTTTCTCATTAGTAATATTAAACAAATTTCCCATAATTACTAACTCTCATCACGTTAATAATTATAACACAATTAATTTTCGGATTTATATTAAATAATTAATTCACATTAAATTTAATAAATCCCCAAATTAATATAGCATAAAAATACGGGGTATTACATACTTCCCCCCAAATAACGGAATTTCGTCCCGAAATTCAAAAAAATAAGGCGTACCTGGTAAGAATAAATCTGGATATCTCTCGCACATATCTGCCTCGCGCTCCCAAGTGGACTCCTCCACATTATGGTGCTCCCACTTGACCCGTACAAGTGGAACTACCTTCGACCTCAATCTTCTCTCTCTATGGTCTAGGATAGCCACCGGTCTCTCCTCGTAAGAGCTGTCAAGCTGTAAGTCTATCTCATCTATCGCAATGTGGGTATGGGCCATATCATCCCAAAGATATCGTCTCAACGACGAGATGTGGAATACATCGTGAATGCGATGTAAATGCTCTGGCAGTCCCAATCTGTATGCTACCGGCCCAATCCTCTCGATGATGGGAAATGGTCCCACGTACCTCGGGGCCAATTTTTCTTTCTTCCCGAACCTCATCACTCCTTTCATAGGAGATACACGTAGTAACACTTGGTCCCCCACAGTAAACTCCCAGAAGAACCGTTTCGCATCGGCGTAGCTTTTTTGCCTGTCCTGGGCTACTCGAATGCGACTCCTGATCATCTCAATCCTCGCGGAGGTTTCCTGAATCACCTCTGTTCCTAGCAACTCGTTATCCCCCACCTCAAGCCCACAAGTTGGGGAACGACAAGGCCTGCCGTACAAAGCTTCGAATGGAGCCATGCCAATAGTGAACTGATAAGAGTTATTATAAGCAAACTCTACCAGTGGAAGATGTGTCTCCCAACCTCCTCCAAAATCAAGAACACGCATGCGTAGCATATCCTCCAACATCTGATTAGTACGCTATGTCTGTCCATCTGTCTGTGGGTGATAAGCTGAACTCAACCTCAACTCAGTACCCATAGCCTCCTGAAAGCTCTCCCAGAAACGCGACACGAAAATCTTGTCTCTATCTGACACAATATTTAGGGGCACCCCATGTAATCTGACAATCTCTGTAATCAACAACTGAGCATACTGACCCGTGGTATAGTCTGTCTGCACCGGCAAAAAATAAGCCACCTTGGTCAAACGATCTACAATCACCCAGATAGAGTCGTGGCCCCGCTGTGATGTAGGTAACCATGTAATAAAATCCATGGAAATACTCTTCCACTTCCACGCGGGTACCTCCAATGGCTAAAGCAACCCTGACAGTTTCTGATGGTCCACCTTTACCAGCTAGTAGGTAGAACACTTGGACACGAACTCAGCAATGTCCTTCATCCCACTCCACCAGTATTGTCGCCTCATATCCTGGTACATCTTATCTCCTCCAGGATGCACCGCAAATCGGGACCCGTGAGACTGGGTCATCACTGCATGACGTAATTCTGCTCCTTCTAGAACCACCAATCTCCCATTAAACCTCAAACCCCCATCAGAACTAACAGAATATGACTCAACACCCTCAGCTAAAAGTCGTACAATCTGCTCCTAGCAAAACGGGTCTGCGGTCTGTGCCTGTATCACCCTCGTAATAATATCGGGTGTCACTGTCATAACAGATATGAAGGAACGGGCTACTACGTTCTAGTGGCCTAACTCCTTCCACTTTGCTTTCCAGATGTTCGCTGCCTCGTCTATCGGTCTACGGCTCAACGCATCAGCAACTACGTTGGCTTTCCCCGAATGGTACTGTATATCGAACTGATAGTCCTTCATAAACTCTAACCATCTGCGCTGACGCATATTCAGCTCTCGCTGAGTGAACAGGTACTGCAGTGACTTGTGGTCTGTGAACAAATAGAATTTCTCCCCTAATAAATAGTGCCTCCATATCCTCAATGCAAAAACGACCGTTGCTAACTCCAGGTCGTGGGTGGGGTAATTCTTCTCATGCGGCTTAAGCTTACGAGAGGCAAAAGCTATAGCTTTCTCTTTCGACTGAAGTGCTCCCCCAAGTCCCCGTAAAGAGGCATCGGTGTAAACCAGGTACTCCACACCCGACTTCGGTAAAGCAAGGACTGGTGCTGAAGTAAGCTTGTCTTTCAGCTCGTCGAAAGCCAATTGACAAGCATCATCCCAAACATATGGTACCCCTTTGCGAGTCAGGTTCGTCAATGGACCCTCTATTTTGGAGAATCCCCGAATGAATCTCCTGTAGTATTCGACTAACCCCAAGAAACTACGCACTTCCGTCGGTGTCATGGGCTGTCCCCACTCCCTCACTGCTGACACTTTACTCGGGTCAACTGTTATCCCCTGCTCAGAAACAACATGCCCCAAGAACTGTACTTCTCGCAACCAGAATCCGTACTTCTCGTACTTAGCATACAACCGATGCTCTCGTAGAGTCTGAAGAACCTGTCTCAAGTGCTCGACATGCTCCTCCTTGGAGTGTGAATATATCAAAATGTCATCTATGAAAATGATGACAAACTGATCCAAGAACTCTCTGAACACACGATTCATTAAGTCCATGAACACGGCTGGAGCATTTTTGAGGCCAAATAGCATCACCCTGAACTCATAGGACCCATATCTCGTCAAGAAATCAGTCTTTGAAACATCCTGCTCCCTAATACGTAGCTGATGGTACCCCGACCTTAGATCTATCTTCAAAAAGAAAGTTGCTCCCCTCAGTTGGTCGAATAGATCATCGATTCGAGTCAACGGATACTTGTTTCGTATCGTGACCTTGTTCAACTCCCGGTAGTCCACACATAGCCTCAGTGAACCATCTCTCTTTTTCACAAACAGAACTGGAGCGCCCCAAGGTGAAGTACTCCTGCGAATGAAGCCCTGACCTAACAGCTGTTCTATCTGATATCGTAACTCTCGCATCTCTGCCGGAGCCATACGGTATGTAGCGCGTGCTATAGGTCTAGTATCTGGTAATAAGTCTCTGACAAAGTCTATCTCTCGACTGGGGGGTAGGCCTGGTATCTCCTAAAACACATCGGAATACTCACGAACAACTGGAATCGAGTCTAATGGAATCACAACCTACTTAGAGGTATCCTCCTCTATGTAATACAAATGAGCGGTCGAGCCTCCCTCTGGGTGAGGCATCGCCACTACAAACATCTCTTTCCCCAGAATGGAAAAAACAATACTCCCACCGAAATAATCAATCATGGCTCTGTAAGCTGCGAGCCAATCCATACCGATAATAACATCGTGCTCATGCATATCTAAGACTAACATATTTGCAGGTAATACCAAGCTACCAATCTCTACCCCCACTCCTCGGCATATAAAGAAAATAAGCGAACCATTCCCCAGTGGTGAGTCTACATAAGTCACAGTGCTCTCTTCTGTGGCTAACAACCCTAAGGCCTTCGCAAAATGCGTAGCTATAAAACAGTGCGTCGCCCCAGTATCAAACAAAACTCGACCCATAGTACCATGGATAGGAAACATACCCTCAATCGCGGGTGGTGCATGTGGAGCTACTGCCTGGTGGACGTTATAGACACATCCATATTGTAACTGCCCCTGCTGCACTGGAGCTACTGGAACGGCTGGTAGGGCTGGTACCTGGGCTGGTGTTGGGAGGGCAGCTGGAAAAAGTGGCCTCTGTGGCTCATTATGGGCACCCTGCTGCTGTGGGGCCCTCTCTCCCTCTGGAATATCCTGGCGCCTATGGCCATGCTTACCGCACCCAAAACATCGGCCTTTGAAATTTCCTCCCCTCTGACCCTGCTGACCACGGCCCTGCTGGCCGTTACCACTGGCCCTGATGGCCCTGATGAAAATGTTGTTGGCCCGGTTGGCCCTGTTGCTGTCCCTGCTACTGTCGGTGTTGGCCTTGCTGGCCCTGCCTATAACCCCCAAATCCCTGTCTGGAATCACCTGAACGGAATCGCTTAGCAGGGTCCCCCTGATGGGAACTCTGCTCGTGCTGACGAGTCTGTCCTTGAGATGGTGCTCCATTAGCACTACTACCCCCGGTCCTGCCCTGCTGGCCGGACTCTCCTGCTCGCTTGCTTCCCTGTAGATGGAAGCGGTGATCTTGGCAATGTAGTAAAGCAGCATTGAGTACATCAGTGAAAGTACTCAGAGACAGATTCCCTATAAGGTGCTGACGGATCCTCCAAACTAACCCGTCCACAAACAGCATTATCTTCTTACCCTCAGTGGGTGCCTCATCTGACACTATGGTGAGAAGTTTCGTGACCTCCTCCTCATACTCAGCAACGGTAGAATGTTCTTATTTCAAGTTCAGTAATTTCTGCCTCATCTCAGTCTGCACGGCGGGTGGAAAGTACTTGCGGTCAAACCGCTCCCAGAACGACTGAATCGGGATCGTGTCCCTCTCCTCCAAGGTTGTGGTGGACTCCCACCACTGCAAAGCGGCCCCCACTAGCTTAAAGGAAGCCAACAACTATTTCTGCACGTCTATGCACTCATACATACGAAGATGTCGCTGGATATCTTTCTTCCATTGGCTAACGATGATGATATCTGAACTACCAGAGAACTCAGGGGGATGCGCCTTCTAAAAGGCATCCCTAACCCGCTCCCACGCAGATGGAAGATGTGCATGTACTGGCGCCACTGCCTGAATCTGGGGTGGATACTGCTGTACCACCGCTAGCACGGCATTCACCGCCTGGGCAACAATAGCAGCTACTTCATTAGCATTCATTGTACCCTATACCGGAGCTACTGGCTGCTCGGCTGGGGCACGTATATCCTTCGGTGCACATCTCGGAGGCATCTGAAACGTGAAGAAATTCATTAGTCTACATTTATTATCAAATCTCAAATAGCTGAAGACGTAAACGTAAAAGCAAGAATACAACAATCCTAAAATAGGGCTGTATAGCAAAAATGTTAAGCTGAAAGCGAAATAAGCCGTACAGATCCTAAGGACAATAGAACCTGATGCTCTGATACCACCCGTGACACCCCGCCTAATTAAATACTGGGCGATCACTCCTTTATTAAATTAAAATCATGGTGAACAGTTGGTTCATTCTTAGCATCACTGTCGTAAAAATAACTTTTCCAATTTAAACACCCTAATTAATTAAGCTAAGTGTCAAAACCATTTTTAAACATTACTTTCCAAATTTTATTTTAAAAACAAAGATTTTATTATTTACAACAATTCAATATTAAAGAATCACACCACGATAATCCTGGAACATATAATCCAAATAATTTAGACATTCAACAACTAAATACCAACATTTAAAACTTAAAGTAAAACATCCAGACAGTAATAAATCCCAAAGTGACAATACTAGAAATAACTGAATCACAATATCCAAATAAACAACTGAATAATGGAAAGGGCGACACATGCCCCACTAAATGAATATGCTAGGAGTGGAGTCAAATAAATGAAGTCGTCTAAGCAAGATGCCTGCAGCTCCCACCTAAGCTGCAGCGCGTTCCTTCCAAAGGATCCTATGCAAGACGCCCCTATGGCTGGGCACATGTAACATATATATATATATATATATATATATATATATATATATATATATATATATATATATATATATATATATATATATATACAAGAGAAAAAGAGAAATAGAAACGGGTCAGAGCCCGATAGTGTAAAAGATTTAAAATTCGTTTAGCAAGTATTTAAAATGTTTACAGGCCAATGCAACCACATATTAGTTCGACACTCTCTTGAGAAATTCTCACCTCTCTTCTAATATGCACACCTATTGCACTAACCTTCCCAACGGTTTCTCTTATCTTATATCGCACTAATCTTCCCAATGATTTAACTTATCATAGGTTACTCGTAAGATTTAAAACTGAACAACATAATTGTTTACGAGAATAATTTCATTTAGTGACAAAGCTCTCATTTTAACTTTATTTATTAATAAAGTTTCCCAAGGTCATATTATACTTTTCAAAACAAGTGTTTCCAATTTGAAGTCAAGATTCATATCTTACTTACCATAACACAGTAGACAGTTCCAAATTTTAGAATTTCATATATATATTAAATACTCATATAATATATATATTCTAACAGCACCCCACATAAAAATTATGGTGCGTGCATACTCTGCTATCCAATCCCCGTATCTCTCTTACTAAGGGAAATACAAGTTCGGAATCACTCTCGAACTGTATTAACACATACACAAATAATATTGAGGCGAAGCATAGATTCCAAGTCTCTAAGAGGATAGCACATGCCCCCACGTCTCTTAGGACCATCTGAACTATCGATTCGATAGCCTGTACCAAGGATATCTATCTTCTAGGGTACGAGTCAATATCCCCCATAAAGGTCCCATCGAGATAAGACTGTCCCAGCGCGGTAACCTCAGGGATAGCAAGTAGCGCGGGCACGATTTTCACACATAGATAGTATATGCATAAACACAATCATATAACAATACTAATATTACCATAATCAACTTAGGTACATTTCAAATCCCATATTTATGACATTTGTCCTCATATCTCATTATTTAGTTCTCACGTATAACCATTCATTTCTTACTTTGATTCGAGGGATTTTTCCAACTTACTACGTAATACTCATGGACTCTATCCTCCCAAGTGTAGAATTCAGTAGATACTCATCTAATTTCCAACGTAACCATCTTATGCGTCTCTCCCCTTAATACATAATTTCGCCATCCCTTCTATGTAAATATCTCAAAAATACAACTCTTGTCTTACATTAAAGGTCCCCTAATTATTTATAAGTCCTACTGGTCTTCTTTATCTCCCAAAACATTTTAATAAGGGTGTCCAAGAATTATTTTTCATTAAATTGATTTCAACTAATTTAAAAAGGGAAAATATGAGTCTGCCAGAAGGGGTCGATCGATCGAGGTCTGGGGCTCGATCGATCGATCAAACAGGTATGGCGAATTCTGCAGTTAATCAGTTACGGGTTCTATCACATAACCTCCTCCAAATCCAAACTTTTCATTCCCAATCGCCCAGAAATTTGTACTACTAACATTATAATCTCATTTTATGTATCTTCTATGTAAAGCATGTAAATTTCCATCACTAATTATGTATTTATAGGCAAAAACTTCATAAAAATCTCAAGAACCCTAGAATTTCTTTAACATGGTTCTAATCAATCTTTTCCAGAATTTTCTTTTTCTAAAACATCCAAATTTCGTGGTTTAATCCTCTACATTTGAAGGGGTTTCTAGAATAACATTCAAATCATTACTACATTCGATTTCCTATCTCAAATTTGGGTTTTTTTCCATACACTCATCCTAATCATCCCTAGACTAACATGAGTGATGCATTAACGAAAATAAGAAACATAAACACTTGCCTAGGATTTTCATAGTTCTGGTTTGATGATGAATTTGGTGTGGTTACGTTCCCCGTCGCGCGATCTACGCGTTGGTGGTGGTGGCGCTGCAAACGGATGGATTTTGGGCCTTGGATTGCTTTGAAAGCTCTCTCCTTCCCTCTCCTATGTCCGTCACTTGTCTTTGGTTGTTTTAACCCTAGAATAAAACCTTAGACATCTAATATATCCCTTGAAATTTCGTGGGTTTAATTACCCAAAAATGCGAAATGTCCAAAATGCCCTCCCGGGGTACTAATTAAGCCTAAAAACTCCTCGAGACCCAAACTAAACTCCCAAGTACACTTTTCTAACTATTTCGACCCTTCCGGACACTTTGGCGCACTCAAAATGACCATACGAGTGACTCATAATATATTCACTTTTATTCATCAATATTTAGTCCCGACACGACACGAGCGCGTCCCGACTCAAATTTCCAAAATTATCATTTTATTCACTCGTGAAATTTAATATAACCAATATTATATATTACTTTGGTCATTAGTAATATTCAACAAATTTCCCATAATTACTAACTCTCATCACGTTAATAATTATAACATAATTAATTTTCGGATTTATATTAAATAATTAATTCACATTAAATTTAATAAATCCCCAAATTAATATAGCATAAAAATACGGGGTATTACAGTTAATATATTTATGAAATAGTACATTTTCACAAACAGTAACATTTACTGAGTTAAATTACAATATATATATAAGGATTTGGATCCACTAGAGCTCTGATTTGGGGTGAGTAGGGGTGACATTGGGTTAGGTTTATATCTGTAACATTTTCACAAACATTAACATTTACTGTGTTCATAAAACACAGTGTGTATATATATATATATATACACGGTGGATCCAAACCTCTTTTTTTTCCTGATATTATCTTATTTTTAACGGTCCGCACTAGAGGCATCCAATCCCCACCACCACCCACCCCCATTGTCGGAGCTCCAACAACCTTCATCAGAGCTCTGATTTGAGATGGCATGGGATGCCGATGTAACGTTTTCGTAAACAGTAACATTTATTATTTATGAAAATATTACAGATATAAACCTAACCCAATGCTACTGCTACTTACCCCAAATCGGAGCTTCGGTGGATCCAAACACCATTTTTTCAATATTCTCTTATATCCTAAGGTCCGCGCCAGCGGTACCCCATGTCACCCCAAATTAGAGCTCTGATGAAGGTTGTTGGACCTCCGTCAATGGGGGTGGGTGGTGGTGGGGATTAGATGCCACTAGCGTGGGCCGTTAAAAATAAGGCAATATTAGAAAAAAGAGGTTTGAATCCACCGTGTATATATATATATATATATATATATATATATATATATATATATATATATATATATATATATATATATATATATATATATATATAGGGTATGCCCGTGTCTGAAGGCACGTTGATTATTTAGGACTTCAAAAACATCTATTCTACCTCTTGAACTAAGTTTAAGAAATCACATATTTCACCTCTTTGCCATTCATATATCAAGCGTTCGCTTCATCTCTACCCTCAACAACTAATATAAACACTATAACAAATCAAGAAGAAAATATATACATATAAAAAAAGTTAAAATTTTGTAAATCAAACCACAAAAATAGGCATTAATAACCACAACACCAAGACCTTAAAAGTATTTATTATTTTTAAACCATTGAGGGTTTGAAATCTTTAAATGCTAAAAAAATGAACAAATAAAGTATATAGTGGTAAATCCGAGAATCATACCTAAGAAAGAATAAAAGTACATTATTTGAACCACAACGAAAAAAATAAATCAAAATAGGGTGAGATTTTAACAGTTAGTGTACGTGATCTTATGATATCTGTAAAACCAAACACACGAACCATATTTAGAGTTTCACAAACCCAAAAAGTCTAAACTATCTAATTTAATTTACCTGAAATAAATAAGATCCCCACTTTCTTAGTTAGGGGAAATCGCTTGTATTCAATGGAAAACAAAATGAATACCTATAGAATGAAGGAAAAGAAAAAAAAATGATCAATGTGGAAATAGTTAGTGTGGGTAAAATAGTGATGAAAATCGGTGGTGTAATAAAACATTTCTCATATAACGATAAGAGACATCTAACCTAAACATATAGTCCTATTCATTTGGATCTTCAGGTAAATTATAGTTGGAGTTAAGGGCGTCGTCGATTGGGGGAGATGGTAGTCCTTGAATTCCCCAATTTTATACGACAAATGACTTATTTTTTTAATCTTCAATACACAATCTAGTGAATTTAATCTTCTATCTCAAAAGATATAGATGGTAGGATTTGAATTCCATTAACGCCAACCTGTATGAAAATAAACACTACATAATTTAACAAACACTACATAATTTAACAAATAATGTAAAAGAAAGATGGAAAAAGTATACCTATTTCAAGAAAGTTAAAGAACCTTGAGTATCAGAGCAAAAGTTTCCTAAAAATGTGTCTTTACGTAGAGATGAATGTGTAGGCTGGCTTGCATATTTGATACCTGCCAGATATGCCTGAAAGTGTGAGAGCTGGGATAAAGTGTATGCTACTGGGGATAGGCTTTTATTTGGTTTCATAATTAAACGAATAATACTCAATATATCAACTTCACGGATTACCAAATAAGTTCAGCTGAAACATCTCTCATATATCAACTTCACGGATTATAAAATTAATACAAAAAAAATTCCATTTAATTATAATATCTTATCTTCTAGTATTATACCGGACACCAAGGAAATACTATTACACTAAGGCAAAATGAAAGAACGAACAAAAATTAAATATACAGTTAGTTTCTTTAAATCAGACTAAATGTATAGACTTTCTGATACCAATGATGATAAGGTATGTAGCAGTTATCATATCTGATTTGTAGGCTTTTTAACAGATATGTTTTCAACAGATCTATTTTGAGCTTTTTAACAGAAAATTTACTCATGTGCTGGACTATAATACGATCTCATTCCTGTGTTGGACTATATGTTTTTAGAAATTCCATATTAAAGTGTAAGTACATTCATGTGTAAAATGCAAGTGCTTGGTCATAGAGAAAAAAAATAGAAAAACGCATCTCCTAGTTGCGTGAGGCAAACAGAACAACTAAAAGAGCACACAGATTAAAGAAAAGAAAAATTACCATTAATTTAGATCTATACCATACATTTGTTGTCAATTTCCTTTCACTTTTTATCGAACATTTATAGATGTCGCTAAGATCCAGATGGAAAAGTTTGCGTGTAGTGAACTTGCCGAGGCTGACCAGGAATCATCTGCTAGCCATAATGGGGTGCATTTGAATGAAAATACATCAGGTCAGTATTATACTGAATAGTTCCTTTAACAATAAAGGAAGAAAATGCACTCAAAAATTGTAATAGTGAACCATGCCCCTGTTAGAAATACACAACTTCTTAACTAAAATCCTAGATGAACCAAACATGTGATGAACCAAATGATTTGTGAATGTCTTAACTTTCTCGATAAAATTAATCGACAATATAAATTAAGAATCAATCAACCGAGCACCTATAATGATTAGTGAATGTTTAAAATATGTCAATGGTATGTTGTCTAATAAGTAATTAGTTATTCATCAGTTATTAATTAGTTATAGTGTATGTCTAATAAGGAACATGACTTAATAATGCATAAATTATTCATCTAATAAGGAACACTACTCACTTATGCATCAGTTATAGCATCTGTTCTAATACAATTGTACCACTTATAACATCAGTTATAGCCCATGTTATAGCATTTACTCTAATACATCTGTTCTAATACAACTGTACCAGTTATAACATCAGTTATAGCATGCCCAAGTTATAAATATAGTGTTATAATTAAGAACTCTAATACACAGTTATATCAAATATACATTGATACAAATTGTAATCTATTTCTTGTGTGTGATCAAACTACGAAGAGATATAAACTCCTACGAGGGCGACCACAACTTTGAGGATGTCTTCAAATTTTCCCCACTGCACAAAGAAGCCTCAATCCATGAACAAAGAAGAGATATAAACTCCTATTATTAATTGTATGGATGCATGCACAAAGAAGACTCAATCCAATCCTGATTGATTTTAAGACTCTGATACTTACGCAGTAATGAGACGAAAAACACACCCCTATGTGGAGTCGCGTGAGTAAAATAGAAGAAGTGTCACGACTTTCAAAAGAGAGAAAAAAATCGGACAGCTTATAGATGTTATGTAAGTTCTAGCTTGATTCCTTCTTAGTCACCTGAATATTCAAATTATAAAATACAACAAAGTGATTGAAATGTATATGTAGTCTTGTCATAGGAATTACGGCATCCTATGGGAGTTTTTGGCGATGTGATCAATGAGAGAGTTAGTGTTTGTTTTACGCATTATAAACTTAAACCCAAATTATACCGAAAAACATAATAAATCATATCGAAAAGTTTGTCTCAAAAGGAATATGAAATGTGGAGGGTATATATTGTCATATACACAATTTGCAAAATTATGCACCAAAAATATAACCAAAGAATAGGAATCCAAACCCGAAAAGTTTTTCACGTAGCTATACAGATTGTATATGCAATATTTTATTGTATATCTTGATGTTGGAGGATTTTGCGAACAAATTATTGCAACTGTACAGCTTGATATTACAGTTGTACAGCTTGATATAGTAACTATACAGCATGATATCGGGTGCAT
Source organism: Sambucus nigra (assembly GCA_949130495.1). Taxonomy (NCBI): domain Eukaryota; kingdom Viridiplantae; phylum Streptophyta; class Magnoliopsida; order Dipsacales; family Adoxaceae; genus Sambucus; species Sambucus nigra. Next base: position 553,614,648 of record OX422215.1, on the reverse strand, counting down.
CCCTATCCTTTTCGTTGGATAATCTGGCCGATATATAATTGTCGAGTGGATCTGGAGATAAAACGGGAAACATTCAAAGAAGAAACACCATAAACACAATATACCATAAAAGAAGAAACTGTCAGACAATCATAAATGAATTAAATTCTGGGACAGGGTACAACATAAGCGCAAAATCTGATCAAAACTTGAACTCATACTCTACTCCATCTGTGCGTATAAATGGAGTACATAACATATTTAGAAGATGTGTTTGCTCCATGTGTTTGCTCGATTCTTTCTCTGAAGTGTGACATATATTAAAGCCCAGTCATTTTTTATGGAATCTTTAGAAGTGATTGAAATTTTTCGTTGAGACAAATTTAGGAGTTTTACACAATCTAGATTATCCAATTGATTTTTAAGAGGAAGGGAGAAAGAAACTTTGGGTGAAAAAGTACCATACAACCACTGAATTATCCTCCAAGAAACTAGTATATATTTTAGGGTGATCATGCAGTCTTGTAACGTAACAACTGGAAATCTTCTTGGACAGGGAGTCTAATTGAGGCAGTATGATTTTTTATTTTTGAATCCCATGCTCCACCTCATCTATTCTCTTACACTCATTATCGCCATGACCTTTTTTTAGCACAAAACCTACAGATAAGAGAAGAATCAAATGGCGAATTCTAAAGCTTATAAAAGAGTGCTCATATTATGCAGAAATTACATGGAAGACCTCGAGGTTTATCTATCCTAGAAAACACTCTTTTGTATCTTTTTCTATCAAGTTCATCTTCAATGATTTGAGCATTTAATGTTTTGGACATAATGATAATATGGGATAGTAGTCTTAGTACAAATATAATTGAACTTAGTAGAGTATAGAAACATTTTACATTAACGTCATGATAAACTAAATCATTTAGATAAACATTTTACATATTCATCAGCATAACCTGTAGTATAAATTGATAAATAATTCAGCACCCCAACAAAATTAATTTTAGAATTAATTTATCATTTTGGAATAAAAAAACAACAACTTATTATTTTAATTTTATGACTGACATAACATGAAATGAAATAACCGCGAGAGATTTCAAAAATAAAAATGAACAGATATGGACGTTCCAACATTATGGAGTTTCCTATTTTCCAACAACGGATTTAGAAACTAAAGAAATTAGTACAAAGAACACTTATTACCTGTTCAGCCATTTCCAATTTGTGATAACAGGGGCTTCATTTTGTGAAGTATCGTTTGGGAATCAAGAATGAGGAGTTTCATGCCAGATACATCTTGTAGCATTCGATTGATGTACTCCTTTATGGCCAATACAAACACCATTTTAGTATCTTCTAACGATAAAGATGGAGATCAACTCCACTCAAAGCTTATCCAGATCTCATAAAACTAGATTACTCTATATTTGCTACTTTCTAGTGTCTGATATTTTCTTTTTGTAGAAACCATTTACCTTCTCGAGCCACGCGTGAGACATAGCTAGATAGGGAGAGTTTTGAGATGGGGTAAGTGTGTGTAAAAAGATAAAGAAAAATATTAATATCTGATTATATATACCTGATTAAATATATCCATACCTGATTATATGGGTACTAACCAAATTGATACAGCAAAATCGCTATAAATAGAAACAGGCATAATATCGAAACAGAGTTAAAATTGAAACACACATATACCTGTAAACATCTTTTTATATATAGAAACGGACATTAGGTGTGAAGTGCATGTAAACACCTGTTTCTATGGCGAGAGGATATCATCTTGAGCTTCAACGAACAGTTCAAACTGGGCAGAGAAAACCATTGGCTTGGAAGCACTGCGAGATTCTATCTTAAGTGATTTAAGAAGGCTTCATGATGTTTTAACCAAATTAGAAAAGAGCCCAAGTAGTTTCAATTTGGAATATCTTTTAGGCAGGTCAGATGACATTCTGGAAGAAACCACACTTGTTGTTGAACAACTATCAAATACAAATATGGATTCTTGTAGCTGCGTAGTCAGACCATGTAGAGCTTTAGCAAAGATCCTCTGAAAAAACAATCATTAGGATGTACATTTATATGGAGTTTATGCACGAAGAGAGACTGTTTGGGGAATATTGAACATGAAAGAAAGGTTTTTGATATGCATTGTCATCTATTGAAAGGATTCCTTTGGGTCTGCAGTCGAATGCATCTTTTTTATTTTTCTAGTATGCTAAAGTGGAGCTAGCCAATAGTAATGGTTCAGAATCATCATTATGTGCAATGCACATTCTATTTTTTTTGGAAGTGGGGTCAAATACAGTCGCTTTAAGTGTAAACCATCAAGTGTACAACAACTGAGAGCACGTCAAGGGCTCAAGTAACGAATAAGGAAGATATGGGTAACATGGGCACGTGGTGTAACGGATGATCATTCTATAGCTCTCATATGTTCAGCCACATTATTTGAAGAACTGACAACTGGATGGGTTGTTGTTGTTCAAATTTTAACTTAGGCTTTTTCAATAGTACTTCCAGAAAGAAGAAGTCAAAGTTATCAACTTGAATCTTTGTCCAATCATTATGTCAGGATGCTTTGGAAACGTCATGCTGAATCGAAACTATCCAAAGTACGGGAGTCTATTATGCAGGGTTTGTAGATTCATACTGAGCCCAATAAATTGAGGTGGATTTTTTATGAGTATTGTCAGAAGAAATCATCGGTGATTGTTTAGCTCTATGCATTGTCAATTGAGATAAGTAGAGGAAGTCCCCATTATCGAATACATGCACTATTTGAAAGAGCATTGTCAAATGTCATATTATGCAATTCGGAATGACTCTGGCATTTGTACGTTCAATATGAGGTTAATATAAGAGCATTTTCAAATGTCATATTATGCAATTCAGAATTACTCTGGCATTTGTACATTCAATATGAGGTTAATATTGCATACAACCCTTCAGTAGCTATGCAAATATTCTTTTGGGCTATCCATGCTTCCCCTGTTACTGCACAGTGAACTCCCACCTTAATGATCATTTTCGTGGTCTCTTTGTTATTTCATCAAATGGTTCCTCTGCACTCATGTAGATTACAATACATGAAGACAATGAAAGTGAGAAAAATGAACAATATGTGATAAACAACAAAAGTGAGATTCTTTTGGTTTGAGTATGGATACTTAATAAAAATAAGACATGGACTTTATGCAAAAAATAATTATATACTTAGTTGTACTTGGGATACCCCATTTTCCATTGCCTATAATATTCACTACACTAAATACCAAAACTAAAAATAATTATATGTACATAGTTCACTTAAAAAATAAATTTACAATATAGTACTCGAATACTTTTTTCTTGCACAAAGTGCGTTATTATTGAGCTAATATTACTTCAAATTGCAGTTCCATTTAGACAAAAAAGCACAGAGCATGACTAAGTGTTTAATAAAGCGTCGACTAGCTAAGTTCTCTGTTTAATACCTGACTTGAAATATTTGATACATTTGCATCAATATAACCCAACTGTTAGGGTCTACTGTGAAATCAATATAATTGTGTAAAATCTATAACGGTCTACTGTGAAAATTTCAATCAGTATAACCAAATTGTTACGATATGATAGATTTAGGACCTCTGAAGTAAAATCTGTGACTGTGTACTGTGCAAATTTCAAATGTACTGAGCAAATTTCTAAAACTAAGACATAAACTGTATTGTGAAAATTTCAAATCAATTCTCACATTCAACCGAAAAAGGAAACGAAATTGAAAACTATATACAAAATACAAAAATTATGAGCTGAAAAGAAATTAAAACACATCACTGTATATGCATGGAATTAAAATCAATCAAAGATGCATAGATTTATATTAATATATTTCTTTATTCTAGGAGTAGTCACTATTGGAACATACTCGAGATTAACAAATGAGAAATGCCGCTATTAACCGAGTAGGAATGCATGTTCCCAACACGACTTACAAAAAGTGAATAACAGTCTATAGTAGATGATGCATTCCATAATTTAGGTAAGCCAAATGAAATGCAACCAAATCATAAACTCCAATGAAGTTATCATTTCAATTCATGTTTTAACAATTTCAACTTCATTATTTATGTAAAAATAAAGTTCTCTTTTTAGTTAAACTCTGATGAAAACCAAAAACATTAAATTAGACTTACTTCGACATAATCTTGATTCTTGACCTCATGTTTCCACAATTAGTCATTCATAAGTTTCTACCCAATCTAACCCAAAAGGAGGTCCGTCTTCCATTATAGGAAGCGATAAATATCCCCTGATTCATAGCTTCATCACATCCATAGAGTATATATGTATAGGAATTGTGAAAGCTTAATGTTGGTAGACAAAACAACATTTTCGCATAACAAAAAATTAAAAAGAAATTCCAAATCACTGCCAAGTATATTTCTAACATCTCCAACATAGTATGACTAATCACCACAAACTAACCTCAAATCCCAATAAAGTGGATCATCATGTATCAATATAAGGACTAAAAATACAACAATAAACTTTTCTTTATAGCATAAGAACGAACAAATGGAAAAATATATTGGACTGATAATGTTCTCAATTACAGTGATACTAAGATAATCACATAGCCTACAAAATCAATAGGTATTGTAAATAAAAATACCATTAGGCACCTAAATACACGTATACTCTTCATTGTGGCAGATGCAGTTATACATATGCCACTGCAGTTATACATATGTCATTGATGATAATTGCATATATGCACCAAGCCATTAGAAATATAGGACGCTCTATCATTAAATTCAGGTCTCCAAATTTGTTGATGGAACGTAAAAACAAATACGAAACGCTTTATCATGAGATTCGGATAGAAAAACATGTTGTTTGATCGCAGAATATTGCATAATTACCTTGAAAGAGCAAAAATTCCCCATCTTGTGGTGGTCAGGAATAACATGATCCCAAATATAATGTAACCTAAAGCAGAGACAAATGTGACATATAACACTCAGTTAGTGTCCTCGTTGAGAGATGGAGTCATCAGTGACATCATGGCCATTGTTATCGGTGTCACAAATGTGACATATAGCACTCTAACTCCTTTATTCCAATTGGCGGCCATATGCAGTTACCCAATATCCTAATAAACTAAACACTAAAACATAAACCTATATATATATAGATATTTGAGTTGAAATATCCATAAAATAATTTATCTTAGTTTATATAAATTCATATATTACCTTCATTCCCTGAACTCTTCCATCGTTGGTAGCTGTAGAAGTAAAGTCCTTATTAAGCTTGCGGGTCACGGGGAAGGCTGAGGTGGACTTGAGGATGGTGAATGGTACAATCACATAATTAATAATTAAAAACAAAATGCAGTAATGACCCCAAATTCTAAGAATATATCAACATTATTAACCTGAGTATTGATCTAAGTATTAAAACAAAATGCAGAATTAATGATTCACGTGCAGATGTGTAACTATGTAGATAACCAATTCAAAATCTCAAAAAGACCTAATTTATAACATCAATACTATTTAAGCAATGATTTTACTCGAGGTGTTGGTTCTAGGATTCTTGAAAAGGAAAACATGTCCAGTTATGTACCATTCTGGAAACTTTGAGAGTATGGAACACCATATTAACTTTTATAATAATAAGGACAAAGACTGTGAATCTCGACATCAATCCTTATATATAACACCATATTGATTCATGAAAATCTAGTTAGCTAAATACTCTGCATAAACACCCAAATACCAAACTAAAATCACTCAAAATATATTACATCAAAATAGTGGAGGATTGGATAAGAAAGTTAATAAATTGATTCATTGACAAAATTTAATAGTATGTTAAAATATATGTAACTTGGGGTAACGTTAACAAAGAAAATATCATTAATATTCATCAACTCCGACATATATATGCACAACTCCATCTCTTGACCAACAAAAAGATCACAATATGGGAGGGATGGTTTCAAGCAAGGGCAGATTGGAAATGAATATTTAACAGCGCACTAAAATTCATCAAGTCTTTTCTTGGACGCATAATCCACGATAAGACACTGCAAAATAAGCACCAACAACCAGTTCAGTACTGATGCATTCAACCACAACAATGCATTCGACATATATGAATTTACAAACCGGGTTTGGCTTCAGAGTCCAACTCTAAATATTTATGGTTAGTAGAATTCCCCTCCTAACGCATGGCAAAGCCCAATCAGATGAGTTCAAAGTGAATATATAACTTTTGTTTACATTAAAACAAAACTAAATAACGTATAATGATGTTAAGCCAATAAAAATTACCTGATCAAATGGGGTATATACTCGGATCGTGATTTAATCCCAACCACCATCTGAAAGTAGAAACATAAAATTTGCAAAAACTGATTTCCCAAAAGTCAATTAGCAATTTATCAATCGCAACAATCTAACCCAAAAGTCTAGTGTGTAAAATCATAAATCAAAAATATGAAATCCAAAAGACAGACACAGTGAAAATAGAGCTCAAATGTTGTATTACACAAAGTTCAAATATGTACAATACCTAAATAAACCCTAGTTTCTGATTTTTTTTCTTCTGATGTGAAACTTAAAGAGAAGGTTAAACCACATAGATAGAAAGTTAATCCATTTGAAACTTACCTGAGAGGATCAGCGACATGGATAGTGGTGAGGCATCGTGGAAAGAAAGAGGCGGAGTGAGAGCTATAACGGAGGAAAGTTGAGGAAGCCGGGGAAAATGGGTGACGGGAGAGGGGCGGGGCGGGCAAAATCGCTATAGATAGAATGGGTTGATGTTTGGTGTAGGATTCCTTTGAGTCGATGATGAGAGTGGGAGAGGAGTAGAGAATATAAGGGGGAACAAATTCATGAAGTAATTTTGACCAGATTACCCCCAATTTTGAATTGAAGTGTAAATTTGATAAGTAAAAAAAGAGGGGGAAATCAAAGAATTGAGGGTAAAATGGGTATTGCAGGAAAAAATGCATATTGATGACATCATCAACTAAGCTTATGACATACATAAGTTTTTTACTTTATTATATAGATATATACTGTGTTATAACACATTAAATGTTACTGTTTGTGAAAATGTTACAGATATAAATCTAACCCAATGCTAAGCTTACTCACCCCAAACAGGAGCTCCGGTGGATCCAAACCCCATTTATCCAATATTCTCTTATTTCCTAAGTTCCGCGCTAGCGGCACCCCATGTCACCCCAAATCATAACTCTGACGAAGGTTGTTGTAGCTCCGACAATGGTGGTGGGTGGTGGTGGGGATTGGATGCCGCTAGCACGGACCGTTAAAAATAAGACAATATCAGAAAAAAGAGGTTTGCATCAACCGTGTGTATATATATATATATATATATATATATATATATATATATATATATATATATATATATATATATATATATATATACTGTGTTATAACACAATAAATGTTTCTGTTTGTGAAAATTTTACAGATATAAACCTAACCCAATGACAACCATACTCACTCCAAACTGGAGCTCCCGTGGATCCAAACCCCATTTATCCAATATTCTCTTATTTCAAAAGGTTCGTGCCAGCGGCACCCCATGTCACCCCAAATCAGAGCTCAAATTAATGTTGTTGTAACTCTGACAATGGGGGTGGATGGTGGTGGGGATTGGATGCCGCTAGCCCGAACCGTTGAGAATAAGATAATATCAGAAAAAAGAGGTTTGGATCTACCGTATATATATATGTGTGTGTGTGTGTGTATGTGTGTGTGTGTGTGTGTGTGTGTGTGTGTGTATGTGTGTTAACACAGTAAATGTTACTGTTTGTGAAAATGTTACAGATATAAACCTTACCCAACCCTACCCACCCCAAATCTAAGCTCTAATGAAGGTTGTTGGATAGTGTGGACCTTTAAAAATAAGATAATTTTGAAAAAAAGGGGTTGGATCCACTCTGTGTGTGAGTGTACTGCGTAATATTACCATAGTAAATGTTACTGTCTGTTTGTGAAAATGTCACATATATAAAACTATTTCATATTCTAGTGCATACAATAAAGTTTACTGTCAGTGTAATTTTTTTTCTTTGAAATTATATAGGCTTCATGGATCTTGTTTGATAGATCTCGTCGAGCAGATTTCAAAAATAGTAATTTTACGAAAAACGGATATGTAAATTAAAAGTTATGACCATTTGAAGATTAAAAAAAAAGTTCAACCACTTATGTAACTTCCTCAAGGAAGTTACGGATGGTTGGTTTTAAAAGGGTAAAATTGTGAAAAAAAGTTCCAAAAAATTAGGAGTAGGAGTAGGACTTATATGTAAGGATAAAACACGGTGGGACTAGAATGTCTAAAAAAAGATCTAATAGGATCTAAATGTGAAAGCCCCTACAGGCATGTATGTATATATGCATATGTATATATTGTATCTACTACAAATATATTATGTGTATAATGTGGAGAGGAGCTTCAACATACCTTAAAGAGAGGACCAAAAAAATGGACCATTTTTTTAAAAACAACTCAAAACGATTTTTTTGGTATTTGAACATTTCAACGAACCTAAAAAATTGAAATATATTTGTTTGGTATTAAACATTTTAACAAACCTAAAAAAACTGACGTAAAAAAATCGATCAATATATGTCAATTTTTAGCAGCTTAAAAACTAACATATATATGATTGATTTTTTTAAAGTAGATGTGACACCCCGACTAATTAAATAACGGGTAACTACTCCTTTATTAAATTAATACAAAATGCCAAGTTGGTTCAGTTAATAGCATCACTATCGAAAACATTTTTATGATTACTAACCACCTAGTATTTAAAAATGAGTTGCCAAATTTTAAGTTAACTCTGATTAACATGCAATAAGAGGATAATGAAAGAATAACAACCATTCACCATAACGAAGCAATAGAATAACCAACAAAATAATAAGTCCGGAGGAAAACTCCTCACAACATCCCACAACTGAACTAAGTAAAACAATGTATCCTCAATTAATTACATGCCAAAAGTCTGAAAATTTGAAATAGGGAATGTTTCTAATAGAAATGGGCGATATGCCCTACAACTGATGAAAGCTGAATATAGAGTCAAGATAGATGAAGCGTCTACTAGTAAAGTCCTGTAACTTCCCCAAACAGCTACAGCTCGTCACCTGAATGAAAATCCTATGCATGGTGTCCTTGTGGCTGGGCACCTAAAATGGTTTTTACAAAAATAGATTTGAAAGCAAACGGGTCAGAGCCCGAAAGTGGAGAGTATTTTAAAAATAGCAAGTGCTTTAAAATACTGACATGTTAGGACGTGCACTCGCATGAAATACTCACCTCTCGACTAATTGTGCACTCCTAACGAATAGCACCCATCTAAGTGATATTATTATTTAACTATACTGACATGAGTTCTATCCTTTATACTCGGTTCTCATTATACATTCTAACATCATCAATTAAGTAGAGGGCTTTACTTAAACTCAGATTCTCGATTATTAGCAATACAATTCAGTACAGGTTATCCCTTTATAGTTACTCAAAGCGTTTCCGTATTTATACTCACAATACCAACATGAAAGTTCTCATTAATTTAAGTGTATATTAGCCACGCCATAAATATACAATACAAGCACCCGAGACTAAGCTGCGGTGCACACATACTCTGCTATCCATCCCGGTACATCACGTACATAAGGATCACGCATTCCGAATCTCTCAGAAGTCGTTCTCAGATAATAGCAAATCACAAACAATGGAGGCGAACACAGTCACATCACATGGGTCACGCACATACCTACGCTCCCACGATCAGCAGACTTATTAACATCCCAATAAATCCTTCTCTGACCTATGTTCTCGAGGTACCAATCTAAATCCGGGCAACACAAGGAGTAGATGGCCCTAAGCGAATGTAATCCTCCCGTGATAGCAAGTATGGTAGGTATGTCATACACATAAAATCATATACATATACTAGGTATACACACATCTTAGTAATCACCGTAATTTATTTGTGGTACACTTCTCATTCTCGTACCGACTTATAATGTTACACAATTCACATGTTCCCGATTAATTCAATTATTTAAGCCGTCAATAATTCTCACATCGTAATAGTCACTCACGTCCTGTTCCACAATTTCCATTCAATTCAAATCACACTTCTATGTTTTACTCAATATATCCCAAATAACCCAACTATATCAATTTATCATCAAGGGAATGTTATCTCTACAATTAACCAAGTTTACGGGACACGCGAAATCAAAACAGGCCAAAAAGCCTAAACTGTCAGCTCGTTAAAAGTCTCGTTCGAACGAGGCTGTTCGAACGAGAGTTCGTTCGAACGAACTGGGCATCTAACGAGATCTCATTCGAACGAAAGGCATCGAACGAACATCCCTCTCGTTAGAAGGCAAACTGTCAACTCGTTAGAAGCTCGTTCGAACGAGCTCGTTCGAACGACCTGGGCGGGTCTTCTAACGAGAGGCCAATTTCGAGCCCAGAATTTCCCTTTTTCGTTTTTCCAACTTTCTTTACCTCTAATCCCATATAAAATTCGTCCCAACAACATTTTAAGGTTTCTAATACACGCTAAACATTCGTAGGTCATAATTAAACATTTATATAGGGCCAAATCTTCCTAAACATCATCAAATCATCAAATCCCCTCAGTTTTCCCCAAATCCCATGAACATGAACCCTAGAAAATTTAATTCATCCATAGGCATAACTAAATCCGTTTTTATAATATAAAAGATGTATTTTTTTTTCTGAATAATCACCCTAACATTGTTCTACATGCAATCTCTTCATAAAATTATAAATCGCTAAATCCAATTCAATGGGTTTTTATCATTCTCCAAGAACAATACAATTTCATAAATTTCCTACGCATGGAAGAAGCATTCTTTGCAAATAACATAATTAAACCACTTGCCTCTAATCTTTCTCTGAATTTAAGGTTGAATCTTGAAGGTTGAATTGTCCTCTCTCTCTCTCTCTGCAGAATTCTCTTCTTTCTCTCTCTACAAATTTCTTCTCTAAGGATGACAATGGAGGTGGAGGTTGGTTTTTGACAAGTTTAAGGTTTCTAAACTTCTCCCGTAGCCCACTACCTAGATTGGGGTTGGAAAATGGCTTTGTGGGTTAAGATTAAGTCAGATTTTTAACTCTAATTTTCGTGGGTTTTAATTCCCAAAATTCCAAAATTACCAAAATACCCTTCTAAGTTGTCGGTATGGCCTAAAAATGCCCCGAGACCCAAACTAAACTCCCGGCTAGTGTTTTCTGACTATTTTGACCCTTCCGGACGCGTTGGCGCACTCAAAACGACCGTACGGTTAATAGAAATAAAATTTACTTTTTAATTAAAATAATTATATTCCTGACGCGATTGTCACACGCGTCCCAACAAAATTTCCAAATTGCCGTATTTCAATCTCACGACAAATTTCATGATTCAATATTCATATATAACCATATATACTCATTAAAATCAAATACCAACTCAAATCTCGCTAGTATTTTTATCCGGATTAATTTCCAATTAATACACATTTAATTCAATTAATCCCATAAATAAATATCATAAAAATACGGGGTATTACATACTTCCCCCCTAATAACAGAATTTCGTCCCAAAATTCGGAACTAGATAGTACCTGGTAAGAACAACTCTGGATAACGTTCGCGCATCTCATCCTCGCGCTCCTATGTGGACTCCTCGACATTATGATGTCGCCACTGAACATGCACTAACGGCACTATCTTTGACCGCAGTTTCCGTTCACTTCGGTCCAATATAGCAATCGGCCCCTCCTCCTAGGAGCTATCAGTGTGGAGATCGATGTCCTCCGAAGCAATGAGAGAATGAGCCAAATCGTCTCTAAGATATTTCCTTAGCGAGGAAATATGAAACACATCATGAATCCGATGCAAATGCTCCGGTAACCCAAGTCTATATGCAACAGACCCAATTCGCTCGATGATAGGGAATGGCCCCACATATCTCGGTGCCAACTTCCCCTTCTTCCCAAATCGCATAATCCCCTTCATAGGAGATACTCTGAGTAAAACTTGGTCCCCCACTTGGAACTCCTTGAAGAACCTCTTCGCATTAGCATAGCTCTTCTGCCGATCCTGAGCTACCCGAATGCGATTCCGTATCAATTCTATCCTCGCCGAAGTATCCTGAATTACTTCCTGTCCAAGTAGTTTGTTGTCCCCCACCTCCAACCAACATGCTGGGGAACGACAAGGTCTACCGTACAACGCCTCAAATGGAGCCATGCCAATGGTGAACTGGTAGGAGTTATTGTAAGCAAACTCCACCAGTGGAAGATACTGCTCCCATCCACCCCCAAAATCAATGATGCACATACGCAACATGTCCTCCAACATCTGGTTTGTATGCTCGGTTTGCCCATCGGTCTGCGGGTGATACGCCGTACTCAACCGCAATTCCGTGCCCATGACCTCATGAAAACTTTCTCAAAACCGTGAAACAAATATCTTGTCTCGGTCAGACACGATATTTAGGGGCACACCGTGAAGTCTCACTATCTCTACAATAAAGAGCTGGGCATAATGTCCCGTAGTGTAGTCTGTCCTTACGGGTAGAAAATGAGCGACTTTGGTCAACCTTTCCACAATTACCCAAATGGAGTCGTGACCTCTCTGTGACGTAGGCAACCCCGTGATAAAGTCCATGGATATTCTCTCCCACATCCACATCGGGACCTCCAATGGCTGTAGAAGTCCTGTCGATCTCTGATGATCCACTTTTACTAGCTGACAAGTGGCGCATTTGGAAACAAACACGGCAATATCTCTCTTCATCCCGCTCCACCAATACTGTCGTCTCATGTCTTGGTACATTTTGTCCCCACCGGGATGTACCGCGAACCGTGAGCCGTGCAACTCTGCCATCACCTCGTGCCGCAATTCCTCCCCTTACGGAACTACCAATCTCCCATTGAAGCGTAATCCCCCGTCTGAGCTAACGGTATAGAACTCGGCTCCCTCTGCTAGTAATCGAACTATCTGCTCCTGACAGAACGAGTCATTTTCCTGGGCCTTTACCACCTTTGTGATAATTTGCGGCGTAATAGTTATCACAGACATGAATGATCGGGCCACTGCATCCTGGTGTCCTAACTCCTTCCACACCCCTGCCACCTCATCTACTGCCTACGGCTCAACTCGTCTGCTACCATGTTAGCCTTCCCAGGGTGATATTGGATATCAAACTGATAGTCCTTCACAAAATCAAGTCACCTTCGCTACCGCATATTCAACTCCTTCTGCGTGAATAGGTACAGTAGGGACTTGTGGTCCGTGAATAATCGAAACTTCTCCCCCAAGAGATAATGTCTCCAAATCCGAAGGGCAAATACCACTGCCGCTAACTCCAAGTCATGAGTGGGGTAATTCTTCTCGTGAGGCTTTATCTTACGAGAAGCATAAGCTATAGCCTGACTCCCCTGCTACAATTCACCTCCAAGTCCTTGCAAGGACGCATCGGTGTAAACTAGATACTCAACTCTCGGTCTCGATAATGCTAACACAGGTGCTGAGGTCAACTTATCCTTCAACTCATCAAATGCCAACTGACAGGCATCACTCCAAATGAATGGCACACCCTTACAAGTCAGATGTGTCAAAGGACCCGCTATCTTCGAAAATCCCCGAATGAACCTCCTGTAGTATCCTGCTAGGCCCAAGAAACTACGGATCTCAGTCGATGTCGTGGGCTATCCCCACTCCCTCACCGCGAATACCTTCCCCGAATCAACAGATATCCCCCGATCAGAAATAATATGCCCCAAAAACTGAACCTCCTTCAGCCAAAACTCGCACTTCTCATATTTTGCATACAGCTCGTTCTGACGTAGCGTCTGCAAAACCTGCCTCAAATGCTCTGCGTGCTCCTCCTCTGTCTGGGAGTAAACCAGAATATCATCAATGAAGACAATGACGAACTGATCAAGGAACTCTCTAAACACCCTATTCATCAAGTCCATAAACACGGCTGGAGCATTGGTCAAGCCAAAAGGCATAACCCGAAACTCGTAGGAACCATATCTCGTTAAGAACACAGTCATCGAGACGTCCTCCTCTCTGATATGCAACTGATGGTATCCCGATCGCAAATCAATCTTTGAGAAGAAAGAAGCTCCCCTCAACTGGTCGAATAAGTCATCGATTCGGGGCAACAGATACTTATTCTGTATCGTGACTTTATTCAACTCCCGCTAATCCACACACAACCTCAACGATCCATCCCTCTTCTTCACGAACAACACAGGGGCACCCCACGGCGAAGTACTCCTCCGGATAAACCCCTGTCCCAACAACTCCCCAATCTGATCCCGTAACTCTCTCATTTCAGCTGGAGCCATACGGTAAGGTGCGCGGGCAATAGGCCGAGTGCCCGCCGTCAAGTCGATCACAAAATCTATCTCTCTACTCGGAGGTAATCCAGGTATATCCTGAAATACATCGGCAAACTCTCGAACAACCAGAATTGAATCAAGTGGTATCACCACTTCCTTAGAGGTCTCCTCCTCTATGTAATACAAGTGAGTGGACGATCCTCCCTCAGGACGAGGCATCGCCACCAAAAACATCTCCTGCTCGAGAATGGCAAAAATAATACTCCTACTGAAACAGTCAATCATGGCTCGGTACGCAACAAGCCAATCCATACCAATAATTGAATCATACTTGGTCATCTCTAATACTAACATATCCGCGGGTAAAGTAAACCTCTCGATCTCTATACCCACGCCTCTACATACACGTGAAATCACGGAACCCCTACTCAACGGCGAATCTACACATGTAGCCGTGCTCTCGGCGGTGTCTAACAACCCAATGGTGCGTGCAAATATCATAGAAATAAAACAGTGTGTAGCCCCCGTATCAAATAAAATACGCCCCATAGTCCCCTGAATAGAGAACATACCCTCAATGGCTGGTGGATCCTGTGGGGCTGTGGCCTGCTGAAGCTGATATACTCTCCCATACTGCAACTGCCCCTGCTGAACTGGGACCGCTAGAATGGGTGGTAATGCTGCCATCTGTGGTGGCGCCGGGAGGGCGGCGGGAAACATAGGTCTCTGAGGCTCCTTTCGAGCACCCTGCTGCTGCTGCGGGGCCCTGCCCCTATCCGGATAATCTTGGCGTTTATGGCCAGTCTTGCCATAAACGTAACACTTCCCCGGGAAGTTCCCCCCTCTCTGTCCCTGCTGCCTCCGACCCTGGTGGCCGTTACCATTCCTCCCCTGGCCCTGCTGGCCCTGCTGAAACTACTGTTGACCATTCTGACCCTGCTGGTTCTGATGGCCGTTCGGACCCTGATGGCCCTGCCGGAAACCTCCTTGTTCGTGCCTGAAATTCCCCGATCTGAACCTCTTATGATCCCCCTGCTGGGAACCCTGGTCACCCTGTCTCTGCCCCTGAACAGATTGTGCCCCACTGGCACCATGTCCTCCAGTCCTGTCCTGATGGATGGACTCTCTCGATCTCTTGCCCTCAGCCATGTGAAAGCGGTGATCCTGGCAGTGTAACAATGCAGCGTTAACCACATCAGAGTAAGTGGCCAACGATAGATTCCCCAACAAATGCTGACGGATCCTCCAAGTCAAGCCGTCTGTAAATTTTTGTATCTTCTTCTCTTCTGTCGGTATCTCATCCGGGACAATATTCAACAGATTTGTGAATTTGGCCTCATACTCGGCCACAGTCTTACCTTCCTGTCTGAGATTCATCAACTTCCTCCTCATTTCCGTGTGAACAGCTGACGGAAAATACTTGCGGTCAAACCGCACCCAAAACTCCTGTATAGTGAGAGTATCTCTCTCCTCCACGGTGGTAATAGACTCCCACCACTTCAGTGCAGACCCCACTTGCTTAAAGGTAGCTAGTATCTGCTTCTGGACATCGGTGCACTCATACATCCTCAGGTGCCGCTGAATGTCCTTCCTCCACTGACTCGAAACCACAACATCGGAGCTACCTGCGAACTTCGGTGGGTGTTCTTTCTGAAAATCATCACGTACACGTTCCCAAGCATATGGGAATGCATGTGCCTTAACTAACGCGGCTACTGGCGCCTGAGGTGGTGCCTGCTGAACTACGGCTAGTGCGGCATTTACCGCCTGGGCCACAATGGCTGCAACCTCGGCGGCATTCATCGTGCCCTGAACTGGTGCGGGCTGTGGTTCTGGCGTTGCATCCTTGGGAACCCTGTTGTGCACGTCGTGGAGGCATCTGAAATAAGAATGAAGTTTATAATTTCGCAGTTATAAACTTAAAATAGCTGAAGAACGTACATATAAAAAAGAATACAACAGTCCTAAAATATAGGGCTCTACATCAACGAAAGCTCAGCGGAAACATAATAAGCCGTACAGATCCTAAAGGACACTAGAACCTGATGCTCTGATACCACCTATGACACCTCGACTAATTAAATACCGGGTAGCTACTCTTTTATTAAATTAATACAAAATGCCAAGTTGGTTCAGTTAATAGCATCACTGTCGAAAACATTTTTATGATTACTAACCACCTAGTATTTAAAAGTGAGTTGCCAAATTTTAAGTTAACTCAGATTAACATGCAATAAGAGGATAATGAAAGAATAACAACCATTCACCATAATGAAGCAATAGAATAACCAACAAAATAATAAGTCCGGAGGAAAACTCCTCACAACAATCCCACAACTGAACAAAGCAAAACAATGTATCCTCAATTAATTACATGCCAAAAGTCTGAAAATCTGAAATAGGGAATGTTTCTAATAGAAATGGGAGACATGCCCTACAACTGATGAAAGCTGAATATAGAGTCAAGATAGATGAAGCATCTACTAGTAAAGTCCTGTAACTTCCCCAAACAGCTACAGCTCGTCACCTGAATGAAAATCCTATGCATGGTGTCCTTGTGGCTGGGCACCTAAAATGGTTTTTACAAAATAAATTTGAAAGCAAACGGGTCAGAGCCCGAAAGTGGAGAGTATTTTAAAAATAGCAAGTGCTTTAATGACATTAAAACAATGAATGCAAAATACATGTTAGGACGTGCACTCGAATGAAATACTCACCTCTCGACTAATTGTGCACTCCTAACGAATAGCACCCATCTAAGTGATATTATTATTTAACTATACTGACATGAGTTCTATCCTTTCTACTCGGTTCTCATTATACATTCTAACATCATCAATTAAGTAGAGGGCTTTACTTAAAGTCAGATTCTAAATTATTAGCAATACAATTCAGTACAGGTTATCCCTTTATAGTTACTCAAAGCGTTTCCATATTTATACTCACAATACCAACATGAAAGTTCTCATTAATTTAAGTGTATATTAGTCACGCCATAAATATACAATACAAGCACCCGAGACTAAGCTGCGGTGCACACATACTCTGCTATCCATCCCAGTACATCACGTACATAAGGATCACGCATTCCGAATCTCTCAGAAATCGTTCTCAGATAATAGCAAATCACAAACAATGGAGGCGAACACAGTCACATCACATGGGTCACGCACATACCTACGCTCCCACGATCAGCAGACTTATTAACATCCCAATAAGTCCTTCTCTGACCTATGTTCTCGAGGTACCAATCTAAATCCGGGCAACACAAAGAGTAGATGGCCCTAAGCGAATGTAATCCTCCCGTGATAGCAAGTATGGTAGGTATGTCATACACATAAAATCATATACATATACTAGGTATACACACATCTTAGTAATCACCGTAATTTATTTGTGGTACACTTCTCATTCTCGTACCGACTTATAATGTTACATAATTCATATGTTCCCGGTTAATTCAATTATTTAAGCCGTCAATAATTCTCGCATCGTAATAGTCACTCACGTCCTGTTCCACAATTTCCATTCAATTCAATTCACACTTCTATGTTTTACTCAATATATCCCAAATAACCCAACTATATCAATTTATCATCAAGGGAATGTTATCTCTACAATTAACCAAGTTTACGGGACACGCAAAATCAAAACAGGCCAAAAAGCCTAAACTGTCAGCTCGTTAGAAGTCTCGTTCGAACGAGGTTGTTCGAACGAGAGTTCGTTCGAACGAACTGGGCATCTAACGAGATCTCGTTCGAACGAAAGGCATCGAACGAACATCCCTCTCGTTAGAAGGCAAACTTTCAACTCGTTAGAAGCTCGTTCGAACGACCTGGGCAGGTCTTCTAACGAGAGGCCAGTTTCGAGCCCAGAATTTCCCTTTTTCGTTTTTCCAACTTTCTTCACCTCTAATCCCATATACAATTCATCCCAACAGAATTTTAAGGTTTCTAATACACACTAAACATTCGTAGGTCATAATTAAACATTTATATAGGGCCAAATCTTCCTAAACATCATCAAATCCCCTCAGTTTTCCACAAATCCCATGAACATGAACCCTAGAAAATTTAATTCATCCATAGGCATAACTAAATCCATTTTTATGATATAAAAGATGTATTTTTTTTCTGAATAATCACCCTAACATTGTTCTACATGCAATCTCTTCATAAAATTATAAATCTCTAAATCCAATTCAATGGGTTTTTATCATTCTCCAAGAACAATACAATTTCATAAATTTCCTACGCATGGAAGAAGCATTCTTTGCAAATAACATAATTAAACCACTTGCCTCTAAACTTTCTTTGAATTTGAGGTTGAATCTTGAAGGTTGTATTGTCCTCTCTCTCTCTCTCTGCAGAATTCTCTTCTTTCTCTCTCTACAAATTTCTTCTCTAAGGATGACAATGGAGGTGGAGGTTGGTTTTTGGCAAGTTTAAGGTTTCTAAACTTCTCCCGTAGCCCACTACCTAGATTGGGGTTGGAAAATGGCTTAGTGGGTTAAGATTAAGTCAAATTTTTAACTCTAATTTTCGTGGGTTTTAATTCCCAAAATTCCAAAATTACCAAAATACCCTTCTAAGTTGCCGGTATGGCCTAAAAATGCCCCGGGACCCAAACTAAACTCCTGGCTAGTGTTTTCTGACTATTTTGAACCTTCCGGACGCGTTGGCGCACTCAAAACGACCATAAAGTTAATAGAAATAAAATTTACTTTTTAATTAAAATAATTATATTCCTAACGCGACTGTCACACGCGTCCCAACAAAATTTTCAAATTGCCGTATTTCAATCTCACGTCAAATTTCATGATTCAATATTCATATATAGCCATATATACTCATTAAAATCAAATACCAACTCGCATCTCGCTAGTATTTTTATCCGGATTAATTTCCAATTAATACACATTTAATTCAATTAATCCCATAAATAAATATCATAAAAATACGGGGTGTTACAGTAGATTCATTTTGAGCAGATTTATTTGTAGGTTCGTTGAAATGTTTAGATACTGTACAAAACAAATCAACTCCAAATATTATTTTAACTATTTTTAAAAAATGGTCCTTTTTTTGTCTTCTCTTTGAGGTATGTTGAAGATCCTCCCTGATTTGTATATATATATATATATATATTGGGGGGTGGGGGAATAGGGGTGCGTGAAGGGATTATAAACTAGATGTTCAACATGGTAGGACACATGGCACCCGAAGTATTCTATATTAGTGGAATCCCTATTCGCTCGACAATCATGGACCAAATAAAGGTGAGCTTCCCTAAGGATAATGATAATATGACTAGATAGAGCCCTATTATAACTCAATAACCTAGGAGATGGTGTTGATCATATAAGTCGATTACACCAAGAAAGCTCAAGGTAACAATTAACATAATTCAGACTCTTATATCTATAAATACAATAACCCTAATATGGGAAAGGATATATCACAATCTTCTACCCATGGATTGGACTCTCAGATAGCATTCTTTATCACCTTAAGTCTTCGTCTTCTTTGTTTAGGAAATGTTCCCTCTATGCCTTCCCCGTGGATGTAGATAGGCAAACCTGTATAACAATATATATTTTTGTGTCCTTTTTATCATTGAATTTATGTTTGTAAGATTATTTGGTGTTTAGTATTATAATAGGATTGAATCCCCTTACAATTTGGCATTGTTTGTGGAAAAAATCTAAATCCCACCACTTGATAATAACTACATTCTTCCATAATGAATGGAAAATAGTCCTACCATTCCCATGTAAGGAACCGTGTTCTATATGAGGTATGAATCGTAAGGAGTTGTCAAACTCATTAGAAACATCCTCCTTCTCCCATTGACTCTAAATCGCATGGATGTACTCCTCGTAAATATGGCCCCACTCACCATCGTGACACTCCTTTGGTGGAGCATCACGTGAGTAATTCAACATCACATATCATTAATAGCTATGAAGACATTTTAAATAAGTGAGATGAGGTAATATTATGTTTGAAAAAAATAACTGATTGGACAATCTGAAGGACATTGGACCAGCTCCCACATCCTTGAACGCAAAAGAATGAGTAAAATCCGATCATCTATGACTCATCATGTCAATCACAATATTAGGGATTCAAGATACTGAAGTGTACGCGCACCCTAGTCAACATCAACTAAGGCACTCCTCTATTCACTCATCAGCTAAGTAAGGCGATCGATCCGTTCGACTGATTGAGTCCATCCACAAAAATAGTTCATCTAAAACCCCACTTCTAAGAAGAGCGCAAGTCATGACAACTTGCATAAGTTCATCAAGATATAATTCGAGGGTTGCTTAAATCCTAACCTAGAGATAACTATAAAGTATCTTTCCAAAAAGGCATTTTGTTATGGGTCGGCCTCCCCCTTTACTGTAGATATCAAAAATTCAAAACCCTCAAGAAGGTTTTTGTTCCAAAGATTACAAAATATAATGGAATGTTCGATCCGACCCATCATATATGTCATTACACGTAGTCCATGTCCCCATAGAGCCACCACAATTCCCTTATGTGTCATTTTTTCCCATCTACTATGGGTGAGATCAGATTTATGTGGTTTGGGAAGATATCCCCTAGGTTGATATCCTCTCTTAGGGAATCGCCTGAGCAGTTTACTTCCTGCTTCATCACCATATTCAAGATAGTTAATGAGTTGAACTTCATAATTTCTCTTAGGAAGAGAAAATAGGAATCATCCAGGAAGTATGATCGAGGTGTTATTCAACGGAATTGACAATTATAGTGAATAAGTGTTGATATTTTCATTAAAGCTTCGACTTTCCCCATCAGAAGATATTTATGAGTCCCTCATCAAGTAGCCAGTGTCATCGATGGATGACCTCATGGCTCGTATCGATAGATATTCTAAGGTGAAGGACAAGATCCTCAATATACATAATTAACCCAGTTGTTCTTTTAATCCATTCAAGAGGTTACATGAATAAAGAAGAAAAGGGAAGAACATAGTCGATCTCTACTAAACAAGGATGCAAAACAAAGAGTCCTAAGGGATGAATAAAATGATGACTAATGAAAATTCTTATTTGTCCATAGCTACCTTGTTTTTAGGAGACGATCTACATGCTCATACCTTAGTTAAAGGATAAGCCCTACTACAATAAGAAACATCATATGGAAACAAATCCTAATAAGAGGGAAACCAATTTGGGGTGCACCTATCATCAAGATTATGACCATAAGACTGAGAATTACAAGATGTTTAAGCACCACTAGGAGGAACTTGTCCAGAAAAGACATCTTAAGGAGTGTATTGACGGTAATAAGACATAATATTCATGTTGGTTAATTCCACGTAAAAGAAATATGATGATGATCTTTCTCCATCCGGAATGATCATATTTACCGTTCTACCGATCCATCACATTATACAGGAAATAATATCTGAGAAGGAGTCAAAATTACAGCTAGTGTATAAGAGGCATTCCGAATTGAAGTCTCTAAGATAATCCTCAGAAAGAGGAAGCAAAAATAAATTGACATTTATAGGGTAATAATGTTTTCTAATGAAGATTTGGTCGGTGTCAAACTCTCTGATAAATATTCCTTGTTCCTCACTCTCAGGGTAGACAATTTCAATATAAGGAGGATACTATTTGATAAGGGAAGTTACTTACAGATTATTTATGTTAACCTGCATTACACGATTACATATAAAATTAAAGACCCAATACCCAAGTTCATCAATTGATTGGCTTGAATGGTAATCGGGAAACACCAATAGGTAAAGTCCAGTTATCGGTCATGGCATCCCACATGAATTATGAGATCGAGCTTCACCTTATCGAATTAGAGTTACCCTACAATGCCATTA
Source organism: Sambucus nigra (assembly GCA_949130495.1). Classification (NCBI taxonomy): domain Eukaryota; kingdom Viridiplantae; phylum Streptophyta; class Magnoliopsida; order Dipsacales; family Adoxaceae; genus Sambucus; species Sambucus nigra. The sequence continues at coordinate 553,592,374 of OX422215.1, read as the reverse complement.
TATTTAACATATGGCTCCATAACATGATAATTATGCCTTCCTCACTTCATCAAATGTTAAAGTTTGTGACCAATTCGGGAATCGTTAAAGTTAGGGTCGATCAAGCTACAACATGTAGTTATTTTGTCGCCTCTATCAAATAAAAAAAGCCTAATCCAAGAGGAGTTAAAACGATGATGGAGTAGTTGAGGATAAATTTGAGAATCTACTTCATGAAAACTTCATCAAAGAAGTTCAATTCCTGGATTGGATCTATAACAAGGTTATGGTCAAGAAGAAGAGTGGAAGGTGATGGGTCAACGTTGACTTTACATATCTCAATAAGGCCTTCCAAAAAGATAAAAAAATTCTCCTTAGAATTAACTAAATCATGGATTCAACTATAGGCCATCATTGCATGAGTTTTATAGACGCCTACTTTGTCTATCACCAGATACCATTGTTTGGCCCTTACCAGGAGAAGACCTCCTCCATCACGACCTTGGGACTCTATTGATATAGATTTTTGCTTAATTGGCCTCAAGAATGATGGGTCAATATACCAACATCTTGTGACTAAGAATTTCATAAAATATATATGTTTAACCGTAGAAGTCATTATTGATGATATGCGTGCCAAGAGAAAATAAGTGACATATCACAATAAGGATGTCTCCAACACCTTCAAGATTTTGAAGACCTATATGATGAATTTGAATTCCTATAAATGTGATTTGGGGTCCATCTTGGGAAAATTCGTAAGATATCTCGTGGCTTAGAGACGTATCAAAACTAATACCTATCAGATCAAAGCTTTATAAGAAATAAAAAAAGGAGACCACAATTAGAGACATTGAAGTTCTTACTAGATGCCGACATCCTTCAACCCGTTCATATCTAGATGGTCAAATAATTTTTAGCCTTTCGTCAAGGTTTTGAATAAGGAAAAACAACAACCTAGATGAAAGAAATCTATATAGCTATAGAGAATATCAAACGGTATTCAGAATCACCCCCTTGTTATCAACTTCGGTTAGTGGTGAGAAGCTCCACTCGTACCTGACCATTTCTCATTATGCAATGAGTGGGGCATAAGTTCATAAGTCACAGATCAGAAACCAATCTACTACATTATCCACACTCTCCTTAATTCTTAATGAATATACATGCCTATCGAAAAGTTGGCCTTGTTATCAAGGAAGTTAAAACACTACTATGATGATCACACCATAGTCGTTTTGACTTCCTTCCCTCTCAAATAACTTTTGAGGATGACTCACCTATCTAAAATAATGATTAAGTTTTCGTTAGAGATAGTTTAGTTTGATATCATCTATGAGCCCACAATTTCCATTAAAGGCTATTAAACCCAAACCTCCCCTAGAGACATTGAACCAGGAGCATGAGGGTTGGTCCCCTAAGTGGATATTATTTGTTGAAGGGAAATCCAATGAATGAGGAATTGGAATTGGAATCGTCTTTGTCATCCCACAAGGATCCCTCCTCAAGAAAGATGTTTGACTTCGTTTCAAGGGTCGAATAATGAAGTAGAATAAGAGGTAGTGATTATTGGCCTCAAAAGAGCAATCGTAATGGGAGCACATGATTAAGCATCCACTACGATACCATGTATGAAAAATATATAACTTATATATGCAATATATTTACAATCTACCATATATTGGAAGACACCTCAATTAAACAGGGCCTTTAATTTTCTGATAAAGTAATGCTTTTTATTTTTCAACAATTCTTTGTATGGGCACATCATGACTAACTTTTTGTGTGTGCGTGTGCAATATCTACAAGTGTCATTTATGTGAAGTTTAACATCACTGACTTGTATATAATTGTCTAATGTACTTAAGAAATGCCTAAAAAATATGTAAGTAGTAACATTGCATGACTATGTATTTTACGAATAATGTTTAGTGCATTAATTGATAGCATATCTTGAATAATCTCCCCCTCCCTCCACACGGATGAATTTCAGAAAATTATATATTAGCAATATATAAATATTGGACATTAAATAGAATGATAATATATTAACTAATGGCTAGCAACATATATATTGGACTTGCCATTGAATGAGAATATGTTAACTAACGATTCTTTTTTCACATTGTAAGCATTGGCTGATAATTAAAATAAAAGATGCTTGACATTGAAAGACATCTTTGCCTGCAAATAAATCTTCTATAACGATATATTTTTTCACCAATTGTAATGATTTTGTATTTAAGAACATATGCTGTATACAATTACAATGAACATACGTCATGGAAGTGTTTTTCCATTAGTTTATTTTTGTTCGGATTTTCATTTTATATTTGTCACCTAGGATGGGTTTATTTGATATTGTATTTTTTTAACTTGTATAATTCCTTGAATGAGCTTATGTGATATTATTATTTTTGCTAAATTTAAGTTTAAACTGGTTTTATATCTACAAGATATCAGAATGTCCAAAAAATTAAGGAGATTCTGTCGATTTTTTTAGACTTGTATGGTGCCCGTAATGGGATTATGTGATATTATTATTGATGTTAATTTAAGTTTAAATAGTTTTTTTATGAATTATTTAAATATATAAAGATAACTTGTCACTAATAAATGCAGTGACAAAGGTTCTTTGTAGGGATGCTTGTTATTACTCGTAGCAATGACAAACGAAACATTTGTTACTGCTTCCCATTTTGTCATTGCAGTGACAAATGCCACTGTTTTCATTTGTCACTGCTATCAGTGGTGACAAAATGGACGAGATAATTTTTGTCCCAATTTATAACCCCATAGGTGTGGCAAAAAAATATTTGTCAATAATATTTTCTGTCATCCATAAATCGTGATGGTAAATAGGAGTGACAAAGGTCATTTGTCACTGCTAATGCCGGTGAAGAATCGCCTGTTTTTTTTGTATTGGGAGTGGTTGTTCAAAAGGATGAATGAATGTCCCTAATATATTCGACCATAGTTACATATGGAACATCTATAAAGTTTTTGGTTGATGTAACATTCAGTTTATAGGCAAGAAGTATGTGAGATTCTCTCCAATTTAACCCTAATGCATAAGGAGTATGTTGGTTCCAAACCTTGTTAAAATCAATAAGGTTTACTTGATACTCTTTGGAATTTATCTTTCAATAAGTATCTGAATCAAAAGGACCAAGGTCGATTACTAGCACACAAAAATGCATTAATTGCGAAATTAAAATGAATGGTAAAGGGTCTACCAGAAGATAAGACCTCCACATACACATGAGCAACTATGTAGTTCTTACCATATATTCTCCCATTGAAGACTAATGCGTCTTTATCACTATCCTTTTGGTACATGGGAATCCATGTTACCAAATACGTGACTTTTCCCTTTCCTAGAAATGGTAAGTGCTAGACCTAAAAGAAGTTCCAAGGTCGTAGAAATACCTGATCTTATTTAGGCATGGGTTAGTACAAGAAATGTGATTTATGTCCATTATACTATTTGGAATCCACAAGAAACTTTCATTTTCTTGAATAGGTAAGATTCTATGAAAAGAAGTACCTCTATCAATAAAGGGTGGATGGGGGGAATTAAACCCTCCATATATTATAACAACTTTCATGAAAGCAACATCACCATTAGGTAGGTCATAAAGTCATACTCATTAGGAAAGATCCTTATCTTGATAAAGCAGATATCATAAAGTCATTCTATCAGGCCACTTTGTACTTCCTCAGACTCGTAGACATGGAGTTTTAGAAATATGAAGAAGAATATTGAAAAAGATAAGTTTTTGAAATGAAAATCTTCTCTAAATGTCAAATAGTGAATATAGAATGAAATGAAGTAGAAAATACATCCATTGGGATTTAAGTTAAGAGCCAAATATTTTTGTAAAACATCTTACCACCAAAAGGTGTGTTATAGTGTGGCTCTCCATGCAATGATTGCTCAGGGGATCCCCAACAACGGTGCATGTATCCCTAAAAATATGGATTACATGGGAGTAGGCCCATAATTGAATTCCCAATAAGAAAAAGTGGGACGTTTGGCAGTTTATGAGGACTTAGTCGAAAAATCTACATCACATGTGGATGACGTATAAAGAAAGAATTAGGCCCACCAGGCCTAAAGACTAATTACCCCAATTTTGGAAGAAATTAAAAGGATTATAATCCGAATTGTCCACATGGTAAGACATGTAGAACCTAAACAATTCAATATCATTGCAATTCCTAGTCGCTCAGAGATTTCGAAGAAGATAAGGGTGAGATTCCCTAAGGATAATGATAATGTGATCGAATACAATCATGCTATAATTCAACAACCTAGGAGATATGGATGATGATAGAGGAGGATAATACAAGGAAAGGCTAGGGAAAGATTTAATATAGTTATGACGTGTATATATAAATTGAATAACCTTAACGTGAAAAAAGATAAAGCACAATCCTATACCCATGACTTGGGCTTTTAATTGGAATTCTCTAACACTCCAATTCGTCTTCTTCCATGATTAATAAAATATCACCTCTCTTCCTTCCTCGTTGACATAGGCAAGCTGAACTATTGGACCATTTATATCTTCATGTACTTTTGTTTATTGCATTCATAATAGTGGCCTTGTTTGGTATTTAACATCATTATATGATTGAATACCCAAGAGTATATTATGTATATATATATATATATATATATATATATATATATATATATATATATATATATATTAGTAAAAATATAATTGTATGTAAAACATACAAAACAAATTATAATAATTTTGTTTTCTTAAATTGAGTTTTAATCAAGTTTTACAAAACACTTGCGATTGTTTAAAAACAAACAAAATTAATTTATAAATTTTTCAAAAAATAATTTACACTATTTAAAAAAAGGGACAATATCCCCACACATATATAGATAAAAGGAGAAAAAGCTTCTCCCGTGGCACTTAAAGCAGCAAAATAAACAACATGGAGCAAACAGAGGGAAGGTTAGTTCACTTTCCTAAGGGATGCCATTTGCTATCAGTCAAGTCTAATGAGGCCCCAAAGCTTCCTAGGAAAGTCAGTCTTGATATAACCAGTCCAATCAGTGTGAGTGGAGCAACCCATCTTAGCAAGGAAATCAACCAACACATTTGCTTTGCGAAAGACGGGGGAAAACTGTAAAGAAAGCTTGGACACCAAGATCATGATCTTTTCCATTGTCAGAAATAAATCCCAAGGCCACGAGGAAAGACCATTCAGGCAATGCACCAGAACCTTGAAGTCTGATTCCACCAAAATGTTATGACCCATTAAGTCTTGGCATAATGTGATGTGTGTAACATACTAAGAATTTCATCTTTTAATCTAGACTGAATGCTAAACTGGCAATGGTAAGCGAAATGACCGCCCCATTATGATCTCGGAGAAGACCCCCTCCACTCGCAATGCCATCAGACCCCATAAATCTACCATCCACGTTAAGTTTCATCATGTTTTGGGTCGGTCTAGCCCAGGAACATGTAATTAAAGAGCCTCTATTTCTTCCAACCATTGGGAAGATAGGCAGGTTCTGAATAGAGAAGTGTAATTTGAGTCTATAATTTTCGATTTGGTCTGCTATATTGATTATCTCACGAATAGAAAAGTGTAATTTGAGTTTGTGATGCACTAATTTTTTGTTTAGATTGAAAATTGAAATTTTATGCCCAAGGACCTTTGACGCGTCATGTTTCATACAAAAAAATAATGTAAACTCAATCTATGAAATTGAATCTAGTGTTTAGATCATCGTGCCATTGCTAAAATTATAGGTGATCTAACAAACAAGACAAGGATGGTGAAGATGATGAAACACCATAGTAAATCCTTTCGTAGATAAGAACCTTTAATCATCTACTATATGATCTACCAAAATCAAGCTATATGTGTGTCCAATTTTAGAGATGAAAACTAGGTGAACTAAGAAGAAATATTGTCTTCTCCTCACCTCTAAAAAACTGTGAATAGTGTGTTATCTCACCATCTCTAGCCCTTAGAAGTGTCTAATACGACTTAAAACCCTTCCGTAGACACACACACACATAGGGCTATCAATGGACCGGGTCTGGACTCGGACCCGATCCAGACCCGACCTGAATTAACGGATCTGAGCAAATTTTATAGACCCGATTATCTGATTACCCGATTAGTTAATGGACCGGATCAGGATATACATGACTCCGATCCGATAAGGACCCGACCCGAATGTGTATATATATAATATAATAAATATATATATATATATATATATATATATATATATATATATATATATATATATATATATATATATATATATAGTCTTACATATAGTTACTAAATATATATATAACTAACTTATATATATTTATAACAGTTTTACATACATATATACATACATATATATAACAGTTATATATATATAAAAATAGTTTTATATAAAAACAGTTTTACATACATACATATATATATATATATATATATATATATATAAACAGTTTTACATACATATATATATATATATATATAACTATATAAAAACAGTTATATAAAAACAGTTTTTATATAAATATATTATATAAAACTGTTTTTATATAGTTATATATATATATATATATATATGTATGTAAAACTGTTTATATATATATATATATATATATATATATATATATATAATCGGGTCGGGTCTCCAGGTCCTTAACGGATCCGGGTCTGGATCCATTTTCTGAGACCCGTCGGGTAATCGGGTAAGACCCGATCCGTTAAAAATATACCCGGATCGGATCTGGATATACCCAGACCCGATTTGTTTACACACATACACTATATATATATATACAGGTACATGAAGTGGGCTTGGGCCAATTAGGATTTTTAGAGAGTTATGGGCTTGCTACTTGGAATATGGACTATACCAGAGACCCAAGATAAATAATTAAATTGACTTCAAAAATTATTATTTTTTGTTTAATTACAATTAATTGAAGTAAATAATTACAACTACACTACAATTTAACTATCTCAAAATTATTCGAATGAAGAGGCCTTATATGAAAAGTTAGGTAACACATAATATTATTCCATTGAGTATTAAATACATGCTCGATGAAATTCAATTTGTCATGAGTCAATTTTAACCAACATATTAATTATTCCTTGATCTCAAACATAATTCATTTAATACTCTACCGAATTATAATTTAATAATCAAGTTACTGGTGGAATTAGAACTTATAATTTTATCAAGGGGTAATCACAATCCAGAATATCTATCTTAGGTGCGAATTTCTACGGAACATGATCTCAGACATATTCACATAATGACTGTCAAACTTATACGTCTTATTAACCCAATAAATTGAATCAAACTCATAATCAAATCAGAGAAGTAATCATATGAATATTCAGATCATATCCCTACGAATTAAGAACCTATTCACCCTATGCAAATCGTGATATTTGGCAAGCGTAATATAGTTATCACCAAGATTAAAATATCATCCTTAATCCTATTCAATATATTCCTAATATACCAGTACAATCTTCTTTGAACTATCAAATTTCTTTTCCAAACCACCAGATAGGTTCCCATAGTAAAGATAAACTACTATATAAGAGTATAGTATACTCATGTGCCACATAAACTATCATGTAAGAATGCAGTATGCTCAACAATCCCTTATTGAGATAACTTATGGATTCATAGTTTACTAATAAATAGGTATTACATACCCACTAGAGAGAGTTACCCTTCCAGAAATAAACAGACCTTGGTATGAGCAGGCCCATGATACTAGTGTTAGTTGTGGTGATACTTCAAATCAAAGTGTGATGAATAATCCTTTGTTCGAAACAAAAGTCGTGTGTGGGAGGGGGGGGGATACTAGGAGTCCTAGCATTGAGCTTGTAAGAGTATAATATACTCATCTGCCCCATAGCATCAAAATTGTCTTATTCCATTTAGAAAAACACACCTTAGGTCTAGTCCAAGAGGTCTTCGAAAAAGCTTCATCAAACTCATACGAGATCATTCATGTCGTTTCCCTGAGTTAATCTTTTAGAATAAGGGAATATGTCTAGCAGACTTAGATTCACTCTTCGTTAAATTAATTTACATAATTGGGAAATATTAAGTTTTTAGCCTTGTTGTCCTTTTTGAGATTTCCAAATACAAGATGCTATATTCTTCCAATTTAGAAAACATATGTGTTATAAATTTATCTTTTGTATTTTTATTTCTTCTTATCCTTGGTTGAACAAGGGAAATTTTTTTATTTTGTGAATGTATGCAGACAGGGTATTTTATGTTTTCACCTACGACTTTTTCATTGGAAAACTGTTGTAGCAACACAGGACTTAGCATCGACGAAAAGTCTAATTCACTGGTCACGACCTACGGAAATTATGTCAGTTCATATCCCTAGCCTATGTGCGACATAATTCGTTGTCTTGTCTCCTTATTGAGGTAAGACTTTATGTAAGGACACAAATTTCCAATTGAGTCCATATGTAGTTTTGGCTCACTTCCGGACAAAAACATTTATTCATAGGATAGTATGTTATTGTAATACTCTCAAGCCTATGAAGTGTGTGTTGAAGACGTAGCGGCAAAGAGTATAAAGCTTCATCAAATGTGCCGATTTGCGTGCCTCGTTTATACGTCATCAACTATGGTTCCATGCTCCCAAGGTATGAATGCAATTATATTTATATAGGAGCTTGGAACAAAGATTATTGGGTGTTAGTTTTTATAAAAACTGCGTTTTGTTTTAAGAAAGAAATTATATAAAACTTTAAAATAAGTTCATAAAGTTTTCTGGGCCAAAATCGAATTTTTCAATCTTTCTGGTCGTTCGTTAGATATGTCGTTCGAACGAGTTTTTTCGTTCGAACCAGATGTCGTTCGAACGAACCTGCCAACGAGTTCCCATTAAGGCATACTAGTCTGTCGTTAGAAATGTCGTTCGAACGAGATTGTCGTTCTAACGAGATTTCCAACGAGCTTCTAACGAGTCCATACTGGAGCGTCGTTAGAAGTCTCGTTCGAACGAGACTTCGTTCGAACGAAATGTCGTTCGAACGAGCTGTCAGGCGGGAACAATTTTTGGCAGTTTTTGGCAGTTTTTCACCCACTTCCCCACTTGGTTTTTAACCAACTTTTACTGACTTTAATATGTGCGGGAATGACATTTTCCAAACTAACATTTCCATAACTTTTCCAACTTAGTTTATCTCTTAGAGAGAGTTTGAGAGCAAAAATGGTTTAGGAAAATGTTCATGTTTTGAGTGATATTTTTAGAGAAAAATAGTTTCATCACTCTAGTGTTTATACCCAATTGTGTTTAGTCCAAGTTCTTATTTACATATCAAATTGCTTGGAGTTTTGGCACCGGTTTATCTCTACCGAATTCAATAAGAGAAGTTTTGGTTTGCTTCTACATCCATCAAAGAAGAAGACTTTTTGTTACTACTCTACCCACTTGGAGAAAGGCTCCATGTATGGGTGACGGTGACCATAGAAAGCCCCATCGGTGGATTCCGAGACCGCGGTGGTGTTCCGAGGTTATCCGCTAGGAAGAGGTGTCTACGAGAAGAAGCGTCGAGGCTTGAGAGGGATCGAGTCAGTCGTTGTAAGTCTATCTATCTTGTAATTGTAATTCCATATCTAGTGGATTTGTGGCTAGGGCCGTCCGAGGTTTTTTTCCCGTCTTGGGTTTTTCCTCGTACATCGCGGCGTAGTGTGATATTGTTTATTTTATCTTGCTTCATAATTTAGAACGCATGCTTAGAATAATTCAAGATAAAATTCGGTTTAATTATCACACTCAATCTAATTTGGGACTTGGATTAATGAATCGGTTTAAGTGAATACATTACTTGTTTAATTTTGTTTATTAAATTAAAATCCGGTGTTTAAAAGTTGAACCATCATCCTTACGCTTCCGCATCTCGTGTTTGTTGTTTTACACATAAAAAGGAAATTACTGTAGCGTTTACACTTTATGTTAGAGTAGCGTCTTATTTCCTGGTTACAACATAAGTTAACCCACGTAGCCAAAATTTCGTTACATGTGCGACTTTGGTCACTGACCTTTCGCATTAGCAAAAAAAGTCATCGTTGTAGCAAAGAGTCTGTGAATCCATCAAGTTTGACACCTTTTTGATATCTTTCCATATTTATATAATTGGGAGTTGTATCTTGACCTAATCTTTATTGGCTTCCAGTAGAGATTATTTCTAAGCCATTTGGGTTGTATCACTTGAGTCTTATCCCACTTGTTTTCACACACATGATGCATACATACGTTTTCTTGCCTCCTTCCATGTAGATTTAGATAGAATTATTATAAGAAAATAAGATGTAAAATATTTGGCTTTTCAAGAAGCAATTATTATTAGTTCATCTCATGAGTGTATTTCAAGATTTATGATTCAATATATAATCCTTCAAATAAAGAATCTTGTACTCAAGATCGTTTTGATAAATCATTTTCCAAAAATAATTTGTTCTTGAGTATGGTATTCTTTCAATCTTAAAAACACATTTGTGAGCTTTTAGGGAAACGAAACCTTTTTCCACAAATGCTAGTTGTTGTCGATGATAACTTGGTGGTTCCGTTGCCTCATAAAAAGTGTTCTTCCACTTTAAAGAATATTTATTGGTATAAGACTTGAAGACATTGGACGAGTCCAAAACCGTTTGTGGTAGAGTTGCTTTCTCTAGCTATTGTCGCTCTTTTTGAAGAATATGGTGAGAAAGAGTAAATATTTAGCATGTGCATTATGTAATTATGACTCATCCTTTTCTATTTGTAAAACTCTCCCTTCATAAATTGATTGTTCATTTTCACCCGAGTTTTTTCTCCCTTTAGTGGGGTTTTCCTTATACATCCAGTGTCGTGTATTTTTTTTTATATTAATGCATGTTAGAATCAGTTGTTTTAACTTGAAGATAAAATTGATAAAAAAAATTATCATGAAGACTTTGGGGATGATTTTAACCCATAAATAAATTTAAAAGGAAGATTTTCCTTTAACCAATAATTTAATTTTAATTAGGTAGCTACCCTTGAGAGCTCTCACTCTCATACTAAGATAGTACACGCAACTTTGTCAATAGGATGTCAACTCTTTATCTAAGTCATGAACTATTTAATCATACTAGAACTGAAACTATGATCTTTTGTGATCGAGCCAAACCGATCTCACCAGAGCTATAAACAAATATAAATCATTCTAATAAACATGATTCATATTTTAAAATGATCTAGGACAATCCTCTATTAATAAATAATAACGGTTGGATACATGTTTTAAGAATAAACTCCAATAATATTCCACTTAGTCTTACACCGATGTGCCTATACATCTAACACCTATTCATTCTATATGACTATTAGAAGTCTTAGCTAGTAAGCTCTTCACACAATGATCCACGAGGTTTTCCAGAGATGAAATATTGGTCATGATAATGTCGCCTCTATACACGATATCCCGTATCAAGTGATACTTGGGCTTAATATGCTTAGCCCTCTAATGGATCATGGGTTCTTTAGAGTTATCAACCTCTCAACTATTATCATAATAAAGTGTAATAGTCTATTGCATTTAATGAACCAATCCAATTCATTTAGGTTGTTCCTGATCTAAATAGTCTCCTTTATTGCCTCTGAAGTGACAACATATTTGACTTCCATGGATGATTCAATAATTCATGATTACTCAACAGTCTCCCAACTTATTGCTCCAACTTCTAGAGTAAATACATATACTGAGGTTGATTTCTTGAATTCCTTATCTAACTGAAAATCTGAATATGTGTACCCTAAAGGTTGAAGAATGTATGGGTATTAAATGATCACTTAAAATCTAGTCCTATTAAAGTACTTGAGAACGTTCTATACATTATTCCAATGATCCTCACTTGAATTATATTGAAATATAATGACCATGTCAATCACAAATCAAATATTAGGTTTTGTACTCATCATCTCATATATGAGGTTGCTCACTTTTGAAGAAAAGTGTATATTCCTCCTCATCCCTATCGGATTAGGTGTCTTAAGACATTGATCCCTAGACAAAGTGATTCCATGCCTAAAAAGTGATGGGATTACCTTTAAAAATCATTTTCCCAAGGTTCTTCATCTCTTGAGTGAATGACAAGCAACTACATGCATAGAAAATTATATACATGAAAACTAGGGTTTGAGAGTCCATACCTTTGCTGATATTATTATCGATCCATGAAGAGGAGTCGAGTTGATGTAGATTCCAATATAAAACATCCCATTGTCTACCAATATACAATCCTTTGATGTGAGAATAATCGTGGTCTTCTTTATCCATGGAAGATCTTAGTGAATTTCTAGAGAATTTCTTCTTTTTTCCTCTCTTTCCACTACATATTTTTTCTCTCCGTCTAAGCCACTCTTAGCTGATTCCTCTCAACTTTCCACCTCAATTTTGTTGTAGACTAAGTCATAAGACTCATACGAGTGAGTTTCCTACTAAAAGGGGTTTACGAATAGCTAAGGGTGTAAGAGGAAACTAACACAAAAGGGCTCATAGATAAATAAGGATTATATCGGGGACCTAAGGCTAGTAACTAAAATTGTCTTCTAAATAGAGAAATAAAATTACAAAATTCTCTTTCATAATTTATTTCTTTTTTCACTTAATCGTAATTAATTCCACTAAATGATTATAACTACACTCTAATTTTAATTACTCAAAATCACCACAATATAGAAGCATAATATTTGCACAGTTCAATGGCACATAATATGATTCCCCACATAAAGCGTATAATACCATCTTAGTGAAGCCAATTTTCTGCTAATCGATATACACCATCATCTTATAAAAATTTCTTGATCTCAAACTTAACTTATTTGATATGTCTATCGGATTATAAAATCGATCGGCTGGATTTACTGCTCGAGTCAAAACCTATAAGTTTGACAAGGGATTACCAGATTCGAGGATACTTTCTGGATGCAGATTCCTCTGAAACATGATCTTAGATATACTAACAGCATCATTACCTAACTTATAGGGTTTCTTGGTCTAGTATAACTAAATCATACACCTCAGCAAATCAAAGCAATGACGATGTGAATACTTCGATCCTCATATCCCTCAAAAGTAAGAATCTTTGCATTTATGCAAACAATATTATTTTACAAGTCTTATCAAGTCAACATCAAGACTCGAATCTTATCCTTGGTCATGTTCAATACTTTACCGAAGTATCGGTACAATCTTAGTTGAACTATCAAATAATTCCCTAAACCATTAGAAAAGTTTTTGTTGTCAAGATAAAGTACTAAGATTATGCTTGCAACCTTACCGATAGGATGTTAATCCTCCTGTCTATGTTGTGAACTATTTTGTCATGCTAGAACTGGAATTATGATCTTCAATGCTTACACTAGAATTCCTACTAAGCATAATTGACAAACATCAAGATATATTTACAAACAAATATAAAGTATTTCTACAACCATGGTTTCTTATTTCAAATGGATTATGATGAACCTTTATAATTAAAAAGTACCTAAACATCATAAATATGGTTTTAAAAATAAAACCCCAACAATCTCCCACGTAGTCTTAAATCTATGTGGCTAGACACTTAACACCTAATCCATCTACATGTTTGACAAAGTTATTGATTATAAATATTATACATGTGATCACCTTTTCGTACGATCGCTCGTAAGAGCTGAAACCTACACGCTTATGGGCTTTACTCGTTTATGGTTTTGGGACCTTACAAAAGAAGAACCACTCCTATGTCCTTTATGAAGTTCTCTAGCCATACAACCTCCTTTGTTGCCCATAGTTCTGCAACATATTTGACTCCCATAGTGGAATCGACATTACATGATTGAGTGATACTCCTCCATCTAATGGCTATACTTCTCGGAATTCAACACATTTTTAAAAGAAAAATCTTCTGAAACCTTATCTAATTGAAAATCCTAGTTTATGTACCACGAAGGTACTAGACTAAGTATCTTAGAATAACTCTAAGATCCTATATATCCACGATATAGAAAAATCTTGATCTTTAGGATGTGACTGACTTATCCTTAATCCTTAATATCGAATTACTTGGACAAACACACCCGAATATAAGATGATACACCCAACATGTTCCCGATTAGGATCATATCATCCACACAATACACCAGGAATACCCCCACATTTCCTCTATACTTTTTATAGATACAAGTTGTATCCAACGTATTGATCGAAACCAAAAGAATGGTTTTCTTGATCAAACTAGATGTCCCCAAATAATTATGCATGCTTAAGTCCATAATTGGATATCTTAAGCTTGAGCATTTTACTTTCTTAACTTCTTACTATGAAAAAAAATCCCGATTAAATTGAGCAAGGCTATTGTTGAGAAGAATTACTCATAGTCAATCCCTTATCTTTTTAAGTAAATTACGCGACTTTAAAAGTGTATCTAGTGCATGCTTCTATCGACTCAAGTGTAAGTCGGTCCCTCAAGTATAAATTCGATAAATCGAGTGTCGAACTCAGGGAATAGGACGAATGCTCGTGACGACGAATACGAAAATCGATTAACCCTACTACTGACTTAGAGAAAGAAGCAAAAAATGATGATTTATGAATTTACCTATCAACTAATGCAATTTGAATTAACTTAATAACTAAACTACATGCACAAGAAGGACTAAATTAAACTTTAAATATATGAGAGAAAATAGAGTCAGGATACACTCCCCCGAACCGTCGGTAACTGTATAGAAAATAAAAGATTCAAAACTTTAATTCTCCATTCCAAGAGATATAAAATACTCTCTAAGCATTCGACATATTAAGATTTTACTCCGAATGATATTAAATCATAAATTGTATTTGATGAGGATGAGAAATTATCAAAAAGCCAATTGCAACCTTAAACACTCTGGTTGCCTAGGGAAACCGGAATTAAAAGACCTACAAAATTTATCTTAATAAAGTTTAAACATTTGAATGACGAATTACTTTTTATTCACTTTTAAATCCGTATGTGTTACCTAGGTTGGGTTCATGTACCCCAACCCTTTGGAAATCTAGCCTGACATGGTGTTACTACAATTAAACATGATAACTACGTTGCATGAAATCATTCTTACGTGAAAAGTGTAATCAAACATGTGAAAAAGACTTCTAGTGAGTAAATAATGAATCATAAACCAAAAAGATGAGAGAAATTAAAAGGCAATAATGAAATTATACTTGTATTGAAGAAAAACCCATGAATTCAATGTAAAAGTTGAACAATTGTTGAAAAAGATTAATACTGGCGTTCTTGCCTTCAAGATTCTCTCAAAACTATGTAAAAACTAGCTATCTAATGTCTGGTAACAAAATTGAATATAACTCTCACGTTTTTTTATGTGTTTGCACATTGCACAACTCTATTTTTAAGAAATAAAAATTCAGAATTTCATCTCGCCGAATCGGATTGAAATTTCCTTCTTTACTGGGCAAACCAGTTCGCATATTCTAGTTTGTAGAACCGGTTCTAAGTTTTGATTATTAGATAGGTTTGCCTTTGATAGTTTGTTGAACCGATTCCCCTTTGTGTCCATCAGTTCAGTTTGGTTTTTCTAGTGAGTGAATTGGTTTGCTTTTCTGAATTTTTCTTCCTTCTTCTTTTATTTCTTCTCAACTTTGAATCTTCATATCTTTGCAACCGGGACTCGAATTTGGGTGCCATTTCTTCCTACACGCTTGTGAATTCAAGGCCTATGACTTCTCTTAGGTTTAGTATCTGAATTTTGGATGGACAATTACTCTTTTTTCTTTGACTGTTCTTCTTTTCTTTCTTTCTTGATTTGAGTTTTCTCCTTTCTTCACTTTCATAAAGTACTTGCAAAATGTAAGAGAAATAAACGAAACTCAATACACTAGATAGAAGATATAAGTAGAAAGGATATGAGATAAATTAACTCAAATTAAACCCTGTGGGATAATAAAAGCCTCTTAATTATGGTGATAAATATGAAGAATTTATGCCTAATCAACCCTCCCCCCCCCCCCCCCCCCAACTTAGAACTTTGATCGTTCCGAGCAATGTAAAATAATCAAAGAAAGGTCAAAACACTTAGCAAACATGTTATTGGGATAAAATACCTATTTCCCAGGAAAGCAATTGCATTTAGTGTATGCAACAAACTTTTAAACCCCTAGGTTACAGTTGTAGGACGAGTGGTGTCTCGTGAGGGTTTGCAGTTAATATACCCAGAAAATTCATTTTTAATTCAAAGAAACTCAAAATAATTAAAATTTGTACAATTTAAATTCCCAGAAATTAGTCACCTTAAGTTCATATTAAATAGTCTCAATTTGTTATGTGTGTGGGCGAAGCTGAAAATTAAACTACTAATTTCCACAGATTGACTATTACGTTACTTTTTCAAAAATTCATTTTGATTCAATTTCTCACAGACACACTCACAAACGAAGCACTCGGATTGTGGCTATTTCTCTTGGTATGCGTGATTTATAAGAGTAAATATAATGGAACACAAATTCACGCACACAATTTTAAAAGACAAAATTATTTGAGGTGAAAAAATCTCATAATCGGAATACGATTATTGAAAAACGGGAAACGTCGTCTCTTATCCACACCAATTAATATCTCATCTTATCTTTTCGTGTCTTAACTCTCCACGCGGTAATTAATTTTTAATTTGGACTCAGTTAGGTCTTTTTCGGGTTATAAGGTGCATTGGGTAAAAAGTGGAAATGGTTGGGAAATTCGGAATTGGAAAATTTTCTTATGATGTCTATTAGTGCTTTTTCGGGCTTTTGCTCATTTTTTTTTTCTTTTTCTATTTTTTTCTATTTTACACATTTTTTCTTGCTATTTTTGTTGAGCTCTTATTCTATTTTATAGCCCCTTTTATGCACTTTTTGGACGTGATTGATGAAAATTTTCAATTTTCAGAATTCCGGGCCAATTGGTTTATTTGGGTTGCAAACGGGAAGGTGAAATTTTTATTAGGCTCAAATTGGGTAGCAAATGGAAAAAAATTCACAACTTTTTATGGCAAACATTTTTGGTAACAAACGAGGGTGTGTTTCATTGTCCCAATTACTAATTATTATACCATATGCGTCTCGAGATTAATTTAGTTTAGAGATATTTTTAGTGCATTTTTCCAGTCAATATCTTGCTAGTTTCCCGTAACCGAACAAAACAAAGGAATTGATATCCTCCACAACTTATTTTAAACGCTGAATTGAACTTTGAATTAATTTTAACGCGAATTGATTTAATTAGTCACAAAAATGCAAGGCTCGAAATCTCACCGAGTTAATTAATCTCTACATTTATTTGTTAAATCGTTATTTTTCGCTCAATTTCCATCTTTGGTCAATTTTGGCTTTTTGCATTTGATTGTTTTTACAATTTGAGACTTCAACCAAAATTTCGTGACATTTTTGAATATTTTAAATTCCAAATTTTGTTTATTTTGAAGAAAAATATTTTTGGCTTTTCGATATGTTTTTTGAATTTTTTCTATTTTATGTGCATTTTGAAATTTGTGATTTTTTTTAAAACGCATGTGTACCCCCCCTCCCCCTAATTTAAACTTTTGCAATGCCCCTATGAAAAAAGAACTCAAATCCAAACAAAAGGAGAGTGCATAAAAATACACAAATGCCAAAATATATTTTTTTTTCTATTAATAAAAAATAAATACAAGCAATAGAGAGAGAATACATAGTTCCGTGTAACAAGATATACAATAAAGACCCAAAGGAACAAATAACTACATAGGTAGAACGTAAAACAACCAACACTAAGAGCAAGGCCTACTGTGGGCGTGGCTAAGATGTGTTGGGAGCTCTAGGATCATAGGGGTCGTAAAAGTGTTTCGAAAGAGACACGCCGGACCCTACATGCAAGTGATAGATTACGTCTTGGAGCTGAATGATCATCTTAGTGTCGCACTCATAATTGCGCTTAAAGTTGCCAAAATGGGTTTCCAAATGGTCGATGCATTGGGAAATCACCGTTGTGTTGAAATGGGCTTCATTGAATTCCCCTTCAGGCTCATAGTCCGCGTCTTCACCTTACTCCTCCTCCTCTGTATCAACATCTTCTTCTATCGGAGGGGAGTGTAGAATGTAACTTTGTAGCTCACTCCTCATTCGTGATTCATGTCCAATAGGTTTTGGAAGGCATGGGAGCGCTCAGGGAGCTCCGATGCCGGTGTCTCTAAGGATGTAAGTGATATGACGGGGATATGGGAGGGAAGCTTTACCCTTACAAATCCATGGAGGCATGGAGAGTGTCGACATAAAAGGTGCGAGCAAGGTGAATAGTGGGCTTGGATTGAGTAGGTGGTTCAAAAAGTTGGCTTGGCAAGGTCGCGTCGCCGGGTCATTTGATGTGTGGAGGATATTACTGCAAAAAATAAGGAATGCGATGCAGGCCCTCTCATATAAACTTCTAATGGGAAAGGTGTCTCTATCTCATGAGTGACCGAGGGCAATGTGGTTGATGCAAGCACTTTTAGAGATTGGCAAGGAATTAGTGGGATAATCATATAACTTGGGGCTTAGAACCCCCACAGCCAGCATATTTTGTACTAAAATTTCAAGCGAGAAGGGAATTGGAGTCTTGTCGACATAAGCTTCGGCGGTGAAGTCTCCCGTGCAGATAAGAGTGCAATAAAAAGTGTGCACTTCGTCTTCCCATACTACCGTATCGGGCTTCTCAAAGAAGCGGAACCACCCCCTTAGACGGAACAGATTTATGACCGCTTGAGGGAGATCGCCCTAATGAGCTTGCCTCTCAATGTGCATAGAGCCGACAATGAAAAATAAGGTATCGTACCAAATTTGCTCTTGGCGATAATGGAAATTACCATTTTTGTTGGGGAGGATTTCGATTGAATCATATTTTACGGGGTGCTCAGCATTGGCCATGGGAGGGGGATTGGAATTTTTGGAAAAATTGAGATTGGAAGCAGAGATTAGAGGGGTAAGGCGAAGATGGGATGTATTCATAGGTGAGGAGGAGGTATGGAGGGGGAAGGATTTGGAGGGAAATGGAATGGAGGGAAGGGGGGATGAATAATGAAGGGAAATTGGAGTTGTAGGGAATAATGTGGAGGGAAAAGAGTTGGAGGGAAAGGGGGATGAACCAATGGGGAAGGTGAAAAATCTATAGAAAAATTGAATCGATTCAGGGTCTGGGTGAACCGGCTCGCCCCTTTTTTATTTTAATTGATCCTAACAGCGAACTGGTTCGGACCCTTAGTGAAGAAAAGGGTGAACCCGTTTGGTAGACTGTCAAGATGCTCCAACTTATTCATCCTAAAAAAAACTAAGTTTGGAATTTCTTCGAAACTCAACTTTATGGAAATCTCCCAAAACGTTCCAATGCATATTTTGATTCAAATATTCGCAACAATTCCCCTTGAAATGCTCTACACTCTCTCATATTATGCTTCATTGTTCCTCTTTCTAAGAATTTGTATCCAACGAACCTCTAATGACCAAAACCTACTCAACTAACTAATGTGCACAAGACTCACCCCATACGCATTGGGGATGCAACGACCTCTCATCTCATCCTCAGTCAACCCCGTAAATGGGGTCCTATAACCAAATTGTGTGAGATTCTTCAACACTCACCTCTAAATATGGCTTTAGGCATTGTCCATTAACATTGAATGTGTCCCCCCCTTTTGGATATTCTAACTCCATGACTCCATGGGGGAATACTTCCCTCATAACGAATTGTACTGCCAACCGCGAACGTAATTTATCGGGAAACAAATATAGACCAAGTTGAATAGAAGCACTTTTTGACACAAATTAAACTCCTTGCGTCGGATAACTCTATCATGTGTGGGTTTCATTCTTTCTTTAAATATTTTTGCACTCTTATACGCATCATTGCGCGTCTCTTCCAACTCATTCAATTGAAGCTTGCATGCTTCACCGACGTTGTCTATATTGTAGTTCAACTTCTTGATTTCCCATTATGATTTATGTTTTAACTTCACGGGTAGATGGCAAGTATTTCCATACACAAAGCGAAACAGGGACATTTCGAGGGGGTTCTTTTATGTGGTTCTATAAGCCCATAGAGAATCTTTCAACCGGTATGATCAATAAGATCGACAGTCTTTTCGAGAATGTGATTGGTTTCATGATTGACTAACTTAGCTTGCCCATTTTTTTGAGTTGATAGATCATCCCAACCTTGTGGACGACCCATACATTTTCATCGGTTTTTCAAATGGACGATTGCAAAATGTTTGCCATTATTGCTAAGGATTGCCTTCGGAGCTCCGAAGTGAGAAAGTATGTGTTCTTGTAAAAACGTAATAACCACCTTGTTGTCATTAGTATTAGTATCTATGGACTCAACCCATTTTGACATATAATCTACCACGACTAGGATGTATAGGAAACAAAAGTTGGGAGGAAAAGGGCCCATGAAGTCAATACCCCAACAATCAAATATCTCAATGACAAGTTTGGGGGTCAATGGCATCATGTCTCATCGAGTGATGGCTCCCATCCTTTGACATCAATCATAACATTTGCAATAAGCATTAACATCCTAAAAAATTGTGGAACAATAGAGATTGTTTTGAAGGATCTTAACGGCTGTCTTATTCGTCAAAAAATGGCCTCCACAAGCTTTCATATGACAAAAATGGATGACACGATGTATCTCGTCATCCGGTACTCATCGTCGAATGATTTGGTCCGCACAATAATTGAATAAAATTGGATCATCATAGAAAAACATGCTCGACTAAGTTAGGAACTTCTTTCTCTCTTGCGATGTCCAATTGGGGGGAATGGCCCCGGTGACAAGGTAATTCATTATATCCACAAACCAAGGGAGAGAAAAAGTGGAAAATAATTGTCTATCTGAAAAATATTCATCTATGGGTATGGGATCACTAGGCACGTCAGACGAAAGCCATGATAAGTGGTCGGAGACAACATTTTCTACTCATTTCTTATCTTTTATTGATTAAACTCTTGTAGGAGTAGAATCCACCATATGAGGCGTGGCTTCTCATCTTTTTTGGAAAAGGAGATACTTAAGCTCCGCGTGGTTGGTAAAGCAAGTGATCAGCGACCAATAAGGTAAGAGCGGAATTTGTTTAAGGCAAATACTATGACTAGCAATTATTTCTCTGTGGTGGATTTATTGAGTTACTTCCGGTTAGTGCTCGGATAGCGTAGTATATTACATGAGCCTTCTTATCTCTTATTTAGCCTAAAATAACCCCTATAACATAGTAACTCACATCACACATGAGCTCGAATGCAAGGGACCAATTCGGAGCTTGCATGATGGGGGCGAAAACAATCATGCTTTTCATCAAAAGCGCTTTGGCATGCTTCATTCTTCTCAAAGGGGGCATCTTTCATAAGTAGGTTACTCAAGTTCCTAGCGATGGCATTAATGGACTATCACATGAAGTATAATGTGTCCACTTGGACTATCACGTCCTTGAAAATCCCTCGAGGTATCTTAATTGTGCAATCCTCGAGTTGTAGAATGATCTTGGTGGGCTTGAGGTCCCCCAAATCTAGTTGCCTATATATAGAATAAGGGAGAATTTTAGCACTCGCCCTTAAATCGACATATGAGGACTTTACTCCACACAATATCAAATCAAAATTTTGTATTTGATGAGGATGAAAAATTATCAAAAATCCAATTGCACCCTTAAACATTTCGGTTACCTAGGGAAAACGGAATTAAAAGACCTACAACCTTTATCTTAATAAAATTCAAATGTTTGAATGACGAATTATTTTTTATTCACTTTTAAATCCATATATGTTACCTAGGTTGGGTTCATGTACCCCAACCCTTTGTAAATCTATCCTGACATGGTGTAACTATAACTAAACATGATAACTGCATTGCATGAAATAATTCTTACGTGAAAAGTGTAATCAAACATGTGAAAAAGATTTCTAGCTAGGAAATAATGAATTATAAACCAAAAAATGAGATAAATTGAAAGCAATAATGAAACTATACTTGTATCGAAGAAAAATCCTTTAATTCAATATAAAAGATGAATAATTATTGAAGAAGATTAATCCTAGGGTTATTGCCTTCAATATCCTCCCAAAACTATGTAAAAAGTAGGAATCTAATGTCTGGTCACAAAATTGAATATAACCCTCACATTTTTTAAGTGTTTGCACCTTTCACAACTTTATTTTTAAGAAATAAAAATTCCAAATTTCGTCTCGCCGAATTGGTTCGATGCTTCATTCCATACTGGGCAAACCAGTTTGCATATTCTAGTTTGTAGAACCGGTTCTGAGTCTTGATTATTGGATCGATTTGCCTTTGACAGTTTATTGAACTGGTTCCCCTTTGTGTCCATCGGTTCGGTTTGGTTTTTCTAGTGAGTGAATCGGTTTTCTTTTCTGAATTTTTCTTCCTTATTCTTTTATTTCTTCTCAACTTTGAATCTTCATATCTTTGCAATCGGGACTCGGATTTGGGTGCCATTTCTTCCAACGTGCTTGTGGATTCAAAGCCTTTGACCTATCTTTGGTTCAGTATCCAAATTTTGGATGAAAATTACTCTTTTTTCTTTGACTGTTCTTCTTTTCTTTTTTCTTGATTTGAATTTTTTCTTTTCTTCACTTGCATAAAATACTTGCAAAATGTAAGAGAAATACACGAAACTCGATGCACTAGATAGAAGATATCAGTAGAAAGGATATGATATAAATCAACTCAAATCAAACTGCACGGGGTAATAAAAGCATCTAAATTACGGTGATAAATATGAAGGATTTATGCCTAATCAACCCCCACCCCCAACTTAGAACTTTGATCGTCCCGAGCAATGTAAAATAATCAAAGAAAGGTCAAAACACTTAGCAAACATGTTATTGGGATAGAATACCTCTTTCGAAGGCAAGCAATTACATTTAGCGTATGCAACAAGCCTTTAAAGCCATAGGTTACCATAGTAGGATGAGTGGTATCTCATGAGGATTTGCAGTGAATATACCGAGAAAATTCATTTTCGACTCAAAATAATTAAAATTTGTACAATTTAAATTCCTAGAAATTAGTCACCTTAAATTCATATGCAATAGTCTCAATTTGTTATGTGTGTGTGTGAAGCCGAAAATTAAACCGCTAATTTCCACAGATTGATCATTACATTACTTTCGTTTTGATTCAATTTCTCACAGACACACTCACAAACGAAGCACTCAGATTGTGGCTATTTCTCTCGGTATGCGTGATATATAAGAGTAAATATAATGGAACACAAATTCACGCATACAATTTTAAAAGACGTAATTATTTGAGGTGAAAAGATCTCATCATCGGAATACGATTATTGAAAAACGGGAAACATTGTCTCTTATCCACACCAATTAATCTCTCATCTTATCTTTTCATGTCTTAATTCTCCATGCGGTAATTAATTTTGAAATTCGGACTCGGTTAGGTCTTTTTCGGGTTATAAGGTGCATTGGGTAAAAAGTGGAAATGGTTGGGAAATTCGGAATTGGAAAATTTTCTTACGATGTCCATTAGTGCTTTTTCGGACTTTTGCTCATTTTTTTTCTATTTTTCCATTTTTTTTCTAGTTTTTTCTATTTTTCACATTTTTTCTTACTATTTTTGTTGACCTCTTATTCTATTTTCTATCCCCTTTTATGCACTTTTGGACGTGATTGATTAAAATTTTCAATTTTCACAATTCCGGGCCAATTGGTTTATTTGGGTTGCAAACGAGAAGGGGGAATTTTTATTAGGCTCAAATTGGGTTGCAAATGGACAAAATTTCACAAATTTTTATTGCTAACATTTTTGGTAACAAACGAGGGCCTGTTTCATTGTCCGAATTACTAATTATTATATCATATGCGTCTCGAGATTAATTTTGTTTACAGATATTTTTAGTGCATTTTTCAGGTCAATATCTCGCTAATTTCCCGTAACCGATCAAAACAAAGGAATTGAGATCCTGCACGACTTATTTTAAACGCTGAATTGAACTTTGAATTAATTTTAACCCTAATTGATTTAATTAGTCACAAAAATGCAAGATTCGAAATATCACCGAGTTAATTAATCTCCACATTTATTTGTTAAATCGTTAATTTCGCTCAATTTCCATCTTTGGTCAATTTAGGCTTTTTGCATTTGATTTTTTTACAATTTTAGACTTTAACCAAAATTTTGTGACATTTTTGAAGATTTTAAATTCCAAACTTTGTTTATTTTGAAGAAAAATGTCTTTGGCTTTTCGATATGTTTTTTGAATTTTTTTCTATTTTTTGGGCATTTTAAAATTTGTGAATTTTTTAAAACGCATGTGTAGCCCCCCAAACTTAGACTTTTGCGATGCCCCTATGAAAAAAAGACTAAAATCCAAACAAAAGGATATTGCATAAAAATAAACAAAGGCCGAAATATAATGTTTTTTGTCTTAAAAAAACAAATACAAGTAATAGAGAGAGAGTACATAGTTCCTTGTAACCATATATACAATAAAGAGCCCAAAGAACAAAGAACTACATAGGTAGAACGTAAAACAACCAACACTAAGAGTAAGCCCTACTGTGGACGAGGGTTAGATGTGTTGGGCGCGCTAGGATCATAGGGGTCGTAAAAGTGTTTCGAAAGAGACACGTCGGCCCCTACATGCAAGCGATAGATTACGTTTTGGATCCCAATTATCATCCTAGTGTCGTACTCATAATTGCGCTTAAAGTTGCCAAAATGAGTTTCCAAATGGTCGATGCATTGGGAAATCACCATTGTGTTGAAATGGACTTCATTGAATTCCCCATTAGGGTTATAGTCCGCCTCTTCACCTTCCTCCTCCTCCTCCTCTGTATCAACATCTTCTTCTATCGGAGGGGCATGTAAAATGTAACTTTGTCGCTCACTCCTCATTCGTGATTCCTGTCCAATAGGTTTTGGAAGGCATGGGAGCGCTCAGGGAGCTCCGATGCCGGTGTCTCTAAGGATGTAAGTGATGTGACGGCTATACAGGTGGGAAGCTTTACCCTTACGATCCATGGAGGCATGGAGAGTGTCGGCATAAAAGGTGCGAGGAAGGTCAATAGTGGGCTTGGATTGAGGAGGTGGTTCAAAAAGTTATCTTGGCGAGGTCGCGTCATCGATTCATTTATGTTTGGAGGATATTACTGGAAAAAATAAGGAATGCGATGCGTGCCCTCTCATCTAAACTCCCGACGGGAAAGGTGTCTCTATCCATGAGTGGCTGAGGGCAATGTGGTTGATGCAAGTTCTTTTAGAAATTGGCAAGGCATTCGTGGGATAATCATATCACTTGGGGCTTGGAACCCCCACAGCTAGCATATTTTGGACTAAAATTTTAAGAGAGAAGGGAATTGGAGTCTTATCGACATAAGCTTTGGCGGTGAAGTCGTTCGTGCAGATAAAAGTGCAATAAAAAGTGTGCACTTCGTCTTCCCATACTACCGTATCGGGCTTCTCAAAGAAGCGGCACCACCCCCTTAGGTGGAACAGATTTATGACCGCTTGAGGGAGATCGCCCTAATGAGCTTGCCTCTCAATATGCATAGAGCCGATAATGAAAAAGAAGGTATCGTACCAAATTTGCTCTTGGCGATAATGGAAATTACCATTTTTGTTGGGGAGGATTTCGATTGAATCATATTTTACGGGGTGCTCAGTATTGGCCATGGGAGGGGGGTTGGAATTTTTGGAAAAATTGAGATTGGAAGCAGAGATTAGAGGGGTAAGGGGGAGATGGGATGTATCTATAGGTGAGGAAGAGGTATGGAGGGGGAAGGATTTGGAGGGAAATGGAATGGAGGGAAGGGGGATGAATAATGAACGGAAATTGGAGTTGTAGGGAAGAATGTTGAGGGAAAAGAGTTGGAGGGAAAGGGGGATGAACCAATGGGGAAGGTGAAAAATCTGTAGAAAAATCGAATCAATTTGGGGTCTGGGCGAACCGGTTCGCCCCTTTTTTATTTTAATCGATCCTAACAGCGAATCGGTTCGGACCCTTAGTTAAGAAACGGGTGAACCCGTTTAGTAGACTGTTAAGATGCTCCAACTTATTCATCCTAAAAAAACTATGTGTTGAATTTCTTCGAAACTCAACATTATGGAAATCTCCCAAAACGTTCCCATGCATAATTTGATTCAAAAATTCGTGACAATTCCCCTCGAAATGCTCTAAACTCTCTCATGCTATGCTTCTTTGTTCCTCTCTCTAAGAATTTCCATCCTACGAACCTCTAATGACCCTAACCTACTCAACTAACTAATGTACACAAGACTCACCCCATATGCATTGGGGATGAGACGAACTCTCATCTCACCCTCAATCAACCCCGTAAATGGGGTTCGATAACCAAATTGTGTCGGATTCTTCAACACTCACCTCTAAATATGGCTTTAGGCGTTGTCCATTAACATTGAATGTGTTCCCCTTTTTGGATCTTCTAACTCCACGACTCCATGGGGGAATACTTCCCTCATAACGAATGGGACTGTCTACCACGAACGTAATTTGTCGGGAAAAAAATGTAGACCAAGTTGAAGAGAAGCACTTTTTGACACAAATTAAACTCCTTGCATCGGATAACTCTAACATGTGTGGGTTTCATTCTTTCTTTAGATATTTTTTCAATCTTATACGCATCATTGCGCATCTCTTCTAACTCATTCAATTGAAGCTTGCATGTTTCACCGGCTTTGTCTATATTGTAGTTCAACCTCTTGATTTCCCAATATGATTTATGTTTTAACTCCACGGGCAGATGGCAAGGATTTCCATATACAAAGCGAAACAGGGACATTTCGAGGGGGTTCTTTTATGCATTTCTATAAGCCCATAGAGAATCGTTCAACCGGAGTGATCAATAGGATCAACAGTCTTTTCGAGAATGTGCTTGGTTTCATGATTAACTAACTCGGCTTGCCCATTTTTTGAGGTGATAGGTCATCCCAACCTTGTGGACGACCCATGCATTTTCATCGGTTTTTCAAATGGCCGATTGCAAAATGTTTGCCATTATTTCTAAGGATTGCCTTTGGAGCTCCGAAGTGAGAAAGTATGTATTCCTGCAAGAACGTAATCACCACCTTATTATCATTAGTCTTAGTATCTATGGACTCAACCCATTTTGACATATAATCTACCACGACTAGGATGTATAGGAAACAAAATTATGGAGGAAAAGGGCCCATGAAGTCAATACCCCAACAATCAAATATCTCAATGACAAGTATGGGGGTTAATGGAATCATGTCTCATCTTGTGATGGCTCCTATCCTTTGACATTTATCACAACATTTGCAATAAGCATTAACATCCCAAAAAATTATGGACCAATAGAGACCATTTTAAAGTATCTTAACGGCCGTCTTATTCATCAAAAAATGGCATCCACAAGCTTCCGTATGACAAAAATCGATGACACGATGTATCTCGTCATCCGGTACACATCGTCGAATGATTTGGTCCGCACAATAATTGAATAAAATTGGATCATCGTAGAAAAACATGCTCGACTAAGTTAGGAACTTCTTTCTCTCTTGCGATGTCCAATTGGGGGAACGGCTCCGGTGACAAGGTAATTCATTATATCCGCAAACCAAGGGAGAGAAGAAGTGTCAAATAATTGTTCAACCAAAAAAAATTCATCTATGGGTATGGGATCACTAGGCACGTCAGAAGAAAGCCATGATAAGTGGTCGG
This sequence comes from Sambucus nigra, assembly GCA_949130495.1. Taxonomy (NCBI): domain Eukaryota; kingdom Viridiplantae; phylum Streptophyta; class Magnoliopsida; order Dipsacales; family Adoxaceae; genus Sambucus; species Sambucus nigra. The sequence goes on along the minus strand of OX422215.1, from coordinate 553,564,628 downwards.
CGACAACGTTTTCTACTCCTTTCTTATCTTTTATTGATTGAACTCTTGTAGGAGTAGAATCCACCATATTAGGCGTGACCTCGCATCCTTTTTGGAAAAGGATATACTTAAGCTCCGCGTGGTTGGTAAAGCAAGTGATCAGTGAACCAATAAGGTAAGAGCGGAGTTTGTTTAACGCGAAAACTATGACAAGCAACTCTTTCTCCGTAGTGGAGTTATTGAGTTGCGATCCGGTTAGCGTTCGGATAGCGTAGTAGATGACATGAGCCTTCTTATATCTTATTTGGACTAAAATAACCCCTATAGCATAATCACCCGCATCACACATGAGCTCAAAGGCAAGGGACCAATTCAGAGCTTGCATAATGGGGGCGAAAACAAGCATGCTTTTCATCAAAAGCGCTTTGGCATGCTTCATTATTGTCAAAGTTGGCATCTTTCATAAGTAGGTTACTCAATGTCCTAGCGATGTCATTAATGAACTATCACATGAAGTATAATGTGTTCACTTGGACTATTACGTCCTTGAAAATCCCTTGAGGTATCTACACTGTACAATCCTCGAGTTGGAGAATGATCTTGGTCGGCTTGAGGTCCCCCAAATCTAGTTGCCTATATATAGAATAAGAGAGAATTTTAACACTCGCCCCTAAATCGACATATGAGGACTTTACTCCGCACAATATCAAATCAAAATTTTGTATTTGATGAGGATGAAAAATTATCAAAAATCCAATTGAACCCTTAAACATTCCGGTTACCTAGGGAAAACGGAATTAAAAGACCTACAACATTTATCTTAATAAAGTTCAAAAGTTTGAATGACGAATTACTTTTTATTCACTTTTAAATCCATATGTGTTACCTAGGTTGGGTTCTTGTACCCCAACCCTTTGTAAATCTAGCCTAACATGGTGTAACTAAAACTAAACATGATAACTGTGTTGCATGAAATATTTCTTACGTGAAAAGTGTAATCAAACATGTGAAAAAGATTTTTAGCTAGAAAATAATGAATTATAAACCAAAAGATGGGAGAAATTGAAATCAATAATGAAACTATACTTGTATTGAAGAAAAATCCTTTAATTCAATATAAAAGATGAATAATTATTGAAGAAGTTGAATCCTAGGGTTATTGCCTTCAAGATCCTCCTAAAACTATGTAAAAACTAGCTATCTAATGTATGGTAACAAAATTGAATATAAATCTCACATTTTTTAAGTGTTTTCACCTTGCACAACTCTAGTTTTAAGAAATAAAAATTCAGAATTTCGTCTTGCCGAACCGGTTCGAAATTTCCTTCTTTACTGGGTGAATCGACTCTCATATTCCAGTTTGTAGAACCGGTTCTGAGTCTTGATTATCAGATCGGTTTGCCTTTGACTTATTTTCGAACCAGTTCCCCTTTGTGTCCATCGGTTCGGTTTGGTTTTTCCAGTGAGTGGATTGGGTTCCCCTCAAATAAAACCGGTTCGCTTTTCTGAATTTTTTGTCCTTATTCTTTGATTTCTTCTCAACTTTGAATCTTCATATCTTTGCAACTGGGGCTTGGATTTGGGAGTCGTTTCTTCTTACTCACTTTTGGATTCAAGACCTTGGACTTCTCTTAAGGTTCTGTGTTCGAATTTTGGATATACAATTACCCTTTTGCCCTTGACTGTTCTTTTTTTCTTTATTTCTTGATTTTGAGTTTTCTCTTTTCTACACTTGCATAAAATACCTAAAAATGTAAGAGAAATACACGAAACTCGATGCACTAGATAGAAGATGTCAGTAGCAGAGATGAATCAAATCAAATTACACCGCACGGGGTAATAAAAGCCTCTAAATTACGGAGATAAATATTAAGAATTTATGCCTAATCAGTAAACTTTCCACAATAGGGATTGCCTGAAGGTTTGCTGCTTCCCATCTATACATCTTTTTCCTCTTATAGGTTCACTTGCACAGAATGAGTTTTATCCCTTAAGTAAGTCTACAAGACACGAAACTTTATTTGAATACATATAATCGATTTCGGTATCCACAACAACAATTCAAAGCTAAAATTATTTGTCTTGGAGTGCCTCATTGTAGCTCTTAGGATCCGGTTTGTGCTTCCTTGGAACTTTATTGAAGTGTTAACCTAAAACACTAACTTGTCAAAACGACCTGTGATACTCCCACTATGTTGTGGCTCCACTTATGTTCCATTATAAGTGACACATGAATCATGATCCTCGATAATACTATCACTACCATAAGGTAATGCATTATCTATATCATGTTGTATTCTTTCCCATACTAGTGGTCCAGCAACACCGGTAATATGATGTTCTTTTGTCATAATTTATAAGTATAGCTTACTTTCGGGTATGTTATTAATCATATAATCATATTTAAAGAAACAAACATGATGTTAATAATGACCTTCTTGTCCTTATAATACAAACTACTTAACAAACCTTTGGGATATCAAGCCTAAAGACATTCTTTCATTCTTAATTCCAACTATCTTGGCTCCCACATCAGCACAAGTGTTGGGTACTCCTAGAACTGCACATGCCTTAGATTGGGCTTATGACCATTCTATTATTTCGTAAGATTTAAAGAGACCTGTCTAGATGGAATTCCATATAAAATGTATATATCCATCCTTATGTGAAATTCGAAAAAGAAACTTGATGTCCTGAATAACTTACCATAGACCATATCATCCTAAAAGACTCTTTATCATTCTTACCACTACAAAGTCCCGCACTCGAGTGTGGCAACTTGGATGTAATCCCAGCCTCCAATAATTATTCCTGAACATTCACAAGAGGTACACACCAACACTATTAAATCGTAGGGTTTGGATTAGTTTACCATCCTTATACTCCACCTTAGCCTTGTACACTTTGAACTAATCAAAGACTTCAAATATATGGTGCATAAGGTAAAATTATCCATGCCTCTAGTAATCATCAATGAAATCGATAAAATACTCATAACCTCTTGACCAGACAAATATAGAACCACAAATGTAAGGACACAAATTTTCAATTGAGTCCATATGTAGTTTTGGCTTAATTCCAGACAAAGCTATTTGAGTCATAGGATAAAAGTTTGTTCCTATAAAGCCTATGACATGTTTGAAGTGTTGAAGACGTAGCGTCCATAACTTAAAGCTGCATCTTTGTCGGTTTCAAGTGCCATGTTTCGCGTCATCAATATTATATCATTTCAAGATCTCCAAATGTATGAATTCATATATATATATATATATATATATATATATATATATATATATAGGACCTTGGATATTTTATTTGGGTGTAAGCATTTTTATACAACGACTTTTGAATTTTCAGAAAAGCATTTTAAAACTTCACATAAAAGTTTTTGGGCTTAAATCGCAAAATTCGGATTTCTGAAAAGTCATTCGAACGACATTTTTCTCATTCAAGCGAAAATTCTAACGAGATATTTTCTGAATTTTTGTTAGAAGTTTCGTTCAAACGATTTATCCAACGAGTTTTTCTCTGGTTTTTCGTTCGAAGTTTTGTTCGTAAATCTCGTTCGAATGAGATTTTAGAGGGAACAAGTTTTTGACAGTTTTTTTCCCACTTTCCCACTAACCTTTTACCTGATAAAATAAGTGCGGGAAATAACTTTTTTGATAGAACTTTTTCCTTCTCTACTCTTCCAGAAAAAGTTCCCTTAGTGTTTGTTACAAAATGTTAAATCTTTAAAACAAAACCAAGTTTTTACACGCAATATTTGTTTATGTTTAAATCCAAGTTCCCATATATATATATATATATTCTTGGATAGTGTTCGACACCGATTTTTCTTCTCTACCCATAAAGAAGACAGTTTGGGTTGCTTCTCTACCCCCAAAAGAAGAACTTTGTTTCGCTGCGATGCTCTCACATGGTGAAAGGCATCGTGTGTGGTTGACCATTGTTGTTACTCTATTGGTGGACTCTAAGACTGCGATGGACGTCGTGGTTATCAACTAGATGGGGGTATTTGCAAGAAGAAGGATCAGGGCTTGAAGGGAGTCAAGTCGAGTGTAGTAAGTCTTTTGTCTTGTAACTGTAAAACCATATCTAGTGGATTTGTTAGGCAGGGTCGTCCGAGGTTTCTTTCGTTGTGGGGTTTCCTCGTACATCGCGACATAGTGTGATATTATTTATTTTATCTTGCAAAAATACATTTAGATGCATGCTTAGGTAACTCAAGATAAAATTGGGTTTAATCATCACACTAATGCTAATAATTGTTTAGGTTGTCTTAGTTTAATTTACTTCAAGTCATCATATTTAATTTGTTAAAATTGTTGTTTAGCATGTTTGGCCTATATTGAAAATATAATTAATTATTGTTAGGAAAATTTTAGTACTTGGGTTGAATTAATTTTCTTTAAGTGGAATTTAATTTGTGAGTGTAGTTTAATCTCACTTTTAGTTTAACTTAATTTTAATTTTGAAGAAATTAAAATTTGTAGTTTGTTTTTGCTTAAAATGTGAATTGATAGTTTAGTTGGCAATTTAATTGAACCACCACGTTAATTCTAAGTATTTAATATTCGGGGAACTATCAATTGGTATCAAAGAGGGTTATACTAACATATTGTGTGATTCTAGTTTTTTGGATTTTTTTTTAATATATGCATTTTTCAAAAAATTCAGTTTTTAATGGTTCTAGCGTGCTTGCTCATGACTCTTCACTTGCTATATCCTATGAGTAATGACTTGCATGTTTGCATACTCTAGCTTTTATATTACATGTCATGTATTCTTTCTAGTCGTATGCATGTTTGTCATTTTCTAATCCATGCTTCATTAAATATTGCTTTGCTAGAATTATGACATGTTTATCTTTTGTATTTTATCCTTTACATTTTTGGGTATTACTCGAAAAATAAAATTTTTTTTTTGTCTTTTGAGTTAATTTTTGTGTTTGGTGAAAAACTTTGAAAAACTAAAAAAGTTTTTTTTTTTGTGTGTATATATTATAGTTTTACACCTTTTGTGGCATATATTTGTGTTTGAATCCTATCGTTCCACTTCCATGTGGCTAGAATATTTAGTTGCGTATTTCAACTTTAAATTTTTTCTTTATCATGGTTACATGAAGTAGTTTGAATTTGAATTTCTAAAAGGATTCTTGTTTTTATGCCTCTTTTGCACCCATGCACGAGCTCTTTGAATTTTAAATTCACATGAATATTTGAGCTATGTGACATTTTCTTCTATCAATTTAGTCATCTACTTATTTTGTGACCATGGAGGATTTGTGCATGTTATTCCCTTGCACTTGAGATTATTGTGTGTTAAAAAGTGATATATGAAAATGCACGGGGAAGCGCTACGAAATGAACAATCATCCTTTACGATTAAGCCACCATTTGCAATGGACCTAAAAGAAATACGTGGTCCAAAAGCCTAAAAGAAAAATATGGCATTAAAAGAAAAATATTGCCAAGGCCTAGTTTGTTTAGATTGATATTTTCATTCAAAAGAAAAGAAAAGGATAATAGTATATTTGAGGGAGTTTGGATGGAATATCAACGGCTTTGCACAATGTCTTGTATCCTAGTTGCACTATTTTTATCATGACTCTATTGGTTTGTAGAATCATCAATATGATAGGCTTGTATGAATTGTTCTTGTTTTGTACTTTGAGTTATTTTTTCTTTAACGTGAGGCTTTTTATATGTTTGATAAAGTTTTGCAATCAAATGGAACTCCTTAAACATGTTTAAGTGACTGTGTCACAATTTAATAGTTGCTATAGTTCACACCCCTTCACTTCCGTTTCCATATGACACAATTATTCCACAAGAGTGAGGAAAATTTATGCTATTTTGAATTGTGTTATTTGTGTGTTTATATCTATCTATCTATCTCTCTCTCTCTCTCTCTCTCTCTCTCTCTCTCTCTCTCTCTCTCTCTCTCTATCTCTATCTCTATCTATCTATATATATATATATATATATATATATATCTATCTATATATATATATATATATATATATATATATATATATATATATATATATGCTTGTGCTTAATTAAAATATTTTGTGTATGTATCTATATATGATTTTTTAAAAGTCTTTGCCTTGTTTTATAATCCATTTATGCTTGTAATTCATAATTAGTATCTATCTTGTTGCGAATTTTGGTTGATGTCCCATGCTTACGTCTATTACATTTTAATTGGTATCTTTTTTTTGTCAACGCATCTTAGTTAGTATCCTTTGTTTTCGTGTGGATTAGTTTTATTTTATTATTTCTATATGCTTTATTGTTCTTGTTTATGCACCTTTACATTTTTATCTTGTTTCTTCTTAATTCATATCCCTTGCTTAGACTTTAGGAGGAGAAATGGTATTTGCTTTAATTGAAGGAAAAATAAGTTAATTTTATTCTTAAATATTGTCTCAACCTGAACAAAAAGGGGGAGAAATGGTATCTAAACCTTTAGTTTGGGGAGATTTATCTTAGGGGGAGTCGCGGTCTTTCGAGGTAGATCATTGTTCGATAAAGGGGGAGTATTTATTTACATTGCAATTAATATTGTTATATTCCCGATGCGTTTGATGGTGTGCTTAAGTGTGCAGGAAATTCCTTGTAGCAACATCTTTAAAGCTACAAAGCGATTTATCCTTGGGTCGAGTCATATCGTCAGTATTTTTTTATTTTTTTGGGTGGGATGTTGTGTCTAGATGAGCTTGACATCCCTTAGGATTTTTGGTTGGGTTTTGTTCCTGAATAGACAAAGGGGGATATTTGTAAGGAAACAAATTTCCAATTGAGTCCATATGTAGTTTTGGCTTAATTTCAGACAAAACTATTTGTGTCATAGGATAGAAGTTTGTTCTTATCAAGCCTATGACATGTTTGAAGTGTTGAAGACTAATGTGGCAAGAACTTAAAGTTACATCTTTGTCGGTTTGAAGTGCCATGTTTCGCGTCATCAATATTATATCATTCCAAGGTCTCCAAAGGGGTATATATATATATATATATATATATATATATATATATAATGAAGTAGAAAACTTATGTATGTCATCAATATGAGTTTTTTTTTTTGCAATTCCTATTTTACCCTTGAAAATTTTAAATTCCCCCTGTTTTCTTTCTCACTCAGTACATAATTCCCCTTCTTCCACTTTAATTCAAACACAAGGTCTATTTTGGTACATTACCTCTATTTGTACTCTCTCCTTCTTTCCCACATCCCATTAAATTAATTTAACTAAAACACAGTATACCCTCTCCTTCTCAAACTCTTAAAATTGGAACCCACACCACAAAATTGAAACCCCCTCCTCTTCAAACGCAGAGCCCTATTTTCTCACTTCTCCATTTTGAAGGTATTATCTGACTCTACTATAGTGTATATACGAGATTTTAATTTATTATACTATTTGTTTTGTTCACACACGAAATCAATGAATTAAAGTGATTGAATGGGATGTTAAGTCCAGATCTCTCGGGTAAATTTCATGTTGTGAAACGAATATCTGATTTAGTTCATGACTTTTCCTACATATATCAACTGTTGTTATGAATTTGTTTTATAGTCATATACCTACATATATCATGTTGTGATTCATTGACAGTTGATACATGTATTATGTGAGTATTTTTCTTTGTTTTGATTAAGGGGTTTTATACACAGATTTAACGGATGTAACATGTATTTTATTTTTTCGATTTTGGATCTCAGATTTATGAGGAGTTGAACAAATTTGTTTCCACCCATTTTTCCCCATCTGTAGCTACTTCAATTAAGGAGAAAAGAACTAACATGAAAGGAAAATTTTGCATTGATGTATGTTTCGTGAGAGGGGATTACTGCTGATATGTAAAGAGAATGGATGGGTGATTTTTGTAAGATCAGAAACGTGTCAAATATGAATATATTTATTCCCCATTGAGGCTATTCCTGATACAGAGGTTATAAGACATATACTTCCATGGACATATATACCACTGGCAAGGAAAGGTATAGATTTATTCCTCATTTCACCACTTTTTCTATATAATAGTTGCCATATGCATATGTTTTGAGATCTGGATATTGTGGAGGACTGTGATTGAGTGCATTGTATAAGATCTGATTACATAGATGATCTTTTTTAATGATTTACATTTTATGCCCTAATTGTGTGGAGGCTCTTGATGTGTATATCAATTGTCATTGAAGATCAATACAGTGGAATATGCATTAAGTTCACACATGTTTTGTACTTATTTTAGGTTTCAGTAGTTAAATACTCCATTGGACTGGAAAAAAATAACTGTTATGTTTTTCCTTTTAGTACTTTTTTTTGTAGTTATGTAATGTTTTCTCATTTATTGGAATGTTTATTTTTGTTTATTAACTTTCTTTATTTTCGTTACTATTGCCGTTAAAGGAGCTATACATGTTCTCAAAGTGCTACCACAAATTCAGATCTAATTCCAAAGATATGCAAGGAATACCCGGATCTAATTCGAATCTAAAATCCTGTTCAAGCAAGTCAGATCCAAATTCTGACGAAGCTGTAAGTACTTTGAAGCCCAAATAAATGTTGTTGAAGCTGTGTTTGTTTGCAAATAGTAGGTGTTAAAGGTTTCAAAAAATTGAAAGGATATTAGAAAATGTCTCCCGCACCATGTCTTGCTTGAGGAATTCCTTCTGCAATGCACACAACCAAATCTAATTCTGCCTCTATTGCCTCCAGAATAGCTGTTGCTGCAAAAGGTGTATGGACATAAATCACCGATGCATTAGCCTTTATTTCAGTCAGTTCTTTGTTTGATTTAGTTTTAGGTGCTTTAGTTTATGTTGGTCACAAGTGTTTTAGGTGCTTCAGCCTTTATTTCTCGATCCATATCCTTGCAATGAAGAGGATTCTGATGATACAAATATTTTCGATGATGGAAATACTCTAAAGTGATTTCATCTTAGGTAATCAAACTAATAGTTTATTGAATCATGTGGTTTTATCACTTTATGGTCATATGGGTTTACATTTGTATTTGTTGGTTTATCTTTTTTTAATTTACATAAAACCACTGAACAAAAAAGTTATCGTTTATTTTCAGTTAATCACTGATATTGCAACTGATATCATTGTTTGGAGATTGTATACTGCACGTCCACGTTGCAACTTTAACTAGGATCGTGTTCTATACATTAAAATTGCAATTTCAAAGATCATGTTTCGAATTGCAATTTCAAATTTGTGGAAGTTTGGACTTATTTGTGTGGAAGTTTGCTTATAAATGGGATTATTTGTAGGTATTGAACTTATATTCCACATGGTATGAATTAAATTGGAATATTTCTTATAAATGGAAGCTTTTAGTGGTTTGTATTCTGCAGGGCATGAATTGGATTATGGTATATTAGTGTTTTTTAGAGTTTTAAAATGAGCGCTACCACGGTATTCTCGATCTCTTCATATAATATATGTAGATGAGGGGTTCCTACTGTTAATTCATTTTTTCTCTTGGTTGTTTGTTTGTTTGAGATTTATGTTTTCTTTTTTGCTTTTAGTTATTTGTTTGTCTGTTCTTACTATTAAGATCTTTATATTTGTTTGTTTGGTTATTTGGTTGGTTGTTTATGATAACATAATTATTACACGTGTCCCATACAGTTTGTGAAGTCCCATGTCCCATGCAGTTACCTCATACAGGTCATAAAGTAGCAATTCTCCTATGTCCCATGCAGGCAGTTACCTCATACAGGTCGTAGAGTAGTAGGTCGTGAAACATGTCCCATGTAGTTGTGATACGCGTAGCAGTTGTTTGTACATGGTGGGTTTCGTGGAAATTTTGTAAGTTGTATATCTTATAGTGCGTAGGCAGTTTCCAAGTGTGGTCATCGTGACCTTTGCAACGGGTAGCTACTGTAAACTCATCTTATAAAAACATCAGCGGGCCTCTCAAGGAGGATAATTGCATAACATTCCAGTACCAGTTGAGTTAATATCATCGTCCATCCTTTTATCTCACACCTGCTATCGTTCCCTCTTTCCTGTAAGTAGTCCCTCTTTTTATCCTCTCTACATTCAGACCCCCGAAAAGACTGACTGTTAAAATATTTTTCAAACATATGCTTTTACGCAAATTAGTACATTCATATGTAAACAAGTATTCAGCGCCTCATATCTTTACTTGAAAGGATTTATGGAATGACATCCACAAACCGGATCTGAAAAAGGATTAGTGTTGTTAGCCAGATTCTCAAAGTTTCCATGTCTGGTGTCAATAATAGGAACAGGTAGGCTACCAAGATCCCTACTACGAAGTGAGGTTTTTTATTAGGAAAAAAAGTGAGCGGCTTCATTCTGTTTTGAGCTCTTTTCTTCCCATTGCTACAATTTGAAGAAGTTACTTTATACCCTTTTAAGTACTAGAAAGTAATATTACTATCCTATTACTGCTGGAAGTGTGAACTTAGACCCCCTTACTTGAGTTTAATTTGCTTTTGCTAAATTATACTGATCAAATTTGAGTTCAATTTTCTTTGTTTTGCTAAATTTGAGTTCAATTTCCTTCTTACTGCAGGTAAAGGATAGTGAACTACCAGACGTGGCTGCAGTTAATGCTGGGAACAACTAACTCATTATACTCTATTTGATTTATGGTTCCTGTGTTTTCACCTTTTTCTCAGTTAGATATCCCCAGGATAGGCAAAACTTATATACTTTTCGTGGCAAAGTTGGAGAGGCCCCACTTTTCATCGGGTCCATAATCATTAGAGTGACGACTCTTTGCACATGATGATATTCCTTTTGATTCTCTGCCTTTTTTGTCATTGTTCATTACCTTAAATTTGTACATTTAAGATATAAATTAGTGTTTTGAGGTTATGATTTATATGCAAATCAGTTTTATATGCAAATTAGTGTTTTGAGGTTATGATTTAAAATAACTAGATTCAATTTTTATATTAGTTATATGCTTTTTTATTTATTTCTTAAGAAGCTACTTATATATACTAGAATAATGTGAAGATATGACTACATCAGTTAGTAAACCACACGATATATGTAATTGGTTTTTAGTGCTAATATTTTTTTATGCACTTTGACAGGTTTGTCCCATTTGCCTTACTAACAAAAACGATATGTGGCCTTCGGGTGTGGGAATCAAGTAAAATTTATCCAAAATCCTATAAAATGATCCATTAAATTTCTCTAGAGGATCAGAACTCTTCCATTATATATCAACATGGATTTCATGTCGGTGGCAAAGAACAATATAGCAGGGTAAGAATCTAAACACTCCCTGCTTACTCTCAACAGTTGAGATTTATTGTAGTTTGAAAATTATTGTGTGATAATATTTTAATTTATTTCTTTTGATATAATTATGGGCAGATCAAGAAAGAAAAGAATTTTATCCACAACCATTTAAAATTCATGGTCAAATTTCACAAGGATGCACCCACAGATTCTGCAAGGATTATAGGATTTAAGGTCAAACCTTTCAGGTGATAGATGTACTTTGACAAGTTTGTCCCATTTGCCTTACTAACCCAAACGACATGTGGCCTTCGGTTGTGGTAATCAAGTAAAATTTATCCAAATTTTGATAAAATGAGCCATTAAATTTCTCTAGAGGAAGGTTGGATCAGGACTCTTCTATTATATATCAACATGGATATCATGTCAATGCAGAGAACAATATGGCAGGGTAAGAATCCAAACACTCCCTGCTTGCTCTCAATAGTTGGTATTTATTGTAGTTTGAAAATTGTTGTGTGATAATATTTTAATATATTTCTTTTGATATAATTATGTGCAGAGAAAGGAAGAAAAGAATTTTATCCACAACCATTTAAAATTCTTGGTCAAGTTTCACAAAGATGCACCGACAGATTCTGCAAGGATTATAGGATTTAAGGTCAAACCTTTCAGGTGATAGATGTTGTATTAGTTTGCACTTGACCCCTCTAATATACAACTTCAATATTAATATGTCCTTATTTTTTAGTGGGGTCCAGTGTTAAACATGAATTTGAAGACGAATGGGATAAAAAGACTCACTTAACAACCTGTGATGCCCATGCAAAATGCGAGTTTACTAACTCTGAAACTCCTCAGGAGATTGAAGATAAGAAGGAGATTATCTTTACATATGATGTTGACTTCCAGAGATAAATGCACTTTAGAGTCCCCATTCGGTTCGGGTTGAATTGTTTTAACTTTTTGAAAAGTATTTTCAACTTTTTGGAGTTAAAATTTTAGTGCTAATATTTTTTCATGTACTTTGATAGGTCTGTCCCATTTGCCTTACTAACCCAAAGGACATGGCCTTCAGTTGTGGGAAGGGCATTAGGTAAAATTTGTCTTCAAAATCCTCGAAATTTAAAGAAATGTAATTTATGGTGTGGCAATAGCATTTATGTTTTTTTTTCTTTTTTTGTATGAAGACGGGTTCCGAATGTAAACAAGACCTTGAATTACGAACAATTACCATATATCTCTAGATAGACAATGATATTGTATTTGAATTAAAAATGATTAGTTTTGTTGTTGGTGTATTTTTTATTTCTTCAACACAGTTTATAGTATTATAAACAGAGGGGATTCTGTCCAAAATTTTTAAATTTTTTACAAGTATTTCTGTTATATAAAAAAAAACTTAAGTTATACTTGACTTAATAATAGTGTAGTTGATATTTTGTTTTTTACAGAGGGAGAATTGTTCTATAAACAAAGGAAATTTTACCCAAAATTTTTAGATTATCATATTGAGCATTAATAATAGTATAGTTGGTATTTTTTACATAAAGATGGTGGATTGTCTCATAAACAAATAAAAACTTGCGCATTTTTTTAAAACCAATAGTTTCATTCATAAAATAGGTTATGTCAAAAATTATTTATTTGTTGCGAACTAAATACGACGTATGGTTTTATCCACAACGTATACTTTTGAAAATTAGTGTCGTGCCTTCAGGCACGGGCATACCCTAGTGTGTGTGTGTATATATATATATATATATAGGACCTTGGATATTTTATTTGGGTGTAAACATTTTTATATAACGACTTTTGGATTTTCAGAAAATCATTTTAAAACTTGACATAAAAGTTTCTGGGCTTAAATTGTAAAATTCAGATTTCTGAAAAGTCGTTCGAACGCGACAATTCTAACGAGATCTTTTCTGAATTTTCGTTAAAAGTTTCGTTCGAACGATTTATCCAACGATTTTTTCTCTTCTTTTTCGTTCGTAAATCTCGTTTGAACATGGTCGTTCGAACGACATCAAAAAGTCATTCGAACGAGATTTCAGCGAGAACAGGTATTTGACATTTTTTTCCCACTTTTCACTTTTCCCACTAACCTTTTACCCGATAAAATAAGTGCGGGAAACAACTTTTTTTATATAACTTTTTCCTTCTCTTAGAGAGTTTTTGAGAGCCTAATTCTTCCAAGAAGAAGTTCCCTTGGTGTTTGTTAAAAAATGTTTAATCTTTAAAACAAAACCAAGTTTTTACACCCAATATTTGTTTATGTTTAAATACAAGTTCCCATATATATCTTTTCTTGGAGAGTGTTTGGCACTGGTTTCTTCTATACCCTTAAAGAAGACAGTTTGGGTTGCTTCTCTACCTCAAAAAGAAGAACTTTATTTCGCTGCGACGTTCTCACATGGTGAAAGGCACCATATGCGGTTGACGGTTGTTATTCCTCTATTGGTGGACTCCAAGACTGGGATGGACATCGTGGTTATCAACTAGACGGAGGTATTTTCAAGAAGAAATGCCGGGGCCTGAAGGGAGTCAAGTTGAGTGTAGTAAGTTTTTGTCTTGTAATTGTAAAACCTTATCTAGTGGATTTGCTAGGCAGGTCCATCCGAGATTTTTTTTCATTGTGAGTTTTCCTCGTACATCGTGACGTAGTGTGATATTATTTATTTTATCTTGCAAAAAAATAGTTAGATGCATGCTTAGGTAACTCAAGATAAAATTGGGTTCAATCATCACACTAAAGTCTAATTTGGTGCTAATAATTGTTTGGGTTGTGTTAGTTTAATTTAATTTAACTCATCATATTTAATTTGTTAAAATTGGTGTTTAGCTTATTTGACCTATATTGAAAATGGAATTAATTATTGCTAGGCAAATTTTAGGACTTAGGTTGAATTAATTTTGTTTGAGTGGAATTTAATTTGTTTGTGTAGTTTAATCTCACTTTTAGTTTAACTTAATTTTAATCTTGAAAAAATTAAAATTTGAAGTTTGTTTTTGCTTAAAATGTGAATTAATTGAGAATTTAATTGAACCATCACGTTAATTCTAAGTATTTAATATTCATGACCCTATTAACAAAATTTTAACACACCATTCCCAACACATCTTTGGCGCTTTATCCTATGCTCGGAGAGGGCTACTCGAACGTTTTACCTTCTAATTGGGGTTCGCAAACTGAAAGTTCCTTCACTTACAATGAACATAAATGTCCAAAACAGTCATTGATTTCTTATTGGAATAGAATGTCCAAAGCACAAGTTCCAAAATTGTGTTTGGTTCATCATAGAAAAAAACTTTCTTTTTAATGATTATCCATAAAAATTATTCCTGACTACATTTAGCAGTATTAGTGAGATAAGTTTATAATATGTATATTATTTCTGAATGTACAAAACAGATCAAAGATATTTTAATATAGATAAAACAATTTTACAAAATTAATCGAATATCTATTCCGAAAAAACTTTAAAAAAAAATTCTTCCAAAAACCAATACATTAAATAATTTTCTTATATTATCGTTTAGTCTTCATTATATATCTAAAATATATAGCTTGTTGATTAATACCGCTGCCTTATTTTAATTACCCATTATTAGAAACCTCTCTCTTTTAAGTAATTGCCCGGCTACGTGGAACCTTTGTAACAAATTATAATCCTCATTCATCGTTCTCAAATCTACTTGCCAGGTTGTTGTAGATCAGACCAGAAATCATGCTATTACTTTGAAGGGATAAATTCATTACCCCTTGTCATATTCCTTATAGAGCTAGGAAAACTGTACAACTCTACTATAAAGTTTTAATTAGTAGTGATAATACTTTCTTTTCAGTGATTTCACTACTATCGAGGAATATGAACTTTTCTTAACCCAAATCGTTGTACATAAGACACATACTTACAATCCTTCCTCCCTTTCGGGAGAGAATTAAATCTCCTCTCAAATAACTAACACCAAAACTATCAATTAATTATCATCGGTCAGTTGAAACGTCCATGTAGAACTTTCCCGATGGGTCGACCGAACATATATGACAAAGAATTACCATGTATTTTAAAATGTCGTGATTCTACAATTAAAACCATCTGATGGGGAGCCAGATTAAGATGGAATTAGAAATCAATTGCATCACAATTTTTAAATATTGACAAGAATTAAGGATTAAATAAATTTATTATCCCCTTAAGTTAGAATAATGTTCAATTACATTTTCAGTCCTTGAAATTTATTTCATCTGATTAATTCCATTAAGACTAAAACATGTGGTTGAATAGTTTACCCATATAGAAATTTAACAATCTTCATTGAAAGAGGACATTAAATTAAATATGTAGCAATTAACCTTTTCTTTAAATTTAAATTATCTTCCGTCTACCACTATTTAAAAATAATCCTCCTGATATCTTAATTTCTTGTGAAAGTAAGATTTCTCGTTGGGAGCTTAATTACTTCACCTTAGATTAGACAGACCTTACGTCTTTTAATCATATTATTCAAACAGTCCAGGAACTCAACTTTCTTATATAATTACATATTCGACAACACTTGGTCCTACAATTAATGACAGTGACTATGTTGGGTAGGATTTAAGTACTTAGATTTAGGTGTAAACCAGTGGTTCATTCCATTAAAAATTAAATTCGTATATAACTTCCTCGTTAGGAGGACTGAACATACTCAATATTAATTTTAGAGAATTATCACTTAAGAATTTTAAAATCTTCGTGATGCCTTGATAAACTTTCTCCATTGGGGAGGAACGTCGATAATGCTAACATGAGAAACAATCATATCACATTTTGAAAATACCGATGGAGACCGCAAGGTTTGTTTGCAAACCCTTCTCCTACTTAATATTTAAATCATGAGGGTATTGCAAAATAATTATTAAATTCAAATTTGCCAAATTAAATTAATGATAATATCCTAATTTATTATCCAAATTAAAATATCCAGTCTTACTATATCAATTATAAAAAGTCGAGATACCATGATAAATTCCCACCATTGGGGTAGAAAGCTTATGCTAATACGAGGAATAAATCACATAAATATTTAAAATAAATTAGAGATCGATCTCATTATTTCAAAAACTTTGGAATACCATGATAGACTCCCCCCGTTATGGATGAAAACCAAAGATAACATAAGGATACATCACTTCACTATTTGATATAAAATTCGAGACCAAAATTAATTCCACGATAAATTAATTACATGATTTAATTCAATTTGAAAAGGAATAAACATTTTTAATTTTCCATAAAATCGTGATCCAGGGCACACAATTAATTGCCATGTTATCCATAATTAATGTGGGTTCTTATCACAAGAAATTATCAACATAATTAATTAGATGGCAGAATTATAAAAAAAAATCATAAAAACGTGTAATATAAAACAAGAAGGAAACAAATTCCCTCTCCACCATATCCTAAACTGAAAGATGTATAGTCCCAATTGGACACCTCTACCAATCCTTATTCGATCACAGTATGCCTGTTCCGCAAATCCTAGTGTCCACAAAATCTGAAAATCTTGAGATTAGCACCTAAAAAGATCCCCTCACATTTCCAGACAAAATTCAACTAAGATCGTTTGAACAATTGAAAAATGGGTAGTGCAAACGGTGGTATTCAAATGGGATATTAATGAGTCGTTTGAATGGGCCGTGCAAATGGAGCCTCACATAATTTTTCCTAACATGCAAAATTCATCTTGAAATGATAAATACCATTCGAACAGCTGACATCCATTCGAAAAGAATGCAGGCTGAGAGAAAAATCCTACTTTGATCTTTATCTTTTCAGATTTGGATCTTCTTAATCTTTCCATGGTTGATGATAATAGACCAAATATAAAGAAAAATGACCATAAAATAATACAAGCACCCTCCCAATACTCATATATATAGATCGATCAATGCAAAGAAGGAAAAAACATAATTATACAACCCAATTGAATCTAATATGAGTAATTACGATTAATAGTAGTATCCATAAATTATATCAGATGAACCCTACAAAACAAAGTGAGTATAAAAATCCACATATATTTGCCATTTTATACAAACTAGGGTTCTGCATTCATATGGACAAACCTAATCCAATTCAATGAAGATTAATTAATAAACTAAGTGTTCTAATAACAAATTGATATGATTGACCTTTAAAAAATATTTTCCTAAGGTTCTTGATCAATCTTGAGTGAATTGGAAGAAACTAGAAAATATCATACATGAAAACTAGGGTTTGTGAGTCCATAACTTTGCGGATCTTGTTATTGGTGTGACACCCCGCCTAATTAAATACTGGGTGATCATTACTTTATTAAATTAAAATCAAGGTGAACATTTGATTCATTCTTAGCATCACTGTCGCAAAATAATTATTTCCAATTTAAACACCCTAAATAATGAAGTTAAGTGTCAAAACAATTTAAAGTCTTCAATTACTTAATTTCCGTTGTAAAAATCTTTTAAACCTAAACAAATTTGAATAATGCAAATGATAAAGATACCAATCACCCAACGAATCATGCCAACTAGATTACTCAAATCCAAATGATTAACCACAAACCACAGATAAAGTGAGAGATAAAATACTCCCAAATAAAAACAGAGTACTGAAATGATAGAATTATGAAATCCCTATCAAGTCTAAAAATGTCTGGAAATGGGCGACATATGCCCTAACTAAAAGAGCTAAATGACCTGCAACTCCCACACAAGTTGCAACACGTCCAGTCAAATGATTCTCCACCTGACGCCCCTATGACTGGGCACCTATAATATATACATATATATATATACACATAAGAGAAAGAGAAAATGATAGAAAATGGGTCAGAGCCCGAGTGTAAAAAAGTTTTGAAAATAGTTTAGCAAGTATTTAAAATGCTTACCGGCTAATATAACCACCACGTTAGTACGCGACACTCTCTTTAAAATCCTCACCTCTCATTTAGTGTGCTCGCCTACCATACTACTAAATGCCTCATAAGTCTATCTAACTTATCTCCCAATTATTTTATTTAGAGAAGTCACAAGGCTATGGTATTTAGTTTAGAGATCAATCTCTTCATTATTACTTACGTTACTTAATATATATCAGTACCATTATAATGTTGGAGCCTTTATTCAATACTTAACTACTTATACGCAGAGTAGAAGATTTCCATATATACTTATATATATTAATCACTCATATAATATGTATACTATCGGCACCCCACATAAAATCTATGGTCCTGGCATACTCTGCTATCAAGTCCCCGTGTCACTCGTATTAAGGGAAATACTAGTTCGGAATCACTCTCGAACTGTATTAACACAATACACACAAAATGGAGGCAAAGCATCGTTCCAAGTCACTAAGAGGTCAGCACATACCCCTCGCGTCTCTTAGGACTGTCTGACTATCATTATCAGATAGCATGTACCAAGGAATCCTATGTTTTAGGGTACAAATCAACATCCACCATAAAGGCCCCATCGAGATAAGACTGTCCCGGCACGACAACCACCGTGATAGCAAGTCGCGCAGGAATGATTATACACAAACATAATATAAATATATTTACATGCACTCGGTCATATATATAAATATTCTCATTTTCCAATTAGGTTCGCCCACGACTCATATTAATATTTAAATCGCACTTAACACAATTTTACCCAATTTTTACGATAAGGAACTCATCTCATTTTATTCTCAATTTTAATCATTTCGTAATTACTTCTCGTCCCTCGAAGTATTCTCTCTTCCTAAAGATCAATTCAGTAGGTACACCCTCTATAACATATTGGTCTAAGTCATTCACGAATCTCTCAATTCCGTAGTTGACGTACGCACGATTTGCAATTTGTGTTAAACACCCCGTTAACCCACGGTTTCATCCCATATAAGATTTCATCCGACGGTATTCTACTTAGACCCTACTGGTCCTCTTCATGACCCATTATGATCTTTAAATGATATTCAAGGGTTCCTATGCATTTTATCTGGATTAAACAAAAAGGGTAAAAACATGCAGTTTTCTAGGAGGGGTCGATCGATCGAGGAAAGGGGTCGATCGATCGATCGACACTCTTAATCGATCGATCGATCAAGTAGTTCTTACCCAGAAACTGTTAATCCGACCTACAGGTTTCATCCAAGAAAATTCTCCAAAACACCATTAATAATTCCCAAACTCCCAAACAATTTTACTACTTATTAAATACACCTATATACATGATTTCCTACGTGAAGCATGTACAAATCCATTAACGGTATCGAATTTAAGGGCAAATTCATCATAATTATCAAGAACATTAGTTTCATTAAAATTTTCAATATTCTAATTCTTTTTTCAGATTTATCACTTCTAAACCATTACAATTTCGTGGGTAATCCTCTACATATGTTGAGATTTCTAGAATATACTTATTTCCTCTAAAGCATGTGATTTAAATTTCCTAAATCATCAAATTCTTCCATAGAACATGTATTTATCAATCCCGTTCTAACATGGGAGAAATATTAGATAGAAAAGTAGCAAGATAGATACTTGCCTCAGATATGAAGGTCTAATTCACAAGTGTTGACGGTTATGGTTGCGACCCTCGTGTCCCGATTTACGTGTTGGTGGTGAAAGATGGCAAGGGTGGTGTATGTAGGGTGGTTCTCCCCTTTAGAGTCTTCTCCCTTTTCCCTTCCTTAGCCTCTCTGCAACTCTACCAATTATAACCTCAAAGACTTTAACTCCCATCAGATATATCCCTTTAATTATCGTCCATAATTATGCCTTAAAAAGGAAAATTACTAAAATGCCCTCCCAAGTTACTAGTTAGGCCTAAAAACGTCCTGAGATCCAAACTAAACCCTCGGGGTACACTTTTCTGACTATATCGACCCTTCTGGACATGTTGGCGCACTCGAAATGACCATACGGGCGACTTATAATTTATTCGCTTTTATAATAATAATGTAGTCCCGACACGACACAGGCGCCTCTCGACTTAATTTCCATTATTGTCATATTATTCACTCGCGACAATATTAATAAATTCAATCTCATATACTTTACTCATCTAGTAATATTCAACATAATTCTTACCAATAATTACTAACTCTCATCATGCTAGTAAATATTCAATTTAAAATCCGGATTAATATTAAATTAATTTGTCCCAATTAAATTTAATTAATCCCACAATTAAAGGCCATAAAAATACGTGGTATTACATACTCCCCCTCCCCCCCCTAATAACGGAATTTCGTCCCGAAATTAAGAAAAGAAGGCCTACCTGGTAAAATAATTCTAGTTACTTTATCAGTACTCAAAACGAACTTTAGGGTAAGGCAAATTACAATAGCCCCCACCTCACAGTAAGCTTATTTAACACTCTCAACACTATCAGTTATAGAGTCACACCTTAATAACAGCACTGGACATTATGCTCCAATCCGTCGCTATTCGAATAAGATGAGCCTATACATCATTGGCCCCCATTGTCTCAATATTATTTGGAGGCCACACCTCACTACGTAATAATTACTCGTATTTATCAAAACACAAAAATCCCATTCTGAGGGAAACCATGCGAACATTTGAACACTCTTGTTAGTTCTTCGAATCTCAATTTTCGGCGACGTAACTCTTACGACAGTCAAAAGTCACCTAAAATAGCCGTGGTAATTCTACTATAGTCATCAGACTCTAACTCGACCGATCAAAAATTTTGATTATCCACTCACCTCTAAACAACCAGAGGGAGAACAATTAAGGTTTTTCCACACAAAATTTCAATAAGCAGTTTGTCCACAATAAACAGGTATGAGTGTTTACACACTATGTTACCATTACATAATATCTCCTCCCAATTATCGTAATATACTTCATTTACTAACTATAATTGTTGCGGATATGAAATGAGCACAATGAGTCCAAAATTACACTCGTACCGCTCCACTAGTCATTTATCACCTTTCACCTACTCCAAGGGCTATAGGTGATGCAACCTGATCAAAACGAAACGTCATCCCCACTACTTCTTGAAATCCTGTACTGAAGGTGGGGTTCAATGATCTCATTCTAGTTCAGAACAATATCGAGAAGGACCACTTACCAATGCGATTCTTATTTTCAAAGAAAGATTGGAGCATACTGTCCAATAGTGTATATCACACAAAAGAATAATAATTACTTTCTTTTAGATCAACTTGTTCCACACATTCTAAGGAACTCGTGACCTTATCTTGAGGTTGGAACCCAACCAAGAAATTCACCAAATTGCTCTCTTCCATTAAAGGAATCGTTGGCTTGGTACGAAATTCTCTGGTTGATCCTCTTGTTCCAAATGATTTCTATCTATGAGTGTTTCCCTCGGAGACTACTCGCTATGTCTTGCTTCAATATTGACTTTTACTTTTAATGTCTCACATTAAGTGACACTTAATACTCCCCTTCTTTCCTCGGCGTATACCGAAAGTCCCGACCCGTGCACTTTTCTCCACGATGTGCACTGCTGGGCCTTTTATACCTTACTAACATCATCATTCTTTGTACGTGAAGTCTCTTTCAACATTTGACTAGTTACAACTCCGCTCTGAGTGTTCTCCATAATAGTTAAATTTTACCCTTCTCAAGGAATATCCCTTTTTAAATGGCTTCCCATATCCTTTCAACCAAATTCGGGTGTGCTATTCCTATTGCACATGTCTATATGGATTATCGTCCTTCTGACATGATGATTAATCCACTTTACCATTTCCACTTTATTATATTTGTCCCTCAAGCATGTATTTCACACATCTATTCCCACGTCCCTTTAACCCGGATGACGATTACATCAGCTAATTGGGATGCCCACACATCCTATAAACCGTGCATACTGGCATAAACATCTCATACGTATCACACATAGCACTCAATTCTTTATTGTCTCTGTATTCACAACGTGGCTATAACACTTGGGTATTCCTAATCACCCCATAAATTGAAATTTTAAATCCTCCTTATCATCGTTCGACCCTTCAACTCGTGGTGATAAAATAAATCTTCCAATGCTTCCTTACCACACAATCAGCTCCACTGGCCTTAAATCATAATTTAACTTCCAACATGCAGCTATAATTACCTGCTCCTATAACGATCGAGGTACCGAACTCATGGACTAATGACCGAACATCTCCCTACTTCCAACCTTATGCTAAGTTTCATGCGTGGGATGTCTTACAGAGAAAAATCCAAATAAAGAACCCCCCCCCCCCCCCCGATACACTACTACTTAGCATTGTCGGTTATCGAAATCCGTTAGGCCCTCCATCCATAACATGTACCCCTATATTCCGCCTCTTGATAGAAAAGCTACATCTCATCTCGCAATTGTACTAAAAAAATAACTTTCCACCAATTTCACTATCGCTCAGTATTGGTGGTAATCACATTCCATAACCCCGTACGTATACAATCGGGACTCTGGAAATACCTCCCCCAAACATATGAATATAAGTCTTAATTTTCACCTCTTTAAAGCATAGATATAACAATGCGCTCTTCCTATTACCAAGTCCAGAGCGCTAAACATAATAATAAGTGAAATCTTTCCGCTCAACAGTAAACCCAATACACACTGAATCATAACAACAAAGTCCCTACACACACCGGGATCAAATATCTCGAGACCACTATACCCTTCGAAGCCTCTATAAAATATAATATGAGTGCGAGCCCGACCCTCTCGCAGGTGAGGTCTCGTCAGAACAAAACATGTTGCAGTAAGGCAGCAACCTCGATAGCCTTGTAATCACTGGCCACTATCATTTTAACCATTACTTATAAAACCATAATCCAGATAATATCATACCCGTATAACGCATCACTAAGACGAGTAATCTTAATAAAGTATATAACACTATTAATACACCCATTCACCCTCCGCAGATAACACTAAAGATAATCCCGCTACACTAGGGAAAATATTGACATAATAATAACATTTATAGATATACGCACTAAACTTGTCTCACATGTGAATCTAGCAATAAACAAAATATAGTGACTCCCTCGTGTCACATAAAACACTCCTCATCCTCCGAGGTTAAAATTCATACTTCTACCTTGCGAATCGCCTTGGCTGCTCAAATGGTTTTTGGACGTAACACGCCTGTCCAAACCAAAACAAAAAAGCTACTTTAGTCATTGCCCTTTTCTAGGTACCATATTCTTGTCCCCTTTACTCACTTTGGAAAAAATTAACGCATGTGGTTTCACTCTCCATAAAGCACTTCTATGCATAATCCACTTACCACTGGTAATACTGACCATTTTAGGGTTGTTCTTCTCTTTCACTTTGGTAGGCTCGATTCCTGATGGCTACCCCCGTTGTTCCCTTAGTTTTGTTGGCCTAAAGGAACATGTTACTGGCTTCAATAGCTCTTACTGATTTCACCATCGCTTAGTAAGAATTCAACTATCCGAATCATTTAAATGGGTCTCCTGAATGGTTGCCCCCTTGTGGTGCTTCACTACCACCGTTTCATTCAGTCTTATTCTCTGACTAAATTCTTCAAATCTATTAGTTTCCCAAACACAGAAGCGTTAACATCTCCACTGGCCAAACGCGACATTGTCTCCATCTGGATCGACCGTCCAGCAGAATTCCCTTTAAGTGTTGTTAACTTTTCTTACGAGTCGATCTCCTACTTGAAATCGTCTCCTTCATTTGCACCTACATCCTCTGATACAAGATTCGCTAATCGTTTAGATTCATATTCATAAGTGGACCTGTGCTCGGTCCTCCTGTGATGAGTTCAGAACAACATTCACATCTTAACCTGAACATCTTATGAAGGAACTTGTGACCAAACTGTACCTAAGATCCTTCTATAGACATAACATTCCACAAAGTGGTGGCTGACTCCCACCATTATAACTTCATTCCGGTGAGCCAAGAAAACTTTTTACCCTAAATTTTCACTTGCGATTAACCACACTCCGCCATATGCCCAAGCCTGTGACAACCCGCTCACCAAAATAAGGGGTGGCCAGCCCAATACTCCAATATAACGGAATCATGGATGGAATCATTCTCAGCATCATAAAAAAAATAGAGTATCTAGGATAACCACCCAAAATTTCAGAAAACGGGTCGCCAAAAATTTGCTTTGAAAGTAAATAAATGAAAACAAACAACCCAATTCCTGAAAGATAAGGGAAACCCCAAGACATATATAAATAATACAACAAGAATACAATAAGAAGACCGAATATGTAACCGGTCACTAAACTGATATACCACAATACACGAGTACGATAAGTTACTTATTACATTTCATTAGACATTTACAACAGCTTAGGCCTCTCGCCCGAATAAAAGACTTGATCTTAACTAGAATGAAAATGAAAGCGTCTATACCAAATGTATCCCGTAATACCCGCAAGGCATCACGGCTCGTCGAAAACATCGGAATAGGAATTCAAATCAGGCATCCTTGCGGCGGAGTACCTGACCAGAGACCAGAAGAATATACAACAGGAAATGCAACCGGTCAGGGCCCGGTTCTATATGATTACCAGATGAATAAAGAGTATGACAGTTATGTACGATAAATCATGAAGAAAGTGAAATAAGAAGCAACCTATACAATTTAAATCATAAGCTAAACAGGAAGTAAAGTAGTAAGCATCTAACTAAGAACTTCATCAAATGTGCCCGTTAGTTTATATAACTTTTCCTCAGCAGGAAATATATTCATAAACACAATCTTTTGCTCTTTAAGGCAATTATACCTCAATTTTACCCTTTTGTAAAAATCCGTTCCTTATCAGGAAAATAATCATTTTCAAATGCTCTATGTGGCATTATATGTGCTCTTTGTGGCACTCCATCATGCTCTATATGGCATATCAAATATATCAAGTCCCACTTGATTATGAACTGTTATAGTATATACTTATAACGTACTCTAAGACCGCCCGTCCGGGTTTCCCCACTGAGCGCGCCCCTAAATGACCATCATCTTCCAGGGCCTCCAAGACAACCTGGGATCCTATCGAAACGTCGGGAAGCGGCCATGAGCCTGCGTGGTAGCCAAGACCACACCTGGAATCTCCCTACCCCCGCAGAAAAAATATAACCATAAGCGCTCCCATGGCCTAGGACTATATCCACCCTGCATTCATTAGCCAGGGGGCTTCACCTATCGTGCGGACTTCCCTTAAGATGGTATTTAGAGAGGTGTGTAACATCCATTTTAATTATCATTAACAAAATCAAGTAAATCATTATTTACCGGTTTCATGATTAAGTAAATTATCATTTACCAAAAATCAATACCATTTCCATTTCATTTCCATGTTTCATTTTATTCGAAACCCAAAATCGAGGGTTGTTACATACTCCCCCCCTTAAGAGGGAATTTTGACCCCAAAATTCGGGCATACCCAAGTCCGATAAGGGTATACTACTCTAAACTAGGATTCTACTATCCTAAACAAACTCCTCGCTATTGCAATGTCCCAAATGGACTGAAACTAAGGTCGACCCTGTCGATCTCCGTCAATCCACTTGTTCTCTAGTAGCACCAGGCGCTCTTCACTAGCTATCGATTCTGGCTTCCTACAACGGAACACGATGCCTACACGACTCGGCACAATTAGCCAAATCTTCAAAGTTATGTTATATCACCTCGGGGCACCCACACCAACTCTAAGTGGTTTAGCTTCAATGATACACAACTATCCCTCGTATCGACGTATCTCATCAAGGCGTAAGGCTTAAAAGCCAAATCTCTAAAGAAAAGTTCCGAGACCACTCCAAGTCCAAGGAACATATTACCCATTGGTTCCATCCAACGAGTATACAAATTTCCCAACCGACCACGCTAGGCCACTCACGATGCCATGCCTTAGGAAATGATCCATAAGACCACTCCAAAACCTAATGGTTGCACGAAAACCTCCATCCATACCATTACTGCTCCCATCTACTAGGTATACTAAGGCGCACATTCGTAATATGCCTTTCGGCACAAGTAAATTTCTCCCTTTCATCCATCCACTTTAGGGTGGTAGGATATACTCCATTTCCATACGGTTCCCATTACTTCGCGGAAACTTTTACTAAACCTTCGACACGAATATCTAGTCTCGGTCCACCCTATTATAATAGGCACCTCCCACGGTTTTACTATTTCCCCCATCGAGAATGGGGTGTACTCTTCTACAAGTAGTCCGTCCATAATGGGCGGGAAAAGCAACGATTGGGTCGACGGTCAACAAT
This sequence comes from Sambucus nigra, assembly GCA_949130495.1. Classification (NCBI taxonomy): domain Eukaryota; kingdom Viridiplantae; phylum Streptophyta; class Magnoliopsida; order Dipsacales; family Adoxaceae; genus Sambucus; species Sambucus nigra. The sequence goes on along the minus strand of OX422215.1, from coordinate 553,538,118 downwards.
TCTCTCCATTGGGATCATGTCCAGTTCGATGCCGGTAGTTCAAAGTAAACATCTATGAATACCCTTCGTCGTTCCACCACTACTCTTCTTCGCACGAGTAGGTGAAATTGTAAATCACAAATCGAAATGCTCTCGCTATTGAGTCTTCTGAGTCACACTCGCTCTACTTGGCCTTCCATGCCATTACCATTATCTCTGACGAGTTCTCTACTCGACACATCCCTTACCCCAATTGCATTTCCTTAGCGAATGAGAAAATTTCCAATCACTAGTTCTTCTTAACTCCGAGCACCAACTCGATTCCTCCCACGACATATTGCAACAACTTGTTGCCTACAAGAAGGACCAAATTTCCTGCCCAGGAAGTAGTGCCTTATCTATTTAAGGTGATCACTACCACGACGAATCATAATCCAAGCACGGGATATTTCTTTCCACAAGTTTAAGCTTGTGAGACGCATAAACAATGAGTCTATGCTCTAGTATTATTACTCCCCAATCCTGGCAGAGCTTACTCATTAAACTCACTCTCGAGCTTACAATCATGGCTCGGGGGTGAGGATCCAACCGTCCTTATTAACTCCCCGGAAATGAAGTTACCAACGTAACATTATTTCTAAGAAATGCCTCAACTCCTTCGGCCGAACCTACCAAACCTCTCGAGACCCCATGATCTCGTTCCTAGGGATCCAATCCCTTTTTGAGTTAACCCCCGAATTATTCGTGGTCAACCTCAAACAACCATCCCAAGCTAACGCCACCTACCCTCAAGGTCATACATCAAAATAAAAATCCTAAGGTCTATCTATATATATCCTACCTAAATCGTAAGCATATAATACTAAATATATCCCTAATGCCCAAGACCTTACTCAACTTCCGACATTTGCTCGGGTTCATGCGTGGGACGTCTCGCCGAAGCGAAATCCAGACAAGGAACCCTCCCGTTACACTACTACCTCGCATCGTCGGTCCTCGAGATATAACGGTCTAAAACACATGATCGGGATCGGTAAATATAACTTACAATTCTACTAATAAGATTCTACTTCTAAACTTTACCTTAACATTATATATGAAATAAGAGAAAGGGAATATGGCATCTCTCCACTCCCAACGTCGTTAAGGTTCACGCGTGGAGCGTCCCGCAAAAGCGGAATCCAAACAAAGAACCCCTCCTATGCATTACTGCCTAACTTTGTTGGTCGTGGAGATAAGTCATAGCATCTACACACAATGCAAGTAAACAATAGAACACTCAAACCAAGTAACACATATGACACATATACATATAAAAATATCATCACTCACTTCATAACAAGTGAAGAAAAGATAGAACTTCCATACCACGGAAGTCATATGATTACCCATCTATGATAGCGTAAATATTACTACAAGCTCAATATACACACCCGAGTCTATCGTAGGCACAATACTACTAAATCTTATCCTAAGGAATATACACTACCCACCTATAAGGTAGAATTCCCTCCACAATTTGCCAAGCACTCCGGGTCAGTACTAATGGTTCTCAGACTCCATATTCGAGCCTTACACATACCCACATTATCTCCACAAACTTCTCAGCCAGGCACCTTCACTCTTGCCCGTGATCTCCACTCAACGAAGTTTAAAATGAGTGGTTCTACACTCCACATCATAGCCATTATTCCGACTCTGGCTGACAATAATTGCCCATGCAGTCCCTCTTACTTTCTCAGTAAAAGAGGACACGCTCTTGGCCTCCTCTTCCTCAGTTTAATGAAACCTCCCCAGGTGGGTGTCCACCGATGGGTTTCACGATTCTTACTCCATCAGAAGTGTTAACAACACCTATTTTGGAGCCTATCACTTCATGGTGCATGATCTCGTCTCCCTAACTGTTCAACACCTTATTCGCCATTGGTCTTTGACCGAACATTTTGCGAACATTCGGGAATCCACCTTCTCCTCAGTCCCGTTATCCCAGAGAAATTCGCCATTCCAAGTATCCACCGGGTTTCTCTATGGGCCAAACTTCTGGCACCCGCGAATATAGTGACCACATTTTCACCAGCCCAACACTGCTTCTATGGGTGAAGGATTTCCTCCATTTGCTACAGGGAACTTCTCCACTTCAATATAACATCGCGTGAATTCTCAAGTTTAGTACCACTTCCTACTTCTAGCGGTACTTGGAAAACTACATCAACTGAAATTGTAGTCGTAATAGCAAAACAAGAAAGTGCTACAAAAAGGGAGCGACCTCTAAAGCGGTCCTCATCCCCGACCACAACTTACAGTTCTCCACAAACCTTCCCATATCGCCCTTCTTCAATCGACCTATTATTCTCACACGACTACGCAAAAGATTTATAGATTCTACCTCATGGTAGAAGAGCGAAATCTCACAAGAGAAATCAACGATCTTAATCCTAAGGCTTTACATCAAATCAAGAGCAACGCTGAAAACTTAAGGCGTCCACACAGATTCCTAAGGACTCTAGAACCTGATGCTCTGATATCATCTGTGACAACCCGCTCACCAAAATAAGGGGTGGCCAGCCCAATACTCCAATATAACGGAATCATGGATGGAATCATTCTCAGCATCATAAAAAAAATAGAGTATCTAGGATAACCACCCAAAATTTCAGAAAACGGGTCGCCAAAAATTTGCTTTGAAAGTAAATAAATGAAAACAAACAACCCAATTCCTGAAAGATAAGGGAAACCCCAAGACATATATAAATAATACAACAAGAATACAATAAGAAGACCGAATATGTAACCAGTCACTAAACTGATATACCACAATACACGAGTACGATAAGTTACTTATTACATTTCATTAGACATTTACAACAGCTTAGGCCTCTCGCCCGAATAAAAGACTTGATCTTAACTAGAATGAAAATGAAAGCGTCTATACCAAATGTATCCCGTAATACCCGCAAGGCGTCACGGCTCGTCGAAAACATCGGAATAGGAATTCAAATCAGGCATCCTTGCGGCGGAGTACCTGAGCAGAGACCAGAAGAATATACAACAGGAAATGCAACCGGTCAGGGCCCGGTTCTATATGATTACCAGATGAATAAAGAGTATGACAGTTATGTACGATAAATCATGAAGAAAGTGAAATAAGAAGCAACCTATACAATTTAAATCATAAGCTAAACAGGAAGTAAAGTAGTAAGCATCTAACTAAGAACTTCATCAAATGTGCCCGTTAGTTTATATAACTTTTCCTCAGCAGGAAATATATTCATAAACACAATCTTTTGCTCTTTAAGGCAATTATACCTCAATTTTACCCTTTTGTAAAAATCCTTTCCTTATCAGGAAAATAATCATTTTCAAATGCTCTATGTGGCATTATATGTGCTCTTTGTGGCACTCCATCATGCTCTATATGGCATATCAAATATATCAAGTCCCACTTGATTATGAACTGTTATAGTATATACTTATAACGTACTCTAAGACCGCCCGTCCGGGTTTCCCCACTGAGCGCGCCCCTAAATGACCATCATCTTCCAGGGCCTCCAAGACAACCTGGGATCCTATCGAAACGTCGGGAAGCGGCCATGAGCCTGCGTGGTAGCCAAGACCACACCTGGAATCTCCCTACCCCCGCAGAAAAAATATAACCATAAGCGCTCCCATGGCCTAGGACTATATCCACCCTGCATTCATTAGCCAGGGGGCTTCACCTATCGTGTGGACTTCCCTTAAGATGGTATTTAGAGAGGTGTGTAACATCCATTTTAATTATCATTAACAAAATCAAGTAAATCATTATTTACCGGTTTCATGATTAAGTAAATTATCATTTACCAAAAATCAATACCATTTCCATTTCATTTCCATGTTTCATTTTATTCGAAACCCTTACTATTTACTTTTAGAAACAGATAGAACTTATTATCCCGAGCCATACAATAAATTATATCATTACTACAACCTCAAAAGGAGTAAGCAAATTCTTAATTAACTCCAAACATTTTAGGGTATTCATTTTAGAGCCCCAATAACATCATACCTCGAAGGAATAGATAAAGTCTCCATTTATTCTCCCAATCTACTTTTATGGTGATAATGTAAACCACCAAGGTTAACATAACTCAATTGAGCTTCTAAACTCTCTCCACATTCTTGGGGTGATAGTACAAACCATCAAAACTAGTATAGCTTAATTAAGCTTCTAGGGTCTCCCAAACATAACACTACATCTCCTAGTTTTATCATAATTAACTAGAAGAAAGGAATGCCTTATCATTTATAGGCCTAACCCCGGAAAAATCCCCACATAACCCATTCCTAAAGTAGGGTAGACAACTAACTCGACTCACACTCTAGGACTCTAAGTTTACTTCATTCAAGAAGGTTCCTAATCCCTATAATTAAAGAAAGAATTGAAATTGAGTTATAAAATTAACTCAAAAACAGCAGGAAAACGAATCGATTCGCCCAGGGGCCGAATCGATTCGCCCTAGCGAATCGATTCGCCCAAAAAGCGAATCGGTTCGGACAACAAAACCAACCTTCTGCAATTGACCGAATCGATTCGGTCTTAACCCCGAATCGATTCGGGTTATGCAGACCTGCCAATTTCCCTTAGCGAATCGATTCGCCCAAAGGGCCGAATCGATTCGGACCTGCAAATCTGCCAAGAATGGCTACGAAGGGTTATGAGCCCTAATTTCTCTAAACCCCAAATCTCTTCCATCTTACACACAACCAACAATATTTATCTACCCAAAGTGTATTCTACACGATTATTAACCATCAAAACCCACAATTTCTTCAACATAAATCAAGACTAGGGTTTAAATCCCACAAATTCTACATTTAAACCATAAATGGAAATACACAATTATCATACAATTTATGCATCTTAAATCACATATTAGCAAGTAGAAAACTTGCCTTAGGGTTGATATCTCAGATTTCTTTGGAGAAGAGGCAACCCCAAACCCTCCATCTTCAATCTCTCTCTCATTTCTCCATTTTTCTCTTCTTCCTCTTTCTCTCTCTATGTTCAAGACATAAAATGGGGAAAAATAAGGGATTTAGAAGACTAAAATCGTGGCTTAAGTTAAAACTCCCAACTCAAATGGTTAATACCACATTAAAATGACTCGCAAATACGCATATAAGCTAAAACCAGGTAAAAGTGCCCGAAACACAAAAATACAATATGGCACTTATTTTGACTGTCTCGCACCTTCCGAGACTAACTATACCCTCTATACTGGCATCCGAAAATTTTATAAATTATTTCGAGTTCCAAAATCATTTAAACTAAAAGTCCATTTTAAAATAATTGACACTACAGATATGCAACCTGATGTTATTTACTTTCACATACAGTAAATAACATCAATATAGTCAACATCAACTTTCAATTCATTAAATTAATATTTACCCCAGTCCCCACATTTTATATAATAACCTTATGCGGTAAAATTAGTATAAAATGAGCCTCCCAAAATCGAGGGTTGTTACATACTCCCCCCCTTAAGAGGGAATTTTGCCCCCAAAATTCGGGCATACCCAAGTCCGATAAGGGTATACTACTCTAAACTAGGATTCTACTATCCTAAACAAACTCCTCGTTATTGCAATGTCCCAAATGGACTGAAACTAAGGTCGACCCTGTCGATCTCCGTCAATCCACTTGTTCTCTAGTAGCACCAGGCGCTCTTCACTAGCTATCGATTCTGGCTTCCTACAACGGAACACGATGCCTACACGACTCGGCACAATTAGCCAAATCTTCAAAGTTATGTTATATCACCTCGGGGCACCCACACCAACTCTAAGTGGTTTAGCTTCAATGATACACAACTATCCCTCGTATTGACGTATCTCATCAAGGCGTAAGGCTTAAAAGCCAAATCTCTAAAGAAAAGTTCCGAGACCACTCCAAGTCCAAGGAACATATTACCCATTGGTTCCATCCAACGAGTATACAAATTTCCCAACCGACCACGCTAGGCCACTCACGATGCCATGCCTTAGGAAATGATCCATAAGACCACTCCAAAACCTAATGGTTGCACGAAAACCTCCATCCATACCATTACTGCTCCCATCTACTAGGTATACTAAGGCGCACATTCGTAATATGCCTTTCGGCACAAGTAAATTTCTCCCTTTCATCCATCCACTTTAGGGTGGTAGGATATACTCCATTTCCATACGGTTCCCATTACTTCGCGGAAACTTTTACTAAACCTTCGACACGAATATCTAGTCTCGGTCCACCCTATTATAATAGGCACCTCCCACGGTTTTACTATTTCCCCCATCGAGAATGGGGTGTACTCTTCTACAAGTAGTCCGTCCATAATGGGCGGGAAAAGCAACGATTGGGTCGACGGTCAACAATTCTCTCCATTGGGATCATGTCCAGTTCGATGCCGGTAGTTCAAAGTAAACATCTATGAATACCCTTCGTCGTTCCACCACTACTCTTCTTCGCACGAGTAGGTGAAATTGTAAATCACAAATCGAAATGCTCTCGCTATAGAGTCTTCTGAGTCACACTCGCTCTACTTGGCCTTCCATGACATTACCATTATCTCTGACGAGTTCTCTACTCGACACATCCCTTACCCCAATCGCATTTCCTTAGCGAATGAGAAAATTTCCAATCACTAGTTCTTCTTAACTCCGAGCACCAACTCGATTCCTCCCACGACATATTGCAACAACTTGTTGCCTACAAGAAGGACCAAATTTCCTGCCCAGGAAGTAGTGCCTTATCTATTTAAGGTGATCACTACCACGATGAATCATAATCCAAGCACGGGATATTTCTTTCCACAAGTTTAAGCTTGTGAGACGCATAAACAATGAGTCTATGCTCTAGTATTATTACTCCCCAATCCTGGCAGAGCTTACTCATTAAACTCACTCTCGAGCTTACAATCATGGCTCGGGGGTGAGGATCCAACCGTCCTTATTAACTCCCCGGAAATGAAGTTACCAACGTAACATTATTTCTAAGAAATGCCTCAACTCCTTCGACCGAACCTACCAAACCTCTCGAGACCCCATGATCTCGTTCCTAGGGATCCAATCCCTTTTTGAGTTAACCCCCGAATTATTCGTGGTCAACCTCAAACAACCATCCCAAGCTAACGCCACCTACCCTCAAGGTCATACATCAAAATAAAAATCCTAAGGTCTATCTATATATATCCTACCTAAATCGTAAGCATATAATACTAAATATATCCCTAATGCCCAAGACCTTACTCAACTTCCGACATTTGCTCGGGTTCATGCGTGGGACGTCTCGCCGAAGCGAAATCCAGACAAGGAACCCTCCCGTTACACGACTACCTCGCATCGTCGGTCCTCGAGATATAACGGTTTAAAACACATGATCGGGATCGGTAAATATAACTTACAATTCTACTAATAAGATTCTACTTCTAAACTTTACCTTAACATTATATATGAAATAAGAGAAAGGGAATATGGCATCTCTCCACTCCCAACGTCGTTAAGGTTCACGCGTGGAGCGTCCCGCAAAAGCGGAATCCAAACAAAGAACCCCTCCTATGCATTACTGCCTAACTTTGTTGGTCGTGGAGATAAGTCATAGCATCTACACACAATGCAAGTAAGCAATAGAACACTCAAACCAAGTAACACATATGACACATATACATATAAAAATATCATCACTCACTTCATAACAAGTGAAGAAATGATAGAACTTCCATACCACGGAAGTCATATGATTACCCATCTATGATAGCGTAAATATTACTACAAGCTCAATATACACACCCGAGTCTATCGTAGGCACAATACTACTAAATCTTATCCTAAGGAATATACACTACCCACCTATAAGGTAGAATTCCCTCCACAATTTGCCAAGCACTCCGGGTCAGTACTAATGGTTCTCAGACTCCATATTCGAGCCTTACACATACCCACATTATCTCCACAAACTTCTCAGCCAGGCACCTTCACTCTTGCCCGTGCTCTCCACTCAACGAAGTTTAAAATGAGTGGTTCTACACTCCACATCATAGCCGTTCTTCCGACTCTGGCTGACAATAATTGCCCATGCAGTCCCTCTTACTTTCTCAGTAAAAGAGGACACGCTCTTGGCCTCCTCTTCCTCAGTTTAATGAAACCTCCCCAAGTGGGTGTCCACCGATGGGTTTCACGATTCTTACTCCATCAGAAGTGTTAACAACACCTATTTTGGAGCCTATCACTTCATGGTGCATGATCTCGTCTCCCTAACTGTTCAACACCTTATTCGCCATTGGTCTTTGACCGAACATTTTGCGAACATTCGGGAATCCACCTTCTCCTCAGTCCCGTTATCCCAGAGAAATTCGCCATTCCAAGTATCCACCGGGTTTCTCTATGGGCCAAACTTCTGGCACCCTCGAATATAGTGACCACATTTTCACCAGCCCAACACTGCTTCTATGGGTGAAGGATTTCCTCCATTCTGCTACAGGGAACTTCTCCACTTCAATATAACATCGCGTGAATTCTCAAGTTTAGTACCACTTCCTACTTCTAGCGGTACTTGGAAAACTACATCAACTGAAATTGTAGTCGTAATAGCAAAACAAGAAAGTGCTACAAAAAGGGAGCGACCTCTAAAGCGGTCCTCATCCCCGACCACAACTTATAGTTCTCCACAAACCTTCCCATATCGCCCTTCTTCTATCGACCTATTATTCTCACACGACTACGCAAAAGATTTATAGATTCTACCTCATGGTAGAAGAGCGAAATCTCACAAGAGAAATCAACGATCTTAATCCTAAGGCTTTACATCAAATCAAGAGCAACGCTGAAAACTTAAGGCGTCCACACAGATTCCTAAGGACTCTAGAACCTGATGCTCTGATACCATCTGTGACAACCCGCTCACCAAAATAAGGGGTGGCCAGCCCAATACTCCAACATAACGGAATCATGGATGGAATCATTCTCAGCATCATAAAAAAAATAGAGTATCTAGGATAACCACCCAAAATTTCAGAAAACGGGTCGCCAAAAATTTGCTTTGAAAGTAAATAAATGAAAACAAACAACCCAATTCCTGAAAGATAAGGGAAACCCCAAGACATATATAAATAATACAACAAGAATACAATAAGAAGACCGAATATGTAACCGGTCACTAAACTGATATACCACAATACACGAGTACGATAAGTTACTTATTACATTTCATTAGACATTTACAACAGCTTAGGCCTCTCGCCCGAATAAAAGACTTGATCTTAACTAGAATGAAAATGAAAGCGTCTATACCAAATGTATCCCGTAATACCCGCAAGGCGTCACGGCTCGTCGAAAACATCGGAATAGGAATTCAAATCAGGCATCCTTGCGGCGGAGTACCTGAGCAGAGACCAGAAGAATATACAACAGGAAATGCAACCGGTCAGGGCCCGGTTCTATATGATTACCAGATGAATAAAGAGTATGACAGTTATGTACGATAAATCATGAAGAAAGTGAAATAAGAAGCAACCTATACAATTTAAATCATAAGCTAAACAGGAAGTAAAGTAGTAAGCATCTAACTAAGAACTTCATCAAATGTGCCCGTTAGTTTATATAACTTTTCCTCAGCAGGAAATATATTCATAAACAAAATCTTTTGCTCTTTAAGGAAATTATACCTCAATTTTACCCTTTTGTAAAAATCCTTTACTTATCAGGAAAATAATCATTTTCAAATGCTCTATGTGGCATTATATGTGCTCTTTGTGGCACTCCATCATGCTCTATATGGCATATCAAATATATCAAGTCCCACTTGATTATGAACTGTTATAGTATATACTTATAACGTACTCTAAGACCGCCCGTCCGGGTTTCCCCACTGAGCGCGCCCCTAAATGACCATCATCTTCCAGGGCCTCCAAGACAACCTGGGATCCTATCGAAACGTCGGGAAGCGGCCATGAGCCTGCGTGGTAGCCAAGACCACACCTGGAATCTCCCTACCCCCGCAGAAAAAATATAACCATAAGCGCTCCCATGGCCTAGGACTATATCCACCCTGCATTCATTAGCCAGGGGCTTCACCTATCGTGCGGACTTCCCTTAAGATGGTATTTAGAGAGGTATGTAACATCCATTTTAATTATCATTAACAAAATCAAGTAAATCATTATTTACCGGTTTCATGATTAAGTAAATTATCATTTACCAAAAATCAATACCATTTCCATTTCATTTCCATGTTTCATTTTATTCGAAACCCTTACTATTTACTTTTAGAAACAGATAGAACTTATTATCCGGAGCCATATAATAAATTATATCATTACTACAACCTCAAAAGGAGTAAGCAAATTCTTAATTAACTCCAAACATTTTAGGGTATTCATTTTAGAGCCCCAATAACATCATACCTCGAAGGAATAGATAAAGTCTCCATTTATTCTCCCAATCTACTTTTATGGTGATAATGTAAACCACCAAGGTTAACATAACTCAATTGAGCTTCTAAACTCTCTCCACATTCTTGGGGTGATAGTACAAACCATCAAAACTAGTATAGCTTAATTAAGCTTCTAGGGTCTCCCAAACATAACACTACATCTCCTAGTTTTATAATAATTAACTAGAAGAAAGGAATGCCTTATCATTTATAGGCCTAACCCCGGAAAAATCCCCACATAACCCATTCCTAAAGTAGGGTAGACAACTAACTCGACTCACACTCTAGGACTCTAAGTTTACTTCATTCAAGAAGGTTCCTAATCCCTATAATTAAAGAAAAGAATTGAAATTGAGTTATAAAATTAACTCAAAAACAGCAGGAAAACGAATCGATTCGCCCAGGGGCCGAATCGGTTCGGACAACAAAACCAACCTTCTGCAATTGACCGAATCGATTCGGTCTTAACCCCGAATCGATTCGGGTTATGCAGACCTGCCAATTTCCCTTAGCGAATCGATTCGCCCAAAGGGCCGAATCGATTCGGACCTGCAAATCTGCCAAGAATGGCTACGAAGGGTTATGAGCCCTAATTTCTCTAAACCCCAAATCTCTTCCATCTTACACACAACCAACAATATTTATCTACCCAAAGTGTATTCTACACGATTATTAACCATCAAAACCCACAATTTCTTCAACATAAATCAAGACTAGGGTTTAAATCCCACAAATTCTACATTTAAACCATAAATGGAAATACACAATTATCATACAATTTATGCATCTTAAATCACATATTAGCAAGTAGAAAACTTGCCTTAGGGTTGATATCTCAGATTTCTTTGGAGAAGAGGCAACCCCAAACCCTCCATCTTCAATCTCTCTCTCATTTCTCCATTTTTCTCTTCTTCCTCTTTCTCTCTCTATGTTCAAGACATAAAATGGGGAAAAATAAGGGATTTAGAAGACTAAAATCGTGGCTTAAGTTAAAACTCCCAACTCAAATGGTTAATACCACATTAAAATGACTCGCAAATACGCATATAAGCTAAAACCAGGTAAAAGTGCCCGAAACACAAAAATACAATATGGCACTTATTTTGACTGTCTCGCACCTTCCGAGACTAACTATACCCTCTATACTGGCATCCGAAAATTTTATAAATTATTTCGAGTTCCAAAATCATTTAAACTAAAAGTCCATTTTAAAATAATTGACACTACAGATATGCAACCTGATGTTATTTACTTTCACATACAGTAAATAACATCAATATAGTCAACATCAACTTTCAATTCATTAAATTAATATTTACCCCAGTCCCCACATTTTATATAATAACCTTATGCGGTAAAATTAGTATAAAATGAGCCTCCCAAAATCGAGGGTTGTTACAAAGCCTTTGGATATATTTTATTCGTTGGTTAACACACACAAGTTCTGCGTTTCTAGAATTTCCACCAACGGTTCTCCTAAATGCTTCGTTCGACTCTGTCCCGGTCACACCACGTTGGATGAGTATGATTCGGCCTCACTTTCGACTATAGCAGTACTTGGAAATCGTAGGCTGGGCCCTAGTCGTCTTTACAGTCCTGGACTCTCGTGCCATAATAGGGGTGACCTCGATTATGGTCATCATCCTCGAATATACTTCACAACCTCACTAAGACTTGCCTCCCGCTATCCGCCCAACGGCCCTCGCCTGCCATACTTCATTGTTCGAACAAGTCCGAACGCAAATAAGATTTACTAATATATACGTGATAGCAGAAGAACGAAATCTCACCAAAGAAATCAACAATCCTAAACATAGGGCTCTATATCAAAGAAAGCTACGCTGGAAGCATAATAAGCTGCACAGATTCTAAAGGACACTAGAACCTGATGCTCTGATACCACCTGTGACACCCTGCCTAATTAAATATCGGGTGATCAGTCCTTGATTATATTAAAATCAAGGTAAACGCTTGGTTCATTCTTAGCATCAGTGTCGAAAAATAATTATTTCCAATTTAAACACCCTAAATAATTAAGCTAAGTGTCAAAAAAATTAAAAGTCTTCATTTATTTAATTTCCGTTGTAAAAATATTTTAAACCTAAACAAATTTGAGTAATGAAAATGATAAAGATACCAATCATCCAACGAACCATGCCCACTAGATTACTTAAATCCAAATGATTAACCACAAACCACAGATAAAGTGAGAGATAATATACTCTCAAATAAAAACAGAGTACTGAAATGATAGAATTATGAAATCCCTATCAAGTCTAAACAAATCTGGAAATGGGCGACACATGCCCTAACTACAAGAGCTAAACAGAAATTTGAGGAACCAAAGGAGGAAGCGTCTACTGCAATGACCTGCAACTCCCACACAAGATGCATCACGTCCAGTCAAATGATTCTACACCTGACGCCCTCATGGCTGAGCACCTGTAATATATACATATATACACACACGAGAGAGAGCACAATGACAGAATACGGGTCAGATCCCGAGTGTAAAATAGTTTTGAAAATAGTTTAGCAAGTATTTAAAATGCTTACCGGCTAATATAACCACCATGTTAGTACGCGACAGTCTCTTGGGAATTCTCGCCTCTCATCTAGTGTGTACGCCTACCGTACTATAAAATGCCTCATAAGTATATCTAACTTATATCCCAATGATTTTATTTCAAGAAGTCACAAGGCTATGATATTTAGTTTAGAGATCAATCTCTTCATGATTACTTACGTTACTTAATATATATCAGTACCGTTATAAAGTTCCCGAATACTTATTATACAATTTGGAGCCTTTATTCAATACTTAACTACTTATATGCACAGTAGAAGATTTCCATATATACGTATATATATTAATCACTCATATAATATATATATACTATCGTCACCCAACATAAAATCTATGGTGCTGGCATACTCTGCTATCAAGTCCCCGTATCACTCGTACTAAGGGAAATACTAGCTCGGAATCACTCTCGAACTGTATTAACACAATACACACAAAATGGAGGCGAAGCATAGTTCCAAGTCACTAAGAGGTCAGCACATACCCCTCACGTCTCTTAGTACCGGCTGACTATCATTCTCAGATAGCCTGTACCAAGGAATTCTATGTTCTAGGGTTCAAGTCAATATCCCCATAAAGGTTCAATCGAGATAACTCTCTCCGGGTGCGACAACCTTCGTGATATCAAGTCGCATGGGTATGATTATACACAAACATAATATAAATATATTCACATGCACTCGGTCATATATATAAATATTCTCATTTTCCAATTAGGTTCGCCCACAACCCATATTAATATTTAAACCATATTTAATATAATTTTATCCAATTTTTACGCATAAGGAACTCATCTCATTTTATTCTCAATTTTAATCATTTCGTAATTACTTCTCGTCCCTCGAAGTATTCTCTCTTCCTAAAGATCAATTCAGTAGGTACACCCTCTTTAACATACTGGTCTAAGTCCTTCACGAATATCTCAATTCCATAGTTGGCGTACGCACGATTTCCAATGTGTTACCCCCCTCCCCCCATTAACCCACTGTTTCATCCCATATAATAATTCATTCGACGGTATTCTACTTAGACCCTACTGGTCCTCTTCATGACCCGTTATGCTCTTTAAATGATATTCAAGGGCTCCTATGTATTTTATCCGAATTAAAAAAAAGGGAAAAAACATGCAGTTTTCCAGTAGGGGTCAGTCGATCGAGGAAGGGGGTCGATCAATCGATCGACATTCTTGGTCGATCGATCGATTAAGCAGTTCTTGCCCATAAACTGTTAATCCGACCTACGGGTTTCATCCAAGAAAATTCTTCAAAACACCACTAATAATTCCCAAACTCCCAAACAAATTTGCTACTGATTAAATACACCTATATACATGATTTTCTACGTGAAGCATGTACAAATCCATTAACGGTATCGAATTTAAGGGAAAATTCATCATAATTATCAAGAACCCTAGTTTCATTAAAATTTTCAATCTTCTAATTCTTTTTCCAGATTTCTTACTTCTAAACTATTACAATTTCTTGGGTAATCCTCTACATATGTTGAAATTTCCAGAATATTCTTATTTCCTCTAAATCGTGTGATTTAAATTTCCCAAGTCATCAATTCTTCCATAGAACATGTATTTATCAATCCTATTCTAATATGGGAGAAATATTAACTAGAAAAGAAGCAAGATAGATTCTTGCCTCAAATACAAAGGTCTGATTCACAAGTGTTGACGGGTATGGTTGCGACCCTCGTGTCTCGATCTACGCGTTGGTGGTGAAAGATTGCAAGGATGGTGTAGGTAGGGTGGTTCTCCCCTTTAGAGTCGTCTCCCTTCTCCCTTCCTTAGCCTCCCTGTAACTCTAACAATTCTAATCCTCGAAGACTCTAACTCCAATAAGATATATCCCTTTAATTTTCGTCCATAATTAAGCTTTAAAAAGGAAAATTACTAAAATTCCCTCCCGGGTTACCGGTTAGGCCTAAAAACATCCCGAGACCCAAACTAAACCCCCTGGTACACTTTTCGGACTATCTTGACCCTTCCGGACATGTTGGTGCATTCGAAATGACCATATGGGCGACTTATAATTTATTCACTTTTATAATAATAATTTAGTCCCGACACGACACATGCGCGTCCTGACTTAATTTCCATTATTGTAATATTATTCACTCGTGACAATATTAATAAATTAAATCTCATGTATTACTTTACTCATCTTGTAATATTCAACATAAATCTTACCAATAATTACTAACTCTCATCACGCTAGTAAATAATCAATTTAAAATCCGAATTAATATTAAATTAATTTATCCCAAATAAATTTAATTAACCTCATAATTAAAGGCCATAAAAATACGAGGTATTACAATTGGTCCATGAAGTGGAGCCGAGTTGATGTAAGTTCCTATTTAAAACAACCATTTGTCTTCGAATATATGATCCATAATAGAGATTAAAGAATTTCAAGGGAATTTCTTATATTTTCCTCTCTCTCCACTTCACATGTTTTCTCTCTCCTTTAACTCCCTCTTAGCCAACTCCTCTCAGCTTCCCACCTTAATTTTATGGTAGACTAAGTCATAAGACTTATAAGAGTCCTACTTAGTCTACCTACTTAAAGAGGATTAATAATAGCTAAGGGTATAATAGGAAACTAACAAAACTAGCTCATAGATAAAGGACTATACTTGGAGACCAAGAATAATAACTAAAATTGGCTTCCAAATAGAAAAATAAAATTCCAAACAACTTTCCCATAATATATTTCTATTTTCATTTAATCGTAATTAATTTCACTAAATGATTATGACTGCAGTCCAAATTTAATTACTTGAAATCACCACAATGGAGAGGCCTAATGTTTGTACAATTGGATGGCATATAATATAATTCCCCGCATAAAGTGTATAATACTTGCTTGATGAAACCAATTTTTCGCTAATTGATATTAACCAACATATTATAAACATTACTTGATCTCAAACTTAACTTATTTGACATCTCTACCAAATTATAAAATCCATTAGTCGGGTTTACTCGTAGAGTCAAAACCTATAAGTTTATTAAGGGGGTATCATATTCCAGGATACTTCCTGGATACAGATTCATCCGAAACAAGATCTCATATACACTAACATGATCATAACCCAACTTATAGGGTTTATTATCCCAATATAAAACTAAATTGCACCTATCAACAAAATCACAACAATGATGATGCGAGTACTCCGATCCTTATATACCTTGGTAATAAGAATTTATACACCCTATGTAAACCATGAGATTGTACAAGTCTTTTGAAGTCAGCTTCAAGACTCGAATCTCATCATTGGTCCTATAAAATTCTTTTTTAAATCTTCTTTGAACTATCGAACAAGTTCCTGAACCATCAGATAGGTTCCCGTAGTGAAGATAAACTGATAAGATTGTAGTCGCATCCTTATCGATAAGATGTTGATAGGTCGGGGAAACCGAGTGGTCGTGTAAGGACACTATCGTTGTTTGGTTTCCTACCACAATAAAAAAAAAACATAAACTTCAACTGCTCTCTTTATGGGAGTATAGTTGCTAGTCTGTTTATCGAATCCATAAGGAATGTTGACAGACGTTACTTGATTTATTACTTCTCAACAAAGGTGTAAAAGATGAAGAGGTTAATAAAAGATTAATCTTAGCACGTATTTAAATGAAGATTAACAAAAGGGCATAAAAACTACAGACCGAAAGTAATATCCCTTGCCTCAGGTTAATTAGTATAAATTGTTACATGGAAAGAAAATCTTATCAACATTAAATCTCATTTTCACAATTAATAAAATCTAGAGTTGTCACCCACTAAATTATCATAAATGCTTAATTTATTTTGGCGTCAACGAATATCCCCGATATTACACACGCAAGGTCCTAAATATGGCGCATACATGATATACACCGCTAAATCTCCTAGGCATAAAATTAAGAACCACCTAATCCATTTAAACTCGTCTAATTCATCACCAAAGAAAAGAAATCATTTAATCCAAGGTGAGTTCAATCATCTCAACCTAAGCTAATTTAGCATCCAAGCATTAAAAATGGCATGAATTAAAGGAAAAAAAGTAACTAAAGCAATAAATGTAATTAATAAAGTTTGTAAACTAATTAACAAAGAAAGAAATGGCAAAAGAAAGCCTTATTCAAAGGAAGAAGACAATGAATAGTGGAGTACATACCCAAATTAGCAAACCCTAGGAGAGAGAAGGGGAGGCTCCCAAAATCCTCTCAAACCCTAACAAAATACTAAAAGCTAGATGTTTTATAATAAAAACAAACTTACATATATTGTAAGTGACTAAAAAGAAAAGGAAAAAGAAAAGATAACAAAATATCCCTAATTGACCAAAATCTGGGTTTATCGATCGATCGATTAAATTCGTCGATCGATCGATGAAATTATCGATCGACATGTATTAAAATCCGGCATTGACTTCATGTCATGGCAAACTCTTTTTCTCCGATCGATCGATGAAATTCACTAATCGGTCAATAAAGGCTAAACTGATCCAATTCAACTTCATCACAAACATGATTCATCCCACAGAAAATGTAATTACTTCTTCATTATAGATCGAAATGAGGCGCAGTCAGAGGATACGCGAAGCTATCTCAGAGAGCTACACTTATATGAAGACTTTGGGACAGAAAACCGAATGTTAAAATTACTAAAATGCCCTTGAATATTCGCTTTATGAAAAAACTTTTCCAAAATGCAATTGAACTTCACGCTTAGCACTTTAATAGCTGAAAAAGCACAATCATACCTTGCAAAGTATATAAACATACATAAAAGACGTTGTCTGGTTAACGAGCATAAATATAGGAATTAAGGTACCCGAGGGGGATAAAATTTCTAAGTAAGGTAAATAAATGTAAGATTTGATATGAATCACACCCCCTAACTTAGACATTGTTAGTCTCTAGTAATGAAATGAAAAGAAATAAGAACTAAAAGTAGCGCCATAATAAGGGAAATAAATACAAAGGATATAAATGCCACTTTCACGGACGAACAGTTGCATTCATCATATGCAATAAGTCGTTAAACCCCTAGGTTACCCTAGTGGACAAGTGTTGTCTCGTGAGAGTTTTCAAGGATAAAATCCACAAACATCAAAGTTTCCTTAAAATATGCCCAATAAATAAAAAAGACATAATCAATAATAAAAAAATGATTTCAACATGTTATTAGCAAAGTGAATGAATTCACACAAAAGTCCTTAGTTATTAACATTATAGAATGAACCTCATCGAATTGAAACCTTAAGCATGTGAGAAAAAGCGAGCAGATGCAAAGTATAATTTGGCAAAACTTTTATAGTTCAGATAAGCATTAAAGCATAGCATGATATCAAAACCCTCCAATGTTTACACTAAAAAAATGAAAGATTTATCAAATGGAGTTTAACACACAGGATACATGCGAACAAAAAGAGTAATTGTAAATGAAAATTAAACTACACACTTGTCAACAATGAAGAATGCTATATATAAAATGAAAAATATTTCAATCTCAATGAAAGGATATCATCATTAAATGAGGTGAAATGCATTTTTTTAGATTATCGCAATTGTTTAAACTTTTTGATTACATTCACCCTAGTATCACGTAGGACTTTTATAGGGTTGTAATGTAGGTTTGGGGTTAAGGTTATGAAATGAAGGGAATATGTACGGATTCAAATGTGTTTAAGAATGAAACACTTGGAATAATGGAAAAATGTGAAAATGTGAAAATTTTCAAAATTGGAATATAATTTTCATAACAAGCATTGAATGTAACATTGGAAAGCAATAAAGATTATTGAACACTATATGTAAAAATGAAAATAGTTTCTCTTTCTTTTGTTTTCTTGTTTTTCGCTTCTTTTTCTTTTATTTTTTCACTTTTTCTTTTGTTTTTCACTTATTTCTTTTCTTTCGTACTCTCACATGCTTAATTGCAACCACGTAGCAATAACATTATTCAATCCCAAGTATTATTCCAAACAAAGGTATGGAATGTGTATATATGGTTTAAAAACTCCAATTTGGATATGATTATCGAATTTTGGGTTATGAAACGAAAGGCTATATTTGGGCTCAAATGGGTTGATGAGGAAAAACATATAAGGTGTGGTCAAGGTCAATATGGGTGATATAATAAAGAGGTCTTAAAGTTTAAGCAATACTCGAGGCAAAACAACTTTGAAAATCATGCTCAAGTAACAAATATAAAAATATGAACTCAATTAATGAATAATCAATTAAAGAATAGTGAGATTACCGATGACTTTGATGTTTTCAAGGAGGAAAGAGTAATGTATAAACACTCACAAATGACGAAAATCATAAAGCTCACTAGGTGTAAGTATATATAATGAAATAAAAGATTACTGAGTTATAAAAATCTTACACCAAATCAATTAAACAAGAAAACGCATGTGCTTATGGGTTTAAAGTTTGATTCGTGAAGTTTTTCATAATATCAATGATTTGAGGACTAAAGTCTAATAACTTCTAAAATTGAGAACACGCATCATTTAATTATCAATTAGATTAGGCATTTCAAAATTTATCATTGGAAACAAAGGCAAAATGCCCAACAAAGGAGAAAAAAGAAAAAAAATATTTTTGAACTTTTTCAATTTTTACAACAAAAGAATGATAGGAAAGAATATATAATCAAATCCTGGACTCAAAAAACAATGGATAGCATATTCTAAACCCCTTAACTAAAACCTTGAATTGCCCCCTAAGTGAACTAAGAACCAAGTAGAAGAGAGGAAAATAATGATATTACACAAAATGAAGCGATATTCAGAAAGTACGAATCCAAAGATTCTACACAACATGTTAGCACCAAGAATAACACAAAAAAAATTAAAACTTTAACTAATTACACTAAACAATAAGTAAAAAGAAAAAACAACCTAATATATACAACCTGCAATTTTAACTTCTAGTTAACTATACACTAGAACTTAAAATTTTTGAAGGTCTACCCAAAATACAATTTAACTTTGAGGGAAAATCGTTGTACCCTCATTTGAATGAATACCTTTCGAAAATTAAGAATTTCTTTTGAACAACGGAAGGTATATGTAAGGAGGAAGAAAGGAACCATCACCATTTAAAAGTTTTTGGGAGACAATGGGGGATTTGGATGAAATGGGTGACGAATACACATGGGTTCTAAAAAAATAGAATTTCCTCCTAAAGATTTTGCAATTGGAGTCGGAGGTGGGACACATAGAGGCAAGATTTCGTTCATATAAAATGACTAAAGAAAGTTATCATCATCGGTGAAAAGGTTGAACATTTTAAAGTTTTAAACTGATTCATGGGTTACTTCTAACGGTTTGATAATGTAGAATAAAGATGGGGAGGAAATAAATTCAATCTTAAGAGATAACTCATCATCACTTGAAGATTGAATTCCAAAGGAGAATGATTCACTTTCAATGAATATTCTTCCAAAATTGTTTGAGGTGAAATATGAGTCTTAACATCATCTTTGTTTTCCAAAGAATAAATCATTTCATTGCAAATCGATACTACATCCATTTCTTCCTCACTTTCACTCTCTATTATGCCATGGGCAAAGAGAAGAATGGTTTATTCCAAAGTAGGCACTAATTCCTCATTTGGTTCAAAACATTCCTCAACTTCAAAAGTCTCAAACGAAAAATCATCGTTCGAATCGAATAATACATCCAACTCTTATTCCCGTTAATGGTTTTCAAGTTTTTCATTTTCAGGAATGCGCAATCCCTCACGCAATGTCATAGGTGGAGGCGTGGATTCAAGGTTGGAAATTATCCTCGGAATTACTATCAAAATCATTATTATAAGATTTTTAAAAGTTATTTCAATTAGTTTCACCATTATTTTTACATTGACTTTGTGGCCCACAATAAAAATGATCATTCCTCAAATTCCCATAGTCCATTACTTGACTTTTGTAATACTCACCCATAATCATTTTAAATGTATCAAGATTTTGACTTTGAGAGTATTTACTAAAAGTAATAGGTTCAAGGGGATTTTTAGAATTGTCGCTACAATTACTGAAAACATTAGAATAAGACATGTTTACCCCAATAAACTCAAGATGGCAAATTCCATAAAGTGATGTTCGGTAGATAGATTCGAGCGTTTCTTAGTGCTCAAATGTAGAAGTCCTACAAAACTAGTTAACAAAGAATGCAAAGAGAAAGAAAAATATTACGCAATACTAAATCAATTAAATTCTAAAACAACAAGTCCTCGGTAATGACGCCATTTTGATAGGCGGGGGAAACCGAGTGGTCGTGTAAGGACTTTATCGTTGTTTGATTTTCCACCACAATACAAAAAAACCTAAAATTTAACTAGACTCTTTACAAGAATATAATGGCTAGTCCGAGTATCGAATCCACAGGGAATGTTTCTAGACATTAATTGAGTTACTACTTCTCAATAAAAGCGTAAAAGATGAAAACACTAATAAAATTTAAATCTAGGCGTGTATTGAAACTAAGATTAAAAAAAGGCGTAAAAACTATGCATAGAGAATAATATCCCTCACCTCAGGTTTATTAGTATAAATGGTTACATGGGAACAAAAACTTGTCATGATTAAATCTCATTTTCACAATTAATAGAATCTAGAATTATCACCCATTACATTGTCATAAAAGCATAATTAATTTTTCTATCAACAAATATCTCGAAGATTACACACGCAATGTCGTAAATACGACGCATACATTATACACTGTTAAATCTCCCAGGCATAAAATCAAGAACAACCTAACCCATTTAAACTCATTCAATCCATCACCAAAGCAAAGCAACCATTTAATCTAAGGTGAGTTCAATCATCTCAACCTAAACTAAATTAGTTAAAAAGCATTATAAATGGAATGGATTAAAGGAAAGAAAGTAAATAAAGCAAGTAAATCTAATTAACAAAGCTTGTAATTTAATTAACCAAACAAGAAATGGAAAAAGAAAGCTTGATTCAATGAAAGAAGATAATGAATAGTGGATTACATACCCAAATGGGCAAACCCTAGGAGAGAGAAGGAAAAGCTCCCAAAATCTTCAGAAGCCCTAAAAAAATACTAGAAACTAGATGTAGTATAATGAAAACCAAATTACATCTATATAGTATGTCATTGAAAAGAAAAGGAAAAAGGAAAGAGAACAAAATATCTCGAATTGGCCAAAATCTGGGTTTATCGATTGATAGATAGATGAAATTCGTCGATCGATCGATGAAGGCTAAAATGAGTTGTGAATCGATCAATGAAATTTCATCAATCGATTTACGAGTGTTAAAATCCGGCACTGCCTTCAGGTCAAGGCAAACTCTACTTCGTCGATCGATTGATGAAATTCATCGATCAATCAATAAAGGCTAAATTGAGCCAATTCTGCTTTATAACAAACATGATTCATCCCATGGAAAATATCGTAACTCCTTCGTTATAGATTTGAATGAGGCGCAGTAGGAAGCTATGCGAAACTAGCTCAGAGGGCTACACTTTTATAAGAGTTTGGGCTAGAAACCCAAATATTGGAATGACTAAAATTCCCATTAATATGCACTTTATGATGAAACTTCTCGGAATGCAATCAAACTTTTTGCTTAGCACTTTAATACGTACAAAAGCTTAATCATATCTCGTAAAGCATGTAAACATACATAAAAGAGGTTGTCTAGTTAACGATCATAAATATAGGAATTAAAGTACCCGAAGGGGCTAAAATTCATAAGTATAAAGGGTAAATAAATGGAATATTCGATACGAATTAGATATCAACCCTCATATCTAGGTTGTGAATTGTTCAATCATGCTTAAACTTGATTATGATCTTATGTTCCCACACCAGAATTCGTATTGACCATAGTTAAATGACTTTGCAATATATTTATAAACAAATATAAAGCATTTCCACAATCAATATTTTATATTTCAAATGGGTTATGAAGAACCTTTAGGACTGAAGAGTGCATAAACGTCATAAATATCGTTATAACAATAAAACCCCAATAATAAGAAAAAATCCTTCTTTGGCATCTGTGAAGGCAATTATTGCATGAGTCGTGGACATTAGCCATGTGACGTGCTGATCTTGCTGACTGTCATTACCATATAGATAAGCATCATAAAGAAACTAACATACAGGTATCAAGGAGGTGATAAAGTCGATCAACTAAAGATAATTGCGATAGTGGAAAAAGAATTGGGAACTCTCCTAGGTTGTCTTATAAATGTAAGATTTTTCCCCAAGGGGAAAAGAGGAAGATGGAATTAAAATGATCTCTATTAAAATATATTATGACATCAATAAAAAATTAGAAGCCTTTGTGTAGTTAGGCACGTTGTCGAACCACATACATCCTCTCTTTATTTATGTGTGATGTGTACTTTAATCCAAATTGATTATTTCTTAGGCTTGTGTGCGTTAAATATTTTACTTTGGGATTTAACCGCCTACAATTGACATCATCTGTGGAAAGCGATTTCTTTCTTTAGTCTCATTAGCCAAGGGTAAGGTTGAAATCACACCTTAAGGAGCTATACCAGAGTGATCATTTTGATGATATTTTTTAGAAGATGAATGTCAAAAGTCAAACGGAGCATGACTAGAAGTCGGATAATGTTTTTAAAGATAATGAATTGGGGCATGAGTTTTCATCAATACATGAAGCCTCTAATCCAAATGAAATCAAGGGAGGAACTGTTAGAATAGAGTTGAAGAATATCATTATTATAATAGGGGGTATCCTGATCGATCCGACCAAGTCCACTGTTGGTAAACATCATCGACCAAAAGATATCAACTACACTAAAAATATCGTCTTCACTGAAGAAGATCTAGTTTGGGTTATAAACCTGCACCATATACTCTAGTAATCACATCCAGAATCACCAATCGGGATGTGGATAAGCTAATAGTTGATCATGGAGGTTACGTAGAAGTAATGTATATTAAACTATTCAACTAGCTCAATTTATGGTAGGAGTACCTCAAGGAGTCTACAAACCCTCTAGTCGGGTTCGTAAGGAAAATGACAATGACGCTAGAAAAAATGGCCCTAACAGTACGAACAACAAGCATTTGAAATCTTATCAAATTCTTGGTCGTTGACATCAATTTTCATTATAACGCAATCCTTGGGAGGGGATGATTAAACCTAATAAAGGCAGTCCAATCCACTTAGAATAAATTCTCAAATGCATTACTAATTGGGGGTCATGGATATACAAGGTAAACAAACTTTTTCTCAGTAATGCTTTATCACAGCAATCAGACCAAAGTAAGAGAAAAAGAAGGAAAATGTGGAGACAAACACGAAGGTTTCCATCCTCACCAAATAGCAACTAAAGAAGGGTGACCATAGGTAGAGGACATAAGGATCACCCCCACTGACAGGGTCATAGAACCAGTCCAAGAGGATACATCTGATGATAATCATCCACGTAAGAAATTTTTCATTGGCATATTCATCACTGATAGGGAATAAGACGAGTTGGTCACCTTACTTTTAGAGAATCATGATGTATTTGTTTGGAAACCATATGAAATGCCTGATATAATTCTGAAAGTCAAGTGTCACAAGCTTCACGTCAATCCAACATTCTTATTGGTAACCCACAAAGTGCACTAAACTTCTTCTGCGAAGGAAAAGGTAGTAGAGGGAGAGGTCGGGAAACTCCTAGAGGAACGGTACATCAATGAATTTTATTTTACGAGTGGATTTCATATACCGTTGTGGTAAAGAAGAAGAATAGAAAATGGAGGCTCTGCATTGACTCCATTGACCTAAACAACGCATACCCTAAGGATAGATTCTCCAGCCAAGTAAAGATCATCTGGTCGACGCCACAACAAGCCAGGAGTGGATGAGTTTTTAGATGCATACTTAGGTTACCACAAGATCCCTTTGTTTGAAGTCGATCAAACAAAAAATTCCTTTATCATCACACTCGGTCTCAATTTCTATACAACCACGTCTCTTTGACTAAAAAATATAGGAGCAACCTACAAATTATTGCTCGCCAAGATGTTAAAGGAGTATTTGGGGGAGACTATGGAAGTATACATTGACGACATGCTAGTAAAAAGCAAGAAAAGGACGGACATATCACAGACCTCGAGAATTTTTTTAATTTCTACATTACTATAAAATGGGGATTAGTGCTGCTAAGTGCTCTTTTGGAGTAAAAATTCATATATTCCATGGCTACGTGGTCATACAAAAAGGAATTGAGGCTAATACCAATCAAAACAAAGCGTTAAGGGTGACCCAATCCCCCAAAACATAAAGGAAGTTCATGGGCTAATCGGAATGCTCGATGCTCTTAATAAATTCATTTCAAAGTCTTCTGAATGATGTCAAACCTTTTTCCAATTGTTGAGAAAGGAAAATAATGAGGTATGGAATGACGAATGCTTTATGTCATTGGAGTAAGACAAGAATTACCTAAATCGACCACCTATGCTTGCAATCCTGATTCAGGAGAACCTCGTTACTTGTACTTATCAAGATATGATCATGCATTTAGCTCGACCATAATTTATGAGAATGCAAGGAACCAAGAATCAATTTATTATGTCAAAAAAATTCCTCTTGATGATGAACTACGATATCTCCCACTAGTAAAGTTGGCAAAATTCACTCGTAGTATCTTTGCATAATATAAAACATCATATTGAAGTAAATTCAATTATAATCAAAATTTCCTTTCCACTAAAAGGAATCCTTCGAAAGGAGGACCCTCTGGACGGATGTTTAAATAGGTTATTAACCTATGACGACATTAAAGGGGTAGGTTTTTTGGCAGATTTCGATGTTGAGTTTGTTAGGAGACAATAACTCGGGGAAATCTCTAAATATGACAATAAAACAGTCAAAAGAGATTCCTATCACACTAAGAAGTGGACTCTTTATGCGAATGGAGACTCCAAAATGAAAGGAGATGGGGCATGAATAGCCTTAGTCACTCTAGATGACACCATCCTCGAGAAGGTTATACAACTAGGCTTTGAGCCATTGAGCAACGAAGAGAAATATGAGGCTTTCATTGGGGAATTAAAGGAAGACTTATCTCTAGGCTCCAGTCACCTTGATATTTTTTACAAATTAAGACTAGTATAACCAGATATCAAGAGACTATAATTCTTGGGATGAGCACATGTCAGCCTAATTCAAAAGGCACCATGAGCTACTCATTCAGTTCCAATAGGTGCAAGTGCAATAATTCCCAAAGGGAAACAATATCCATGAGGAGGACGTGGCCACTTTGGCCTCAACTATCAAGTATGACCTAAAAATATTCATACACTTAGAATACATGTAGTGACTGATCATCCAAAGAAATCAAGATAGAAAGTGTTCTCCATTGAGAAAGAAGCTTATTAGATGGACCCAATAGTAAAGTATCTCAGGATAATCATCCTATCTCCAGATAAAAAAGAGGTTCATTGATTTATAGTTAATGTTGCTCACTTATACCTATCCCCCAATGGAAATCTCTAAAAAAAGTAATTCACTAGACAATACTTGAAATGTGTCCACCCTGACGACATCAGCCAGGCCATGTACGAGTTACACGAATGGGTGTATGGCAGCTATGCTTGTAAAAGATCTTTGGCATTCTAGAAAATTAAGGAGTGATATTGGTGGCCTTACATGCATAAAAAATTTGTCTCATAGGCAAAAAAGTACAAAAAGTGCTAGTTATTTATGCCATTACTCCACCAGCTAGTTGAACAACTTAAATATCTGCGAAGCCCTTGAATTTTTGCTCAGTGGGGGTTGGACATTGTTGGACTCTTATCTATTACACTCAAAAACAAAAAGTATATAGCAAAAATGACTTCACCAATTGGATATAAGAGTAGCCATTGATGAACATTAAAGATATTGATATGATCATATTCATTTAAAAAACATCATAATACATTTTGATGTTCCAATGATACTCATCGCTGATAACAGAAGACATTTTGAAAGTAAATTTTTTAAATATTTCTTCAGTCGTCATACAATAAGGCATTACTATAGTTCGGTGGCTTATCCATGGAGAAATGAATAAGCATAAGAATCCAACTAAATGGTTCTCGATGCAATGCGAAAGAGGTTGGAAAGGGAAAAAGGTGTATGGGTGATTGAGCTTCCTCTTGTTCTCTGAGCCTAATGAAAACACCCCAAGATATCGACTGGGTAAACAACCTTAGACTTAGACTATGGTATGGAGGATTTAATCTTGCTAGAGTTTGGAATTCCAACCTTAAAAACAACTATAGCCGACCAAGGGCTAAAGAAAGAAATGATTCGTGTCGATCTTGACCTTTTGAATTAAAAAAAAAAGGATTAAGTGCTGAGAGTGCGCTTTTGTTCAAATAAAGAAATTATTTAATTACACTCAGTTTTTCAATTAAATCCTAAAACATGCATCTAGGTGTGATTGAAGACAATATGATCATGCAAGAACATTCAATCACAAACAAACACACAAATGAGGAAAAATCCCTCAAAGGGGCAAAACCTTTTTTATTTTCACTATAATTTGTAAAGAACGGTTTACACGGATTATACTGAAAACATGAGTGACATACGAAATACCCTCAGGTGTCGATTTCGATGTCGTCGGCTGAAATCTCCCACAAGAACTCCAGATGGGTAGCAATGGAAAAGAGACGAATTATCCACAAGTTACTCCAGATGAGTAAAAATGATCCTTTGAAGGTTTAAAGATTCAAACACACATTTAGGAATGGTTTTGTTAATCAAAAGGCGTTAAACCTTAAAAACTTGAAGTTTGTTTTGTGGGCAGTAAATCACAGAAACGTGTACGAAAAAGACTTGAAAAACGTGCAGAAAGGGTACAGATATTTATATGAAAATCGAGGCAGTGACGTCGCTCAAATGACATAGACATGTCGCTCGAACGAGACATCTTGTCGCTCGAATGAGATAGCTTGTCACTCGAACGAGATCGTGTGACATCCTCATGTCGTTTGAAGGACAGAGCGATGTCGTTCGAACGAGCTCGACGACTAAGAAAAATCCGCTTCTATACTTAGAAAAATTTGTGCTTTTGTGTTAAAAATAAATCAGAGTTCGAAAAATATTTTTTAAAGCATTCCCAAATATTTATGCAAATATTAAAAACTCCAATAAACCATTTTACCAATAACGCGAAGTGGAGTAGTGGGAACGGTTGAGCAGCACGTCTTATGTAGCATGATGCACGTGTGAAGATGGTGGATTCATGTATTTGGATCAAGGCCGTCATGGATGACCGTGTTGACATTCTTAATATAACGGCATCAGACAAACACACTGTGATCTAGGACAAATAGAAAATTGCTAGATTTTACCCCACACATTTATAAAATTATGTCGTTACAAGTTCTAATCAGGTTGACAACTTTCGAATAACAATTATCAAGGCAGTACAACAAGGGCATACATCCGATAAAGTTTTAAGTTAGGGACTATGTACTAAGGAAGGTTATAGGTATCACAAAAAAACTATAGATGGAAATATAGGTCTTAACTCGGAAGTCCCGTTCAGAGTTACCAGACACAACTAGTAGAGGGCCTATCACCTAGAAACAATGGAGTCCAAGGAGATACCCCGGGCAAGGAATGCAACTAACCTCAAGAAATTCTATTTTTATTTATTTTTTCATTTGTTTCATTTGAAATTTTTTAATTCCATTCCTTTAAGTAGTCAGACATTATCTAAAAGTAGTCATGTGATTCTAAATCCAATTAGTTTTTATTTTTCCAAGTGATAGACAATGAATAAAGGAATTATTTTTCTAGTACTTCAGCACAAATTTCAATTTTTCCTTTATTTATAATAATTGCCTTCTTGGGACTGTTTACTTTTCTAGCCACCATCGTAAGGATTCATGTTTCGTTAGTATAACATAAACCATAAAGATGTTGCCCGGGCAACTAAAAAACGTAAGGGGGATCTCTAGACATTTAGTAATCTGATCACATTAGTCGAATAAAATCTTAAACTAGAAGATTTCCCCATGGATAGGTTCATTCTAGCTAAAATATGATCATAGGCCTAAGGATGAGTGTGAGAAAACCACCTAAAAGGAAAGGCCAAGGAGCCACACAAGATAATAGGAAAGCTGAAATAGAAAAAAATAAAGAAAATTTTCTTCCACTTCAATAAATTTTCATTGTATACAATATAAGCATCAAAGTTACATCATTAACAAAGATGGCCATATTGGTTTTCCCTTGAAACCAGATGATTAGTTTTTGGGTTGCGATGAGGATATTCAACTTCATTGTCATGGTTGTCGAAAAAAGTCTGTGATCAATTTTAAAGGAAGCACATCAATTAGAACCATAAGTTTGCACTGCCAAATGGGGTAGCTTGAAGTAAAGAGAGTCCACAACATACCAATACCACAATTAAGAATCAACTATCACCTTGAGAACAACCAAGGCATTCAACCAACCATATTTATAGTCTAACTCCTTAACATTCAGGTTTCATTGATTATAATCATACGTCCAAACCTGATGGGGGTTGCTTATGGAACTGGTATCTCAACCCCATGACCCTCTAACTAAGCTCCTCTTGGTCGACTCACTCCTGGGAAGATCATAGTCAGTCTTGACATGCTCCCTTTTTAAATTTTCATTCTCATTCCTTAGAGAAGTGGAAATTCGCCTTACATCTTTGAGACCGACCTAAATACCTACAACATTTCCTTTCTAATAATTGTTTATAGACATTATCATTTGCAACACTTGGCGATCTGTCGAGAAGGATATTCTATCCTGAATAGATGCATAAACACCCAGTACAAAACACTAATTATCATCCACTTGGTCCATTAGGACAAGAGCCACAAAATCTTCGGGCTGAAAAAATGAGTAAATATGGTCTATAATTTGATTGCACCACGAAATAATAATCCAAGGGTAATTAATCACACCTATCCATCTAGGCAATCCTCAATAGAATAAAAACTAAAAAATATTTCTTAAAATTTGTCCCACGAATCTGCCCAGATTTTAAAAATACCGTTTTCGGGCATTTTGGAGTCTTTTTGGAAAAAGCATATTCGAGAACGAAAGTTAGAAAATGCCATTTTCTAGAGGATTAAGCAGACAGAATCGCCATTAATAGCTTCTGTGAATCTTTTTACCCAGAATTATACACTAAAATCCTTAAGAATCAAAACCAGCCCCAATAAATTGATTCGTAACTTCCCCAAATCAAAACTCAATTTGTATTAACCCAATCCAAAAATTATTTGTATAACACCTACTATGATATGAATTGAATATCACCAATTTACATTGAGGCAATTTAATCACTTCCCTTATTAATTCGTAGTGTCTGATTATCCTTTGGTGTAGAGATCGTTGTGTGATGAAAAACACCTTCCTTGTTCTTCCTCTTTGGCTCTCAAGAGTCCTCCCTCTTTGTCCCTTATGTTCTTAAATTTCTCCCAAATGAGTTATCGTTGCCCACAACTCCAAAACTTAAGTTTTTATCTCCAAATCCCGTTTTTAATCATATGGGCCCAATTAAAATGGTCAAAATACTCCCGAGTGGGCTCGGTTATGCTAAAAAATATCCTGTGACCCATTTACACTCCCGGGTACACTTTTTCGACTATCTCAGACCATCCGTACACAATCGTGCACTCAGAATTGACATCCGAATTAATTTATAAAAAGTCCCTATTTCACACCCAACTTAGTCTATATTTGGCTTCCGACTGAGATAAATAAATGCCACGTCATTTATACACGTTATGATGTAAATAAATTATTACTATTCACTTAGTAATTTAATTTTCATAAATATTAACCATCTTCTCTACGATTAATATTTAAATAAATATTAACATAACTAATTCAATTAAATTTGACATACAAGTAATTTAAAATTTTTCCGAATTAATTAAATATTAAATGCACAGAAATACGAGGTGTTACATACTCCCCCACTTACAAAGGAATTTCTTTAGAAAAATTTTATCATAACTGCGGCGAATAACTCTAGATACTGCTCTCACATATCCTACTCCCGTTCCCACGTATACTCATCAATACTATGATGACCCCACTCCACTCCACTCTAACTGGTAGTACTACCTTAGACTGCAGCTTGCGCTCACATAGCTACTACTCTCTCCTCATATGAGGTGTCTTATTGCAAGTCATTCTCCTCGAGTGGAACGTGCCCAAAAAGCCCTATCGTTCCTCTCGTATCTCTTCAGCTATGCCACGTGGGACATATCACGTATCCACTGAAGATGTTTTGAAAAACCCAATCGATAAGCCATCGGTTCCACCCTCTCAAAGATAGGGAAAGGACCCACATACCTCGATGATAGCTTCCCTTTCTTGTCGAAATTCACCACTCCTTTCACAGGAGACACCCGAACCAATACCTGGTCATAAATCTTAAACTCGGTGGCCCCTGACAACATAGTGCCCCAAAAGATGGGCCTATACTCCACCGACTCCACTATCTCTATGTTAGGAAATTCCCCTCCTTACGTCCATGAACTATACAAAAGGATACAACTTACTCAATTCTCGTTGCTAGACCATAACCCATTTCAGGTCCTAGCAGCTTGTTATTTCCCACCTCTTATCAACCAAACGTGGATAATGAAATATTTCTCATAAAGTCTCCCAAGGTGTCACGCAGATACTAAACTGTTACGAGGCATCACACCTAACTCTACATGTGGTAATTACTACTCCCGAATTACCCAAAAATCTGGAATGCACAATCCTCGTTTTTCGTCTACCCATCAACTTATGGGCGACACGTTGAACCCAATATGTAACTCTGTCCCTATCACCTCCTGACACTTTTTACCAGAGGTGGGACTGAAAGGTCTCACCTAAATTTCCAACAATATTGAACGACGCCTTGTTATGTTTCACTCATTCCCATTAATATTAAACTTGGGCATACTACTCGATAGGATAACCCATTCCGAGACAACAATTCGTGTTTAGGTCAATCCATTCAACAACCCAATGGAAACCTTGACCCCTCCACGATTTTTACCAACCTGAGCATTAATTCCATCTCTGAAACCATAAAATTTCAAAAACTTCTTGGTTGATACCCTCAAATCAACCTTTTTCCCATTAATAAATGGTCTATCCGGAGACAAATTCACTATGTCTCACTCACACCAATTCCCATGCTCAAGAACTATGTTCCTTGTGCAGTTTTCATCAGATAGGAATCTACACCTTGTCTTTGCATAAGACCACTCTAAGCATATAACTAAGTGATACTCTTTTCTATTTTCCCAGAAACGTGACTTCTTTCTTCCCTTAAGATATTTTGTTACATGCGCCTCCACCGTCTTTACACTCCTTACGATAGAGATAGTTCACCTGATACGCATATAGTCAGATTGTTTCCTCTTTCAAACGGATTTCAGTTCAGTGCACTTTCCCACTTATTTTCTTACTGCCCTACAAGCATACATTCAATATATTCATTCACACATTCCTTTATTTAAGACGACTCTAAAATCACACTAACCAGGGCATCCATACACCCTAAATCCCATGCATATTTGCACAACATCACAGTCGTCACATACGTAAAATTTTTCTTTCAAGGTTATCCCATAGATCACATTATATCATAAGATTACATTCGATATTTTCCCAAATCGCAATTTAATCTTCTCGATATTGCCCCGCCCATTAACTTGCAGTGCAAAAGTTTTCTCAGTGCTTCTTTCACAGTACTACCCGGCTATACTAGCCTTATAGCGTAATAGCTTTCACCTCAAAGTGTAACTCTACACGTTCAAAAATCACCCTTTAAACTGGTGTCCTAGAATCATATAATGTCTTTCCACAACTGACGTTTATTAGGGCTTATGCGCATAGCATTTCACAACAAAGCCCAAAAAAACTTTCCTCAATGATTTAAACACTAGCATTGTCGTTCATTAATTTTTGTAGACCCGAGCATATAATCAGGACACCCAAAACTCTGTCCCTGTACTCAAAGGTCTAATTGTCGACTCCTACATCTCTAAAGGAGTTATACAATTCTTCTCTCACACTATCACTAAGTCCTTATCGCTAAGTCACTAACGAGTTAAATCTCTTTGCTCCATGGTCAATCCGCCATGCCCCGAATCACATCAGTAAAAATCCCTACGCACTGGGATATAATATACTAGACAACCCTACCCTCTGAAGTCTATTTTATAAAATATTTTCACGAGCCCAACCTTCTTTCGGGTGGAATCTTGCAAAGAATATACATCCTGCCCTGGAATAACGAACACGATAGTCTTGCTGTAACCGCCCACTATCGTTTACACGTCACTAACCAATCTGTACCCAGGATAAAATCATGCTCGCGTAGCACTTCTCAAAATGATTTACCCTTATAAAATTTACCCTCTTAGTGTTCACACCTTCCCTCTGTAGGTAAAACAAAAGAGAGCCCCGTTACCCCGCGGTAAACATATACTTAATAGTAACACTATGATACACCCACTAAACTCGTCTCCCTTGCGAATATAGTGTTAAGAAGAATATTGTGACCACTTGTGTCACCAAGTTCGCCTAATCTATCTGAGGATAAAACTCATACTTCCACTCGCCTATACACTAGTGGCCCAAATGGTTCCTGGACATAATATTCTCATCCAACCTAACCAAAACTTCATAATCGTTGTCCCTATTAGGCATCCAACTCATACCCCCTGACTCACTGTGGACATAATCAATTGTTGTGGTCCCGCTTTCCACACATAAGACACTTCTCTGTGTCAATCCCCTGCCTCTGGCCGCAATGGACATGTCGAGGTTGTCCCTCTCGCGTAATTGGTAGTCTTGACCCAAATTGTTACCCTCGTTGTCCCTTTGGCTTTGCTAGCCCTATGGGACTCGTTGTTGGCCTCGACGACCCGGATTAAATCCACCGTGAATCGGTAGGAATTTAACTGATATAAATCATATAGATGGGTTCCTTTACTAAGTATCCCCTTGTGGTGCCTCACTAGTACTGCTAAATACAATATTGCCTTTTGGTTAGATACTCCACCTCCCTTGGATTCCTTCTCACAGAAGTATTGATATCAAATCGAAAACATACGACCTTGATGACTATAGCCCCAGTCTACCTAGCCGGAGTTTTCCATCCACGCTTGTCTATTACCCACGAGTCCATTATTAACTCGTGGACCCCTTATTGACCTCCGCATCCACCTCATTGGGTACGAAGTTTGTTGCATAATTTAACTTTTCCTTATGTCCAGCCACTGTCGGGCCCTTCTGAAGTAAGTACTGAAATCTCCTTTGCCTACCGGTTCGAACACATGATGCGAAGATTTGCGGTCAAACCGCACCCTAAATTTCTTATTATTTATGGTATTTCTCCATGGTTGTGGTGACTGACTCCTACCACTACAACGCCCCCCCACTGGGCTAAAAATTTCATTCAAAATTTAGTCCTGGGTGACATCGCACACCACCTACAAAATTATCTTTGGGTTATTTCCCCCCATTGACTTATCGCGCTACTCTGCTACTCGAATCCTTATAGATAGCCCTTACCAAAGGGTCCTTCCAAACTTTTCCCACCCTTTGTTCACAATGCTGGGTGAGACTGAAATTGTATCACCGTTATCTATAACAGTGCTTTGGGAGACTATTGCTCCCAGGTGATTATTCTATTCCCACTGGCCTGAACAACAATCAAGGTAATTCCTATCACGATCACCATTTCC
This sequence comes from Sambucus nigra, assembly GCA_949130495.1. Taxonomy (NCBI): domain Eukaryota; kingdom Viridiplantae; phylum Streptophyta; class Magnoliopsida; order Dipsacales; family Adoxaceae; genus Sambucus; species Sambucus nigra. Next base: position 553,503,354 of record OX422215.1, on the reverse strand, counting down.
AGAATACCCTATGTCTTCTGTTGAGCCTCTCCTCCTGCAATACTCCTATGGACCTCGTTGGTCATCCCAAAGAATGTTCGGTATACAAAGCCCAACCAAACTCGTGTATGAATCACCTCACTATACTTGATATCAGGAGAACGTAACTCGCATACGTAGAGGAATACAACAATCCTATCATAAGACTCTACATTAAAGAACGCTAAGCTGAAACGTGAAAATTCGCACAGATCCTAAGGACACTAGAACCTGATGCTCTGATATCATGTGTGACACCCCGCTTAATGAAATATCGGGTGATCAGTCCTATATCAAATTAAAACAGGAATCTCATTTGATTCATTCTTAGCATCACTGTCAAAAACTTTTTAAAACTTACTAACCACCTAGTATTCAAAAGCTGATGTCAAAATTTTAATATTTTTATTTAACAACAACAACCATATAAATATCAATACGAACCATTCACACAAACCATGAATCTAAAGCAATACTGAATAAATCAATAAATGACCGGCCCAATAAACCATTGGTAGAAAACCAACATCCACTAATATAATCCAACAAAGAATAATAACCAGTACAAAGTCCGACTGAAATGAAAATAGATGGGGCAACATGCCCGAAAGAAATACCAACCTGCATCCTACTCTAGTAATGAAATTACTGAAGTGTCTACGCATCCCTGGAACAGATAATCAAGTTTGGCATCCCTGGTTGATACCTAAAAGGTTTTGAAAATATTTTGCAAGTTTGGGTCAGTGCCCAAAGTCCTTTTGAAAATATTTTCCAAGTGAATTAAAATGTAACAATTAAAATGTATGAATGCTCTTCATATTTAAGTTAGTGTCGCACTCCCTTGAGTTTACCTCACCCCTCAACTAATGTCGCTGTTACTTGGCCATATTTGTGTTTCGTAAAAAAAAAGATTTCGTATTGTGTCGCATTTTAATTCGACCGTGTTTGTATTTGTGGGTTGAATAAAATATATTTTATTATTTTCTTTAATATTTGTACAAGTTCATTCAATGAATTGACAATTTACTCATTAATTGATTTACCCTTTAGTATTCACTCATTTTTTTTATCTAACATAAACGCAATCTAATTACAAAACTACACGATACGAGATGATATGAAATTTAATTTTTTCCTAACACAAATACGACTAAAATAAAAGCGACACGACAAAATGCAAAATCTTATTTTTATAATCAAATCCGTACACGATCCAATTAAAATGCGACAGGACACATCACGATACATAATCTTTTTTTTAACAAGACACGACCTAAATAAAAGCAATACGATAAACCCCTGACACAAAATTTTATTTTTTTTATCTAGTACGATCTAATTAAAACGTAACAAAACACGAAAGAAATAAAGTTTTTTACAATAGTGATGAAATAAAGTCTTGTGAAGTTTTGCTTCCTAAGTCATGTCGTGTTACTTTTTTTTAAGTCGTGTTTATGTTACATAAAAAAAATGAGATTTCGTATCGTGTCACTTTTATTTTAGTCGTATTTGTGTTATGTAAAAATGAAATTTCATGAGGTGTCGTGTTACGTTATAATTAGATCGTGTTAGTTAAAAAAAATTATGTCGTGTCACTTTTGCAAATTGTTTTTTAAAAAAATAAAATTTTGTGTCGGAACGTATCGTATCGCTTTTATTTGGTCTATGTCTTGTTACATAAAAAAAAATAAGATTAGAGCTTTGTGATATATATTTTTAGATAATGAACCGTTTAAAAAAATTACTTAAAATTTATATAAAATAAGGTTTACATTTTATAGCAGGATAATTTTGTCATTATAATGGAATTTGGAGCGCCAACAGATTTTGAGGAGCGGCTATTAAAAAAATTATTTTAAGTGATTTGCCAATCAAATGTGACAAATAAAACCCTGACCCCTCCCAAAAAAAATTGGATTCCATCGAAAAATAATAAATTGTGTTTAAAGGGTGTTGTATCTGAAAAATAAATTTTAAAACAAATTTAAACTATCAAACCGTATAAAAACAGGAATACTTCTAAAAATGTTAATTTTTTTGAATTTATTTTGAAATTTTAAGAGTATCAAACGGATCGTAACATCCTTATAAGTCATAAATAAATATTCGTTTCCTTAACTGGGAAAGCAAGACAAAAGATTAGCATCTGTTTATTGTAAGTCTATAATAGTAGCACTAATTTATATGTATTAACAGTAAGAGTAAGGTGAGAAAGGAATTTAGAAAATAAAATAAAAGAGGTGGATACATGCACCAGCAAGAGGCATAATATCCAAAGTTTAGAACAACAGAAGACGACAAACACACCAGGTGATAGCGTGCTGAAACTTATTATCGTATTTACCGCACTCACCATAACACAAGACTACGCATTCAACAGTGAAACACCCAATCTATATCTTTGTCTAGTAGATTAGATTCTGATCCTCAGCAAGATCATCCATCAGCCAGAGGTCAACCGAGTGAGGCTCATCGATCCCGAACTGAGTGGTGTCGTGGTCCAAACCCAGGAACGATTCCAAGCTGGAAATTTGTTCTTTGAACTCAAATTCATCTGCCACATGGCTTCGGTTTTCAAACCCAAATGCAGTTATTGGAGGTGGTGGTGACTCGGTGGGTTTCAGAGTCGACTCGGGATTGATGTGCTGCCGCTTTGCTGGCGGTGTTGGTGGGTGAGGGAAATTAAGCTTGGCCTTGTCACCTCTGATGCGTTTGGCAGCCTCATCGTAAGCCCTGGCAGCCTCTTCGGCGGTGTTAAATGTTCCCAGCCACACTCGGACACCCTTATACGGGTCTCGAATTTCGGAAGCCCATTTTCCCCATGGTCTTTGTCGGATCCCTCTGTACTTGTTCTTTCGAGTCCTTTGCTGACTCACTCCACCCTCACTTATCTTTTCATTCTTCACAATTGTTTCTGAAATCCCAAATTTAACATTTTATATGTTGACAACACACTAGATTGCAAAAGTTCAACCTAAACTGTGTAGATTACCCATTAATTATGTTTTTTTTTTTGGTTGTAAATACCCATAAGGGTAACTAAAAATACGAAATCTATTCAGGTATTATTTGCACATTTTCTTGACAAAGTCCTTTCTGATTTTTTTCAGACTATCAGAATACCTATGTATTTAGAGACACGTTCAGAAGGTGAACTAGTGGGCCTTAAAACTTTTCAGGGTTGCTTTAAAGCGACGTAATTGAGTTCAGGGGTTATATGTTATATATGTCATACATGATCATTGGTTATTGAGTTGAGACATACATACATACAAATTACAATACACTTAGTCACTACTTGTACACACCACATGTATGTATACATATATGTGCGTGTATGTATATTTAGATAGGTATGCATGTGATATAGCAAATACCTTTGTTGAGCTGCTTGGGCTTTTGCTCAGTTGTTTTGTACTCGTCATCAGCGCGGCGTGGATGGTTTTTAGCGTCAGAGGAAGCCGAGGAGGAGGATGAGTCCCAGCCGAAGAAATCAGAGATGGTGTCGAGATCGGACCAGAGATCTTGTGACGTCACTCTCCGGCCACGTTCGACGATGGGGACGAAGTCGGAAATAATTGCACCTCCACACATCTTTTGTTACGGATGTTTTTGGTAGTAGGGTGTTTTTGTTTAGAGAGACGATGAATATATGAATGGAAGAGTGGGGGTGTTGGTTTTTATAGTGTGGCGATCATAATCAATGAGTGCCCAAGGGGATGAGCGTTACAATTTAATTTGTTTGTCGTTTGTGTAATCCGACGGTGGCGAGGGGTACGCGCGAAATTGAGGCTCACATCATCAAGGAAGGTGTGGGTTCCACTATAAAAAAAACTGACCCTTCAATTCTACGACCTTCCGATGGGGAGTGTTTTTAAGTGTGAATTGTGGGGTCCACTTTTGGACTCAATTCTATTGAGTCTAGTCCACAGTGCTGTGAGAAACAGAACTTTTTAAAAAGTTTTCCAAAATTAAACGGATGATTCGGGAGATCTTGGAAGGATTTGCACTTGTCACCCGAAAGCGATACAGTTACACGCATCTATATATTTATTTTCATTTTTTATTTCTTTCTCTCCTTTAATTTGTTAAAATTGACTTATTTTAGGTGAAATATTGATTGGTGTTTAGAAAATAATCATAGGACAACCATACATCAATACGCGCACAAATATATCAAAATCACGTGTCGATCTATAATTACCTTAGTTGAACGTAAAAATAAAAATAGGTTTTTACGGTCTAGTCCTTGGACTAATAATTTTGGACAAAAAAATCGGTGAACCAAATTTTAAACGATTAGGTCCAAAATATAAATACCCCAAATTTAAGAAAATCATAAACCTAATCGGCTATTGGAGTTTTCTCTGCAACTAACGACTATTCTCCGAAATCGAAAATAACATCAATCTTATGCTTTGATCGTCTGTCCTATAATCGATTACAGTGTTCTTAATCGATTCTACCTGTATCACTTGACTCTATCATTTGTAAGTTTATCTTTATCAGCAATTGATTTTTCTATTTTCGATCGATTACAATAAGTATATATCCTTTGTTTTAATTCAAGAGACTCATTGTAATATTTATTCATGTGATTGAATAGCTTTTTATACGTTATATATGTATATGTTTTTAATTTGTGTTTTTTATGCATTTATGTTTGGATTCTTAATAAATAAGTTATATTTATCAATATTTGTAATTGTTAGTTGAATAGGCTGAATGAATATTATTGATGTTTCATTCGAATTTTAAAAGTCCTTGATTTTGATTTGGTATTGAATCACTTATTGATATAGGTCTGCGCCAGCGAAAATAACTAGTTTGATATCAGTTTTCAAAGTACATGCAGTGTTTATAAAGTACACGTGATTGATTATTTGATAATATGTATGTGGTTTATTGCTTCATGTATAGGTTTTTATAAAGTGCCTGTAAGTTTATATTAATTATAAATAAATATTTTGATATTTCATGCATTAAATTATTGCACACATTTTTAGAATTGTTGACCTTGAAGTAAATGTTTTTCGTCTCTATTTTACTGCAGGACATTATAGTAAGTAGTGTAATAGCAAGGTGTTGTTATTTGGATAATAAGGCTTGTATTGAAATATTTGAAGATAGCTCATTAGATTTCATATGCAATGAGTTGTGTATTAGGTTTACTAATTTGAGAAGTGGGAGTTTTTCATTGAGGTATTCATTTGGTGATGAATGTCGGTTCATGTTGGTTTGTGACAACGATGTTTGTTGTATGTTGCGGTCCCAATTGATCGTGAAAGCTAATTTCATTTGGATATATGTCATTGATTCATTACCATTTCCATGTAATACATGTCGTGAACGGGTTAACTGCTCTAATCGAATTTTTGAAGGGGTTGACTGCAGTAGTACAAGTTCTGAGAGGGTTGACAGTGGTGATACAAATAGACAGAGGTTAGAGTCTTTATCATCAGGCACTAAAAATGATTTTAATAGTTGCATTGAAAATGACTTTTATCTTGGAGGTGTGGAGTCAAGTAAGTCGAAAGTCTATCTTTCGAATGATTGGAAGACTTATATAAGTCATGAGCAGCAGTGTTTTGAAGGAGGTGTAGTGGAATTTCGGGATAAATTGCGAAAGTATGCCGTTGAGGTTGGGTTCAAGTATGTGTATTTGAAGAATGATAAAACTCGAGTGACGGCTGAATGCTCTAAAAAGACTACTGAGAATTGCATGTGGAGAATTCATGCTTCATTATCTACAATAAATGGATACTTTTACATACGTGCAATGAATAATGAGCATACATGTAGAGGTGTCTTTCGTAGTCCGTCAGCCAAAATGATAGCCTCCAAGTTGATTTCAACATTGGTAGCTGATGATCTTAGAGATAACCCGCTATTGAGACCAATTGATGTAGTTAGAGATATGAAAAAGAATTATGGTCTTGATATAGCTTATCAACATGCATGACGTGCGAAAGAGATGGCTGCTATTGATATACATGGTGATGAAAAGGTTTCTTATGCATTAATGAATAATTATCGTGAGCTTCTATTGCAGTATAATCCTGGGTCGCATTCCATCCTTGACGTGGAACATGAGAGTAAAAAATTCAAGAGAATATTTGCAATGTTTAGAGGATGTATTTATGGATTTCAATACTGCAGACCTGTTTTATTTCTTGATGGTGCCTTTTTGAAGAGCCGTTACCGTGGAACAATACTATCATCTACTGCAAGGAATGGGAACAATGGTAAATGAAGTTTAAATGTTTTATTTTATGTATTGCATTGAAATTTTGTTTGTTCCATTCCATATCATCAAAATACAAGCATAAAAATATAAAATACCTTTGAAGGTCTTTGTTTTAGTTCACGTGTACTTTTCATTTTTCTGCGTATATTGTCATGATATGTCTTATTATGTGTGTACTTTGATGATGATGATGATTTTGTTTGTTCCATTCCATATCATCAAAATACAAGCATAAAAATATAAAATACCTTTGAAGGTCTTTGTTTTAGTTCACGTGTACTTTTTATTTTTCGGCGTGTATTGTCATGATATGTCTTATTATGTGTAATACTAAGTAAAGTACACGCATAGTGCATGTAAAGTACACGTGAATATTTTTGTTAATGTCACGTGTACTTTTCATTTTTATGCGTGTACTTTGATGATGATGATTTTATGTTTAGTAATAAGTAAAGTACACGCATTTTACATGTCAAGTACACGTGAATGTTTTTCTTAATTTCACGTGTACTTTTCATTTTTATGCGTGTACTTTGATGATGATTTTATGTTGAATATAAACTAAAGTACACGCATTTTACATGTCAAGTACACGTGAATGTTTTTCTTAATTTCACGTGTACTTTTCATTTTTATGCGTGTACTTTGATAATAGGTGTTGTTATTTAGAAATAATAAATCAAAGTACATGTTAAAAATGTAAAGTACCTTTGAATGTTTTTGTTTAGTTCACCTGTACTTTACATTTTTATGCGTGTATGTTGATGTTAGTCTTGTTAATAATAAAGCCAAGCAAAAGATTGGAAAGTAAACGTGCATGTCTTTTTATCTTTATCATGTGTACGATACATTTTTATGTTTTGTCTTGTTATTTACAAATAATTTAAATTAAACACAATATATTTTCCATGTGTTTTAGGGTCTGCGCCAGCAGCATCAATATACAAAGTGTTGTACATAGATATGTTATTTATTTTAAGTTTAATATATTTTTATATTTCAGGACTTTTTCCTGTTGCATATGCTGTTGTTGATTTTGAAACCGAAGATAACTGGATGTGGTTTCTAGTCAATTTGCATAGTGCAGTAGTTGAGCAATATCGAAACATAACATTTATATCAGATCGAAACAATGGATTACTTGAAGCTGTTTCGAGGGTCTTCCCGTTGTCTGCACATTCCTACTGTATACATCATTTACAAGGGAACATAAAAAAGAAAATTCGTGGGAATTGTGCTGGATTTCGAAATAAAATTGTTAAAGATTTTTTGTCTTATGCATATGTTGTCTCAGTAGATGTATTTCACAAGAATATTGAAGCATTGAAGAAGGAAGGAGGAGTTGCTATTGCCGATTTCATTGATAGTTTGCCTCCCGAGAATTGGTCCTGTGCATATTTCCCTGGTAAACGGTATGGTGACATGGCATCTAGTGTTGCAGAGTCATTCAATTCATGGATATTGGAGGAAAGGCATTTACCAGTAATGAATATGCTTGATAAATTGAGAGTGGAGATTATGAATTTCAATGCAAACAAACTTATTGAGTCTGACACTTGGACAAATGAGCTATGTCCTTTTTTCCAAAAGTTACTGAATGAAAATTGGAATAAAAGCCGACATTGGACTATTAGTCGCTCAAGTCAAAATGTATTTGAAGTTCATTCAGAAGTGCGAGCAACAGTTGACTTAGGAGAAAGGACTTGTTCTTGTAAGAGTTGGCATATTAGATGTTTTCCATGTTCTCATGCTGTTTTTGTTGTGCGGAGGAAAGGGACCAGTATTTATGATTATATTGAGGAGTACTATAAGGTATCTTTCTACAGAAAATCATACTCGATACCTATAGTTCCTCTTCCTGATTTGATTTCCTTAAATATTCCTATTCCTGAAAATCCATCTATCCTTCCACCAATGACTAAGAGACCGACAGGCAGGCCAAGAAATAAGAGAATAAAGTCTTATGGTGAGATCACAGTAAGGGAAGTTACTTGCTCGAGGTGTAGTAAAACGGGTCATTACAGGTCTACTTGTAAGGAACACATTTGACTATTTTTAAAATTGTTGAATTCATTCATTTTAAGCATTTGATTGAATAAATTAATTAATAAACCATTTGTTTCACATAAATGAATGTAATTTATTTTTAAGTCTCATTCTTTAGTTTTTTTTTTGTGTTTCTGTACACATATTTTTCATAAAACATACATGATCATTATTCCTTGTGTTCACGTGTACTTTACCTTTGTATACGCATGTTATGTATAGTACACGCGCATTTTGATGTCCAAATTTTTTTTAGGTATTTTAGCAATAGTCCCATTTGTGAAGGTTTTGTTTGTCCTAATCCCATTTGACTTTTATATTCATAATTAGTCCCATTTAGCAGTTGTGGATGGTTACAACTGCATTCCGAGAAAAACGTGGACTGCTATATGGGGTGTGATTGTATTATTGTTCAGAGGCATTTTAATTTCCACATTCATTGAATAGGACTAACAACAACAAATGATATATCTAGGATCGGAGGCAAGATGATGATCAGTTCAATATGCATATATTTAAAAATGGATTTTCTCAGTTCAATATGCGTGTACTTTATAAAAGCATGCGTGTACTTTACTTAATGTACATGCATGAAGTACACGCATAATATAAATATAATATGCGTGTACTTGATGAAATGTGCGTGTACTTTATGAAGTACACGCATTGATAATTAAAGTACACGCATTTAAATATAATTGTACATGCATGTTTTAGCAAAGTACACGCATATTGATATGACAAAAATTTAATTCAATATACGTGTACTTTATGTATTCTGCATGTAATTTTATCAAGTAGACGTATATAAATGCATGTACTATTTGGAAAATGGTTTTTGACATTACAATCTGCTTGTACTTTATAAAAGATATTTGGGTCACTCATATTCTTAAACTCCTATGGGTATTATGGTCCGCACCAGCGTCATTATTACACAAGTATTTCAATAGGCGTGTACTTTGTAGACTATGCATGTACTTTATAAAGTACACGTGTAATATATAGAGTACACGCATTTATATAATGTTTTGGGACAATATCTTCAGTACACGCATTATTATACATGTATTTCAATAGGTGTGTACTTTATAGACTATGCGTAAACTTTATAAAGTACACGTTTAATATATAGAGTACACGAATTTATATAATTTTTTTACATGAAATGTTATTAATGTTAAATTTTTTAACAAAACACGTGATCATGTTTATAAGGGTTCACGTGTACTTTACTATATTGGGTGTATGACATAACTCAGAACACATTCATGAAAGAAATAAAAATTTTATTAAAAATAAAAAACTAAAGTACAATTTTTTCAAATAAAGAAACCTTAAAAAACTAAACAAGGCTTCTAGTAGGGATGTTTGTCAAAGGCATCCAGGATGTCAGGGAGAGAGTCAATTAAATTCGACCAGTGTCGAATTTCTTCTTCTATGACAGCTACAAGGCCTTCATGGAGAGCCTTCTCCTCCTTCAGCTTTGCGATTTTCATGGGAACTTCTTGTGTATAGAAAGACATGAGTTCTTCATGTGTTTGAGGAGGGTCCTCATCCACATCAAATAAATCTATAGGATTGAGTGGAAGTCCAGAATAGCCTTCCCTCACATATGTTTGAAACTGCTCAAAGGCAGTTTCATATGAGAAAATATTTTCCTCAATTTGCCTTTTTTTTTATTTCTTTCATCCTTCTCAAGAGTTTCTCGCAAGTTTTCTGCTGGAATAGCCATTATGTTATCTTTACCCTAGATGTAATGGTTAAGAAAGGAACAAATATTACTCTTTTATAGAAAAAGTGAAAGTTATTGATTTCTTGACCAGAAGTAGTTGGGAAGTGAGTAGTTGAGCTTAATAAATTGATTTTGGTTATTGTGTCCTTAATGAATTCTTCAAAGTAGTTTTCAATTAAAATAATAAATAATTATTATATTAATCAGTCCGTGTACTTTAGTAAAAATGCGTGTACTTTGAAGAATTCAGTGGTGTACTTGGTAATTATGACTTGTATTTTTCGTGAAAACTGCTTGTACATTGTTTCATAACAATCAGATGCATTGTTTGTCTAAACCTTACGTGGATTGTGGTCCGCGCCAGCGGAAAAAAACCATTTTGGTGTAATAAATATTGTAAACAATAACCAATATAACACAAAACAAATTACAAATATATGTTTTGAATTTGAATCACAATTTATATATGTTTTTTCTCCTTTCGGGGGAAGAAATATTTTGACAGAAGAATTTCCCCGAGTACATATGCTCTTTATTTTAGCATGTCAGAGTCTTGAAACAGTTTTTGAATTTCCTTGTTTCTGCTTATTTGTTCAATGTAGTACATGCAGAACACCCCACAGTCAACCCTGAAATTACAATAAAAAAAATATACAAATTAGTATGATGTGATGAAATTTTTTAAAAGGATACAAATTAGTAATTTTTAGAAATGAAGTTTTTCTTACCCATTATATTGTTTAGGGCATTCATTATCTCTTATTAGGTCAAATTTGAGATCACTTTCCAGCAAGAAATCTACAGTCCTTCTTTCTTGCTCTGTCAATGGATCATCATCCATTGTAAATTCATTTGGTGTACCTTCTTCAAATTTCCTCTGAATTTTGTAACCATTGTTTTTCATTGTTTCTACTTCAGTCTTCAATAGACACAGTGTTTTTTTGAAGACAGAAAACTGTTAAGAAGACAAATATTTAGTGTATACAAATAAAAGAGTATATGAAGATTAAAGAGTGAAAAGTACACCCATAATATAAAAGTACACGCATATTTTATTTTTTCATATCACGTGTATTTTAAATATATGGTGCGTGTACTTTGCCTAATGTGTTAAAAGTACACGCATAATATTAAAGTACACGCATATTTTATTTTAAAATATCACGTGTATTTTAAAATATGATGCGTGTACTTTGACTAATGAGTTAAAAGTACACGCATAATAATAAAGTACACGTAACTTATATTGGTTCATTTCACGTGTATTTTAAAATATGATGCGTGTACTTTGATAATCTGGGTAATTATGTACAACTAATACAAAGAACACGCATTATATAATGCACGTGTACACGTGTAAAATATAAGTACAAGTAACATTACTAATTAAGTTTAGGCACTAACCAATTTTTTTGCATCATCGAAGAATGTTGTGTTTTTTTCCTTGTCGTTCGGTCGAAGGGGATCCATGTGGACCACTTTATTTTCTTTTTTGTATATCACAAGTAATGTGAAATGTCCTACACTATGTCTTAGTACAATGAATAAATTATTACAAGTGCTTAAGTATTCAAATAAATCCTTGTGTAATTCCCCCTTCTTATTGACTCCATTTGTTTTACAAGCTTCTATCTGAATAAAAATTATAGATATAGTGTTAATAAAAAAAAACTGAAATTTTGTTTCTCAAAACTTTCGTTTTATTTGTACTTACCCAACAATAATCAGAAAAAGTGTGTGAGTAGGAGAGCCCTTCCTCTGACAATTTTAATCTCAATACTTCACTAAAGGCAAGTATTATCTGTTTCACACAATATAAAATGGTGAGGAAATAATAATGTTGAAATTTAATGGATGTCTAATATTTGGACTACATACTTGGCTTGAAATTTCTTGATTGTTGAGGACTTCAAGTAAATATTACCATGGGACATACGAAACCATCCCTTGAAAAATAAATTCCCTGCATTTTATATAATCAATAAGAATTGTATAATAATAATAACCTTATTCTTTTGCACAAAAAAAAATATAAATTAGCGAAGTGATAAATCATAAAACAATAAACTTTACCCTGGCTCAGCAATTTTAATAAACTCTTCAATCTTTTTCTTCGAAGCTTCATCGAGATATTTGTATGCTTAGATTGCTTCAAGCTTGACGCGAGTTTCCTTCATTTTTTCAGCTATTGTTATACGGACTTTTCTAAGTTTTGACTCTTTTTGTTTCTTAATTGTTTCAAGCTTTTCTGTTTCGCCGTCAGCTTTTCTTTTCTTCTGCCCTCTAGTACGAGGTCCTTTTGTTTTGGATATTTTGGGGCTGCCATGAACTTTCTTTGAGGCTAGTTCAATCTTTAAACTCGAAATTTTGTCAAGGAGTTGTTTATTAATGTTTTCCTGATATATTTAACAAGGAATGTTGGATTGTAAGCATTTTTTGAAACAATGATTCATTTTCTCTTACGTGTATTTTATATAATACACGCGTGTTTTTTAATACATGCGTGTATTTTATAAAGTACACGCGTGTATTATAAAATACGTGTACTTTATAAAATTTATAATATACATAAAATTTATAATAAAATTAAGAAACTATAGCGTGTAATAAATATCTATTGTATTTTATAGATACCTGGTCAGTTTTTTTCAATTCTGATTCTTCAAGCATTTTCTTCAACTCTGAAATTTCATCATTAAGGATTTTATTATTGTTTTCTTGTAATACAAAAAAATGTTACATTATAAACAATGCATTATTTTTAATAAAATAATGCATGTCACTACACCAAAATGGGCAAATTGTCACCTTTCCGCCGGCCAGCCTTGTCAAGGTCATTGATAGTGACAAAAAAATACGCATTTTTTGTCACAGTCATTGACCTTGACACGACCGTGACAACTAATTGTCACGGTCATTGACCGTGACAATTCTTTAAATAATTGTCACGGTCAATGACCTTGACACGACCGTGACAATGTTAACAGCAAAAACCCTTTCCCCCTTCTTTTTTCCCTCCCGCGCCGTTCCCTCCCGCTCTCTCTCTCTCTCTCTCTCTCTACTTTCAGGTTTAATTTTCTCTCTCTCTCTCTCTTCCATTTATATATATGTTTGTGTGTATATATATGTGTGTATGTGTGTATATATGTGTGTGTGTGTGCATGTGTGGGGGGTGGGGCAGGGTGGGGGTAGGGGTGGGGCAGGGGGTGGGGTGGTGGAGGGGGGCAGGGGTGGTGTGGTGTGTGTGTGTCTGTGTGTGTGTGGTGGGGGAGGGGGTGGTGGAGGGGGGCAGGGGGTGGGGTGGGGTGGGGTGTGTGTGTGTGTGTGTGGTGGTGTGTGGTGGGGGAGGGGGTGGTGGAGGGGGGCAGGGGGTGGGGTGGGGTGTGTGTGTGTGTGTGTGTGCGCGTAGGTGCGTAGGTGTGCGTATGTGTGTGGCGGGGGGAGGGGGGCAGGGGGTGGGGGTGGGGAACCCATTCAATAACTTTTAAAATATTTGTAAAAAATATAATATTACAAAATTGAAACGAAATGGTATTGACGGAACTTACACATACGTTATGTACTGTGCTCTTACGTTGAAAATTATTAGATAGAAAAAGAAAAATATAAATTGAGATAACCTTAGAATCTAATTAGGCTAAAAATATAATGGCATCAACTAACATATATACACAACACTAAAAGTAGACATCAATTTTATAAATAATTGATAATAGTTGGATAATAAACATCGGGAGGGGGTGGGGGTGGGTGGGGTTTTGAATATTATTTACATTTATATTTTTGGATATTATATACATTCAAAATAAATAATTGATAATAGTTGGATAATAATTGGATAATAATTGAAATTTTCATTCAAAATAAATATTTCATTCAAAAATATTGGATAATAATTGATATTTTCATTTAAATTGATAATAATTTTATTCATGAAATTAATTCAATTAGGTAAAATCCTAAATAATTTTTTAACAGAATTTGATAATATTATATAAAGTTTAGTAAATTCACAAAATGTTGCCAATTGTATGTTTTTAGGAATATCATTAGTTAGAATCCATATACATGCATGTTGTTAGAAAGTCTTAAATTTAATTCTCACTTTAATTTGTAGAATCTTTGTACTTGGTTGGATTTATCCCTTTATGATAATGAAATTTATGCTCCAATTATAATTATCTCATGTCATAATTTTATTGATAAACAATATATGTAATTGTCACGGTCGTGGTGGGGGGTGGGGTGAGGTGTGTGTGTGTGTGTGTGTGTGCGTAGGTGCGTAGGTGTGCGTGTGTGTGTGGCGGGGGGAGGGGGCAGAGGGTGGGGGTGGGGCACCCATTTAATAACTTTTAAAATATTTGGAAAAAACATAATATTACAAAATTGAAACGAAATGGTATTGACGGAACTTACACATACGTTATGTACTGTGCTCTTACGTTGAAAATTATTAGATAGAAAAAGAAAAATATAAATATTGGATAATAATTGAAATTTTCATTCGAAATAAATATTTCATTCAAAAATATTGGATAATAATTGATATTTTCATTTAAATTGATAATAATTTTATTCATGAAATTAATTCAATTAGGTAAAACCCTAGATAATTTTTTAACCCTAGATAATTTTACTATTAACATTTTTTTTTTATCTGTACTAATAACATTTTTTTACAGCAAAAATGTCTCCTTCAGATGTTAAGGCGAAGATGATGATGCTGTTTATGATGATGTCGTCTGGGTTCGGTGGTAGCGGAGGCGATGAGGGCTCCTCCGCCCCTAGGCTCCCCAAATATGGAAAATTTGGGATTACCGTCGAGAACAAGTCGGAGCTATTAGCGAGATCCCTCAAGTTGCTAAAGACGGTCATCGGCCCGGGGTTTATGAGTTGGAAGGAGGTGCCATATGAGCTCAAGTTAGCTGTTTGGGCGGCACTACAGGTAATATTTATATGAATATTTTAATTTCAATTTTAATTTCAATTTCAATTTCAATTTCATATTTATATTTATATTTATATTTATATTTATTCGCAACTAACATTGTATTTGTTGGACAGGAACAATTCAACTTGGATCCAAAGCTACGCGATTCCGTCTTGGAGAAGTTGAGGGAGCAACACAAGACGTGGAAGAAAAATATGCGGACACGGTACTTTGGAAAAACACGAGAGTCCATTTTACAATGGCGCGGATCCGTCCCGCCCAAGGAGCCGATCTCATTGGCACAATGGCAAAAGTTCATTGACAATGAGATCGAGGATTGACAATTGGCATCTCGCCAATCGGGGAGGGAAAATTGGGCTAAAAAGACGGACGTGCACTACTCCGGCCGGACCTCTTACACTGAGGTGGAGCATAGGATGCAGGTAAAATTTAATTTATCTATAACTACAGAAATATATTATTGGATATTATTTTACTTTGCGGGGCCGATACTAATTTTACTTTACTTTATTTTATTTCAGGGGGTAGGGAGTGGGCCAGGGGGTAAGCCACATAGGCTCGATACTTATGTGGCTCTTCGGACGAAGAAGGGGAAGGACAAGGAGGTGTCCCCGAGCGTCGCGGCCACGATTGTAAGTAATCCGACAGTTTAATTATTGTTAATTACGTTATAATTTTTTAGTTTACTTATTTTACTAATCATGTGCTTTTTGTCGTTTCAGGCAAAGCTTAAGGAAGTGCATGAGTCGCAGTCTGATGCCGACAAGGCATCTTTGTCCACAGACGCACTCAGCCAAGTGCTTAGCTCTGATCGCAAGGGGAGGACAAGGGGAGTGAGCTCGCGGGTGGCCAAATCTAGGATCATCGGATTGGAGACGAGCGACACCGGGTTGGCTCGAACGGTGGATTCACACGACGCGAAGCTGTTCCGTTTGGAGGCGACGGTCTAAGATATGTACGCATTCATGAAGCGTACGTTGGGTGGAGACCGTAAAGGGAAAGGGAAAGGGAAGGAGAAGGAGAAGGCGGTGGAGGAGGAGGTGCGGGAGGACGAGGCGCAGGATGACGAGGATGTGGACCTCGCTGCTTCATCACCGACACGTTCGTACTTCGACGATCCACTTCCCTATTTGACGCCCTCCAACAGACCATTGTCGACAATTGGTTGGTCGAGCGTGTTCATATTGGACGTATTTGATGGCCAGCGGATAGGGCGGGGGTTGAGGGACCCGAATATCGTCGATGGTGGAATAGTCCATGGACGTGTGCTTCAAGAGATGGAGTCCAGGGTGCTCGTCACGCATGTCATACCCGGGAAGGAGAACTCCCTATTGTGGTTGCGCGAACAATGCGGCACGACGTATATTAGTGGGTGCGTCAATTCGTATGTCGTGTGGCCTACTCACCTCCTCAGTTTTATCCAAGACATGTAGTAACATTATTTTTAAGTTTGTCCATTTTAATTATATTTGGATTATATCGTCATGTATATTATTTTTACTTTGAATATTTGGATTATATCGTCATGAATATATATTTGCATTATCTTTAGTTTGTGTTGGATATATGATGTTTGGAACAGGTACAACGTTGTTATAACAGGTACAAATATACTGCTGGGCAGTGGCAGTGGCAGTGGCCATACTGCCCAGTAGATTTTTTTTAAATTCTGCCCAGAATTGTCATGGTCATTGACCGTGACACGCCTGTGACAAAATTGTCACGGACGTGTCACGGTCAATGACCGTGACAATTCTGGGTAAGAGGGGTCACGGCTTTGTCACGGTTATAAACCGTGACAAACGTGTCACGGTCATTGACCTTGACACGACCGTGACACGACCGTGACAAAAAAGTTATCTCGCCTCGAAATGTCACGGTCATTGACCTTGACAAGTTGGATTTGTCAAGGTCAATGACCTTGACAAATGGGCAGATTTGGTGTAGTGTGTACTCTGCATTATATCTAATATCAAATCAAACTGCATTAAAAATACTATGAAATAAAACTGCGTGTACTTTGAGAAAACTGCGTGTACTTTGAGAAAACTGCGTGTACTTTGGAAAACTGCGTGTACTTTAAACGTGTACTTTAGGAAAACTGCATGTACTTTAGGAAAACTGCGTGTACTCTGCATTCAAAAGTACCTGTTGAGTTCTTTTCCACTCTGACTCCTCAAGATTCTGCCTCAATGTCATCTTTTCTATGTCAGCATCTTTCCATTGTTGCAATGTATCATCATAATTTTTTTTAGATCTTCATTAGTCAGAGACAGATATCCATTCTTTTGTTCCAAAATTCGTGTTGATTCTGCCTGTTTTTTCAATGATTCATCCAATTCTTTAATTCTATCTGAGTCACTCATTGTGACTTGATCAAGCTTTTCTTTTAAAGAATTGTTTAACTCAACTAGTTGGGCATTTTCTACCTCCAACTTATTTAATAACTCTTTTTCCTTCAAAAGGTTAGAATTCTCCACCTTTAAGTTCTTCACTTCCTCATGGGCTTCAAAAAGTGAATCACGATCTACCTGCAACTGTACATTCAAAATGTCACTCTCCACCTCCAAAGAGGTCACCTTCTCAAGTGCACCATTAATGTCTTCAGATGCTTTAGATAATTGGTTATTTTTTTCCAATAATTACCTTTTCAAAACAATAATTTGTTCCTCCAAATTAACATTTGGTTGATCTTTTCCCTTCTTTTTCTTTGGAGTCACAATGTTTTTAAGGGGAATATTCCAACCATGTGAAAACTCATTGTCATTAATATCTTCAGCAATATTTTTTGATGATGAATCAGCATGTATAGAACTTTCTGTAGATATGTTCAAAGAGTAACTTGGCCCTTCAAACTGAGATTCCTTTTGTACAGGACAGTCTTTACAAGCTGGTTTACTTGTAGCCTGCTTCAAAGTTGCTGTTGCGATGTCATTCTTCACAAACCATTGTTTCAAAGACGACAACTTCCACTTCAGGAATTTTGGAGTATTTTCTTTATATTCTTCAACAGGAGAAATAATTTCAAATTTCTCACATGCCCAATACTGTGATCATACAAAAAACAAAATGAATTTAATGCTTGTATTACCTAGGGATTCATAATGGAAAGTACAAGAGATTTGTTCAAAATACACGCAAAATTAAACATGTACTTTACAAATTTTACAATTGTATATTGAAAGTACACGTTACCATTTCAAATTACACTTATACTTTGTCAATATAAGTTCACGTGTACTTTCTAAAGTACATTTATAATATTGACAGAAGATATAACAAGAGTATTTTGAGAGTACACTGGTTATATTTACAAAACATAGTACACGTGTACTTTGTAAAATACAAGTGTACTTTCACATGATATAAGACGTGTATTTTCAAAATACACGTGATTAAGACTTGTATTTTCAAAATACACGTGATATAAGATGTGTATTTTCAAAATACACGTTAAATATCAAGTGTATTTTGAAAGAACAAGAGAAAATATCACATGTATTTTGAAAATACACGTAATATTTTCAAAGTACAGGTAAGTATTGGTATGTAAATTTTGAAATATCAGGAATATCACGTGTATTTTAAAAATACACGTGAAAATAAACGTGTACTTTCAAAATACACGTGAATTTTTCGCGTGTATTTTGAAAATACACATGAAAATAAACGTGTATTTTCAACATACACGTGAAAATATCACGTGTATTTTGAAACTACACGTGAGTATTGCTATGTAAATTTTGAAATATCAAAATGTTTTTTTGCTCACCAGTAGGAAAATGACACATCCAGTAACTGTGCTAGGTTTTGAACTTGCTGATTTGTCAAGTGAATGTATGAGAAACTCTTGCACAGCAGATGCCCAATCATATTTATTCATTTCCTCAATATTTTCAATGTATTACATCCAAAATTCTCCAAGGGTAAAGTTTGAGTTGGAGAAAAATAACGTGTTCAAGAAGTGGAGACACACAATTTTAACAAAATCAGCAATTCCTTCATCTGTGTCCAATTCAACTGATTTCTTCAAACCATTCAAAATTTATGACTTTCCTATTCTTTTTGAGAAGTATCGTGCTTGTAATCCAGATTTTTGAGCAGTATTCGGTCGCTTTTTCAGTTCTATTGATATTAAACCCTCAACCAAGGGTATGCCAAATATTTCACTTATATCTATTGGCATTATTGGAATACTACTCTTCATACGGAAACTTTTGGTTTCCGTATTGTACAGCTCGATAATTGATAAAATATTTTTATCCGTCTTCTTGTGGTCCACTTCTACTACTTTCTCACTGTAGTAGGCATTGAAAATCTCCCAAAATGGAGTCTTCTTAAGAAGTTCAATATGGTTATTGTTTATTTTATCTTTAATCTGATGCAAATCATGGAGAAAGCTAACAATATTTGACCGATAATGGTCATTCTTCTTTGCAGGACGTTTAGATTTCAATGCCACCCTAGAACTGGAACTGGATGAAGAACTATCATCAAAACTGCTCTTTTTTTGTTTCTTTCCTCTTCTTGACTTCATCTTCATCCCCATTATATTGATCTATAAACAAAATTTAAATTACTAACCTATAATGATATGTACAAAAAATAAATAAATGCGAATTAGAATAAAACATAGACTAAAACAATAAAATACAAGCGTATTTAACAAAAGTACATGCAATATTCTCACAAACAATTTATACAAGTCTCATCAAAATTCATGCTAAAGGCGATAATATATATCGTCAGTTTCATGGTAATACATAACAGAGGTTGTTCGACAAGTCAAAAACCAAGATTCTTTACTCCTAACATATTCAGTAAAGAAGTGATATAATAGCTGAATGCTAAAAGCTCCAACATTATCAAAACCCCTTAAGTAATACTACTCAATTCGTTTAGCTAAATCCTTCGCTTTCGATTCAGTTACTTGAAGTTGTTGCACATCAAAAGTGCAGTAAATGTCTTCATAGTAGTAGTAGAAACCAAGTAACCTTTTAGCTCTATCATTGATGCGAAGGAGAAAATGAATTTCGTCATCATTAGTACTATTCACTGTCAATGTGAAAGGTTTTGTATTGTTAAGATCTTCGAACGTGCAAGTAGGAGTTTTGTAGTTGAACATGCTTGATCGTACGATTCCTAAACAATAACACAACAATACAAAATAGTACACTCATAATACACATTAGTACATGGACATTGGATTGAACAAATTGAATTTCAATGTGCGTGTACTTTATGAATTTTTTGCGTGTACTTTTGACAAAATACACGCAAAAAATGAAAAAGTACACGCAATAAAACTAATTATTACCTAATAACATATCATTCAAATGCAGCTGGCTATTGGACAAAAACACTCCTAAATATTAACAAAATAATAATACTTCTTAAAAACTAATGGAATATCATTCAAATGCCGCTGGCGAGGACCAAATTAACATAGGATTGATCAAATATGGATTTGAAATTAATATTTTATAGAGTACACGTATAAAACATAAAAGTACACCCATAATGAATTGAGAAATACAATTTCAATGTGCGTGTACTCTGTGTATTTTGCGTGTACTTTTAAAAAGTACACACAAAATACACATAGTACACGCAACACAGGGCTTGTACATGTACATATTCTATAGAGTACACGTATAAAACATAAAAGTAAACGGATAATGAATTGAGAAATTCATTTTCAATGTGCGTGTACTCTGTATATTTTGCGTGTACTTTTAAAAAGTACATGCAAAATACACATAATACAAGCAACACAGAGCTTGTACATGTACACATTCCAATCATGTATATATTCCTAGTCCTTGATAAATCCTCGATAAATGATGTATACAGGAGGAAAAGTACAATGATGAAATACATATATCTAACATGGAAAAAGTGTGTTTTGCAATTAAAATGAGAGAAACAAATATATGATGAAATACATATCATGAAAAAGAAGAATGTGATTTCATCAGTCCATATGTCTACAAATTTATACATATGAGAACACAAAATACACAAGGACAAAAAGGTGATAAGAGAATGTATACATACTTGTTAGTGTTGTTTGGAAGAATTTGATTTAGAATGTAAAATGTAGAACTTCAACGATTAGGGTTTGAAAGAAGAGAGCTAGGGTTTTTATTGAAGAGAGTTAGGGTTTTGATCGAAGAGAGTTAGGGTTTTGATCGAACAGAGTTTCTAGAGCTTCGATCAGGAGTATTTATATGTTGTTGTTGACCAAAATTTGATTGAGAAATAGATTCGTTTTGAGGTTTTGATCGAAGAGATGGTACGATTAAGGTTTTGATTCAAGAGAGAATACAGTGTTTTTGGCGCTTCGATTTCTGAATAGTGCGTGTTTGTTTTAATTTCGGGGCATTTATATGTTGGACCTAATCGTTTAAAATTTGTTGGGCCTATTTTTTTTGTCCAAAATTGCTAGTCCAAGGACTAGACCGTTAAAGCCCCAAATAAAAACTAAACATTTTTGCTCGGGTAGATACTTTTCTAGCCGCTTTTCTACACAAATTAGTGGCTTATCCAATTTCATGTACTGCTCATCTACTTATTGATGGTGTGGCTTCGCACTTTTTCTCGCCAATCAATCCACACACCTATTGCGCTCACGTAACATGCGCGCATCACCCTTGCTTTCACCATCATCACCCCATCCATGTATTCTTCAAATATGTTAAAAAAGAATTAGTGGACACCATTCACACGATTGATAAACCAAATCGTTGTTTCAGATTTTGTTTCTCTCTCTCATTCATTAATTTGAGGCAATTGTAGATTCCATCCAATTCCACCTTGAGACTTGTGGCGTTGCCCTTCATACAACAATGGAACCGTGGACACCCCATTCTCATACCCTCACACTATTCCGTAGGGTTCAAACAAAGTCCTTTCGAACCTCGGACCCCTTGTCCTCCTTTAAACTTCAATAAAAAACAATCAAACACTCTCGAAGTCCCGTTTAACTTTTGTCAACTCTCGGATCCGAGAGCACCTCACACACTTTCATAGAGCTCTGAATCCTCTTTTCAATGGTCCCGATCGTACGCGAATCAGACTTATGATCTATATATTGCGATCGTTTTACAAAATCCATTTCAACCTCCTAATCCCCCCCCTGACAGCTCATATACCGATCGACACACCCCCAAAGGGCATCTTGATCAATTAGCTTCCTTAGGGTTTCTTATTTAAGAAAATGTCGACTTCACTATTATGGATCGTGGGTCACAAATATAGCGCGACAATTCTATTACATCATTCCCAAAAACATTATCTTACACCATCTCTCACCTCGCCATTTTTCACCACTCCACCATCATCCTTTACATCTAAAAATCACATCATAAAATCTTTAAAAATCCGAATTCAAACAACTTCGAAGGTCCAACCAAATCCTCTTCATTCCGCTTTGCCAATTTTGTGCAATTTAATATATTTTGTTACTTTTAGCACATTTCTTAGTTAATTCTTGTTTTCTCCCACCATTAAACTCACTTTTTAGTATATATTACTTTCAAACCTATCTTTATAAATCTATTTTTTTTTTAAAAAGAGTTTATTCCCTAAATTTCAAATTAAAGTTTCTTCACCTTTTTCACACTTCCAAAACTCCTTTCACACACTTTTTGTAAATAAAAGGAGAAACTTTAATTTTGAATTATGGGTTAGACCCCACCTCATTCCACATACGAGTTACGTGGACTTTGATACCAGTTTGATTATTAGGCATCCCATAATTATTTTTAGAATTCGAGTCCTATTTAGACGTTGATCTTAGTGTTCATATACACTTTAGTTTACTTTCTTAGCATTTTTTATATTTATTATCTTTTTAGCGATCCCGCTGACATGCGTACCTACTTTTTCCTAATGATATCATGGTTCGGTATATCGCTTATATTTCTTTTAGTTGTATTTCATTCATATACTTAGCTTTTCTTATATTTCCTATCGTTTTAGCGATCCCATTGACAGGTTTACTTACTTTTCCATAGTGACGTCAAGACCTAATGCATCACTCACATTTTAGTTACCTTCACACATTTTTCTTTTAGTCTTACCTCTTAGAATGATTCGTTTTCGTACTCCCATGACGTGGATACGATGATTTCGCTCCTCACATATACTTTTTTATACACACATGACATACATTTCATCACCTTATGCTCATGTACACACAAACACATGTGGAGAATGAGAACATTTTGCTTCCTATGAGAGATCAAAAGGGAAAAATGGGTGCCTAACACCTTCCCATTATGTAACATATTCTCCGATACCACATATTTTAGTTTTGCACGCACTAGTAGTATTTTATGTAGTTTCGTCAGAGATGGCGACTTATTTTGTCTGTTTTGAGAAAAATGGACCAACGACTCTGATCTCTATCACACTCACACACCATCGACGACGGTCTCTTTATGTCCTTTAGTGCCCATGCCCCGAAAGTGTGTGGGTAGATAAACTCTCTTTTTTCTCCTCGAGAGGTATGGGGGATATTTTTTAGGACGAGACTTTATTTACATGTTTTTTTTTTCATTTTCGTTCTCCTACATCATTTTCCACATATGTATATGTTCTTTAACTTGTATATCCTCCTTTCTTCTCATGATCACATATTCTTTATATCATATTCATATTATGTTATATATGTATGTTTCCATCCATCGTGCTTATCTTTTCATTACAAGTATATACCATATTTTCTATCACATGTTCCATGTTACTTGTATATATCCATTATTAACTCACTTGTATATGCTTATACTTCATGTTTACTTGTACACACTTTTCACTTCACTTATCCACATTTCCATTTTTTATTTCATTCACATATATCCTCATTGATATGCCCAAAGTGCACCTTCTTACTCAAAGACACTAACCTCGACCTGTCTCATAGCCGAGGTGGCAGAAGCTCAGGGTAACCGTCAGTAATAATCTCTCACAAGGTCGACCCTGACAGACGTAGTAGCAACCCCAATACATCAACCTCGGTTGGGCATCAAATGAGGTCAGCAATGATGGGTTCAACCATCCATCAACATCAACATCGGCTACAGCTGACGTTACATTTTATCATCCGGTCAGCAAAGCCTTAGGGGGTCAATCATCAAGCAATATATTATCATCGGCCCAGGCCGACGTTACACCTCATATCCAACCTCGTCCAGCCATCCTGGCCAAGGTCCATGGATGTTGATCTCAGACAAGGCTAGGGTCGGACCTCACCAACCTCATACCCGTCTAGGCCGAGGTTGGCACTAATCAAAGACAGCCGAGCATTTATATACATATGTATGGCTTGGAACACATGAAAAAATCTGTTATAACTGAATCATTCCCACCACGTGAGGGAATATTGAAGTCATCATTGTTTAGTTAAGATCAGTCAGGTGTCATCCTGACACTGGTTGGATCTTCATGCACATACTCATTGCATACTTGGGGGGTACATTATACCCCCTAAGCACTATATATAGAGGTCATCCTTTACCTTGTAAAAGGATCCATAATTGCAACCCTAGCTGAAACTCTGTTAATTCACACAGTAGAGAGAGAAAGCTTGAGAGATTGTATCTATGTCCGTTAGTGCCTTCATCTAGTGATATTAACACTCACCTACACAGTGGACGTAGGCCAGATTGGCTGAACCACTTACCTTCAAATGTTCATCCTCTTCTCCTCACCTCCTTCTATATATATATATATATATATATATATATATATATATATATATATATATATATATATATATATATATAGAGAGAGAGAGAGAGAGAGAGAGAGAGAGAGAGAGGCAGGCTCCTGTGCACACTAAGTTTGCACACTAAGTTTGCACATTACCTTTTAAAAGTGTGCAAACTTAGTGCTGGCGCACACCAATTTTTTTATGTGATATTTTAACATTTCAACGGACTTACATAAAAAAAATTAGCTCAAAAAAACTTGTTTTGCTATTTTTAAAAAATCGGTCAAACTTTCGCAGTTTTTAAAGGGCTTAAAAACTGCGAAAGTTTGACCGATTTTTTAAAAATAGCAAAAAAAGTTTTTTTGAGCTGATTTTCTTTATATGGGTTCCTTGAAATGTTTAAATATCACACAAAAAAAATCAACTCAAAAATATTTTTTTTACTATATATAAAAGGTAATGTGCAAACTTAGTGTGCAAACTTAGTGTGCACAGGAGCCTTCCTCTATATATATATATATATATATATATATATATATATATATTCTCTTATGCTGCCATTGTTATCACTTAATTGAGGTTTTCAACATCTCATCTGGTGGTGTTATTTCCAGCATCATCATTTTGGCGCCGTCTGTGGGAATGAGAAGATTCATCTCTTCCTTTTTGTAGCTTAACCTCACCGGAGACTCTGGTTGTGAACCTGGCCTCACCCTTCGTGTGAAGCTGTTTCACCATTGAAAGAGGTCCTTTAAGGTATCTAAGCTCTCTAATAATTTCATCGCAAGCTCTTTAGCCCTAACATATGGCATTGGAGTTACCACCACCTCCTCCACCATCTGGTGTTAGAGGACCCAGTTCTAGCCAAGCACCATCCCAGTCCGAGATGGCTGAGGTGGCAGCAGCCTTGAGGTCATTAGCTGCAACACAGCAAGCAATGAAGGAGCAGTTTGCCCAGCTAAGCCAAAATATGATGAGGCCACCTGAGATCTCACCAAAAATGATTACTTTGGTGATTGTTCAACCACATCCAGAGGCCAGGGGACCACCCGAGCACCACGAAAGGACCAACCTACACCTCAGCGGAGGAGAGACGTTGTTGACTTTAGACGTTTGCGCCTGGGGAGGCAAGGAAACCCTTGCCCTGAGGATAGATATGATGATATCGAAATAAATAATGCTCCAGTAGACTGTTGGGAGCCATATGAGGTTTCAGACAACACGGTACATCCTCTACAGCAGAGCTGAGGTTGTGAAGCAAGAAGGGCCGAGGTTGGTGAGGCCCAGCCAAGTGGATCAGTTTTTGATCGCTTGAGTAGAGGGTCATCCTTTGAAAGGCTTGGCCCAGCTAATGATCTGAGGTAGAGGTTATCCAGGTCGAGAAGTGAAACTGGCTCACAGAAGTGGGATGGTGAACATCGGCCTCGCCATGGTCGACGCCTACATTACCGATATTGTGGCCAATAGGTCAACAACTGACATTTTGCTACAGTTAGGGAACCCTCAATCCACCCCTTGGAGGTGACTGGGGACAACCTCGGCCAGGCCGATGTTGCTAAACCATGGAATGACTCCATCCAACATCTCGAATAGAAGATAGAGAACCTCATCAAAAGCCGAGACCCACTATAGAGAGGGTTCTCAGAGGGCTCTCCATTTGTGGTAAGAATTGTGAACTTCCCAACCCCTGCAAAATTCAAACCACTAATGGTGTCTCCCAAGTATGATGGAAGTACCAACCCTGTACATCACATTGAGATGTATCAGTCTGCGGCAGACGTCTATTCAATTCCTGATGAAATGAGGTGCCGAGCTTTCTCAGGCACTTTGACTCCGAAGAACTGTATTGAGAACTTTAAAGGCTTGGCTGAACGATTTATTCACAACTTCTGTTTTGGGGTAAGACCTCAAAAAAAGACCACTCATCTGCTGTACGTCAAGTAGGGAAATAAAGAGAGCCTAAGAGACTACATTGCAAGATTTAACAAGGAGAAATTATAAGTGGAAGATTACGAAGAGAATATAGCTATGACAACTCTTATAGGAGGATTAAAGAAAGGGAAGTTACCGTGGAAGCTTGCGGAAGACCCTCCAAAATCCATGGCCGAGCTGTTAGTAACAACTGGAAGGGTTATTAACGTTGAAGAGGCAATGGCCGTAAAGTATGAGGATGAGAACGGAAGTAGTAGTGGAAAATTCCAAAGGAAAAAAGACGAAAAAAAGAAGTCTGCAGATGACATGTTTGCACACTACACTCCTCTAACTGTGAGCTGCGAACATATCCTCAATGAAATAAAAAATGATCGGTCCCTGAGATGGCCGGAGATGCTGAAGTCTCCTCCGTATAAGAGAAACAAAAACCTATGGTGTGAGTTACACCAAGATCACGGCCATGTGACAGACAAGTGTTTTAGAAGATGTTGAGTCTGGAAATCTCAGGAAGTATGTCGATTGTATAGCTTCTAAGGGGGAAAGAGACGACCCAAAAAAGAATAGAAATGATAGGTGTCAGAAAGATGCCCCAACCATAAGAGTTGAGGACTCAGATGATGAGGAGGAGGATAACCCTGACCTCCCATCAAAAGACAAAAATATCCCTGTGAAGAGGGTTGGCATGATATCCTTTGGTGCTAACACTATCTGTGGAGGAATAGCAAGGGGTGGCTCAGAGCTAAACGACCACAAAGCTCATGTGGCAGAGGCTAAGTCAGTAACCAAAGTAGAGGTTGTGAATCTGGCATCTTCAGAGGCTAAACAGAAGATAAATAAGGTAGATATGGATAGTTTTATAGTTGGGTTCTCCCAACTTGATTTCAATGGTATCCTAGATCCACATGATGACCCTTTGGTAATCACTACAAGAGTGCATGGATGTGAGGTGCAATGAATCCTTGTGGATGGGGGAAGTTCAACAGATGTAATGTTCTAGCCTTGTTTTAAGATCCTAGGCCTCAACAGAGCTAGGCTTGTACCCTATCATCATCTGTTGATTGGATTCAGCGGTGAAAAGGTCCATCCATTGGGCATGTATGAGATGGATGTATGAATGAGAGACGAGTAGCCTAAGAGGTTGACCCAGAAGATTAATTTTTTTGTAATGGATAAAAACATCTTCTCGTCCTACAACCTCATCATAGGACGAGTAGCCCTCAAGGAATTTGAGGCCATGCCTTCAACGATCCACCAAATGCTAAACCCGACTCCCTATGGGGTAGGGGAAGTGCAGGGTGACCAAACATCGACACATGAATGCTACTTCAACTCTGTGGGAGAGAGAGAGGCTCAAAAGAGGGCAAAAACCATATACAACATCGACAGACTTGATCATAGGGATGAGACAAAGCTCAAGAAGGGAGAAGCTGCGAAAGAGGTAGAATCCATCATCCTCAATGAGGATGAGCTGGAAAGAACCATCCAAATCCATAAAGCCCTAAGACCTGAGAGCAAGGAAGAGCTGGTGAAGCTACTGGGGAAAAGGTAGAGTGTCTTTGCTTGGAGCCACGTGAACATGTTGGGTATTTACCGTAAAGTTATGTTCCACAAACTCAATATTTTAGAAGATGCTAAGCCCATCAAACAAAGAAGAAGGCTTTACTCAAGGGAAAAGTATGATATCATTAGGGAAGAGGTCAGAAAGCTTGAAGAGGCCAAGTTCATCAGAGAAGTCATATACCCTGAGTGGTAATCCAACGCCTTCATCATGGCGAAAGCTAACGGGAAATGGAGGATGTGCATAGATTTTACTGATTTGAACAAGCCTTGTCCAAAAGAAAGCTCCCCCCATATCGCAAATTGATCAAATGGTGGATGCCACAACAGAGCATGAGCTCATTAGCTTCATGGATGCCTATTTCGAGTATAACCAGATTTTTATGGACCCGAAAGACTCAGAGAAGACAACGTTCATAACCGATAAGGGAACCTATTGCTACAAGGTCATACACTTCGGCTTAAAGATTGCAGGGGACACTTATCAATGTCTTGTAAATAAGATGTTCGAGAATCAGATTGGCAAGACCATTGAGGTATATATGGATGATATGTTGGCGAAGAGGTTGAAGGCCGACACTCACGTGGTCGACCTGGAAAGGACCTTTGACACCATGGATTTATACATGATGAAGCTCAATCCCTGCCAAGTGCGTCTTCGGAGTAGGAGCAGGAAAGTTCCTTGGGTTCATCATCAATCAAAGGGTAATAGAGGCCAACCCCGAGAAGATCAAAGCTCTGCTTGAAATGAAGACACCTAGAACTATCAAAGAAGTTCAAAGGCTAATCGGAAGAGTTGCTGCACTTAATAGGTTTGTCTCAAGAGCTACAGACAAGTGTTTTCCCTTTTTTAAGGTTCTTAAAAAGGCCTTCGAATGGTATGAGGAATGCAAAAAATCATTCAGGGAGCTCAAGTCCTACCTCAGATCCCCTCTACTCCTATCTCGGCCCATTCTGGGGGAGAAGTTATATGTTTATCTAGCTGTCTCAGAGTCAGCCATTAGCGCTACCATAGTAAGATAAGACGATGGAGTACAGAGGCCGGTATACTTCAATATCCCTTTAAGGGTCTGAACATAACTACCCTCGAATGGAAAAGTTAGCCTATGACCTGATGCACACTTCCAAGAAGATGAAGCCATACTTCCAAGCCCACTCTATAGTTATCCTCACTGACTCTCCACTAAGATAGGTCCTCCACAAGCCTGAGAAGTCGAGCATGTTAATGACCTGGGCCATCGAGTTGGGAGAATACAACATTATTTCTCAACCCAGGGTTGCCATCAAAGGGCAAGCTCTGGAATACTTTGTAGCAGAGTTCACCTGGGAAGAGGTTGAGATTGAGAATAGTCAATTGATTACAGATGAGCCAGATAGCAATATCTTTCGTGGTCCGAATGAGGTTAGGTCAAGCAAGTCCGAAAAAAGTATAGCTGAGAACGAGGAAGACAAGTACCTCTTCAAGTAAGGGACCCTGTTAGAGGGTAACCTTTCTTCAAATAAAGAAGTTTGGAACATCTTCGTTGATAGGTCTTCTTGTGAAAGTGGAAGCGGAGCAGGGCTGATAGTGCCAGCACTAGATGGTAGCGATATTGAATATGCGTTGAGTTTCAACTTCATCTGAGTATGAGGCATTGATAGAAGGTCTCTCCTTGGTAAAATCTCTTAGTGTCGGTCAACTCCTGATCCACAGTGACTCAGGATTGGGCGTCAACCAAATTTTGGGAGTATACGAGGCCAAGGATGAAAGAATGGACAGATACTTAAAGAGAGCGAGAATGATATTAGAAAGCTTAAAAAAATTGAAGATGAAGAGGATACCCCGGCTTGACAACAATCGGGTAGATGCACTAGCGAGGTTGGCCTCAGTAACCAGGACAGACATCAGAAGAACAATACCAGTCAAAATTCTGCTCAAACTGACCATTGAAGAAGAAGAGGTTACCAGACCTTGCCTCAATTTTAATCTAGGAGCCTCATGGATGGACCCTCTTATCAAATATATCAGGTAGGGAGAGCTGCCAGAATCAAAATTGGAAAGGCGAAAGCTAAGGTTCAAGGCTGCCAAGTTCTCAATTGTAGGAGACGTTCTGTATAAAAAAAGGTTTCTTACTCCTTCTTCTCAGATGCGTCCACCCCTCAGAGGTCCCACACATCCTGCAAGATGTACATGAGGGCTCTTGATCCAGTCATATAGGAGGAAGACCCTTAGCTAAGAGGATAATTACTCAAGGATACTGGTGACCGACCTTGGCCAAAGATGCTGCTACCTACGTGAAGAAATGCGATAAGTGCTAGAGATTTTCCACTATGCTTCATCAACCTCATCCACCTATGACGTTAATCAGTTCTCCTTGGCTGTTTGCAATATGGGGGATTGATTTGGTAGGACCATTGCCAAGATCTTTGAACAACTATCAATTTTTGATAGTAGCAATTGATTACTTCTCCAAATTGGTAGAGGCTGAGCCAGTGATCACCATCACCGGGCAGAATACCTTTCAGTTCATTTGGAAGAACATCATATACAGGTACGATTTGCCAAACACACTCATCTTAGATAATGGAACGCAGTTCAATAATGTTTCCTTAGAGAAATATTACGAAAGAGTCGGGATCAAGCAGTTCTTCTCTTCTCCTGGTCGACCTCAGTCAAATAAGAAAACTGAAGTCACGAACTGAACGATCCTTGATGGGATTAATAAGAGGTTGGAAGAAACCAAAGGGATATGGACATAAGAGGTATACGCAGTGTTATGGGCATACAGGACGACAACGAGGACGCCAACGGGAGAGACCCCGTTCATGTTGGCCCATGGCTCAGAAGCTATCATCCCTACAGAAGTAGGACTTCCCAATCATAGAGTTCAGACCTATGACCCTGAAAGGAATATAAAAGAGATAAGACTTTATCTGGATCTGATAAAGGAAATAAGAGAAGATACGGAAATTAGACAGGCAGCCTACCAGCAGAGAACTGGGAAGTTCTACAATCAAAGGGTGGAAACAAGACCTATAGCTCTGGGATAACTAGTTCTAAAGAAGACGTTGAAAAAGGCAAATAAGATCCATCTAAACTGGCATGGTCCTTATAAAGCAATTGATGAGGCTGTGCCCGGTACGTATCGACTAGAAACTCTCTAAGGGGAACCTTTCTCCAATCCTTGGAACACTGACCACTTGAAGAAATATTACATATGATGTTGCAGTTGTTTCTTTGTAATACATATATCATTTTATGAAGAGGATATTAATGAAAAGAGTAATTCCTGTGTCAATACTTTGTTTTATTATGCTTAAACATCAATAACTTGGTAGAAATTTATGAGGTTAAACATTATAATTTGATGACCTCAGACCTTAAACATCATTAGTTTGGTGAAATTATGAGGGTAAACATCATAATTTGATGACCTTGATCCTTAGACATCATTAATTTAGTGGCAATTTATGAGGGTAAACATCATTATATGGTGACCTAAGACCTTAAACATCATTAATTTGGTGGCAATTTATGAGGGTAAACATCATTATATGATGACCTCAGACCTTAAACATCATTAATTTGGTGACAATTTATGAGGGTAAACATCATAATTTGATGACCCCAGACCTTAAACATCATTAGTTTGGTGAAATTATAAGGGTAAACATCATAATTTGATGACCTCAGTCCTTAAACATCATTAATTTGGTGGCAATTTATGAGGGTAAACATAATTAGTTTGGTGAAATTATGAGAAACATCATTTTATGGTAACCTCAGACCTTAAACATCATAATTTGATGACCTCACACCTTAAACATCATTAGTTTGGTGAAATCATGAGGGTAAACATCATAATTTGATGACCTCAGACCTTAAACATCATTGGTTTGGTGAAGTTGTGAGGGTAAACATTATAATTTGATGAGCTCAGACCTTAAACATCATTAGTTTGGTGGCAATTTATGAGGGTAAACATCATAATTTGATGACCTCAGACCTTAAACATCATTAATTTGGTGAAATTATGAGGGTAAACATCATAATTTGATGACCTCAGACCTTAAACATCATTAGTTTGGTGGCAATTTATGAGGGTAAACATCATAATTTGATAACCTCATACCTTAAACATCATTAATTTGGTGGCAATTTATGAGGGTAAACCTCATATTATGATGGCCTCAGACCTTAAACCATTAATTTGGTGGCAATTTATGAGGGTAAACATCATATTATGAAGGCCTCAGACCTTAAACATCGTTATACGTAAACATCAGACCTTAAGGTAGACCATATTATATGGTGACTTTAGACCTTAAGGTAAACATCGTTATATGGTATCCTCGGACTTTAAAACAACATGCAAGAGAAGACACACAAAGGAGCAATATAGTCTGAGGAAGATGGTATTAATATTTACCACTGAATAGTCATAGTTAAAAATCAAATATACTTTCCAGAGTTCATAAAAATTACAGACGAAAAGAAATAAAAATTATAACTAAAGCTTCACAGGACCAGACCTAAGTATCTGTAACAACAGTCATCCTTTCTTGACCGATGTTGGTTACATCCGCTGTATCATCCTGAGGATTAGCCTCTTTAGTTTCAGTGACCTCCAAGGGATCAGTCTCGACAGGGGAAGCACCGGCCTCCTCAACCTCCTACAAGGCCTGAAGAAACTGGGGGTCAGCAAAGCCCAGGCCCTCAAAGTCCGAGGCAGTCAGGATCCTTGACTCTTTTCCTTAGAGGCTACCCATTTACTAGTGGCTTTGATACCTCTTTCAAGGTATTCAAAGCCAAAGCTGATGAACTCATCAGAGACCTTATATTCTGCAAGGATCTTCTTTGAGGCATCCTCTAATGAAGCTTTGACTACAGCATCCACTTTGGTTTGAAGGGCATCATCTTTAGCCTTCAAGGCTACCTCATGATCCTTCTTGGGCTTGCCTATATCCCTATCCCTCTGCTTAACCAGCTTGTCAACCTCCTTCAACTCTGTCTACAGACATTTAATCTCTGCATTCAAGGAGGTCTGCACCTTCTGAGCCTCCTGACCCTTCTTTATGAGAGGTATCTTTGTCAAGGTCCAGTTAACTAAACGATGCATGGACAAGATACCCTACAGTGGAAAATCAGACGTATGAGCATGGTCTAACTTACTAAAGGTCGGGGTTACACTTAGAAGAGAAAAATAGCAAAAAGTAGTACCTGAATTGATCTATAGAGGGTAAACTCGGCTAGCAAAGGTATATCCAGAGAGCATAGAAAATCCTTATCCTCTTTGGTCATTATAGAACCGATGGCATCAATAGCCTTCAGACCATGTCCAATCAGACTATAACTGATCTTCAACTGAGAAAGACGAGCTTCCAGGGCTTCATCTGAAGAGATCAAAATGGCACGATCCCCCTTTTAATTTTTACTCGGCCTCTGAGGCTCCGAGTCCGTTGTGGTCTTCCTCTTCTTCGTAAAATCAACCTTGGATGTGCCGATGTTCAGATTAGGAGGAGGAAGGGATACATTA
Source organism: Sambucus nigra (assembly GCA_949130495.1). Classification (NCBI taxonomy): domain Eukaryota; kingdom Viridiplantae; phylum Streptophyta; class Magnoliopsida; order Dipsacales; family Adoxaceae; genus Sambucus; species Sambucus nigra. The sequence goes on along the minus strand of OX422215.1, from coordinate 553,469,637 downwards.
TAGCCGACCTTCTTCATCAGCTTTACGAGACTTGGCGCAGACATTTCCCAAAGGTCGTCAAAAATACCTTCAGGGTGCTTTGCAAAAAGAAGTATATGAGTCAGTAAATTAGAGGCATGAAAAGTAAGAGATACAACTTGTGAAAAATAATACTTACGAAGCTCTATCAAAGAACTACCACCTAACCCTGTCTGAGAGAGGTAGTAGGGGTTCATAAGATGTTCGTATTTAACCAGACGACCCTGCTCCCCCTGATCTTGAAGGTCCTTAACCTTTTGAATATTCTCCTGGCTAAGTCCAGGGTCAGCTTTTGCACCAAGAGAGACCTTCCCCCATCTCAAAGGAGTCCTTACAATCGACGTTCCAGATGCCTAATGGGGACTAAACTCCCATGCCTCGGATGCAAAGAAATACCGAGGTTTCCAATTATGATTAGAGGTCTGGGAAATCAATAATATCTTCTTATCTGACTTCCTAGATAGGAAGTGGTAATATCTAGGGTAATTTTTGGCAGAGGGGGGACGTAACAGCCTATGAAGACCCTAACAGGAAGGTCTGAGTGGTGGATGGCCCTCCATACGACGATAGCCCTTATCATCACCCTCGAGGCGTCGGGGGATAGTTGTGAAGGGGCTAAATTTATATGGGATAATATGGCCCTGATCGAAGGATGGATAGGGATACAGAAACCCAACTTGAACATCTGCTCGTAGACGCAAATCTCCCCATCTCAGCCACCAAATGCTCTCTCACCCCTCAGAGGTCTCCTAAGACTAATGTAAGGACCTATTGAGTAGAGGTGCCTAAAATCCAGAAGATCATATTCACTAACGGAGCTCTCAATCTCGGCTACCTCAGAGGAGTCAATGTCTCTCTTATGCCCATCATCTTCATCCCTAATGACATCGGCCTGGGCAGATACTGGGGGACCATCAGGAAACCTTTGAGCGAACTCAGCCCCGATGGAGACTGACAGGGGAATAGCATCGAAAATGGGGGGAATGGCCACACTTGTCCCTATAATTTTGACATCATAAGAATACTAAGAGGTGTTAGCCCCCTGGTGTGATGAGACACGACTCGAAACCTCAGCTTGATCAGGGACCCGATCTTGCCTAATTGAGTAATACATAGCCTCTTAGAAAGAGTCTATAGACATGGGGTCTGAGGTAGACGACTCAGACTCAGACATGGGTATTGGGTCCACAGGAACCTCTACTGGCTCAGCAGGCTCGGTTGGCTCAGGGAATATTACCTTCAGAGGTGGAGGAAAGATAGGTTTGAGGGGAAATGCCTCAGCCCTATGAGCTTCCTCTTGGGCTAGCTCTATCTGCTTAATTTTTTCGAATGTTTTCTCGCGAAGGGAAGGGAACTCTTCTATGAGTCGATACATAGGTTTGAGCATAAGGCAGATGACACAACACTTGGGACTCAAAACCATAAATAGACAAAAAACTTGGCTCAACCTAAACTAAGGATCAAATAGGGAAGGTGGAAGGTTTTCAAACCAAGAATACCTAAGAATAAGGTCACTAAAAAACTCAAAAGCTCACCGATAAACTCAAAAACTCACCGAAAAACTCAAAAACTCACCAGAAAACACAAACCTTCACCAGGAAATGTAGAAATGAGAAATCAAGGCTGAAAATGGTAAAGTAAGGAGGAAGATGGTACCTAAATGAGTGAGAAATGAAGGAGAAGAAGATTAAAAGCAAAGAAATTCCCAAACGCAGCAACAACAGAGCTCTTGGAAAGAGAGAATCGCAGAGAGAGAGCACAGTCGGGAAAACAAAAGAAAGAAATGAAGAAGAAAGGGGAATGAGGGTTTTAAACCCACAATCATTTTGGCACGCGTCCCAAGGCCCATCATTGACTTGGGAACCCAAGGGAAAAATAAAAAATGTCACACCTTGACAGACACGCGACCCACTTCAGCAAGCGACATGTGTCCAAGAAATATTGACATAGAAGAAAATTCAGCCTCGGCCTTTCTTACCCCTCAATCACCTATTCACATAGGTAACTAAGGTCTAAGGGGTGATTAATATGCCCAAAGTGAACCTTCCTACTTAGAGACACTAACCTCGGCCTGTCTCATAGCCGAGGTGGCAGAAGCTCAGGGTAACCGTCAGTAATAGTCTCTCACAAGGTCGGCCCTGGCAGACGTAATAGTAACCCCAATACATCAACCTTGGCTGGGCATCATCCAAGGTCAGCAATGACGAGTTCAACCATCCCTCAACATCAACATCGACTACAATCGACGTTACATTTTATCACTCGGCCAGCAAAGCCTTAAGGGCTCAATCATCAAGAAGTATGTCATCATCGGCCCAGGCTGACATTACACCTTATATCCAACCTCGGCCAGCCAGCCATCCTAACCAAGGTCCTTGGATGTTGATCTCGAATAAGGCAAGGGTCGAAACTCACCAACCTCGTACTCGTCTAGGATGAGGTTAGAACTAATCAAAGACAACCGAGCATTTACATACATATGTATGGCTTGGAACACATGGGCAAATCTGTTATAACTGAATCATTCCCACCACATGAGGGAATATTGAGGTCATCATTATTTAGTTAAGATCAACCAGGTGTCATCTTGACATTGGTTGGATCTTCACGCACATGCTCATTGCATGCTTGGGGGGTACATTACACCCCCTAAACACTATATAGAGAGGTCATCCTCTACCTTGTAAAAGGATACATAATTGCAACCCTACCTGAAACTCTGTTAATTCACACGGTAGAGAGATAAATCTTGAGAGATTGTATCTATGGCCATTAATGCCTTCATCTAGTGATATTAACACTCACCTGCACAGTAGATGTAGACCAGATTGGCTGAACCACTTAAGTTCAAGTGTTCATCCTCTTCTCCTTACCTCCTTCTACATACATATATATATATATATATATATATATATATATATATATATATATATATACATATATTATCCTGTGCTGCCATTGTTATCACTTTCTTGATCTTGTCAACACCTCATCTGGTGGTGCTATTTCCAGCATCATCACTCATGTCACTCCGCTTGTATATACCCTTGTTTTATTACACTTGTATACATCACATGCTTCATAGTTCTTGCACACTACTTCCCCATTTTCTAAACCTGTATATATTCCTATGCCCTTTCCACCTTGTATCCATGTTACATTTCCCTTGTATATGTCCACATATTTTATATCATTTGTACCTATTCCCATATTATATTTCACATGTACATACTTCCCACCCCACTCTTTATCTCACATGTTGTACATTACTTTACATATTTACTTTCTTTATTCCTCTCATGTAGTTAGTTCTCTTTATCGCATGCCATTTGTATATATTCCCTCTTTACTTCATGCTTAGTAGTTGTATATATCCCTCTTAGAATACTTAGTACTTGCATAAAGATACAAATTAAGAGTCGTGCATTTTCATATTACATCGCATGAGAATTGAATATTGACAATATATTTTTATCGTATTGGAAGTCAAGTTATAATGGGTTGTTGGTTCCGTAGGGCACAGTTAAGATAAGCGATATGACTCCCCATAAGCTACAGTCTAAGGCGGTACCCTTGGTTCTGGTTCAGTGGGGCACCATAATGTTAACAAGTCAACGTGGGAGCGGGAAGATGACATGCATGAGCAGTATCCAGAGTTATTCATCACAGGCATGTCCCATTTTCAAGGGAGAACTTCCTTTGTAAGGGGCGGGGGGAGTATGTAACACCCCGTATTTCTGAGTATTTAAAATTGAATTAATTCAGTTATTTTAAATTACATGCGTGTTGATAAATTTAATTGAATTAAATATTATGTGTTGATTAAAATATTAATCAGGAGAGATAAAGATTAATAATTATATAATATAATTACTAAGTGAATAGTAAATAATTAGTTTACGTCATAACGTGTGATAGTGACGGGACAATGTTATATCTCAATCGGGAGTCGAGTGTAGACTATATGAGGTCGAGATAGGAAATTTTTGTATAGTGACTAAGATGGTGATTTTGAGATCACAATTGACTCCAAATGAGATGAAATAGTCAGAATAATGTACTCAGGTGTGCTGATTGGGTTCCAGAGCGATTTTAGACCAACTCGACACCCCGTAAGGGAGTTTCGATCATTTGGGAGACTAGGGCTGGAGGAGCTATGCATTTCTAATGCTATATCAACATATATTTTAAGGAGTATAGGTTTGTAACCAAAGAAAACCAATAAAGGCCATAAGAGAGGAAGAAAAAAGGATTCTTGGAGCATTCAACACAATTCTTGTACCGCCATTACCATCGGAGTGTGGATCTGAAGGGGTGGAAGACACCTTTATCATCTGAAAATGAAATCAGACCACCTTCATAAGAGGCAAGTGTTAATCTTATAGGTTCTTGAATAGTTATAATATCCATGGTAGAATTAGATCTAATCTAACATGAATTTTGAGATAAAATAATGGCCTCAATTCATGTTAATAATTAAGATTCATATTAGAGACTTGATTTCTGGGTTTGATGATACGAAATTTAACTCTTGGGATGTCATGAGGGATTACGTTCTTGGTTTTATGAACAACATGAATGAAAAAGTGAAACTAGGGTTTGTATAGACAAATCATGATCAAATCTTGTTAAACATGGAATTGAATGATCCTTTAGTAATGGAAATTCGTTGAAAACTATTAATATACTTATATTTGATGATGGGTTGAATTATATAGGAGTTTGGGAACGATCCATGGAGGTCGGGTTTGATAATAATGGAAGAAACTCATAACAGCAAGTCAGAGAAAACGAAACTAACAGGTGCGAATTTATTCGGCTTGAGTACCGAATCCATTCGGTCGACGAATCGATTCGGGTTCTTCACTTAATCGATTCCGGTTCTTCACCGAATCGATTGCCAATATTTTTTCCATTTTCTTTATTTATGCCATATATTCACAAATAGATAAGCATGAGACTTTGGTATTATTCTCAAACTATAGGTAGGGACTTAGTGAGCTCCAGTAGACATATGGTAGGAACTAAAGCTTGGGCCAAAACGAGGGGATTAGGGCTAGGGCCGATTGGGCACAATATGAAACTTAATTAATCACGAGAATTAAAAACAAGTCACGGAGAGCATGAGTGAAATTAAGACGTAGACCAGTAATGTAGGGATGTATGAACTACTTAAACACCTTATGGGATAGTTGGGACCTTTGGGTAGTGAATGCTACTCAGAAAATAAGGATAAAATATTGTGTCAGAATTATTAGTATGTTGAGTATTCAAGAGAGATAAATACTGCATGCGGGTTTATATGATGGGTTGTGTGCATACATACTGAATATATGTAAAAATAGATTGTGTGAATACCTATAATGTGATTAGTTATATGTGTGAACATACCTATGCCGCCTGCTATCACGGGAGATTCCACGTATAGGGAGATCCCACATTGGCGATTCTAGCGAGGTCTGAATTTGTGCCCCAGAACATAGGACTTAGGGCGGCCCACTATATCTTGTGTATTAGTGGGACTGGCTGCGTATCCCAAAGGCCTAGGACTATGTTTACCTCCATTGTGTGTTATTTGATTTAGGGTTCGAGGTGACATTCTGAACCGATAGCCCTTGATATAGTACGAGAGGTATATTGACTTGATTACAGAATATGCATGTATCGCGGTGGCCATTTCAGGGATAACGTAGTAGTATATATAAATAATGTGAAATATATATTCTCACATGACTTATCTATTTTTGTGTGACAGTAAAGATGATAGATAGTGTATATCTAAAGATAACTTAAGTATGGGGAACTTAATAAAATTGTTTAACCATAACCTACGAGGAATGTTGATACGATAGTGTACTGTATGGGCGATATGAGAGAGCCAAACCTATTGAGGTTAGTTATATACTTATGTCTAGTTAGGCTGGGTAGCATAACTAGGAGGGTTATTAGGAGACTTTAGGTGTGAACTTTAGTTTAGAGGTGAAGAACTCAAGGGAGAGTGCGTGAAACTAACATGTATATCTAATAACTGCTCTTAATGAATTTTACATACTTACTAAATATTTTTCAAATGGTTTTGGGCTCTGACCTGTGTCAAAATATTTTCCAAAACATTTTAGGTGTCCAGTCACAGGGACGCCAGGATTGATGACTCTTTCCAGGGATGCGTAGCTGCAACATCTATGGAGGCTTGCAGGAGATTACTTAGACGTTTCAGTTATTCATTACTAGACTAGGATTTATATTCAACATTTGATTTGGGCGTGTTTCCCCTTTAGTTGATAAAGTTGTTCAGTTATTTATCAGACTATGTTTTGGATTTAGTTTTATTTCCTTTAGATTTATTGTTCAATTTTGTTTTGGGAACCAATGGTTTATTCAGTATTATTTATTCATCTAGTTATCGTAGGATTTATTCAGACTATCATAATTGTGTAGATGGTTTGATTAATTTATTTCTTTTCGTATGTTGTTATATTAATGCATGATAAAAATTTGGCATCGACTTAATTTAACATAGGTTGTTAGCAATTTAAATTTTTTTCAACAGTGATAATAAGAATGAACAAAATGAGATTCCTGCTTATTTTGATAAAGGACGCTGGGGTATCACATACACCGATATGTCTCCCTGTTTGAAGGCTCAGTTACCCAAGAAATTCAAGATACTAGAAATTGAGAAGTTCAAAGGGAGCGAGCCTCCGATAGTGTATATCCGCAATTAACATATCTTTTTTAGTCTTCTTGGGGCTATGGAAGAGATCATGGCCCAAATGTTTTAACAAACCATTAAGGAGAGTACTCTTCGTTGGTTTTTGTTGTTGGAAGAATCCCACATTCGTAATAGGGAAGATGTTTCCAGAGAGTTTATGGCTTAGTAAAAATACAAAGAGGAGTTTGAGGTGACACGTAGAGACCTCGAGATACTTAATCAAGGCCCTAGGGAATCCACTGGCAATTTCATAACAAAGTGGAGGGAGAAAGATGCCGCCGTGACTAACCGACCATCTAAAGAAGAACAAGTCAACATAGCGAATAATTTTTTTATCACACATCTGGAATACTATAGGTAATTAGTATTGACCCCACGTCAGATACTTCTGGGAGGATGGGGTTGAAATTAAAGAAAATGATGCCAGCCAAAAAACAAAATTAGAAGGATAAAAGCCAATTTGAAAGTTCACCCCTTGAAAGTATGATAAACCCACCATTGTTGTCATCAATAACATCCCTCTCAACTTGCTACCTTAGGGGTACCAGAAGACCTCCCTGCTATCACCATAAAGGATTATACTGAAATCCATGCACCTCTCTCTAAGGTATATAATGCCCCCTGTCCTATAATCTCATCAAACCCTTGGTACCGGGACCTCTTCCACTTCTTGATCCCCTTACCAAGTACTTCAAGCATTAACCCTATTGCGATTTCCACCAAATAGCTAGGTATACCACCGATCAGTGTCACCACCTTAAGAATTTTGTTCAAATCCTCATCGACAAGGGCATCATTTATCCTCCAACACTCAAAACCCTTTACCAATACATCAAGCCAACGTGAATGCCACCTTATCAATGAAGACCCTTTTACTATAATTAATCCCATTAACCATCCCACTAAATCCATCAGCCCAAGAAAATCCCCAGTTGGTCTCAAAATATGCTCATCCTTTACTATATCTTTAACATGCTCACAATCGAGCCCTCTCCCTGATAACGAGATCTTGCTTCATAATATGAATCAGATAAAAAACACAATGTATGGATCTTCTCCCTGTCCCTAAGCAATTAAGAATCTTTGGAATGAAACTCTTATCAGAACTGACCCTTGATTAAGAGCAATGTATGAAAATCATTAATATTTATATGAAAACCCAAAAGTGGGCTCGATAATCCCATAATTGGTTTATACGGTCAAAAGAATTCAGCCTAGGTAATATTGTTCTAACCGGGATATATGAAAGAATCAAGAAATGAAATATTTATGAAGCTCTTAAACTATTGACCATCCTAAAGTTGAAAGGATACTTGGTCCCTTCCTTAAACCGTTTTTCTAATACTTAGTAAGATCTATACTTTGAAGTACTTGAGGTTTTTGAGTGCATTGATTTCTCTTAAAATAGTTAGATAGTTTCCACTGGACGGGGAGATGATTTCGATCTTTAAGATAATTCAGACGATGAACCCGATATTGAAACTCCTGGTTCAATCGCCTCCCTTTTTGGGGTGATATCTTCTGAAGATCTCCTATCTGAGATTAATGATGTCTCTATTGCTAAAATTTATAAATAAACCATTTTCCTCTTTTTCCCCCATCAGTGAACTACATGATCGGTTCAAGATGGTACTACAAATATCTAGTCCTCCCATTAGAAAGTGCTCCCATGGATAAAGGTTAAAGGATTTCTAAAGAAATCCTAATGCCTGAGATGACCATCGAGGAGAGATAGATCCTTCAATAGCTAATGAATACCCATGCCAATATCACCTTTTAGGGAATTTTCATGTCTTCCTAAATCCAAAGGAACTATCTTATCAAACTGCTCACTCAAGGTAGGGTTCCTCCCTCTACCTCCCCTAACGAGGTGATTCATATAATCAGAACTCTGACTGCGATGAGGCTCATCTATTTTACCTATGTAGAAATTTAAATATTCATTTAGACCATAACTACGCTCTCAACATTTCTGTCGAAATCTTGTAGAAAATGGTTCCTTTGGTGCTTATCTATAATGGTTTTGTCCTAAATGTATACCCATTACAAATACTCCGGTGACTGGGGATGAAAAATACTTGATCTTTTTTCAACATCTATTGTTATATGTGCTTATGATAATACCCGATGAGAAGTCATGGAGTTGATACAAATCACAGTAGGGGTTGAACTGATATGCCCACAAATAAAATTACAAGTCATTGAAATTCCCCCATATTTTAACTTGTTTCTCGATCGCTCGTGGCTCTATAGAAAGTTAAAATTTGTTACAAATAATCAAGTCATTACCATAATCAGGGATGGCGATAACATATATGGCATCAATACTAGTACCTAGTTCATGAAATCCAACACAATGTAAATGACATGTTTATTCAAGCTTTAAAATCGATATCCTTTGTCTTTGGGTTGGAGATAACTTCAAAGACAATGTGAGTACTGAACAAAACCCCCATGAGAATGTTAATATAATCCAGATGTTCAAAAATATGCATTTTATTCCTATAATGGGGTTGGGTAGAAGATAACAAGTTATCCTTAAACCAATCATCTTAAAGACAGCCCGCCTTGTGGCTGAACTTATGGCTCTTTTTCCAACCATACAAGAAAAGGGTGATGAAGAGGAAATAAGTCATTTTTGGAAATTCTCTTAATGGGAATTTTATCAAAGAGGGTGAATATTTCCCCTCTTGCAGCTTTTCAGAGTTGTGGCGTGATGTGGTTGAGAAGAAACTAAATCCAGGGTTTTAGATTTTCTTCAAAGATAAGTTCACGTGGATAGAGGGATCCAAGCATGAAGTGAAACCACTGACCATTTAGTCAACAAATTCAAGATCTTTTGATACATAACCCACTAAGAGCATAGAATCCTTCGGCCTTGCCGAACTAAGAATGGACCTCTGCATGATCTGTATCGATTATGAGTCGTTCGACCCTTCCCAAAAGATTTTCCCCAATGTTAAGCCTCTCCTCAATTGGTGGAGCATTCCGACCAATATGAACTTATCAACCCAAAACCATATTATTTATCACCTTGAGAATTAACATGTATTTATTTCTTCTATTTCTAATTCAAATGTAAATGAGGCCTCCTTTGATGAGGTTTCCTCAATGTTTTTTTCTCGAAAATGGTGTTAATGAAATGATTTAAGATTTTGAGTATCTTGATATGACTTATATTAATTTTATTGATTCTAATAATTAAATAATTGATGAAAATAACTTAGTGATTGAACCATCCTTTAATGATCTTAATAAGGAAAAAATAAAATAACATAACCACTTTCAAACTAATGATGAGGAAACTTTTGTAATTAATCTTAGTTCTAGTGGCACTCAGCATGAGATTAGGATGTGATCAACCCTTGATGAGCATGCACGATAAAAAATCGAAGATCTTTTGAAGGAGTTTGTATACATATTTCCATGGTCTTAGAAAGACATGCCTCACGTAGACCCGAAGGTCGCGCAACACAAGATCCTGACTTATCCTGAGTGCAAACCTATCAAACAAAAGCTAAGGAAGCTTCGACCCAAATAATCTCTCAAAGTGAAAGATTAAGTTGCCAAGAAATTGAACGCAGGTTTCATCCGTGTTTTAGAATATAAAACTTGTCTTTCCAACATTGTCTAAGTACCAAAATCGAGATGAAAGGTCCGCATGTGCGTTAACTATGGGGGTATGAACAAATTTTCTCCAAAATATGATTACCCTCTGATATGATCATCGATAATACTACCAATCACACACTCAAGTCATTTATCGATGGATTCGTAGGGTATAATAAATTCAATATTCATCTCGACCGCCAAGAGAAGACTACTTTTACCACCCCGTAGAGGATTTTCTTCTACATCGTTATGCCTTTCGGTCCTAAAAATATCGGGGTTATATATTCAAGGGCATCCATAACCATCATGTATGATCTCATCTAAAAAGAGGTCGAAGTTTATGTTGATGATATGATCATCAAATCCAAAACTCTAAAAGGTCACATCACTACCTTAAGGAAGTTCTTTGAACAGTCGTGATAGTATCAAGTTCTCCCTAATCCCTAAAAGTGTGTTTTCAGGTTTACAAAAGGTAAGATCTTACTCTTTATGGTCAGTGAGAAGAGAATCTAAGAAGACACTTCTAAACTCAATGAGATCCTTGAAATGTCACCACCTCAAACTGAGAAAGTGGTATATGGTTTTTCTAGAAATCTCCAATACATTAGCAAATTCAATATCCAACTCACTTCCATATGCGGACAAATATGTAAACTCCTCCAAAAAAATCCAACCAAAGTCTGGAATGAGGTGTATCAAGAATCTTTCGATAAAATCAAGCAATACCTTAACCAACCACTAGTGCTCATGCCACAACAACTTGGTCTACCCCTTATTTTGTATCTAATTGTCACCGACACCGCAGATGGGGCTATGCTATCCAAATAAATTTACGAGTCATGAAAAAAGAGAGCCATCTACTATATCAGTAGAAAATTGGTAGGGTATATAGTGTATCATATGGTGTTGGAGAAGGCATGTGTCACCATACTTTTGGTCACTTGGAATATCTGACACTATATGCTTATGTTTCCCATCAAGTTAGTGTATCAGATGGATCCCAGGAAGTACTTACTAGAGAAACTTACATTGTTAAGTCACATAACCTGATGGTTATTCTTGCTAGCTGAGTTTGATATCACCAACATTACACAAAAATCCATCAAAGGAAGAGTCATCTCTGATTACCTAGTTGGTCATCCCATGGAAGAAGTAGACGTTGGATCTTTGAATTTCGAATGAAAAAAATTCTTTGTGCTACTCGTGAAGAGCTTCAGTGGCAAATGTTCTTTGATAGAGATGACAATAAGAAGGGATATTACACTAGGATACTCCTAATTATGCTCGATGATTCCCACACTCCCATCGCCATCAAGTTAGATTTCCTTTGTACCAACAACATGACATAATAAGAGGTGTGCACTATGGGCCTCAAGCTTGACCTGGAGAATAGAATTTAACCCCTTGATATTTTCAATGATTTGACCATTATCATAAAATAAGTCCTCCAAAAATGGATAGTTAAACACCATAAAATCCTACCCTTCTACACTCACCTTGAAGATCTTGCTTCCAAATTGAAAGATGTCACCTTTCACCATCTTTCTCTCTTTAGGAATCTCTTTGCCAACTATAGGCTCAAGGTTCGACATGCCCGAGGGAATACCTATTGCCCCTTTGCAAGTTCAAAAATAGTACACACCATCTCACTCCTACCATATCGAGCTCAATACAGAAGAAGATTCAGACAAGGTCGAGATGCGATATTATTATATTTTATGCCTCCTTAAACATGGTTGATATCTTCAAGGGGATGATAAGAAATACTGTATGACCCTTCAAAAACTTTTCGTCCATTATATCACTTAAGATAAAGCATAGTTCAAAAGAAACATCGATGGAACTCATCTGCAATGCATAACAGGGGCTGACATTAAGGGGATTATGAATAAAATCCATGGTGGGGAATGTGTACCCCACATGAACGGCCATATACTTTCCAAAAAGATCATTCGATATGGGTACTATTGAACTACCATAGTCCAAAACTGTGCAACATACGTCAAGAGGTGCCTTAACTGCCAGCAATTTGCCAATCTCCTGTACTTACCTCCTCGAGAGTTTTTTTAACATGACTTCTCCCTAGCCCTTTTCAACTTGGGGCATTGACATTATTTAGAGATCCACTTCCAATGCATCCAATGGTCACGAATTTATCTTGGTGTGTATCGACTATTTCACTAAATGGGTTGAAGCTGAGTCATACACAATGTTGAGTGCAAAAAAAGTAGTCAAGTTCATCAATGAGAATATCATATGTCTCTATAAGGTCCCTCATGAGCTCATATATGATAATGGCCAACATTTCGAACATAAACTCATGGACTTAGTCAAGGATTATGGATTTCAGAGACACAAGTTTTCACCCTACTGACCGCAGACCAATGGGACTATTGAAGATACAAATAAGAGCCTCAAAACTATAATAAATAAGATGAGTAAAAGTGAGAGAGATTAGGTTGACATGATTCCTTACTCCCTCTAGGGATATGACACATCCATTAGAATATCCACCAAGGCTACCCCCTACTCCGTTGTTTATGGCATGGAAGCAGTCCTGCCCGTCGAACTTAAAATATCTTCCCTGTGGGTCATAGTCGAAAGTCAACTTGGGGAAGTTGATTGAAAGAAAATCCGTTACGATGAGATTTCACTCTTGAATGAAAATAAGTTAAAATATTTATACCACCTATAAGGGTATCATCATCTAATTGCATGATCATTAAATAAGAAAGTCAAAAACCGCGGTATACGATAAAGAGAGCTAGTTCACAAAGAAATTGTGGAACCTGTCTAGGACCTTAGAGGGAAATTCAAGACCAATTGTAGTGGTACATATGTTGTCAAGAAAATCCAATTAGGTGGCATCACTCAGCTAACCAATCTCAATAGAGAAGAGATGACACATCTAGTTAATTTGGATCACCTTAAAAAATTCGATCCTTAATCCAACTCTCGTTGCACTATGCAATTCTCATCTCCATTCTATTATTAAAAAAATATCTTATATTCTCCCTTTACCATAAATACGTAGGACCTCATCCTCTCAATATATTTTCAAAAATTACAACCTTCTCACAGAGGTACGTAAGCAACCCATAAAGTGACTTTGGGTACGTCCATTTCTCTTTCACGAAATTCTTTTATATTCTCCCATAAATAGTCATAAGTATTTCTCATTATTTAATTGGACAAAAGGATTATATATTCATTAGTGGTTAGTATAGATAGTTCAATTATAAACAAATCTTTAATGGCATAACAAGATACAATAAAATCAACATTTATTTCAACATTTTTATTTCAAACTTAGCTTTTCCAAGAAGAATCAACAATGAAAATCCAAAACAATTATAAATACCCACACCTACCACAACCCAAACCTACCCATAACCTTATCCAAACATAAACAAAATATATAAACCTCTCCTAAAGCTACATTAACTTACCCGAAACCAATCATCATTCTCAGAAATCTTCATAAAAAAACCTTCCTCAACCGCCAGAAGGTCCCGCTTCATCGCCGTCATTGCTGCTACCATAACCAATATAATATTTTGGGAGTTTCCATTAATACCCATTTTGAATGCTTACTCGAAAACCCTTAATGCGATGGTACACCTTGAAAAGATTCGACGGAACTATGACACTCTATTTAATAACCTCTATAACCATAAGCCACATCTCCCTAGATTCCTCAACATAAATCTTCAAGACCAAATCGCTCCATAACCATTTCAGATAATCTTCTGACACCACTGAAACCTCTCCCATAGACTAGGTTGGACTACGAGAAGGTCTGTGGTGATTCCACAAGATCACTATTGACATCCTCAAAGATTGAGTCAAATCTTTCACCAGAAAAAGTCACTTTTGCTGGGAGGGATAGTTTATTCCCAACCTACTTGGCATAAAAGTATCTAAGATAGGTAGAAAGAGGTCCGGAGGAGGTTCTCGACGCAAATATAACGATAGTAATCTAATTGGAGAATATGTTCCAATTAACCGTACCATAGTATAAACCAACGGAGATGACCAACTTCACTTCCCAATCGCTAGTCAGTACAATCCTCCACGAATGAACCAAAATCCATGTGTAACTGAAGAAAGAAGTTAGGGATACCAATTAAAGGGTACTCGGGAGGTGCGACAATTAAATTCTATTTGCTAACCACATGAAAAACATCATATGACTACCTCCTAAAAGGTAAATGGATTATCTTTCTCGTCATCTAGAGCATTACATGTTTTTCCCAAGATAATAGCCGTGGGATTACAGTTGTAGCTCATTTAAGGTACAATGGAAGCTACTTTACTATTTGTACTCTTATCCCCGTCACTAAAAGCATTTTTGCAATCAGACCCAAGGCCACCACACCAGTAAACCCATTGTCTACGAAAAACCTCTTATATATGGTTTCAAGCATCGTGGGAAGATAAATGGTTCCCCCACGCACTAGTGGGAGAGGCGCATGCAAAGATATGTGCAACAACTAGACTAAGACAACCTGAGAAGAACATGAAAATTTAGGCATGGTAGCCGAATTTTCAGGTTAAATACCCAACATAGAAGAAAATTCCTCATAAGTTAAACACACCTCGTCCAATCTGAAATGGAATATATGATCTCGGGTACCAAATTTGATGGGACACTTCTAAAAAAATCTAATTTATTTGGTGATTACGCCACAAAGTGATCGAACACATGTTAAAATTCACGTAATCAACTCTATACAATCTCATGGCTTCATTTCCTTCAAGATAAACAACAAACATTGATCTCATGCGAATGGCCATTAGAGAGAATGGAGTTATTCGAAAACGAGAAGATAAAAATGTTGGGTTGATTCAAAATACCCATCGTAATCCCCCTTTTACACTAAAATGTGAACACAAAATGATGAAATTGTTGAACCAACGACAATTTTGAAGGAATCAAAGTAATAGGAGTTCAGTAAAAGTGCAACAAAGGATAAAAAGTAATCTAACTAAATAGGTGTGCGAGTTGGCAAGCCAAGGTTATTCCAGTTGGCGCCCCTACTTTGAAAAATTCCATTTTCCCCTTTTTATATTCCTCATTTAAAAATAAACCCTATTAAAATTTAACTTTTTACAACAGAGTTTCCTAGGCATTTCTCTAATTAAATTTTCAAAAACATATTTAAAATTCATATATATATATATATATATATATATATATATATACTAGCGTATGCCCGTGCCTGAAGGCACGACGCATTTTTTCAAAGTACTTAATCGCGAAACGACGATAATTTTTAAAAGTACGTAATAGCAAAACGCAAAAATTTCGAAGTATAATTTTAAAACAATGGACCATAAAATCCTTTATTTATAGGACTATTCACCATGCTTAACAAACAACAAATAGTCCAATAACATTCAAATAGTCTAAATTCATCAAATAAATTCACATATAATACGAAATATACAATATTCATCCATCGAATTCACATTGTGTCTCAAAAAAACAAAGTGTCAAATTTTAAAAAAAATTGGGCATAGTCTTCTTTGTTATGGAATTATTAACCCTATTAACAAATAAAAAATAGTCCAACATCCAAATTGTCTAAATTCATTAAACAAATTCACATATAAAATGAAATATACAATATTCATTAATCAAATTCACTGTCACAAGAAAATAAAGTGTCATTTTTTTAAAAAAAATTGGGCATAGTCTCCTTTGTTTATTGGACTATCTCCACCCTATTTAAGGGGTAACAACAAATCCAACAATAAAAAAAATACCAAATTCGGAGATGGGAGCTAGAAGGCCGAGAAAGGAGAATATGAATTTATTCTTTCTGTGGGTCTTCCTCAAAATGTCTGTGCCGAGGTGTTTGACCACCATCTTGGATGGGGTGAGAGCTACTACTGCTGTCTTCCCATCATTCTTCCTACCTCTCGCCATTATCACTCTCTCCGTCTCGATTTTCTGTACGATTTGACAAACAATAAACATAATTAATCAGTTTCTCGAACAAATATACAATCACATAAGTAAATATACAATCAGTAACGTACATGAGCTTTTTTTCATTCTAATCTTATTTGCATCCAAGGAAAAGAAGATTTATAGTAATTTCCTAGCCATCTTATTCGATAAAAAGTCCAAAATGTGGTAATATCGAAGAGAAATGGAGAGCAAACTATTGTATCAGCTTCGATAAAAATTACAAATAACATCCTATTGGGAAGAGGAAATTGGTTGGGTGTGAGATTTGTGTGTGTGCGCGTGTGTGCATGTGTGTGAGGAAGGGGGAGGGGGTGGGGGCGGGGTAATTTTTTTTAGGTGAACGTAACAATGTGTGTGGGTGTGAGATTTGTGTGTGTGCATGTGTTCATGTGTGAGTGGGGAAGGGGGGAGGGGGCGGGGCAGGAGGAGAAGATGAGGGAGGGTTGTGTGTTTATCTGTTTGTGTGCACATGTGTGCGTGTGAGTGGGGAAGGGGGGAGGGGATGGGGCAGGGGGAGGTGGAGGGGGAGAAGGTGAGGGAGAGTTGTGTGTGTGCGTGTGTGTGTTTATGTGTGCGTGTGTGTGAGTGGGGAAGGGGGAGGGGGAGGGGGAGGGATTTTACCTGCGGCGGGAGGGGGCTGCATATATACAATATGCATATATGATGTGCGTGTGTGAGTGGGGAAGGGGGAAGGGGGGAGGGGGCAGGCGGGGGCGGGGGCGGGGGAGGGTGATGCATATATACAATATGCATATATGCTGTGCGTGTGTGAGTGGGGAAGGGGGGAGGGGGCGGGTAGGGGGCAGTGGAGGGGGAGAATATGAGGGAGAGCTGTGTGTGTGTGTGCATGTGTGAGTGGGGAAGGGGGGAGGGGATGGGACAGGGGGCGGTGGAGGGGGAGAAGATAAGGTAGAGGTGTGTGTGTGTGTATGTTTATATGTGCATGTGGGGAAGGGGGAGGGATTTTAACAGGGGCGGGAGGGGGCGGGGGAGGGGGATGCATATATGCAATATGCATATATGCAGATTGCATATATGCATCGCATATATGCTCTGCGTGTGTGAGTGGGGAAGGGGGAGGGGGCGGCGCAGGGGTAGAAGATGAGGGAGATTTGTGTGTGTGTGTGTGTGTGTGTGTGTGTTTGTGTGTGCGTGTGTGTGAGTGTGAGTGGGGAAGTGGGGAGGGATTTTACTAGGGGCGGGAGCGGGCTGCGGAGGGGGTGGAGGAGGGGTTTTATTCAGATGATGACAAAAAGTAAACGACTCTTTTTATGATAATGATGAGTGAAGAAGTTTATAGACAGTACACTTCATTAATTTGGGCGTAAAATATGCTTCGTATAATATGGAGGTTGACAGATGAGTAGGAGCTACTACCCAATTCTCCCTTGCGATTTAAAGTAACGTCTTAACTAATATAGCAGTAACATAGGCCTTAGTTAAGATGTTATGTCTATATTAGTTAAGATGTTAATTCTATATTCATCTTACTGGTATATTAGTTGTGAACATGTTAACTAAGGCTGTTGTATCATTTAAGGCTCAAGGGCATTTATTTGTTAACTAAAGTATGGCTGAAGGACATCAGATGAATAAGGCAGAGGGTTAAGTTAGTTATTCCCTTGCAAGGCAGATCATTTTACCCACTAAAATAGGGTTGATTCAATCGGGTTTTGTGGATTCAATCGGGTGGTTCAAGCAGCCAGATACGATGGGCGTGGATGATGGGGATGCCGCTGGATTTTGGAGATGAGTAATTGTTATGCCTGGGGTACACTAAAGTATGGGTGTTTTAATTTTTTTCACCCGGGGGCTGATATTTTAAAACGGGGTCCGGAGAAATGAAACCCATGTGTAATCGACGGAGATTTTGAAAACAGGGGCTGATTTTTTAAACAGGAGTTGTGTAAATATATGATCGAGAAGACATACCTGTGTAAAACAGGGTTGTGTAAACGGGGGCTGAATTTTTGTGTACATCTTCAACATCAATAGACCCATCTCCGTTGACGACTCTTTGTTGCCTTAATATCATTTCCCCCAAATCCTTCATCCAGGTACCTCAAATCAATAGTGCAAGCCATTGGGGGAAAAAACCCACCTTTAAAAAGGTAAAAACAATAAAGAAATTAACTAATGAAAAAAGACGCGAGGAAGAGATCATATTAGAGGTAGAGTACCAAATGATAAAGGATATTTTTTCAGAGAGGATAATTTGTTCAGAAACGATAAATATGTAAAAAAACTTTTAATCAAAAACATTCACCATCGTTGAATCTTTCTCCAACAACCAAGCTCATCCTCCCTGCTCTCCATCTTAATCGTTTCATATCGGAATCTAGGTACCTAACATTTCTATAGCTGCTATAGCAGCTTATATATCTGTCAATGTCCCATTCAAAAAATGCAGACATTATTTATATTGAATACCTGATGCTGCTACCTTCTACCTGATGCTGCTGCTGCTACATGATGATCGTAAGTGATGCTGCTGCTACCTAATGATGCTGCAGCTACCTGCTGCTACTGCTACGTGATGCTGATATTGCTACCTGATACTTATAAAAGAAGTGTGGATTTTGGATTATTATCTCTGATAACTAATGTGATTAAATCACAATCCCGTAAGTTATATTTTTGAACGCCCCATGTTATTTAAGTCAATAATCAACATTGATCAATTATAAATTTGAAAGAAGCTAAATATGACCGTTAAAGGTTCTTCAAATGAAACAACAAAGTGTAATGAAATCAGATTATAATGACACTCAACTAAGAAATTATCATATGTGAAACATAATGTAGTACTCAAACCAAGAATTCTTCTTATTGCCAAATCCGAAATATGTGAAACACCTTATTTCCAAATATAGATTCATACAACAAAAAAAGTAATATGCATTTGACATGTTATATGCATTTGATATTCCGGAATAAGTAAAAATCTAGGTCAACTAACAAAGATGTAGATCAGTAGTAGTTCTTCATCTTTGATCAAAATCAGAGGGAAATATCATTAAACACATAGTAATAGTCTAAATTTTATAGAGAAAATACCATAGATATAAGAGTCTAAACATCACCCCGATCAGAACAGATATCTCACAGTTGCAAGTTTAGATATATGTACCAGTTATAGCATCAATTATAGCCCAAGTTATAGCATTTGTTCTAATATAACTATACCAGTTATAGCATCTGTTATATCATCACTTATAGCATAAATTATATCATATCTTCTAATACACAGTATATCTAAACATGGGAATTAATATGTGACAAATATGAGATATCTGTTCTGATCGGTGTTACAACATTTGAGAGAAAACTACCAAAAACTAAATATGGAAATTAATAAACTACCAGCATTATTTGAGTCCCATATAATTAATAGTTTCATGCTCGGAACTACCTGTACAAAGAAGAGGATAAGCAGGCTTGTATCACGTATGAATCAAAACAAAAGAAGTACATATAATTAGTGAGGAATAAAATGAATCTATAAGTATTATGAATTCTTTTTACATCTGAAGATACACATTGATTGTTGTAGCTTTTATCAATATAAAGTGTACATATTCTATAAAACTGTTGAACATCTAGAACCTGAAAACATCGTGAGAGCGAGATATCATAATTTTATAAGTAGAATGAAACATTAGGATGGCTAATTTGTCAAGAAACTATGGAAAGATAAAATTTGAAAACCATGAAAGTTATGAACATATGAGACAAATGAGGGAAACACATCCATTCATAAAATCAGATGTAATGAAGTGATCCCACTACTATTTAAGTTACTAACAGATGAAATGAAGTCTGATACCAAAACAAAACGTGATATTGATTTAAAGTGCGAAATAAAACCAGAACTTTAAAAATAGTACCAACGACAAATCAGTTGAATCCCATTTTTAATAACAATTTAAAAACAACAGGTGCTCTACATCAAATATAAATGACAAAAAAATTAAAAATATAAAAATAACAGGTGCCCTTATTACACCCAAAAAAAATACAGCGTCATTTTATATTTACCTGAAGATACAGCCGTTCGCTTACCCGAAAACCCTTCCTGACGATCACCTACAGCCGTTAATTTGCGATTAAACAGCGAGTTAAAACCAATACTAAACACTGAGTTAAGACCAATATTAAAATAAAACATCATTCTATATTTACCCAAGAAAAAATGTAGCATCATTCTATATTTAAACACTGATTTAAGACTGATATTTACGTTAAGCTAAACGATGACGAATTGAAGAGCCACGAAGAGAAGAAGACTTTAATCTCCTGTAATGTGTATAAGAAAAAAAAGAATCAGTCCATTGCAAATGAATAACTGATGACTATACCTGCAAAGGGAAGAAAAAAAGGAGAATAGAGGCCAACCATACTTACTGTAAAGTACAGTGAAAAGAAAACTGTATTATAGCTGAGTAATTTTTTCATCCCACATGAACATAAGTAAGAAATGCCCAAGTTAGTATACATGAATAAAAAAAACATGATTTCATCCTCAATAATTAAGATTTCTCTAGAATGGTCAACCAATTAAGACCACTTCGTCTGTTAAGTTCATATTTTTCTAGAGAAATCTTTTTATAGAAATTAAACACAACAATTAAGATCTTAAAATATGCAAAAAAAAAACATATCTCGGCAAGACGAAAATGGTGAAACCAATTTATACACAACAACAAATGTTCGGTCCAAGCCAAAATCCAATGAAGATAATGGGACCACATGTCAGCCAAAATGAGAAGGAAATTTACACCGCATTTAGCAAAGCGAATAGTTTATACAGGATGTAAACCCATTAAATACACATTTGAGATTATAGGATGTAAATAAAAAATGTAGTTCATGGATCCATGTACCTGTGATTGCCGTCAAACTTCTCTCTTGCTCTCTTTGAGAGTTTCACCATCGAAACCACCTCGATCTGGTCGCAGTCTTGAAAAAGGGTTTGAGAGGAAAAATAGTATATTATGAGAGTGTTGGATACATGGCTTGAGAGAGAGAGAAGGGGGGGGGGGGGGGGAATGAGGGCGACAAGTGTGGGAAATATCGAGAAAGAGAGGGGGTTGTGTCGGTACACTTGTGGTGTTTTACCAAAAAATCCAAATATTTGAATTAAAGTGTAAGTTTGATGTGTAAAAAATGAGGGGGAAACCAAAAAATTTAGGGGTAAATTTGTAAAAAAAAAACATTTGCGATCTGAACCATCAAAATATGTAAGGAGGT
This sequence comes from Sambucus nigra, assembly GCA_949130495.1. Classification (NCBI taxonomy): domain Eukaryota; kingdom Viridiplantae; phylum Streptophyta; class Magnoliopsida; order Dipsacales; family Adoxaceae; genus Sambucus; species Sambucus nigra. The sequence goes on along the minus strand of OX422215.1, from coordinate 553,448,068 downwards.
GACATCGATCTAGACCGTTAAAAATGTGTACATTTTCAAAAACCAAGCTAACTTATTATATATATATATATATATTCTTACTTTTCTCCAAATAAAAACCTCAATGGAAAATTAAAGTGCATATAGAATAGATAATTAAATCACGATAAATTAGAAAGAAAATGCATTATTTTATATATATTTTTGTTTGTTTTTCTACATTTTTTTTCAGGTACATAAGAAAAGAAAAAAAGTAAAAGATTAAAACTACTGGGGCACAACCCAAACTTTCTAAAAAACCTAACTTAACACTACAAGAGGCCTCAATGATCTTGGCGAATGTGCTTCCCGCGAAGGCGAGAGGTAGAGGCCTGATGCTGAGATCTAGAAGAAGGCACGTGATCATCGTCCATCACTTGAGGAACAACAGAAGACCAATCCATTATCCTGACTTGATCAACCATACAATCCATTCAATCTCTGACATTATGCAGCCAAGACATTCACATAGCCATAGTCTAGAAAAGAAAGTGCTAAGAAAAGAGATCAAATAAGTAATAAGGAGTATAAAAATCAAGTGCAGGAATCAACTAAAAAAGAAAAAGTCTTACATCTAACTGGAAGTCTACTTTGGGGAAGAGAGGAAGACTCCCCAGCACCACATGAGGTTAGTGAGGAACCTCGATCACTTGACCCCCTCCTAAATTTGTATACTATGGGTTCAACACATACTCACGAAGAGGAAGAATCTCCACAGCCCTACAACATTCCCCAATGCCTGAGTCGAAGACCCCGACATGCCACCACATCTGATTCCACTGATGAAGGTGGGGATCCACCCACATCCTAGATTGATGCTGTCATTAGCTATCTATCTAGTCACAAAGTCTAGATAATTATGCGGCACTGCAACGTAAGTATACATGGAATAATGCTCACCCTCCATTGCCGACATTAACTCCCCTGCGACATATTTTTCGGTTCCCACATATAGAATTGGGCATTCGTCGGAGGATCCGCCACCTCACTTTACATAACCTATCACACAACCCTTTCACCCAGATACCAGCTGTATAAGAACTTATGCGACAACAATTGCCTCGTTTAAGCACAGAAGTCGGTGACCCCGATCTCTGTAGAGGACGGCCCCCGAGAGATAGAATGACACTTGTAAAAATAAATGGAAAATATACCAAATAGTCCATCGGACATTTTTTAATACTCATTTAGTTCAACCTTTTTTATTTTGCCTCAAAAAGTCCTTTTGCCACATATTTTGGAGAGGGAGTGCCGCTAGCGCGGACCTCTAAAAATAAGAGGATATTGAGTGATTGAGGGACTAAATGGGTTAAACTAAAAATATGTGTCATTTTTAAAAAATATATATTTATAGTAGGGACTATTTAATAATTGACCCAAAATAAATTCAGTCATTAATATTTAAAACAAAATGAAAATCAAAAAGGACAAAAAAAAAATCAAAAATAGCAAAAATAAAGGCGAACCTTACCGCTTGTGAGACAATTCAACACAATCCTCATGTCCCTATAGGTGAGAAACTCCTTCTAAGTCTTATTACCTTACTCCATCTTGTCATGTTGGGCCACACATTGGACTCCTCCACCACCAATGGCATCAACGAGGTGATGTGCCCAATTAACTCCCAGAACCACACTTACAAAAAAAAAGTTAATAAAATTTCAAAAAATAAACATGTATTGAAGATCACAAAAAGAGTGCAAGAATAAAATCAAAAGCAGTTTAATAATAAAATACCTCTAATAGACATGTGTCTCTCATGAAGGTCGGCAAAAGGATCGATTGAAAGTATATAAGGAGGCATACAAATAAGCTAACGTCAAGCTCCCCTAGTTATAACTACTGCCTGTGAGATGTCCTGAAGCTAGGGAATGAACCACAGCTTGACATCATCACCACTCTTCACCACCAGCGTACTCCCCAACACGAGTATAATGAAGAGTCGAACCATTTGTCTCAACTGCTGGCCATTGGTCACATCAATCACCCTCTTCGGTAAGGTGTCCTTTAACAAGAACACCTTCACAGACTATCCTAAGCCTACCCATGCTATAGGCCCCAGTGTCACCCTAATTGTAACATCAGTTAGACGAAGGGATCGATACTATGATTTGCGTCCCATCACACAAAAACCCTAAAATTAGGTTCACATCTATTAGTGTTCTCTCCCCTAGAGCGCACAGTACCACTATTGACCGGGACATGTCGTCAAGTTCCCTTGCCAAGAACCAAACCCACAATATCAAGCAAAACCTTTACCTCCTTAGGAAGGACGTTCCAGACTGGCTTCATCTCTATCGATCCAGGAGAGCGAATCCTCCTCGATAAAATGTTCGTCTGCAGAATACATGCACCAAAATAAGTTCCTCAAGAGAAATTTGGACAATAAATGAATTAACAAATGCAATTCAAATTCAAAACAAGACAAATATAAATGAGCAAAAATAATACTCACATAGCCATCAATACTCTTCACCCTAGTTGAATGATGTTATTCAGGCTATCTCGATAAAACTCGCTCATCCAGCACTGGTTTAGCACCTCGGTATATATTCTCCATTCCTACAGGTATTCCTATGGGGCAAGCTCAATCGATATTTACCCACTCGTCAACATTCATAATATTCTTCATTTCTTCAAAAAACTCACAAAAATGCTCAAGAGAACAATTTTTCTAGATAGAGCGATAGAGAGAGAGAGAGAGAAATCAACTTGGGGTGGAGAATGGGGGCTACCCTCACCCCCTTTATATAGGGGTAAAGGGTATGTCGACTCGCACACCACTATGTTTGCCAGTCGATAGGCCCCCTGTTGGGGTTTTGTTCTCAAAATTGTGCGTTAAACATTTTATTATTGATTAATAAAGTCTTATTTTATTAATTTTGAAATGAGAATCAAGTTTGTGAAAATGATTTTATATTTGTTTATATATATATATATATATATATATATATATTATTTTATATTAATGTCAGACAATAGAGTTTAGTAGGAATTTCAGTGAGTTGAATTCGGGCTGAACACAAGGAGATTGGAATTTAGGTTGTAACATTATTGAAATGTTCACAACCTAGATAGGAACTAGACATCCTATCGAAAGGGTTGCAATACAATCCTAGTAGTTCATCTTAAACCTGCAGGGAATTGGTGTGATGGTTTGAGAACTTGTGTAATAGTTGAATAAAGGATTTTGACCGGTACATACAGGAATGTATTGAATAAGACCACCCATGAGATTAGAATCTAAGGGAGGTTTAGATTAGACTCCGAAAATCTCACATCATTTGCAAAGGGTGCATAGATTATTAATACCGAGAAATATAAGAATTGGGATGCTTATGTAGTTATCGCTTTGATTTCTATGGGTCTGATTCAATATTAAATTGAATCAAATGATCCCCGCATATTGGGTGACAGTTCTGTAAGTAGGCATGGGATATTAATTCATAAGAATCTGCATCAGGGATGCCTAGGATTGCGATACCCCCTTGATAGACTTGTAAGATGCTATTTTTTCCAGTAAACCTGACCAACGGAATATTTATAATTCAGTGGAAGTAACAAAATAAGTTGAGTATGAGAATCAAGAAAATTGATTTGATGTTGGTTAAAGTCAATTAACATAAAATGGATTTGACCAAGCAGAACCGAAAGCTTAGCGTGGGGAATCATATTATGTACCATAATGAACTTTACAAATAAAACTTCATTGTATCCGAGTGATTTTTGAGATAATTAAATTGGAGTGAAGTCATAATTATTTAGTGGAATTAATTATGATTGAAAAAATGAAGGAAATAAATTACGGAGGCTTTAATTGGGTATTTTTTAGTATTTATTTGAAGCCAATTTAATTATTTGTCTTGAGTCCCTTGTGTAGTCCATATGCCCAAGTAGTTAGGCCTAGACTCTCAAGAAATTCAGTTTAGCCTATTCCCCCCCTTTGTACTTGTATATAAAGTTGTGGGAGTGGGTTTTAATTATTATTCATCAGTATTAGGGTTTGCAAGGTGAGAGAGTAAAACACTATTCACATTTTTATGAAGAGTCTTAGAGAGATACCACTATATCTCACTCTTAAAAAGGAGTTTTCATCTCAAAAGTTACCCACACACCTACCTAGATTTTGGGAGGATCATACAATCGAAGATTCATGGCTAAAATCTGAATTTTGCGTACATTGATCCCCAACACTCTCTTGGTAACCCATAAAGACTATCAGATTTTGCACCCTTGCTAGTTGGAACAGGTCACCCCCCGTCGGCTGTCACCTTCTTCCAAATTTCGCTACAAAAACTCCTAAAAATTTGCTGAAAAATCCCCAAAGTTCCAAAACATTATAGAAAAATCATAAAAACTTAAAATTTTGCAAAATGCATATTTTCCATAAAATTCATGAAAATTCAAAAAGTTACATAAGCATTAAAAAGATCATAAAAAATATCACAAAATTCTTAAAAAATCTCAAAAATTCCTTAAAAACACCGAAAAATCCCAAAAGACATTAAAATTAAATTTTTGTAAAAAATTGCACATTTTTCGTAGAAATCATCAAAATTTAAATACACAAGCATTCAAAAATATTCAAAAATCTAAAAAAAAACTCTTGAAAAAATTCAAAATTTTCCAGAAATTTCTCACATTGTGAGGTATTCTTCCAAAGGCTACTAATTAATCTGAAGGTCCTTAGAATTCACCTCATCCCTCAGAACAGTCAGAGTCCCCTAAATTTGTCGCATGCATTCCTTAGGTCCTCAAAATTGACCTCAACCCTCAAAATCGATCATGATCCCCTAAATTGGTCGTATACACTCCTTACGTCCTCAAAATTGATCTCGACCTTTAGAAATGGCCGCAACGCCCCAAATTGGTTGCATACACTCCTTAATTCCTCAGAATTGATCTCGACACTTAAAATCCACTACGACCTGTGAAATTCATCGCATATAATCTTTAGTTCCTCATAGTTAGCCTCAACCCTTAGAATCGTCTGCAACCCTCGAATCGATTGCATACACTATTTAGGTATTTAGAATTGACCTCGACCCTTAAAATCGTCCACGACCGGTTTAATCAATCATATACACTCTGTAGTTCCTTAAAATTTACCTCGACCCTCAAATTTATCATGACCCCCACATTGGTCGGATACACTCTTTAGGTCCTCAGAATTGATCTCGGCCCTCAGAATTGGCCGCGATGTCCGTATCAGATTCACCCACTCTCTAGGTCACATAACCTGACCTTTATTCCCAACAGGACCAAATTCACCGTGGGGTATCTTCAAGTTCGCCAACTTTCAATCCTCGCTAGAGTTACAACTCATAGAAATTAAACATTGACAACCTCCACTAGGTATTTATCTTTTGATAACCTTCACTTATCCTAAGCCCTACCATTGAGAGGATCTATAGATACCCGATTCTCATACCCCCAAACTTCCATAGGGTCCAAAAATGTCCTTTCGAATCCCGATCCCTGATCCTCCTTCAAACCCTAATCGGAGAGAAATCGAATGCTCTTCGAGTCCTATTTTACTTTGGTCAACTCTAAGACCCAAGAGTATCTCAACACATTCCCGTAGATATACGAATCCTCTTTGCAACGGTTTCGATTGTGCAAAAATGGGACTTACGATGCATTTTATAGTTGTGTTACTAAAAAATCAATTTCAGCCTCCCAATTGGCACCCCCACCTGCTGGCTGACAGGTAGGACATTACTTGGCTACCAAGTTTTTACACCTTTACAATTGATGGGGAGGATCATATATCGTCCAACACACCACCAAGGTCATCTTAGTCATTTAGATTCCTTAGATTTGCTATTTAAGGAAACCCCGACCTCACTATTATGAATCTCGAGCCTCAAAAATAGTGTGACAACTCTTTTACGTCATTCCCAAAAATATTCTTTTACATTCCCTTATACCACCTCTCACCTCACCACTTGCCACCACCCCACCACCATCTTTTACATACAAAAATCAGATTAGAAAACCTTTAAACATCAGAATTTAAACAATTTAGAAGAGCCAAATCCTCTTCATTTTACTTTGCCAATTTGGTGTTATTTTATATATTTTGTTACTTTAGCACGTTTCTAAGTTAATTCTTTTTTTTTTCTCACCACTAAACTCACTTTTTATTATATATTACTTTTACACCTATTTTTATTAATCTAAAAAATCCAGAAATAAAGTTTATTCCCTAAATCCCAAATTAAAGTTTCTTCACCTTTTTCACCATCCAACACCTTTTCACACACTTTTTGTAAATAAAAGAAAAGACTATAATTTTCGATTATGTGTTAGACCCCATCTCATTCGCAACATGAACTACGTAGACTTTGATGCCATTTTTTCTACGTAGGACTCCCATAATTATTTTTAGGATTTAACTCCTATTTACGCATTCATCTTAGTGTTCACATACACTTTAGTTCACTTTCTTAGCTTTCCTTATATTTATTATCTTTTTAGCGATCCCATTGACATGCATACTCACTTTTTCATAGTGACGTGATGATTCGGTATATCGTTTATATTTTTTAGTTTTATTTTTTTCATATACTTAGATTTTCATATATTTCTTTTCTTTTTAGAGATTGACTTGGTATGCGTACTCACTTTTCTATAACGACGTCATGATGCGATGCATGGCTCACATTGTTGTCACCTTTACACATTTTCCGTTTAGTTTTATTGCTTATAATGATTCGTTCTCATCTGCCCATAACGTGGATATGATGATTTTATTCCTCATATATACACTTTTATACACACATGACACACTTCATCACCTTATACATGTACAAACATATATTGATAAGGAGATCATCATGTTACCTATGAGAGACCAAAAAAGTGGAATGAGTAACTAATACCTCCCCATACCATAACATACTCTGTGATCCAACATCTTTTTGATTTCATATGCAGTATTAGTCTTTTATGTTGTATCTTCAAAGAGGAACACTTCTTGTCTATTTTGAGTAAAACCTACCGGCTACTCTGATCTCTATCACACAAACACACCTCACACTACCGATAAAGGGAACCTTATGTACTTTATGAATGCTCCCAGAACGAGCAAGGGTGGAAAGAGTCTTTCTTTCCTTCCCGAGAGGCCTGAGGATGGACACATGAACAAACCCTAAAATTTTGCTCTCATCTCTATCCAAACAACCAAAATCCCTTACTCGCTACCTCATCCAATCTAACATTTGTGTTAATCTTCATACCACTTTGACCCAACAAATACCACAAAATTATCTCCTAATCTTTAACTTTTATTTTACTATCATTTTGCCAGAATGCTCACTCGATATTTAAAGCAGATTTATGTATGACTTTCCATAGGTTCCATATAAATGAATAACAATTAGACTTAGTTTTTTCTTAACATATTGCAGTTGGAGAAAACACGTGTTTGTGTTTTTTTAGTCTTATTGAAGATCATGTGCAATATCGAGATATATATCAACTCAAGAGACAATAACACACATCCAAAATAAAGGTTTAAGACACAATCCGGTAAAATAGGTTGAAAAAGTTGATCTTAAAAAATCGAATAAAAAAGATATTGGTAGCAGTTTTGATTTTTTTCAAAGGTTTTAAGATATTTTAAAGTGTCAGGTAAAATAATTTTTTGTGAAACTTTTAGTGACACTTGAGTATATCGCGAAAGGGTCAAAGTTCAAAGTATATCTTTTAATTATTTTCTTCAAAAGGATATAATCAAATAGAAGGAGGATGCAAGACTGATACCCTTGGTCTGTGACCCCTTGGTGGGTCGCAATAGAGGCATTATATACTCGTGAATATGGGTTTGTGATGAGCGTGATTGATACTTCATAATCATTTAAGTTAGTGCTTTAAGATAACTTTATCCTTTTTGGGCTTCTAAAACTACAGTGATAGATTTTAATGGCTAAACACTTTTTTAAAAATTATTTGAGAATATTTTGTAACACCCTGCGCATTCTGGCATCGGCCACCGCCAAACTACGCCAGATGTCACTAAATTAAATACCATTCTTAGCATGTGACAGACATATGAGACATTTAAAAATTTTCCACAAGATATCCTCAAATTTCCCACAAATATGACCATTCATGAAATATTAAAATCCTTCACTACGCTATCTCCAAAATAAATCCAACTCAAATTTTATAAAATAATATCCAATAAATAATACCACTTTAAATATCTAACTGAAATCCATAAATAACTGTGGAACCGAATGGACCACCAAAAATTTATAAATAACTGTCTCAAAATAAAATGACGAAATGGAAAGTAAATCCAAACTACTAAAGCGGATAAAATAAATCTCTAGCTGTGCTCCAGAGATCTCCAATACATCCTATGCATCTACTCCCGTAACTATACATGAAATGTTAGTCAACACAATGGGTCAGATCCCACCGGATGAATACTAACTACTCCTCCAAATTAGGGTCCAAAAACGCAGACAATAGCAAACATCACAATATAATATTTTAATTTAAACGAGATATATATTAACAATGTGAGAAAAGATAACTACCAAAATCTACCCACAACTAAGCCACCATAATTATTTAGGTCCAAGTATTCCATTTCATCATTTAATTTGTTAAAGCTATTAATTTCATTTCCAAAATTTAATTAATTAATTCTACTCATTTTTGTTTATGCGATACCAGTATAGCCAGTTCACTCTTTTACAAATCTTGCACATATTGTTAGCGCGCTTAATTATATACACCACATATAATCCCCTCACTATAGCCAGTTAGCTCGTATTTTATCATCCCTGCACATATTAGTGAGGTTTCACGCATGACACATCACTATAACCAATTCACCCATATTCTGTCAGCCCTATACATATTGGTGACGCCAACACATATCCACTTCACTATAGCCAGTTCGCCCCCTATTGTTATCTCTTCACATATTGATAATACAAATTCATTTTAATACCCATTTATTATCTTAGGAATTAATTCTCAATTTTCTCAAGTTCTCATTATTCTCTATTAGCCCTAACCTTTTATCGAGCAAAAATTCCTCAAACTACCCCTAGTCCCATACCTAGAGGTCTCCAAAATGCAAGCGTATCCTAGCCTAACATTTAGGAAGAATACCTACCACTATCTATTACCTACCCACACACCTAGGCTCACGATCCAATGGAAATGATGTACAAATCAGACCCACCCTGGAATGATCCATTCATAAAAATTCACACTATCTAGTCTCATGCTTAGAAAGCGTTACCAACGATTAACGCCTACCTACTAGTCCCATAACTAGCAAGAAACCAAAAAAATAAGGTGATACCACTAACTACCCCCAATAATCCCATCGTCCCCTTGGTGTCAATTTTTTTAATAACCTAACTAACCACAAATGGCCTATTCTCAACTTATCATAACAATTCTTTAAATTCATCTCAAGATCACTATTTGTCCAATTTATGTTCGTTTAATTAATATTAATTAGGTAATTCGTTTTCTCGTCAATTTATCGAATTTCTATTCACATGCATATTTTAGAACCATATAACAATAATTCTCTACTCTACAAGATGCAAATAATTAACGTCGTTTTTACATATCGAAATAAATTTATAACATTGCTACGTTTTATTCTACATGTGAACGTCATAAATTCTAATGGAATTTTAACGTCTACTCTACACATGCAAGGGTTTTGAGTCTTAATTCATATTAAAGATTTGAATAAAAACAGTCCCAAATTCAGTTTCACTTTTGCTAATTTGTCTTTCTAATTTATTTTAAGAAAATAATAAATATTAGTGTTTAGGCAACACTAAAAATGCATAATACCAAAGGGGAACAATAAAAGTATTCATGTATGTAAAGAAATCGTCTTGTAAATCTGATTACACGGTTGCGTTCCTATCGCGAAAATAGTAAAAACACCTTCTTGGTCCTTCTTGAGAAAACTTAATTTGAATATTCAAAACTTAGATCGAAAGTTGTATTTAATGGGGTTTAGATTTTGTAAATGAGAGGAGATAATACATTGGGAGGTTATTGCTTTTTGAGAAGGGTTAAAAGTGTTTTAAAAAAGCCTAAAAAGATCCATTATATAAAGGATTTAAAGAAAGAGTTCTAATCAAACACAAACATTCAAAATTACATTACAGACGATCGGTCCGTAGGAATTGGTTGATGCTTCGATATATTGTAGCTGATGGCGAGCCGAAGATGCTATAAGAAAATTCATCTCGATCAGATGGTCGAATTTTTCTTGCTCCTTAAGCCAGATCCTCCCCCAATTTTTATATAAAAAGCTATAATTTCTAATTTTTTAATCCCAATTTAAATTCCACTTAAAACCTCATTGTTATATGTAAAAACCAACATTTTTACATACCAAAATTAAATATATTCCAAAAAAATTATTTTTCTAAGTTTTTTAATTTAACAAATATTTTTACGGTTAAAAAATCACGGGGGTTACATATTTCTCAACCATAAAAGCTTCCAAGTTTTTTCTTTGTAATACAAGAGAAGTTTGTTCAATTTTAATTTAAAAAATGTCAAATAAATAATTGATTTTTATTTTTTTTACTTTAATACATTAATAGTTTTTTATTTTAGACTTCAATACAACTTATTCCATTTATTAAACTTTGTGGCATTTTTTGTCGCTAAATGTGAAAATTTTGCCACTAAAAGTATTTTTGGTGATATTTCCTGGCGAAAAATTTCATTTAGCGATAAAAAATGTAATAAACTCTAATAATCTGATTAAGTTATATTAGAGTATAAAATTGAAACTTAATAATTTATTAAAGTAAAAAAGAATACTTATTTCATATTAATTCTTATACCTAACATGTGGAAGTTTTATAAGACATTTAAAATGGAAAACTGCCAAAAGTCCAAAAGTCTAATATCCAAAAATAAGGTCTTGAGATGCCTTAGTGAGGAGAGGTCAGGATCGGTGATCCATTGATGTTTTATTAAGAAATAAATGGATACGATATTTCTATTGGTTATGTCTGTCGCATTTGAATCGTATAAACATTGTTGTTTGTGTTGTCGCATTTTTACTACCCGCTATCATTTTATACCTTATTCTCTTATCATATTATGTACTTCCTTGTAATACTCTATATTTTTATGGTTTAAATAAATATTTATTTAATAATTAATTAATATTTAATCGATTGATTTAACGAGTAATTTATTGAAATTATTTGGTTCAAATTATAGCTGGGAATAAAGTAAGAATTTGAAATAAAATGTGAATGATTGCTTAAATATAATAAAATGGGTGCAATTAGTTTTTACGATACGAGATCGTATGGTTGGAATGGTCTTTGGGGAATACATATAGCCAAAATATTTTTTTAATGTGCCAAATTTGGCCCTAAGGGTAGGTACCCCATTGGGTCAAGTTTTACGAGTAACTTGTTAGTGTTTTGCGCTTATTTACGGGTCCAAAAATGGTCCCATAGGAGATATCCGGGATTAGGGTCATAAAAAGAAATTAAGCCTCATTAAGCATAATAATACAACATAAGTCATAACCTACAAGCAGAGGGATTGATCAAAGTTTAATCTTCATTAATGCAAGAAATAATATCTTTCTTATCGTATTAATATAACATGTTTATGATTTTCATCATTGTATATGAACCAATTGATTAAAACCCTTCCATTAGGTATGAAAAATGATTAATCACTTGTAAATCTAATTATTAAACCTATTTATATATAAATTGGAATCGATTAAATTATAAAATCTATAATCATGATTAAATCGCATGTTTAACTTAAAATTATGTCGATTATGTTGATGAACACCCAGAATAATGCATTGTAGATCATTATATAGATTATAAATCTGATTGGAATCGTTAATGGACAATTAATCAGTGTTAAATCTCATATTTAATGGAGTTTGTGGATTATCATTAATTAAAATTCATGTATAAGTATGACCTATATGAACAACATGTAAAATATATGTTTATGCCCTTAATAATGGAATTAAAAATTTATTATAATCATTAAAATATTGGGTATGACTTAAAAAGGCGTAGAAATCATAAAAATGTGTTCTAAGAGATGTTGGGAGCTTTATCTTTAATGGCGGTAGGGTTTTGAAAATTATAATTTAGGGTTTGATGAAGGAGAAATATAAAACTATGTCATTTAGGGCTCGTAGGTGACCTCGCGTGCACAGACATAAAATACAATTGCATGCACGAATCTAGGCAGAAAGTCCTCAATAGGGACGTCGTGCGTACATCCATAAAACAGGTACGTGCACATGGTTATTTACATAATGAGTTGTATGTTTGGTTTGTACAAGGGTTTTCTTAGTAAGGATTTAATGATGGTTTGGGGATAATTTCTGAAGGTGTTTGGATGCTAGGTCATTAGTAGTATATTTATTATAATCAAGGTTTGAGTCTTAAGAGGTGTATATAGCTTATGGTTTCGAGGTTTGTGCCTAATTCGAATACATGTGTTTTGATGGGTACAAATAGGATGACACACTTTAGGCATATGTGTATACATATATTTTGGGCATAACTTGTATTATTGAGTATGGATATGTTTATAAATGGTAAACTTGTTCAGGATGTATAAATAACAGATTAATAATGTGAAAAGTTACACTTAGAGTCGGTTAACCATAATGAATTAATGTTAATTAAAATGTAAGTTTATGGTAGGATTGCTCGATGATGGATATGTTTAGATTCATTATAATCTTTGTATAATTTAGGATGGGGCCAGGTTTGGTTTATCACTTGAATGTAAGACAATTAATGTTTGGGTTTAGTGTATACGATATAATGGTATATTTTGTACAGGACGGTTTATTGTTGCTGGTTACTATGAATCCTTGTGAATTTTAAAGTGTGATATTCTCTGTAGCGTAGAGTGGTTTAAAGTTTGTTGATTTCTCTACAATAGGATTGTTAGGTTATTGATTTGGCACTTGTACGACATATTATCCGGGTTAAAGCTCTACGGTAATTGATATGTATATGGTAATTTTTGGTTATTGGTGTTTGTTTAGGGAATCTAGTACCATTGTTTTTGACAAACGATATGGCTAGACATAAGTGTATTAGGGGGGTTACCTAGTTGGATTTCGTTCGTGAGATATCCCACGCGTGAATATTATTTCAGTGGGGAGTCAGGAGATATTTGGCATGAGATTTTTAATAAGTATCTAGTGGTTGATTATATAGAGGTTAGTATATGTATATTTCTTATGATTACAATGTACTTGGTTAGGGAAAGGTAGCGTGATAATATAGCAATGATTAGGTTTTACATGGTTATGGTGTGGATTAATGGTTTAATTTTATTATTATAATTTTTTATTTATTTTTGGGTTATTCGTGTGGAGTTATTATACGTGGGATGATAGACTTAGTATGTGAATGTGATGATGGATACGAATAGTGAGAATTACTTAAGTTATAAGAAAGGTGGGGGATATTAGGTATGAGTGTCGGTGGGGGCGACATGAGGCCTAAATTGGTCACATTTAATATTATTAAGTAATATAGATATTTCTTTCAACCTTCGGGCTCTAACCCATTTGTTTTTAAAATCTTTTCCACATATTCTTAGGCAGGAGCAATAGGGTTGAGCAGTTAGATTTGCATTTTTTGGATATCTAGTTGTTTATCCTTAAAGTAGGATTACTGTTTCATTTCAGTTGACAATCCCGTTATTTCTTATTCAGAGTTTTTATTTATGGGCCGTAATGGTTTCAATTTTTTTATGTTTTGATTTGAGACTATTCGGTATTGTGGATTTTTATCATCTTTCGTTGTTCCAGTTTTGATTTGGAGACTCTTTTATATTATTCTATCTCAACTATTTATATTGTTAATTACTATTATGTTGTTGATGGTTTTAATTTAATGTCATTTATTTTTTACCTTGATACTAAGGTGGTATAAATTGCATAACATGCCCTATCTTCGCCGTGTCATCCTGATCAATTGATAGGTGGAAGATGGGGGATGTGTAAATTGGTATTAGAGCATCAGTTCTAATTTTCCTAGTGTTGGGGTTTTATTCTTAAAACCATCAATATCATTTACTTTTCAGTAAAGGTGTATCAGTTAATTTTGAAATAAGAATCATATCTATGGGAATTCCTTATATTTACGGTTAAATATATTGTATACCATTTCGTTCAACATATTTCTCCTCATTCAGATCACCAATAAGATCTGCTAAGGTGTCATGATTTAAAACTTAAGGTCAATGCTTTAAACCATGTTCTTCTTTTTTTACTTTCCAATTCATGATTGATCAAAGTTCTTAGGGATGAACAAGTCTTTCGAATATATGTCAATCCACGAAGCACTTAGGATCTACGTTTCGCCTGTTATATTTTCCTGTTGCTTTCTTTGATGTTTAATCCCTATGATTAAGATGATTTGTACGCTTTATTAATTATCAATATCTTATATGAATTTCCTTATTTAGTTTCAAATGGCAAACACTTAAGGTAGGGGAGGACGGATAATTTCCATCAGGACCTTTGAACCAGGAGACTGAGTCAGACCACTAACCACTACAATAGGCACCATTGACCTCACCAATTGACTTGTCTACCATCATTGTCTATGTAGTCACAACCGAGGTGAATTCTATAGTGCATTACTTTTAAAATACCCAGCAGCCTCCACTGCAGTGGTTATTTCAACTCAACAATAATTATTTATTTAGGAGAAGGCACATGGTCCTTTATCTAAGGGCAACCCACTAGAATTTGGGGTTACCATTGAAATTTCAGTAACACACAAACGGAGGAAGGACATTCATAGGAACTTGATAATGTTAGAGTGTAAAAAAGTTCATATGGAGATGCCTTACAACTTTAAGCTAGTGGGAAAGCGTTATAGCAGTGGGAGTTTACCACCACTATCGACGAGAGGAGACATATGACTATAACATAGTTCTAAAAGAGGTTCGAGGATAAGTATTGTTCGACCACAAACATAGAGAAAAATAAGAGGGAATTTTTGCCTATGGTTTAGGGGATCCACATTGTTGCCGAGTATGAATATATATATATATATATATATATATATATATATATCTTTGTTCTCACCCATGGAGGTGAACACTGAGGAGAAACACATGATCTCTTCATAAGGTAATTGACTTAAAGGATCGAGTAGGTATTACCGGGGAATCCAACATACACCATGTATACCTAGGTGGTGAATGTTGTACTCATTCATTATCAAGAGGATTTAAACTTTCTGAAGTTTAAAAGTAGGAACATAATAAACAACGGACTTACTCTACTCAAGAGAAAAATAGTAGGGGATATGGGGAAAAGGAATCTCATCATAAGGAGGACAAATAACCACATCATAAAGATCAACAAATGGAGTATTAACCATGGAAGAAATATAAGGGGGAAGTAGTTGGCCAATAGTAACGGTCACACAGTGGAGTCTTTTAGGGATGTTTATATGGATGTGGAGAGGATGGTCATTCAGCTAATAGGTGTCCTAAATCAAACCCGGGGGAGTTTAACAGGCACGGTAATATGATATTGACATCACTAATTCATATTCCGCTAGCTCTGTTGGCACCACAAAAGTCGGGGAGAGAATAACTATGGTTTCAGAGCTGACGGTCAACTTGGCACCGCATGTAAAGGGTACTATATCAAATGAACTAGGGTGTGTCCTTATTACTTTATTTGTGTATTTATGATTCTCTTATTTATGCATGGTTAAGGGAATGAAAGATGAAATCTGTAGATACGCCAAATAAGTTATGTATAGATATTAGGTTGCCATGTGTAGTTTGACAATGATAAGATACGAAGGATGACATGGTTTATTTTCCATAGCGTGGTTGATTTGCTAAATAGGATAACATTAGTGATTTGCCTCGGCATGGGCAATTTTTTTAGTAGGATGGCATGATTGATTTGCTACATCAGGGCTGATTTTCTTAATATGATGGCATAGGTGATTTACCATAACATGGGTGAGTTGTTCAACAGATGGCATAGTTGAGTTGTCGCAATAAAGGTGATTTACTGATATGGTTGACTTGTCACAATATGGGTGATTTGCCGAGTAGGATGACATGATTGATTTTGTACAACATGGGTGATTTGCCGAATAGGAGGGTATGATTGATTTTCCAGAAAACAGTTAAAGTGTTGAGGATAAGATGGTGACGGTTATGGTGAATTGTGTGGAGATTCCATAAAATATTAGATCCAACACTTAAATAGTAATCTACGAGTATTATGAGGGTTTTCTTATTTGAATTATTTATTCTATGTACGAGTTTATAGTAGGTATTGAGATATGGATCCAAGGGCCTACCATTTCTATGTCTTTGTTTTCGGTTGGATAAGGGTTGGAAGATTTTGGAGGACATAATTTCATTATCAGGGGGAAGAATGTAATGCCCCTTATTTTTATGAATTAATTAAATAGTTATTTAATAATTCATTTAAATTTAATCGGATGATTTAATGAGTAATTTATTAAAATTATTTGGTTAAGATTACTGACCGTAAATAAAGCAAGAATTTCAAATAATATGTTAATGATTTGTTATACTTAATAAAATAAATTTAAATATTATGGGATGATATGGTTGAATGAGGCTCTAGAGGAATACAGATGCCTAGAATGGTGTTTTTAATATGGGTAGGTACCCCATTTGGCCAAGTTTTTGAAGTATTTGGTTAGTATTTTGGTCTTATTTGGGGGTTCAAAATTGGGCCCATAGGGGACCTATGGGATTAGGGTTATAAAAATAGAATCAAACCTCATTAAGGAGCATAATACAACATAAATCATAATTAAGCAATAGAGGCAAATTTTGGGACAAGATTTGGAGAAAACAAGATGTGACACCCGCCTAATTAAATACCGGGTGATCAGTCCTTTATTAAATTAAATCAGGATTTGCAAATTGGTTCATTCTAAGAATCACTGTCGAACCTAATTAATTACTAATCACCTATTAGTTAATTAAACTGGTGCCAAATTTTATCTCTCATTAAACGAAACAACACGCGAAACTAATATATAATCAAACACCAATATAAGATAATCTAAACATCTCAAGAATATAAATGAATGAAGTATTGCCGAATAAACCATCGGCTAAAACCAAACCAAGTAAAACTCCAATAATGAAAAAAAATACTATCTAAATTGAATCTAAGTAAGTAATGAAGGAAAACATGTCCATACTGAAATACTGAAATCCTACACTAGATCAAAATGAGTAATGGAACCGTTTAAGAAAAATCCTACAACATCCTCATGTGTCGCAGTTCCGTCTCCCGAGAACAGAATATCAATTATGGCCCTTGTGGTTGGACACCTAAAGGGTTTTGAAAATATTTTTATAGCAAGTGTTAGTACTCAAAACATTTTGAAAATATTTAGCAAGCATTTATCACAATACAATTCAGTTATTGATTACACATGATCACGCACACTCTCTCGAGTTATCCTCACCTCTTATCTAAAGTTCACTACTAACGTTCTATACTTAGCTCACATAGCTATATTACCCAATCTAACTAGACTAAAGTATCCCACATAACTCATCTACACAACTAAGTTCCCGTACCGCCCATACGGTACATAATTTTACTAACACTACTCATATGTTAATTATTTATTGAGTCGCAATCCTCGTATGTTGTCTTTTCATATTAAATTAGGCCTCACTACTTATCTATTCCTTAGATATCCAATGTCTAACACTAAATCTTTAATTAAATTTATCGATTTAATTTACCTTTAGATGTATACACGTCATCTAATTTTCTACTATCCCTCATAAGAGGATTATTCATAAGGTATATATTTCACTCACAATATATACTATATGGATCATTGGTCCGAATAATCATCGACCCCAATTATCCTATCATTTACATTGGTCCATATACCCATCGACCCCAATTGTAAATGTTATACAACTATATATCGGTTCGGTTACTTCATCGACCACAATATAATATCTAGATTTGGTCCGGATAATCATCGACCTCAAATTCGAGAAAAACGTATTGGTCCGGATAATCATCGACCCCAATACTATGAAATACTTTAAGCATTCTCACCGCCTAAGTATTTATAATAATATGTATTCACTTGACCTATAAGTAATTTAGTAGGTATACACATAACCCAAACATTTACATTAGTACATAGTATATTTCTCTCTAATACTTACCATACATTTTGTTTTACGACTTATCGCACTATCGTATTCATGAGCATTTACACAAACTCTAAGGGTCCCAATCACCCCTTCTATTTATTTAAGTAGTTAAATCATTATTTACCCTACTAGTCTACTTATCATTCCATCCGAAGTTGTCGTAATTTATTATCTCTCTCCGATAACTTGCGACATAACTATCCCAATTGATTCCCATTTTAATTTTCTCACTAAGACTAAACAATAAACCCCAATTAGGCCTATCTTAGTATAAATAATTTCCCCATAATCTCTTAATAAGGTTATGCAAATTTCCACAATCATCGATTAGAAAAACTAGGTCAAAAATAGAAAGAACTGAAGTTTTCTAATTTTTTTTGTAAACGAACCGAAGGCCGGACCGGTTCATTTTTCTGTAAACAGACCGATCCGATATGTGCCGGACCGGACCGGTCCGGTGTCTGCAATTCACCAGCTTCATCTGTTCATGAGTTCTTCGCCCATAATCCTGTACCAACTTATATTAATCTACACCAAAGTCACAACTAAACATTCCTAATAATTTCTACATGCATTAGGAGGGTTTTTAACGTTTTAAACATATTAAAACATCTCAGAATTCAACCAAGAATGAATTGAAAGCATGAAACTTCATCAATGCCCTAGTTTTTTGTTCTTACCATATATCCAATCACAAAACCATAATTATTTCCTATGAATGATCAAGTCTCCTCTGATTATTAATCCTCTACATATGTTAAATCATTCCACATGAAAATCCCTAACCAACCTACATCAAATCTATTCTTTTTCTCCATGAACATATGTTTAATCATGGTTATCAACAAATCTCTACGCATGGGCATTACAACTTCATTTAAATGTAATAAAAAACTTGCCTAAAATACTGAAGGGTCTGATTTCCCGAGTGATGATGATGATTTGATGTTTCCCTCTTCAAATCTTCACTCCTTAGGTACTTAGGATGCAATAACTCTTTCAATCCCTCAAGAATCCTCCTTCAGCTTTTGGTAATGGTTCCTCTTTTACGTCTAATGGCTACTCTAAGCTTTTTGTGTTATGAACCATAGCCCTCAATTCTAGTCATCAGATATAAGGCTCTAATTTTCGTAGGTCATTTAACCTCTATTTTTAAAATGACCAAATTACCCTCCAAAGGTGCCGGTTTGGTCCAAAGTCGACCCGTGACTCAATTGACATCCCCGAGTATACTATTTTGACTAGTTCGACCCTTTCGGACTCATTCGCGACCTCTAAATCACCATAGAAGTCACTAAAAATATATTTTTCATTTTCCACCTCCAAATAGTCTACACTCGACGAGATAAAATAGAATACACACATATCACTCACTATGCCGTATAAAACTAATCATTAATTATTTACTATTCACACTTAGTAAATATAATATCATAATATTAATTAGTATCTAGATGTTTATTAATATCTAACACTCACATTCATTATTAAGTCACATTAAATTACTTCGCTCGCGCAATTAAAAAAAACATATTTTCTCAATTAATTCTCGAGTTAATTAAATTATGAATACGCAAAAATATGGGGTATTACATACTTCCTCCCTTACAAAGGAATTTTGTCCCCAAAATTAGGACATACCTGCGGTGAATAGATCTAAATACTTCTCTCACATGTCATCCTCCCGCTCCCATGTCGACTCAACAGTATTGTGGTGTCCTTACTGAACTCACACTAGTGACACCACCTTTAACCGCAGTTTACACTCACTATGATCTAGAATAGCCACGGGGATCTCCTCATATGAGACATCTGGATGTAAGTCTATCTCCTCAATAGGAACCTATTAGAAAGCTCTCTTTCTCCTCCTTTACTTCTTCAGTGATGACACATGGAACACGTCATGTATCCCCTGAAGGTGATCTGGAATTCCCAGTCGGTATGCTACCGGTCCCACTCTCTCTATAATAGGAAACAGTCACACATATCTCGACGCTAACTTCCCTCTCTTGACGAATCTCATAATCCCTTTCATAGGAGATACTCGAACCAACACCTGGTCACCAACCTCTAATTCTATATGTCTCCTATTGGCGTCGGCATACCAATGGGAGGTATCTCTCCCAGCCTCCCCCAAAATTCATGATAAACATCCTAAGCAAATCCTCAAGGATCTAGTTCACCCTCTCAGTTTGGCCATCTATTTGTGGGTGGTATGACATACTCAACCGTAAATCGGTGCACATAGCCTCCTGAAAGATCTGTCATAAGTGCGATATAAAAATTTTGTCTTTATCGAACACAATATTAATTGGGACCCCATGCATCTTAACTATCTCTGAAATGAATAGCTGCACATACTGCATTATCTCATAATCCATGCGAACTGACAAGAAGTGAACCACCTTGGTCAGCCGATCCACTATAACCCATATGGAATCATTACCCTGCTGCGACGTAGGTATCCCCATAATGAAGTCCATCGATATGCTCTCCCACTTCCACACAGGAATCTTGAGTGTCTGTAACATCCCCAAAGGCCTCTAATGGTCAACTTTCACAAGCTGACAAGTGACACATTTTGTGACAAACTCTGCTATGTCTCTCTTCACGCCATCTCACCAGTATTGTCTCCTCATAGGCCTGTCAATGGGTCGGGTCTGGACCCGGATCCGACCTGAACCCGATCCGTATAATAGGGTCTGAGCATATTTTTTTGGACCCGAGACCCAAATACCCGAATACTCGTTTATTAAACGGGTAGGATCTGGATCTTATACAAGACCCGGACCCGAAGACCCGACCCGAATTGTACATTACTATTTTGTATATATATACATATATACTATAAATTTATATATATTTATAAATATATCTTATTAATATAACATGTAAGTATTATATATAAAAATATATATTTATGTATATAATAAATATAAGTAATATATGTTTTATTTATACTAATAATATTCTATAATACATTACAAAATATTTTAATTTAAGATTAAATAATAAAGAAGGAGGATAAAATAAAATATATATAAAATAAATGTACATATTTGATCAGACCCGGACCCGAACGGATCCGGGTCTGGATCTAATATTGTAGACCCGATAAAGACCTGGACCCGAACCCAAACTCGATGAAGACCCGATTACACGGATCTGGATCTCCCTAAACCCGACCCGTCTCTGACCCATCTCCGACCCGTTGACATGCCTATCTCCTCATATCCTGGTACATCTTATCCCCATCGGGATGTACCAAAAACTGGTAATCGTGAGACTAAGCCATAACTGCCTGTCTCAAATCATCGTCCTTGGGCACTACCAATCTCCATTTGAAGCACACCCTTCCTCTGAGCCGATTGAGTAAGACTCTGCACCCTCAACTAATAACTGTCGTACTCTATCCTCACAAAACTGATCCGCTTCCTGTGCCCTCACTACCCGCATAACGATCTCGAGAGTGATACTCATAATTTCCATTTACACCCTGGCCACCTCATCTGCCTATCGAACCTCACTCCACTTCCCTTTTCAATCCTCTGCCAACTCTCCAATCGGTCATTGGCTCAATGCATTAGCTATCAGGATGATATTGTATATCAAACTTGTAGTCCTTCACGAATTCCATCCACCGCCTCTGCCTCATATTCAGATCCTTCTGCGTGAAGAGATAGTGAAGTGACTTATGATATGTGAATAATGTAAACTGCTCCCCCAGTAGATAATGTCTCCATATCCTCAACGCAAAAATGATCTCTGCCTGCTCGAGGTCATGGGTGGGGTAATTATTCTCGTGGGGCTTCAGCTTTCGAGATGCATAATCTATCGCCATCTCCTCCTGCTACAACACACCCCAAGTCCCTTAAAGGATGTGTTATTGTAGACCCGGTACTCCAATCCTCCCCTAGGTAAGGTAAGTATTGGTGTCGATGTCAATCGATCCTTTAGCTCGTCGAAGGCCAATTGACAATGGTCGCTCCACACAAATGGTACTCCCTTATGAGTCAAATTTGTCAAAGGCCCAATAGTCTTTGAAAACTCTTTGATGAAGCGACGGTAATATCCGACCAACCCTAAGAAGCTGCAAAACTTAGTCGGTGTCGTGGGCTATCCCCACTCCCTCACAGTTTCTACCTTACTTGGATCAACAGCTATGCCCCTGTCGGACACAATATGGCTAAGAAACTGTACCTTGTAAAGCCAAAACCCACACTTACCAAATTTGGTGTATAGCTGATGGTCCCATAACGTCTACATAACCATACGTAAGTGCTCAGAATGCTCCTCCTCCGTACGTGAGTACACTAGGATGCCAGCAATGAATACTATCCGAAAATGATCTAAAAACTCCATAAATACTAGATTAATGAGATCCATGAATACTGGGGTGCATTTGCGAGCCCAAATGGAATCACCCTAAACTCATATGACCTATACCGTGATAAGAAAGCGGTTTTGGGAATGTCCTCCTCTCGGATGCGCAACTGATGATATCCAGATCTCAAATCAATCTTTGAGAAGTAAGATTCACCTTTCAACTGATCAAACAAATCGTCGATCCTAGTCAACGGATACTTATTCCATATCATCGCCTTGTTTAGCTCCCTATAATCCACACACAAACAAAGCAAACCATCCCACTTCTTTACAAATAACACCGGAGCACCCCAAGGTGATGTACTCCGCCGAATGAAACCCTGACCTAAGAGCTACTGAATCTTCTCGCTCAGCTCCTGTATCTCAGAAGGAGTCACGCGATACGGTGCCCTAGTAATCGGTCTTATCCCCAGTGCTAAGTCGATGCAAAAATCTATTTCCTAGCTTAATGGCATCCCGGGTATGTCCTAAAATACATCCTCAAATTCCCTCACTACTAGAATTGAGTCCAAAGGTGCTACAATCTCCTACGAGGTCTCCTCCTCAATACAGTAAAGGTGAGTGCATGATCCTCCTTCAGGAAAAGGCATCTCCACTAGGAACATCTCCTGCCCTGGGATGGAGAACACTATAGTCCTTTCATAGCAATCTACCATCGCTCGATAACTCACCAACCAATCCATGCCTAGAATCACGCCATACCCCTCCATGTCTAACACTAGGAGGTCTTCCATAAAACTCAGTCTCCCAATCACAATATAAAATCCTTTACAGATCGAATGCACCAATGAACCACTACCCATCGGTGGCTGGACACACATAAAAAGACTGTTGACTGTCTCAAATAAGCCAGCGGCTCATGAAAATATAATCTTAGTAAATGAATGACATGCCCCATATCAAATAGAATCCTACCCTCAAACTCGTGTATAGGAAACGTACCCTCCACTATCGGTGGTGCCTGAGGTGCTGGAGGTACCGGTATGTCTCGGACGTTGAACACACGCCATAGTGCATCTGGCCTTGCTGCTACTGCTATAGGGCCGGTGCTGGTGATGGAGCTATCGAAGCTTGCTTCCCATGTTAGGAACCCTGATGTTGCGCTCCATTTTGCTGGGGATAAGATCTACTCCTATGACCCTACTAGCATGTCTCTACCCCTGGCCCTGATGGAATCCCCCTTAGTTCCCTTGGCCCTGGGGAAACTGATATTGCGGGGGACCTTGCTGGCCCTGCCTATCTAATCGATGCCCACCGAATCTGAACCTCTTGGCAGAATTCCCCTACCAGTAGTTTTACCCCTACGTAACCACTATCTGCTACTGGGGTGGTTCCCCACTGCTACCTCTCCTTTCGGCCTTGCCCTGCTGGCTAGGATCAACTCTCTTACTCCCTTTAATATGGAAGCGATGATCCTGGCAATGCACTAGCGCAACATTGACGACATCAGTGTAAGTCATTAGTGCATGGTTACCAATCAAATACTATATGATGATCCTCCAGGACAAGCCATCCATGAATTTAGCTTTCTTTCTTCATTGCTTACCTCATCTGGCATAAAGTTTTCCAGCCGGGTAAACTCTTCCTCATAGTCTGCTACTGAACGATCCCCCTGACATACCTCCCCGAACTTCTTCCTCATCTCTGACTCGACGAAAGGTGGGAAGTACTTGTGGTTAAACCGCACCCAAAACTCAGAAATCGTCATCAAGTCTCTCTCTTCAGCGGAAGTCACCGACTCCCACCACTGCAAGGTTGCTCCTGCTAACATGAAGGTAGCTAACACCTACCTCTGTACATCACTACAGAGTAACATGTGAAGATGGTGCTAGAGGTTCTTTTTCCATTGGCATGCTGCCAAAATATTTGTACTGCCATAGAACTCGGGCGGATGACCCTTCTGGAAGGTCTCTCGAATGCTATGCCAAAGAGGTTGCCTATGATGGGCCTACAGAGATGGTGCTGCGGGATGCTGGGCCTAAGGCTGAGGGAAGTGGGCTGCCATGGCCCTCATGGCTGTCTCTATTGCCAAAGATACTATCACTGCCACCTGAGTAGTAGAAATCATCTCTGGTGGGGGTGGTGGCGGTACCTCCTGCTCCTGAGGGTCCTACCTAACCTCATCCCTAGCTGCTACCCTCTCAACTCATTCTCTCCTCGATGGCATACTGAAATAAAATTAGATTGTATAAGTACACAGTTTATACAAAAATCTAATAGCAGAAGTACGATATCTAAAGCATGCAAAGATAAAGCACAGTCCTAACAATAGGGCTTTATAACAAAGATAAGCCGTACAGATCCTATGGACACTAGAACCTGATGCTCTGATACCATATATGACACCCCACCTAATTAAATATCTGGTGATTAGTCATTCATTAAATTAAATCAGGATTTACAAATTGGTTCATTCTTAGCATTACGGTCGAACCCAAATTAATTACTAATCAACTATTAATTAATTAAACCGATGCCAAATTTTATCTTTCATTAAAGAAAGAAACATGCAAAACTAATATATAATCAAACACCAACATAAGATAGTCTAAACAACTCAAGAATATAAATGAATAAAGTATTACCAAATAAACCATCGGCTAAAACCAAACCAAGTAAAACTCCAATAATGAAAACAAATACTATCTGAACTAAATTTGAATAAGTAATGAAGGAAAACATGTCCATACTGAAATACTGAAATCCTACACTAGATCAAAATGAGTAATGGAAGCGTCTAAGCAAAATCCTGTAACATCCACCAGTATCGCAGCTCCGTCTCCCTCGAACAGAAAATCAAGTCTGGCGCCTTTGTGGTTGGACACATAAAAGGTTTTGAAAATATTTTTATAGTAAGAGTTAGTACTCAAAAAATTTTGAAAATATTTATCAAGCATTTATCACAATAAAATTCAGTTATTGATTACACATGATCATGCACACTCTCTCTTGAGTTATCCTCACATCTCATCCAAAGTGCACGCCTAACGTTCTATACTTAGCCCACTTAGCTATACTACCCGAGATAACTAGACTAAAGTATCCCACTGAACTCATCTACACCACTAAGTTCCGTACCTCCCATATAGTACATAATTTTATTAACACTACTCATATGCTAATTATTTATTGAGTCACAATCCTCTTATGTTGTCTTTTCATGTTTAATTCAGCCTCATTACTTAATTTATTCCTTAGATGTCCAGTGTCTAAAACTAAATCTTTAATTAAATTTCTCCACATAATTTACCTTTATATGTATACACGTCATCTATTTTTTTACTATCCCTCGTAAGAGGATTATTCATGGGTATATATTTCACTCACAATATATACTATATGGATTATTGGTCCGGCTAATCATCGACCCCAGTTATCCCGCCATTTACATTGGTATGGATACCCCTCGACCCCAATTGTAAATGTTATACAAATATATATTGGTCCGGTTACTTCATCGACCCCGATATAATATCTAGATTTGGTCTAGATAATCATCGACCCCAAATTCGAGAATAATGTATTGGTCCGGATAATCATCAACCCCAATACTATGAAATACTTTAAGCATTCTCATCGCCTAAGTATTTATAATAATAGGTATTCACTCCACTTATATGTAATTTAGTAGGTATACACAACCCAAAGATTTACATTACTACTTTATTAGTATATTTCTTTCTAATGTTTAAACTCATATGTAATTTAGTAGGTATACACAACCCAAACATTTACATTAGTACGTAGTATATTTCTTTCTAATACTTACTGTACATTTTGTTTTACAACTTATCACACTATCGTATTAATGAGCATTCACACAAACTCTAAGGGTCCCGATCCCCCCTTCTATTTATTTCAGTAGTTAAATAATTATTTACCATACTGGTCTACTTGTCATTCCATCTGATGTTATTGTAATTTATTATCTCTGTCTCCGATAACTTGCAACATAATTATCCCAATTGATTACCATCTCAATTTTCTCACAAAGACTAAACTACAAATCCCAATTTGGCCTACCGTAGTATAAATGATTTCCCCATAATCTTTTAAAAGGGTTATAAGAATTTCCACTATCATCGATTAGAAAAACTAGGTCAGAAATAGAAAGAAATAAAGTTTTTTGAAATTTTTCTGTAAATGAACCGAAGGCCGGACCGGTTCATTTTTCCGTAAACGAACCGATCCAATGTGTCCAGGGCTGGACCGGTCCGGTACTTGCAATTCACCAGCTTCATCAGTTCATGTGCTCTTCGCCTATAATCCAGTACCAACTTGTATTACTCTACACCAAAGTCACAATTAAACATTCCTAACCATTTCTATATGCATTAGGAGGGGTTCTAAAGTTTTAAACATATTAAATCATCACATAATTCAACCAAGAATGAATCGAAACCATGAAACTTCATTAATGCCCTAGTTTTGTGTTCTTCCTAAATATCCAATCACAAACCCAGATTATTTTCGTAAGAACGATCAAGTCTCCTCTGGTTATTGATCCTCCACATATGTTAAATCATTGTACATGAAAATCCCTAATCAACCTACATCAAATTTATTATTTTTTCTCTAAGAACATATGGTTAATCATGGTTATCAACAAATCTCTACGCATGGGAATTATAACCTTATTTAAATGTAATAAACAACTTTCCTAAAATACTGAAGGGTATGATTTCGTGGGTGAGGATGATGATTTGATGTTTCCCTCTTCAAATCTTCACTCCTTAGGTACTTAGGATGCAAGAACTCTTTCAATCCTTCAAGAATCCTCCTTCAGCTTTTGGGAATGGTTCCTCTCTTACGTCTAATGGATACTCTAAGTTTTTTGTGTTATGAACCATAGCCCTCACTTCTAGTCATCAGATATAAGGCTCTAATTTTCGTCGGTCCTTTAACATCTATTTTTAAAATGACCAAATGACCCTCCAAAGGTGTCGGTTTGGTCCAAAATCGACCGGTGACTCAATCGACATCCCCAGATATACTATTTTGACTAGTTCGAACCTTACGTACTTATTCGTGACCTCAAAATAATTATACAAGTCATTAAAAATATATTTCTCATTTCCCACCTCCAAATAGTCTGCACACGACACTCGGTGAGATAAAATAGAATACACACATACCACTCGCTATGCCATATAACACCAATCATTAATTATTTACTATAGTAAATGTAATATCATATTTTTAATCAGTATCTAGCTCTTGATTAATACCTAACACTCACATTCATTATTAAGTCACATTAAATTACTTCACTCGCGTAATTCAAACAAAACGTATTTTGTTAATTAATTCCCGAATTAATTAAATTATGAATACGAAAAAATACGGGGTATTATACAAGATGGCTTAATCAATGATTAATCTTCATTAAGGCAAGAAATACTATGTTGCTTATCATATTAATGTCAAGTGTTTATGATTTTCATCGCGGTACATGAATCAATTGATTATAAACCTTCTTTTAGGATTGAAATATGATTAAGGACTTGTAAATCTGATTATTATACATGTTAGCCTATAGATTGGAATTGGTTAAATGATAAAATCCATGTTCATAATTAAATTTTATGTTAAACTTAGGAGTATATTGATAATGTTGATGAACATCTTATATAATTTGTTTTAGATCATTATATAGATTTTGAATCTTATTTAAATCATTAATGAACAACTATTCATTGTTAGATCTCATGTTTAATTGAGTTTATGTCCGATTATTAATTTAAATTCGTGTTTAAGGTTGATCTTTTTAAAGAAAATGTAAAATCTCTCTACCCTTAATAATGAAACTAAAAATTGATTATAATAATTAAAAGGTTAGATAATTAAGTAAATGTGATTAAAATTTATAATTGGGGGTTCTGGAGGTGTTGAGATCTTTATAAGGTCTTTAATAGTGGACTAGAGATTTAGAAATTATAATTTAGGGGCTAGTTGGGGATAAATAGAAAATTATGTCATTTTGGGCTTGCTTGGATCACACGCAACCCTGTGTGCACATACGTAAAATAGAACCATGCACACAAATTTTTGGCATAAAGTCCTCGATAGGGACGTTATGTGCACAGCCACGAAATAAGATCATGTGCACGATTACTAGCATAATGGATTGTGTGTTTTGTTTGTAATAGGGTTTTTCGAGTAATGATTTAAGGACGATTTAGGGATAATTTAGGAAGGTGTGCTTGAATGTTGAGTCGTTACTATTAGATTAATAGCAATAAAAGTTTGAGTCTCAGAAGGTGTTTCGATGGATACAGTTAGGATGACACGTGTTAAGTGTATAGGCGTATGGGTATACACAAATTTCGGGGTTCACTTGTATTGTTGATTATGAATATGTTCATATATTAAACATGGTCAGAATGCAGAATTAAAGTATTAATAACATTAAAAACATACAGTTGGAGCAGGATAAACATAATGAATTAATAGTGATTAAAAATGTATGTTTATTGTAGGATTGATCGATAATGTATTGACTTAGAGTAGTTATACGCTTTGTATGGTTTAGGACGGGGCCAAGGTTGGTTGATACTTGAGCATAATGCTTTAGTTATTTATGTATATCTTAGAATGGTAACAGTTGGTTGAATACTATATATAGGAAAGTCTTGGGTTGGTTGGTTACTCTGAATCGTTGTAAAATTTAGAGTGTGGTATACTCTATAGCGTATAGTGGTTTGGAACTAGTTGAGTGCTCTATGGTAGTATGGTTAGGTTATTGATTTGGAACTTGTTTCTCTTTACATTAATTGATTACTTTTTAGTTATTTTATAACGTGTTAAGAGACCTTAGAGCGAGGGTCCCTAAAAAATGTTAATATGTGCTAAGGATGGAAAATGGTATCGGTGAGAGGTATAAAAATGTCACTTCAACCAGTGAAGGGAGCAAGATTTTTTTCTCTAAATGACTCCATGCTTTTATGTGTATAGTGGATGGATGTTATTCAGTATGTAACTATGCGAGAAAGCTCGACTTGTATAACTAGTGGCCATCAGTGTGTATACCTATACAAGATAGATAAACTTTGAGATAATTTAATATCTCTTTTATGTTTTGAGGATAAATCGAAATGTGAGTGATGGATGAATCTCTGTTATGATTAGTATATATGTGTTTGCATGCTTATATGAAGGTATATGTTAGGGAGATCCCATCTTGAAATAGTTTAATATCTCATTTGCAGGTTATAAGGATTGTAAATGGATGCATATCTGTGAAACTAGTATATCATGAGATGTATTATCGAGGTTCGAGCTCACAATAAGGACTCGATATTAAGCTTGCGTACCCAAGAGGACTTGAAATCAAAGCCTGCGTAATTTTGTTATAACACGTGTTCGAACGTTATGTGTGTTCAAGTGTAGTACTTGGATTGGGGGGTGGGGCGACGAATGGTGTATGGTATATCGAAATAGGAGTGAACCCTAAGATGTCTCCTATTGGCACATAACCTTATAATAATTGGGTGATCAATAGTCATAAGGTGTTATCCTTTAGACTAGTTTGGGGGTGTAGGACTAGATATGGAGACATCCTTATGAGATAATATACCGGGAGACGTATTATGAGGCTTGGGTTTCACGAGTTTGACTCGGTATAGCATGCCTATCTTTGAGGTAGTTTTTATAGCACCAGATATGAGGGCTCTGAGTGTGAGTTACAAGGGAGGTTTCTCGGGTAAGAGGCCCCATATCTGATGGGTGATGATGAAGATGATGGTGTTGGTGGTGGGCCTTTTAGGTGGATTTTGATATAAATCCTTGAAAAGGAATTTTTTAGTATTTTAGATATAGGTATATCGATAATATTTTCCTCAAGAAGAACATTCAGAATCCTCAATACCCTTTCATTTTGTATTGGCGTTCTAATTTTATGCATCGCGTACATAAAGAAAGATACCACCCCTTGCGAGGGTATGTTGTAGTATATGTCATTTTAAAAAATTTCTCTTTGTATATGCATGTCGTACCTATGGGCAGAGCCGGGCCTAAGATCTTTTTATTTGAACTGATGACAACTGATGATAAAAATAATAATAATAATAATAATAATAATAATAATAATAATAATAATAATAATAATAATAATAATAATACGAAGAGGGGAGGAATAAAGGTGGCCCGTATTTTTGAGATTTTTCTCCTGAGAAGAGACAATTTCATCCTCTTTGCTAACGAGCCACTTTGTTTGAATGGATGTAGGAGCAGGAGAGGGAGGTCCCCCTTTTTCTTTTAATTATGATAAGGCAAGTCCTTCTGAGGTAGCTTTAGAAATAGGACCATCGTTCTTTTACCAAACGAATACGGTGTCATTTAGTGGGGATCCCTTAGAGAGTTTGTATGAATCAATATGTGTCCAGGGTTGCAGGGTGTTTTGAGGGAGAGGGTCTAGAGCTTTTGGAGATATGAGTACCTTCCTTTTACAAAAAAATAGGGTTCTTATTATTTGGGAGCCCTTAATGAGTCTATTTGCCTCGATATTTGTCCCGAGTTGAGAAATTTTTTGAGGGAGAGGGGAGAGATCCTTCAGAGTTAATTTCAGAGATAGGATATCCGTCCTTTTACAAAAGATAGGGTACGAATCAGAGAGGAGCCCTTTTAGACTCTATCTGCCTCAATATTTTCCTCGATTTGTAGGTTTATTTTTGGGAGAGGAGTGTTTCTTTTTGGGGAAGAAGTATATAAGGGTAGCTTCTTCTCCTTTTAGGTTATTTTTATTTTTCATAGTATTAGCTTTTGTGCATAG
Organism: Sambucus nigra; assembly: GCA_949130495.1. Classification (NCBI taxonomy): domain Eukaryota; kingdom Viridiplantae; phylum Streptophyta; class Magnoliopsida; order Dipsacales; family Adoxaceae; genus Sambucus; species Sambucus nigra. Next base: position 553,416,666 of record OX422215.1, on the reverse strand, counting down.
ATTAATAAAGATGACCTTACGGAGTCTTTAAAATTCCTTAGAGCATTGATTTATTTTACTTGATTTTTAGTCTTCTTGGATCGTGCCATTCTTTTTTAGAGCAAATGGTACATTGGCCATAGACAAGGTTTTCTTGTAAAATGTTTATTTGGAACTGAAGTGGCATCTCAGGTTTCCTACATATCGTGGATTCAAAGATAACTTGGTGTTTGTTTGAATGTTTATGATAAAAATATATCTAAGAATCGGGTCCTCGTAGTTCCATAAAAAATGAAAAATCTAGCAGCTCAAAGTGTTTGAGTTGAATCCAAACAAAAGGTTAGCGGCTCAGTGGTATTTTTGATGTAGGGATGGGGAATGGATATGGGCTTGTATAGTCTTCCCTTCCCGTCATGACCGATTATTTTTTAATTTTTCCTTTTCACCTCATACAAGTTTAAGAGAAGAATTAATTCAATCAATTAAGGTTTAAGGGTTGGTAAAACATGACTCCATTGAGATCAACTAAGGTTTCCACCTCATTAGAGTTTATTTTGGTGATGAGGTAGGGTCCTCTCGAGTTGGATAAAAATTTACCACCAAGAGTTCGAGACAGTTTTAGATTTTCTTTGAGGACGAGGTTGACCTATTACATGTTTTTTTTACTCATTTGTTGAATTCTTGTGTGATGCGTTGTTGGTAGCCCTGGTTATGATAAGAAGCTTTGAGCCTCCTCTCATCGAGGAAATCTATTTTATCATAATAGGCTCAAACCCAGTCATCTTCTGCTACTTAGGTCTCAAGCATGACTCTTAATGAGGGTACCTCGAATTCTATGGGTCGGACTATTTCCATGCGACGAACTTGTGAGTAGGGGGACCCCATGGAGTTTAGATCTATAGTAGTATAGCCCCAGGGGGGTGTATGGGAGTTTGTTTGACCATTCTCTATAGGTTCTGGTCATCTTGCTAATAATATTTTTGACATTATTGTTAGCAGCTTTGATTGCTCCATTGGTTTGAGGTCGGTAGGGGGATGATTTATGACGAGTGATATCATACTCGTGAAGTAGATTTGAGACCTCTTTCTCGAAGTGAGACCTGTTGTCTAATATTATCTTATGAGGTAGGCCGAAGTGGTGGATAATGTTGTACCGCATGAATTTGTCCACTTTCTTAGCATTTAGAACTACATAAGATTTTGCCTTGACTCATTTAGTGAAATAATTGATGGCGACCAAGATGAAATAATGCCTCATGGAGGCATTGGGAATTACCTTCCCGATAATGTCGATCCCCCAGGTGGAGAATGACTAGAGTGAGGTCATGCAGTATAGCTCTTAAGGATGTAGATGTTGTCGGGGTTCATAAATTTTACACTTGAGGCAACTCTTGACATAATTTGTATGGTTTTTATGCATAGTTGTCTGGCAGTATGACTGTTGGAGTATTTTTCTGGGATAGGGTGTTCCAACTAATATGCAATCCATATTCTCTGCTATGGATTTTTCCATGATTTCAAACGTTTTGTCCCCCATGATGCATCGTAAGTGTATTTTGTCAAACCCTCTCTTGTAGACCTGACCCCCACTGATGATAAATTTGGATGCTAATCGTCTAAGGGTAAGACAGTCATTGGAAGAGGCATCCACTGACCTCAAAGTTGTATGATGAGGTGTTCCATCTAGTTACGGGGAATAAGATTTTTGTACTGCCCTTCAGTATGTGATAGAGTGGAAAGTGCATCTGCGAAGTGTAACACCCCGCATTTTTCATGCATTAAATATTTAATTAATTCGGGAATTGAAAATTACTTGTGAGTCGTAATTTAATTGAATTAATTAGGGAAATTTTATTTAAATATTAGTCGAGGAGTAAATGGTTAATATTTACGGGCAGTTATTTACTAAGTGAATAGTTATTATTTATTTAAGTCATTTCGAGTATTAATGACAGGGTATGCACTTATCTCAACCGAGAGTCGGTATAGACTAAAGGGGTGAGGGGATAAATATTTTTATAAATTAATTCGGATGCCAATTCTGAGTGTACGGTTGAGTTCGAATGGGCCGAGATAGTCGGAAAAGTGTACCCGGGGGTAGTAAACGGGTCACGGGGCGTTTTTAGACATAGCCGGGCCCACACGGGGGCATTTAGGTCACTTGGGCTTGGCCCATTAGGCAAAAAATGGGATTAGGTAAATTAAGGAATTGGTAGGAATAATAAAACAGCTGATAGGGTTTTAGAAAAGGCTAAGTGTATTAAGGAACCCTAATAGCAGTTAAATGCAGTTTTGGGATCACTAGAGAGCCAACAAGGATCGTCTTCAACCTTGGGAATTCATCTCCGAATCAGACACTACGAAACCTAAGGAAAGTGGATAACTTGAAATAGTATTGAATCTGTTTTGCAATTCATATTCATGTGATGTGTTTGATCAAAATTCGTTTTGGGTGTTCATGGCATAAACATGAGGTTTTGAAAATAATAATTTGATTTACGAATTTGAATGAGGATTCTTGTAGAAATCTGATATTATAAATTGATACATATCTGGTAGGATGATATCTGGATAATTAGAAACGAATTTGGTGAAGGGATTTGGGATGTAAATGGGTAAGGAATTAAAAATGGATATTTCCCCAAATTCAGAAATTGTAGTTAATGGACGAATTAATAACGTTGGAGGGCATTATGGAGGTCCCTAATAAGGTTCCTAACTTGTATTATGGTTAAGAAAGCTTGAGATTGCTGGTAGAAGGAGTTAGGGTTTTATGAAACTCGTCCATGGCAGAATCTGTCTTCGCGAAGAAGACGAAGACCTGCTCGATCGATCGATCGAAGGTCGGCAGATTTTGACAGTTCGCCCAGTTCTATTTTATATAAAGAAAATTTAATTTAATCTTTTTCCATGAATTAATTTGGTGAGAAATTTATACATGGGTTTTAAATCTAATTAATGGTGAATAAAATTTATTTAGAATTTGGAGACGACTTAGTGTGACATCATAATTTAAATTCGTCGGGTTTTGAAGAAATTAGGTGATACACTAAGGTTCAATTTTTGGGAAGAGTTCGAAAGGATTAAACATAGTTAGAAAATAAGTACGGGGATAATGGTTGAGGAATACCGAGAGATAAACCTTATGTAGGTAAAGGCTAAATAATTTGAGAGTTGGGGATTTGGACTCGGGTGAGGTTGACTAGGACTACGAGAGTAAGTCCAATTTTATGGTGGGGGCGACGCCAAAGGTGACTTAATTAATTAATGTGTGAATTAATTAATGATTAGAGTTGGACCATAAACTCTTAATAAATTAACTAGGCTTATGTTACGGATTGTGTACATGGTGTAGCCGGGACATTTTATATTTATATATATGTACCGGGTGTGACAGTATATATATATATAGTGTGTGTGCATTAATATCAGTGATTGGATATTATTAGTATATACTCTAGTGCTATAGGGGGAGGTTTCACGTAGTGGATGAATCCCCTAGCTTGAGGAGTAGGGCGAGTACAATCCCAGGTCATAGCGTCCGTTATATGGGTGAGGGGCATCTCACTTTCAGGGAAGGAATATGACCGCCTCCAAATTCGTATGTTAAACTAAGTTAGTGAGCGAATCTAACTCGAATAACTAGGTTATGTGAATACACCTAGTGGGATAGCACTTGGGAAAATTTATATTTTTGTGAGTATTTTTACTCGGTCAAAAGTTTTTATTAAATGTTATTTTAGTATGTTTGTGAATACTGTAAAATGATTAGATATATAATTAGGTAGATAATTATATATGGGATAATTAATACATAGTGAAAAATGTATTATGTGCATAACGGGTAATGATTTAATTAAGTTTGATGTTTATAATAACTTAAAAATCATGAATTAAGGCATACTCATTTAGTGTAGGAAAATTTCAAGGGTTAAAATAAGTATTGGGTCAAGAGCGCAGGACCTAGTAAATTAAATAGAAGCGTTAGTAGTGCATCTTAGAGGAGGGGTGGGGAAGTCCTCAAGAGAGTGCGGAACTAACTAAAATATGAAGAGCATGCATATTTATTTATTACTGCAAGTTAATCATTTGTTAAATGTTTTCAAATGTTTGCTATAAAAAAATTTAAAAACCTTTTAGGTGTCCAACCACAAGGGCGCCAAGCTTGACTCTATTCCAGGTATCCTTTGCTGCAGCACATGTGGATGTTGCGGGGTTTTGATAGACGCCTCCTTCTTTCGCTCGTGTAGGAATTTTCTAGCAGTTATCTGAGCATGTCGCTCACAGTTCATGTATTAGACTTGTTAAGATTTTTCTTCTTATCTTTACTTGTATTGGTTATTTGGACCGATGGTTTATTCGGTTAAGTATTTTAATTGTGGATGGTTATTTTAGTTAATTGTGATTGTGTATTATTTTATGTTCCGGATGAGTTTTAATTAATTTAAAGATATAAAAATTGGCACCAGTCTACATTTCTCACTTAGGTGGTTAGTAATTAAAAAGACGACAGTGATGCTAAGAATGGACCAACTAAGAAACCTTTTCTAACATGATTTAGGACTGATCACCCGGGATTAATTAGGCGGGGTGTCACACAAAGTTATTTTTATCCCTTGGAAGGAAGTCAAATTTTAGGTCTTCAAATTGATAATCTACCTTTTCTAAGTAGGCATGGTATGGTTATCGTTTGTCTTCTAAGATATTCCATTTCCCTAATATTTGATTAATCACTAGGATGGAATATCGATTAGCTTTTAGGTCAGTGATCCCCATTTCTAGGGCAATTCTGAGACCTATAATGCAGGCCTCGTACTCAACCATGTTACTAGTGCATTTATATGTAATTTTGATAACGACGGGGAGTCGTTGTGAGTTGGGGGTACACAGAGCATTATTATGCTGAATCCTTTTTTATTGGATGCCCCATCAAAGTTATTTCCTAAGTCTCTCTATCATTTAAGGTGAAGATATCCTCATCTAGTAATTCTACCTCATATTATTCTTCATTCGATGAGGATTGACCTGTGAGGAGGTTAGAGATGTCTCTCACTTTGATGCCTTTTTGTGTTACATATATGATCTCGTACTCCGATAGAATGAGAAGCGATTTGGTCATTCTATTAGAAAGAGTGGGTTTCTCAAATAGGTACTTTAAGGGATCCATTCTTGAGATGAGTTTTATGCTAAATGCCATAATGTAGTGCCAGAGTTTCATTGTGATCCATATGAGGGATACACAACCCTTTCCAAAGCAAGTATGTGAGATAATAGGAAATTGGATTTTATTGACATAGTAAATTGCGCATTACTTTTGGGAACTCTCTACGTATTGTGTTAACATGGTTCTGGCTATCATATCGGTTATGGTCATGTAGAGTAAGAGAGACCATCCTGGTTGAGTAGGCACTACTACCAGTGGGTGAGTGAGGCTTTTTTGTATATTCTCGAATGCTTCTTGGCATTGTGAGTTACACTCTTTCTAGGAGCCTTTTAGAGTATTTGGAAGATGGGTTCAAAAATGGTGGTAAGATGGTTGATGAACCATCTTATGAACAGTAGCTAGCCTAATAACCCATAGATTTCATTTTTTGCTCTAGGCGGGGGCATTTTATGTAAGGATTTGACTTTGGCAGTGTCTACCTTAATTATGTCTTTGCTAATTATGAATCCTATAAATTTTCCCTTAGTGAGGAAGACGCATTTATGCTATTTTAGCCTCATTTTGAAGAGGCGTAATATTTGGAAGAATATTTGGAGTGCTCGAACGTGTCCCTCGTGATCCTTGGACTTAATTATCACTTCGTCCACATAAACTTCCACTTCTTGGTGTATAAGGTCATGTAGGATGGATATGTCTACTCTCTCGTAAGTTACACTGATGATGCAGGAAATCACCACTTCAAGTAAGTATGCAACTCAAATTCTAGCTCTATTGACAATGGTGAGATTGGAGCAACAATATAAGAGATATATGTAACTATAAGAAATGATGAGAGATAAGGATGATACAAGCACGTAAGTGGTTCGGCCTTATAAAACTCCATTGTGAAAACATATGAATATCTCATTATAAAATATGGCTAAAGACCATTAATGGAGGTTATAAGTTTTCTCTCTCTAAAGACATAATTCAACAACAACATAATAGGGTTTGTGTAAATTTGATCCTTTTTTAGGATGAAAAAGTAGCCTTCTATATGGTTGGGTGTGTGCAATATCACCCTCACGCACGCACCCTGTGTTCACGAGATAAGTGCAAAAATGAGAGAATTCCATTTGTCCTATGCAAGTCTATGTCATGATGAATGTATATTATTCCCATGCGGGGGCTGATCTTCTATAATGGTTTTGTCCACATGTCCTATTAATGTCTAGGTCACATGTTCCACGCGAGTTATTAATGTCGTCTCTGTGTGGTCTCGACTGGACCAGATTAATGAGGTGGCCTCCTTGGTGGACAAGGCCAAGAGTGACACCTGTTCTTCAAATTCTGTGATTCGTCTCGGCCTGAAGACGTTGTACAAGGAAGAAAAATAGCAAGGCCAAGACTTGGAAACATTGTGTTATGAGCATAGTCATGTCCTTCATGAATGATCGTAAATGTTCTATTGATTGGGTCTCGAGGGTCTAGACCAATTAACATGGGCTACCATGTGGTCGTGGACCCATATAAGGATGAGTCTGAGTTTCACTAAGGGGCATCATGATGATGGTCTGAGTCTTGTCCAGATGAGGTGATACTTATGTATATCAGTCACCCTTAGACATTAGTCTTCAATGTATATGGGAGCATGAAGTGCTGTAAAGTCATCTTCCATCTTGTGATGAGATGTCCCCTCATTGTCAGAGAGAATCTTAGTGAAGTGATTGGGCTGGTGAGGTGTCAGACGCATTATTTTAGGGTCTTGACAGAAGTGACACCTATCAGCTTGTGGTTGTTTTGGCGTGTGGCCCAAGAAGTGGCGGCAATGTGTGTTATGAAGACCCATTCCCTAATGATGACATATTGGGAACTGTGTAAAATCATCACAAGGTTTAAAAAACCCAAAACCTTATTTTATATTTTTCTTCAACATTTCCCATTTAAGATTTCAAGGAAAACTATTGCTTTAAACCTTATCTCTCTCCTTCATTCTTCTAATTTTAAGCGATATTCTCTTCTTTTTCTTCGTTTAAAGCATCCTTTTTTCCAGGTAACTTTATTTCCTTTACCTTTAATCTTCATTTTCCCCATTTCTAGTTGTGAATTCCACTTACATTTCTTTATGGCAAAATTTACATATATTGACCACCATTTATAGTGACTGTAGGGTTCGTTTGGTGGTTTCTAGCTTATTTTGAATTGTTTAGTGGGAATTTAGGAGTGAAGGTTAATTTTTAAGCACTGGTTCATTTCTCCGACAAGTTTTTTGATCATCTTCACCGACGATATTCAAACCTGTTCTTGACTGGTTTTATATTGAAAATGTTAACTTTATATTGCTAGATCTTTAAGTCATCATAAGTCAAACATTATTTTTGTTTTTCATGTAAAACAGACTATATAGGGTAGGAGAGAAATTCCTGCACCTTAGAGAATGTATACTTAAGGGATATTCGCAAGGCCGTGGCTGAGTCTAAACTTACTATAATCCCAATTCCTCTATCTATAGTTCATCCTCCTCTGCTCCATACTTATCTAGCTCCAATCGAGGATAGGGTTATCATCAGCATTCTACTAAATGCCATTTTATTAGTCTGTGTGTGTGTGTTGGGGGGGGGGGGGTCACTGTTTGTCCCCTCATCCAAGGGTTATAACCCTTCACACATAGAATGCTTTCATACCGAGCTTGAGAAAAGTGACTATTTTGATGAAGTTATGAGAGTCCCTGACTCTCATTTGGATGAGAGTGGGACCGTCGGAACTAGTAATCGGGGTTATCCTAAACACCAACAGACTAGTCAGAAGGCATTGAGCCTGAGATCTTTTAAGTCTTGGATAACGCGAGAGTTAAGGTGGGATTTTATGAGCCACCAATGGATATTCCAATATCATTCATGATTAAGACCGAGTTCGCGAGTCATGATCCCTATGGTCAATCTCCAGTAGATGATGAGGATGAGGATGAACTGGACACCTCATATGCCTCAACTATACCAAGTGATGTCCATGAGCTGAAATTAATTTTATGGAGACATATCTACGGCATTAAATCTTTAATTAGGATGGGAGTCCCTTATGAGGACGAGAGAGCGTTCAGAAACCAAGTTGAAGGTGAGGTTGCTATTTATGAGCAGATGTTTAAAGTCTACTTTCAACTGCCAATTCATTCGAATGTCAGGGCCATCCTCACCGGTATGGGGCTCTCCCTTGTAGAGCTAACTGCTAATGCATGGAGGATATTTCTTGGGGAAATTAAACTTTGAAAGTTGACATATAAGGTTGACCTTCTTGTTCAAATCTTCAGGTCCTGTTATACGATCTCTACCCGAAAAAAATTTCCGTGCTATTATCATTTTGTGGCTCGACATTCTGATAAGAAACTATTTGTGTCAACCAAATTTCCAACCATGATTGGAAGTTTTGGTACATTTTTTATCTAGCGCTTAGGAGTAGCCTAGGGTCCTACAAAAGATGGGTAAGGTGTCCATGGTCGTGAAGATTGATCTCAGCCTTAGTATAGATAACCAGATGAAAATTGACCATCTACGCACCGCTGTTGACGATGATGGGCTTGTTATATTTAAAGATCTGATGGCACCAAATCTTTTAGTCGAGACCAGACCGGGGTCCCTTATCGAGCTGTGTAAGTTTAATTTTACTGACTGCTAATTTCTTTAACTTTATTGTCATCCCTTACCTACTTTAATTTATCCGACACTTATGAGTTTCTTTGTTTGCAGATCGTACAACAGCGGTTTTTGATCAAGTTTGGAAAACTGTAGCCTCTGTTACTGGAAACCTCATTCCCAAACTAGCAGGAAGGAAAGCTATGCCGTCTCATACCCAAAAGAAGAAGACAACTGGGGGTCCCTCTACAGTCGAGGGACATAAAAATAGGAAGAATGTGCACGAGGGCACTCGTGCCAACCCTCCCCAAAAACCTAAGAAAAAGGAGGATGCCTTGTCAAAATATGCTAGGGACATGACCATTCCTGTATTCGAGGACAAAGTTGATTTTTCTCATCTGGCTCAACTCAGCATGACGACTGATTCTCTTCTTGGTAGCTAGTAGAGGGCTCGAGAGGACCTTGGGTCGATTATCCTCGAATACGATAGTCGATACTTCAATTCTTAGGACCCCTTTCGAGTTGTCGACTTTTCTCTAGACCAAGCTACGCAGTTAATAACTCTTGTTACTTAACATTTTCCATCATTTTTATAAAGTGTTGCATCGGCCTGTGGTAACTTTTGTTCATTCTCTATTTTCCAGTCCATGATTGAGCTCTAATTTACGCAGTTGTAGATTAGGGAGTCTGGACAAACCATTAAATAGGCCGATTTTGACATCAAAGGGAACGAAGAGTTGAAAAAGAAGCTCTAGGATCTTAAGGCCGATCATAATAAGGAGATCGCCAATCTGGGTATACGACATGAGGAGATAATAAAGACACAGAGAAAGTCCCACAAGTCTAAATTCAATGCATTGGTTGAGGAGAAGAATGTCGAGATAAAAGAGGAGGTAGGGAAAGGAATCTCGACTTTCAAATCTTCTGATAAATTCTCTGAGTATGCAATTCAGTAGTTGGATAAGGGTGCCAAAACTGCATGCCACCAAGTGTTGAACATGATCCCTAACCTTGCATTGACTGATCTTGATCTCGATGATGTTCCTAAGTACTTTGACCTTCGAGACTTTAAAAGTATTGTTGCTCTGAACTAAGTGCACGAAAAAGTTGAGTCCCAAAATTTTGCCACCGAGACTACAGTGATGACACAGGAGGTGATTGACATAGTTGGCGGAGCTATCCATGATCATTAGGGTAAACTTATACTCCCCCCTATTAACTCTGAAGCTCCAGTCAAGATTGAGAATACCACCACTAATAATTAAATTCTACTTCTCTTAAATGGAGACCGCATGTGGTCTCTGAATGCCCTGTAATGTAAAGAAGCTCTGAATAATTTATTATTTTCTCTCATAAATGTGAATTATTACAGAACTTTTGATCATCTTTAATATTATCTTCTGATGATTTCATAATTTTTTATGTGAATGGAATTTTGAATGGAGTAAGATACTCAACCGTGCACGTTATAAATGTTTTTCTTTCTCTATAAGTGATGTTTTCAGGGGTAATCTCTCCCTCGACATTGTTGGGAGAGTGTGTACGGAGTCAAGACTCCTCATAAACTATTTTCCAACCAAGAGAGATTTACAAACTAGTACACCATAAATAGATGTTACATAACCATAATTTAATGATTTAAAATTTTCCTTCACCGCTATGAGTGATGTTGTAAGGGTCATCCCCCCTCTTGGCATTGTTAGGAGGATACAATGGAGTCAAGAATCCTCGTACACTCTCCTATTGCCCAGAGTGAGTTATAAGCCAATACACCATAAGATGATGTTACATAACCATATTCAATGATTTTTAGTTTGGCTTTACCACTATGAGTGTTGTTGTAAGGGTGATCCCCCCTTTCGACATTATTTGGAGGGCGTGAAGGAGCCGAGATTCCTCATGCACTCTTATACCATTTAGAGAGAGTTGAAAACTATTCCACCATAAAATGATGTTACACAACAATAATTTAATAATTTTAATTTTCCTTTAACACTATGAGTTATATTTTAAGGACAATCCCCCCTCTCGGCGTTGTTTGGAGGGTACGATGAAGTCGAGACTCCTCTAACATTCTTGCATCACCGAGAGTGAGTTATAAACTAATCCACCATAAAAATGTTTTTTAGTTGGATGACATGCAAACCATGCCTAAATTGATGACGATAAGCATTATACTATAGCATAACTCTTTGATACGTCAATAACTGAGATAAAAATAGTAAACTGAATCATGCAAAACTTTGATCTTCTATATAAATGACATAAATAGTACCATTGATAATATCAAATCTGATGGTCAATATTCCCTGAATTTGAAAAGGGTTCACCCTCAACATTTTCAAGTCTGAATGTCCCTAGCACGACCTCTTATGTTATTCTATACAACCCGTTCTAGTTAGGGTGCAACTTGTTGGGTTTCTACCAAACCTTCTTCAAGACCAAATCTCCGAGGGATATATGCCTAGATTTCACTCATTTGTTATAAAACCTTCGAGCTCTCTATTGATAAGCCGAATGTCTAACTACAACAACTTCTCACCTTCCTTCTATCGGATCTAGGTCTAGCCTCATGTCTTCCGTGTTAGCTTATGGGTAATAAGTTTGGACTTTGTGGCTTCGAAGTCAGAGCTCTTTCGAAATAACTACCTCAGAGGCTCAGACCCATATGCTATCGTAAATGACATTTGGCCTGTTGGCATTTTTTGGTAGTCCTATATGCCCATTAGACCCCATGCAACTCATCTGTCCATTTTTGGCTTGCATCTTCCATGTTTCTTCTTCATCCTGTTATGTATGGTTATATTGGTGACCTTGATCTGACCAATGGCTTATGGTAGTCCAGGTGTATAGAAGTACTGTCAAATGTTGCACCTGGTGTAAAAGGCCTCCAACGACTTATATTTTACCTGCTTTCGATTACCTAACATCATAGTATGGGGAAGGCCATATCGACATATGATAATCCTCCATATAAACTTGAACATCTTTACCTCCATGATAGTTATCATTGCCTCTCCCTCCACTTATTTTGAAAAATAGTCTATTGCCACTATCAGATATTTGTAGTTTCTTGTCTCTTTAAGAAGAGGACCAGCCGGGTATATTCCCTAAACTGCAAACAACCAGGGTGCTGTTATGGATGAGAGATGTTGGTGAGGCTTATGGGAGATACTTGTGAACCTTTGGCATTTATCTCACTTCTTGACGTACTCGGCTAAGTCCTTGCCAAGTGTCGACTAAAAATATCCCTGAGTGATGATCCTTTTAACGAGAGATTGACCACTAATATGACTTGTGCAAGAGGCTTCAAAAATGTCTGAGAGGACATATTTAGTATTTGAGGGGTGGACACACCGGAGCAGTGGGAGTAAAAAGCCTCTTTTATAGAGAACATCACCGATGATGGTGAACTTTGCTGCCTGATACCTAATTTTCTTCCTTTCTACCTTTTGATTCTGGGAGCTTTCTATCCATGATATATTCAATTATGGGGTCTATCTAAGAATCCCCAAGATTTAAGTTCAAACAGAACTTTTTAGAATTCCCATTTTCTTTGATGCTCGGTCTCTTCAGGATTTCAAATGGTACGGATCGCCCAATCTCATTCCTAGCTGCAGACGCTAATCTAGCCAGAGCATCAATTCGGTTATTATACAACCTTGAAATTATTTTTAACTTTGACTTACTAAAATTTTCCAACATTTTTCTTACTGTAGATAAATACTTCTACATTTTCTCATTTTTAGCCTCGTAGACCCTGAACATCTGATTAACAACTAGTTGCGAATCACTGTGGGCTACCATCTGGATGACGTTCAGAACTTTGGAAAGGGAGAGACCTACCAGTAGGGACTTATAATCCAACTCCGTTGTTTGATGCCTTGAAGTTGAACCTCAAATCATATTCAATGTCTATTCTATTTGAGTCGACAACATCTATCTTACACCACTTCCACTCTCGTAAGACGAGCCATCTCCAAATAAGCTCCAAAGTGGTTCCCCTTTAAAAAGGGACCTTCTCCCAAAATTCCATCTTTGAACAAGAAATATTTCCCTCAATATTGTCTTGGACTTTCTTGACCACTGCTTCCTTTTGGGCACATGTTGGCATTTTGGCCTCTTCTTCAATCCCATCATTGTCGTTCGCAGCCTCGGTGAACTCAACTATAAAATCTATCGGTGTTTGCCACTTAATCGCATTTCTCGGCTAATAAATGATGTCAAACTACCAAATATCTACTAACCAAGACATTAGCCTTCTCAATTTCTCAGGTTTATGGATGACTTTCCTTAGTGGAGTGTTGGTGAGTACAACTATTGTATACACTTGAAAATAGGGCTTAATTTTTATTACGGCTTATATCACTGCTTATGCCAATTTCTCCACTTTATAGTAGTTCATCTTGGCCCATTGTAAGGATTTAATATTAAAATAAACCGGCTTCTGAACCCCATCATCATATCAAAATATGGCCGCATCGATTGTCGACTCTGAGACGGCCAAACATAAAAATAATTTTTCTCCTTAAACTGGCTGAGAGAGCAATATTGGAGACCCAAAATACAATTTCAAATATAAAAAAGATCTTTTACATTCCTCATCCCAGATGAAGGCTTTCCTCAATATATTAAAGAAGGCCAAACACCTGCCAGTTACCGGGGACACAAAATAGTTAAGAGTTGTAACTCGTTTTGTCTATCTTTGTACATCTTTGATCGTCTTTGTTGTCTGCATATCAATTAGAGCTTTTATCTTTATGGGGTTTGATTAAATACCCCTTAGATTAATAATGAATACAAGGAATTTCCCTGCCCCAACTCCGAACACACACTCAATTAGATTCATCTTCATCTTATACTTATCTATAGTGTCAAAGGTGTGTTCTAGATCAACGACATGCGATTTGGCCTTCAAGATCTTCATCATCATGTCATGTACATATACTTTCATAGTCTTCCCTATTTAATCTTCGAACATCTTGTTAACTAACCTTTAGTAGGTTACCCCTACATTCTTCAATTCAAAGATCATTACTTTATAGTAGTAGGTTCCTTTTATCAGAGATAAATTAAGTCTTCTCAGCTTCGCCTTCTTGTATGAATATCAGATTGTACCCAGAATATGCGTCCATAAAACTCATAAGCTCATGCCCGACTGTGGCACCCACCATATCGTTGATTCGAGGTAGAGGAAAATGGTCTTTAGGGAAGGCTTTGTTAAGTTTAATGATGTCTAAGCACATTCTTCACTTCCAATTTGGCTTTAGCATTAGGACGACGTTAGATAGCTAGTCAGGATACTGGACTTCTTTAATGAACTCGATCGTTTGCAGCTTCTTCACCTCGTATTGACTAACCTCATACCTGTCTCTAATAAAGGTTGTGCACCTCTAGTTAACTAGCTTCGCATTTTTATCGGTATTCAGCTAATGGAAAATAATTTTGTGGTTAATCCCGGCATATCTCCATGGCTCCAAGAAAAAAATACTTTATCTTTTCTCAAAAGCTTCACCTACTCCACTTTCACTTCTACTTTTAGGGATGAACCAATTTGGAAAGTTTTTCTGACTAGTACTCATTGAGGACGATGGATTCTTCCTCCTCAATGGGTTCACCTTTCTTATACTTTCTCTCATCCCTTGGGTCGAGAGTATTAATATTACATGATGTCATCTTTCTTTTGTAGGCTTCCCTTTCCTCAGTCGATGGAAAGTAGAATTATCGAGCTTCCACTTAGTCACCTTGTACTTCCCCTACCCCATAGCGAGTCAGGAATTTCATCATTTGGTGAACTATGGAAGTCACGACCTCAAAATCCTTAAGGTATACTCTACCTAATATGATATTGTAGGTCGAGAAGACATGTTCGTCCATTACCAAGAAACCAATCATCTTAGTGAAATACCTCGGCTAAGTGCCCATGTAGACATCTATCTTGTATATATACCAAGTGGGTGAAATTTCTCTCCGTTAAAACTAATTAGTGGCTGATAATATGCCATAAGTCTCTTCTTTCTCAACCTAACACCTTTCAAAAAAATCCAAAAACATAACATTCGTTTAGTTTCCCATGTTGATGAGAATATGAGACACGTCATAGCCATGAACTCGTGTGCTAATGACTAGGGGGTTGTCATGCAGAGCCAATACACCTTTTAAATATGTCCTTGAAAACCCCATAATCGGATTATCCATATCTACCTTCTTCAACTTGTCTGGCTTTGCCTCAGTTGCAAATTTCACCTCCATTATCTTTATCGCTACTTTCTCTTTAAATATGCGAGTTTTGCTATCGACTGGCTCATCGCCTTCACTTTTTAGGTCGCCATATATCATTTTCACATCGGAATAGATCATATGCAGAGCTCCTTTTGCCTTCACAATTTTCTTCCGAAGGTTTGGATCATCATCCCCGCTGTCATTTGAATCATCTTTATTTTTATTTGCCCGAACCTCCTTTCTCAGCTTATCATCTCTCCTTCGACCGTGTATCTTCCTTGCATTGTCTTTTCTTCCATTTTTATTTATGTACTTCCTGAATTTGCCCTATTTTAATAGCTGTTCTATCTCATCTTTTATGGCAAAACATTTATCAATTATGTGGCCATGGTCTTGATCAAACTCACACCATTTTCTTTAGTCCCTCTTGTGAGGAAGAGATTAGTGTTTTTCTGTCCACTTAAGTTCTCTGTCATCTTTGATTTCATTCAAAATCAAGTCTATACTCACAGTCAGAGAAGTGGCAAACTTATGACCGTTTGGCCTTTTCTTTCCTTCTTTATCTTTACTATTACCCAACTTTCAATTACCAATATCCTTTATGTCCCCTTTTTTGGCCATCATGGCCTCCTTCGCATTCATGATCCTCCCGACCATATCCAGGAGTTTTGTTATGGCCTTTGGAGGATCCTCAGAGATGTTCAACAAAAGTTTCCCTGGTTACAGGCCACTGATAAGGGTTGTAATTGCAATGTTCTCATTGTAACCTTCCACTTCCATCTTTTCTTTGTTGAAGCGAGAGATGTATTCCCTCAGAGGTTCATTTTTCCCCAGTATAACATGTAAAAGGTGAGTCATACGCTTTGGTGACTTCTTGCCAAAAGTGAAGTTGTGGATGGATTTTTATATTAACTGTTTAAAATTCTCTAGAGAGCCTCTCAGTAGGCTGGTGTACCAAACATGCATTGGGCCTGTGAGTGCTAGAAAACTATCGACATCTCATCTCGTTAGGTGTTGAATAAATATCAATTGCCTACTAATATATGTCAATGTGATCTACATGATTTGTACTCTTGTCATATCTCGGTGTTACACTGGGTGGCTTGAACTTCGTTGGGGTAGGATAACTTATAATCCTTGGCCCAAACAGTGACCTCTCTATGTAACCTCGACGAATAGGGCATCGAATTTTAATCAAGTTGCATGTATTGTCTTCTAATTTCTGAATAGAACTGTTCCATGGCTTCTCTTCTAGCATTATGTTGTCTTCACTGCCTTTTTCTGAACTACTTCAAGGGATGGCTCTCGATCGTAGGTTCTCTATCGACTGTTGATTTCTCTCTGGTCCTCCTTTTCATAATCTCGTCTTGGCCTATCGTCTTCAAGGCGTTTATTTCCCCTGATTCCACTTATACTGCTAGAATGGGAGTGTTTGTCTTGTCCTAATTCATCTCTAGGACCGAGATGGTCAAAGGTTGATCCTCCAGTTAGATAATCAAAGGCCAATCCTCTGCTCAACCTATCAAATGATGAGCCACTCTTTCGACTCCGAGGAGTATACTGGATGCTATTACCTTGGTAGGTCCGCGCTAGCATTGCTCTAAGATAAACGGTGTCACAGAAAATCTCATATCTTTCCCATCAATATTTTTCATCGCAATCCTGGTTATTTTCTCATATTTGGACCTTCTTTTCAAGGAGGAGATGTCGTGGATCGATGACATCCCTCCCCTTGCGTTGGTGTTATGCCTCTTTGGCTGGGATTAGGGGTGGTCCAGCTATCGCCATGTGAACCACCTCTCTGGCCGTTGAGTCACCAAGAACCCTTCCCAACATACTTTTGATAAAGGTCATGAATTAATATTGCATCTACTATTAGACAACCACTAAGAACATCTGAGTTGCTGTCGCTTCAGCCATTTCTGACTGGGGAGGGGGCTGGCTAGAGCTTCCTTCGGCATTGCAAGGCAAATCATAAACCATTTAAGGTGAGACTTACTCAAAAGTAAAGAGAGAAGTTGGAGTAACACAAAACTAGAAATGGGTTGATTTAAGGAAAATCTTGAAGAACCCCCAACTCAAGCTCTTTCAATGGTGATTCATGTAATACCCCCTATTTTTACTGATTTTAATGATGAGATTAATTGAATATAAAATGTGAATTAATTGATAATTAATTCGGATTTAAATAATAGAGAGATGAGAGTTAGTATTTAATTATGATAATTATATTGAATATTACTGAGCAAATATGGTAATATATGATTATGAACTTATTAAAATTAATACGGGTGGAAAATATGACAATTTTGGAAATTAAGTTATGATGCACGTGACAGTCGTGTCAGGATTAATTTAATGGATTATAAATTAATTTATTTTTATGTCAATCCTTATGGTCATTTTGAGTGCGTCAATGTGTCCGAGAGTATCGAGATAGTAAAAAAAGTCTACCCGGTGGTCTAGTTTGGGTCCTGAGGTAGTTTTAGGCCAAACTAGCAAACCAGGAGGGTATTTCAGTCATTTTATTATTTGATGAATAGTGTCCTAGGAATTTTAGAATTATTATATCATCCAACCCTTAGGGTAATTACGTTTATTGGATGCTACAAACTTAAGAGAGATAAGTAGAGAGAAATGAAGGGTTTCCAAAGGTTGCTAGTGCCAAACAACCATCTGGCACCACCACCACCACCACCGCCGAATTTGTGGCCATAAAGAGAACATCACCACCATATCACCTTCTCCAAAGGATCATAACTTCTATTTCCTGGTAAGTGATATAACTCACAATAATTCAGTGTATATATTATCCATGATAGTTCAGAATTGGAGAAAAACCTTGAAAAATGATAAATTAATGGATCTGAAGATTTTAAATCTTAATTTTGGTAGGTTTTGCATGTAGATTAACCTCTGGAAAAATAGTAGCCACGAAATCATGATCCACGTGTATAGATTTATGAATTTATGTTGAGATATATGATGATTCTTGAAGAAATATAAGAAATAGGGTTTTTATGAAATATACATGATTTGATCCAAGAAATTGACAACCCATAATGATTTGATGATTTTAAGACATTAGAAATTATGTGTTTATGTTGGTATAACATTTTGTATAAATATTTGGGAGTTTGGTACATTATAATAGGGGATTTTAGGGTAAAAATTTATGAAACCCGTAGGCTAAAATATGCAGAAACCGTAGGCCAATATCTGATGGATCGATCAATCAACCCTTTCCTTCAATCGATCGACTCCTCCTGAATTTGTGTTATATTTTCCTTTTAAGGTTTAACCAATCTTGACTTTTAAGAATTATTGGTGTGGACTATTTGAATATATTGGGACTTATAGAAGGTTAGCAGGGGTGTATTTGAGGCCCGGAAGATATTAGTTTGGTTTGGGTTTAAATGATAAACTTACTAGTGTCCAACGAGTGAGTAACGGTTGGAAATTATGGGAACTCGAATTTATTTTGGATAAATATTAACTTAAGGTTAGAGACAGTAGTAGGGGGGCTTTAAATCACTTAATTAACCTTGGAGACAAGTGGGGGACTTAGTGACCTTTGGGGATAGATTTAAAAACCCAGACTTATACAGTGAGAGATTTCACGCTAATTATATTACGTAGGATAATCATGATAAAACTATACTACATATGAGACTTGTAATATAGGATAAGAGTATACCTATATTAATATGATGATTACTTAGGTTGTGTGATTACCTAGTATATGGATTATTATATGTATGACATACCTATCATACTTGCTATCACGGGAGGTTATAGGAAAAGGACAATCTTATCTTGTGTGTCTTCAGGGGTATTTAGATTTGGTACCTCAAGAACATAGGACTGTGAACACTTATTTGTGAGTTGATAAGTCAGTTGACAATGGGAGCGTAGGTATGTGCTTGACCCATGGGTATGTGAACTATGTTCGCCTCCAATATGTTTGATTTGTGTTGATACGGTTCCTAAGTGATTCGGAACTCGTGATCCTTAAGTACGTGATGTATCGGGATTCGATAGCAGAGAATGCATGCACCGCCGCTCAGCCTAGGGGTGCCATATGTGTATATATGTACTGGGTGATATAAATATGTACTTGTGATCATTTACTGTTTCTTAATAGATGAGAAAGTCAGAGATATTTAAATGACTTAAAGATATGGCAACTTATATAATACATGAGATAATTTATTCAATTAATGAGTATTTGGAATGTAATTATGTCTTAATTCGGTAATACGGATAGATCTCGTAGAGAATTTCCGTACATACTGGTTAGGTAGTGGTATAATTATAATGGGTTAAAGGAATGCATTAGGCGTGCAAAATAGTTAAGGGGTGAGAATCTCAAGTGAGAGCACGTGACTAACATGTATATAATATTTACTGTTTAATGAAATTAAACCCTTGATCTTTCAAAAATATTTTCATCTCAGGCTCTGACTTGTTTTATTCCCCATCTATTTTGTTTTGTAAAAACATTTTAGGTGCCCGGACGCCAAGCATAAGAGTTTCATTCTGTTGACGTGCTGTATCTGGTGTGGAAGTTACAGGATCTCGGTATAAACACCTCCACATCTATCTTTGTTTCCTTCGGAGTCATTCAGATCAGTTAGGTCATGTTGCCCATTCTTATTCAGAGATAGAAATTTCAGACTTTCATTTATTTCAGATGTTGGATTTATTTATTTAGACTCTTATATTGGGATTATTTTTAGCATTGAGACTATATTTGGAGTGTTACTCCGGATGCTGTTATTTATTTCTATTAATATTCCTATGAGACTGTTTATGTGAATGTTGTATGGATGGTTATTCATTACTTGGTTGTAAGTTAATTTAATTAATAAAATTGGCATCTCATTCTTTTTTAAATATTAGGTGGCTGGTAATTATTTAAATGTTTTTCGACGGTGATGCTGATACTGAACCAACTTGATATTATGTATTAATTTAATAAAGGAGTAGCTACCCGGTATTTGTTTAGACGGGGTGTCACAGGTGGTATCAGAGCATCAGGTTCTAACGTCCTTCGGATCTGTACGACTTATTACACTTTCAGTGTAGCGTTCTTTGATATAGAGCCATATTATTAGGATTGTTGCATTCTTTGTTACGTGTTGAAGATTACGTACTTCTGCAAAAATGTTATGTATGGTCGGTGGACTTATAAAATTCATCTGAATTTCAGATGTCGCTTATGAGGGAGAGACGAACTAACACCGCCGAAGAAGCAAGTGCGGGAAAAAATCAACAAGTACCCCAAGTACCCCAGGGAACGGTGACAATCATAAAGGTGGCAAGTATAGTTGCACATGCAGTTACAATTGCAATATTGAACTTCTAATATCTCCTTATCCATCTTCAAGGGGAAAAAAGGATAAGGGTAGGTAGTCAACCTGTCAGAAAAGGTGTAACAATAGTGGGGCATCACCATTACTACATCGATAAGTTCCTTAGGAACATCAGGTCCATGGGAACAAATGAGATGAGATTCAGAACCAAAGCCGTTAGGGCCAACGTGGCCTAGAACAAGGAGATCTCAAAAGAAAAATGTGTTCTAAGTGTGGAAGAAATGTCCATAAATGCCAAGTTTGCCCGCATCGAGCTAGAGGACAACTTTGGTTAAATCAACAAGGTCAGCTAGGCCATTAGGGCCAACAACGTGCTCAACAGGGCCAGAAAAGAGGAACTTTGTTAGTACATGTTTTTTATGCGGTGAATGGGGACACTCCCATTGAAATTTCCCTAAGAAGGGCAGGACCCCTCAACATCCGCAGGGTGCCCGCTCGTAACCACAGAATACCCAACATGGGGAAGTAGGGATATTTATCCCAACATCACAGACTCCACAGCAGTAGCAAGGAGTGCAGTATGGACGTGTCTATAATGCCCGATATGCGGTTATGCCACTAATACGTAACTACCACTTGCGTTTGGAGGTACGATACTTTATTATTTATAGTGTCCTTTAAGATAAAAGGAAAATCTCGAATACTTTAGATGGTTTATTTGTACTAGTTTGAGAAACACGAGTATATAACGTATAATTATCCTGATTCTCAAACCGTCTAACGATGGTTTGAGTGATAATAGACCGTTATAGTGATATTTTTAAGTTCGTTAGTCCAGGATAAAAGTTATTGTGCTAAGTGTCACCTAAGAGAAGGAGGAGCCACATGTATATGTATATATGTATATATTGTATCGTATAGAGACTTCGCAGAGTATGTCGTCTGGTTATATCTAATCCCTGTGGGTAGGGATGTTTACTAAAGTGATTCAAGATTGGATGAAATCTTTCTGAACATGGGGATTATCTCGTGGTACATGTAAGAGTCTAACGCCAAGTTAGTAGAAGTAATGTGTTGAATATCGTCTCTCATAACATGAGAGTAGATGAGTTAATTTCAAAGAAAGAAGCAGGGATGCGGGGTACAAGTCAGATACCGAGGGTCCAAAAATCTCATTGACCGATAATGTTAGTTAGTAGTGTATCGGGGGGATTCCTTGTTTGGATTTCTCTTTACGAGACATCCCACGCATGAAACCTAGCGAACATAGGGAGCTGGGAATGTTTGACCTTTAATACACGAGTTTGGTATTCTGGTTGTCATCCGTAAAGGAAACGATAAACTTAAGTTAATCATATTACTAATCACGGTCCGTAGAGCCATATAATACGACGTAAGAAGCGTTGTCAAATGTTTTACAACGTTAATAAATAGATGTAAGAAGGAATGACAATATAGTTACGATTATTAGGATATGGAGCTAAAACTTTGTTGGGCAATTGTGCTAGGAAGGTAAAGCTTAGTAGAAGGCAAGTATGCCAGAATCGAATATTAGTATAGGGATGCACAGAACATAGGGTGTATGAGCTCCCTAAATAACTGAGGTTTAAATACCTCTCATGATAGGTCATTACAATTGTGTATTAATTACCAAAAGTTGAATAAAGTCATGATATGGAATAAGTATCCGTTTCCCCGAATAGATGACTTATTCGATCAGTTGCGAGGACATGCATTTTTCTCGAAAATAAATTTGAGATCAGGATACCATTAGCTGCGTATCAGGGAGTAAGATGTGTCTAATACTGCATTCTTGATGATATATGGATCCTACGAATTTAGGGTTATGCCAATTGGGCTAACCAACACACCATCCACACTCATGGGCTTGATGAATAGGGTGTTCAGAGAGTTCCTTAATCAGTTTATCATTTTCTTTATAGATGACATTTTGATATATTCTCAGAATGAGGAGGAGCATGTTGATCATTTGTGACAGGTGTTGCAGACACTGCAGAAGTGCGAGTTGTATGCCAAATATAAAAAGTGTGGATTTTGGCTGAAGGAGGTCCAATTTTTAGGGCACATAGTATCAGACAATGGTATATCTGTAGATTCAGGGGGAAATGTCAACAATGAGGGAGTGGGGGCAACCCACGACACTGACAAAGATACGTAGTTTCTGGGGCAACCATCTCGGAGGTTTATTTGATAATTCTTAAAGATAGATGGTTCGTTGACACACATGACTCGCGAAGGGGTGCCATTCATCCAAGATGTCACCTGTCAGTTAGCCTTTGATGAGTTGAAGGATAGGTTGACTTCGGCACCCATCCTAGCACTGCCCAAGCTGGGAGTGGAGCATATAGTCTACATTTATGCATCCTTATATAAATACATTGTCTCTTAGTGAAGGAATTTCTCTTATTCACATACCACAAGTCACTACAGTACCTCTTGACCCAGAAGGAGTTGAATAGGTGTCAACGCAGGTGGCTTGAATTTTAAAGGATTATCAGTTCGATATCTTCGAGGAAGGCTAACATGGTAGCAGATGCGTTGAGCCGTAGGCTAGTAGGTGAGGTGGTTGAGGTGTGGAAAGTGAAATGAAAGGAGTTGGGACAACAAGATGCTGTGGCCCGATCATTTATGTCTATTATGATAGTTACGCCTCAGATTATTACGAAGGTCGTATAGGCTTAGGCAACAAATCCATTTTTCCAAGATCAAATAGTACAACTTCTAGCACAAGGGGGCGAGTATTACACTATTGGTTCAGATAGAGGGTTGTGCTTCAATGGGAGGTTGGTCTTTCCTGAGAGGAATAACTTACAAAACGAGGTGATGATAGAGTTGCACAGTTCACCTTTTGCGGTACATCCTGGTGGGGACAAGATGTACCCGGATATGAGGCGATAGTACTAGTGGAATGGAATGAAGAATGATATTACCGAGTTTGTTTCAAAATGTGCCACTTATCAGCTGGTAAAACTGGACCACCACAGGCCATTGGGGCTCCTACATCCGTTAGACATCCCTATGGGGAAATGGGAGAGCATTTTCATGGATTTCATCACGAGGTTGCCTACATCTCAGCGAGGTCATGATTCGATATGGGTGATTACGAATTGTTTGACCAAAGTAGCTCATTTCCTGCCAGTTCGGACCGATTACACTACGGGGCAGTATGCTCAGATTTTCATTATGAAGGTAAGGAGACTTCACGGGGTGCCTCTTGATATAGTGTTTGACCGACACAAGATTATCGTGTCCAAATTTTGGGAAAGCTTCCAGGAAGCTATGGTTATGGAGTTACAATTGAGTTCGGCATATCACCCGCAGACTAATGGGCAGACTGAGCGAACGAATCAAATGATAGAGGATATGTTGCAGATGTGTATCCTAGATTTTGGCAGAGGATGGGAGAAGTATCTTCCACTAGTGGAGTTTTCTTATAATAAATCCTACCAATTTACAATTTTCATGGATCCATTCGAGGCGTTATACGATATACCTTGTCGTTCTCTAGAATGTTGGTTTTCGAAGTCGTATTCAGGTTGCTCAGGATTGACAGGAGAGCTACGCCAATGCCAAACAGTTCTTTCGGGAGTTCAATGTAGGAGACAGGGTGTTACTGAGAGTATCTCCTATGAAGGAGGTAATGCGTTTTGGTAAGAAAAGGAAGTTGGCACCGAGATATGTGGGGCCATTTCCAATCATTGAGTGGATTGGGCCAAGCTGCTTATAGACTTAGGCTACTGGAGCACTTGCATAAGATTCATGATGTGTTCCATATTTCTTCACTGAGGAGATATCTTTGGGATGAGTTCGCCCATACTCACATTGCTTTGGAGGATATTGATTTGCAGCCTGATAGTTCCTACGAGGAGGGCCGATTGCAATCCTCTACCGTAGCGAGAGGAAATTGAGATCGAAGGTACAACTGATAGTACGTGTTCAATGGAGGGTCATAATAACGAGGAGTCTAACTAGGAGCATGAGGATGAGATGCGCGACAAATATTCTGAGTTATTTATACCAAGTAATACCTTTATTTCTAAAATTCGGGACGAAATTCCATTATTAGGGGGACAAATATTTCGAGTTATTTATACCATGTAATACCCCGTATTTTTACTGATTTTAATTATGAGATTAATTGAATTAAAAATGTGAATTAATTAGTAATTAATCCGGATTTAAATAGTAGTGAGATGAGAGTTAGTATTTTATTACGATAATTGTGTTGAATATTACTGAGCGAGTATGGTAATATATGATTATGAACTTATTAAAATTGTCACGGGTGGAAAATACGATAGTTTTGGAAATTAAGTTAGGACGCGCGTGCCAGTCGTGTCAGGACTAATTTAATAGATTATAAAGTAATTTATTTTTATGTCAATCCTTATGGACATTTTGAGTGCGCCAATGTGTCCGGGAGTATCGAGATAGTCAAAAAAGTGAAAGGGGTTTAGTTTGAGTCACGGGGCAATTTTAGGCCAAACCAGCAACCCGGGAGGGTATTTTAGTCATTTTATTATTTGATGAATAGTGACCTACGAAATTTGGAATTATTATATCAGATAACCCTTAGGCTAATTACGTCTATTGGCTGCTATAAACTTGAGAGAGGGTAGTAGAGAGAAAGGAAGGGTTTCCAAAGGTTGCTAGTGCTAAACAACCATCTTGCACCACCACCACCGCCGCCATATTTGTGGCCATAAAGAGAACATCACCACCATATCACCTTCTCCAAAGGATCATAACTTCTATTTCCCGGTAAGTGATTTAACTTACAATAATTCAGTGTATATATTATCCATGATAGTTCAGAATTGGAGAAAAACCTTGAAAAACGTGAAATTAATGGATTTGAAGATTTTAAATCTTAATCTTGGTAGGTTTTGCATGTAGATTTACCTCTGGAAAAATAGTAGCCACGAAATCATGATCCATGTGTAGAGATTTATGAATTTATGTTGTGATGTATGATGATTCTTGAAGAAATATAAGAAATAGGGTTTTTATGAAATATACATGATTTGATCCAAGAAATTGACAACCCATAATGATTTGATGATTCTAAGACGTTATAAATTATATGTTTATGTTGGTATAACATTTGGTATAAATATTGGGAGTTTGGGACATTATAATAGAGGATTTGAGGGTAAAAATTGATGGAACCCGTAGGCTAAAATATGCAGAAATCGTAGGCCAATATATGATGGATCGATCGATCGACTCAAGAATGTCGATCGATCGACTGGAAACCCTTCGGTCGATCGACTCCTCCTGAATTTGTGTTATATTTTTCTTTTTAAGGTTTAACCAATCCTGACTTTTAATAATTATTAATGTGGACTATTTGAATATATTGTGACTTCGAAAAGGTGAGTAGGGGTGTATTTGAGGCACGAAAGATATTAGTTTTGTTTGGGTTTAAATTATAAACTTACGACTGTCCGACGAGTGAGTTATGGTTGGAAATTATGGGAACTAAAATTTATTTCGAATAAATATTAACTTAATGTTAGAGGCAGTAGTAGGGGAACTTTAAATCGCTGAATTAACGTTGGAGACAAGTAGGGGACTTAGTGACCTTTTGGAATAGATTTAAAAACTCGGACTCATACAGCGAGAGATGTCGCGCTAATTATATTACCTAGGATAATCGTGATAAAACTATACTACGTATGAGACCTGTAATATAGGATAAGAGTATACCTGTATTGATATGATGATTACTTAGGTTGTGTGATTACCTAGTATATGGATTATTATGTGTATGACATACTTACCATACTTGCTATCACGGGAGGTTGTAGGAAGAGGACAATCTTATCTTGTGTGCCTTCGAAGGGATTTAGATTTGGTACCTCAAGAACATAGGACTATGAAGACTTATTTGTGAGTTGATAAGTCAGCCGACCATGGGAGTATTGGTATGGGCATGACCCATGGGTATGTGAACTATATTTGCCTCCAATATGTGTGATTTGTGTTGTTATGGTTCCTGAGTGATTTGAAACTCGTGATCCTTAAGTATGTGATGTACCGGGATTCGATAGCAGAGTATTCATGCACCACCGCTCAGCCTAGAGGGTGCCATATGTGTATATATGTACAGAATGATATAAATATATACTTGTGATTATTCACTGTTGCCTAGTAGATGAGAAAGGCTAAGATATTTAATTGACTTAAAGATGTGGGAACTTATATAATACATGAGATAATTGATTCAATTAATGAGTATTTGGAAGGTAATTATGTCTTAATTTGGTAATACGGGTAGGCCTCGTAGAGAAGTTTCATATAGATAGATTTGGTACAGACTAGTTAGGTAGTGGTATAATTAGAATGGGTTAAAGGAATGCGTTAGGCGTGCACAATAGTTAAGGGGTGAATCTCAAGTGAGAGCACGTGACTAACACGTGTATAATATTTACTGCTTAATACAATTAAAAACTTGTTGTTTTAAAAATAGTTTCACCTCAGGCTCTGAACCATTTTCTTCCACATCTATTTTGTTTTGTAAAAACATTTTAGGTGCCCAGCCATAGGGACGACAAGAATAAGAGTTCCATTATATTGACGTGCTATAGCTGTTGTGGAAGTTACAGGATCATGGTATTAGATGCCTCCACATCTATCTTTGTTTCCTTCAGAGTCATCCATACCATTTAGGGCATATTGCCCATTCTTATTCAGAGATAGCAGTTTTAGACTTTCATTTATTTCAGATGTTGGATTTATTTATTCAGACTCTTGTATTGGGATTATTTTTGGCATTGAGACTAAATTTGGAGTGTTACTCTAGACGCTTTTATTTCTTTCTATTAATATTCCTATCGGACTATTTATGTGAATGTTGTATGGATGGTTATTCATTACTTGGTTGTAAGTTAATTTTATTAATAAAATTGGCATCTCATTGTTTTTAAATATTAATTGGCTAGTAATTAATTAAATGTTTTTCGACAGTGATGTTAAGACTGAACCAACTTGATATTCTGTATTAATTTAATAAAGGAGTAGCTACCCGGTATTTAATTAGACGGGGTGTCACAATTCATCTCCAATAATGGTAGATCTGGATCAATAGAAGAGGAAAATAAAGAGGGTCCAAGCGAAGAAGAAGAGATAGTCTCTTCCCACAAAGGGCGCGAAAAATGATGGTGCAGGAAATCACCACTTCAAGTAAGTAAGCCACTCTAGCTCTGTTAACAATGTGGAGATTTGAGCAACAATATAAGAGATATGTATAAATTAGAGAAGGGATGAGAGATAATGAAGACATAAGCATGTAAGTGGTTCGACCTTCGCCTACTCCACCGTGAGATCAAATGAATATCTCATTATAAAATATGGCTAAAGGACATTAACAGAGGTTACAAGTTTTCTCTATCTACAGGTAGAATTCAACAACATTACAATAGGAATTTTGCAAATGTAATATTTTTTGAGGATGACGAAGTAGGCTTTTATAGGGTTAGGGGTGCGAAATATCACCCCCAAGCATGCACCCTGTGTGCATGAGATACGTGAGAAAATGAGAGAATGCCATCTGTACTCTGCATGTGTATCCCATGATAAACGAGTATTCTTCCCACGTGGGGGATGATCTTCTATAACGGTATTATCCACGGTTTTTTTCACGAGTTATTTATGTTAGCTCTGTGAGGTTTTGGCTGGTCGAGACTGATGAGGTGGCCTCCCTGGTAGAGTGAAACCCGTTCTTCAAATATTGTTATTGGTCTCGATATGAAGATGTCCTACGAGGTTGACACGTGGTAGGGCCGAGACTTGGAAGCATTGTATTATGAGCATATTGATAGACTTCGGGAACAGTCATAAATGTTCTCTTTATTATGTCTCAAAGGCCGAAATTATTTGACATAGGACACCATGTGGTCGTTGAACCATACGAAGATGAGTCTATATTTCACTGAGGGGGTCATGATGCCGGGTTGAGTCTCATCCATACGATTTCATACTTATATATATCACTCGTAAGTTGCACGAATATTTTTGAGACCAAAGGGCATGACTATATAACAGTACGTCCCCCAGGGTGTAATGTAATCGATGTTCACGATGCATTTAATATTTTTTTAGCCAACGAATTCATCTATGAAGAATTTAAGTACATTACTAGATATACTATCTACTAATAGGTCGATGTGTGGAAGAGGAATATGATCCCCGGGAGAAGTCCGATTGAGATCCTTATAGTCCACACACATTCGGACTTTGATATTGGTTTTGGGTACTAGTAATATGTTAGATACCCAAGTTGGGTACTCCACCACTCGAATGAAGTTGAAACTGAGTTATTTCTCCACTTACTCTTTCACTTTCAAGGATTATTCCCATATGAGCTTGCAAAACCTCTATTTTATGAGTTTGGTATAATGAGAGTAGGTAACTCATGCATGACGATAATGGGGTCGATGCCGGGAATGTCAGTAGAGTACCAAGAAAAAACATCTACAAATTCGGTGAGGAGATCTGTTAGCTCCTTTTGTCCATTCTCATACCATTTTGGGTTTTAGCGTGTACCCAAGTTTATGGTAATTGTGTCATACTCGCTTGGAGACATGTGATTTTTTTTACTTTGGTCAAGTTTTGGAAAGTATTTGAAGTATAATTAAACAGAGTTATCATTATTAGGGATGACTTTTAATCCATCTGTGGAGTCATTATCATCACAGGTTACACATACAAGCAACCACTGGAAAACTTAATTTATTATGCCATCAAAAGAAGGAAGGACAACAATGCTAATAACATAAATGTCTACTTTATTGAGGGATACATTAAGAGTGTGGAAAAGGGCGGACTCTTTATCTAATTGGACACACTCAAAGGGTCTTGGTATGACGGGAGATAGGACGTATCCAATAGAGGTCCAGTTCTTCAGTATTGTGATTCCATAGATATTAGAGATAAGGTGAGATGGGTTATCTCGAAGTACCTTTAGA
Organism: Sambucus nigra; assembly: GCA_949130495.1. Taxonomy (NCBI): domain Eukaryota; kingdom Viridiplantae; phylum Streptophyta; class Magnoliopsida; order Dipsacales; family Adoxaceae; genus Sambucus; species Sambucus nigra. The sequence goes on along the minus strand of OX422215.1, from coordinate 553,387,388 downwards.
GTGACCTATGGGTAATTTGTGACCTTAGTATTGACTATAGTCCAGGGAAGGTGGTGTTTCTTGGGTTGTTCCATTCTTCCCTTTGGGGGAGACATTAGGGACTTTAGCGAAGTCCGCATCATGGTTGGCGTGGGGAGGTGCCCCATAGAGGGCTTTCAGCAAGCACTAGTGATTTTTTTCGTTCCACTAATAGTCCAATGGGATTTCACTAGGGGTGTCCTGAGGCTCGATTGAAGGAGGTGTTTCAGGTGGAGAGTTTAGCACACGAAGGTAAAGATTGAGTTCAATCACCATTTCTCTATAGTGTTGTCTTAATTGGTCGAGGCGGTGTACCAATCATGGAAGCATTCTACTGGGGTTAAATCGACAGTCCTCAGCATAGCTATCAGGAAATTATTGTCGGGAAATAATACAGGCAATCCCTATTTAGGTTCCGACTGGTAGGTCTTTTTATGATTTATAATTACCAATTATACATTCAGTTCTCACAGGTCGACTCTGTGGATTTTCCCATAATCCACGTATAATTCCTCCTCACAGACGATATCCATTCCGAGTCATAGGGAATTCTAGTTCTCATCCCACCAGGGCTCTGGAACTCTGTGATAAGGGAAGTCCTCTCCTTAGATATATAAGTGACCATTCTAACCTTGATGAGGGTTTTTGGGGATACCTTCTTGGGCTTTGCCATTGGGTGTGTACCCAAGATCGACCTTTCCTCTATGTTATGTAGTGATGAAAACTTCAAGGGTTACTTATTGGATATTTTGAAGTCCGAACCATGATATGTATTTTATTTTTTGATTAATTTGGGTGGATAAATTATGGATAGTTGGCTCCTCCTTTGTCATGTGAATGAATTGCATTGTTGTCGTGATGGGTGTCTAGAAGAGGGGTGTGATAGTATTGACGACAGTGGCCCAGTCTTCATCTCCCTGAATGGTAATGACCTTGATGTCGAATGAAAACTTAACCTTCATGTTAAGTGATTAGGGTAATGCTTCTATGGGGTGTATCCAGTCCCTCCCGAGAGTTTAAAATTCGTCAAAATACCGAGTACTTAAAATTTGACATCACATTTGATAGGCCTTATGATGAGAGTAATAGTGATGGCCCCTAAAACTTCTAGACAAGTGTTGTCATACACCGTGATGGATGTGGAAGATGGTGTAAACTCCAAGGTAATTTATCCCAAACCGAAGCAGTGCAGATAAAGCATATGTTGATGGTGAAAGCATTATCTACGAGTACTAAGGGTAATATCTGTCTGAGAGTCTCAATAGTGATGTGTAATATGGACCGATAATTATGGGATTATATGTGTAGGTCCTCATCAGAGAAGCTACTATGTTATTGTATGGTGATGGAGCTGATAGTGGCTGATATTTCAGTCGGATTTAGATCCATACGTACAAAAGGCTAAGATGACAGGAGAATGAGAGCAGCTTGATGCTCATGGGATGTATCTAGAAACTCCCAAATGGTGATGTTAGATGAGGTTCTCCTCCCTTTCTCTTAGATTTTATTTTTTTCTTTGGAATGAGGTACAATGGTCACTTTGGGGGAGACTTTCTATTTTCCGACAGGGTTCGGCAAAACGAAGTGTTGACTTGACTTGGTAAGGAATTCGACCTCATTGTCGGGAGTGTGCATATGTTTTTTCTTTGGTATTTAGTTTATCTTTCTTTAGAGGTATCAACATATCAGCTAAGGATGCAGGGCTGAAGGCTAACGGTATTGGTAGTCTAGAATGGGGTTCTGAACTAAGGTCTTGGGATCCTTATTCTGGGCCTTTGAGTGAGATCGGGACATGGATTTATCCATACACCAAACAACTATATATGAGTTTAGATTAGGTGTGTGTATTCTACCATCGTATCCAATACTTAGTCGTTTGTCTGATTTGGTTCCCCTAGTGAGGATATAATGGACATTAAGGATCCTGATCAGATTTCATCGTCCGAGGAAGTTTCTTGGTATTCTTCGTCATCGGACAGGGGTTTGTTTGAGACATTTTCTTGGTGATATATGTTATATGATATGGGATTTAGTTACCATGTATCCATTTCTTTCACTATGTTGGAGGCTTGGGATATGATGTCCCTATAATAGTATCGGTACTCTTTGTATTTTGTCCCTTAGGGCGAGATCTCATAGACAAACCTAACGATAGTTAGTGAAGATACCACATAGTGTAGACTGAAAATTTTCCCTGAGCATGGTCATGGGGAGCAGGGTGTAATATTTCCATTTCATTTGTGTAGGAGTATTTTTGGGAGGGGGAATCTTCTAGAGGGGGATGATCTCAGTGGGTCATCTCATCTTATAGTTCAATAATATTAATGATATGGGATGTGTGTAGGTTTGCCTTCCTATAACTGCATCCCGTGTTAGTGTAATTTTGGTACCAAGGAGATATATCTAAGACATAGAGGTCGTAATCTAGCTATGAGATGAGCATATCTAGTTTATTTTGGGGATTCATGAGGTCTTCTTTAGGTGGAGTAGCTCAGGGAAATCCTTTTCTACTGCTATGAAGTTGTACATCATATCTGGTATTTATACTTGTATATCAACCCACACAGCGGATCATATGCTCTGATATACGTCAATGTTGGGATGTCGGATCCTTCTTTTGCTATTAAAAAACTAAAAAGGTGGTCCCTCGTATGAGAGGCTGGACTATAGGCCGTCTGCTGAGTACCCTAGATTTTTAAAGAGTTAGGTCCAATGTTCACATTTCTTTAGTTGGTCAAGATTTCTTCTATAGCTTTAAAACTGATCCTGAATCTGAAGTTTCGAAGGTCAAGGGCATTGAAGGACATGGGTCTTTACTCATATAAATCGAGTCTTTTTACTAAGTATTAGTTCAACTGTTCCATCATTTCCCAACCCAAGGGTTGAGGGTGAACTCAACTTCGATACTAGGGGAAATATTTCCTTAAGTGACGAGGAGATGATTAAGGCAATATGTGATCCTCTATTTTAGAAGGTCAATGTAGCACGCTTGGTTGGGAATGGGTGAAAGAGGTCTCCGAGTAAATTCTAGCATGCCGAAGGTGGTGTTTCATGGGAGAGGTTAATACCGTGGGCCTATAAGTAGCGAAGGGTAGATGTCACCTCTGGAGTTGGTCCGTATCATGTGAATGATACCCAAGGGTTAAACCTAGATTTACAATCTAGGGGGAGATTATAACTCAAATAATACTTTCGTGACTACGACCATTTGGTTCTCATAGAGTAGGTTCCACTTTTCTTTTGGGAGTTTTAGGTCAGCATTGTACTTGATAGGTCCAAGATTGGTCGTCAGCTTGGCTTCTTAAGCGATATCTATTCCAATATAGCAGGCTTTTATTCTTTCTTCCTAATATATAATAACTGGTAACAAGGTCTGTATCTTCAGGTAATATGATCATTGGCCCAAAGGTATACATCTTCCTCACCTATTTGTACTGGGGGACTCTGATATTAGGGTGGGTGAATGATAGGTTCTCTATTTTAATGACTAGTAGCCATGGTTCTTCCACTGTTCTCTGGATAATGGACCAAGGGTAATCCGGGAATGCGAGGTGGGGGGTATTACTATTGGTTTCTATATTCGAGAGGGAGAACATGTGCGCCTCTAAGGTGGATCCTTCCCATCCACAGGACTGGATAGGTACTGCAAAAGTTATGTGCTTTATTGCCTGGAGGGCTTCATCATACATCTTCTCCCATTTGGTTGAGTGACCAGTCTTTACTAGGAAAGGAGAAATAAGTCCCGACTATTTAGAATGCATGAAATCCATGACAAAGAAGAGGTTTGAACTGCGATGGTTAGTCAGCAGGAAGTGTATAACCATTATGAAGAAGGTCATATTCTTTGTGGTGGCCTGCGTTTCAGTGATGATTTTATGGCGGGTGATGGCCTTCCCAGAGGGGTTCCTATTTGGAAAGGGCCATGCGTCCTTATCCTTTTCTTGTGATGGATAGGGACTATCAGAGTAAAGTGATCAATGTCTAGGATGAGAGTATATGAGAGGGTATCGGATCCAGTATTAGGATGATATGGTAAGGGGTTACTGGTGACATTGGGCCTTAGAGGGATGATGCTCCCGGTATTGATGAGATCCTGGATGGCATATGTTAAGGCCTAATAATTATCGATTAATGAGTATTAAGATCATCTTAGATTAAACTATTTTGAATATTATAAGCTCTTATACACCCTAGGGAGCTTTAGATGAAAATGTAATGAAATCATTTTGGTAATTATTAGATGAAGTATTACAACAAATTCTTACGCATGAAAACATATATTTAAGAGGTGAGTTAAATGGACATGTAGGAGTAGAACGAGATGGTTATGCAATGATTCACGAAGTTTGTGGTTTTGGTAAGAGAACTGAAGGAGGGAAAATTATCTTAGAATTTGCTAAGGCATATGATCAAGAGTTAACAAACACATTTTTTTTAAAAAAAGGAAGAACATTTAATAACCTTTAAAAGCGGAGAGAATAAAACTCAAATAGACTATTACGTACTTATACGAAGAGACTTGTACACATGTAAAGACTGTAATGTTATACCTGGTGAAATCTTAACAAAATCAACGTTGCCTATTAGTAATAGATTTAAAAATTTAAGTATTTATGTACAGAAACGAAAAAATAGGTTTTCAAAATATAAAATGGAAGGATTTAAAGGGATGCAAAGAGATTAAATTTAGATGGAAGTTCCCATTAAATATGAAGTGGAATTGGAATGACAATGTTAATAACATTTGGTGCAGAATAAAGAATGATATTAATAAAATTGGTAAGGACATTTTAGGTGAGACTAAAGGAAAAAGATTCATTAAAAAGGAGACTTGGTGGTGGAATGAGGAAGTGTAAAAGATAATACAAATGAAATAAATAAGTTTTAAATAGTGGCAAAAGAGTAAAAATCAAGAATATTTAGAAAAGTATAAGAAGTTAAAAAGTGTAGTAAAAAATATTATAATAAATGCTCAACAAAATGCACTAGATAATCTTTATAATAAATTAGGTACTAATGAAGGTGAAAGGGAAATATATAAACTTGCAAAGAATAGAGATGGATTGACAGGGATATGAGTCCAGTTAAGTGTATTTAATACATAACTCAAAATAAATTAATTAATGATAAGAAACTCTAGATCGATGGGAAGAGTATTTTCAAGTATTATTGAATGAAGAATATACGAAAAAGATATCGAGAATATTGAACCGGATATAGGAATGGTATGTTAGATTACGGAAAAAGAATGGATATATTAATAAGAAAAATGGGAAAGAATAAAGCGGTTGGCTCGGATAGAATACGCATAGAGGTGTGGAGAACCCTTGAAAGTCTAGGAGTAAAATGGTAAATATGCTTATTTAATAAAAATTTAAGAGAAAAGGAGACAAGATACATGAGTGGAGGAAAAGCACCATAATACCTTTGTATATAAATAAAGGGGATATACAAAACTGCGGTAACTATAGAGGAATCAAAATGATGAATCACACAATGAAATTATGGGAAAAAAGGTTATTAACAAAGATTAAGAAATGAGTCAACTATTTTGGACAATTAATTTGGATTTATGCCCGGGCAATCCACCACGAAATCTATTTACTTATTAAGACAGTTAATGGAGAAATGTAGAAGTAAGAATAAAAATTTATATATGGTCTTTATAAATTTAGAAAAGGCGTATGATAGAGTAATTGGGAATATAATTTGGTGGGCTTTAAGGAGGAAAAGAATCCCTATGAGTTATTTTAAAGTTATTGAAGATATGTATGATAACACAAAGACTAGAGTAAGGACTGTACGTGGATAAACTAATGACTTTACGATTAAAGTGGGTTTACATCAAGGATCGGACTTAAGTCCTTATTTATATATTGTGGTTTTAGATGAGATTACTAATCACATATAAGAAGACGTCCCATGGTGTATGTTGTTTATGGATGATATAGTTTTAATAGACCCTTCAAAGGAAGGCTTAGCGATGAGAGTAGATATTTAAAGAAAAGCCATTGTGTCTAAGGGTCTAAAAATCAGTAGAAATAAAATTGAATTTATGGAATGTAAATTTAATAATGAGGCATCGAATAACAAAATATTAAAGATTGAATAAACAGTGATAAAACAAACTAATAAATTTTGTTATCTAGGTTCAATGTTACAAAGTAATGGGGATATTGACGAGGATGTTGCAAGTAGAATATAAACTAGTTAGATGAAATGGAGACAAGCGAGTGGGGTGTTATGTGATAAGAGGATAACTGATAAATTTAAAGGAAAATTTTATAGAATAGTTGTTAGGCCAGCGACCCTGTATAGAGCAGAGTGTTGGAAGTTAAAGAAAAAATATGAACAAAGTTTCCATGTTAGCGAGATGAGGATGCTCTGGTGGATGATAGGAATTACCAGAACGGATAAAATTAAAAATCAATACAAGAGAGAAAAATTATGAGTATCTTTCATTAGAGATAATTTAAGAGAAAGTAGACTTAGGTGGTACGGACATGTATTGCGTAAACCAGTAGATGCCTAATAAGAGGAAGATTATTGGAAATAGAGGGTAAAAGAGAAATAGTTCATCCTAAGATATCTTGGGAGGAAATTATTAGGATAGACCATAAGGAATTAAACTTGAATGATAATATTCCATATAATATATTATAATGGAAAATGAGAATTCATGTGTTCGACCCCATATGATGGGATAAGGCAAGGATGGTAATGATGATAATAATGATCAAATGTCAGAGCGGAGGAGGGTGAAGGTTATCCACTGAGCCTAGAACTATTTGGGAGGAGGAATGGTATGATAATCTCTAGGAGGGTGTCCCAATAGGAAGGGTGTGATGATACACGAATTGGTATCACCAGATCAAAGTGATGAGTAAGCTCATACCAGGATAATAATGGTGAAAAAACAATAATGTAACAGTAAAAGGAGATGAGGAAAGGAATAAGATACCACCAGATATAAGTGGTTTGGTCAAAGTCTATGTCCACCGTGCAGTGTGAATGGCGGTCTTCACTATAATAAGGGCACTAATGGCCTATAAATACAACACTCAAGCTTCACTCTCTTCACTAAGTATTTTGACAGAGTTCTAAGAGGGTTGTGAATAATTGATACATTACAATGACATAGAAGACAAGTATTTATAGTGCCTTAAGGGTGTAGTGTACCCCTAAGCATGTAAAATGCATGCATAGAATGTTCCTAGCAAATGAGGAAGATCCAGTTGTCTCTTTCACATATAGGTCATGATGATGAAATATTCCCTCATGTGTGGGGGAGATTTGGCCATAACGGTTTATCCCACGTGGTCATGCATTCCATGTGCACTGTCCCACGCTTGTTCCATCCCACGCACTCTGTCAGGTGTCGCTATTGGTTGCGAAATCAACGGCGAGGATGAGTTAATGGGTCGACCCCTAGTGGAACCATTACGTGTGCTGACTTGGCTCAGCCCACATCTCCTGACAGGTGGGGGATGAGGCCGAGATTACACTTGTTACAGGGTTGCTGATGTTGAACCATGTTGACTTAACTCATTAGAAGAGTCCGAGTTACCATGGCCGAGGCTAAGGTGACTCAAGTCGAGTCCATAACTGAGCTGTAATTCCTTACTTTGAACGACCTGACACTAGTTGGCTGAGGCCGATGTGGATCTAGATCTGTAGGAGGGTACACTAGGGCCTATCAATCACCCCTATCCCTTAGCCATTGATGTGATGAGGTGTATGAGGGGTAATGTGATCCTTTCATCTGCCAGATCCATTATAAGGGGACACATGTAAGTCATTGCGTAGAATGGAGTGTTGCCCAAGCATGACTACTATCAAGTGCTTAGGGTATTGTCCCCTAATGATGGAACACATTGAGAGTCATGCATAACTTAAAAAGTTGTGCAAAATCATTGTTGATATTTAAATAGTTTCTTAAAACCATTTTCTTCTCATTTTTATTTTCTTCTTCGCACGCCATTTCTCTCTCTCGAACCAGAATTTCCATTGTTCACCTCTCATCTGTTCCAAATTTTTTTAGCAATCCTTAGGATTTTCCTTGTCTTTTACTTCCATAGACACTCTCAAGTCCTCCTCTTTCCCTTTCTTTGTCTTTATCTCCTTTGATGGTGAAATATTTTCTTGATCTTTTTTATTTACAGCGTCTGTTAACTCTCCAACAACCTTTCTTGGTGGCCATAAGGCTTGTCTATGGTGGTTGTAGTGTGGTTCTTAGATTGTAGGAGGTTATTGGTAGGTTTAACTCCCCAAAATCCTTGTATTTATTACTCCAGTGACAATTCGATGATGATCTCCAATGAGGATTATTTCCTGATCTTGTGTGTTCTTGATAAAAATGATTTAGTTTCCCATTTTAATCTTTTGGTCAAAATTGGTCAAACCCCTTAAGTGTGTGTTTGTTTTAAAACTTGGTTTCTATGTTACAGAGGCTTTATGAGTTACCTAAAGAGTTACCCACACTTAGAGATAGGTTCTTCCAAGAGATTCGTAGGGTAGAATAAGAGGATGGGGCTAGACGTAGGGCCGACCCCCATCGGTATGACCCATTTTCCCAATTCCTTTGAACATAATATTTCCCTCATCCACTGAGGCTCCCAGCTCGTCCTCTGCCCAAGCCGATGTTTGGGATTTCAAAGAGGAGATGAGGTAATCTCATACGTCGTCTTTCTCTGAGGCTGAGTCATATGGTCAAGACGACTCATATTTTTACATTGTCTCTGATAGGGACGGGCCGACGGTCAATCCAATTGTCATTCCTGTCTCAGCTATGACTCCTCATGAATTTCATGAAAGGTTCCTAGGGGCCCCTTGTCCCTGAAGAGGCCGATGGTTAGGCCAACTCCGAGGTCGATGATTCAGATGGTGAAGATGTCGAGGCCAATGATTCAGATGGGTAAGATCTAGTTGATACTTCATATCGCGAGTCTTTCATCCCGTCAAAGAGTTTGATCTTCTTATACGGAGACACTCTTATGGCATTAAACTCAACAGTTTAATGAGGATCCCGAATGAGGATGAGAAAGTATTCCAAGGTCGATAAGGGGAAGTCACCGTATACAATTAGATGTTTAGGATCTACGTCAAGTTATCTTTTCATCCTGCCATACGACTTATCCTATATGTCTTGGGGGTTGTAACTACCCAGTTGGCCTCCAATTTTTGGAGAATCATCCTTGGGTATATTTCTTTATGGAATAAAACCTTTACAAATGAGCCTTCAGTTGGGATTTTTACAACTTACTACAACATCTCATCCTCTACCGAATAAGATGGCTATTTCCACTTAGGGTCTAGGAACCCGACAAAAAGATTATCCAAGTGGACCAAATATTGAACCATTACAGGAAAGAGAGATTCTTATTCGTCTCTCGGGCTTGGGATTTCCAAACCGATGTCGACCCTGGTGAGGATGAGACGAGGGTCCCTCGTACCTAGGCTAATCCCTTAATGACAGTTAAATCTGATCCTAACCTCAACCTTGAGGAACATGACATGGTCAAATATCTGAGGGAATAAGGAAATGACGGGGCCTTCCAGAATTTGAGGATATGATGGTCCCTGATTATCTTGAAGAGTCCGGTTTGGGGGTTGGCCCACTGGACGAGCTATGTGAGTCATTTTAATCTCTTATTAAAAGTCTTCTCTCGTATTTACATATTATTTCTAATCTTTTTCCTTTATTTTATAGATCGTTCTCTAAATGTTTCAGACGAGGTCTAGAATATGACGACTTTAAGTCTCATGTCTGTCCTGGGAAAGAAAGTTAACAAGTATCCACCCAAGAAATTAACTACTTACGGGCCGACCCGTCATGAGGTCACCCATAAGAGGAAAGAACCTATGGCCCCCCAAAACACTCTTCTCGACTCCTCGACGAGGCAAAGGATCGGATCTATAGAAACTTCTCCTGGGTCTTCCTCATCTTTTGAGGATTTTTGGGCATCCAATTTGGCCCAACTGAAGGCCGGCCCCAACTCTTTCATTACTAACATGAAGGTAGCAAAGGCTGCTATGTTTGTAGCCCCCTCCGAGGCAGACTATGAGTTCCTGGGGAAAATGCCCCTGCCAAGGTTAATGACGTTGGCCTCCACCAAATGGCACAGGTATCATCCTCATAATTTTTGGAGTCGTCTCGTCTCATATAATTTTCAATTTTATCTGACTCTGACTTCTTTATTTTTACAGTCCGTATGCGCCCTTACCTCGGTCACTAGGTGGATGGCTGAAAATCAACAAAAGCTTTAAGATGTCGTTATGGCTATTCAAGATGAAGCCGAGCTGAAATTGAAGCTGAAAGAACACAGGGCCGAGCACAAAAAGGCCATGGATGAGTTAAATCTGGATTATAGTAACCAGCTTAATGCAAAAGACAATGCCTTAAAGGAAAAGGACGATGCTCTATATACCAAAGCCACTAAGTTCAAGTTAGACCTTGCTGCTGCTATTCAAAGGGCTAAGGACGAGGTAATTAAATCCTATAAGGCTTCAGACGAATTTTAAGGTTTAGACCTGGAGTATCTTGAGAGGAGAATTAAGACAACCTGCAGATGGGTCATCCTGAAGTTTGTTGATGTCCTCTCCTCCATACGTCCATCTTTGGTTATTTTTTACATTGGTGACCCCTCTTTACTGTTTCCTTATCATACGTTAAGTCTTTGGCCACTACTGAGGGAGAGGGGATGTCTGTCGACCCCCCTGCTGAGGTAAGCAACGTCGATGCTGAGACGATGGTTGCAGCCAAGGATAATGCTGAGGCAAATATTAATGCTGAGTCGACTTAGTAGGGTGGTCGTCTAGGGTCGATACCTTTATCTTTGTAATTGTCTTTTGTCTTATAATAATTTCACTCCTTCATTTGTATAGAACTGAATCTCTTATTTAAATGAATGGAAATTTTTTCTCATCTCAATGCTTTTCCTTTATTCTTTGTTGATGATTAATAATCTTGTCGATGTTTACTTTTATGAGTTGATTTGTATCTTTGAACTCGCCTTCATCAAAAAACAATTATTGGCAATTACAAAAATGATTTTGAATTTGAACTCACGAATTTATGGTGTTTACATCACAAGTCCTCTCTCATCATTTTAAGAGTGTATGGATGAGGGTCGTCTCGTCCATGCACCGTCATCTCGTCCGAGAGAGTTTATTCACTAAGTTAATAATGTTTAGGATAAACCACACTTAAGTGATTTTAAATTTGAACTCACCAAATTATGGTGTTTACATCACAAGTCCCATCTCGTCATTTTGAGAGTGTATGGATGAGGGCCATCTCGTCCATGCACTGTAGTCTTAGCCGAGAGAGTTTATTCACCTAGTTAATGATATATAAACAAATCACTTAAGTGATTTTAAGTTTGAACTCGTAAAATTATGGTGTTTACATCATAAGTCCCCTCTCATAATTTTGAGAGTATGGATGAGGGTCGTCTCATCCATGCACGGTCATCTCGGCCGAGAGAGTTTATTCACTAAGATAATGATGTTAAAGATAAACCACCCTTAAGTGATTTTTACCCCCCTCGATGTTATTAAGACTCCATGGATGCGTTCGATCCTATCTGGACTGTTATGTTACCGAGAGAAACTTAAAGCTACTTCACCACGAATGATGTTTTATAACTTAAGATGAGTTGATACATACAAGCAACAAATATTAAAATAATATACAAGGTAGGAGTGAATAATTTCAAATTTTTATTCGTAATCTGATTCTCATACACATGGACAAATGAAACTAATTCAAGTGAAACTAATACAAAACTCTTACTGATAGTATTTATTTAGATGGACAACATTCCATGGGTTGAAGAATGGTTCTCCAAATAGATTTTCCAGTTGATACATCCCTGGAACCACTTCTTCAACCACCCTATAAGGACCATGTTAGTTAGGATGAAGCTTGTTGGGATTCTGCCACGTCTTCTTCAAAACGAGGTCTACTACTTCCAATTGCTGGGCCTTCACCATCTTATTATAAAAATTTGATGTTCTTTGCTGATGGACAGATTTCCTAACCTCAGCATCTTCTCCTTTTTCCTCTATGAGATCCAAATCCAGCCTCCTCTCTTCCATATTCTGTTTTGAGTAGTATGTTCGGACCCTATGTGTTGGGAGACCTATATCCGTTGGCATGATAGCCTCTGAGCCATAGGCTAGCATGAATGGGGTTTCCTTAGTTGGAGTTCTCTATGTTATCATATACGCCCATAGGATGGCATGAAGTTTCTCAATTCGTCTCCCCTTAGTGTCCTCTAACTTCTTCTTGATTCCATCAAGAATTGTTCTATTCGTGACCTCTGTTTTCCCATTTTCTTAGGGTCAGCCTGGAGTAAAAAAAAAATGTTTGATGCCGACCCGCTTACGATACTTTTCAAGGGAGATATTTTTAAATTGCATCCCGTTATCAAAAATCAGAGTGTTAGGTATTCCATACCTACAGATGATATTTTTCCAGATAAACTCAAAGGATTTCTTCTCTGTGATTGTGATCATCGCCTCGGCCTCTACCCACTTTATAAAATAATCAATTGGCATAATCAGATAGCGATAATTGTTCACATCTCTCGGTAATGGCCCTACTAAATTAATCCCTTAAACTAAAAATGGCCAAGGAGAAGTGATAGAAGTAAGAGGCTGATGAGGTTGATGGGGTATGGTGGAAAACCTTTGACACTTATCACACTTCTTAACATATGCAGCTGCATCCTTGGCCAATGTCGACCAGCAGCACCCCTGAGTGATGATCCTTTTTGCCAATGACCTTCCTCTGATATGAATGGAGTAAGACCCCTCATACACGTCCTTTAAAATATAACCTACCTCAGATGGATGTATACATTTGAGTAGAGGAAGTAGGGACCCTTTTTGTATAAGATGTATCCTATGAGGTAGAACTTAGAAACCTTATACCTCATCTTCTTTCTCTCGACTTTAGACTTTGGAAGCTCCCCATCTCTGATGTATCGGATGATAGGATCCATCCAAGAAGCTCCCATGTTCAAGTTGAAGTAAAATTCCACAGTATTTTTTTCTCCTTCAATGGTCGGCCAATGGAGGATCTCTACCCGGACCATTCTTCTAACTTTTGTTCTAGTGGCAGAAGCGAACCTCGCCAGGGCGTCGGCTCGGCCATTATTTAGTCGGGGTATCCTCTTCAGCTCCACCTCACTAAAATGCTTCAGTATTTTTTTTCTCTTCCTAAGTACTTAGATATTCTATCATCCTTGGCCTCATATACCCCTAAAATTTAGTTCACAACTAACCTGGAATCACTATAGACAAGAATCTAGCCAACGTTCAGTTCCCGGGCAAGAGAAAGACTTATTAGGAGGGCTTTATTCTCTTACTCATTATTGGAGGCTTTAAAGCTTAACCTTAGTGCATTTTATTATTGGTCCCATCTGGGGCTGACATAATTAATCCTGCCCCACTTTCGTTGTCACATGAAGATCCATCAATTAACAAGCTCCAAACAGTACCATTTTGAGAATAATTACCCTCTTCCAGGGTTCCATTATTAAAGAGGTATTGCTCTTCCTTGTTCTCAGACACCTCGCTTCTCGCTGAACTCGTCTCGGCCTCGGTCGGGGGGGGGGGGGGGGGGAGACACACCATACTCTCTTACTCACAAGCTGAAGCTTCAACCTCTTATATACCGACCTCATCCCACGTGAAATCGACTACAAAGTTAGCTAGGACCTACCCCTTAATGGTCATTCTCGGCTGGTAGATGATGTCAAATTCCCCCAATTTAATTGCACAGGCCACCAGCCTTCCTGACTTCCCAGGCTTGTGATTGACCTGTTTGAGAGGTGAGTCTGTGAGGACCACCATGGTATGTGCCTGGAAATACGGCTTCATCTTTATTGAAGCATGTACTAGAGCATAATCCATTTTCTCAATTTTGGTATATCTATGCTTGAACCTTTAGAGAGACTTGTTGTTAAAATACACTGGCCTCTGTACTCCATTTTCATCTCTGCTTGTAGCAGCACATATGGCCGACTTCGACACAACCAAATATAAGTACAACTTCTCTCCTTGGATTGGTCTTGATAGTAAGAGTGGGGAGAAAAGGTAGGCCTTTAATTCTTAGAAGGCCTTATCGTACTCCTCATTCCACTCAAAAGCCTTTATATGTATTTTGAAAAAAGGAAGGAACTTGTCAATAGCTCTAAACACAAACTTGTTTAACACTGCCCCTCGTCCAGTTAACCTCTGCACATCTTTGATTATCGTCGGAGTCTTCATTTCCAACAAAGCTTTGATCTTTTTGGGGTTTGCTTCGATCCCCCTCTGATTCACGATGAAGCCTAAGAACTTACCTGCCCCCACGCCGAAGACACACTTGGCGGGGTTGAGTTTCATCATGTACTTATCCACAGTATCAAAATTTATCTCATGGTCGACCACATAAGTGTCGGCCTTGAGGATCTTTGTCAACATATTATCGATATAAACTTCCATCATCTTCCCAATTTTTTCCTCGAACATCTTGTTGACAATCCTTTGGTATATTGCCCCGAATTTTTTTAATTCAAAGGGTATGACCTTGTAATAATAGGTCCCCTTATCAGTTATAAAATTTATTTTCTATGTATTGGTTGAATCCATGAATATTTGAATATATCTTGACTAGGCATCCATAAATATAATTCATTCATTGATGGAAGTAGCGTCAACCATCTGATCTATCCTTGGCAGTTGAAAGATATTTTTGGCGCAGGATTTATTCAGATCCATAAAATTAACAAACATCCTCCACTTATCGTTGTCTTTGGGGACAATGACATCATTCACAAGCCATTCATGGTAAATAACCTCCCTGATGAAGTCAGCCTTTTACAGCTTCTTCACCTCTTCTCGAATGCCATCATATTTTCCTTGGAGTAGACTCTTCTTCTCTGTCTGATTCACTTTGCATCCTCTAACCCATTGAACTTATGGAAGAGAACATTTAGATCGATTCCATGCATATCCTCATGGCTCCAAGCAAAAATGCTTTGCCTTTTGTTTAGAAGCTTGATCAACTCCTCTTTGACCTCCTTCCTCAGGGATTTATCGATTTGGATGGTTTTTTATCGCTCGTCCTTATTGAGGATGATGGATTCTACCTCCTAAATGACCTCACCCTTCTTTAACTTAGTCTTATCTCTTCATCCAGGGTATCAATGTTGTACATTATAATAGCCCTTTTGTATGCCTCTCTCTCCTCGGCTGAATTGAAGTAGCATTTGCGTGCCTCAACCTGGTCACAATGCACTTCCCTTAACCCATATGGAGTTGAGAATTTAATCATTTAGTGAACCATTGAAGGCACGACCTCAAATTCCTTGAGGGCTACTCTTTTGAGGATTATATTGTAGGTTGAGTAGACATTCTCAAATTCCTTAAGGGCTACTCTTCTTGCTCAGACCTAAGCCTTTGTAATAATATCAAAACATAATGTTGGTTGATCTACCGATGTCCACTAAAATCCTCAGAACCAATAACCATGCACTAGAGTGGTGATAACCAAAGGGTCATCATGCGGGGCTAGAATCACCTTGAAATCTAGTATAGAAAAACCCACAATGAAAGTATTCATATCAAATTTAGTTCTTTTTACCTTCTTCGGCTCTATGGTTGCTAAATGAACTTTCTTAGGTTTAGGAGGGAGAGCCTTAGCCTCTGTTACATAAGTTTTTCTATCATCAACTTATTTTCCTCTACCAGATAATCCTCCATAGATTATATTAACCCCAAGAGAGATCGTATGAAGCCGAACTTTAGGATCAGTAATTGAGGGAGGCAAGTCTGGGTCTACTTTGTCATCATCGTCGTCTCGGCTTGCTGAAGCATTAGGCTTCCACTTTAAATTTATCTTCTTATTTCGAGTGTCGTCTCAGCCACCCTTGGAACTTGCCTTATCAACATACTTTCTGAGTTTGCCAGCTCTCAGAATTATCTCAATCTCACCCTTGAGAGTAAAACACTTTTCAATTACATGGACATGGTCTTGCGTGTTTTCCTTTTCATCTTGATTGGTTGTTGTGAAATTAAATTTCCTAAAATATTTTACTTGATCATCATCTTTGTAGTCTTTGTATTCTTACCCTTATGAATTGCAGTTTAATACGAGGAAGAAAGCCATAGTTTTTGCTGAATTCGACCTACTGAGGTGCAGTTGAAACCTTCTAGAAGTTGTCCATGTTCCCCTATCTGAAGAGGACTTAGTCGGGTTGTTAGGCCCTGATGTATCTAAGAAAGTCAAAGAATCCTATACTCATCTCCATTATTTATGGGATGGGGTTGTAGCCAATAATGTTTCTTATTACAAAATGATAGATCAACTTCAAGAGGATCATAATTTGTCCAAAGCTCTACTTCATGCTGATTATGAAGCCAAGTACATATTACTGAGTGATGAGGCTAGTTTTGATAGAAAATTTGAAGAGTATGCCTCCCTGTATAGAAGGAAGGAATTCTTGATAAATCGAGAAGTTGAAGAATCTTGGGAAGTAGGAAAATTTCTTGAAGAGGAAAATAATCGCCTCTGAAATGAGCTAGACAGCTTTAACAAATCGTCCACCAGTGGTCTTGATAAAGGTGTTTTTTTCCTAAAAGATGAGAATGAAAGGTCGGTGGAAGAACTTAAAGCATTGCAAAAACCAGACCTGGACAAACTTCCAAGAAAGTAGTGGTTATCCGACCAACTGTAGATGAGGAAAGAACTGAGAAGACTCTGGCTGACCAAGTTGCTTAGTTAAAATCAAAGAATAATGCCACTGCCAATTTATCTATCCTGCTGGAAGCTAAGGATAAAGCTATTGCCGACCAATCTGCCCAGTTGAAAGTATAAAATGATGTTCTCATGAAAATTCAACATCAGGTAGAAAGATTAACCTTCCAATTTCACAAGCAACCCAAAGAGATTTGGATAGAAGGTTACAATGAGTCCCTAAGCCATGTGGATGATCATATTGCACAAATTCATCATGAGGGCTATAGATGGGGATGGACCAACTTGCTTACCCTACTGAAATATGATCAAAATAATGAGTTATGGTATTGGAATGCTCCGGGCTTGTTGTAATGTGACAAGCCTCAATTTAAGTTGGATATAACATAGATCCCTACCGGTTCCATTACCTAATGTTTAATCACCAAATATCTAGGAGACTACGGCCTTCATGATGTGCATGAGATAATTCATCCTCCTCACTTGATTAATAGGGTGAGCAGTAGCAATAGGCTAATGATGAGATATTTTAATTACATAAATTCCCTATATACCCTGGATAATACTCCCTCTGGGATGGAGAGAGTACATCAGACATCTTCTGAAATAACTAAAGCACAAGGGAAATGTCCAGCAAAATAATTCTAATTTTTTTTGTATTTGCTTGATGTAATACCTTTAGTATTTGAATCAAAGTATATGTACTTGTTGTCAACTTATGATTAGTTAATCACTTTGTCGACTAAGTAATCTTCTTGTTTGGGTGATAAGTTATTAAACCGTGATTGTAGGGCCTGAGTTTTTACAAATGCACTTAGATAAAATTATAAATAGTTTTGTTGATCCAAATTGTAGCATTAGTTATCAGTGGTGACCAAGTGTATGAGGAATGTACATATGTATCCATGTGTTTAGGAATGTATACATGTATTCTTGCATTTAACCCAGTCGGGTAAAACTTCTTGTGTGTATATATGAAATTTTAAAGGCTTCTTATTCTTAACATATTAAAGACGAAGTCATACATGAAGTAAGTATCAGTAGCGACCAAGTGTGTTAGGGTATATATATATATATATATATATATATATATATATATATATATATATATATATATATATATATAACTTGGTAGGGTAAAGCTTCTTGTGTTGATACATGAATCTTTAAAGACTTCTTGTTCGTGACTTGTTGATACGAGGTCATACATGAAGTAATAACTTGGTCGGCTAAAACTCGACTGCTTGTTAAGTTGCTGGTGAATCCCAAATTTGATAAGTTCAACCTGATTAAGTAGTTGATTTATGTAGTTATTGTCGTCTATTTATCGGCAAGGGTTGAAGACTAAGAGACATTATTTTGAGGATTGTTTCTGAGGATGTATATCATCGTACTCTGAAAAAATATTGAAAAAATTGGAAACTAAAATCAAAATATTTTATTGGACTTGAAATAAAGTTTTGTTGAATATAAAGCAAAAAGAAATACAAAATGCCTTTATTAACGATAGTATTTTCGGAGGTGTTCGGTGTTTTAAGGGTTCTTGAATTCTTCCCCCATCAAGTGTCTCTAGTCAAAAAGTTACTGGTCAGATTACTGCTGAAATGTGGTATGGACCATGCCAGTTGGCCTTAAGCTTGTTTCCTTTCTGAATGAACTTTTTGAGAATGTAATCTCCCTCTTTCAAGTTTCTCGGCTTGACCCCTTTATTATAAAAATGAGCAGTCCTCTGCTGATAGGCAGTAACTCTAAGGGAGGCTTCTTCTCAAACTTCTTCCACCATGTCCAAGTCCAATAGTCTCATTAGATCACTTTTGGGAGAATCATAACACTCCATGAGTTGGTAAACCTATCTCGACTGGTACCCTGGACTCTATCCCAAATGAAATCATATAAGATGTTTCTCTAGTTGTGATCGACGTGGTTCTATAAGCCCAAAGCACAAATTGTAATTCATTAATCTAGTTACCCTTGGTAGCATCAAGTCTCTTCTTCAGTCCATTAAGCAAGGTTCTATTTGTCACTTCTATTTGACTGTTGCTTTGTGGATCTTGAATTGAACATAGTATGCTTTAAATTCATTGTTATTGAATTGGGTTCTATGGTCAGTAATGAAGGCATAAGGCATGCCATACCTGCATATGATGTTTTTCCATATGAACTGATATACCTTCCCGTAGGGCACTTATATCAATGGTTCTGCCTCTAACCACTTTGTGAAATAATCAACATCCACTACGAGGTATTTGAACCTGACTTTGTTGGTCGGCAACGGGCCGACCAAGTCAATTACCCAAATGGAGAATGGCCAGGGAGAAGTGATCAGTGTTAAAGCAGTGGCTGGTTCTCTATGAACTGTAGCAAATCTCTGGCACTTATCTCATTTTCTTACGAATGACCTATAATCTTCCTTCATAGTTGCCCAGTAATACCCTTATGTGCTAATTCTCTAGACTAATGACCGACCAGCTGAATGAGCTCCACAAGAACCTTCAAGTACCTCCTTGATTAAGTCGATAACTTCTATTGGATGGATATAGCATAGTTAGTAAATAGTGTATCCTTTTTTGTATAGGACTCCCCTTTACATTACATATCTATATGCTTTGTACCAAAGCCTTCTTACATCTTTCGAATCACTTGGCAAGGTTCTTTTTTCGATGTAAGCTCTAATCGGATCCCTTCGGGGTGGTCCCAAATCTACAGTAATGAAACTGATAATTATATCCTCATTTATGCTCCTGGTTTCTAAGATCTCTACTAGAATGCTTCCCCCGAGTTCTATTCTTGTTGTTGAAGCCAATCGAGAAAATGCATCAGCTCGGGCATTTTTTATCCTTGGTATTTTACTTATCTGTACAACTGGAAATTTGGAAATGACTTTCATTGCCTTGGCCAAGTATCTCACCATAAAATCTCCTTTGACTCCATATATACAAAGCACTTAGTTGACGATCAATTCAAAATCATTGTGTGACACTACTTTCTCAGCACCTAATGATTGGGCTAACTCAAGTCCAACGATTAAGGACTCATATTCGTCTTAGTTATTTAAAGCTTGAAATTAAAACATGATGACATATTCCACATCAATGTTGTCAAAAGTGTTAAGTATGATACAAGACCCACTACCAATTGCTCATGAAGATCCATCCACATATAAATTCCATAATGGAATTTCACTGCTAAAGCCTTTTATATATATAATTCCACGGCGGAATATCTTCTTATGTTCTTATTCATACTTTTGGGCCATTTCTTAAGCAATAGATGATTCCGGTTGATCAGCTATGACTTTTTTCTTTTTAGCCGACTCTCTTTCGGAGAAGTCTGCTCGGCAGGCATGTTGGATTGATCGATAACCTCTAAATATGTAAATTCTATAATAAAATCTACCAAATCTTGCCATTTTAATGACGATCTTGGGTCGTAGATGATGTCGTCTTCTCCCATCTCTACTACCCAATACATCAACCTGCCTGGATTTTTAGGTTTGTGAAGTGCTTGCTGAAGAGGTAGATTAGTGTATACTACTATGTTGTGCGCTTGAAAATAAGGCTTCATTCGCCTGAAGGCTTCGATGAGAAATAAAGTCAATTTTTCTAGGCGTGGATGCCTGATCTCTACACCCCTGAATGCCTTACTAGTGTAGTAGAATGATTTTTGAATCCCATTCTCTAACCAGACTAATGTCGAGCTAACTACGGGTTCAAAAATATCTAAATACAAGTATAATTTTTCTCCCAAAATTGGTTGGGACAATAATAGCTGAGACCCAAGATACTTCTTCAACTCTTGAAATACTTCTTCACACTACTCATTCCACTCGAAGGTCTTTCTGAGCACCTTAAATAATGGTTGGTACCTGTATGTTGCTCTATAAATAAATTGGTTTAGGGAAGCCCACTTTACCAGTAAGTTTTTGGACATCTTTTTTACATGTTGGTGATTGCATCTCAATCAAAGCTTTGATTTTAGTAGGATTAGATTCTATTCCTCTTTGGTTTACTATTAAGTCGAGGAACATTCCTTCTTACACATCGAATACGCACTTGGTCAGATTTAGTTTCGTTTGATGCTTTTCCAGTTGGTCAAAAATTTTACCGAGGTCCTTGATATGATCTGAGGCGTTTTTGCTTTTGGTTAGCATGTAATCTACGTACACCTCCATATTTTTCCCAATCTGTTCTTCAAACACCTTATTAACCAATCTCTGGTACATTGCTCTAGCATTTTTAATCCCCAAAGCCATAACATTATAGCAATAAGTACCTCGGTTAGTAATAAAACAAGTGAATTCTTTGTCCTCTGGTTTCATTTTTATCTGGTTTTATAAAGAGTAGGTATTCATGAAACTCAACAACTCATGTCCTGCTGTGGCATCTACTAACTGATCAATTATGGGCAAATAAAAATGATCTTTTGGGAAGTCATGTTATGATCAGTGAAATCTACACATATTTGCCACTTATCATTTTTCTTCTTAATACCATCACAATATTTTCCAACCATGTTGGATATTTGACGTCCTCAATGAATTGGGCTTTTTGTAGTTTTTCTACCTACTCCTGAATGGGCTGGTTTTTCTCAGGACTGAACACCCCATGCCTTTGTTTGATTGGCTTGGCATCCCTGTTAATGTTGAGCTCGTGACAGAGGAAATTGGGATCAATCCTAGGCATATCTTCACGTCTCTAAGTGAATACATTCTTTTGTTCCCTCAGAAACACAGCCAGTTCTTGTTTGAGGACTATGTCCAATGTGGAGCCAATTAGGGTGGTTCGTTATGATTTTTCATCATCCAGGATTATGCTTTCAATAGCTTCTACTATCTTCCCTTTGACTAGATCTGTTTCATCTTAGGGATCCAAAGTATCAACTTTTGACTCGCTATTGGGATCTACAGTGTCAACTTGGTAAGTGGTGGTCTATTTCTTCAAATAAACCAAATCTTCCTACTCGGCTGAAAAGTAATAGCATTCTCTAGCCACCCTCTGATCACCCATTACTACGCCGACCCCAAAATGAGTAGGGAACTTTAAACATTGGTGGACAGTGGATGACACAACTTTGAATTTCTTTAATCCTACCCTGTTGAAGATCACATTGTAAGCCGACTGAACATTTTTATCCATAACAAATACATATATCTTCTCTGTGTGACTTATTGGACAAGTGTCGAATAACACTTCTAATTTTACTTTTCCTATGGGATAAACTTTTTCCCTCGAAAAGCCAATCAAGGGTCGGTGGTACGGTTCGATTTGACTAAACTTAAATCCTAATCTCTAGAAAGAGGGATAGAACATGATATCAGATGAACTTCCGTTGTCCATCAGAACCCTGACAATGATGACTTCCTAGATTCTAAACTTGACGACCAGTGGGTCGTCATAAGGATACAATACTCCGGGAAGATCATTTTTGGAAAAGCCAATGACAAGTTTCTCTTTGTTTACTTTCTTAGGACGATCATCATCATTCAAATTGATACATTGTATGTAGGAGCAGGCTTATGCTTTATTAAAATAAGTTTCCCTCTCAGCAGTCTGATATCCTCCTCCTACATCTCTACCTGTGATGACACGAGAATTTGAAGAACTAAAACTTATTATAGCTACCTAAATTTTTAGTTTCTTGGTCTTATTCGGTAGGTCTTGATCGTCTTCATAACCATCCTCATGGCCTAGCTTCTTGTCTTATCTAGGTTTGCAGGGATAATTTTTCCTTCCTCCTATTTCTTGGCTTTCATGCCAATCAATAAATTTTCTCAGCTTTCCTTCGCAAATGGGGAATTCAATTTCGTTCTTTAAAGCAATGAAATTATCGATCGTTTGTCCATGATCCTTATGGAATTCACAATACTTGGATTTATCTCTCCAGTTAAGGGGTGTCCTTATCTTCTCATGCTACTTCAAATATTTATTGTGCCTAATTTCCTCCAAGATATGATGGATACTGAGCGTTAGTGGAGTGTATGCTTCATATTTTTTGTGATTATCCTATTTCTTTCATTTTTTCTCCTTATTTTTAGGCTTGGTTGAAGGGCTTTGCTTTGCAGCCATTGCTTCCTCGACATTCATGATTTTCCCATACATAGCCATGAAATCTGTCATAGTTTGTGGTGGATATTTTGCCAATGCATAATACAACTTTTCTGGAAGTAATCCACTCATCAAGGTGGGAATGGTTATTTTTTCTTCATAATCAACCACTTCTAGTTTCTCTTTATTAAAATGAGTGATGTATTCTCTGGTGGTCTCTCCTGCTCACTGCCTAACACTTAGAAGATGACCTACTCTCTGAACTAGCTTGGGCCCAGAATAGAAGTTACTAATGAACATCTCGGCAAGTTTATTGAAAGTGAAAATTTATTATTGGGGCAAGTTATTGTACCATATCTGGGATGAACCAGTGATGGTGCTTAAAAAATATCTACATCTCATTTCATCAGGAATAGAATATATATCAGTGGCTTCTTGATATTGTTCAATGTACAAAATGGGTTCAATCTTACCATCATATTTAGGGGGTAACCAATGATGTCTTAAACTTAGACGAGGTAAGAAAATCGACAATCGCTTGGACGAAGCGTACCCTTTAATAAAACTGCATTGTAATGGACTCTTCGCCTTAGCCATCTCCCCTAATCGATCTTCTAATCATTAAATCCTCCCCTTCCATGAAGGATTTTTAGCTTTAGATCTATCAGAGGCTTCTCAGCCTTCCCTTCCATACGTCTTTGCTGAGCTCTCTTCTTGAGAAGTTTGCTCGGCACGCACGGATCCTCGGGCACTTTTTTTAGATTTAACTGATCTTTCATGATGTTTGGTATGTCGTGATCTTAATTGGGATGGATCTTGATGATGCCCTCTATATACTTAAGGTCCCAAAAAATCAAAGGCCGATGCCCTGCTTAATCACTCCAAGGCACTTGGATGTTTAGGAGTAAGAGAGAAACCATCACAGTAATCCGTTGATCTGATTAAAGAACTAGGCCCTGAGCGATAAAAGCCATCAAATGAGGACCTGGAGTAACTATTCTGATTCCTCCTAGGAGGAGGAGGTGGCATTTACCTTCTAAAAGACGGATCATTAGTATGCCGAGATGGAGCCGATGACCTAGTTTTCAAGGATTGAGCCAATTGCCTCTTGGTTTCTTGCATTGCTTCTTTCCCTTCGGCAATATAAAGTAAAAATCCATTAAGGTTAGTCATGATAAGAGGAATGTTTCTTTCGACAACATTACTTCTTTTAGGAATGTCATTCATTTTGTGGAATCTTTCAATCAAGTCAAATGAATATTTTTTGGTGAAGAACGAAGATAGACAATACGTTTCCCACAGACGGCGCTAATATGTTTTTGTATTAAATTAGTCATGATTTATATGTGCCAATTTTATAATCACAGATAAAATAATGAGAGAAAACTAAATGAGACACGAGAATTTTTAAGTGGTTCAGCTATAAGAAAATCCTACGTCCACTATGATTGTATTGTTGTTGATGATTACAGAAACTAGGTATTCTTATTAGAAGAATGACCTTGAAATTTTCTATCTTCCCTTTTGTGAAAGGAATACGTGGTATTTATAGTGAACCGGAGATCAAGGGTTGGAATGCCTTTATACATTTAAGCATTTACACCCATACATAATGAATGTGACTATTGGGAGTATTGCGTACATATGGAATGAATCTTGGATGCCTTCTATGTGAGGACCATTTATCTACTTTGATGGTTTGTATTCTTCAAGTTGGTCGTCCTGTTGGTCGATCAACTATCTTCTTAGTCGACCAAGTAATTGATTACTATAACTGTTTCCACATAAGGGGACAAGTGTCCAATTTTGATTGGTCCACGTAGATGGATAAGTTTTTGCATCAACAAGGGGTTTCCTTATTTGGATTATTCCCTCAGCATTAGGTCCCAATAATAGTGAAGTTGTTTCTTATAATATCAAGTCACAATTAAGAATCAAGATTTTTAACTTAAGCTTTGTGTTTTCTCTAATTAACTAATTTAATAAGGTATTTAATTAAGTTAATAACATAACTCACTTGTTAAATATGTTATCCTTCGAATAGGTTTGTGATATTCTTAGAAACTCCGCTTTTAGATCATTATAGTGAAATTTTTGCCTATTGGAATAGTATATGAGTTGGGTTAACTTTTAGACCATTTAGAGCTCGTTTTGGGGCTTTTTAAGTGAGGATGTTTAGGTCCCTAGCCTACTTTTGGGATTAGTCTTTAATATAAATTAATTAGGTTAAATTAAACTCTCATAACACAATTAGAAAACAACCCTGACAGCTAAGGAGAAACAGGGAACAACTTGGATTGAAGAATTAGGGATTTTGGGATTTAATTCATAAAATTGATCAAAGGAAAGTATACTTTGTTTAAGAATTTAATTATAATTTTGTTAGAATAATGATAGTACATTGGAATTTGTTAATAAAATCATAAAATTTATTTTTTAATCATATTTAACCTAATTTCGAAATTAGTTTAATCACATGTTTAAGACTTATTCATATATTGAAGAACTGGTGTAGTTTTGATAATAAATCCTCAAATTGAACCATGAATCTACATTTTATGAATCTAGAAACATTATATATGCATTCTAGTAGTTGTGTTCCTTAAAATTCCTAACTTTAAGTGAATAATCAATAAGAATTCGTAGACCAATTACATCAATATTTTGAAGAACATAAACGTAGAGTTAACTCTTTAAATTATATAATTAAATCCTCTTAGGATGTTTTAAACTACTAAAACATATAAAAACATGTTTCTATCTAATATATGTAATGGAGTGGGTTAGTATTATTGGTTAGAGGTTATTAGCTTGATTTGTATTGAGCTACGTTTGTTATTAGCAACCCGGTGCGAAGTGAGAAACTATATGAGGAGAATTGACTCGACCTGAGGGGAGAATCAATTCAGTTTGGGGTGAATCAATTTTTCCTGGGGTGAATCGATTTGAGTCGGCATGTTGATTTAAAGAGTGTTTTAGGGTCTTTAAGTGATCATTCAAGATTGGTTAAGTTGGATACTTCTAGATAATTTGAAAATAGTTTATTGTCAGTAGGTTTGGGAGATTATATTGATATCGAAAAACCTTAGGGATTAAGTCAAAATTTTTAATGCGGAGTGACATTTTTGTTCAGATAATAGATAAGTGCCTAATTATGTCCCATCTATTAGGGTAGTTCTTGATTTAGAATGACTATATATATGATAGGTTGGTGATAATACCTAGTTTAGAGGTCTGGGTGTCGAGAAGAGATGTATATTACCTGTTGATTATTAATGATAGTGTAGGACGTATGATAATATAGAACATGTCTATAACCCATAAAGTAAGGTAGTTGTTAATTTAGAACGATCATGAGCCTTAGGAGTTTGGTCTAGTATCGCATATAAACAATTATAGTTAATGTGTGTATTAACTTGTAACTAAAAGAGATTCCATTTGTTAAACAATTGAGTAAAGTTTGTGTGCTGATTTGCTCGACTTATGTGTAATCATACTGAGTGGGTGTGTGTACCCATGGGTGACTAACTAATAGGGGTTTTATGGGATTCGTACACATTGACCGCGCATGGTATTACCGATGATAGATACGGGCTCTACCTAGGTCTTATTTACTCCGAACCTATGTGCTAACATACCCATCTTCTGAGTGGGACAATAGGGAGATCCTCTTATATAGCCTTAGGTACAGGGTCCTACATTTGATGTGATGGAGTAATGACTTTACTTCAATGATACTTTAAGTTTATAAGGTTAAGCCACCCTATAACTATAGCTAATATGCATAAGTGGTCCTGAAGGCATTAAGGATAGGCCTTCTTGCATTTAGTTGTGGGCTTGAGCATAGCCCTTGTGATCTGATGCGAGTTGAGCGTACTCACGTTCATTATGGATTATGTGATTCCGTATTATTATACTTTGAGATGATTGTACAATTTATGTTTATACTAGTGTTATATATATTTGAGATGTGACTTTGGACTATTGAGATAAAATATACTAGACACGGATACACTAAATTATGAATATTAAAGACTAATACACTAGAGATATACATTTAAAATCATAATGTGAGATCATTAAAGTAAAAGCATAATGTTAAGTAAGTTAAATACTATTAATGTAAGGGATTATGGTAGTGTAGGATATTCTCAATACAATAGATGAACTTGATATGGTTAAATTAAAGAATACTTAATTGAAAGATGAAATTATATCACATGGGCATTATTTGGGTTTGAGATTAGAATTTCATGCTTATTTAGGTTTTTAGGGTTTGGATAACTCAAAATGGGATGGAGTTTTGTTATTATTATTGTGGCATAAATGTAGTTATATTATTAAGTAATGTAGACTTGTTAGGTTTAATCCTCGTTATTAAATTATTTTTACAGGTTTAAGGTTGTCGTCGCTAGCGTAAACTTCAACTATTTACTGGAGTAGTTTATCCAACACCAATTTTATTTATCATTACTTTATGTAGGTGTTGAGTATTGTATCTCTTTTACATTCTTGTACTCATTTATATATTAGTTTTTAGCTAGTTGTATTTTTTCAAAATTTCACGAGTCGGATAATTTTTCTAGATTTATATATTATTCAGAGTTGAACGTTGAAACATTAACACGTATCATATTCCAGAGTTGGAGTTTGATTATATTGTTATTCGGATTGTATAAGAGATGTTTTATTTTATTCAATATTTTTATTATCTCGTACTGTATTTACTTATGTTGTTTTTATTTATCTCGATATGCTGAGAATGTTTTTAAATGTGTTTATTCCCATGGTTTTTATATTAGAACTGATCAATCAATTTATAGATTTCATGGGTCCTCATAGTTGGTATCAAATCATTCCAGGTTCTAGTGTCCTAGGGTCTTGAATGCACCCACCACTTTTCTTCATTGCATTCTTTTACTACTCTAGAGTTGTATTATTTAGGATTTGTACTCTTAATAATGATAACCTCTCAGGGAGTTTTGTGCCGTTTGTTTTGACGAATGACTTGAAAGACCGAAGTGTCTCAAGAGGGTTCTTTATTTGAATTTCATTCGTGAGAAGTCCTACGCATGGTATTGATTTTAGTCAGGAGTGAGAACTTATTGGGCGTGAGTCTTTTAGTATGTGAATAGATAATTGTTCGAGGGGAAGTGTTTTCTAGTTGACCTTCATAATAGTACGAGGACAATGCTTAGGATACCTTATTAGGCAAACCTCGTAATAGCTCAGTTTGAGGGGGAGTTTAAAAATATTTCTCATTTTTCATTTCAAGATATTGATACAAAAGTGGAGAGGACAGATTGGATTAATAGAAAACTTGCATGAAGGATTAGGTATATATTATTGGGTAACCCACCCTTAATCACTTATTCTCGGGGGGTAGAAGTTACCCTCCTACATCGCGAGGATCATCACAGCTATTAGAAGGATATAGTTCCTAAGATTGAGAAGAATGGGTGCGAACTAGGCCCAAAAGACCAAGGGAGGCCCTCAGTAATATAAGGGACCCACACAATGGTAGCATACCCTAAGTGGTTCCAAGTAGAAATCAATCAGAGTTATCAGGTCCATTGGGGAGAAGGGCACTATGGCCAGTAGAGCCAGAGTAGGGTCGAGAAAGACATATTCAGTATAATTAATCGTAGAGGTAAGACCATCATTTTAAGGATTCCTTTGGAGTAAATTGTTACACTTGTGGTGAGTGAGACAACTTAGTTAGGAGATTCCTTAAGGGTAGACATTTCTATAGAAATAACACCAATAAATTATTATATTTATTTTTAAGTCTCATGCATATAAGTCCTATATTGACGCCAAGGGGTTCTTGTTCTTTTATTAGTGGTACATTCGCCTTGCGATTAATAGATTTTGTATCGAGTTCTCTTTTTTACATGCAAATCCCAGTGGGCAGGGATATTGCTTTACGCTATAATTATAAAGACATAGCAGTTGTCCTTAGTCAAATTAGCATTCAGGATCTTTATTGATTTAGACGTGAGGTATTCATTTTGTTATAAAACATAGATTAGTTAGCTATATATTATGTTTTGAATAATTGTAACGAGTAGTCTATTATGTTTATCATTCTTGAGTAGGGGATATTTCTTATAGTTATGCCTAGACTTAGGGGAGGGAATAACACACACTTGCTAGTTATAGATGTGAGCACAATAAAAAATGTTACAGTTTCATAGAGATGTTATCTATAGTCCAAGATTCTTTCAGTTCTATTTAAAAAAGGTACTGAGCTATCGCTTATATATGAGATTGATTTTTTTCTTAGTTTTGGCACTGGAACTAGGCCCAGAGTGATGCTAGTTCATTGGAATTTGTAATTAGAGTTATGAAATCTATTTCTATAATCATATTTAACCTTATTTTAAAATTAGTTTAATCACATGTTTAAGCCCTAATAATATATTAAAGAACTAGTTTAGTTTTGATGATGAATCCTCAAATTGAACCATGAATCTATATTTAATTAATTTAAAAATAATGGATATGCATTCTAGTACTATTTTATAAAAGCCTTAACTTCAATTTAATAATGGATGAGAATTCGTTGAGTAATTACATCAATATTTTGAAGAACATGAATCTAGGGTTAACTCACTAAATTCTATGATTCAACCCTTTTAAGATGTTTAATCCACTAAAATGTATAGAAGCATGTTGTTATCTATTATAGTATGTTTATCTATGATGGATATGGGATAATATTATTGTTTAGATTCTTTTAGGTTCATGTAGATTGAGTTAGGTTTGGTGTTAGTGAGCTGGTGAGAAGTGAAAAGCTACAAAGGGCAAATCGATTCTGCCCGAGGGGCGAATCGATTTGGGTTAGCAGGTTGATGTAGAGAGTTTATTTTAGGGGATTTAATTGAGAATTTTAAATTGTTTAAGTTGGAGCATTCTAGATAAATTAAAAATAATTATGACCAATAGGTTTGGGAGATTATATTGATATATAGAAACCTTCGGGTTCGAGTAAAATTTGTTAATGTTGAGTGATGTTTAGCGATTAAGTTATTAAGATAATAGATGAGAGAATAATTGTGAAACATCTGAGAATGCGGGGATTCTATGGAATGATTTTTATTTCAGGAAAAACACACAAATTCAACTATTAACAGGTTTTATCTTGAATTAATAGAGTATTCATGCAATGATGTAGCCCAAATTAGGTATAGCAAACCAAGTAAATAACTACACGAAGAAGTAGAAAAAATCTCATTCAGGCAAAACCTTTTATTCAGCACTGTACAAGATTTGATAGACATAATACGACTTACAAACTACTTAGCTAACTAAGTATGATCCACAGTTCTTCGAGTCTTCTATAGTAACAGCATAGTCCAGTACCACCCACAGGAAGTATTCTTCCCACGGTATCCACGGATCAACCTTCTTCTTCAGTAATAGAGCCTCTAATCCACAAATAAACAATAGAGATGAACTCTACAAGGGTTATTAAACATGAAATTGTTCTTATTGATCTGAAAAAGTGATCTCTATGTTTTTAAGGGGTTTGGATAAAAAATTGGAAGAGTTTGGTCACCAAATAGAAGTCTAAAAAGGAGTGAAAAGTGTTAAAAAAAAGATTTCTTAAAGACTCTAATCCCAAATCTCTTTTAATAGGGAAAGTGGTTAAAAAGTATAAAGATTAGAGATTTGGATCGAATTCAATTAAAAAATAAAATCTCAGGCGTTCACTCAAATGACTGGTACCTAGTCTGAGCGACGTACCATGTTTCATTCGAACAGGCTTCCAATGATATATCTAACAACATTCCAGTGCTTGATGAAAAATTAACTCGTTCGATCGTGGGAACCCTCGCTCTAATAACATACCCATTTTCATTTGAATGACTTCTAAGGAGGCATCGAATGACATTCCAGATCTTGATGAAAAATCAACTTGTTCGAACCACAATACTCATTCTAACAATAAGGGGAAACTCGTTCGAATGACAAATAGATCTCCTTCTAACGAATCATCGAAATTTTTAGAAAAAAATTTAAAAAATTTTAAAACCATTTTGAAATGTAAGCTTTTAAAAAGAAAAGTCTTCAACTTTGACTTTAAATACGTAGAAACAGTCATGATGGTGCAGTGTATCTGTAATGGGATAGGACAAATAAAAAACTAAACTGAGCAATTATAAAACTTGTTCTTAAAAATCTTCCCCTTTGGTTATTTTGGTAAAAAATACTAACCGAAGCCAAATTGACCCCTAAGAGTAATACAACTAATTCCCTCCCAAATTAAGAAATGGAAATGCATAAATGTATAAGTCATCAACTAAAATTGTTCTCCCAATTGCTAGCCTTATCTTCATCTTGTGAGGTCCAAGAAATTATCAACAAGGCCGGAAGATCTACACACATGAGATAAAAAATTATTGCGACACACATGAGTTTTAAATAAAAGTAAATAAAACAGCCCCTCAATTTGTTGTACCCCTTTTATCCGTAATAGACAAAGGAGTAGAATATAAATGTGAATATATAATAAGTATTTTTTATGTTTAAATTCGGGTCATATATATTAGGAATGATCTTAGCTTTAGTTGACCCAAACTTATAATTACAAATAAATAAAATAAAGAAAATGGAAAGAGACACAAGATTTTTGCATGGTTCAACCTAGAAATGGTGCCTATGTCCACAGGATATTAACACTATCTGCTTAAGGTATATACAAGTCTCTCAGTAAAAATTTGTAGGATTTAGAACAAAGAAGTTATTCCTTCCAGCTAAGATAAGTAGTATAGTATTTATAGTAGCTGGAATTTAAAGAGGTGAAATGCCTTTATACACTAGGCATTTACATATTTACACGATAATATGCAGCTGGATAATATGCATGTTCATGGTGACTGATGAATATATCATGTGCACCTGTTCACCTTACTAATGGTTTGCCATCCTGGTTGTGGGTAGCTGGGCGAATGACCAAAGGATCCCTAAGCCAATTGGGTTTACTCGCTATTGAGGGTTCAATGGCAATGTTGACATGTGTCACTAAAATATTATTCCACTTGGCCTAATAATTTTAGGCTACAATAAAAGCCCCCAATACTTCTTACTTAAGGGGATATCAAAATTATGGAGTCTTCATCTTCAAAGCTGTTCGGCGCCCTGGGAAAGTGTTGGTTGGCAACTTACCTCAAGGACTTATCATTTTAATGTCACACTAAGGCGGTGGCAATTTTATGAATAACTTAAAAAACAGTAAACTGCCTACGGGTACGTTGGTCTTTTGGACACCTAGGGATATGGGACGCCGTCGATATCTGAAACGTTTGGTACATTTGATCATTTCAAATATCAGAGATCAAGTGTCATCACTGTACCTATAAAGAGTCTTTTCCTCCTCAATCTTATTTCACCTTGCATCCCAAACTCTTCCTCCCAATGTGGAGCTCTTACTTTTCTCTTTAAGGAAAGACTTAGACTGGTTGTTGTCACTGTAAGAACTTTTTCCTTCTCATCTTTTTCGTTATCAGTCTTTAATACAGTTTACATTGTGGATGAGTGTTCTTTGGATGATTTTAGGGTAAAATGTAAACTTCATGATTGGTTAGCAATAGAGTTAGTTATTGGACCTTGTGACTTTTGTGCTTTGAGTGATTGTCATTGGCTTCCCACAATATTAATAGTTGAGTGTGGCATTAATATGGAACCCAAATAGGAATAACTTAATTAATGTATGACAATAGTTGGGGGACCACTGCTGCCAATATTTACTACCTAAAGATGAGATACTATGACAGAGCTTTGGTTGTGAACTTATGTAACTCCAATAAAGATTATTGGGATTATGGAATAGTCGTTAATAATTGACAGTATACTCCTATTACCGAGGGTGCATATTACAATGGGCCGAGATGCCCTCAAGAAGGGCATGGCATAGGTCGGCATCCCTAATATTTGCATATTTTTTATTTTGCCTATATTTTCTTCATTGGTTTATTGATCAATACTTTTATGCTTGCATTTTTCTGAAAGAAGGAAGAAACATTGCCCCCTGATTCAGAAGTAAATTTTGCTAATTTAAAGCACGTTTGGTCTATCCAATAGAGGATAAGAGTTCTCACCTGCGCTGGCCTCTATATTGTCGGATTATCGGAGAACGATTACATCTTTCATTTCTCGGTATATAGAGGATATTCATGTAGCCCATTGATTTAGACAAGCTTCATCTGTTGTTGCATCATAATCCCCCTCCCAAGACGAAGAGAGTATTTCTTTCGGAGGAACATCCTCCTCCTTTTAATCTTTAGACATAACCATTGTACTAGTCACTATTTCCTCCCCCAAGAAAATGATTAAGAATAAGATTTCGGTTTTTCTTACTGGAACCAAGTCTCCTCCCCTAAGTGAGAAAAATGATGCAAGTGAGGGTGGTTCTAAACTCCCAGTAGTAGTGTTTCTTAAACAAGTGAAAACGTAAGAACCTCAATATAAAAGGCTGAAGAAGGGACCTGATGATCGAATTGAATTGGCAAAAAGATCCCAGGCCGACTAGGCTTATGTGGATGATGCTTATATGGTAGTAACCCCTACTTTAGATAGATGTTAAATATGCTCTAGTGTATTGCCTATCGACGAGTTTGCTACTTCTTTTCTTTCAAGGATAAGGTTGCTCGAGAGGGCCAATCATAATCTAGACTTGGTGAATTTCTCAACTTTTAGCTATATGTCTTTTTTTGGTACTTTTAATGCCTTGACTGATTGATTTTGTTTTCATCTGGATTTTTGCAATATTTGGTGGAATATTACCAGATCCTGAGGAGAGACAACCAGCTAAGGAAGTCTTATTTTGATGTTTAATCCACTTTTAAAGGCTTAAAAGATTCTTTGGATGCCTCCAAAAGGCTATTTTGAAAGAATAAAAAATGTAAGGGTGTCGTGGATAAGGTTGAGCAAGACAAAAAGGATGCCTTGAAAGATGTTGAAGATGCTGCTAAGAAGGTCGATCAGGCTGAGAATACAGCTACTGATGTTGAGGGGAAGTACTTGGGCCTGAAGGCCAAACTCAAAAAGGAAAAGGATGATGATTATACCCTTGGTTGGGATAAAGCCTTCTCAACTACGACTGTACAGATTGAGTTTCTGAAGAAATCGTCCTTTAAAGAAGGTTGGGATGTTGCTCTCAGAATGGTCGACACTGTTACAAACTCTAAACTTTTCTAAAAATTTAACTTAGGTACTCCTACCATTATTAACAAATAGATGGATGATGAGGAGGGAACAATTGAATCCTCCATAGTCCTTGAAATGGAAGTAATGGAAACTCGTCCTTAGGAGGAGGTGGCCTAAGATAAGGAGAAGTAATAGACACCTTAAAAATTCTTCTTGTTTCTTGTTTTCTTTTTGTTAATTCTCGATTTTCTTGTAGTTTGGATTAGTTTCCTTTAATGTATTCCTTTATATATATTTAATAAAATTACCCCTTCTTTTCCCTTCGGGATGTTATTGTTCATTGTATCTTTCCTTTGAATTTTTATACTCATATTTTTCTTTTCAGTTTAAATGCAGGAGGTCTATTTTATAGAAGATGCTAAGAGTGATCTATATAGAATAAGTGCTCAACTTTTAGGGGCAGGTCATGAAGATTTGGAGGAAGAAGAGATGGAAGAGCTACTCGACTTAGATGCCTCTAACCAAATCAAAGAAACTTATCTTGATTTGCATAGGTTGTTCAGCTAAGCTATAGAAACTGATGCTTCATACTAAAAAATAATTCTCAAGATGCACGAGGATCACAAGGAAGCACTTGCTAGTCTACATGTTGATTATGAGGCAAAATTTTCTTGACTAAGTAGTGAAAAAGGTTTTGATAAAAAATAGCAGGATATTTCTTTTGCTTACAACAAGAAGGAATTTGTAATGAAGTGTGAGCTAACCAGTGCTCAGGAGGTTACTGGTTTGCTAGAGCAAGAGAAAAATTTGTTCAAGAATGAATTAAAACGTTTGAAGAAAACAGTAGGTGCTAATCAAAATGAGGGTGTCTCCATTCCGGAGCAAGATAATGTCAGGTTGATGGAGGAGATGAAAAACTTGAAAAAAATCCGAAGGTGGCTAGTTAGCCAAACAGATGGTGGTTTATCGACCTATAATTAAGGAGGAAAGGATGAAGAAAACTTTTGTCGACTAGGACAATTTGATAAAAATCCAGTCTGCTAGTATTAAAATGTTAAACGATAAGGTTGACTACCTTAGCTTTAATTTTCATAAGAAGCCGCATAGTATTTGGATGAATGGCTATAATGAAGTTATATCACACATGGGCGATGAGCTAGATAAGGACAAGATATAAGGCTATAAATGGGGTTGGCTAAATTCTTAGACAGTTCTGAAGGTGTTGAAGGTGAATACTTTATGGTATTGGAATGGCCCGGGCTGTTTACATCATCCTACTCCTCCTTTCAAGTTGTACATTAAGTCAATTGACGATAAACTAATAATTTCTCATTAACTCGAAAAAGAGTTTCTACATATTTATCAAAAACTTCAATTCATCAGCGTTGAAAATACTTTCTAAGGTGCTCGAAATTATAGGGATTCTTGAATTATTCTCCTTCTAGTGTTTATAGTCGATACGTACTTGGTCAAACAACAACATAAATGCGGTATGGACTATCCCAATTAGCTTCCAATGTGTTTCCTTTTTGGAGAAATTTCTTCAGAATATAGTCTCTTTCTTTTAAGTTGCTCGGCTTCACTTTTCTATTGTAGAACCTGGAAGTACATTATTGATAGGCAACTATATGGAGTTCTGCATTTTCCCTCATTTCTTCCTCCAAGTCTAAGTATAGACTTCTCAAGAGATCACTTTTAGGAGAGTCAAAGTTGATGACTCTGTGACTATGTAAGTCGATCTCTATAGGGACCACGACTTTTGTTCCATATGCCAACATTATAGGCCCCTTTTTCTTTCAAATGTGTTTTAAGGATGTTAAAAGCAACTTTGTTTTAGAAAATTTTTTTTTTCCAGATTTTAAACCGCACAAAGTGTGTGAACCAATTTTAGTTAAGCCCAATTTTATCTTGTTTAATCCTAAACATGCATCTATGTGATTAAATCAAGTAAAATATATAAGTTCACAAAGGCGAAGCCGGATGTAAAAGGAAACCACTAAGGGAAAAAGCCTCTGATGGACCAATCCAGACAATCATTATGATGTGGTATTACAAAGTTCAGACGATAGACTTACTCAACGACTCAATGCCCCACAAGTCTTGGTGCTACTCTCATCCTTCAACCATTTCTCCATAGTTCCCACGCATAAATCCTTCTGTGATGCTCATCCATAACGCATGCGTCCACGTATGTCTCGATGTCTACCAATACAGCTTGGCAACATCTACGATGTTGAATATGAATGCCTTTGCTTCTTCACTACAAAACCCAACATTCAAAGTGATGAACAAACTCCAATGGTGCAAACAAAGATGTCTATAGCATAAGAGTATGAAAGATAGGATCTTGAAACTCTATGGATGTTTTTAGACTTAACCTTAGAAAACTTGTGCAGAAAATGTACTGTATGGAAACTGATTTTTTGGTTCTGTAACTTACGAAATTCTAAGAGAAACACGCCTTAAATAATAAAATTGAGTCGGCACATCATTCGAATGAAATTTGCATATCGCTTGAA
This sequence comes from Sambucus nigra, assembly GCA_949130495.1. Classification (NCBI taxonomy): domain Eukaryota; kingdom Viridiplantae; phylum Streptophyta; class Magnoliopsida; order Dipsacales; family Adoxaceae; genus Sambucus; species Sambucus nigra. The sequence goes on along the minus strand of OX422215.1, from coordinate 553,350,909 downwards.
CGAAATGTCCATGTCGCTCGAGCGACATGTGCATCTCGCTTAAACAACCTGCAATGTCGTTTGAACTAATAAACTCAAGAGTTTGTGTTATACACAACTCTAAATGATCCTTATCTCAAAATAAACGAAGTTTAAACATTTTAAAAACATTTTTTAATAAAAATAAAATCCTAAAACATTTTTCGAGTCCCATAGAAATTATGCATTCATACCTAAACGATCTCGAAATGCAATGAAGACGTGAAACGTGCACCAAAATAATCTCGACATGATTTATATTTGAAGATTTTCCACAACGTCTTCAAAAAACTTTATGTCAAAGACCGTGTGGGATCATGACGATAAAAACTATATATAACTTAAAAACATTGTTTTGTTTCGGGAATAAGTCAAATACATATAATGGACTCAGGTGGAAATTTTGTCCATACAAATATCCCCCTTTGACAATTCAAAAACAAAACCTAAATAGTGAAATGCTTAAGTCTTGTCGTCAATCCATACGATGCCTAAATCCCATCCCATAAAACCCCATTTAAAAAATTACAGGACAAGACTAGTAAATGATGGTCCGACAAGCATGAGTTGTCTGAATGTGATGTAGACTTGAAATCTCGAATCTCTTAAGCATACCTACACACATGAAATAGACAAATACCCAGTGAAGTATTGAGGAACAAATGATATAGCCCTTATGATACCAATATGAAATATCAATACCAATTTATAAAATTAAAATAAAGTAATTTGTTAATCATGTGAGAAAAATTATTGTAATACCAATTTGAAAATAATTATTGAAAGCATATGATACCAATTTGTAATGTAACAAAAACTATGTGATCATCAAACAAACTCTCCCCCTACATCACATGCATCTCTCCCCCTTTTTGTTTCAAATAGAAAATAAGTGGAAAAGATAAACAAATCATTATATCTATATAGTGATAATCAATGAAGCGTATCTAGATAAACATGAAACCCCCAGCTAAAAATAATCACCACGTACCAACTTGTAGCTAGCAAATAGAAGTCACAAAATATAAAGTTTCAAAATCAGGAATGATGTGACTAAACAATGCAGTAGGAACAAATAAGAAAGGATGATCAAGAATAACTGCATCTAAACTATCTAAAAGTACCCAAACAGAAGAAGATCATCATATAAATGCAGTATGTACAAAATCAAAAAAATCAAAAAAATTCTCCCAAAGGTCACTTGAAATAACTATGCACTGACGTTTGAACGACTTTGTGTGTCGCTCGAACCAGGTCATCAAGCGACATCAAAAACATCAAAATAGTAGGCTCTCGCGCGATAAAAACTTCAAGCGACCCATACCTGACACTTTTCTCCATGTCTCTTGAACCTAACGTGAATAGAACATCTCACGACAATGAGTTGTCGCTCGAACAAAACCCAATTTTCATTTGTACGACATAGAAAATTCTCAATACAGTTCTATGAATCATGAAGTTTTGTCCAGTGAAAACATTTCTTGAAAAAATCAATTGGAAAGAGCAAATAGCAGCAAAACAGACTTAAAACAGGAAAAAACAACTAGTAAAATAGTGTGAGTTTCATGCCAACATATAATCAATGTGATCAAACATGGATATAGAGTGAATGGGCATGAATTAAAACAATTGAATCACAACTCCAATACATTGAAATGGTCACGAAGCTCTTATTGATAGATAAATGTCATCAAACTTAGTTTTAGCTATAAGTGACAATTAATATAATGAGCTAAATGTACTAAACAATCAACGTATACAAAAATCCAAAAATAGACGATTCTACAAACAATAACATCATGATACAATTTTTCAACATAAGGATTCGTGGTGCAAACCCGTTTTATATTTCCATCCGAATATATATATATATATATATATATATATATATATATATATATATATATCTTTTTCATGCTGTTTAAAGGTCTCTAATTTTTTCTCAACTTAGAGAAATCCTTTGGCCCTATTTTGGTATATGATTCTTTTTATTGCCTATATTTTTTCTTGGGTTCTTTTAAACGGTGGCTTTCAAGATATGATTATTATTCACTCGCATCCCTTTGTCATTAACACTCATCATTTTTTTCTAATCTATACATTATCAATTCTCACGGTAAACAGTTCTCACATACACACGTCCTCCTAATTCTACTTAGGAATAGATGATAAAATTGAGATAAGAACATCTCACCAAACTCAAATATGCATGAGATTTCAAACATTCGTATAAACTCGTGCATGTATGCAAAGATGGCATATATACAAAGTCAAATTCAAATGCATATCAACTTCGAAACAACCCCATTAAGACAATGGCTAATATTATTCAACACATCAATAATTATGACCAAATGTCCTAGCCACATGGATAATGAAATGACGGGGGTCCAAGCACACTAATATGCCACATTAAACATGAAACACTCACAACAAAAAAAAAATCTTTTTTTGTTTTTTCTAAAGAATATTTTTGAGCCCAAAATAAAATCTTTTTGTATTTTTCTCAATAATATTAACACCAAAAATCTTTTTTATTTTTCAAATAAAACTCAATAAATGAAAAAAAATAATATATAATATGAACATGTCATAACACTAGCAAAATATAAATCATGATGCAAAGACTAGAATATGACAAACATGGGAACACAATCATCCTTTAGATTTAGCATGGAAAGAATCAAGTGCAGCCAAAAAATAACCATGAGGTTTAATTCCTATAGCCTTTAAGTCCGATTTCCTAACCCAACTTGGTGTGAAATGATAGATGGGGGTTTTTAGAACCTAAATGACTTTATTCCTTAACTTAATAGGAGCATTCCTAGGGTCATAGTATAATCATCTAAGGTGACCTTTCCTACCGAAATGAGTGCAAGTGTGAACATGGCGGGAATGATTACCAAAATGTTGACCTCTCCTCATGTTCCTAGTGGGCTCTCTCACACGATTGGTATTGAATTTGGGAATGGAAACAACACTGTCATCGTAGCATATACCAAACCTATCTCCCTTGATTTAGACGGTGCCTAACAATCTATCAAAGTTCTCCGATCTAGCCTCAAAATCAAACTTCACCTTACTCGAGTCTTTCAACCTCTCCTCTAACTCACAAATTCGAGACTCAAGCAAATTCTAGACTCCTCAAACTCTAGAATTTCCTTTTTTAAAGCCTCATCAAACAACAAAGACTATTTCTCACCTTCTCAATGTATTCTAGATTCTCCCTAAGAATCTTCTCCCATGCCCTAAGATCCTCAATCAAAGCATAATTATTTTCTACGGCACGCTCATTAAACTTAGCTTGAAATTTCAAATTTCCCTTTTTCACCTTTACCTCTTTCACATACAACTTACTAAAGGCAACTTGCAACTCTCATAAATCAATCTCCTCATCCTCACTAGCTTCACCCTCACTCACTTGGGATTCACACTCAATAGCCTCGGAAGTGTAATACACATGAGAATCTTCATGGCAAGATTTATCGCCGTCTCTCACATGACATGCCATGAACGCTACAAAGTGACGCTCAATGGGGGAACTCTCTCCTCTTACAGTTCACTATCAATTAAGGTGGCATTATATGCTATTAGTTTCTTGCCCTCTTTCTTAAGTCTAGTGGTGCACTCGATACCCTTGTGACCATACCCTTACCCCCAAAACACATATCCGAGTCAACCTTCTCACTCTTATCCTTATGGGAGGGATCTAACTTGTTTTTCTTGAATTTCCCAAGTCTTTTGGCATCTTTCTATTGCTTTTGGAACTTAAGAAACTTTTTTAACTTCTTTGCCAACAAGGCTACATCGTCAAAATTAGAATCAAAATCATCATCTAAAACTTTAGTCTCCTCTTTCTAGGCTTTCAAAGAAATTCCTTTTTCTTTCTTTGGCACTTGCGTGGAGGTAAACATATTGAGTTCATTGGTTTTTAAGTCACCTACAATATCTTCAAGTTTCATCGATTCAAGCATTCCCAAGGAGTTTAAAACAGTCACTTTTGCATCAAATCTACTCATTAATGAACTTGAGATTTTCTTTATGACTCGGTTGTCTAGTATTTTCTCTCATAAGTTAAATCACGAGTTGGCAATATTTAACAATCTATCATAAAGCTCATCAAATGACTCACTCTCTAGTATCTTAATCATCTCAAACTTCGTAGTGAGATTTTGAAGTTTAGATGCTCTAACCGTGCTAGTGCCCTCATGAGTAAGTGTAAGTATATCCCAAGCTTCTTTCGAAGTTTCACACATCATGATTCTATTATACTTTTTCGGTGTAACATGTGAGGAAATTTCATGAAGACCTTTAGAGTTGTAAAGTTCAAGTCTATGTTCGTCTTCGATCCATGACTCAACGGGTTTTAAAGTAGTAGCCTCACCCTCTCGTGTAATTGGTGGAGTCCAACCCTTTTCGACTGCTAACCACACACGCTCATCAATTGATTTCAAAGCACTTCTCATTCGCATTTTCTAATAACCATAGTTAGTGTTATAAAAAATAGGAGCTCTAAAACTTTCATAATTTCCAAAATTCATCCTTAAAAATATAAGGTATGAACACAATAAAAAAATATGTTTCTAGATTTAATACCAATTTATAGGTCCTTTTTTCTTTCGAGTGTGTTTTAAGGATGTCAAAACCAACTTTCTTTTTGAAAAAACCTTTTTTCCTGATTTCAAACCGCAGAAAGTGTGTGAACCAATTTTATTTAAGTCCAATTTTATCTTTTTTAATCCTAAACATGCATCTAGGTGATTAAATAAAGTAAAATAAATAAGTTCACAAAGGCGATGCCGAATGTACGAGGAAACCACTAAGGGAAAAAAACCTCGGACGGTCTAAGCCAGATAATCACTATGATGTGGTATTACAAAGTATAGATGATAAACTTACTCAATGACTAGATCCCCCACAAGCCTTAATGCTCCTCTGATCCTTCAACCACTCCTCCATAGTTTCCACGCTGAAATCCTTCTATGATCCTCATCCACAACACATGCATCTATGTATGTCTCGATATCCACCGATACAACTTGGCAACATCTATGATGTTGAACATGAACTCCTTCGCTTTTTCACCACAAAACCCAATGTTCAAAGTGATGAACAAACTCCAATGATGCAAACAAATATCTCTATATCATAATAGTATGAAAGCTCGGATCTCAAAACATTAAGGATATTTTTAGACTTTGAAAACCTTAGAAAACATGTGCAAAAAACGTACTGTATGGAAACTAATTTTTTGCTTCTGCAACGTATGAAATTCTAAGAGAAACACGCCTTAAATAATAAAATTAACTCGGCTCATCATTCGAATTAAATTTGCATGTCACTCGAACAAAATATCCATGTCACTCAAATGACATGTGCATCTCGCTTGAACGATCTGTAATGTCGTTTGAACCACAAAACTCAAGAGTTTGTGTTATACACGACTCTAAATTATCCTTATCTCATAATAAATAAAGTTTAAATATTTTAAAAATACTTTTTAATAAAAATAACAGCCTAAAATATTTTTCGAGTCCCATAAACATTACGCATTCATACCTGAGCAATCTCAGAATGTAATGAAAACGTGAAACATGCACTAAAATAATCTCGGCATTATGTATCTTTAAAGCTTGGACGCAACGCATTCAATAAACTTTATGCCATAGACTGTGTGTGAAAAACCTGGGTGGTCACTTATGTGTGTGTGTTTCAAATCAAACCAATTTATTACCAAAAATTATCCAACTTTTAATGTGCACCAAACCAAGTTGTGAAAACCCAATTCTTACTTTAAACCAATTTATCTTGATTAATCCTAAACATGCGTCTAGTGATTAAAGAAAGTAAATAAAGTAAAGAATATTCACAACGCCGGATGTACGAGGAAAAAAACCCAAAATGGGAAAATAACCTTGGACGGACCAAGCCAGACAATCACTATGAACAAAGGTTTTATAAAGACAGATTAGCCTTGCTTAATGACTCGATCCCCACGGGTCTTTACTCTCCTTCTGATCTTCTATCGTTCTTCAATAATGCCCACGCAAAAATTCCGTCTTTCATGATACCTGTCCACAACACATGCGTCCTTATATGTCTCGGTGTCCACCGAATGGCTTTGATTCGTCTACGATGTCGAACAAGAAGTCATTCTCTTTTCTTCACCGTAAAAACTTTGATGTTCAATGATAGCACAAACCTTCTTGGTGCAGCAAGATCACTTGAACATATAAGAATGATAACTTGAATATTTGCAAACTCTAAGGATGTGTTTATGATTTTTAAACCTTAGAAAACATGTGCAAAACTCGTACTGGAACATATACTGTTTTTTCCAGAATGCACACTTTTAAAAATCTGATGAAAGCACGCTTTAAATAAGATTTAAGCACCGCCTCAAATAATGTGTCATTTGAATGACAAGGCCACGTCGTTCGCGCGACATAAGCATCTCTTTTAAACGAGACTGCTTGTCGTTTGAATGATCACGCGTGTCAGCTTGACTTTTTGACTTTTTGTTTAAAACGTCTCTTTTAAAGGAGATCCAAATAAGTCAAACTCTATTTCGAGCTTATCGGAATAAAACGTAGTGTAAACATTTAAAACACTTTTAAAACATTTTAAAATATTTTCTTTATAAAATTACATCCTTATCTTTTATAAAAATAATTTCGAGCACCATTAATTGTACGCATTCATACCTGTGTGATCTCAGAATGCAATTAACTTTGAAGACGAATAAACTTACACAAATTAAACTTAGGCATGATTATTTCTTTGAAGCTTTGCCGCAACTTCTTCAATTTCTTCAATACGTCATAGACCAAGTGGGACCGTGACAAAATAAAATCTCCCTATGACATATTACAAACACAGTTTTGTTCACGGAATTATGTCAAAACAATACAGGGACTCAATTAGAAATTTATGTCCTTACAAATATCCCCCTTTGACTAGTCTGGGACAAAACTAAACCAATGAAATACCTAAGCCGGCCCGTTAAGACGTATGACGCCTAACTCCCATCCCATAAATCCAAAATCAAAGATACAGGACACGGACTAGTATATGTAGCACCGATAAGCATGAACTGTCTGAATGTGATGTAGACTTGAAATCTCGAATCGCTGAAGCATGCCTACACACATGAAATAGACAAACAAATACCCAGTGAAGTATGGAGGAACAAATGAAACAAATATATATATCCAAATGATATAAAAAAATAATAGACACCAATATGAATAAGCACTGAAAAATCATTTGTTAAAAAATTTGAGCAATAAAATGATACCAATGTGTACTACCAATGTGTAATACCAATTTGTAAAATATGAAATCCAAAACATGCTCAAATCAAATATCCTCCTACATCACATACATTTCTCTCCCTTTTTTGTCTCAAATAGACAATCCGGTGAAAAGATAAACTAATGAAAGTATTTAGCATAAGAATATACCAATTTGAATCTATTTGAAATAGCTAGATAATCATGAAACAACTAGCTAAATATGATCAAGAGATGACAAACCAGTAGCTAGTAAACCAAATAAATCACACAAAGAATATAGAAATCTAATCAGGTGTGATAAATGGACTACATGAAAAAATCCAATTTAGAACCAATAAATCATGCATATCAACCAGTCAGTCCAGAAAAACTTCCAGCAGTACCATAAACTAGACCAATTTTAACCAAAGGACTGCAAACCAATCAAAAGCCAAAATTAAGGTGTCGTTTGAATGAGCCAGTGACGTCGCTCAAACGAGATGAGTACATTTCTCGAACGAAGTATATATGTCGTTCGCGTGGCTTGGAGATGTCATTTGAACGACTTCTCGCGACCTGCCAAATTTTCACATTTTTCTAGAAATATGTTATATTTTTGCCCAGTGAAAAAAATGCAGAAAAAAATCAGTGAAAGGCCCTGACAACAGAAAAATAGTTTTAAGATAGTAATCTTTTAACACTAAATGTAAAAACTCATAAAAAAACAAACAATGTGAGTTACATGCAAATATAGTACCGATGTGCTCAAACATGGACATGGAATGAATGAGCTTGAAACTATAACAATTGAGTCAAAATTCTAACACATCAAAAAGATCAAGAAGCTCTAATTGATAGTGATAAATCATCAAACTTTATCATAGCCATATGACAATTAAAGTGTGAGCTTAATGAACTAAACATACTACATGCACAAAAATCCGTAATTTTGACGATTATACAAACAATAGCGTCAAATTGCAATGTTTCAACATTAGGATTAGTTCTCCATACAACCTCCCTCAATAATATCATATTTTCTTTGGAATGAACTAAACTAATTAGGCCCTTTTCTTCGCATATTGCATTTTCTTTTGGGCTCTTTTAAACGGTGGCTTTCACGACGAGTTAATTTTGAACTCTCGCATCCCTTTCCCGTGAATCACTCATCATTTTTACCAATTCAAATCCTCACTGTAAATGGTTCTTACATGCACACTTCTCCTTAAGTATACTTACGCATAGATGACAAGATTGAGATAAGAACGCCTCACCAAATTCAAATATGCAAGAGAATTCAAACATCCATATAAACTTGTGCATGTGTGCAATGTTGGCATGTATACAAAGTAGGATCAAAATGCATATCAACTTCGAAACAACCCCATATAAACAATGGTTAAGATCATTCTAATCATATATAATAATGACCAAATGTCCTATCCACATGGATAAAGAAACGATTGGGGGGGGGGGGGTCCAAGCACACCAATATGCCACATCAAGCATGTAAACTCAAAAACAAAAACTGAAAATCTTTTTGGCTTTTCATAATTTGACTCAAATAAAAGGAAAATCTTTTTGGGGTTTTCAAAAGTTTTCTCAAAAGCAAAATCTTTTTGGATTTTTCAAAATGTTTTCTTAAAGAACAAAATCTTTTTGTATTTTTCAAATAAGACTGAAACTAATGAAAAACTATAATACAAAATGATACACATGTCATAATACTAGCCATGAATATATCATAAAGCAAACTAGAATATGAAAAATAAGGGAACACTATCATCCTTTGGATTCACTACAAAAAAAAATTCGTTTTACTACGATGCTCCAATCGTCTCAAAAAGTCTTCTATCCGTCTCAAAATCCTTTTGTGATGCCATTTGAGACGGCAAAGGAGCGTAGTATTAGACCCCCATTTTAAAATCTTTTTGAGATGGTAGAAATCGTCTCAAAAACTTCTTTTGAGACGGGAAATACGCCGTCTCAAAAGGTCATTGCTTACAGGACCCTTTTTAGATGACAAAAAGTCCGTCTTTTAAAGTTTTTTTAGAGACACCAACATACGTCCCCAAAGAGTTTTTTTAGACGATAACTTAGTCGTCTCAAAAAGTCCCCATTTATGGAACCCTTTTGAGACGGCAAAGAAGCCGTCTTTAATAATTTTTTAGCCAAAATTAAAATTTCATCGATTCCATAATATGCGCAATATACTTTTAAACAAAAACTCTTAAAAATAATATATGACATATTTGACATTTAATTTCAACAAATATAACACACAACTTTCCATTCAACTAAAATTAGAGTTCATACAAAGATAAAATAGACAACTTCAACACTATGCCCACCAAACTAAATATCTCTACAAAATTTCACTTGTCTCATTAGAAAAAATACATAAAATCCCATCCATTCCTAAAATAAAATAATGTAAGCAAAGTAAACTCGCAATCTTAAACCATACAACCTCCATCAAAACGACTTCAATGACTTGCCTTGTTCACAAAAAAATTTGACTTGCAATAAAATTTATTTAGTGTTAGATACCTTAAACAAGGAAGTAATCTTTTTTTAATAGCACCTATAGATGAGAATCTTTAAATACATTATCAAATTTGTCAATCTTCATATTATTAACTTTTAAACACTTAATATTTCTAAAAAAAAATCAACAGAGTCTCCTTTGTTTATTTATGAAAACCAACTTGTTTAAACATAAAAATTAACTCAAAAATGACAGAAATAGCCGCAACATTATAAAAAACTAAGGGCGGAATACCCACAATATATATCTTACCTAACACACCATCACATACATATAGAAAAATAGAATAAAGATGTGTTATTACCTAGTTGATATGGGTCGTTGACGTCTCTGTCTGGGTGCCACTAGGGTCGTTGGTTGGGGTTGCAACACCTCACTACGGTGGGATATCGATATATGTGTCTCTAAATCATCTCCCACTCGTGTTGTGAATGGTTGTTTCTCAAGTGATCTTTCCTTGAAAATGATACAACACATATTCAAACAACGCCGACTTTTTCTTGCCATGAATCTGTGTACGTACATATAACATACATAATCAACTTAATTACAAAACAATAAAATTGAGAGAGGGATTAATCACGTTAATGGTACATAAAACAAACATGAATTTATAATTGCAATATCGATTCATGCCTCTCTAAATCATATTCATATTATTTACTTTTAAAAACACTTAATATATTTTTTTAAATTCGTCAGAATATCCTTTATTTATTCATGAAAACCAACCTATTTAAACATAAAAATTAACTCAAAAATGATGACATAAATAGCCACAACACTCTAAACAACTAATGTAAATAAATATACACATTACGTTTCCTTTTACCGTTGAACAACATAATGAACAAAATTTAACTTGAATATATCTCACCCTGCATGTGGTTGAGAGTGAGACTAAAGAGAACATAAGTGACAAGGTCTTTGTTCGAGGGAATAGATGCAAAAGCTCAAACGATGAAAGGCTCGGGTATAGGTATAACAAGTCCTCGTGGGATAGTAAACTTCCTGCAACAAATGGTATACAAAATGCAGTTATCTATGGGTCTGAAATAGTCAATAAACATTAACGTAATTTAGATGCTCTGAAAATAATTGTTTAAGACCCAATACAAAAACCAGCTCTAAAACAATAAACTTATAATCATAAAACATCCACAAAAAGAGTTATGAAATGCCCCATAATCGATTTACGAAGTAATAAGGAAACTAAGCCTACCCACCATTTCGAGCACCAGCTAAATCAAATCAATGTGAAATACACCATGTAACATCGTATCAAAATCTTCAATTAAGATAAAACATGAGTTGGTTTGAATCAACTCACAACAATCGAGAGGAAAAAGTAAGAAATAAAGAAACTACTTGGCGAGTCAACCCTTAAAGGGACAACACACCCTTTGCAGTTGATTCTATGAATACTAGGATGTATGAAACATGTATGTGAACTCGACAACTAATATACAAATCATATGTTTCTTTGTGATATTTTAGATGATAGAAATCAGGATCCCCATAGGTTCATTTCGGCCCTGTTTTTGGGGTGAGCGTGGCCTATTTTTAATGCTGTTTTTGGGCAGCAGTTTGCTGCTTAATTTGCCTCTTTTTGCCCCTGTTTTGGCCACTATATATCTCTATTTTGTGGCAGCAATATGCTACTGTGTTGGCCACATTTAGCTCCTATTTTGGCCTCCTAATATTCCTAATTTGGCGCATCAATTAGCCGTTGTTTTGGGCAGCAATTATGCTTGGCGGGTGTGGGGGGTGATGGTTTGAAAACCTAGTATACACACACACAAGCAAACGTATAACAATTACAAAATAAATAAATGAAAGTTGTATAATACAAATACACTCAATTAAGTGCATGTTATGCAGGTTGAGAGGGGTTGGTAACACCCCCACTGTGAAGAGACTCAAGAAATTATGTCAATTAAAAAAATCTCTTTTTTGGTCATCATAGAACCTACGATCTCTAATTGGCAAGCCTCAAAAGAAAGTTGAATTTTGACGATGTTTATCACATATACTTGCCCGTTTTCCCATGGGTGGTTTGGTTATAAGTAGTGGTTATTTATCCCATACTCTGAGCATAAGTCTTTAAAGGATGGGTATCTAACTACTTCCCATTATCTGAGATAATGGTCTTTATCAGGATATACCTACAAATGATAGTCATATGAAGTTAATGGTCTTCTTTTTAGTGAAAATGGATAAAAGGATTTACTTCATCTCACGTGGTGAAATAGTCAATCATTACATAACATAACTTGTTCTGGCCTTTGACTAGGGGCAGTGACTCTACCAAGTCCACCCCCATTAATAAAAGGGAAATAAACTCAACATTGGGCCATTTTCTTTGTCGATTGCTTTTAAACGAAGGCAAAGCTTTAAAACCCTATTAAAATTGAAGGAGTTTCGGGACTAGTTGTTGGTCTCAATACTTAATAAGAAGTTTAGACAAACACAACTACTAATGAAAAGAAGGCCCACTACTGCAAGGTCATGAAATGATGAAGCTATTTCACGATTCAATTGATTCTTGAAATCCAAACTAGAACAGGGATCCATTGGAGAATGTTCACAACACTCATATAATATATTCGATGGGTCTTTTAATGCTTTATCCGACGAGGAGGACCCCTTGGATGACGGGGCAGAAGTGAAGAAGCCTTCACATGATTAGTGTAGATGTGCCAACGTTCAGTGGGCACATGAATATTGACAGCTCTGTGGATTGACTTGACTCTATCGAGAAAGTCCTCAAGTACAAAAACATTTTAGGAGTCAAGTGCATCTGATTCCCACTGTTGAATCTTTCACTAGTGGGATGCATAGTTTTATAAAAATTATCCAATGAATATTGTTCGAATGGATAATCTGAAGAAGCTTTAAGATCTTTTAAAAGAGGAAAAGAGCTCAAAAGGAAAGACAAAGATTTGGAGTTACAAATAAGGAAAATTTGTAAAAAGGTCATGTCTTCCATAAATGTTAATGAGATCGAGAAAATTAATGACGTCCCTACAGTATCTGTTGGGAAAAATAAGACTTCTAATCAAATAAGTAAAGATAAGGACGATATTAATGTGGAAAACCAATACTAATGTACCTGAATGTCACAAACCAATACCAATGTACCTTAATGTGGCAAATCAATACCAATGCAGTAGGCTTCAGAATATTCATTGTTGCTGCCACTACTCTTCAATCCATTGACTTCATTGCTTCATAGCTTTAGTTCTCTTTATTTCTGTTTATGTTCTGCACAGCTTAAATGCATATGATACCATCTGTTAAAGAAAAATTGGTTCAATAAGTTAACATGATTAATTTGAGGGACACCAAATAATTGATTTAGAGGTTTTATTTAATCGCGAGTTCGATTATCTGATCTATAGTTTAGAAAATAAAAAAGAATCATAAACTGCAGTATCTAACCCGAAATAAAGATACTTCCACTTCAGCATCTATACTATCCCAATGCTCTTCTCGCTATGCACAATCCACAATCGATCATATCTAATCAGAAATGAAATTGATCATATCTGATCAGAGAGAGAGAGAAATCACCTTTCTTTTTATGTATGTTTAGAGAGGATATTCTCATACTTTCATAAAAGTAGGGATGGTTAAACAAGTCTCCTCTAATGCACCACCGCAACTGGTGTTTAAAAATTATGTATGCGTGAGAGAGATATCCAATTGCACGCAACTCATCCATATTGCATATATGCAGTTGCATATATGCATATATGCAGTTGCATATATGCATCTTCATATTAGGTTCAATACAAGTCCTAACTCTTATATAGGTTCAATATCATATTCAACTATAATATGCATATTACAACGTATAATGTATATGGATAATACACATAATACACGATTGAGTTGAAAATTTGGAAATACACTTGTAATCTAACAAATTGAGAGTTTATATATATTTAGATCATTTACCAGTTTATATATAAGATCGACATCGGCCATAAGATTGATAGTTATTTATATATTTAGATCACTTGTGCTAAACTTCAGTTTATAACTCACATTACCAGTTTAAGTTTCTATTTCTTGGACAATTAGCAATTGGCTGAATGCCACTTATCACGTAGCACATGACATGATTTAAGTAGTAAAAATTGGGGTCAACTTATAACTAATGGAAATTTTGGGGACTAACGTCAGTTTATGCTAAACATTGTGGGTAGATGTGGGTCAGATTTGTGTTCACTTCACATACAGTTTCAATAATGATTAACAGATGTTTTGTATATTTCTTTTATATACAGCTAGGGAGCCTAAAACAACCATCCCATGGCAAACAAGGATGAACATAGTTATGGGCATCACAAAAGGACTTTTCTTCCTTCACACCCAAGAGAACATAATTCATCGAAATCTTACATCCAGCAACATATTTCTTGATGAGCACAACAATCCCAACATTGGTGATGTCGGCCTCTCGCATCTCATGACTAATGCCGCCAACACCATTGCGATGGGCACTGCAGGTACACAGGGTTACTGTGCACCGGAGTTCTCAAAGATCAAGGATGCCAATGAAAAGAACGATGTATACAGCCTCGGGGTGATCATATTGGAGCTCTTAACGAGCAAATCCCGCAGCGAGGGGAGTGAAAACCTTGATTTTCCCCAGTGGGTGGCATCAATTGTGAAAGAAGAGTGGACTAATGAAGTTTTTTATTTGTAACGTATGAGAGATGCGTCTGATACTAGCACGGGTGATGAGTTGCTTAATACATTGAAATTGGTTCTACATTGTGTTGACCCCTCACCTGCAGCTCGGCCAGAAGCTACCCAAGTTCTTCAGAAACTAGGGGAGATCAAGCCATAGATGGCTACTACCAGTTATGGGGCTGCTGATGATGATGATGTTCCATCAAAAAGTGAATGATTCGGGTGTTTGACTTGATACATATTGTATTTACTATATAATGGTTTGGAGATTCTTTTATCCTCATTATATAATTCTTAACGACTTGTTCTTTATTATTATTTGATTAAATGTACATAGAAGTCTATGTAAGTTTCATACCATTTGTTTCATTCATCAACGATTGTAATAATTTCATTCCATTCAATTCACCCGTTAAAGTAATAAAAGAGTATTGACATGGTTTATATATAGTGGTTTGGAGATTCTTTTATACCCAGTATACAATTCTTAGTGGCTTGTTCTTTATTATTATTTGATTAAATGTACATACAAGTCTATGTAAGTTTCATACCATTTGTTTCATTCATCAACGATTGTAATAATTTCATTCCATTCAATTCACCCGTTAAAGTAATAAACGAGTATTGACATGGTTTATATATATATATATATATAAGCAAATGATCTAAATATATATAAACTGGTAATTGGGCAGTCAATCTTATGGCCAATGTCGTTGAGCAAGAGCAATCTAACAAATTGAATTCCAAAATTATTGACGTGGTTTTCACACCCAACATGAATCAGGTTTGTAACTCGAGCTTCTAATACCTTTTCTATTTTGAGAATTTTTTTCATTTTCTATTGTGTTTTTGTTCAGTCTTCACTATTACTGATCAAGATGGGAAAAAAAATCACAGAGGAACATGTGTTGGATTATATTCACAAGGTGAGTTGTGCCTCCCCTGTTGAGCAATATTTGTAGATTGAATTGAGGAGCCATTTTTATGTGATTTAACTATGGTTTGAAGTTTAGTTTGGAAGGTATGTTTGGCAACTCCAGCTAACTTATATCTTTTTTTTGTAAATGTTGGAAACTTTTCTAGATTGAATTTACACGTCTGGTATAAATAATTATGTCATTTTTTATTTGAAAAGTTTCAATATATGGACTTAACCTTTTGGTTTAGCTTCAGGCTCTTGGACCCGATTCAAATTCTACCTCCTCCATAAGAAGATCCGTCGGGGTAAAATCATCCACGTACTACACGTCGATCGAGTTAATCGGCAGCGACCGACTAGTCTTACTCTCGGAGGTGAGTGCGGGCTCACCCACCTCAAATGCAATGTGATAAATAATGAGGTGTGGACCCACAACATGCAGGTCGCAAATGTTATGCAGGTAACCGATGAGGAAACTGGTGCTGCAATTAAAGGCCCATAGAGGCTCTCTATGATTAAGAAATTACTATGCAATGTGTTGAATGGTACCACCAAATCTAGGGAGGTCAATACTATAGTCTCCCATGGGTCCACCCACACTCTGTTGTCTATATTCGATGATAGGATAGGTCCAAACTGCTGTTTAATCCCCTATACAGTGATTTACCTTATCTGTTGAAAAATCTGAATATGATCATATGTGTGTACTGTTTTATTTTATTTTGAATTGTAGGTTGAATAGCTGAATAAAGACATATTTGAGTCCATATACTACCATGATCTCAAGGCTTCTTAACTATCACATGGGGTCAACAAATTAATATTTCTCAAAGGATTTCTAATATGTTGACTCTCACAATAGGGTCAACAAATTAACATTTCTCATAGGAGAAAAGGGTGATCGATGCTCTAACTCGAGTATCGGTGTTAATTTGATCAAATCTTGCGTGTGTTCATTTTTTTAAAGGTAAACACTAATTTTTTGCTAGTTTAGTCTTATTTGGAATATATCTTATGAAGTTTACTCAAGTGCGGACTTACTTACGGACTTGGTCCGAAGCGACTGAGTTTTAAACCAAAATCAGCATTTCCCTTTTATTTATTTATTGTTTTTAGAAAGTGAATGCACATTTTGGTGCACAATGATGTCGTTTTGTACCAAGTCCTTGAGTAAGTTTGCATATGAGTGTTTTTGTATATCATATATATTGGACATCTTCAGAGTGTCGCCTAAATGGACCTTAGGCATATTGGTTGGCGAAAAACCAACCGTTATGCTAAATTTTTGCATTTTTTGTAAAATACAATATTACATGGAGTGATTATTTTATCATTTTGCTTAATCCTCCAGAGATGGTCTTAGCTCAGTACAGTTTACATAAAATAAAATCTATGCCTTAGAATTCAATAGTAGGTATATTCTTCTTTTTTTTTCAACAGATATCTGTAATACGTAAATACTTACATAGATACTTACCAAATCTATGTATTTACAGGCAATCCTTCCATAAGAAATTGTTCCTTTTGTCTTTGCCAAGGAATACAATGTTCATCCTGGCATATTAAGTAGTAGGTTAGAACACAGAATTCAAAATCTTATTTTATTATCGCCCTAAGCACATCTGATGTATAGAATTGTTAAGAACTTGCAACGACTCCCATTTCATCCTGTTGGTGGTGGACTAGAAGGGGCGTATAAATTCCAGCATTGGAAGTGGTGCGCTTTAACTGATTGGCAAGTGTAACACTTAGGGATGGCAGTGAGGTGGATTTGGCCAAATGTGACCTCGTTACCCTGCCCCAAACCTGTTGACCCCACCCCCGCTCCAAACCCGTTTAAAAATCCCGTGAGGAACCCGAACCCGAACCCACCCTAAAACATTTTTATGACATTTTATAACTTATTTTATTCAAGTATTTTAAGTTTTTTTAATGTTAAACTAATAAAAACTTGAAGTCCTCTAACTAAGAGTATGTGCCAAACTAACTAAGGTGTGTAGATTTTACTAGAATACTTGTAATAATTCCCTTAAACAGGACCTTTTCCATATAAAACCCACCATGCCTCGAACTTGACATTTTTTATTTCAAACCCGACATGACCACCTGTATATTTACCCAAACTTCACCCCATTAGGGGCTGGTGTGGGGTGGGTCCCCACCAAAACCTGCCCAGTTGAATTAGATTATTAATTATAAACAAACATATCAATAATCTAACTAAAATTCATACAAACTAGTAAACAAATATTATCTTATATTAATATAAAAACATACTACAACAACCAATTGACAATTCGAGTTTTCAATTGGCTCCCCCTCAACCTCCTATCACCACTATGAATCAATCCAAGTTTTCAATTGGCTCACCATCAACTTCATATCATCACTATAAATCATATGCAAAAAAAGTTTTTGTCAAAAAATAATGATATAGATCAATAATTAAGAACTGAAATTACCTCGTATTCGTATCAATTCAATGTTGTAACTTAAGTGCCCGGGCTTCGATAATATGTTTCAAAATAAATGAAAAACAGTAATGCAAGCAGTAGCTCCCTGTCAAATACCCATAAATGAAAAACATGTGTATCAGGGATAGAGACAAATATGAAAAAAAAATGTGTTTTTGCACAAACTACCATAATCTACATGCTCGAACTATAACTCGCGGAATAAAGTTGAATATATTGTTCAATATGAAACTTTCTAATTCTAATTTGTGTATTATACTTCCTTTATATAATATTTTCACACTAAGAAGATGATGAATGATCGTATAATAAAACTATTCACCAATACTACAATGATTTCATTGTTTTCTATTTTCCAATTACAAAATACTAATACAATCAATAGCATCTACAGAGGTGAATTCAAAAACAAAATATAGCCAACCCATTATCATGGGTGATACATGCTCAACTATGTAAAATCAACCTATAAGAGAAAACAAACAATTTACAAATTGTTGCAAAACCTAATGTGACTGTTTGTAAGAAAATAAATACAATAGAGTAAGATTCAAAACAAACACTTCACCTAATACCTTAAAAAAAATCAACAAACCAAATCTAAACACTAAGATACAAAACAAAATCAAAACTAAATATACCTAATTAGATCTTGAAATGAAAGGGTCCATTATTCAGATTCTCAGATGAAAATCAACAACAACTTTAAATCAAAAGGCTAACTGCTACAAATCTTAAATGCATAAACAAAGAAATACATTTGTAGATCCTAAATTACTTAACCTAGATAAGTAGAACTTAGATGGAAATCAACATGAAGGCTAAGTGAAAAGAGAGAGCTGCGTGGAGAAGAAGGAGAAGCTCGAGCGCGCGCGCGGGGTGGGGTGGGGGAGGGGGGGGGGAGCTGCCGAAGAAGCGCTGAGAATCAGCCACACTTGACTTATTTTTGTTTGTTTCTTTTTCCTTTCTTTTTTCTATTTTTTCTTTGGCTAATAGAAAGAGGGGGGAACCCAAATTGGTTAAAGTCGGTAAAGGGGGGAACCAAATTTGTTTTAGCCGTCTCAAAAAGTATACTTTTTGAGATGGGTCTTATTATGCCGTCTCATAAGGTATATTTTTTGAGACAGGTAAAATTAGCTGTCTTAAAAACTATCATATTTAAGACGGCTAATTTTACCCGTCTCAAAAGGTAACTTTTAGAGACCCAAATTTTAGCCGTCTCAAAAGCCTCCGTAGTAAAAAGATTTTTTTTTGTAGTGATTTAGCATGGGAAGAATCAAGTGCACCCAAACGAGAATCATGAAGTTTAATTCCTAAAGCCACTAAATCCGATTTCCTAACCCAAGTAAGTGTAAAACGACGCATAGGGGTTTTGGTAATCGGGGAAACTTTATTCCTAAACTTCCTAGGAGCTTGTCTAAGGTCATAATAATAACACCTAAGGTGACCTTTCGTGTCACAAAACATGTAAGTGTAGCGGTGGTGGGAATTATTACCTATATGTGGACCTTTTTTAACCATCCTAGTGTTTCTCACACGTGCGTGGGGAATGGGAACATCTCTCTCATCAAAACCTATACCTCCCCTATCTCCTTTAATTTGGACGGTGCCTAGGATCTTATCTAACTTCTCCGACCAAGCCTCCAAATCAGACTTAAATCTAGACGAGTCTTTCAATCTCTCATCCAACTCGTGAATCCTAGACTCGAGCAAACGCCTAGACTCCCCAAATGCTAAAATCTCCTTTTTTAGGGGCTCCATCAAACCACGGAGATTATCTCTCTCTCTTTCTCCACAAACTCTAGTTTCTCCATACACTTCTTCCCTCATACCCTAAGATCCTCAATCAAACTATCATTATTTTCTATGGCATGCTTATTCAACTTAACTTGCAATTTAGAGTTAGCCTTTTTCACCTTCACCGTTTTGGCATACAACTCATTAAACGCATTTTGTAACTCTTTGACATCTACCTCCTCCTCGTCGCTCTTTTCACCCTCACTAACATGGGATACACTCAAAACCTCCTCAGAAGTGTCATGCACAAGAGAATCGTAGTCACTCACATGACATGCCATAAATGCAACAAAGTTACAATCAATCGGGGAACTTTTTTCCTCTTCCGGATCACTATCACTTAAGGTGGCACTATAAACAATGGGTTGCTTGCCCTCTTTCTTAAGTCTAGTGGGACACTCCTTAATTTTGTGACCGTACCCCTCACACACAAAACACTTATCCGACTCATCTCTCTTAGGCTTCTCAAACTTATCCTTAGAGGTGGGATCTACTTTGTTGTTCTTGAATTTTTCAAATTTCTTGGAATCTTTCGATTGCTTTTAAAACTTAATAAATTTTTATATTTCTTTGCCAACAAAGCAACATCTTCAAAATCGGAATTGGAATCGGTATCCGAAACTTCAATTTCCCCCTTCCTGGTTTTCAAAGAAATACCATTTTCTTTCTTAGGCACTTTCTTAGAGGTAATCATGTCGATTTCATAGGTTTGTAAGTCACCTACAATCTAGTCTAGTTTCGTTGACTCTAACTTACCCAAGGAGTTTAAAATGGTCAATTTTGCATCAAACCTACTAGGCAACAACCTAAGGATTTTCTTAATGACATGGTTGTCAGGAATTTTCTCACCTAGGTTAAACGAAGAGTTGACAATATTGGACAACCTAGCATAAAACTCATCAAAAATCTCACTCTCTAACATCCTAATGGTCTCAAACTGTGTAGTGAGATTTTGAAGTTTTGACGCCCTAACCGTGCTAGTTCCCATGTGAGTGAGTGCCAAAATATCCCAAGCCTCTTTTGATGTTTCACAAGTCATAATTCTATTATATTCTTCCGGTGTGACATGTGAGGAAATAACGTGTAGACCCTTAGAATTATATTGTGAAAGTCTATGTTCAGTTTCGGTCCATAACTCGACAGGCTTTAAACTAGTGACCTTGCCTACAATAGTGATAGGGGGTGTCCATCCTTTTTCAACTTCTAACCACACACTCTCATCAATTGATTTTAAAGCACTTCTCATTCTCATCTTCCAGCAAGTGTAATTAGTGCCATAAAAAATAGGAGTTCGAGAAAGTTCGTTAAATCCAAAATTCATCTTTGAAAACACACGGGATCATAAAACAAATAAAATATGTTTTCTAGCTCTGATATCAATTTGAAAAACCTGGGTGGTCCCTTATGTGCGTGTGTTTCAAATCAAACCAATTTATTACCAAAAAATTATCCAACTTTTAATGTGAACCAAACCAAGTTGTGAAAACCCATTTCCTACTTTAAACCAATTTTATCTTGATTAATCCTAGACATGCATTTAGTGATTAAAGCAAGTAAAATAAAGTAAAGAATACTCACAACGCCCAAAACGGGAAAACAACCTCGGACGGCCCAAGCCAGACAATCATTATGAACAAAGGTTTAACAAAGACAGATTAGCCTTACTCAATGACTCGATCTCCATGGGTCTTGACGCTCCTTCTTATCTTCTACCGTTGTTCAATAGTGCCCACACAGAAATTTCATCTTCCACGATACCTGTCCACAACACACGCGTCCACGTATGTCTCGGTGTCCACCGAATGGGATCGTGACAAAATAAAATCTCCCTGTGACATATTACAAACACAATTTTGTCACCAAATTAAGTCAAAATAATACATGACTCAATTGGAAATTTATGTCCTTAAAGTGTGGGATAGTGACAATAAAAAACTATCTATGACTAAAAAATATTTTTTTGTTCCGAGAATAAGTCAAATACATATAATGGACTCAATTGAAAATTTTGTTCTTACAAACATGTAAGGAGTTTCATCGGCAACTGTCTTCGGTGTGGTCCTATTATGTAACAACCCGTGATTTAATTTAATTTTTTTATGTGAAAAAGGTTGGTATTTATATATAAAAATAAGTTTTTAAGTGAAATTTAAATCGGGGTTAAAATTTGGAAATTATAACTTTTTGTATAAAAATCGAATGAGGCTCCGACCTAAGGAGGATAAAAATTAAAAATCCAACGGTCCGATCGAGTTGAATTTTTTATAACAGATCCATCTCACTGTTAACTACACCGTGCTAAAATTTTAGCCAATTCCAACGGTCTGATCATTCGTAATATATTTTTGAGTGTTTGTGTTTGATTAGGGCAAATTCTTTCTGTTATATAAAAATAAAGTGATGGGTTTAGGACTTTTGAAAAAAAAAATTAGCCTTCTCAAACATCAGTAGCCTCCTCTATTTTTATCTTCTTCCATCTACAAAACCCTAGCCCCATTTAAACTAAGATTCAACCCATGATTTGAAAGCTCATTTGGTGTTTTCTCGAGTTTAGGCTAGAACGAGTTTTTATTTTGTTCGTGAGAGGAACGCAGCGGTGTGATAAGAATTTTGTGGCACATTCTTAGGAGTTTATTATAATGATTTTAAGATACAAGGTTTGCTCAATATGCTCCTTAAATCTCCCGAGAGTAGTCATTTATTCCTCATTTATTTGTACTCATATTGTTGATATCATGACGTTTATTGGAATCTAAAATATTGATTCGATTAAGATATTGTTCTTGTTTGATGGGCATGGTGTCGTGAAATTTTTATATAGCATGAAGAATGATCACCTGCCAATAGTCAAATACCCAGGATGAGGCTTGACGAATCTTAGGTGAGGTGAGGTGAGGCCCGATGACCTATTGATGTGTTATTGAAAAACTAAATTGGTATAATGCTTGGATGTCGCATTGAACTTGAATTCAGATTCGTATTGTGCATTTATTCACCATTATTATTTTGAGCATCAATTCTTGTCATATTGTGTACTTCCCCGTATTTTTCTTTTAGAGGACGGTTGGTGTGGATTTGGATGTTATGGATTTTTGGAGGATTTTGGGGCACGACGTTTGGAGGAATTTATTTTTGTATAGCTTGGTAGTGTAATTTATTTGGAGAGCTTAGTATTATTTTCGAGTGAAATTTAATTGTAATTATTTTGGAAGTGTAAATTGTATTCGTTTTGTTTATTTTTGTGGAATTTAGATGCTCTATACTAATTGTTGAGGATATAGTTTAGTTTTAATCGTAGTAGCGCCTCGTGTTTTGCGCGGGGTGTTACATATAGTCGCAAAGAACACTATGTAATTCATTGATCCAGCTCCCTTTGGCATTATATAACCTCTTCTTCAAACCATCAAGTGATGTTTTATTGGTTACTTCTATTTGGCCACTGCTTTCAGGACGCCCGGATGCAGAATGTAGCTTTTGGATCTTGGACTAGATATAGTAATCTTCAAATTCATGGTTATAAAATTGAGTTTCATAGTCTTTGATAAAGGCATACGACATACCATAATGGCATAATATGTTCTTTCATACGAATTGGAAGACTCTTTTATAATTCATTTCAATGAGTGGCTCAACTTGACTAAATATTTAAAATGTACGCTTGTCTTCGATAAAGGATCAACCAAGTCAATCCCCTATAAGAAAAAATTTCATGGGGAAGTGATTGGTGTCAAATTAGCCCCCGGTCTTCTATGTATGATGGAGAAATTTTGGCACTTGTCAAATTTCCAAGCATATGAAATGCAGTCTGCCTTCAACGTTGGCCAGTGTAATCCTTGCATGGTCGCTCGTCTTACCAATGATCGTCTTGTCGAATGAGCTCCACGTGATCCTTCATGAACCTCCTTTATCAGCTACTACACTTTAGAAGGGTGAACACATTTGAGTAAGGAGACAATGAATCCCCTTTTAAATAAGAGGTTTCCTTCCAGAACATAGATGGATGTTTTATATTTTAATCTCCTAACTTCCTTTGGGTCTTCTGGTGGTATGCCTTTTTCGATATATCCTTTGATGGGATCCATCTACGAGGGACCCAATTCTATCGTAACCAAGTTATACTTTATTCATAGATGTTTCTATTTATTAGGATCTCCACAAGAATGGTCCTCTTTAGTTTTGTCCTTGTCGATGAATCCAGCTAAACAAGTGCTTATGCTCGAGTGTTCTAAATTCTTGGAATTGACCATTCTAACTACCAAAAATTAAGAGATAGTACTTTTAGTTTTGGCCTACATCTCGTCATTAACTCCCCCTTGACTCCGTATATCCCCGGCACGTAATTGACATTCAGTTGAGAATCACTATGGGCTATGACCTATTTGGAACCCAATGATAAAGCTAATTTAAAATATACAATAAACGCTTCATACTCTACTTCATTTTTGGAGGCTTATAATTGAAAACGGAGTGCGTATTCCACATCGGTATTGATAAGCTCCCAAAAGTGTTTAAATAAAATCCCATGTAGATGGTTTTTAACTTCTAATTCTCGAAAATAAATTACTCTTATGCACGTTCATGTTTATTTTAGGTCAAATGCGCATTAAAAGGGCCCAAAACCCAATTCCCATACCAATTACCCTAACCCAAACCTGAGTCCAGACTAGTCTCGAGCCTCGAGTATGTTTTAGTTTGTACTTTTTAAATTTTTTTAGATTTTTATTTGTGACGTATATAATATTTAGAATTTATTTATATTTCATTTTTAGTCGTTTATATTTTTAGGATTTATTTGTTCGTGTATTTGTATATGTTAGAGTTCGTATTGTGCGTTGGCTGTGTTTATATTTTTTATCTAAATATAATAGGTGCAAGTTTATTTACTTATTTTTTTTAATTTTTATTATTAGTTTATTATTGTTAATATTTTATTATATTTTATTTTTAATTGGTTAGGTTTATTAGTATTATTTTATTTTAAGTCTTTTATTTTTAGATTAGGAATTTAATTTTCTAAGTTTAATAGATTTATAATTTTAGTTTTATTAAATTTTTTTTATTGAGTTGTAAATAAGTAAATAAGTTTTCATTTAATTTTTTTAGTCACAAACTAAACCTCCCCACACACACACTAAATAACCTACACTCACCCACACCCTAACATCCCACACCTCACCATCTTCCCCACCAAACCTTTCTTTCTCTCTCTACCTCCATTAACATCAATCATCCAAACACCATGACCCACGAATCTCTACCCCGGAGCTACCCATTTTACCAACTGACCCAGGAACCCAGTTGCCCGATCTTACGCGGTTTGAAAACCCATACAAAACCCAATACCTATATTCCCCGAACCTGCTTCTTCGTTAACCCATCCATAAACCCCTCTCAAACGCAAAACTCAGAACCTCGAAACCGAAACTCAGAACTTAATACCCAATCGCCCATGCCATATCTCCACCTTAACCCAAGACCCAACTCCCATTTTCCATTAGCCCATTTCTTACCCGATTATTATTTGCCAAATAAAGACACAAGCCAAACAATAAAACAAAATAAATTAAAATTTTCCACATGTGTTTAATGAATGCCTTCTACCACTTCCCAAAAATGCCCCTCACATCCTGTCAATCCACATGCACTTATGTGCATTACTAAAATACCCTCAACTAACTACCTCACCATTACCATGCACACATGCTCTTACAACTTCTCTATTTAACCCTAGCCGTCTTCACCAATAAATTGAAGACTTGGTGTCATTTCAAAGAGATCTCCATTTTAGTTTTAAACTTGGGGTAATTCTTCCCCATCCTTCTATAGAGATCATTTGCATTTTTAGCAAATATCTCAATATAGAGTGATGTAGTAAAATTCAACTCTTTGGATGAATTCTTCTCCACCTCTTTATAGAGAGTATTTTTCATTTTTAGATATGGTTGAATTTATCTCTTTTGGAAGTAAATTCTTCTCCATCTTTTTATGGAGAGTATTTGTTTTTTTAGCAAATATCTCAATATAAAGTGATGGTGTAGAATTTATTTATTTGGATGAAATCTAATGTACAATTTTATAATGATAGGATTTGTAATTTTTAGAATATCTCTCTCGTTATTTAAGAGTCCATTAAGAATCCGTCCATTGTATATATTGTAAATAGTTTTTTCTTATTTTGTACTCTTTGTTTTAGGAAAAAAATATATTAGTGAGTGATTGCAATTAAAAATTGAGAGAATTTTGGATTTTAATTGAAGAGCTCATTCCAATTCAAGTCAAATTTGGGTTTGATATACTACTCTCTAATTCATCTTGTTTAATCCTTTCATGCTTTCATTTGTTTATTCAATGTCTTGGATGATGATTATGGAGGTATAATCTCCCATTCAAGGGATGAATTGAAACCCTCAATAATCCAATTTAGTTAGTTTACCTTTTAGCACAATTTTGTGAATTTTGTTTATCTCATAAAAAAATCATAAAAAAATGAATAATATGAAAATGGTTTTACACTTTTGTCTTCTCATCATTTGTTCTTCACACATGAAAGGTGGATTGATACTCTTACTTACCCTATGAATATTTTTAGCGTGTTTGTACGTTAAAGTGATCTTGGTTGGAAAGGGCTTTGGAACAAAGATTACACTTGGAAGCATTTTTTTCCATCATATATCGTCAGGAGTATTAATTATCAATCGTGCACCACTACCAGTTACACATGAAGATCCATCTACGTACATCTTGGATATAGGTAGCTCCTTATCAAAGTTTCCTTCGCTCAAGAATCCTTGTTTGAACACCTTTTGGCTCTGCTCCAAGTACTGATCAACTACCTCTCGTGCAGTAGATGTTTTTGGTTTGTCTATTTTATAACTATCTTTCGAAGAAGTATGCTCTAATGGGTTTGGTATTGATCTCTCCTCCGAGGAAGCCTTACCTTCATAAGTGAACTATGCTATGAAGTCTTCCATAGTCTATCCTTTCAACGTTGTTATAGGCTCATAATCTATATCATATTCTCCAAGTTCCATAGCCCAAGCCATCAACATCCCTAACCTCTCTAGCTTATGGATGGCCGTGCGCAAGGGTACGTATGTATATACCACAATAGTATGTTCTTGGAAATACGGATTCATTATTCATGAAGCCTCAATGAGGGCCAAATAAAGTTTCTCCAGGCGGGGGTACCAGATTTCTGCTCCTCCAAAGGCCTTGCTGGAGTCATAAATTGGTTTCTGTAACCTGGTTTCTAGTCAATTGAGTGTCAAGCTAATCGCAAGCTTATAAATTACTAAGTACAAGTACAATTTCTCTCCCATGAATGGTCTACAGAGCAATGTTGGAGATCCTAAGTACCTTTTTAATTTCAGGAAAGCATTATCACTTTCTTTATTCCATAAAAAAGTTTTCCTTAGTAGTTTCAAGAAGGTGTTGATACCAAAATTTACCAACCTACGTGGACCAATTACAAGCCAGCATGTGTCATCCAATGTGACACAAATCCAAGTCAGCCTGGTATAAAAGCCCGACCAATTGGAAAGCCCGACCAATAAAGCGACAGTGGTCTTACATCCTGTATTGCCAATAAGGTGACAACATTCATATATTTAATTCTCATTATGTATTGATGTAAATGCCTAAAGAATGAAGGCATTCCATCCTTTTACATGATAATTATCAAGAGACCTCTTGGTCTATAAATACATTATATCACCCTCATTGCAAGGGATCGAAAAAATAACTCAAGGCAAACAATACATAACAGTGGACGTAGGCTATTCCATTGAGCCAAACCACTTTAAAATTTCTTGTGTCTTATTTGTTTTACTTATTTTATCTGTGATCAATTAATTAGGCCTAGTCTAGTTTTTTGCATCAACAAATTGGCGCCGTCTGTGGGAACGTATTACTAAACATTCTCACTTATTCATCATCCATGACTGAAATTCTAGAATCAAGTACAAGAAATGAGGTAATTATGCCTACTCCCTCTATACCTCCAAATGATAATAATTTAATAGGAATTTTGACTAGATTGGCCAAGGGTCAAGAAGCCATGCATGATATTATATGACAGTTGACCCAAACTCTGCAAGATGAAGTTCCGGTATAAGTTAATCAAAGGAATATGCCACTGTCGCCAGCAAGGAGTATTGGGCATAGCCGTTCCAATTTTTCTAAGGATCCATCATACTTTCCTGGAGAAATATATTCTATTAGGATCACTAATGCCACTAATGGACAATCCCTCGTCCTAGAAATATTGAGTGCCTTAGAAAGGTAAAGTAGGGCCTCTCCTTTCGATCGTTTGGGACCCTAAGGAAATGACCTATGGGTTGCATCAATAAATAATCGATGACTAATCGATATGAAGGAAGGTTCATCCCAATATAAATTAAATACTTGATAAACTAATAGGTTCAGTCAGAGAAAAGGTTCGCAAGAAGAAAGCTCAGCACGATCAGTTGGTCGGTATAGAAAAGCTGACACCCATAGATCTGGTGCTGGCAGTGATGCTTGGAAAGGTTTTATTCAGTGTTTGTAAGACATATTGGGAGAAATGGCAAAGGCCAAGAATCCCCTCCAAATAATTTTTATTAAGGGATCCCCTTTTGTGCAAACCATAGTAGATTTCCCTATGCCGACCAAGTTTAAAGCTCCAGTGTTCACTCCCAAGTATGATGGGAAGACCGATCCAGTTCTTCATATAGAACAATAGCAAGTAGCGACTGATATTTATGATGTTCCTGATGAGATGATATGTATGGCATTTTTAGGAACAATCACTGGATCTGCTCAAATCTGGTACAATAGTCTTCCTCGGGGATAAATTTCGTGCTTCTCACTACTCGTCGAGCTATTCATTGGTAATTTTTTATTTGGAACAAAACCATTGAAGCGAGTAGTTTATTTACTTAGTGTAAGACATAAGCAGGGAGAAAGTAACAGGATTACATCACTCATTTCAACAACGAGCAACTGGAAGTCATTGATTAAGAAGAGAAAATTTCAATCACTGCCCTCATGAGTGGTTTGCTCCTCGATAAACTGTACTATACTTTGGCTAAAGATCCCCCAAAGATGATGACAAAATTGATGATCAAAGAAGCGAAGATTATGAATGCTGAGGAAGCTATGGCTGCCAAAAAGAATTTAGATGCAAAGGTGGAAGCAAAAGCACAAGGGAATTCAGATAAGAAGCAGCACAAGAATCACAATGAACACAAGAATTCGAAAGAAAAAGAAAGCCTAGATCGACTCAGAAAATTTACCAATTACACTCCCTTAACGGTGGATATATTTCATGTTTTAGAAGAAATCAAGCATAACAACGATTTAAGTTGGCCTAAAAAGTTAAGGTCTCCTGTTGATAAAAGGGATAAGTAAAAGTATCGTGAATTTCAAAAAGATCATGGTCATACGACCAACTGGTGTATTGCCCTCCAGAATGAGATAGAAGCACTCATCCGAAGAGGAAAACTGGACAAATTTGTTGATAAACAGGCTGGTGGAAGAGCTGGAGGTAGAGGTCGACAGAGATCTAAATCACCAGTTAATCCCAGAGAGGATAACAAGAGGAACAACGACAAAGATCCAGATGATAATCCTGATCTTCCCAAGAAGCCTAAATTGCCTGAACACTAGGTATTCACACTCAGTTTTGGATCCTTTGGTTTCCATATGATTACAGGTGGAGATGTATGTAATACCCCGCGATTTTAATGACTTTTAAAATGGGTTATATTTTAAATTAATGGATTAATTAGATTTTATTATAAATTAATTCATTTGGGTTTTATCCGAATTATGGATATTAAAATGCATGATTCTGTATATTACTTAAAGATATTTAGGTAATATATGAATGTGATGTTATTGATATTGTTGTGAGTTAATAATTCAGTCATTTGAATTTTTAGTCGATTGCGGTATGGAACGTGTCGGGACTAAATTATGAGATTAAATAAGAAACTTATTTTTATATCGACCTTATAGTCATTTTGACTACGTTGTTGCATCCGGAAGGGTTAAAATAGTCAGAAAAGTCTATTTGGATGTTAATTTTGAGTCTTGGGTCAGTTGGAAATGAAAAGACAACCCAAAAGGGTATTTTGGTCATTTTTACAAGGGGGATGAATAGTGATTTCAGATTTTGTCTTATTATAAGTTTTTGGAGATTATTTGAACGTGGGTTCATTCATCTCTTCTACACGAAATTGAAAGGTCATCTTCTTAGAGAGAGTGAAAGGTTGCTTGGGA
Source organism: Sambucus nigra (assembly GCA_949130495.1). NCBI lineage: Eukaryota > Viridiplantae > Streptophyta > Magnoliopsida > Dipsacales > Adoxaceae > Sambucus > Sambucus nigra. Next base: position 553,320,915 of record OX422215.1, on the reverse strand, counting down.
AGAGAAAAGCTTGCTTGGAAAGGAGGAGAACCACAGACCAAAGGTAACCACCACCAACCACCACCGAAAGTGGCCGAAGAAGGGGAGAATCACCTGTGATATACAACCCCAAAGGATCAGATCTTCATTCGAGGCACGTGTTTGATAATTGCAATCTAAGTTTGTATATTGTCCATGTTAGGATAGCTATATAAAGATGAGATTTTTACATGTTTGGAAGATGAAAAGATAGAGTTGTTAATGGATTTTCGAAAACTGAAAATATATGGGAATCAAACTCATGTCGTAGGTAGATAGTAATCCACGAAATAATCAGTAAGTTGTTGAAGAAATTATGAGCATCATTGTTTTGTTCTTGAAGATATCATGTATATAATTTTCTGGAAAATAGGATGAATATATGCTTTTAATTCAAACTCTTGATGATTATAGGTAATTTAGAGCATTAGAAATCATTCACATATGTTGCTATATCATGTAGTAAGGATTATAAGGAATTTGGGTTGTTAATATGAAGGTTTGAATGATCAAAAGTGATGGATCCCGCAGTAGAAGAAATGTAGAAAAATTGGGTTGATATCTGGGTGATCGATCGACCCATTGCATTCGATCGATCGAACTCCACAGAATTGTTGAAGTTGTTTCTTTTTAATGCTTGTTTGTATCCCAAACCTTTTTTAAATCTTTGGTTATTATTAATTAGGTATAATGGGACTTAGGGAAGTTCAGTAAGCCCTAGATAAGATTAGAATTAATTTGATTGGGATTTAATTGATTAGAATGATGATAATTAAATTGAAAGAAATTTCGGATGCTAGATTCATGTGTTAGATTCTAATTGGTATGCATGCGGATTAATGTAAGAATGCGGATGGCCCCCGATTTTAAAATTAAAATAATATATTTCCTTTTATATATAAATATCAAGATGCGGAAGCGTAAAGAAGTGTGATGGTTCAGAAACAAACGAATTACCAAATTTTAATTTTCTTAAACAAATTAAAATTAAACCGAGTGAAATTAAATTAATGCATTAAAATCATTTTCACTTAAACCAAGTTAACTACACATTACCCAATTTAAACACGTAGACATTAAATTAAACCAATTTTTATCTTTTTACCTAAGTATGAGTTCTAGGTGATTTTGCAAAAGATAAAATAAACAATCAATCCACTACGCCGCGATGTACGAGGAAAAACCCAAGACGGGAAACAACCGCGGACTTCCCTAGCCACAAATCCACTAAGTAAGGAATTTACAAATACAAGACAGAAAGGCTTACAACACACGACTCGATCCCTCTCAAGCCCCGACGCTTCTTCTTTTAGATACCTCTTCCTTGCGGATAACCTTGGAGCTCCACCGTGGTCTCGAAATCCACCGATCGGACTTTATATGGTCACCGTCACCCGAGCAAGGAGCCTTTCTCCAAGTGGGTAATGCTGTAACAACCTCTTCTTCTTTCTTTATGGGATGTAGAAGAGAACCCGAAACTTCTCTTTGAACGGAAGATCTGAACCCGGTGCCAAACTCCAAGAAAGATATATGAATATGGTAACTTGGAAGAAACTAATTTGGGTGTAAACTAGAGTGGTGTATATTTTTCTCTTTGATAAAAACACACTCAAAACATGATCTTTTTCCCTCTTTGATTTTACTCTCAAAACACTCTCTAGGAGTCAGTAAGATATGAAAAAGATTCCTTTTCAAAAGTGATTCAAGCACATAGTTATGCTGTGAAAATTTGGTTAAGAAACAAGTGGGGAAGTGGGTGAAAAACTGCTTAAAACTGCCCAAAACTGTTCCCTCTTGGCATCTTGTTCGAACGACATTTCGTTTGAACGACATTCTCGTTCGAACGAGTCTTCTAACGAAGTTTCAGTATGAACTCGTTGGAAATCTCGTTAGAACGACAATCTCATTCGAACGACATTTCGAACGAAGTTCCAGTATGCCTTAATGGGAAGTCATTGGAAATCTCGTTCGAACGACATCTTGTTCGAACAACAATCTCGTTAGAAGGACATATCGAACGAGCTTCCAGAAACTTTGGAATATTCAATTTTTAGCCCAGAAAACTTTATAAACTTATTTTAAAGTTTTAGTTAATTCTTTCTGAAAATAAAACAAAGTTTTAATTAAACCTAACACCCAATAAACAAGTTCCAAGCTCCTATATATATAATTTCATTCATACCTTGGGAGCATGGAACTATGGTTGATGACGTATAAACGAGGCACGAAACCGGCATGATAATGAAGCTTTATACTCTTTTTTTCTACGTCTTCAACAAACTTTTCATAGGCTTGAGAATATTACAATTAAATACAATCCTATGAATAAATGTTTTTGTCCGGAATTGAGCCAAAACAATATATGGACTCAATTGGAAATTTGTGTCCTTACAATTAAGGATAGGTCCAATAGGGGAGATTTAATATAACACCTGGGTAGCCTTAGGGTTACAATATGAACATCAAGGAATGAGTTTAAGCTCATTATTGATTGCGCAAGGACTGAGTGTAGTTCAAGCGCTTAGTGATATGCCTCCTGGATAGAGATGGGAGTTCAGACCACATTTGGTTGAAAGAAGGGATGAGGTTATACCGGTTGCGTATTTGAAGTTGACGGATCTTCACGATCGACAAATTTAAGTAGTAGTGCATTGGAGGGGTTCCTTGTTTGGATTTCTCTTTGCGAGACGCTCCGCGCATGAACCGTAACGACGTCGGGAGTGGAGAGATGTTATAGGATGCGAGGATATTGATTTTGTCGATAAGTCATATAGTGTGAATGAAACACTATAGACTATAAGCCATGTGATAATGGTATTCATTCCTAGTTGATAGAAGATGTGTTTATAAGAGATTTGGAACTGTCGGTTATAACCCTAATTAAAGGGGAGTTCAATCCATGGTAATTTGGGAGATAAGATGATATGGACCAGTAGGATATTAGTGATTTATTACTGAATAAAATATTGAGGAAAAACCTATTTAAACCTTGTGTAATGAGTGAGGCTCGGGGATGATTAAATTTAAAGATATATAATGCTACGTATGGGAATTATCGAAGGGTAGTGTGAGTACTTTATTGATATTATATTATAGGTATGATAATTCCTATTTGATTGATTGATGATTTTGTGTATGAAATACCTAGCTTACTTCCTATCGATGGGAGGTTTGCGCGTGAGGACAGTCATATCCTGATGAATCCATGGGATTTTTGATTTGTCGCTCGAGAACATAGGTCTAGGAAAGACTTATCGGGGAGTTGATAAGTCCGCTGAATATGGGTACGTAGGTATGTGCGTGACCCATGGATACGAGAACTATGTTCGCCTCCAATTTCTATGTTGTTGTTTGTGGTTCGAGGAATTCTTACCGAACCATTAGTCCCCTATTCGGTGGCCAGTAATATTGGGACATGAGAGCAGAGTAATGCATTGCACCGCAGCTATGACTCGGGGTGCCGTATTACATATGTATATATATATAATGAATTAAATGTGTGGTTTGATTAATCTACTGTGTGATAATTGTAGATAACGATGAATTGAGAAAAAGAATTGAATTAAGTTAATGAATGTTTATTCTTATAGATTTGAAAAGCTTGATTCATATTAATGAGAAATGATGCATGTTAAGGGGAAACGTATATGAATGATTACACGACGTATGGTATGGGACATACGGGGTTATGATATGGGATAGAAATCATATTATGGAAATTAGTGAAGAGGAAACATTGACTAGGAGGTTAATAGGAAACGTTAAGTGTGCACTCTAGATGAGAGGTGAGAATAGCAAGCGAGAGTGTGGATACTAACATGTACATAATAAATACTTTATTGCACTTGTTAAATACTTGTTTTTTTCAAAATCATTTTCACATCGGGCTCTGACCCATTTCCTTGCATATTTTCTTTTCTATTGTACCCTTCTATATCAAGTGTCCAGCAACAGGGACGCCAACCTTAGTGGATTATGACGAGCTATGGAGTATTGCTTAGACGTCTATCTTCATTTGATTCACAGTGTTCTTTTAGTTAGGGCATGTCGCCCAAAGGAATTCAGTTATCTCTTTTCTATCTGAGTCAAATACTCTTATATTTGTGTCATTTTAATACATTTACTATTGATGGGATTACTGTATTGGATTATTACTTGGGAATGTTTATTCCAAATGCATCTAAATTCTTTTATGTTATCTGTTTCGTTATTAGTGTTGTAGAATAATATGTGTCGTGTTATTTGTAAACTAAAAATGGTTTTTGTTGAAATTAAAATTTGGAAAGTTTTTAACACCAGCTTAATTGGGTATTGGGTGAGTTGTAAATATTTTCGACGGTGATGCTAAGAATGAGCCAACTATATATTCTATTTTAATTTGGTATGGGACAGGCCACCCGGTATTTAATTAGGCGGTGTGTTACAGGATTATCACAGTAGATAGATTTAGCCACTATATACATTCATTTAATATATATATATATATATATATATATATATATATATATACATATGTAATACGACACCCCGAGTCACAGCTGCGGTGCAATGCATTACTTTTCTATCATGTTCCAATATCGTTGGTCGCCGAATAGGGGACTAAAGGTTCGGTAAGAATTCCTCGAACCACGAACAACAACATACAAATTGGAGGCGAACATAGTTCTCTCATCCATGGGTCACGCACATACCTACGTACCCACAGTCAGCGGACTTATCAAATCTCCGATAAGTCTTTAATAGACCTATGTTCTCGAGCGATAAATCAAAAATTCCATGGATTCATCAGGATATGACTGTCCTCACGCGCAAACCTCCCATCGATAGGAAGTAAGCTAGGTATGTCATACACATAATCATCAATCAATCAAATAGGCATTATTATATCTATAATGTACTATCAACAAGGTACTCACACTACCCTTCGATAATTCCCATACGTAGCATTATATCTCTTTAAATTTAATCATCCCCGAGCCTCAGTCATTACTCAAGGTTCAAATAGGTTTTTCCTTAATATTTTATTTAGTAAGAAATCACTAATATCCTACTGGTCCATATCACCTTATCTCCCGAATTACGACGGATTGAACTCCCCTTTAATTAGGGTTATAACCGATAGTTCAAAATCTCTTATAAACACATCTTTTATCAACTAGGATTGAATACCATCATCACATGGCTCATAGTCTATAGTGTTTCATTCACACTATATGACTTATCGACAAAATCAACATCCTCTCATCCTATAACATCTCTCCACTCCCGACGTCGTTAAGGTTCATGGGCAAAGCGTCTCGCAGAGAAAAATCCAAACAAGGAACAAATACTACTACTTAACTTTATCGGTCGTGAAGATCCGTCAACTTCAAATACGCAATCGGGTTAACCTCATCCCTTCTTTTAACCAAATGTGTCCTGGACTCCCATCTCTATCCAGGAGCCATATCACCAAGCGCTTGAACTACACTCAGTCCTTGCGCAATCAATAATGAGCTTAAACTCAGTCCTTGATGTTCATATTGTAACCCTAAGGCTACCCAGGTGTTATATTAAATCTCCCCTACTGGACCTATCATTAATCCTCATGCATACCAATTAGAATCCAACACATGAATCTAGCATCCGAAATTTCTTTCAATTTAATTATAATCATTCTAATAAATAAAATCCCAATCAAATTAATTCGAATCTTATCTAGGGCTTACTGAACTTCCCTAAGTCCCATTATACCTAATTAATAATCACCAAATATTTAGAAAAGGTTTGGGATACGAGAAAGCATTAAAAAGAAATAACTTCAACAATTCTGGGGAGGTCGATCGATAGAAGGCAGGGGGTCGATCGATCGATCGCCCAGATGTCAGCCCAATTTTTCTGCATTTCTTCTACTACGGGTTCCATCACTTTTGATCATTGAAACCTTCATATTAACAACCCAAATTACATATAATCCTTACTACATGATATAGAAACATATGTGAATGATTTCTAATGCTCTAAACATCCTAGAATCATTTAGAGTTTCAATTAAAAGCATATATTCATCCTATTCTTCCAGAAAATTATATAAAAATATGTTTCTTATTTAATCTCATAATTTAGTCTCGACACATCCCATACCGCGTCCGACTAAAAATTCAAATTACTGAATTAATAACTCACAGTAATATCAATAACATCACATTCATATATTACCTAAATATCTTTAAGTAATTACAGAATCATACATTTTAATATCCACAATTCGGATAAAACCCAAATTAATTAATTTATAATAAAATCCAATTAATCCATTAATTTAAAATATAACCCATTTTAAAAGTCATTAAAATCACGGGGTATTACAATGTAGTAGGAGGAGATCATATTGCTGAAAGAAAATCTTACCTCAATGAGGCTTAAGCTTGCTCCTATATCCAGCGAATCAACCTTGCTGAGGAAGACCGACCAAGAAATGTTAACAAGGATAAGCTTGTAATTAACTTTTCCAAGAACGATCTATCTGGAGTGTTGTACCCTTATGATGATCCTTTAGTGATCAGAGTCGGGATGAAAGAAGTATGGATGGCAAGAACATTAGTGCTTAACGATAATTTGACTGACATCATGTTTGTTTTGATAGTTTGGGATTAAAACTTAGCCAACTGGAGCCTTACCATAGGCCACTCATTGGATTTTCTGGTGAGAAAGTATTTCCATTGGGTACAATCACACCAGACATATTGATTGGGACGTGACCAGTGAACAGGACAGAGAAAATGAGACTCTTTGTAATGGACAAAAATGTTCATTTTGCCTATAACATGGTCATGGGAAGAGTTGATCTAAAGATATTCGAAGTTGTACCCTCTACTGTTCATCAATGCCTAAAGTTTCCAACCAATTTTGGAGTTGGAGTAGTGAAAGGAGATCGAAATATAGCTCGTGAATTCTACTATTCCTTTGCCGAGGAAGAAGACATGTTGGAAACAAAGAGGAAAACAACCACTTATCAAGTGGATATATCGAAGCCTAAGAGAAAATATCAGGTTGACACTTTAGATCCACAACACGAGTTTGAGCTTGTAAAGGACAAGTGATGGAGGCAAAAGAAAGCATTGTTCTGGATAATGATAAATCAGAACGAACTACTCAAATAGGAGTGTTATTGGAACCAGTCCTTAAATAGGAGTTAGTGGATTTATTGAGACAAAGGAAATAGGTGTTCGCATCGAATCATGAAGATATACTAGGCATAGACCCAAATTTCCTATGCCATAAGCTTAATGTTAATAAGGAGGTTAAACCTATAAAGCAGCGAAAAAGTGTCATTAGCCCGGAGAAAAACTAGGATATACAAGAAGAAGTGGAGAATCTTCAAAAAGCTTCCTTTATTGAAGATGTGAAGTACCCGGATTGGTGGGACAACGTAGTTATGGTCAAGAAGAAGAGCAGTAAGTGAGGATGTGTGTGGATTTTATTGACTTGAACAAAGCATGCCCAAAGGATCATTTTCCTTTGCCACGAATTGATCAACTGGTGGATGCTACTTTAGGGCACGAGCTATTAAGTTTCATGGATAGATATTCTGGTTATAACTAGATCAAAATAAAGCAAGAAGATACATAGAGTACTTCCTTTATTACTCCCCGAGGAACTTATTGCTATAACATTATTCCATTTGGTCTAAAAAATACAGGTGTTATTTATCATAGATTGGTGAATAAAGTGTTTGAGAAGCAGATAGGCAAGAACATGGAGGTGTATATTGATGATATGCTCACTAAGAGGACAAAGATGTTGATCATATATCCGAACTCATCCAGACGTTTCATCAATTGGAAAAGCACCAGATAAAGTTAAACCCCACCAAATGCGTCTTCTAAGTTCAGGAGGGAATGTTCCTCGAATATATAGTTAATCAAAGGGGTATTGAAGCCAATTTGGATAAAATTAAAGCTCTGATCAAAATGCATTCCACGACTTGTAAAAAGGATGTTCAAAGACTAACTCGGCGCGTAGAAGCACTCAACAGATTTATGTCCTGGGCAATGGATAAGTGTTTGTCATTCTTTAAGGTGCTCAGAAAAATCTTTGAATGGAATGATGAATGTGAAAAGGCATTCCTAGAATTGAAGAAGGACCTGAGAACACCCCCATTGCTCTCCCGACCAGTGTTGGGAGAATATATATATATATTTGTATCTAGCTGTATCTGAATCAGCAGTTAGCTATGCCTTGATCAGAGAAGAAAATTGAGTCCAAAAGCCAGTTTACTACACTAGCAAAGCTTTTTGAGGAGCGAAAGTTAGATATCCTAGACTGGATAAATTAACACTGGCCTTAATTGAGGCTAGTAGATGAATGAAGCCATATTTTCAAGATCACACCATAGTGGTATACACTAACATACCACTAAGCTAAGCTTTGCATAAGTCAGAGAAATCCGGGAGATTAATGTATTGGGTTTTGGAGTCAGGGGAATATGACCTTGTATACGAACCAAGGACTGCTTTAAAAGGCCAAGTTGTGGCTGATTTTATTGCAGGATTCACTTACCAAGAGATCCCCGAGCAATAAGGGACTCTAACTGAACGATATACATGAGTCAGCAGACCTACTGAAGATACGGCCGACCAACTCCAAGCAAGGGAAACTGCAGAAAAAGTTATCACCGGCCAACCATAACTCTCTAGTGGAGTACATGAGTTAAAGAAGAAATATGAGGAGGTGAAGGATAAAATATTCCATAAAGGGATTCTGACAAACTAAGCGTTTGACATTAATATTCCTATATGGAGTTTGTATGTTAACGGGTCATCTTGTGCAATCGGATCTGGAGCTGGAATCATTCTAAATACTCCAGATGAGCTAGACATAGAGTATGCTCTGTGATCCAAATTTCAAGCCTCCAATAACGAGGCAGAGTATGAAGCTATTATTGTTGGTTTAAATCTAGCTAAATTATTGAATGCCCGACAAGTTATGGTATACAGTGATTCACAATTGGTGGTAAACCAGGTGTTGACCTTATATGCAGCTAAAGGAGAACTGATGACCAAATACTTAGCCAAAGTGTTGAAGATAATTTCCACTTTACTAGATGTCCAGATGATCAAAATTTAAATATTGGAAAATGCCCGGGCAGATGCACTTGCTCGGCTAGCTTCAGCAATAAGAATTGAGCTGAAAAGGACTATTCCTATTGAGCTACTTGCTAATTAGAGCATCGATGAAGATCTGATGGTCAATTCTATTATAGTTGATATGGGACCATCTTAGATGGACCCCATAAGAGCATATATTGAAGAAAGGATTCTTCCAGCCAACCTACTTGAAGTAAAGAAGCTGAAATGCAAAGCCGTAAGATATGTGCTAGATGGTGGTGTGTTATATAGAAGAGGATTAACTGCTGGTCTACAAAGGTGTGTGCATCCAGCTGAAGTGAAGGATTTTATTGACAAAGTCCATGAAGGGTCTTGTGGAGCCCATGTAGCAGAAAGAACGTTGTTATAAAGAATTCAGACAGATGGGTACTACTAGCCGACTATGCGAGCAGATTGTGCAGATTTTGCCAAGAAGTGTGATAAGTGCCAGAGTTTTTTTAGCATACGCAAGGATCCACAAGCTCACCTAACACCAATAACTTCACTTTGGTCCTTTGCTATGTGGGGAATTTACTTGGTTGGTCCCTAACCAACCACCCGATGAAGGTTCAAGTACCTTGTTGTAAGTGTTGATTACTTTACTAAATGGGTGGAGGCTAAACCGTTGATCAATATACCCTATGAAAAGGTTTATCAGTTTATTTAGAAGAATATCATATGCAGGTATGGCTTACCCCATGCCTTTATCACTGATCATGGAACACAATTTGACAACAACGAAGTTGCTGCTTATTGTGCCTAGTCTAACTTTCAAAAAATTTATTCTGCTCCTGGACATCCTCAAAACAAAGGCCAAACAGAGGTAACTAATAGAACCTTGCTGAATGGGATGAAGAAAAGGTTAGAAAATGACAAAGGGAATTGGATCAATGAACTGTATTTTGTCTTGTGGGCTTACCAAACAACTCCCAGAACAGCTACTGGAGAAACTCCCTACCTATTAGCGTTTGGTACTAAAGCTATAATTCGTATTGCGCTAGGTTTGCCCACACACAGAGTTCTTAACTTCAATACCCCAATCAGTGATTTGATGAGAAGGACAAATTTAGACATGATGGAAGGAGTCCGTGAAGATGCAACTTTAAGAAATTCATCCTATCAGCAACGTACTGCACGTTTCTACAACAAGAGGGTCGTCTCGAGCAACATAAAAGAGGGTGATTATGTTTCGAAGAAAGTAATTCCGAAGGGCAATAAGCTAGAAGCCAATTGGAATAGGCCTGATCGTATTACTGCAGTCATCCGATTAGGAACATATCGAATTGAGACTTTGGAAGGGGAAGAATTTAAGAATCTATGGAATGCAAAACCCTTAAGGAAATACTATCAGTGATGAAATCATGTTGTATTAAGATTCATTTCAATATTAATGACCAACATTATTATTTGTATATTTTTTCAGAGTACTAGTGTTATGCACTACACTATGCATCTAAAAAAATACCAACAGCGTTGGTCGCTATCAATAAAGGACACCGACAAAGTTGGTCGGTATCAACAAAGGCCACCAATAACGTTGGTCGGCATTAATAAAGGCCACCAATAAAGTTGGCTGGTATCAACAAAGGCCACCAACAAAGTTGGTTGGTATCTATACAGGCCATCAACATAGTTGGTCCGTATCAATAAAGGCACCAATAAAGGTTGTTATCAAAAACCATGGAAGGCAAAATTGTAAGACCCAAATGCTTGGTTAACGAAGACCCGAATAAATAATTCTCATCTAAACTGGCCTAAAAGAAGGACAAATGTTCCACTCATGCCTGGGAACCGAGGTAACTAATGTAATTACCTACAAACTTTGGGTACACTGGTAGAACTATGGTGATGAATTGGTAATTGATATAATACCTAAGATACGCCTAAGGATATCAATAGAATCGGTGAAAAAATAAAAGATTAACTAAAGGTTGATCCATTCATAGTCAAAGACTAAGAAAATATTCATATATGCAAAGGTTAACTAAAAGTTGATCCATTCATAAAATAAATTTGTCATTAAATCAAATGATTATATATTATTGCTTAAACATGCAGAAATAAAATGCCAATCCTTATTCTAGAGGACTTTTTCCTTTAGCCTTAGAAACAGGATACATGTCAGCGGGAGGATCATCCAAAGTAAAAGGGGAGTTGATGAAGTTAAAATTCTGAAGCATCCTAGTGTTTCTTCTACTAGGACAATTAAGCAGATGAGGAGGTCGGACGATCTCTAGTTCATCATATAGCTCATAATCCCCTACGTATTTTGAAATCAAGCATTGAGGAATGCGATGAACAGGAATCCAGTTAACATCTAACTTGAAGGGAGGATTGTTAAGCTCTAGCAAGCCTGGATCATACCAATCCCAAAAAGAGTCGTTCCGATCTACTTTCATCACGGTTAAAGCATTCATCCAACTTCATTTATAGGATTCATTCTTTGCCTATTGAATTCTATCATCGAAATGTCCCAAAGCTTCATTATATCCATACATCCAAACTTCTTTTGGCTCCTTGTGCAATTTAAAGGTTAATTTATCAACCTATAACTGCATCTTTTTCAATACTCCATCCTTAACCTCTAATTGGGAAGATTGAGTGGATATTTGTTCAAATAAGATCTGCAGCTTTTGGGACATCTCAGCAATAGCTTTGTCTTTTGCTTTTAACTGTGCAGCTTCATTGGCCAGGGCTTGCTGAGTCTTAACTTCTTCTGTAGTTCCTCGGCCAGGCCTATTTTTTACTCAGGAAGAGGATCCAAGTTAAATTTTTTCAAAGCTTCCAATTCATATCTTAATGTCATATTCTCAGCCTCTAAAAAGGAGTAACCTCATCGGTAGTAGCAACAACAGCTCTAGAGGAAGACTTTAAAAGATTCACTTCATCCCTCAAATTATTATTCTCCACTTCCAGGAGTTTGGCAAGAGTCCTAGTTTCTTCAACTTCAAGCTTAAGTAAAGCTTCCTTTTTATTGTAAACAGAAACAAAATTATCAAAACCTTGACCTACACTTAAGCCTTAATATTTCTGCTCATAGTACTGGGGCAACAGCGCAGTGGATTCTCTATATTATTCTTGAAGTTCTTCTATCATAACATAGTATGATACATTATTTGCTATTGCCCGATCAAGTAAGTACTTCAAATACTTGTATGATTCTTTAACCTACTTTGATGCATCGTCACCGAGCAGCTGAGTGATTTCTTCTTCGAATAAGTTCGAATGAACAGCTTTAAAAAAACATTGCACTTCCTCAGTAGCTCGATCTCATGGGAAGACAATTATTCCATATTCTCTATAAACTAGCAAGAAGAAATAACCCCCAATCAACAACAAGGATGAAGAAAATGTATAATCAATAAGAGACAAAAGGAACAAAAGGTTCTTTTATTTATAACAAAAATTTCAAGTACAATCAAAATAAAGAAAAACAAATAAAAAGAAAAAAGGAAAATTCCTGACAACTTTGTACCTTCTCCCTATCATTTTCAACCTTCTTGCCCTGCTAAGAAGAAGAGACAACAGGATAGAGTTGCTCAGTTTTCTCGACTGGAGGAAGAGAATACTTAAAAATTTTAGGTTGGTTTGCACCAGACTCAACCACTAGGGAAGAATCTCCAGAGCCAGATTCATCTTCAACCTCCTCCTAAATGGTTGAAGGAGGACCATGAATGTATCTCTAGTAAATTTTAGAGCCTTAAGCTGTGTTCAACTCCTGAAGGGAAACAACCCAACCATATTTAAACCATTTTTGTTTTGCATACTCAATTTGAGCAGAGGCAGTAGAAATGGATTTGTTCAAGATTTTGTCCCAACCAGCACTGAAGGAGGCCTTCACAACAGACTTTCTCTTAGATCTGACATATGACACAAGATCTTCTATAGACTTTGCCCTACGCTCAGGTTCCTCTGCTATGTGCTTAGATTCCTCTTTCTAGCGCTCAACTTCCTCTTTCTGTCGCTCAGCCTCCTTTGCCCCGCGATCCGCTTCAAGGGCATTTTTATCAAATGTTTGACGAGCAATTTTATTCGTCTTTAGTTTATCCGCCCAAGTACTCTTCTCAGTCTCCAGGGCTTGCTGATATTCGAGCAGAGACTTCTTCAAGCCATCCAGCGCTTCCTCCACATCATTCGAAGAAAAAGCCCTAATTTCATCATCCTTCTTCATCATATTATTAAAGTGCACCAAGAACTGCAAGAGAGGAAGACCAAGATGAGTATATGAGAAATATAAAAGCTAACCAAACCAAGAAAATGAAAATTACTTACTGATGCAAGGCTCTGAGCATCCAATTCAGAAACCCTTATTCGGGGGAGCATGGCATCCACCCCCTATGGTCTGGAAGAGTACCAGACTTAATCAACTTCCTGGCTAACCCATGAGTAATAGTTAACAGATGAGCAGCATCAGAGGAAGGTAATTCAACCAAGGAAAGTTAATTAGTCACCTGGTCGACTTGCTTCTCTATAGGTCCTCTCCTAAGTCTTCTCAAAGGAACATCATCATCCTTAGGGGATGTATCTTTGGGGATTAGGAGTTTTGGGATGGGTCTTTGGGGGTTGGGTCGTTGGGAACTGGGGTCTTCATAACATCCCCTGTTTTCTTCTTGGCTCCTTCAACATGTGCCTTGGAGCCATAAGTGCTACCAATGAGGAGGTCAGGAAACTTCCTCTTCTTCATGATTTCAAATAGAAGAGTGTCAGAATCAATAAAAACTTCTTGATAAAGATCAATTACCAGAACAGGAGAGGCAACAGGTCTAGCAATAACGGAAGAAGCAATGTTCTTATATTGAAGTAGATAGGAGGCAGACCTAATGTGTTCCTCAGCAACTACCTTATGAAGTCCCCAGATAAACTTTAATTCTTTAAAATTTACTTCACTCTCTTTAGTGGACTTTATTTTCTGGTCAACTACAAGTCAATTTATAAAACAAAAGTCAGTATGACAATTTATCAAATATAAACATCGCAAAAATATTAAAACATAGAACAACCTATCCCGTTGCCAAAGAGAGGGCATCTAGGTCCTTGGTAATTAGCACCTCCAGTTAAGGGAGAATGTTGCCAATTTTTTACAACTAGCCCATGATCAAAATAATCCCTATTAGAATAAGGGAGATTAACTACTAAAGCTTTAGTAACTGCCCTAGTTTTTAAATAAAAAGTGGTACCACTAGTTACCCATTTATAACAAAACATTATTACTGGAATCCTTATATGTGTCCCATATATTTTATTTAACCTATAAACCCCATTTACAACTCTCCATCTATTAGGAGCCACTCTTGCTGGTACAATGTCAAAATATTGACAAAACTCGAGACACGGGGGATTGGGAGGAAATGTGAACCCACACTCAGCAATAAAGATGAAAGGGAACCAATGGCCCTCCGCTAGAAAGAAAAAATCAGAAAGAAGAGTGGGATGTTCCAGTACAACCCAAGATGGAATATTAAAGTCAATTATGAACTTATCAAGTGACTCGATAGAATAAACCATGATGAAGAAAACAAAGAAGAAGAGAAGAAAAATTCTTACAAAAGTTTAAGGATTCATCAAGAACTGAAGACAGAAAAGAAAATGATCGCACGAAATTTTAAAGAACACAGCAGCAGAATCAGAAGTGAGAGGTATCAAATTATCGGAGTTTTATCGCTCTTTTTATAAGATGCATCGAAAATTGGGAAAAGTAATGATTAAAGTGAATGGAATTTAGGTTTATGGCGGCTAACAAAGAAAAAAATGAAGATACCCCGTAAAAGTTCACTCAAATTTGAAATATTTACAAAATTGCCATTTGTGCCCAAAAATCGTCAATCAAGTGGATAAATTTCACAAGTCTGGAAGGTCTGCAGCCAAACCAAACAACCTGAACTACTGATGAAGCATAATATTTTACACTTTCTCACCAACTCCAAGTATAAAACGTAGGGGGCTTCTGTTGATACCAAAATTTACCACCCTACGGGTACCAATTACAAGCGAGCATATGTCATCCAATGTGACACAAGTCCAAGTCAGCCTGGTACAAAAGCCCAACCAATAAGGAAGCCTGACCAACTGGGAAGCCCGACCAACAACTTGTATTGCCAACAAAGCGACAACGGTCTTACAGCCTGTATGGCCAATGAAGCGACAACATTCATATATTTATTTCTCATTATGTATTGATTTAAATGCCTAACGAATGAAGGCATTCCATCCTTTCACATGACAACTATCAAGACTCCTTTTGGACTATAAATACATTATATCGCCCTCATTGCAAGGGACCAAAAAAATAACTCAAGGCAATCAATACATAACAGTGGACGTAGGCTAATCTATTGAGCCGAATTACCAATTTAAAAATTCTTGTGTCTTTTTTGTTTTACTTATTTTATTTGTGATCAATTAATTAGGCCTAGTATAGTTTTTTGCATCAACAAAAGGGTAATCATTTATCAGTAGCTCAAGAGACAACCCTGTTAAGGTCAACTACTCTTCTTGTTAGATTTTGTACATCCTTCTTGCATGAAGGAGAGTGCATGTCAATTAATGATTTGGTCTTTCCTGGATTGGCCTCAATTCCTCTTTGGTTCTACTATGAACCCTAGGAACATATCTTCTTGTACATTGAACATGCATTTGGTCAGATTGATCATCATTTGATGTTTTTCTAACCGATCAAATATTTGATCGAGATCCCTAATTTGATCGGTTGATTTCTTACTCTTAGTATGCATGTCATCCACATACACTTCCATATTCTTGCCAGTTTGTTCTACGAAACCTTATCCCCAGACTTTGGTACATTGATCCAGCATTTTTGAGCCCAAAGAGAATGACGTTGTAGCAGTAGGTACTTCGCCTGGTGATGAAAGAGGTATTCTCCTTATCTTCCGGCTTTATCTTAATTTGGTTATGCCCTGAATAGGCGTTCAAAAAGTTGAGCATCTCATGCTTGACTTTAGCGTCACCAACTAGTCTATTCTGGGCAGAGGTTAGTGGTCTTTTGGATAGTCCTTGTTGAGATCCATAAAATCCACACACATATGCCACTTATTATTTTTATTTATGACCATCACTATGTTGGCCAACCAATCAGTGAATTTTCCCTTTTCATTGAACTTCGCTTTATGTAACTTGTCTACCTCTTCTTGGAGATGCACGTTCTTATCGGGATGAAACACATGTCGTTTATGTTTGATTGGCTTGGTTTCCTTGGTGATATTTAGTTCATGGCATATGAATTCCGGGTTAATACCTGGCATGTCTCTATAATTCCAAACAAATAAACTCATTGCCGCTTTAAGGAATTTTATTAACTCCTAATTGAGGGTTGGTCCCAAAGATGAACAAATTTGCCTAGTTATTTCCGAGTGATCGTCATCCAGGATAATCATTTCGGTAACTTCTACATCCTATTCTTTAACAAATCAAACTCCTCATAGGGATCTAGGGTCTTTATCTGGTAGGTAGCGGTGAGTTTCTTTACTTCCCCTTGGTTGACTGAAGTGTAGTATCATTCCCTTGCTTTAATCTAATTTCCTGTGATAACGTCGACCCCATAATGAGTGAGGAACTTTAAACACCAGTGGATAGTAGATGGAACTAGTTTGAACTTTTTTAAACCTACCCTATCGAGGATCATATTATAAGTTGATTGGACGTTCTTATATAGGACGAAAAAAAATTCTTTCAGTTCTGCTAGCACGCCAAGTGCCGATAAGAACCTCTAGTGTGACAGTTCCCAAGTGTGTACCTTTCCTCCCCAGAAGCCTATTAGGGGCTTGTGATAGGGTTCCAATTTATCGTAGCATAATCCTAACCCTTGGAAACAATTATAGATCATGGCATTGGTTGAATTACCATTGTCTACCAGGATTCTGGCCACCCTAGCTTTGTGGACTCTCATAATAACGACCAAATAATAATCACGAGGATAAAGCACCACCTATAGATCATTTTTAGGTAATTTGATCACCAATTTTTCTTTGTTTACTTTTCTTATCCGACCTACTAGAAATATGAACATGTTTTGGCTTCGTTAAAATAGGATTTTCTTTTAGCTATTTCATCACCAGCACCAGCGTCTCCTCCTGAATAAAATGATAGCCAAAAGATATCATCTTTACTGGGGTTTTTTTCGTCGGGTCTGGGTCATCTTCTGAGTCATTATCTCTGCCTATTTTCTTATCATCCCTTACTTTGTAAGGTGATTCTGATTGCCTTCTGGAGTCTAGTTCCTTTAACTTATCGATGAACATAGACACCTTGACACATCGGATCAAATTTTTAATTTTAATTTTCAAGGCAATACAATTGTCTGTCATATGCCCATGATCTTTATGAAATTCACAATACTTGGACTTATCTCTCCTATTAGGAGGGGAATTCAACTTTCCAATCCATTTGAGATCCTTGATTCCTCTAATTTCCTCCAGGATGTGATGCATGCCAACATTGAGAGGAGTATAATCATCATACTTCTTAGACTTCTCCACTTTTTTTTATCCTATTGATCCTTCTTGTCACGACTTTTATGACTGTCGGCTTTAGCACCTTGAACTTCCTTTGTAGCCATAGCCTCCTCGGCGTTCATGATTTTTCCATCTTTTTCCATAAACTCGATCATGGTCTTAATGGGATCTTTGGCCAAAGCATAATACAACTTCTCGGGGAGAAAATCGCTAATTGAGTGTACGCGTTTGATCACATGCTTCGAACGACCTAACAATATCACTCGTATGACATTGAGATGTCGTTTAAACGAACTAAATGAATTAAAAAAATCCGCCTATAATAAACTCAAAAAACATATTTTTGAAAAATTAAGTTGCAAATAGTTTTTGAAAACAAATGACTCTTATAAAAACTTTCCAATGACTCATAAACTACATACATTCATAGCTACGAGATCCTCGACATTTATAAAGACAAATATGGCACGGTAAACATGGCCTATAAAATCTACTCTTTGAAGCTTTGTCTCTACGTCTTCATAAAACAACTCCATAAGCTCATGGGATCATCAACTCAAAGTCTATACTATAAATCAAACATTTTGTCCGGAATTAAGACAATTGGATACAAATTGACTCGATTGTAAATTTATCCTTAGAAATCTCCCCATTTGGATATTTTGGGGAAAAAACAAAACAAAAATCCTGTGGGCCATCAAGCTCTCTAAAAAGACTCATTTCCTAACCCCAAAAAGGAAAAAGTACAGATGCTCGATAGACATATAAACATGAGTAGCTTTGTTTTGCTTGAAAACTTTGTTGCACATTAAACTCAAGCTATAATCCTGCACACTTAACCTTCAAATGCAAAGAGAATTGAACAAGTATAAATCTACAAATGAATAAACATCTAACAATGTCTAAAAAAATCTCAACCTAGGTTAAGACGTCTCCCCCTAAGATAAATATATCCTAACCATGCAAAGGAAAAATATCACTTCTCTTCCTTTTTGTTCAAAAATAGGCCAAGCAAGATAGCATAACTAAATACTCCCTAAACTGAATCTCCCCCTAAATGTATGATCATAAGATACCAATACTAAGCAGAGGGATATGGTAATAAATCATGCAATGGTGTTAAGTGTAGCAAGCATGCAATATGGCAAATCAAGAACAAATAATCCAAAAGATCAAGAATATGATAATCATAGAGTAAATATAAATCGCAAAGACTCAAAACACAATACCATATATAATATATATGCAAAATATATCAAATAATATCCCGCACACATATATAGGTATAAACGACCACAAAACATGACACAAAACACATAAGCTTTACACACTAGCATACTATCAATGTGCCCAAACATTTGGGATGGAGGGAATGGGTGTGAAACTAGACACAAATGAATTATAACCCAAACACTCAAATATTTTCAAAAATTTGTAATTTACCGCAAAACTTTTTCAAACTAAGCTTTTGCCTCAATTAAAAAATAAAGATGAACTTAATGGAAAAAACGAGCACAATGCACACAAGCCTAGAATATTGATGATTCTACAAATCAATAGCGTCATGAAAAAATAATCATAACTAGGTATCATTGTGCAAACCCGTTGATCTTCAACTAAACTCCCTCCAAAGATAAACATGATCATTTCTCATTCTCTTCTTTTGAAGTGATTTCTTTTGAATAATCAAGTAAACTAAACTATTTGGCCCTTTTGCGGGGAAAATTGCTCTTTTTATTACTTTTATTTTTTCTTGGGCTCTTTTCAAATGGTTGCTTTCACGACGAGTTCACTAGACTCTCCCATCCCTTTTCCGTGTACACTCATATTTTTTTTAATAATAAACAAACACTCACGGGCAACGGTTCTTACATGCACAAATCCTCCATAGTCAAATAAACATGTAGATGAAAAAATTGATAGGAGAATATCTAACCAAGATTAAATATACATAGTGAAGTCAAAATATAATATGATTGTGCATGTGGGTGTGGAGGCATATGCAAAGTCGAATCAAGAAAGCAAGTCAAGTTTGAAATGACTCATAAAGAAGGTTAATGATATTACAAGTATAACCCCGTCCAGGATATGGATTACCTCGGCTAAAGCCGACCTACACCAATCTGTCTATAATGACGAGTTATGCCTCGAACAAGGACTCATCCCGAGCTGACTCAGCCTCGGCCTCTTCCTTTCGGATCATTTAATGTTCCTCGCATCAGACCCTCATCATTGACTTTCCTCAGAATGATGACGACAGGTCAGACGTCCCATCGTAACATGTGTTATTTCCATAATAGATCATTGATCGATGACTCGGCCTCAGCCAAGACAGGTGGCTGACAGTGGAAGCTAGAAAGGTGCGTGCAATGGGGAATGAGTGAGAGTGTGGGCATGGGCTGTAGATCCCACGTGCACCAAAACCATTATAACAACATCTCCCTTACACGTGAGGGAATATTTGATCATCATGATCTACATGTAACATAGACAACTGGATCTTCCGCAATGTCTAGGAACACTCCATACATGTTTATTGCATGATTGGGGGTACACCACATCCCCTAATAATTATAAATACTTATCTTCTACATCATTATAAAGGATCGTAAATTGTTAACCCTACTAAAACTCTATCAAAACCATTTCTAGAGAGAGAGAGAGAGCTTGAGTGCTTGTATCCCAATGCCATTAAAGCCCATATTTAGTGGACTTCACACACTCACACAGTGAACGTAGGCCCTTTAAAGGCCGAACCACTCGTATCTAGTGTTATTATCTTCTTTTCCTTATCTATTTCTCTATTGCATATATATCTTCTATACTCCATCATTGTCTGGTTTTGATCTTATTCAACACTTTGACTTGATGATACCATTTCTAATATTAAAAATCCGGTGCCGTCTGTGGGAACTAGATAGTCATCTTCTTTCCTTTCTCTATAGCTACTCCACCGAATTCTCTGGTGGTGGTTCAACCTCACACTTGGTTGAGCTTGAACCACTATTGAAAGAGCTCTGGTTTGAGTTCAAGCTCATTTTCACTTCATCTAGCTCACTTCCAGTACATCACATAGTTTTTTCGATCATCAAAACTCTTCAATGGAATTATATCCTCCTACTATATGTGGACCCAGTACCAGCCAAGCCCCACCACAGTTAGAAATGGCTGAAGTGGTGGAGGCCCTGCACTCCTTAATGGACAGTCAACGACAGATGCAAGCGACGCTTGCTGCATTTATCCAGAACATGATGGTTAGAACTGCTGCAGATGAATATGAGATTATAACTCCGACCACCATGGAAGGTCCTCCAGATCTAGTGTCTAGGGGGTCACCCCAGTCCCCACTCAAAGATCTTCCTCCTCAGCATAGGTGCAAGGATGTGGAAAACCCTAGGCGTTTATGCCTGGGGAGGCCAGATAAGGAGTGCCCTAATGACGACGATGAACAACATGATGATGAGGATAATAGAGAATATTAGGAGCCTTTTCAGATTTGTAAAGGCACTGTGCGACAAATTCAGCCCAGGAGAGGATGTAGCGACAGACCGAGCTGAGAATATAGGCCGAGGGTATCATCTTTGGATAGACTAAGCAGAGGGTCGACCTTTGATAGGCTCGTACCAATATAAGATGATATGAGGAATTACCTCTCCAGATCTCGAAGTAAAATTAGTTCTAGAAGGAATGATACATGTGATGATCATCGACCTCCTAGAGGCTGAGACGAGGAATAACAAGAGGTGAATATTCAATAGAGAACAATTTCCAGAGAGCCCTAAGTTCGTTCAGCTGACAGTGAAGGGGATGGAGACAATGTGGCTTTGGCCGAGGTTATAACTACAGCTGAGAGGCCCTAGAATGATTCCATTCAGTGACTAAAGTATAATATTGGGGACGTTTAAAGAGACAAGATCCCTTGCAGAGGAGTTATACTAAAGGCTCCCCCTTTGTGGCAAAGATCATGAGTTACCCAACCCCGACTCAATTCAAGTCACCGATGGTCACACCTAAGTATGATGGGATCAATAATCTCGTCCACCATGTGGAGATGTACCAATCCACTGCTAATATCTACTCTGTCTCGAATGAGATAAGGTGTCGGGCCTTCTTTAGCACACTAATTGGTGGAACTCATGTTTGGTTCAGCTCACTCCCTAAAAATTTAATAGATAATTTTAAAAAGCTAGCAGATAGGTTCATACATAATTTTTGCTTCGGAGTGAGAGCCCAAAAGAAGATGACACACCTGTTGTTCATGAAGTAGGGAAAGAATGAAATCCTGAGAGAGTATATAGAAAGGTTCAATAAGGAGAAATTACATGTTGAATATTACAAAGATATCATTGCTATGACCACCCTGTTGGGAGAATTACAGAAAGGAAATCTCCTTTGGAAGCTAGCCGAGGATCCTCCTAAATCCATGGTTGAAAAATTGGCTATGGCCGGGAAGGTCATGAATGCGGAGGAGGCAATGGATGCCAAGGGTAAAGATGAGAAAGGAACAAGCAGCGAAGGTAAGTTCTAGAAAAAGAATAAGGATGGAAAAAAGAGATCGGTAAATGATAAGTTCGCTGACCATAGCCCTCTAACGGTAAGTTGTGGGCACATCCTGAATGATATCAAGAATGATCGATCTCTGAGATGTCCTGAGAAGTTGAGAGACCCTCCTCACAAGAGGAATAAGAATATGTGGTGTGAATTTCACCAAGATCATGGTTGTATGACCGACATATGTTTCACTCTCAAGGACGAGATTGAAAAAATTCTGAAAGATGGCAAGTTAAGAAAGTATGTTGATAAGAACAATTCAAAGGGTGGCCGAGATGACACTCGAAAGAGGATAAATGACAAGTGCAAGCCTAATGCTCTAACCAATCGAGATGATGATAACTTGGACAACGATGATGAAGCAGACCCTGACCTGCCACCTCCAATCACCGATCCTAAGGGTCGGCTCCACACAATTCCTTCTAGAGTTAAGATGATCTGTGGAGGACTTAATGGAGGGGAAAGGAGATTGCTAACAGAAAGGCTCATGTTGTAGAGTCCAAACCTCTTCCTCCAAAAACCAAAAAAGTACACTCGGTAGTGGTTGAACAGAAGAAGGTGAAAATAACTAAAGTTGATATGAATACTTTGATTATTAGTTTCTCTAGACTGTATTTTAAGGGAATTTTAGCCCTTCATGATGACTCATTGGTCATTACCACCCTATTGCATAGGTATGTGGTTCCTAGAATATTAGTCGATGGTGGCAGCTCGATTGATGTGATGTTTTGGGACTGTTACAAGGGTTTGGAGCTGAGAAAGAGGAGGCTGATATCGTATCACCAACCTCTCATCGATTTTAGTGGTGAGAAAGTGCAATCGTTGGGAATTTATGAAATGGAAGTTTGAATGGGGAAAAGCTGGCCAAAAGGCCTCACGAAGAAAATCAACTTCTTTTTCATGGATGAGAATGTCTACTCAGTCTACAACATAATTCTGGGGCGGGTAGCCCTCAAGGAGTTTGAGGTCATACACTCAACAGTTTATGAGATGATTAAATTCCCAACTCCATACGGAGTAGGGGAAGTTCAGGGCGACCAAGTTAAGGCACATGAATTCTACTTCAACTCGGCTTAGGAGAGGGAATCATATAAGAGGTCCATAATAACTTACAACATTGACACTTTGGACCCCATAGATGAGACTAACCTTAAAAAGGGTGAGGCTTTTGAGGAGGCAAAAAAAATGTTCAAATCGGTAACGCCATGAAGAAGGAGATCAAAGAAGAGATGATCAATCTGTTGAAGAATAGGCAAAGCACTTTTTCCTGAAGTCATGAGGATATGCACAACATTGATCCGAAGAGTCTATGCCACAAGCTCAATGTGGCCGAGTATGAAAAGTCGACAAGACAGAGAAGGGGGGTCTACTCTCAAGAGAAGTATGATATCATCAGAAAAGAAGTGAAGAAGTTAAAAAAGGTTGACTTCATCAGGGATGTCATTTACCTTGAGTGGTTAGCAAATGCAGTCATCATCCCCAAGGCCAACGATAAGTGGAGGATGTACGTTGATTTTATAGATCTGAATAAAGCCTGTCCTAAAGACAACTTTCCCTTGCCAAGGATAAACCACATGGTTGATGCTACTGCCGTCCATGAATTAATGAGTTTTATGGACGCCTACTCAGGCTATTATCATATATTCATGTATCCAATCGATGCTAAGAAGACATCTTTCATAAATAACAAGGAGACCTATTGTTACAAGTCCATGCCCTTCGGCTTAAAGAATATCGGGGCAAGATATCAAAGATTGGTAAGTGTGTCTTTGAAGATAAGATTGGGAAGGCGAGGTAGGTTTATGTCAAAAACATATTGATAAAGAGTCTCAAGGCTGACACTCATGTGGTCGATCTTGAGCGAACTTTTGATACTATGGACGAGTTTAGGATGACACTCAACCCCGCTAAGTGTGTCTTCGGCGTGGGGACATGAAATTTCTTAGGCTTTATCGTGAACTAGATGGGAATTAAGGAAAACCCTGTGAAGATCAGAGATTTAATGGAGATAAAGACTCCAACAATAATAAAATATGTGCAGAGGTTAACCGAACGGGTGGCATCATTGAACTGGTTTGTGTCCAGGGCTACTGATAAGTGCCTTCCCTTTTTTAAGGTACTCAGAAAAGATTTTGAGTGGAATGAGGAGTGTGGTAAGGCCTTTCAAAAGTTGAATACCTACCTCGGCTCCCCACTCCTGCCGTAAGGACCAATTCAGGGGAAATAAGTTGTATTTGTATCTAGCAGTGTCAGAATTGACCATTATTATTGCCATTGTCAAAGACGAGGATGATGTAAAGTAGCCTATGTGCTTCAATAGTAAGGCCCTCCAAGGGGCCGAGCAGAGATATCCTAAAATGGAAAAGCTGACCTATGTTTTAATCCATGCCTCAAGGAAGATGAAGTTGTACTTTCAAGCACATGCTATGGTCATCGTCACTGAATTTCCTCTCAAATAGGTCATCCATAAACCCAAGAAATTCGATAGATTGATGGCCTGGGAAATTGAGTTG
Source organism: Sambucus nigra (assembly GCA_949130495.1). Lineage (NCBI taxonomy): Eukaryota > Viridiplantae > Streptophyta > Magnoliopsida > Dipsacales > Adoxaceae > Sambucus > Sambucus nigra. The sequence goes on along the minus strand of OX422215.1, from coordinate 553,296,237 downwards.
GGGAAATTTATATCATCTACCAGCTAAGAACGACCATTAAGGGTAAGTCCCTTGTTAATTTTCTAATCGATTTCACATGGAATGAGGCCGATGTAGAAGATATTGAAACTCTAGCTTGTGAGCCAAAAAGAATAATATACCTCCCCTCGGCTGAAGAGGGTAATTTTTCCAAAGATGGTATTGTGTGGAACTTGTTTATTGATGGCTCTTTGTGTGAGGCCGGAAGTGGAGCAGGTGTGATTATGTCGGCCCCAGTTGGGACTGATATTGAATATGCTCTGATGTTTAATTTCAAAGCCTCCAATAACCTATTATAATATAAGGCCCTTTTGGAAGGACTCTTCCTTTCCAGAGCACTGAATGTCGTCCAACTCCTGATTTATAGTGACTCCGAGTTAGTTGTGAATCAAATTTTAGGAGTATATTAGGCCAAGGACAACATAATGGACAAATACCTTGGAAGGGTAAAATAAACACTACATCACTTTAGATAGGTTAAGTTAAAGAGGATACCTCGATAAGAAAATATTCGAGCCATTTCTTTGGCAAGGTTAGATTTTTCTACGAGAACAAAAATTAGAAGGTCAATACCGGTAGAGATCTTACATCGATCGACCATTGAAGAGGAATAAAGCACGGTGGAATTTTATTCGAACTTAAACATGGGAGCTTCTTGGATGGGTCCTATCATTCGATACATCAGGGATGGAGAATTGCCCGATTTTAAAGTTGAGAAGAAGAAACTGAGGTATAAAGCGACAAATTTCTCCATCATAGGAGACATTGATGTTGCCAATATTATCCCTAAGGCCTCTCCCTCTACAGTTATTGCATAACCCTATATGTTCCCTTCTGCGGATATATCCTTGGTCACTGCTGAAACAGATAGGCCGCGGCCTCCCAGCCAACCGCTGTCTTATATCAGACAGGTCGTAGTTGCATCTTCAGTATCTAGCCGTCGCCTGGTGTCAAATAGGTCGTAGCACCCACAAGACCGTTACCTTGTGCCAGATGATCCGCAACCCCTCCTTACGCTGCTTGGAAGCTGCAGCCTCTAGAATATTTCTACTTCTATAAATACGAGGCACATACCTTATTAAAGGGGTTCGAATCGAGACAGTTCGAGATATCCATATTAGGTGAAGCCCTGCTAAACTCTCTCTGGATCACCCAGAACTACTCTAAACATGTATTCTCTTATCTTGACTATATTGTACGCCATTCATGGCATTGTAAACGTGTACAAAAACACATACATAATGAGAGTGGGGCACCAAAGTTGAAGTAGGATCATTTTATAATCGAACCACTCTATATTCCGTGTTCCTTTCTTTATTGCTTGCTTTATGCTTATTTTGTACTTGATATGCTGATATGAGAACGACTCATGCCCAATTTCTTGTATCAACAGACATCCTTTACAAAAAAGAATTCCTACTCCCTCTACTCAGATGTGTTCATCCGTCTGAGATGGAGTATATTCTGAAAGATGTACACGAAGGATCTTGCTCCAGTCATATACGAAGAAGGTTATTAGCAAAAAGGAACATCACTCGGGGATACTGGTGGTTGACACTAGCCAAGGATGGAGTTGAATATGTGAAGAAATGTGATAAGTGCCAACGGTTAGCCACCATTCCCCATCAAAGTCATCAGCCTCTTACTTCTATCACCTCCCCCTAGCCATTTGCATTCTGGGGGATTAACTTGGTAGGACCATTGCCTAGGCTTTTGAATAATTACCGCTATTTTATTGTAGATATTGTTTATTTTTCAGAGTGGGTAGAGGCCAAGGCGATGATCACGGTAACGGAGAATAAAGCCTTCCAATTTATTTGGAAAAATATTATTTGTAGATACAACCTGCCTAACACTTTGATTTCTGATAACGGGAAGTGATTTAAGAATATTTTTCTCGAGAAATACTTTGATCGAGTCGGCATAAAAAAGTTCTTTTCCACTCCAGGCCAACCCTAGGCCAATGGGCAGATAGAGGTGATGAATAGAATAATTCTTGATGGAATCGAGAAAAAGTTAGTAGATGCTAAAAGGAGATGTATTGAAGAGGTGCACACCATCCTACGGGCTTATAAGACGACAAAGAGGACACCAACGGGGGAAACCCCGTTCATGCTAGCCTATGGCTGAGGTCGTTGTACTGATAAAAATTGTTCTCCCAACTCACAGGATCCAGACATATGACCCGGAGGAGAATGTTGCAGAACGCAGACTGGATCTGGACCTAATGGAAGAGAAAAGGGAGGGCGTTGAGGTTAGGCAAGCCTCCTATCAACAAAGGACATCGAAGTTCTATAATAAGAGAGTGAAGGCCTAACCAATGGCAGTAGGATACCAAGTTCTAAACAAGACATGGCAGAAGCCCAATAAGATTCATCCTAAATTGCATGGTCCCTACCGGATTATTGAAGAGGTGGTTTCAAGAACGTATCGACTGAAGAACTTAGAAGGATATCCATTCTCGAATCCATGGAATGCCGACTATCTCAAAAATTATTATCAATAAGAGTTTTGTAATAATTTCCTTTATCTTTGGAACAGTTTAGGAACAAAAAGTTATTAATGAATAAATGATAAATTCTCCCAGTGTTCTCTCTTATTCTGTTGTGTGAGTAATTTTAGATTGTATGTATAAATTCATATTACGATAGAGAACATCATTCGTGGTGAAGTAGAATTATCTTACTCTAAGTGACATAATAGTCCAGACAGGGTCGACCTCGTCCATGGACTCTCGATAACACCGAGAGGGGGGAAATCACTTTATTGTGGTTCATGTTAAACATCATTAATTTGGTGAAAAAACTCTCTCAATCGAGACGACAGTGCATGGACGAGCTTGTTCTCGTCCATACACTCTCAAAATGACGAGAGGGGACTTGTGATGCAAACACCATAATTTGGTGAAATCAAACTTAAAAATCACTTTCTTATGGTTCATGTTAAACGTCATTAATTTGGTGACAAAACTCTCTCGGCCAAGACGATAGTGCATGGACGATCTTGCTATCGTCCATACACTCTCAAAATAATGAGACGAGACTTGTGATGCAAACACCATATTTTGGTGAATTCCAATTTAAATATCACTTTGTTATGGTTGATGTTAAACATGACTTGGGGAGTATATCCAATTCAGAGGCTGTCAAGTTGGAGGGAAATTTTACTGAAGAGGAGGTTGTGAAGGTCCTAAAATCCATGGGTGGGGACAAGGCGCTCGGATCGGACGGATTTTTAATGGCGTTCTTCCAGCATTGTTGGGCCATAGTTAGTAATGATGTCATGGCTATTTTTGACGAGTTCCACGATAGGGGCTACTTTGTGCCTAGATTGAATGTGACATTCATCACTTTGATCTCCAAGAAGGGGGGTTCCTATGATATCAGAGACTTCAGACCCATCATCTTGATCGGTAGTGTCTACAAGCTTCTAACCAAGGTGTTGTCGGTCCGTCTTAGAAAGGTCATTGATCCCCTGATCTTCGAGTCCCAAAATGCTTTTGTAGGTGGAAGGAAGATTCTTGATGCAGTCTTGGTGGCTAATAAGTGTGTGGACTCTAGGTCGATGAACGAAGCACCTGGTATCGCTTGTAAGATTGATATTGAGAAGGCGTATGATCATATCAACTGGAATTTTCTTATGTACTTGTTAAAGAGGATGGGATTCGGGGTTAGGTGGTTGTAAGGACATTTTTGTCCATTATCAATTTGTATGTCATACGCCGTTACACCGTTGAAGAAACTCAAGATCGCATCTACATCAACGGATCCGAATATCAAAGCATCTTCAACATCATAGCCTCTGCGAGAATGAACTTGGTAAAATTTTGTTTTTACGTTCCTTAAAGTTCATATTTAGTATTGGGAAATTTTTATAAAATGCTTTTTATAAAAATAAGAAGTAAGTTTTTTTTAAGCAAAATGAGGCTTTTAAAAGGATTTTATTTATCTGGGAAAATCGGACCGATCCGGCCCCATACCGGACCGATCCGCTTGCTCGAAGTCCAGTAGACCCCGGATCCATAGCGAACCGATGAAGATAAATATCCGAACCGATCCGTTGTCAACCGGACCGATCCGGTTGCAATTAAAAGAACCGATCCGGTCTACCGGACCGATCCGCCCTCAATCCGGACCGGTCCGCCTGGGATAATTACGAGCAGTCCCAGTTTTTTGAAAACTCTTTCCTTAGACTTCTTATTTAAATCCAACTTCGGGGAGTTATTTTTTAAGACTTACATACACGATTTTCAGAGTCCTAAATACTCTAAGTCTTCACCTTTTTTGATGTGCAAAACATCTTTTTGATTCACACAAAAATTCCCAATTACTTTTTTGAATCTTTTGGAACCCTAGAACACAAGCTTTGCTATTGTTCAACCCTTGTGGAGAAGCCGTTCTCTTCTTCATTGCAGCCCTACTGGACAGGGATAGTTCCAGCCGCCAACCCTACTGGAAAGGGAAAATTCCAGCCGCCGACATAGGAACCGACACCTGCGGGTATTTCTGTGTCACACTGTTTCTAGCCGTTGCTTTGAAGGTTTACCGAAGACACCGTGCGTTACACTTGTGGGCGATTATCAGGTTGTATGTAAGTCAATGGTCTTGTAAATTCTTTAAAGTTCTAGAAATAAAAGGTTTTGCCCTTCGGGGATTTTTCCTTAAACTTTGTGTGTTGAATAATTCTTGCATGATTTCATATTGTTTCAATCACACCTAGTTGCATGTTTAGGGTTACTTTGGGTTAAAAGGAATTTAATTAAAATTGGTTTTTATTTGAGAAGTCGCAATATTTCCGCTGCTGATGCACTCTCAAATTGGTATCAGAGCGGGTTACGCTAATTTATCGCGTGATCCTGATTTTTCGAGGATTTATTTTTTTTAATACAATTTGACTTCTCACGTCGTCAAATTGGTTTCAGAGCCTGTTGCACTAAGTTATTGTGATTTGATTCTGATTTTGCACAAAAATGGCTTTTGATGGTTTTGATGATCTTCGATGTCAAATTTTTGAAAAAATTAATTGGAAAATTCACACGAACTCTTGTTTTAAATCTTCTGTTGAAAACGAATCTGAGAGATGTCCTTGTTGTGAGGGTGTTGGTCACACGTTACATGAGTGTACCACAAATTTAAAGAAGAAATTGAATAAACCGATTTCTCATGTTTCTACCCTTAGTGATTGTGATTCGGAAGAAGAAGTTTTTTGTGCTTCTAGGCGAGAGTTTCCCATCCGTGTGATTAGTGATGATAGTGAAAGTGATGGGAGTGTGGATGAAAGTGAGGAGGAAAGTGTAGATGAGCATGACTTGCAAACTGCTTTCAATGAACTTTATGCTGAAACTTTGAAAACAAAGAAAGAAAATTTGAAATTGAAAGCTCAGTTGAAAGAGTGTGCCATAAAAAATAATGATTTTTTAGTTGAAGAACTTAGGGCTCATGTGAAAATTTTGAAAGAAAAGCTTGAGTACGTCGAGGGTGAGAGAGATAGTCTTAGAGGGTTGATGGAGACTATGAAAAAGCAGCTTTTAGAGTGTGAGGATTCTAGACGAGTACTTGAATCTAGGATAGTTGAACTTGAGATGAAATTGAAAGATTCAAGTAAAGTGAAATTTGATTTGCAGTCTAGGTCTGAAAAACTTGATAAGATTTTAGGCACAGTCGAGATCAAAACGGATAGGGGTGGGATTGGTCTTGAAAAATATGTTGCACCCATTCCCACACGTGTGAGAGAGCCTCCTAGGATTGTTAAGAAAGAGGCACCTAAGTTTGTTAAAAAGGCGCCCCATAGGAACATCGTGAGAGAACCTCCTAGGATCATTAGGAGAGACCCACCTAGGCAAATTCGGAGAGAGCAACCGATAAATTTGAGGAGAGGGCCACCTTTAGGTAACACACACCGCCCGATTTACACTTGCACACATTGCGGTAGGCAAGGTCATCTTAGGCGATTTTGTTACAAGCTTTTAAATAGACCCAGGAAGGTTAATGAAAGAATAAATTCGATTCCCAAAACCCCCACACTTCGTTACACATCAATTTGGGTTAGAAAATCGGATTTAGAGGCTTATGGTTTATTTGTCCACGATTCCCGTTTGCTTGCACGTGATTCACCCCATGTGAAATCTTTTGGTTGATTGTGATTGCATGTTTGTCATACACTAGTTGTAGGTTCATGATATATTTTTACTAGTGTGATGACTTGTACTTTTTGTATAAATTCTTGTTTTTGATTTTTTTTGAAAAATACAAAAAGATTTTATTTTGATAAAACTTTTGAAAAATCCAAAAAGATTTTTATTTTTTTAGTTTACACCGTTTATGGATGAACACTGTGGATGACCGAGTCAAAACATCATTCCATTATTTTCATGTGACTATTTGATAGTGTTTTGAGACAATAGGTCAATTCATCCATGTGCTTTATAATGTTTGGAGTCATTAAGATGTAATTAAGTGTTACTTCCTACATGTTTGACTCATGTTTCCTTTATTGCACACATGCACGGATTTGTTTGATTATTGTGCTTGTCTTATCACATGTTGGTTGGGTGTTTTCACTTCAATCCTGTCCTTAAAACGAACCAAGCGCGATAATTTTGATAAGGAAATTGTGCATATAAAAACCGTTTTGTGAGTTTGTGTGCTTTGTTTGAAAACGGGGAAGGGCTGCGAAAGGTTCTTTAGCCTTTGCGAATACTAAGCCACCGTTAAATTGGACCTAAAAAATGGAGGAATTTTATTATCCGAGGTCCAAAGAGGTTCAAAGAGCCCGAAAAAATTGAAAGGCAATAAAAAGAAATTCATGCCAAATATGGGCCATTTAGGTTTTTGCACCAATTCTCCAAAGTTTGAGAATTTAGATTACCTCTAAAAGAATATATATATGAGGGTGTTTGGTTGGAGAATTAAAACGGGTTTGCACGTCCTTGATATTTGAAAATGCGCTACATAGTTTTGGACGTTATTGGTGTGGAAATCACTTTGACTTTGATTTGTTGATTTGTATAAGACGATGTCATCTAAATTCAACAAATTTTTTTTACACCTAAGGATACTTTTGATGATCATTCGTTAGGAGTACACATATGCATCGTGCACATATGATTGATTGAGTTGATTTACCTATCGAATGTGTTCACACCCATTCATTCCATTTCCATGACTTGGTTGTTTGAGTCTAAATCCATGGTGTGATTTTTGTATCATATTTGTTCAAATTGGTATCCAATCTTTGTATGAAAATTTTGAAAAATCAAAAATAGTTTGTATTTGTTTTGTACCGTGACACCCCGATTTTGCTTATTTGATTCATTCTTCTCATTTGTCTATTTGGGGACATCATAAAAAGGGGGAGAAAGAATTATCATATTATGGGGGAGTTTGAATTTTGGGGGAGTTTTTGAGATGTTGCTTATGTTTTTATCATATATTCATATCCATGTTTATCTCATTTCAAACTCGATATGTCACGTGGTATTTGCTTTGTCTCATGTGTGTAGGTATGAAGATTGAAGATCAATATGTTGCACACCCTGATGAGAAAAGCTTTGAGATTGGATGATTGTTGAAGATTGAAGAACAATCGATGAAGATTTATACCTTTGTATCTTTCCATCTTTAGGGTTCATGGGAGGGTAGATTTGTATAGGTCATTAGTTGATAATTCGGATATTTTTTATGTATGTACCGGCATAGACATAGGGGGAGATTTGTAAGGACATTTTTGTCCATTATCAATTTGTATGTCATACGCCGTTACACCGTTGAAGAAACTCAAGATCGCATCTACATCAACGGATCCGAATATCAAAGCATCTTCAACATCATAGCCTCTGCGAGAATGAACTTGGTAAAATTTTGTTTTTACGTTCCTTAAAGTTCATATTTAGTATTGGGAAATTTTTATAAAATGCTTTTTATAAAAATAAGAAGTAAGTTTTTTTTAAGCAAAATGAGGCTTTTAAAAGGATTTTATTTATCTGGGAAAATCGGACCGATCCGGCCCCATACCGGACCGATCCGCTTGCTCGAAGTCCAGTAGACCCCGGATCCATAGCGAACCGATGAAGATAAATATCCGAACCGATCCGTTGTCAACCGGACCGATCCGGTTGCAATTAAAAGAACCGATCCGGTCTACCGGACCGATCCGCCCTCAATCCGGACCGGTCCGCCTGGGATAATTACGAGCAGTCCCAGTTTTTTGAAAACTCTTTCCTTAGACTTCTTATTTAAATCCAACTTCGGGGAGTTATTTTTTAAGACTTACATACACGATTTTCAGAGTCCTAAATACTCTAAGTCTTCACCTTTTTTGATGTGCAAAACATCTTTTTGATTCACACAAAAATTCCCAATTACTTTTGTGAATCTTTTGGAACCCTAGAACACAAGCTTTGCTATTGTTCAACCCTTGTGGAGAAGCCGTTCTCTTCTTCATTGCAGCCCTACTGGACAGGGATAGTTCCAGCCACCAACCCTACTGGAAAGGGAAAATTCCAGCCGCCGACATAGGAACCGACACCTGCGGGTATTTCTGTGTCACACTGTTTCTAGCCGTTGCTTTGAAGGTTTACCGAAGACACCGTGCGTTACACTTGTGGGCGATTATCAGGTTGTATGTAAGTCAATGGTCTTGTAAATTCTTTAAAGTTCTAGAAATAAAAGGTTTTGCCCTTCGGGGATTTTTCCTTAAACTTTGTGTGTTGAATAATTCTTGCATGATTTCATATTGTTTCAATCACACCTAGTTGCATGTTTAGGGTTACTTTGGGTTAAAAGGAATTTAATTAAAATTGGTTTTTATTTGAGAAGTCGCAATATTTCCGCTGCTGCTGCACTCTCAGTGGTGTTGGTGGATCAAGAGGTGTATTTCGACGGCCAGATTTTCAGTGTTGATTAACGGGGTGCCTGAGGGTTTCTTTCCTAGCTCTCGTGTCCTTCTCTAGGGGGATCCTTTATCCCCTTTCCTATTCATCTTAGTCATGGAGGCATTTAGCAGAATGATGGGGAGGGTGGTCGAGGCAGGGTTGATCAGGGGGTTCTCTTTGGGGAATTTGGGCTCTGGTCACGATCACTCACCTTCTGTTTGCAGATGATGCAATTATTTTTTTCGATGCAGATCGGAGGTAGGTGTGTGCTCTTAAGATCCTTCTAATTTGTTTTGAGGCGGTGTCGGGCCTTAGGATCAATGCGAGCAAGTGTGAGCTGATCCCGGTAGGGGGAGAGGGCGATGTGGAGGAGTTAGCAGATATCTTGAGTGGTAAGGTGGGATTTTTACCCAGTACATATCTTGGCTTTTCGCTTGGAGCTAAGTATAAAGCTACGGTTAGCTGGGACACGGTCTTAAAGAGAATGCGTAGAAAGCTGGCCGGTTGGAAGCTTGGATTCCTATCGAAAGAGGGGAGATTGACGTTGATTAAGAGTACGCTGTCTAGCTTGCCCACATATTTCATGTCCATTCTTCCCTTGCCTGGGGCTATTCGTTTGAAGATGGAGAAAATTATGCGGGGTTTTTTATGGAAAGGCACGGAGGTGAGATTTAAGTATAGCCTTGTAGGATGGGAAGAGGTGTGTAAGCCCATCAAGTTGGGGGGGGGGGGGGGGGGAAGAACTTGGCTATTTTTAATAAAGCTCTATTAGGAAAGTGGTTGTGGAGGTTCCATAGGGAGGATTAGAGGTTGTGGAGGAGAGTGGTTGTAGCGGGGGGGGGGGGGGGGGGGGGAGTTCTCAAGGGGGATAGGGGGCGGTGGTGGGGAGTTTTGCACATGGTATGGGTCTGTGGAAGCATATTTCTAGGGAGTGGGCAAAGTTTTTCAGGAATATGAGTATTTGTTTGGGGAGAGGGGACCAGATCAGATTCTGGAAGGATAGATGGGGCGATTAGGGGTCCATAAAGGATCTCTTTCCCGGAATCTTCAGCCTTGGAGAGAACCAGGATGGGTTAGTGGTGAACCATTGGGATTCTAGCGGGGAGGGTGTGAGATGGGATCCGAAGATCAGAAGAAGCCTCTGGTATTGGGAGCTTCCGGAGGCGGATATGTTCTTTGAGTGGTTGAGATATGACCCATGCCTGACGAATGGGGATGACTATTTGCGCTGGAAGGGTGGGGGGGGGGGGCGCAGGTGTTCTAGGTCAGGAGCTACTATTCGATCTTAAGCGGTAGCGGGGACCACTTGGATCTCTTCCCTTGGAAGAACATTTGTATGGTGAAAGTGCCGCCGAAGGTTAGATTTTGTGTGTGGACGGCAGCTAGGCAGTCAATTCTGATGCTTGAGGGGCTTCAAAAGAGGAGTTTTCGGCTCTCTAGTCGATGTTGGTTGTGTAAGGAGGAGGAAGAGAATACCATCTACCTTGTTTTACACTGCAAGGTGGCAACAAGTTTGTGGGATATTTTCTTCTCCATTACTAGGACATCATGGGTTATTCCTGGGTCAGTGAAGGCTCTCTTAGAGGGTTGAAGACCCTCATCGAGGAGGCAGGGTATCAGGAGTGTGTGGTGGTTAGTCCCTCATTGTATTTTTTGGACGATTTGGAAGGAGAGGAATTCGAGATATTTTGAAGGATGTGAGACATCTTTCTCGAGACTTCGTTATCTGTTTCGGAGCACGCTTCTTTGTTGGTATAAAGGTAGCTTGGCAGTCATGAGTATGGAGGTTCTTGACTTTGTCGACAAGCTACAATCTATTCTGTAGCATGTGATTTTTAAGGTGAGGGTGTTTTTAGTTATTCTTTTCTATTTTTCATTTTTCAGCTAGTTAGCTGATTTGTATACTCCCTATATACGGGTTCACACCCTTTGCGAGGTTTTAATGGCATTTAATTGTCGGGAAAAAAAATTATCGTGCAACACAATGTTGAGAGGATACGCAAAGACAATTAAGTGATCGACTTGAGTTGCGGAGTTTTAGAGCATCAAATATAGTGGATGTGGATGAGATAATGATGAGTATTATAGAATTGAGAAGCTCTGCATATATTGTAGATGGTTGTTTTTATGGGTTGTTTGGGTATTCAAGCTCTGTGTTGCGTTTGTAATTGTTTTCATAAATATTACTATGTTTGTATGAATAATAGTATGCCTATGTTGTGATTTTGTGTTGGTATTATATTGTTATAATTTTGTCAACTCTTTTTGTGATTATTAATAAGATTCATGGGCATGATTTATGTTTAGAAATTTTAATCAAACTTCTTATAAGTTTAGGAGAAATTGTGGAGAGAGGTTAACATATTAATAGCCTATAAGTATATTTATTTGAATTTGGTACTACACTATTGTGTTTTCTTGCACACATCATATTTATGTGATATTTAGTTGATATTACATTACTACAAAGCACCCGCGCATCGCGCGGGGCAGAAAACTAGTCATTATAAAATCAAGGAGATTTGTGGCCTTTAAATGAAATATGAAGAATTTTAGAATAGTTAATAGAGGCATGTAGACAATTGAGGAGGCATTGTGCTCTGATCCGTCACCTTGGGAGATATCGAATGTTTATTATGGGATTCAAATGCCAATACCACAACCATTTTACTCTCTTCATTTTTATCTTTTTCTGAACTCATATTATGTATGTTTGTAACTCATAAATCCACTACAAATTTCATTTCTTTAAGTTTCCATTTTCTTATAAGTTGTCTCATATTCACCCTTGGGTACACCTTCTTTTATGTATTTCTTCCTTTCCATTACATTTTTACTATTGTAAAAATCTCATGCTATTGTTGGTTCTGGCACTATTGTGCTTTTTTAACATGCAGCACATACCCATTTCATCCCTTAATTCCTCAATAAATGTGTCTTTTCTCACCATTTAGTTTGTATTCTAGTTTGCTAGGTTTAGTGGTAATGTAGAGAGGTATCTTAAAGGTTGCCTATTGGATAGTATTGGTGAAGACTCACCTCTCCTTCCAGTGATTTATGATCTTCATCCTCGTGTTTCACTTCATACATGATAACTAAAATAAAAGGCAACGGGATAGATGGTTGAAACCACTTGCGCCTTGAATTTTAATAGAAATTGAAGGAATCCTTTATCTGACCTTTTGTCCTCTAAACAATTCAACTTCAACTATGCACTTAAGGGTATAATGTCTATAGACTATATGGAATCTCCTACATGCACTATCTCTCATTAATCACAGGTTATGTCTCCTCTTGCATGGACTTTGGGGTTCATATGCAACATTTTTCCAAACATTGGTATAGAATATCCAGAATGCCTTTGCCTAGATAATGCACTATCCATTCGTTATGCCTAACTTGAGTATCTGGGGAAACTTTAAAGGGAAGTTAAAGTGTGATTTTAAATAATATGTTGTAGGTTGGACCTGGTTTCCAAATTCAAAACTCATTTATCCTTGCCTACATTTACCTTGCTTCGGTCCAATTAGTTCTTTGATTGAAATTTATTCTATTAGATAAAATTGATTTTAGTCATTACCAGTTTCATTATTGAAGTTTTAAAAATATCATTTTGGACAAAGCGTGCATTATCTAGATGGAATCCCATAGGTTTAAAGGTAATTTGACTTACAGACATAATTATTCTTTGTCTTAACTTAACAAAAATGGCAAATTATTATAAGTAAAATAATTGGTTTAAAAGTTATTCCTTTATAATGGGATCAAATCCAAAAAAACTCCCTCAAACATTTTTTAATTCACATGTAGTCCAAGCCTTTTATTTTGTACCAAAAAGTCCCTTATTCTCTTATCTTTAAAGGTTCTCGCCAATGGCATGGTAAAGCCTTTTAGGCATGGTAAAGGTCTTTTTGGTGCAAAATAAAAAGGCTTGGACTATACATATATTAAAAGAAGTTCAAGGGACTATTTGGTATATGCCCCTTTATAATGTTGTAATACATTTTTCTATTCTGCATAATATTTTTGATCCATTAAGACGTAAACACCTTATTTTGGTTTTCTTTTGGTAACTTTTTAGAGTAAATCTAATTTTACACATCGCATTCGTTTCACCTTTCTTGTAGGATGTTTCCCACCTTAGAGTTCTTTTCATTGTTTAAATGTTTTTACATAATTCGTAATCAAGTGACCGGGCTTCAAAAAGACTTGAGATAATTTTGAGAGATATAGGAAATATTGTAAAATGTATATTTACCTATATAATTTCTCAATATATTGTATCACACTCACATAAATAACCAAAACAATTTTATTTACGCAGTTAAGACAAGTTTTCAAAACAACACTACATCGATTTGAAATAGCCTTGTCGACTAACCCTTATTTGGTTCACTTGATCAAGGTAACTTAGTTTTGACTAGGTGTTACACATGTTCTAGGGTTTTTAGTAGACTAAAAGTGAGATGTAGTCGAATAAATCAATACTACAAGACTATACCTACTTTTAGTCAATTAAAATAAGCCAACTTACTTTATAATTGCACGTTTAAAAAAATGCAAAAGAATTTTTTTAACAACTCTCAATGGGTCTATTAAATTATAAGGCTATAGATACTTTATTAAATAATGTTTTTAGACACACAAGATCTCACAAATAATGTTAACACATTAATGTTTCATTAAATAGCATCAAGATTTTATTGAGATTTCAAAAGAAATGAAAGAGAAAAATGTCACAACACACATTGATTTATTAGCTTGTCAACAAAACAATTGTATACTTCTAGAAGAGAGAAATTTCATTCAATAAAAAGAGAAATAGTGCAACACCCTTTTATTTCACTTTATATAAACTTTATAACTTCGTTATATCTCCACGGATGGTAGTTTCAATAATGCGAGGAGTTAAGAAAATAGGTTATTCCCTTGAGTTTTCTCATGTACAATTGGTAATGGAAGGATTATTCCCTTGTTGGTTGCAGTTGCACGGTTTGATAATTACTTGTAAAGCTTTGGTTCCTCTTCGATGAACTAGAAGATAGTAGAAATTACCCAAATTATGGCTCAAGCATGGATAATAGAAATTATCAATTTTCATCATATTTCTCATACATATATTATCTCTCTATATCTTAAATAAGTTGGGAAAACTTTTAATTTTTCATTAATTGTATAACTCAACAATTCACCCACCCCTTCTCTTGAGATATTTTTCTGGACAGTAATTGGTATTAGAGCTTAGCTCATAGATACTTACTTTGAAATTTATATTTAGAATATAAAGATAAGAATGTCTACTGTATTTTAATTCGCCGATTATTATCTATGGTAAACATTTTGTGATTTAGTTAAACCTATTTTATTGAGACGAACCATTGAGAAGAAAAAAAGTTAAACATTGACCCTATGAAAATCTTACATTTTACTATAAGTAATGATGATTTTGGCAAAGTGTCACATTGCAAGGAGGTAGACCTGGCAAAATGAGGCACGACACGATAACACGACACGGCATGAAATTATAAGTTAATGGGTTTAGTTTTATCGGGTTTGGGTCATTAACGGCTCAACGTGGTAGATCCGTTATCATAACGGCTCGTTTTTGGGTTTGTAATCTTACACGATTAAACCTGTTTATACCCATAATCACCCGTTAGTGGTACCGAGTTTTATTGGGTCTTGTGGTCTAAACTAATATTACACCCATTATAACCCAATCCAAACTAATATTACACCCATGAAGACTAACGGGTATTATAGGGTCACCCAAGCCATTACCCATTTAGTCCCATTAATATTAACGGGTGTTAACGGTTCGGGTCATGTACCCGTTAATATTAAGGGGTCGTGTTTAGATATTATCATTGGACCCGTTATTCTTAACGGGTCGTGTATGGATTAAGGGTGTTTTCACTCATTAACCCATTAACACAATCTATTAACCCGTTAACACGACCCGTTGACATCTCTACAAGGAGGCTCATGAAATTTGATATATTTTTTTATAAAGAATATTGTGGCAAGAATAATGACACAAGCTCAAAAGAAGTTTTCAATTAACCACAGACACAAATATAAAATGATCCAAGCACAAGTGAATCATTCAACATCTCACTCAAACACTTGAAGAGAGAGAAGAGGAAGAAGGGGAAGAATTTTTCTCACTCGAAAAAATCGACGATATAACAAAATTTGATGCATCACCTTGCTCAATCATTGAGAAAAGAAACCACTAATCATTCTTCCCAAAAGCTCAAAAGGTAATGAGGTAATATTTTGCTCATCTGATTTCTTAGATACAAATAGTTACAAAAAAAATAAGACGTGACATAATCTTTTAGTTATCTTTGTGATTTTTACCAAAGGATCACAGTAACTTACAAAAAGTTAGTTAATAAGCATACGAATATTCATAATAAAAATAAATATAATTTTTTACAAAAATGAAAGATCTATAAAAAATTCAAATACTTAAACTTAAAAATGAAAAATTGGAAAATGAGAATAGAATTCTAAAGGAAACTAAAAAAAAACAAATGTCATGCTTAGAAAAATAAAATGCATAACTAAGAGAATTAATAGATCTTTTGAAATAACATTTGGAAAATTTAAAACAAGTAATAAATATTTCAAACTACATATTAAAGGATAAAAACTGGTATGAAACATAGAAAGGGCTTGATTTTTAAAAAGGACAATGGAAAAGGTAATAGAAAAATAAAATTTGTTAAACCTAAGGAATTGAATAATACAGGTAGTTGAACAAATCTAAGGATAAGAAATAACCCATATTATATGTAAGTTGTTTTTTAACTTTAAGACATTACTAATTCTCGATTTTAAACTTAAATACATTTAAAATTTAAAATTAGACTTTTCCCAAAATCTATACAAACAAATTATTAACTTAAATGGCCACACTAAATATCTAGAAAAACTAGAAAAATAATTTTAAATTCCTAAAAGAAAACATAAATTCAAAAACTCCACACACCGACTACTCCCCCACCCTTCCTATTCGGTTGAACATGTCCATTTCTATTGGTGGTTGGTAGATATCTTGAGAAGCCATCGACAAGTATCTCTCCCTCTCTACGAACTAGCTCTCTTTATCTCTTGATTTTGTTTACTTTCTCTATACCCGATTCTCTTTAAAAAGAAATTTGGATTGTTGGTGTTTAATCTATATTTAACCTTGTTATCTGAAGGTGATTATGTGTGATGTCGGATTGTGATTCCATCATTGGTGATCACCCGACAGTGAGATACGAGGGTGGTGGTGGTTACTATTCAAATGGGTTTGGGTATTCGACTCATTTATCGTTTTTCTGGATCCTTTTGATTCACACACACAATAATTATATATACATAAACCCCATACCCATATCACTGCAAATGACGAAGACAGAGGATTTCATAGGAAGGATGAGTTCACGATCGATAATGTACAGGGCAACAATTTCTACGAGTCTGGGGAGTTGTGAGGTGTAAGGTTTTTAGTTATTTCAGTTTTTTATAGATATTTACAATTTTTAAATTATTGGGGTTTTTGACATATTTATAGTTTTATATTTGATATAACCTCCAGTTTACTAATCCTGTAGACATAATCCCAAAAATTTTAACACCGTTTGAGATCTGTTAAAAAAATTTAATTGACTAATTAGAATTAGGCCCCAAAATATTTTTTTAACCGTTATACACTTTATCTTCTTCCTTAGACTTAGATTATAGATCCAAGCATAGACTCATTCACGATACCTCCACCTCTCATCTCTCCATTTACACTTTCCTTTGCGAGGACTACCTTCAATTCCTCCAAGAACTCTGATGTTCCCAACTTTCCAAAATCTCATCACCAACCAAGAAAAAATAATAACCATTTCAAACCCCTCTCATCCATATTCCCAAACTCATTGATCATATATGATATCTTCTTTACCAGTGAGCAAGTTTTTAAATACATGGATTTTATTTTCGAGACCTTCCATTCCTCTTTCATGGGCTTAATCGTTCAAAACCCATCAAATAATGTTACCTTTTCAAATCAAGAAAACCAAAATGATGGATTCCGCATAGCCGTTGCCAAATTTGTGAATCGTTTTGCTGTTTAGATTTAATCAAACCTATATTTTCTTCTTTATGAATGTGGTGGAAAATTTTCATGGAGTCTTCAACCTATTTAATTTGGAAATTTGTTATTGAGGAAGCAAATATTAAGGTTCTTGAAAAAAAAAATAGGATTTGTTGGATATTAGTGGTTTTGATTTACGGAAGAACGATATATTAGTAAAAAAAAATTTTGGGGGCCAAGTATAATTAGTAAATTAGGAATTTTTAATAGATCTTAAATAATGTTAAAATTTGGGGGGTAATGTCTAAGTAATTAGCAAATGGGTGGCTATATCAAATATAGCATTATAAACTTGGGGGTTATATAAAAAAATCCTAAATAAGTTTTTTTGAATTGACACGTGGCCATTTAAGTTAACAAATTTTCTAATAATCAAGCAAAGTCCAATTTTTGAATTAGAATGTATTTAATTTTAAGACCGAGAATTACTAATGTATTAAAGTAAAAAAAAATATTATATATTATTAAAATAAAATTACCACACATGAAAAATGCAAGTTTCACTCACCCTCATCCCATTGCACTCATTGTCTCAGTATATATCATATTTACCTTTCTTGAAACATGTAAAATAGGATATTATTATCAAAACATTCGCATATGTATCAAAACCAAAGACTAATCACCAACGTTCCAAAATACCGAGTAAAAAATATCGCTTTATCTAATCACATTTTTAGGTACATCGAGGCGACCAATAATATACCTCAATATGATAGAGATTATTAGAAGGGATATAGGTAGAATACTCCAGGTTGAAACCCAATTAACGAGCAAGAATAATGGAAGATGATAATGAAATCCCAAAGTTTGAAAGGTATCACAGGTACTGATTATATTCATAAGATTTCCCATAGAACATTAATTATCTTGACCTAATTTAACTCATTGATTATTATGGCTAACTATTTTTAGGAAACATTTTTATCTTATGAAGCATAAGTTAATTAGTTAATCCTCTATTCAATTTTGATAAATTCTTTTGTTAAGAAAATATGCTCATTTACCAGATAAATATATTTCCGTGATATGTTTTTAAACTATAGCTACCACAATGAACATGAATTAAGTCTCTTACTAATCTTTGTCATATGTCTTGTTGATAAGTGAAAGGCTAAATAAAGTCTGCTTCTAAATGTGTATTCCAAATATGTCACCCCTAGGGAAGACTTGACTTATAAAATCTTATTATGTACTTTCATATTTTACATAATCACTTAAGATTGTATTATTCACAAAATCTCATCATAAAGATCACTTGTTATCCGACTAGATGAATTCTACATCAAATCACATAAAGAAAATGTTTATAAAAACATAGGTAGTCGATTAAAACTAATTTAGTCAACTAAAATAGAAAAATTTGATTAACAGGACTTACATGTAACAACCCATGCTCTTGGAGACAATTAAATTCCATAATTGAGTATAAATTGGAATTCGGAGAATTTCCCAAAATAGTGATTTTTGGGATTTTCAAGGATTTGATGATTGTCGATGGGTGAAATATTTAATTTTGGGATTAAGTCAATATGTCAGAGTATTTTAATAATATGCCGTCGTTGGGTAAAGCGACAGAAGATGATATTTTAATGGGAATACTGCATTTATTTATTTTGGGTTGAAATAGTGATTTTCGGTCAAGTACCTCGGATGGAAATTTCGACTGCGCCGTGAGTCTCGGAATGGCCGAGATAGTCGAAAAAGAGTGTCCGATTGTTGAAATTGAGTTTCGGGAATTTTAGAGTTAAACGGGCTCGTAATTGAGTAAACGAGTCATTTTTGGGTTTTAAGGGGTATAAGACCTTTTGTCCTTATATAAGGAGGGAGAGGGGGAGAAAAGAGAAAGAAAAGAGAGAAGAGAGAGAGGAGGAGAGAAAAAGAGGAGAAAAGGGGAGACTCCGACCAAACTCCGCGGGATTCCGCTCGAGGTCGTCGGATTTTATCCATGAGGCAAGTGTTTACTTGCTTTATTTATTTTTGATCATAAATCTCATATCATAGTTGGTAAACAACAAACCCTAAAGATTTTGGGTTGGGTTTTCGTAGATAAAACGGGTTTTCGGGAGTTAAAACGAATAAACCCCAATAATATTTCTATTCGAGGAACTTAGGGTTTAATTGAAATTAATTGTTGGTTTCGGGTTCTAGGACGTTTAGAACCCTTATTATATGTGTAGATGTTGTTGGTTGATGTTGTAGGATGTCGGGAGAGGCGACAAAAGCTTGGGGGAAGCTTTAATGGCTAAAAACAGCTTCTCGGAGAAGAAGCTGTCTGACATGATCGATCGATCGACTGACAGAGGCCAATCGATCGAAGCCTCGATCGATTGATGACCAGGGGTCGATCGATCGACCCTTATAAAAGTTTGGTAATTTTCCTAGGGTTAATTGGATGGGTTGGATTCCAATTCGTATTGATTCGAGGTTATTTATGAGATAACTTAAGGGAACTTTTGGGAGTATATAGTCCTCCAATTGAGGAGATTTAGGAGGGTTAAGTGAGGGTTTTAAATGTGTAACCCTTAAATTATATTTTTGAAGAAAATGGAATAATGGTAGAATTCGAAGGTTTAGGATTCCTAAGTTAGGGTGGGGACCTCTAGGTGATTATATGGACGAGATGTAGTCCTTAGGTTTATGGAAATGAAATCCATGACCCATTAAATTTAAGTTGTTCGAGCAAGGATAATCTCCGGGGATATTTTAGTGGGCATTTATAGCCTATATAATTATGCGTGTAGGAAACACAATTACAATCAATTGTGGATTGAGTATATCCTATGAGATTAATAGGATTAATTGGAGAATATACTTACTTAGTTAATGTAAATTGGTATAATTGGAGATACCCACTAAATCCTTAGATGAGAATAAGGTAATTATTATTTATAAAAGTAAGGAAATACTTTGGTTTTAGTATCATACGTATATGAATGCATGATTATGATTCTTTGAGAGAGATTATTAGTCATCGCTAGAGGTGATTGGCAATTATGGCCATTTAGATATATATTCGAGGGGGAATATATAGTGTGTATACTATGTGATTAAAGTATATATAAAATATGATACGGATGTATATTATATATTATATTCCTTGTGCATGAGAACAAGGTAATATATATGTCTATGAGAATAAGACATGCTCATTATAAGGTTGGTAAATAAATCATGAAAATAAATGATTTTGAGAATGTAAAATATAAATGTTTTCAAAATGAAAAAGAAATGATTTTCATAAATGATAATTTATGTATACACGGCTCTCTCAATATCTATCATAAGGGAAGTTTTGCACGTGAGGTGAAGCCCCCTGGCTAATGAATACTGGGTGGATATAGTCCTAGGCCATATGAGCGATTATTGTATGTTTTTTAGCGCTGGTGAGGTAATTCTGAGTGTGGTTATCACTCTCCCGCAGGCATATGGCCAATTCCCGACGTTTCGTTAGGATCCCAGGTTGTCTTGGTGATAGGCCCTGGAAGATGATAGCCATTTAGGGGCGCGCACAGTGGGGAAACCCGAGCGGGCGGTCTTAGATACGTTATATGATATGATATATAATTATTTTCAATAATGTGGGACATTATCGAGGTTAAAGCATTTATGATAATAAAATGGCTTTAAATACATTTCCTGGATGGAAGAAGGGAAATGATATAAATGAATTGGTTAAACATTTCCTGGATGGAAGAAGGGAGATGGGAGCATATAAGATGAAAAAACATTTTTATGATAATAAAATTGGCTTTTAAATACATATCCTGGATAGAAGAAAGGAAATGGAAAGTTTTGAGATAAAAATGAAAATAAAGTAAATGACTTCTCACTCCAAGAGATATATCCGGAAGTGTAACATGATACGTGTATATAAAAATGAATATACAGTAAACCTCAGTCCGAAAGATATTATCCGAATGTATATTGAATTATGTATATTAGCATAAGAATGTTATGTATATCATTATATAGTATGTATATACGTTATGTAATGAGAGTCTAATGGATCTCGACGATCGACCTTGCCGCGTAGTAGTGTATCGGTGGGGTTCCTTGTTTGGATTTCGCTCTGCGAGACACCCCACGCACGAACATGGCTTAGTGTCGAGACTGGGGAGAAGTTTAGCCTTTAGTACTCGGAATAACTAGGGCAGTTAGAAGATGGTTAATAGACTAGTTAGGCGGGATAACTTGACTAGGGTATTTTTTTAGGGTGTGTTAGGTATGAACTATTATAAGAGAGGTGAGGTATATCTCATGGGAGTGCGATACCAATTTAAATATGAGAAAACCCTTTTTCTAAAAAAAATAAGGCATTTATGCACTTGCTAAATATTTTTCAAACTCAGGCTCTGGCCCGTTTATCTACTTTTCCCTCTCTCTCTCTCTCTCTCTCTCTCTCTCTCTCTCTCTATATATATATATATATATATATATATATATATATATATATATATATATATATATATATATATATATAGGTGTCCAGACACAGGGACGCCTGGATGGCATTTCCTTCGAGTCAGACATCTGCTGCAGTAGCTATGGATGCATGCTGGTTCTCGATAGACACTTATATCCTTGTAATCTAGATAGGAGTTATTGTATAAACATTCGGGCCAATGGCCCAATTGCATTTATTTATTATTTACCACCTTTTAGTGCGACATTCGATATGGTTGTATCATATTTGAACCGAGTGTTCGGTTATTCTATTTCATTTCAGTTTCATTTACATAATCTGTGTGAATGTTTTAATTTAGTAGTTGTTTAAAAAGAGTAGTTAAGTAAAATTTTGACGCCAGCCTAATAGGTTATTCTTATTAGTAATTAAATTTGATTTTTGACAGTGATGGTAAGAATAATCCATATGAGAATCCTGTTTTAATTTTATATAGGAGTGATCGCCCGGTATTTTATTAGGCGGGGTGTCACATTACATATTGCCAAAATTAGATATTTCCTTTGAAAACCAAGAGATCCTACACGAAGAATATTACATAAAGATATTATCACTCACCTTTACATTCACCTTGCATAGTCCCTTCAATCACACTCACCTAAAATATATTTCGGTTACTCTTCTTCTCATAACAATGATATTGTTATTTACCAAGATCAGGGCCTCACAAACATCTCCTTCATTCTAAAATGACATTTTCATGAAAATTCCACTAAAAAAAAGTTCCTTGAATATTTCTAAGATCGAAGTGTTGACGTAAAACTCATTCATCAAGCCATTGTCATCCAAGATGACCTATTGGACATATACCAAATGTTCATGATACAAGGATGGATATGCTTCCTTAAAACATCCGAAATCATTTGTCCCACCCTCCAAAATTTATTCTACTCCAACCTTATCTTTCAAAACACCATAAGTTTCTCATCCTCATTTCACTAAGAATTTTTATCCTCAAATATTTAATTAGAAAATCGTTATTCCATACCAACCAAGGAGGTGATTATTACATTTTTCACAAATGGATGAAACATTCAGGTTTTAGCCATGTGGTATCCATGGACTTTATATCAAATCCAAATATACATTGATCCTCAAAATTCAAGATTTACATATTATCTATGTGCTCCATTATACATCACGCAGTAAAAACTCATTAATCTAATATGGATGTATTTCTACATTGGTTCATACAAAAAGAAATTTTAATTAATCTCTTTTTATACATCCTCAAACACATGGAACAGTGTCATAAGACAGGAGGAGGGATACTTTCATATGCGATGGTTATAACACAAATCCTTATTCATTTGGGGATATGATTGTCATCTGTTATGAAGTCACATTCTCATCTTATTAACTTATGGTAATGAAACTTATCAAATAAAATAGTTTTTGTTTCATTCCTCATTAACCTCATGTTCACTTTGAGGAAGAGTAACTCGAGGCAATGATTTCTCAAAATATATGAGTATAGTAGCTATAAAGAACTCATATGAAACACGATAATGAGGGGATCGATAATCTACCTCCAATAATCATCTAATGTGAGATTTTTTTAAAATTGACTCATCAATTTCTCTTTATAAATTTTGAAGAGTGCGACTGTGATAATTGATTAAATTAAATTCGCAAGTTTCCAAGAACCCTTATTTAATTAGAGTATATTTTTAAATCAAACAAATATAGCCCTTAAACATGCATCTAAATGAACCCATCAAATATAAAGCATGCGGCACAATAAATATGCTGAGACATAGATTTCAGGAAAAAATCCCTTTCGGGTAAAACCTTTATTTCACTATGAATCTATAAATCGCAACTTATAATTACATAGAGAAATCTGTAATGGATCAACACGCAACCAACCCACAAAGACACGCAGTCTTGAACTCAGCAAGAGAATACACGCAACACCCTCTAAGGACTCGCAGCCCAAACAACAAAGGAAGAACCACAGTTCTCCTCAATGGCACGCAGCCATAACACTTTGTAGACACTCCCTCAATAATGACACGCAACCCTCGGTTGCAAAGATCTCCCCAAAAAGGTTGAACAATAGAAAAGCTGGTTCCAATAAATTCACAAAAGTAATTGGAATTTTTGTGTGTGAATCAAAAAGATGTTTGGCACATCAAAAAACGAAGTCCTGTTGTGTTTTTACTCTTGGAAACGTTTTCTCAAAGACTTGAAAAATACACCACTGAAACAGTTATATATATAGGAAATATGAGCTGGTGAATAAACATCACACGGAACTGTTTGATTTTATCCCTGGCGGACCGGTCCGGCTTGGAGGCGGATCGGTCCGACCTCGGATCGATTCTTTTTCCAAATAGGCCTCTTCGGTTCGCATTCGATCTGGGGTATTCTAGAGAAAAGAGAATCGGTCTGATAGGTAGGCGAACCGGTCCGGGGGCGGATTGGTTGTTTTAAAATAGGGGCGGACCGGTCCGTTTATTAAGAAAAATTAAAATCCTTTTAAAATCCTCATTTTTTTATAAAAACCATTTTATGAAAATTTCCCAATACTGAGTATGAACTTTAAGGAACTTAAAAACAAAACTTTACCAAGTTCATTCTCGCAGAGGCTCTTATGTTAAAGACGCTTTGATATTCGGATCCGTTGATGTAGATGCGATCTTGAATTTCTTCAACGGTGTAACGGCGTACGACATATAAACTCATAATGGACAAAAATGTCCTAACAAATCTCCCCCTATGTCTATGCCGGTACATACATAAAAAATATATGAATTATCAACTAATGACCTATACAAAACTACCCTCCCATGAACCCTAAAGATGGAAAGATACAAATGTTTTAATCTTCATCGAGTGTTCTTCAATCTTCAACAAGCATCAAAGCTCAAAGCTTTTCTCATCAGGGTGTGCAACATATTGATCTTCAATCTTTGTAACTACACACATGAGACAAAGAAAATACCACGTGACATATTGAGTTTGAAATGAGATAAACATGATAAAAACATAAGCTACATCTCAAAAACTCCCCCAAAATTCAAACTCATAATATGATAATTCTTTCTCCCCCCTTTTTATGATGTCCCCAAATAGACAAATGAGAAGAATGAATCAATTAAGCAAAATCGGGGTGTCACGGTACACAAAACAGGGCATCAAATAATATGGTAAACGTGCTCTTGCAAGGAGATTCTCAGAAACAGATGCACAAACTATTTTTCATTTTTCAATTTTTTCATACAAAAAAAATAAGATACATTTGAAAAAAAATATGCTACAAAAATCACACCATGGATTTAGACTCAAACAACCAAGTCATGGAAATGGAATGAATGGGTGTGAACACATTCGATAGGTAAATCAACTCAATCAATCTTATGTGCACGATGCATATGTGTACCCCTAACGAATGAACATCAAAAGTATCCTTAGGTGAAAAGATTGTTGATTTTAGATGACACCGTCTTATGCAAATCAACAAATCAAAGTCAAAATAATTTCCTCCCCAATAACGTCCAAAACTATGTAGCGCATTTTTGAGCATTTCCAGGATGTGCAAAACCATTTTAAATTCCCCAACCAAACTCCCTCGTATATATTTTCTTTTAGAGGTAATCTAAATTCTCAAACTTTGGAGAATTGGTCCAAAAACCTAAATGGCCCATAATTTGGCATGAATTTCTTTTTACTGCCTTTAAATTTTTCCGGGCTCCTTTGGACCTCGGATAATACAAATTCCTCCATTTTTTAGGTCCAATTTAACGGTGGCTTAGTATTCGCAAAGGCAAAACTAACCTTTCGCAGCCCTTCCCCGTTTTTTTAAAACAAAACACACAAACTCACAAAACGGTTTTTATATGCACAATTTCCTTAACAAAATTTATCGCACTTGGTTCGTTTTAAGGACAGGATTGAAGTGGAAACACCCAACCAACATGTGATAAGACAAGTACAATAATCAAACAAATCCGTGAATGTGTGCAATAAAGGAAACATGAGTCAAATATGTAGGAAGTAACACTTAATTACATCTTAATGACTCCAAACATTATAAAGCACATGGATGAATTGACCTATTGTCTCAAAACACTATTAAATAGTCACATGAAAATAAATGAATGATGTTGTGACTCGGTCATCCTAAGTGTTTATCCATAAACGATGGAAACAAAATACAAAAATCTTTTTTTTTCTCAAAATGTTATCAAAATAAAATCTTTTTGTATTTTTCAAAAATTTTCTTAAAACAAAAAGATATGTACAAAAATGATACATACTAGCAATAGGAAAATAATGAAATCATGAAAATCACCCTATGCTAGTAAACAAGTCAAACCTCAATCATTAGGTGCGGAGGGGTTTTCCAAAGGCGGTGACAACTTATGAAAGACCTCCATCAATTCTTGTGAAGATTTGACTAAAAACTTAACTTGCTCACCTAGATGTGAAAACTCTCTCATGTAGTCTCCGGGAGCATGTAAAGTATCATGAGTGGGTGCATGTGTGCCAGAAACACGTGTAGAAGAAAAACGTGACACATAACCCAACTTAAAACAAAATTCCCTAAGGTGTCCTCTCCTCTTGCAATGTGAGCAAACATAAATAGGCCAAGGAACACCTCTCTCAAAAACTCTAGGACGCACTCTCCTAATAGGAATGGAACGCCTAGGTGGGTTAGGGTGAGACTCATGTGAATCTAACACTAAAGTGGGAACCGGCTCGGGTGCTAATTCGGAAGTAGAAGCACCGTCATGACTTATTCCTAACTTCTCACCTTTACCCTTATGAACCACCTTTTCAACCTTCTTTGGTGCATTCACAAAATTGACTTTGACCTCCCTGGCACGTTCGAGATCACTCTCGAGTTGGGATACACGTGTCATCAGACTAGACAACATGTTGGTCAAATCACACTTCTCCTTTCTCAAAACCTCCTTCTCTTTCTCCAAATCTAAAACCCGACGACCTACATCCCTATTATACTTCTTTGTTTTCAAGGTTTCGGAGTACAAATCACTAAAAGCTTTTTGGAGCTCACTTTCATCTCCACTTTCACTTTCTCCCTCACTTGAAGCGCTCAAATCATCACTATCGCATTCCTGTGCACTATTGTGGGACAAGGTGGGTGTGCTCACACGACTAGAAAAAGCTAAAACTTCTCACCACTAGTCTCATCACCCTCACCTTCACTACTATCACTAAGTGTGGCGGGCATAACTACTTTCTTTCCTTTCTTTCTAAGCCAAGTAGGACACTCAAACGACTTATGTCCTTTACCCCCACATTCAAAACAAGTCATATTCTCAAAATCTTCCTCACATTCCTCATCGGAGTCATTCTCTTTTTCCCTCTAATTTCTTTCTTTGGCCTTTTCTTTCTTTTTATTTTTCTCAAAAAATCTATTTTTTTTGGAAAAATTATTTTTCTTCATGTTGAGAAACTTTTTAAAATTCTTCGCAAATAAGGCCATATCATTAAAATCAAAATCTCCCTCAGAATCGGACTCACAAAATTTTTCATTCTTTTTCTTACAATGAGTCTTTAAAGCAATGTCATTATCCTTGGCCTTAATGGTTTTGGGAAACATGTCAATCTCATAGGTTTGAAGATCTCCTACAAGTTCTTCTAACTTAAGGGATTTCAAATTTCCCAAAGAGTTCAAAACAGTGACTTTAGGAATAAAGCGCTTTGGGAAAGATCTCAAAATCTTTTTAACAACACGCGTGTTATCAATCACCTCACCCAAATTAAAACATGTGTTAACAATGTCTGGCAAACGAGCATAAAAATCATCAAAGCATTCAGACTCAGACATGGTGATAGTTTCAAATTGGGTGGCCAAATTTTGTAATTTTGATTCTTTAACCGCGTTCGTACCCTCATGTGTCAATTTCAAAACATCCCATGCCTCTTTAGACGTGGTGCACATCATAATTCGGCGAAACTCATCAGGAGAGACAGCTCCAGAAATAGCACTCAGACCACGGAAATTAAAATTGGACAATTTATAATCATCTTCAGTTCAGGCTGACACGAGTTTTAAAGTGGTGATGTTATTAACAGTGACCGTGGGAGGAGCCCAGCCATTTTTCGCAAAGCAACCAAACACGCTCGTATATAGATTTTAAAACGGATTTCATACGAGCTTTCCAGTAAGCATAATTATAACCGTAAAAAATAGGCATCTCCTTATATAAGTGCTCCATAGGAAAAAATGCGAATTTTCACAAAACTGATTTTTAAAAAAAAATCAATATCACACGATTTTGCAAAAATTAGGAATACGCAATAAATTAGCGTAACCTGCTCTGATACCAATTTGAAGAGTGCGACTGTGATAATTGATTAAATTAAATTCGCAAGTTTCCAAGAACCCTTATTTAATTAGAGTCTATTTTTAAATCAAACAAATATAGCCCTTAAACATGCATCTAAATGAACCCATCAAATATAAAGCATGCGGCACAATAAATATGCTGAGACATAGATTTCAGGAAAAAATCTCTTTTGGGTAAAACCTTTATTTCACTTTGAATCCATAAATCGCAACTTACAATTACATAGAGAAATATGCAATGGATCAACATGCAGCGAACCCACAAAGACACGCAATCTTGAACTCAACAAGAGAATACACGCAGCACCCTCCAAGGACTCACAACCCAAACAACAAAGAAAGAACCGCAGCTCTCCTCAATGACACGTAGCCATAACACTTTGTAGAGACTCCCTCAATAATGACACGCGGCCCGCGGTTGCAAAGATCTCCCCACAAAGGTTGAACAATAGTAAAGCTTGTGTTCTAGGGTCCAAAAGATTCACAAAAGTAATTAGTATTTTGTGTGTGAATCAAAAAGATGTTTGGCACATCAAAAAACGAAGTCCTGTTGTGTTTTTACTCTTGGAAACGTTTTCTCAAAGACTTGAAAAATACAC
The DNA here is from genome assembly GCA_949130495.1 of Sambucus nigra. NCBI lineage: Eukaryota > Viridiplantae > Streptophyta > Magnoliopsida > Dipsacales > Adoxaceae > Sambucus > Sambucus nigra. Next base: position 553,267,824 of record OX422215.1, on the reverse strand, counting down.
CACTGAAACAGTTATATATATAGGAAATATGAGCTGGTGAATAAACATCACACGGAACTGTTTGATTTTATCCCAGGCGGACCGGTCCGGCTTGGAGGCGGATCGGTCCGACCTCGGATCGATTCTTTTTCCAAATAGGCCTCTTCGGTTCGCATTCAATCTGGGGTATTCTAGAGAAAAGCGAATCGGTCTGATAGGTAGGCGGACCGGTCCGGGGGCGGATTGGTTCTTTTAAAATAGGGGCGGACCGGTCCGTTTATTAAGAAAAATTAAAATCCTTTTAAAATCCTCATTTTTCTTGAAAAAACTTACTTCTTATTTTTATAAAAAACATTTTATGAAAATTTCCCAATACTGAGTATGAACTTTAAGGAACTTAAAAACAAAACTTTACCAAGTTCATTCTCGCAGAGGCTCTTATGTTAAAGACGCTTTGATATTCGGATCCGTTGATGTAGATGCGATCTTGAATTTCTTCAACGGTGTAACGGCGTACGACATATAAACTCATAATGGACAAAAATGTCCTAACAAATTTCTTCATTTGCATCAATATTCCAAAGATCCAAAATATAATCGAGAATACTCATATGTAAGGTTAGGATCCTTAAATGATACCTCCACTATCGTGCTACTTAACAACAATCTCAATGGGATAATATTTAACATTGCGCTCTTGCTTATCTTAACAAGAATATATTCATCACCACCTTTATGATCTTCCTTCACACCTCAATGGAGTTTTTGACATACTCATGGAGGACGTTGAACCCCATTGAGAAACTAATAATTTTAATCCACGTCAATTCATATGATATATTTTCACCTTGCTTTTAGGAATATGTAATCAACAAATGTCTTTTCAAAAGTTTGTATCCACTTCTATATGAAATGAAACAACTTAAATTTTTCATTTATCTTAAACTCGGTTATTCATTAATCACTTAAATGGATCTTAAAATTTAAGTTAAACACACTTACATACATTTGGAACTATTCATCCTACACTATTGTACCAAACCCCTTGTTTTTAATTATCATACACTTAATCACGCTATACCTTCCCCACATGATATATGATTTTTCACGTATAAATTGATGGTAAATTTATCGCTTAATATATGTTATGTATTCGCTTTTTTCTAACTGAAAAGTCCCGAAGCCCTCCAAATTTTTAATTTAAAAACTTTTTACTTCACAAAAAGTAATAATTTCCTTTTTATAGATGCGGAAGCGAATGATGGTTCAATTAAAACAAATACACAAATTTTAATTTTAATTTTCAACTTAAAATTAAAACCAAGTGAAATTAGATTAAACGCACACTTATATTAATTTCACTAAAACCAAGTTAATTAACCCAAGTCCTAGAAATTTTTCTAAGTCATATTTCTCAATTTTAACAAATTAGGCCAAACCAATTTTATCAAATTAAATTAACGACTTGAATTAACTACACATTACCCAATATTTATTTAGCAACAAATTAAACCTAAGTAGTGATTAAACCAAATTTTATCTTTTTACCTAAGCATGCATTCTAGGTGATATAGCAAGATAAAATTAAACAATGAATCACTACGCCGTGATATACAAGGAAAAATCCACAACGGGAAAAAACCTCGGACGGCCCTAGCCTTATGTCCACTAAGTATGGATTTACAAATTACAAGACAGAAAGACTTACAACACTCGACTCGATCCCTCTCAAGGCCCGACACTTCTTCTTGTAAACACCTCCGCTTAGTAGACAACCCCGGAGCTCCACCGGAATCTTGGACTTCACCAATGAGACATACGTACACCGTCAACCACACATGGTGCATTTCACCATGTGAGAATGCCGCATCAAAACTAGATCTTCTTCTTTGTGGGATTTAGAAGCAAGCCCAAACTTCTCTTGAAATGGTAGAGATCAAACCGATGCCAAACTCCAAGCAATGATATATATATATATATATATATATATATATATATATATATATATATATATATATATATATATATATATATATATATCTCGGATAAACAAACTTTGGGTGAAAACTAGAGTGGTAAAAGAATTTTTCTTGAACAATTACACTCAAAACATGAACTTTTCCCCTTTTGAATTTTTGCTCTACACCTCTCTCTTGGAGATGGGAAGATGTGAAAAAGTTAAACCAAAAAGGTTGGTTCCCTCACTAGTTAAGTTCTGTTAAAAGTTAGTGGGGTAAATAAGTGAGAAACATGAAAAAAACTGCTCAAAACTGCCAAATAGTTGTTCCCGCCAAATCTCGTTCGAACGAGATTTTTCGTTCGAACGAAGTCTCGTTCGAACGAGCTTCTAACGAAGTTCTAGTGTGAACTCGTTAGAAACCTCGTTGGATATCTCGTTTGAATCATCATTCCCGTTCGAACGAAACTTCGAACAACATTCTAGTGGCCTATATGGGAACTCGTTAGCAAACTCGTTCGAACGACATTGTTGTTCGAACGATAAACTCGTTCGAACGATATTTCGAACGAACTTCCAGAAAGTTTGAAAATTCTATTTTTAGCCCAGAAACTTTATAAACTTGATTTCAAAGTTTTAATAAAATCTTTCTGAAATTAAACAACAGTTTTAAATAAACATTCACCCAATATAAATTGTTCCAAGCTCCTATATGCATATTCAATTGCAGTCATACCTTAGGAGCAATGGAATTAATGTTGTTGGCGTAGAAGCAAGGCACATTAAACTCGGCATTTGATGAAGATTTAATATGTTGGCCGCTACGTCTTCAACAAACACGTAATAGACTTGAAGGATGTTTAATTAACTCTATCATATGAATCAAACATTTTTGTTCGGAATTGAGCCAAAACTACAAAGGACTCAATTTGAAATTTGTGTCCTTACAAATCTCCCCCTTTGGCTATTCCGGGACAAAAACTAAACAAAAATCCTAAAGGGCCGTCAAGATCTACTAGACTGACAAAAATATCCCACCCAAAATAAAAGTACAATGCTTGACTCAAACAACCCAAGGATCATAATCTTTGCCGGTGAAAGTTGCCACTTAGAATATAATTTCTGCACACTTAAGCAAACACATTAAATACATAGGGAATATCAAAATATTTAATGCAATTAAAGTAAATACTTCCCCTAAATTAATTCTCCCATTTATCAATAATGATCAACTTAGAAAGACGTCTCCCCCTAAGATAAATCTCCCCCAAACTAAGATAAGACTATAATAGGAATAGATACCATTTCTCCCCCTATCATTCTCCCCCTTTTTTTCAGAAATAGACAAAGACTGAAGAATTAAAACATTAAATTTTCTCCCTCAATTAAAACATATACACCCTCTAAACTAAGCAAGGGATAAATAGAATGGGATAATAAGCTAAAGATGTAAAAGCACATAAAGTGATGAGAATATTAAAGCACATGGGCAACAAAATCATAATTAATCCAACAAATAAGAACGGATACCAACTAGGATGCAATAAAATGATACCAATAGGATACATAAAGTATTAAGTATGAGATATCAACAAAGAATGCAACAAGATAGATACCAATTATGAATTAAAGCATATATGGACTAGAAATCAAGGCAAAGACCGAACAACACATATCAAATATATGTATACATAAAATATACCAACTAGACTCAAGTACACATATATAGATATAAACACACAAATGATACAAAATAGAATAAGCTTTTCACACTCGTATGGCAAAAATGTGTCATATGGAAACGGAAGTGTTGGGGTGTGAACTAGTAACAATTTAAATTTAGACCCAATTACTTAAAACATCTTCACGAAGTTCTCAATTTATTTCAAACTTCATCACATTTGAATATAACCTCATGTGACAATATAAATTGAACTCAATGAACAAACATACACAATGCATAAAAGCCTAGAGTTTTGATGATTCTACAAACCAGTAGAGTCATGACAATGAAAGGACAACTAGGATAAACGGACATTGTGCAAACCATTGATATATCATCCAATCTCCCTCAATAAGCATATATTATTCTTTTGAATGATAATATCAATTAAACATAGGCCTTGGTAATTATTTTTCTTTTTAATGCCATATTTTCTTTTAGTCCTTTGGACCACGTATTTCTTTTAGGTCCATTTCAAACGGTGGCTTACTATTCACAAAGGATAATAAATCCTTTCGGAGCCCTTCCCCTTGCACATTTATATTTATCATTTTTTATATCTCACGTGCAACGGATTTTGACATGCACTAGTCCTCCTAGGTCACAAATATGTAGATTACAAGATTGATAGGAGAACATTTCACAAAGCTCAAATATACATATGAAGTTAAAATTTCAAAAGAGCTCGTGCATGTGTGAATAGAGGCATATAAAGATAGAATCCATTTAAGCAATACAAAATCCAACTACTCCATGTAAGCATGGTAAAGAACATAATAAGGATTGTCAATCTAAACAAAACTTTCTAGCCACATTGGAGCGACAAAGATGGGATTCTAACACAAGTGTATGCCACATAAAGTGTGTCAAACTAAAATACACACAAAATAAAATCTTTTTGAGTTTTTGAAATTTTTAACCAAAGATAAAAATATATACTCAAAAGACAAATAAAAATCATTTTTATTTTTTATTAAGCCTAAATTACTACAAGGTAAAATGCAAATGATAAACAAAAATCTTTTTGTATTTTTCATTTAATGCAAACAAAAATAAAGGAAATATAATACAAAAGATAAACAAGAATCATAATTCTAGCATGTGATTAAGCATGGAGCATAGACTATAAAATGATTAAACAAGCATACATTTAGCATGATAATATATCGTGAAGTACAAAAGCTAAAGTATGCAAATAAAACTAACACATTCAACCTTTAGATTTTGCAAGGGAGGAAGCATGTGAAAGTAAATGAGAATCAAATACACTATCTTGTAAAGATACCAAGTAGGATCTCCTAACCCAAATTAATGAAGAGTGACTATCTCGGGATGTAGGAATCTTGGCTACCTTGGTTGCCTTACATTGGAATTTTCTAGAAAATCTTTTAAGATCAAAACAATATTTCTTAAGATGGCCTTTTCGACCACAATGTGCACAAGAAAAAGTATGTCAAAAATTGGTACCTAAGGATTGATCTCTAAAGGCTTTCCTAGGATATTCTCCTAAAATATTTTTTTTGGCTTTCTGAGAAGGTTCATTACAAGGATCGAAGCCTAAACCACACGTGTCATTTTTAATTTTGACCGTTCCTAAAATTTTATCTAGTTTCTCCGAACGACACTCCAAATCAAATTTGACTTTCTTAGAGTCTTTTAATTTATTCTTTAATTCTAAAATATTAGAGTCTAATAAAACATTTCTCTCTTCAAACTCAATAAGCTCATTTTTCAAGGATTCCATTAAACCTCTAAGGCTATCTCTCTCGCCTTCTACATATTCAAGCTTCTCTCGAAGAGTTCTCTCTCGTGTCCTAAGGTCTTCCACTAACGTACTATCATCAACGACCTTGACAAGCTCTCTTAAACTTTCTTCTAACTTCAAATTAGCTCTTTTTAATTTAATTGACTCCTCATATAATTCTTGAAAAGCATTTTGAAGCTCACTCACATTAACCTCTTCTTCATTTTCACTCTCTCTTTCTTCTTCACTCTCACTACCATAAAAAATAAGGGAATCATAAACTATGACCTTGGAAGTGTCATGTGTTGAAATTTCATCAATAGAATAATGCTCACTATCACTCACATAACTAGCCATGAAAGCTAGAAAGTTGGGCTTAGTGGGGGAATCGGGTCCCTCTTCATTATCACTATCACTAAGGGTTGCATTAAAAAAAATTGGTTCCTTACTCTCTCTCCTTAGTTTAGTGGGGCACCCAAAAGCCCTATGGCCATACCCTTCACAACCAAAACACTTATCTGACTCGTCCCTATTAAAATTTTCTTTAGAAATTTTAGGGATCCTCTCGGCTTTGTCATGCTTAGAAGTTTCAAATTTCTTAAAGTCATTTTTAAATTTATCTTTGTTAATTTTAAGAAACTTTCGAAATTTCCTAGCAAACAAGGTCATATCTTCCGAGTCACTATCACTCTTGCTCTCTACTACTTGTTTTTCCTCTTTTTGGGCTTTTAAAGCAATGCCCTTTTCAATTTTCTTTTCATTTTTAGAGGGAAACATGTCTAGTTCATAGGTTTGTAAATCACCTACGAGCTCTTCTAATTTCGTAGAGGCTAAAGTTGGTAAAGAATTTAAAACGGTCACTTTTGGAATAAATCTATCGTGTAGGGACCTTAAAATTTTCTTTACAACTCGGTTGCTGGGTATTTTCTCTCCCAAGTTAAAAGATGAATTAACAATATCAGAAAGTCCAGCATAAAATTCATCAAAAGTTTCTTTTTCGTTCATTTTGATGGTTTCAAATTGAGTGGTGAGGTTTTGGAGTTTCGAAGTTTTTACGACACTTGTACCTTTATGAGTGCGTTGTAAAATATCCCACGCTTCGTTAGCGGTCTCACACATCATAATGCGTCGGAATTCATCCGGTGTGACAGTGCTAAATAAGGCGTTTAAATCTCGGGAATTAAAATTTAAAAGTTTAAACTCATTCTCACTCCATCTATCGGTCGGTTTTGGAACACGTTGGCAAACTGGTTCGAAGGACATTGTTGTTCAAACGGCAAACTGGTTCGAACGACATTGTTGTTCAAACGACAAAATCGTTCGAACGACATTTCAAACGAACTTCTAAAAAGTTTAAAATTTTAGTTTTTAGCCCAGAAACTTTACAAACTTGATTTTAAAGTTTAAATAAAATCTTTCGGAAATTAAACAACAGTTTTAAATAAACATTCACCCAATATAAATTGTTCCAAGCTCCTATATATATATATTCAATTGCATTCATACCTTAGGAGCAATGGAATCAATGTTGTTGGCGTAGAAACGAGGCACATTAAACTCGGCATTTGATGAAGCTTTAATATCTTGGTCGCTACGTCTTCAACAAACACGCCATAGGCTTGAAGGATGATTAATTAACTCTATCCCATGACTCAAATGTTTTTGTCCGGAATTGAGCCAAAACTATCAAGGACTCAATTTGAAATTTGTGTCCTTACACTAACACTGAAGCAACTACACTAATTATGAAAAAAGGAGGTAGAAAAATTACCTTTAAAAAATATTCTAAAATTAAGCGGGATAACACGTTACCACCAATACTTCCTAATCCTTTTTTTGATAATGAGAAAGGTGGAGAGATACAATAAAGGGAGAGACTTAAAAAAATATTTCTCTAAACATCAATGGAACCGTCGTCATCAAAAGTGGGGAAATTGTGAAGCTAAGATTTTTAAAAGAATTAACAAATGATCTTTTGAGGACCATAATTTAATTGATAAAAATAAGAAGTTCTCTATTTTCTCTCTAATGCTATCTAATTAAAAAATAGCATGATAAGTATCATAAAAGGAAAGAAAGAGACATATTTGCAACGAAAGTTAATCAAATAGAAAGTATAACTTCAAAAATAATTAAATGATCATTAAACTCAATAACAAAGAAGATGCCAAGAACAAGATAGTTCATTTCTAATCATAAACTGAAGTATAATTGTGGGTACCCAAAATTAAGACCATGGGCCTGGACGAGTAGCCCAATTCTGGCGGCCCAAAGTCCAGGTCCCCCACCTCTTATTCTGAATATGATTCAGTATCTTCCCACGTTCCCATTAAGGGAGGTTATAGGGAGAGATGGAAGACGTGGGGGAATCCATCACCCCCACTTACCTAAATGTACATGTATATATATAAAACCCTAGGTCTGGGGCAAAGGTACAAGTTGTATTCTCTATAACCACTCTCCGGAGTATATAGAAATAATACCGACTGCACCACCGTGCATATAGGCACATCTTTGCTAAACCACGTACATCCTTTGTTGTGTGATTGTCATTTTACATTCATTGTTCTTATTTGGTGCTTGACTTTCTCTTATTCATTTGTGTTGCATAATAATTGTTACCATAATTGGCGCCGTCTGTGGGAATCGTTTATCTTCCTTGAGAAAATCCCACACCAAAAGAGGAATTTAAAATGTCCGGTCACAACAACAATGCCCCCCAGGCAGGGGATATTCAAGAACCACCTGCACCTCGCAGGATTAGGTCTGAAGTTCGACGTTCAGATTAGAGGGCTCGCTTGGAAAAGCCAGCCTCAGAAGATAGCCAGGACCAACGAGGTCCACACAGATATCCAAATTGATTGATGCATACGAGGCAAGGCTCCACGAGCAGAGGGAGTATTCTCGCAGGTACGAGGCTGAGAATGTTCGCCTGAAAAGAAGACTGAAAAGACTAGAGAGGGAGCTTCTTCCTGATAACAGGAGACGTCCATACCGCACTCCTAGCCCTTAGGCGAGCAAGTCTCGCAGTCGAGGAAGGAGCCCTAGGCGGGGATCTCAAAAGGTCGAAGTAGGCGAATCAGCCGAGGACCTCCGTGAGCAGATGCGATGAGCTCGCCATTACCAGAGCCCTCCTCACAGCGACGAGAACATACGAAATCTGGTCTGCAGGGAGATAGACCAACATCCTGCCTACCACGGCACCAGATCGACCCGAGAACTCACTAGGCGAGCTCTCAAAACCCAGATGAAATCACCTTTCACAAGGGAAATTGAGGAAGTAGAAGCCCATAAGAAATTTTCTATTCCAAGATTCAAAATTTATGACAGTAAGACTAATCCCATTGATCACGTCAGATAATACCGACAGGCCATGACCCTCTGGAACCACTGGGACGCGCTAATGTGCCGAATTTTTCCTTCGAGCCTGCATGACGTAGCGCATAAGTGGTTCTAAAGGCTCCCCCACCGGTCAATCAGGAGTTTTCAAATCCTTGGCTGAACTTTTTACTGCCCGATTCATTACCAGTAGCTCCCATCCCAAAAGGATGGATGATTTGCTGACAATGAAGAAAACGCCTCAAGAGACCCTCCGAGACTACGCAAAAAGGTACTAGGAGTTATTTAATGAGATTGAGGATTGCGCAGAGGAAGTGGCAGTGGCCTCTTTCAAAATTGGACTCCCTAGTTCTTCCCTTCTATACCAATCCTTTACGAAGAAGGAGGCTATGACTATTAAAGACCTAATGGCTCGCATCGAGAAGTACGCCAAGGTTGAAGATGTCACCCGCCTCAGTTCAGGAGAAAATGGTTGAGCTAAACTCACTACCAAGGGAAGTGACAAAGTTGAGAACCAGAAGAAAGGAGGAAAGAACGGGGGGGAAAATGGCTCCAAGAACGGAGGAAACAATGATGCTTCGAAAGAATTTCAGGCGGTCAACACCATCTTCAAATAACCAATTTATAAAATTCTCGCGAAGATCAAATATGAGCCATTTATCAAGTGGCCCAGGAAGATGGGAAGAGATCCCTCGAAGAGGAATAATGCGCTAAGATGCGCTTTTCACAAAGAAGGAGGACATAAGACTGAGCACTGCAAAGCTCTTAAGTCTCACCTCGAGGAACTAGCCCAGTCTGGGCATTTGAATGAGTTTGTGGAGAAAAAGGCAGAGAAAGTGGCTACCAATAGAGAAGCGAGGCCTGACAACGTGCTCGAAGATGACCCTGGACATGAGTTCACGATAATTCACGGGGCATCTGATGCGAAGCAGATACAGGGAAATTCAGCTCGAATGGAGATGAAGAAACTTACAGCTGTAATGCAGGCTTTTCAGATCGATCCAGTAAAATTACAGTCAGGAAAGTGCCGATGAGCAGATGACGTCAACTATAATAAGTACATTGTTTTCACAGATGAAGATCTGGTGGGAGTAAGGACCCCGCATCACGATTCTCTGACCATTACCCTCAGGACAGCTAACTTTGACGTCGACAAGTTGCTCGTCGACCAAGGGAGCTCGTCCGAAGTAATGTATCTTGACCTATTCAGAAAATTGAAGTTAAGCGTCGCCGACCTAAAGGAGGCTAGTGTACCTTTAGTTGGATTTGCTGGAAAAATAACTATGCCTTTGGAAAAGATAGTACTACCAGTTCGGGCTGGAAACGTCTCCAAGATGTTTGAGTTTTTGGTAGTTGACATCGACTCGCCATACCAGGCCATCCTCGGTAGGGGATGGCTCCATGCGATGAAGGCAGTCTCCTCGACCTACAATCAGAAACTCAAATATGTAACCGAGCGAGGAGTAATGGAGATCCACGGTGATTAGGCAATGGCGAGAAGGTGCTTCATAGCAGCCATTCGACCAAAGCCAGAGAAGAGGGCCGAGCAGCCCAGCGAGAAGGATGAAGAATGTCTGACACCTTCTAAATAGCAATTAAAGTATAGAAGACCTGGAGTAGAGGAGATCAGGATCCTCCCCTCCGAACGGGTCATCGAAGACCTGGTAGAAGTTACGATCGGAGAAGGCGACAGTAACAGAGTCTTCTTGATTGGAGCATCTCTCACCGACCAAGAACAGAAGGAATTGACAACCTTGCTGAGGTGCAACGTAGATGTTTTCTCATGGGAACCATACGAGATTCCTAAAATCGATCCTAGTATGGTATGTCATCAGTTGCACATCGACCCCACCTTCAAGCCAATCACGCAGAAGGCACGATGAACTGCACCTGAGAAGGCTAAAGCGATTAAAAAAGAAGTGGAAAAACTGCTGGATGCAGGATCCATACGGGAGGTACAATTCTCCAAGTGGTTATCCAACCCAGTAGTAGTTCCAAAGAGCAATGGGAAGTGGAGAGTTTACATCGACTTCACTAACCTCAACAAAGCATGCCCTAAAGATAGTTTCCCCCTCCCAAAAATAGACCAACTAGTAGACGCCACCGCAGCTCACGAGCGAATGAGTTTCCTGGACGCATACTCAGGATATCACCAGATCCCCTTATATGCCCCAGACCAGGACAAAACGACGTTCATCACGACAGTTGGGTTATTCTATTACAAGGTCATGCCCTTCGGGCTCAAGAATGCAGGGGCCACCTATCAGCGGCTGGTTACCAAAATATTCAAGGGTCAGATGGGAGACACCATGGAGGTCTACATCGATGACATGCTCGTTAAAAGTAAGAAGAAGGAAAATCACCTCTCCGACCTGTCAAACACCTTCGAAATCCTCAGAAAATACCGAATGAAACTTAACGCGAGCAAGTGTTCCTTCGGTGTCCAGTCAGGAAAATTTCTTCGGTACTTGGTCAGTAAGAGAGGCATAGAGGCCAACCCAGACCAGATCGATGCAATCAACAAGGTGAAACCCCCTCGCACAATCCGGGACGTACAGAAGCTCACTGGTATGCTCGCTGCCCTAAATCGCCTCATCTCTAAATCCTTCGAGAAGTGCCAGCCTTTTTTCCATCTTCTAAAGGGAAGCAAAACGATAGAATGGAGCCCAGATTGCTCGCAAGCATTGATCGAACTCAAGTATTACTTAAGCTATCCACCACTGCTCGTCATACCACAGCTAACAGATTCTTTGTACCTGTACCTCTCTGTTTCCAACCATACTATCAGCTCTGCATTAATATGCGAAGTTACAGGAATCCAGCACCCCGTTTATTATGCAGGCAATACCTTACTGAACGCCGAGCAAAGGTACCTACCATTGGAGAAGCTCGCCTTTGCACTAGTAGTAGCCTCGAGGAAGTTGAAGCATTATTTCGAACCTCACACTATCATCATCATTACATCACATCCCCTTAAGGCAATCCTAAGGAAAGCGGATTTGTCGGGCAGACTGTTTAAGTGGTCAGTCGAACTCGGTTGATTTGACATCCAATTTTAACCAAGGACAGCTATTAAGGGTCAAATCCTTACTGATTTTATAGACAAATTCACGGGCGAAGAACCCTCCAACCAGCCTCAACCAGCAAGGCAAAAGGAGAAACAAGCCACAGAGGAAACCTGGAAACTGTTTGTTGATGGAGCCTCTAACTCAAAGGGGGAAGGGGTAGGCATTGTCCTCATTACACTAGAAAATACAATCCTTGAACAAGGAATTAGGCTTGGATTTGCAGCCTCCAATAACGAAGCCGAGTACGAAGCCTTAATAGCCGGCGTCCAAAAGGCGCACACTTTGGGAGCAAAACATTTACAGGTGTTCGGAGATTCCCAACTAGTTTCCAATCAAATAAGTGGAGATTACAATGCAAAAGATGAAATAATGGCAGCTTACCTCGCCTTAGTGAGAAAACTAATGTCGAGCTTTGAAGAGATCAACATCCAGCAGTTTCCCAGGGGGCAAAACAGTCATGCTGACGCCCTGGCAGCCCTGAGTTTGGCAGTTGACTCCGACCTAAAAAGAACCATCCCCATCGATTTCCTCACTCGTCCGATTATTAACCGCAACAGTAATCCACCAAACACGGAACAGGTACTCCAGGTGGGATCAACCCCCAGCTGGATGGACCCCTTAAGGAACTATTTAAAGGATGGCACGCTACCGGATGATAAGAAGACTGCCCACCAGATAAGATTCAAAGCAGCTGGCTTTCACTTATCCCCATAAGGCAACTTGTATAAGAAATCCTTCTCTGGTCCCTACCTCCAATGCGTCCACCCAGGAGATGTCGAGAAAGTGCTACACGAGCTTCACGAAAGAGTCTGTGGGAGACACATCGGGGGAAGGTCTCTAGACTTTCGAGTAATGAAGGAAGGCTATTGGTGGCCATATATGCAAAGGGAATCTGCGGTCTATGTCCACAAATGCCTGAAATGCCAACTTCACGCTCCTTTGGTCCACCAACCCGCCAGTGATCTAAAATCCCTAACTAGCCCATGGCCATTTGCCCAATGGGGAATGGACAACGTGGGACCACTACCTACCGCCACCGGCAATTGCAAATATCTGTTGGTTGTAACTGACTACTTCACCAAATGGATCGAGGTGGAACCCTTAGCGAACATCTGAGACGCTGATATGATAAGGTTCATATGGAGGAATATAATCACTCATTTTGGCATCCCCAGGACCATCATCACCGACAATGGAACACAGTTCAAAAGCGGCTCCTTTTAGAATTTCTGTAACAAACACGACATCAGACACCACTTCAAATCTGTGGCCTACCCACAGAGCAATGGCCAGGTTGAGGCTTCCAACAAAACTGTGATCGATGGATTGAAGAAGCAGTTGGAGCGAGACAAAGGCGCATGGGTAAATGAACTACCCCACATCCTATGTGCATACCGAACCACTCCTCGATGAGAAACAGGAGAAACCCCATTTTCGCTGACATATGGCATGGAAGCAGTCATCCCCCTAGAAGCAGGTTTGCCAACAATGAGGTCCAACCTTGTCGACCAGGGCCATAATGATGCAGCATTGCTCGCTGAGCTCGACCTAGCCGACGAGCGCCGTGAGCTAGCCCTAGTGAAACTAGCGAGCTATCAGCAACATCTCGCGAGGCATTACAACAAGAGGGTTAACCCGAGGACATTATGAGTTGGAGACTACGTTCTAAGGACAGTCCTGGGCAGTGCAGCGAAACCATCAGATGGTAAGCTAAGCCCAAACTGGGAAGGACCCTTTAAGATAACCAGGGACGATCTTCAGGGCGCATATCACTTGGAAACGATGGAAGGCAGGGAAATACCACGAGCATGAAACGCAGTCAATCTCAAGAGATTCTATTTTTAGATTTTTCTTTTATTCTTTTTTTATGAGACTAGAAGATCATTTCCCTTATCATTAATGAAAGTTATTTAATTAGGTTACATTCTGATAAGTAACAGCTGCATTTATTGCACACCTTTTCCAAATAACAGGCACATTGATCACCACACTATAGCAGAGGAATATCCCTCATCAGGTCATCGTTATGAAACACAAAGGACCTCTTAGCATTGCCCTTGGCAATATATGAAGCCCTACAGGGGGTCCTTAAGCAATATGACCAAATTTTATTCTGGTCATCAAACCTTCTTTAGTTGAATAAAATCCTAATCGGATAAAGCATCCAACACCAAGTGTGTCCTCGCCAATTGACCCACTTAAGCCTAAAGGAGTGTGATGACACAACCTAAAAGGTAAGGCGTTGCACAATGGTATCTCGGTATTATACTGGACTGGGAGGACACTTGCATGACAACACAAACTTAGAAGATCATAAAGCAGAAAGAATATGAAGAGTATGGTGCACTTGTTTAGTCCGCAAAATTGCCCAAAACATAAACTTTTCATTAATTTATCATATTTACAGCAATGGTGACACATGTTTAGTCGGCGAGCTCCCCCAAAGCATTTACATTAACAAAAATACAAAAAAATAACAACTGGCAAAATCTCAATGGGGGTGAGGCCTCTGAGCGAGATAATCAGCCACTTGAGCTCTTCGTCCGTCATCTGGAGCAGGATCTAACTCTTCCTCAACCTCATTCGCATTCGACTCCAATAATTGCTGAGGAATGGCATCGATGGGGATCCATCGATCATCCCTCCTGAAGGGGTTAGGCATCAGGATAGAGGGAGAAATCTCATGGCGATACCAAAGCATCGAGTTTCTCGGGACTTGCAGCTCCTTCAAAGCACTCAGCCATCCCCTGACAAAGGAAAGCTCTTCGAACTCTGTCAACCTTGTTGGAGCATCTATCCATCCCTGGTCGTAGCCATAAGACCACACTTGCCGAGGACATTTTTCGAACAAGTGCCGCAACCGAGTGACATCCCTCTGAAGCCCAGCAGCGATCACATATGCTCGATGGACGTCGCCATGAAGCTCATCCATATCACTCTCACGAAGCTCTTTTATTTCCCTATCTCGGCTCTTGGTGCTCCTGCCAGCTCGTACCGATGAAGAACCCCACAGCACAGGAGGAATATCACTCCGACCAACTCTGGCTTGCGATGACGAGGAACCCTGTAATACTACTGGAGCAGTGCTCGGCGCATGATCCTTAAGTCGTGAGACCTCTCTCCTCAGAACCTCATTCTCTTGCTGAAGCATCTCGCCAACCTGGTTGATCTTAGAAGTATCGAGAAGTTTTGCTCTCAACGCATTCACTTCTTCTTGCATTGAAGCACCAACCTCTTCCATCTCCTGGAGCCTGTCCTTAAACTTGGCCACAAGTTCAGATTGATCCTTATACTTCTGATTCCTAGACCTAAGGGATTTGCAAAGCTTAACGCAGGCCTGGCGAACCTCAGGACTCGCATTAGGACCCAGGGTCCTGCCCATTTAAGAAGTAACAAGAATGTAATCATCCACATCAATTAACTACAAGCAATTGAAAGACGAGGAAAAGAAAGAAATAAATCAGTGCACTGAGAAATAGAAGCCTTTTTTATTAATGAAGATTGAAATTACATCGAGCAGTAAAAAGAAAGTTCACAGATAGAAAAAACCAAAAATACAAAGCAATCCTAGCAGGTAACTAGTTAGCAACCTCAGGTTGCCCAGAGGTCGATGGCCCTTTCCCTTTGTCGGAATTAGCAGGAACACCGCCCTCGACAGGAGTAATCTCTATTGCCACAACAAGGGAAGCATCAGCAGGGGTCATCTCGGGGATAGGGTCAGCACCTTCAACAGCTGGGGCAGGGACTTCATCCATGATTGGTTTCGGACCTGGGTTATGCTCGTCAAACAAGGGAGAATCGATGTCGATGCCAGCAGCCAAAGGGGCCTTGTTCCATCCCTTCTTGAAGTTCAGACGACTAATATAGCCTATCTGAACTTCAGCGTCCTCATACGCTGCAGCCCAACCAGAATTATATGAGTCCTTCTTGGCAGTGAAAGCCTCAGACTCCTTCTTCTTCAACTCTTCAGACAGCACCCTGTTGTCCTCAACAATCGCTAGTTTGCTCGAGCAAACTAGGTCGTAGGCCTGCCGCAGCTCTTTCAAATCCTTGACTACTGTGTCCTTCTCCTTGTTGGAAGTAGCAAGAGCCAGGTCTGATGAAATACGACCAGTGTCAATGGCTTTAAAGCTAGCCTCGAGCTCTTTACCCTTCAGCTTCAGGGCAGCATTTTCCTTCTCTAGCTCGCTATTTTTCTTCACCAGCTCATCGCGTGAATGATACAGCACGGCGAAGTCAGTAACAAACTACAGAAAGAAGAAGATGTTAATAGAGGGAAATGATAAAATTCATAAAAACATGGGAGAGAAGGGAAAAATCTTACCAAAGATAGCCTTTGACTAGCCTGAAGGGCCAATTGCTCGGACCCTACCGCCCTTTGGCGATCAACTGGGAGGACATCTCTCTCGAGCAGAGCGGGGGCCAACTGAGGGGAGATTGCAACAGAAGCCCCCTCGGGCAGCGCAGACACCGGAACTAAGGCCTGCCTGGCCTTTGTCCTCGCTTCCTACCTCCTCCTCTCTCTCATTCTCTTTCTTTTTCCTCTCCTCTGCCCTCCTCTTCTCCTCCATCTTCTTCTTTTCTTCTTCCTTTTTTCTCTCTCTCTCTCCCTTACCTGCTCCTCTTCCTTCCTCTTTCTCTCCTGCTCCTGAATAGAGGATCGGGAACCAGTAGCCATAGCCCCAGAGTTAGATTTTTACTTCTTTGACCTCTGTGCAAGGAGCATGTGGTCCTCATCATCATCATCCCGGATTAAATTCTTCCTTGGAGGAGACATTTCCTCGCTCGAACTGCTAGATGTGCTCGATGACTCTCGAGCTTCAGAGACCTCCCCACGATCAGAGGAGCTGCTACTATCAGAGCTACCTCCACCCAAATTATTTACTACTCCTGCTAGGTCACTTTCAGAGCTGCTATCCTCCTCGTCCAACTGAATAAGATCCGCAGCAGTCTTTTTGGGAAAATCAAACTCTGGGATACTGTCCACGGACCTTGCTATGAAACTGGAGCCAACGTTCTTGTACTCGAGCATAAAGGCAACAGACTTGGGATGCTCGCCGTCACCCAAAGGCTCCCTCATATTCCAGGCCTTAATCAATTCCGAGAGACGAACCTCGTTGAGAGCAGGCTCCAAGTTCTTTGACCTCGCTGTGGAAGAAAAAGCAAAGAAGAGTTAGAAATATCACAAATCAACAAAAGTCGAAACAAAAGTGCAATGTCCACCTATGTATTCTTCCCCATAAAAGGGAACAGAGAACCTCTCAGACCTCAACCCTTCAAATTAGGGAGAAAATTGCCAATTTCTAACAAGGAAACCTTCTTGCCAGTAGTCCTTATGGGAATCAGGTAGATTTACTACCAATACCCTGTCAGGGATCCTAGCTTTGAGGTAGAGGACACCAGAGCTAGTTCGAGAAAAGGAGTAGAAAAAATAGACCTCGGCGAGCCCTAACCTAGTAACATACAACTGATTTATCCTATGTACGCCATTAACTATTTTCCACACATTGGGCGAGCATTGTGCAGGAACACTATTAAAATAGCCAAATATATGCAAAAATAAGTCATTGGGAGGAAAAGTGAGTCCCCCCTGGGAAAGCAACAAGACGTGGATCCAGTGGGCATCATCTATATCTCTAACATTTTTAGGAGGGGAGGCACATCACTCAATATCTACCCACTCAGGGATGTTGTAAAACTTCCTAAACTCAGAGACCGACCTATTCCCAATATTCGCCATTGGAAAACCCTAGAAAACTACAAACTCAAAGAGAAAGTACAGAGAAAAGGTACAGGAAACTTACAAGATAGAAGATCGACTCGAACGATGAAGAAGCAAAGGCCCAAACGACAAGGAAGCAACGAGAATGGAGATTGAGAGAAGAAGGTACGAAGTGCTAGAACTCACAGAAAATGGAAAAGTGCTGGAAAGATTGAAGCGACAGTAGAAAAGTAACTATCCCAAGAAACCTTCAAATTTTCCTAATCATAGTGCACAAGGTACGAAGCGAGTGCCGCCAAAATTAACTTCACAGCTTTCGAAGAATTGGAAAAGAGCCATTATGGCTAATCATTTAAATTTATTGAGCCCATAAACATGGCCCAACAAACTTAGGGGCAATTGTGTGTACCCAAAATTAAGACCATGGGCCTGAACGAGTAGCTCAATTCTGGCGGCACAAAGTCCAGGTCCCCCACCTCTTATTCTGAATATGATCCGATCTCTTCCCACGTTCCCATTAAGGGAGGTTATAGGGAGAGATGGAAGACGTGGGGGAATCCATCACCCCCACTTACCTAAATGTACATGTATATATAAAACCCTAGGTTCGGGGCAAAGGGACAAGTTGTATTCTCTATAACCACTCTCCGGAGTATATAAAAATAATACTGATTGCACCACCGTGGACGTAGGCACATCTTTGCTGAACCACGTACATCCTTTGTTGTGTGATTGTCATTTTACATTCCTTGTTCTTATTTGGTGCTTGCCTTTCTCTTATTCATTTGTGTTGCACAATAATTGTTACCACAATAATTATAACTTGAAATTCATAAACTTAAGTGTAATTATAACTTGGAATCCAATACAAAGTTTTATTAAGATCAACTCATGTGATCAAGCTTCAAGAAGACTTTAAAAAGTTTTGATAGGTTCAAGAAATATTGTAAAAATATATTCACTTCTAAACTTTCCTAGTTGATTGGATCACAGTCACAAAAACCCTCAAAACATTTTTACACAATTAAAATGAGTTTTCAAAACCAAGAGACATCTACTTGAAGTAATATAGTTTTACTAAACCTTATCTAGTAAAAAAAATCAAGGTAAATTGGGACCATCAAGTTATATACAAATATGTTAGGAGTTTTTGTCAACTAAAATTGAGGTATAGTAAACTAAATCATTTCTAGTAAAATAATCCTACTTTTAATTAACTTGTTTACGCCAACTCACTTTAAAATGACTAGTGCTTTTAAAAACACAAACAAATTACCAATAACTCCCAACGAATTTATTTCATTTCAAGGCTACATATACTTCACCAAATAATGTTTTTACAATAACAAGAGTTCATAAATAATATCATCCAATTAAATATTCATAGAATCACTTGTATCAACATTTTACCTATACGGTTTTAACTTTATTTTATTTTTCAGGTTCAATAACATTATAGTATGAGGAGAGAAGGAAGGAGGTTGTGCCTTTGAGATTGTTCATGTTTGCTGCTTCAAGGAAGGAGTGGTACTTTGTTGATTGTTGTTTTGAGGTGTGTTAATTCCTTATAAATCTTTGGTTTCGCCTTAGTGAACTAGAAGATCGTGAAGTTACCCGAGTGTCATAACGAATATAGATGTTGGCAAGATCGAACCATATAGAAATCAAAGTTTTCAAAGTCTCTTTAAATATTTTTTTATTATTATAGATGTTATTTTAATTTCTATTTCAAGTTCTATCTCTCTATATCTTAAGTAAGTTATAGAAAAATGTAATAACCATTGCCCCAGATAATGTTTTAGTATAAAAAATATTTGGGCGGGAAATGTAAAAAGACTATGAATGGAGTAAATCTCCTTTGAATGAAAGGACAATATTTAACATTGATCATCAAATATGTGATATCTTCAACAAGAGAGAAAAATGAAACATGTTTATTTATTAGGGCGTTATATGTTAAAGATTATGGGTTTGCATAATGAGTAATAGTTAATCTTAAATGCTTAACGCCATTGATTTGAGAATCATCAATATTTTCTAGGCTAGTGTGCATTGTGTATGTTTTTCTATTTTGAGTTCACCATTTTGTCACATGAGTCTAAATCTAAGTTTGATAAATTAATGAGATGAAATAGAACGCCTTAGACTATCTTGAGTGGTTGGAATATATTTATTTTATTTTCTAGTTCACACCCCTTCACTCTTTCTCACATTTAGTTTAAACACATTTATTCCATACGAGTGTGGAAAGCTATTGTTCTATTTCTTTATGGTGTATTCTACCTAAATATGCTTGTGCATTATTATTGTATGTCCATATATATGGTATGTTTGTTTTAAGTATTTGCTTCTATTTATTCCATCTTTGTCATATGCTTCATATTTGAATCTAATTAGCATCATAAATGATTTAATTAATTTTTATTTCATGTTTACATTGGTATCATTTGTTTCATAATTTGGATTATTGTGGTTGTTTATCGTTGTCATTTCACTTCACACCATCGCATGAAATTAATTATTTTCGTTTATGTTCACGTGTTTCACTTTAAAGTTTATATTGTGAACCTTTACCCTGGTCTATTCCCGAAAAAATGGGAGAAATTTCACTTTAGGGGGGGACGTCTAACCTTAGGTGGAGTTCTTTAATAAAAGGGGAGGATTGTTTCTATTTGCGATTTATATATGTTGTAATCTATTTGCATTTAAAAGGTGTGTTAAGTATGCAGGTTTAAGACAATGTGGCAAACTTTTACAAGAGTAAATATGCTCAAGTTTGTGTCGATCAAGAGTCTATATTTTTTTCTTTGGGGATTAGAATTGAGTCTTAGAGAGCTTGATGACCCAATAGGTTTCTGTTTTGGGGTTTTGTCCCAGAATAACCAAATGAGGATATTTGTAAGGGCAAATATTACATCAAATCAATTTATATTATTTATTGGCCTTATTCATTTTGGAAAAAACCGTTAAAGTCATAGGTTAGGATCTGAGTTAGTTTGTCCTTTAAGCTTATGATGCATATTAAAGACCATAGCAGCCAAGTGAAGAAGCGATCACATCAATCTGAGTTCCGTGATGAGTTTCGTCTTCAATAACCATAGGATCTCAAGAGGTATAAATGCGTATATATTTAATCCATGGATATATTTTTGGGTGTTAGTTTTTAAAATATTTACTCATGCTATTTTTGTTAAAAGATTTTCAAAGAAAAAATTATTTTTGAAAGTCGTTCGAACGAGTTTTTATTGTCATTGAAACAAGTTTCAGTGTTTTATTCCAATGATGTTTAATTATGCTCAAACGAGTTGAGGGTTTTCATTCAAACGAGCATTGAATAAGCTACGAGCAAAATATCTACATGGTCAAAAGATCTCGTGTAAAGGTCGTTTAAAGTCTGTTCAAATGAGAATATATTTTCGTTCGAATGACTTGGTTTTTGTTCGAATGAGATGGCTATACTCATTCAAACAAACTTATGTTTCTCATTTGAATGAGTTGCTTAAAATTTATGCTATCGAGTTTTCATGTTTTTCTATAAATTAGATGACTTCCAAAGTGTTTTAAGGGTGAAGTTTAGCAAAAACGTTTTTCAGAGACAAATATTAAGCCTCTTACACCCTACTTTACACCCATAAGGTTTAGATCCATGTTTCAACATAACATGTGTGTTTAAGATCTCCCGTGTCTTTCACCGAGACTATTTAATCTTCATTGAGTGTTGTTTTGAGTGATAGATATCATGTTTGCATTGGGTGGTGGCTGGAACCATTGAAGAATCAAGTAACATCAGTGGTATACGAAGACATGGGAGGCACCTGCATTGCGATAGTTAGTGGAAGGTGTCCAACAGTGGCTGTGAATGAAGTAGTAATGGGCGAGGAAGCTCATCAAGGCTTGAGTATGTATAGTTTGTGAGTAGGTCTAAATCATCTTTTTATAGATACCAATATCATACTATACTTGTGTGCATTGGTCGTTTGAATTTGTTCCCATTGTGAGTTTTCCTCTTGCATTGTCGTGTTGTGTGACCGTTTCTTTTACACTTTCTATATCACCTAGATTCATGTTTAGGGCAAGAAAAAAATTGTAATTAGTTTACATAACTTATGGTTTATTGGTGAAAAGATAAAATTGTATTTAATAGCTTATTCGGTAACTTAATGGGAAGTTTAAAAATTGGTATAAACCTAAAACTATACGCATTTCTTTAAAAATTAAATTTCAATTTTGTTATATCTCAATACTCCCCCCCCCCCCCCCCCCCCTCACACACACACGCATCTTGGGATGTTTTGAGGGCCAACACCTACAGAGTTGTATGCATTTTGTTGAAATACATTTAAATAGTATAAGTGTGATTACTCAGTTATAGGTTTAATCACCCGAAGCTATTATTGTGTGATAAAATGGAATATAAAAACATGATTAGGGTGTAACACCCTGTATGTTTGGAGAATATGGAAATTAATTAAATCGGTGAATTAATAATTTATTTAATTGGGAGAAATTATTTAATTCATTGATTTAGATTTATTTAATTCAGTGTAAGGTTAATTTCACGCATGTTGCATTTTGAGGTATAAATAAGATGATTTTATAAAGTGAGTCGGATGGTGATTTTGAGGTCACATATGGTTTCGAAAGGGTCGAACTAGTCGAAAAAGTGTACCCGGGGGTATAGTTTGGGTCCCGGGGCAATTTTGG
Source organism: Sambucus nigra (assembly GCA_949130495.1). NCBI lineage: Eukaryota > Viridiplantae > Streptophyta > Magnoliopsida > Dipsacales > Adoxaceae > Sambucus > Sambucus nigra. Next base: position 553,245,588 of record OX422215.1, on the reverse strand, counting down.
ACCAACCTAACACCGTTAGAGGGCGTTTCGGTCATTCGGGAGTTTGAGGTGTGTAGAACTCCGAAATATTAAGTGTATATATTCCATTAGAGAGAAGGGTCTAGGATTAACACAATCACAAAGGAAGAGAGTCCATAGGAGAGGAAGAGGAGGGGAGAACCAAGCTTCCTACATCGTTTTCACCCCGAACGTGACAAAATCGAGATCGGAGTGAGGGAAGTACCACCACACCATCAAACCAACGAATTTTATACCTGTTATAGAGAGTCAAGTATTTAATTAACAATTTATTTTAAGCATGTTATAATACCTACGTAGAATAGGGTTGATTTAATGTTTTTGGATATCTTAATATGAATTTCGGAGGGTTTTATTCATGAATTATGGTAGGAATGCATGAAGAGATGTTACTTAAAGAAGATAATACAGAATTAGAGGAATTTTGTTAATTAATAAGAAAAAAATCTGAGTACTTGATTAGAAGATGTGAAGAACATAAAAAACTAGGGTTTTATGTTTCTTAAAGGAGATTTTGATTCTTGGATTGAATCTTTGCAGTTTTTGTGTAAACTTTTCATAGAATTTTTTTCTTATGTGAAGATAAAATGATATTTGAATATATTTGATGATTAATATTGAATCTTGATGGGTTATTGGTTGAAAAACATGAATCTTGAATGACTTAGGGTTTAATTGATGAACACAAGATGTCAATCTGTCGGATTTTTTATGTAACTTTAAACGTGTGCCATTTCAATTGTACTTTGAATTAGAGTGATAGCCATACATTTCGAGAAAGTTTTATATATTAGCTTTCTAATGATATTTGGATCAGGCCAATCAGAGCTCTGTAGAGGGAGTAATCAACGTTTTACTTTAGGGTGCTTGATCTCCTATCATATTAATCTTCCAGAATTTTTTATGGATCTGTAAACGTATTCCATTTCAATTATACTTAGAAATAAAGTGAGATTCCTGCATTCCTGGAAATATCTATGTCTTATATTTCTAATGAGCTTTGAATTAGTTCAATTGGAGTTTAATAGAGGGAGTAATAGACATTTTACTACATGGTGTTTAATCTACCAGAAAATTTACGACTCGATTCGGTTTACCAGATTTTGGCAATTTCCCCTTTTAAGCCCAGAACTTACAGATAACTATCGAGGGAATTTTTGGAACATCCTTAGAATATAATGAGGGATATATTAAATGACATTAGGTAATTATATGTTTGAGACTTAGTTATGTATGAAAGAGTTAAGGCTAAGGTTAGTTGGGCTTAATTATTAACGTAATAATTCAAGAGAATGAAAATGGATTATTGAGAGGGTAAGGGAAATTGTATGTAGACCAGTAGGATATAAATGAATTAACTACTAAATTAACATAAGAGGTAACATCGGTCCCTTCGAATAAATAAGAATATTCGAGAATATATGGGAGAGAAGTATACTATAAATAAATGATACGGTGAGTATTCGAGAGATAAATACTATGTACGGCGATTTTTATAAGTTGAGTGTATACCTATACAAGTTAAATATATATGGGTGGCGAGTATACCTATATGGATGACTATGATGGGTTGTGTGTATACCTTTACTAAATATACATATGGATAGGTTGTGTGTATGCCTTGTATGTATTTGTGTGTATGTGAACATACCTACGCTACTTGCTATTGGGGAGGTTCCGCACAGTGGAAGATCCCACCTTGATGATTACAGTGAGGTCTGGATTTGTGCCCTAGAATATAGTGCAGTTAGTGGATAGCTATGTGAGATGAATAGTGATGCCGACAAGTCATTTTGGTACGTTAGGTATGTGCGCAGCCCCAAAGATTTTGCACTATGTTCGTCTCCAATATGTGTGATTTGATTTTTGGTTCGATGGGACATTTCGAACCAAGTTCGACGAGACATTCGGAACTATTATTCCCTAATGTGTGATACGTGGACAGGATAACAGAGTATGCGCTTATTGTATATATTATGTGTGGTATATACACTACATGAATTATCTTACTTATGTGTGTTAGTAAGAAGACTAGATGGTGTATATCCATATTAATGTGTAATGTATTCATGTGTGATAGTATTGAGATTAGATAGGGTATATTTATAGAATAATAAATCTACTATGTGAATAGTAGGAATATAGATAATGACTAACTTAAATAAAATAAGTGGAGAAACTTAACTAGTAAGGCATGGGAAATTAGCACACGTGAAATAGTAAATTGAGTTTAATAATAACATAAGAGAAATGTTTATTATTAAGGGTATTTCAGTAGCGTACTGTATGGGCACTACGGGTAAGTTAAGGAGAATCATAACTAAGACTTGATGAGTATTAAGAATATATTATAGCTTACTGTATGGGTAGTACTGGAGAGCTAGAATTGTAATGGTTATTAAATTTTGGAAACCTAGTTATATTGGGTATATTTACTAGGTGGGACGTTAGGTGCGCAATATAGATGAGATGTAAGGAATTCAAGCGAGAGTACGCAACCTAACTTGTGTATCTAGTAACTGGTTATTTAAACTGCGATTTAAATACTTGCTATGTTTTCAAAATGTTTTTACTTAGTCACTGACCAGTTCTTGCAAAATATTTTCCAAAACATTTTAGGTGTCTAGCTATAGGGAAGCTAAGAAGGATGATCTATTCCAGGGATGCGTAGCTGCAACACTTGTGGATGCTTGCAGGATTTAGGCTTAGTCGATTCAGCTGATTCATTCCTAGTGTAGGGTGAAGTTTAGTATTTTACTCTAGCATGTTGCCCTCAGTTATTTCATTTATGTCAGTTAGACTTTGCATTCAGATTCTTTATATTAGACTTTTATATTGGATTGGTGAACTGAGGTTTTATTCAGTATTAGTTTATTTAAGTGTTGCTTCAGATTTTTATTTATTGCATGGATGGTTTATTTTTATATATTCACACATGAGGTTTTTTTAACTGAAAAGATAAAAATTGACACCGACTTTTTGAATACTAGGTGGTTAGTAAAGATTAAAAAAAATTCGACAGTGATGCTAAGAATGAACCAAATGGGACTTTATTTTAATTTAATAAAGGTCTGATCACACAGTATTTAATTAAGCGGGGTGTAAAAGATGGTATCAGAGCATCATATTTTAGAGTCCTTAGGATCTGTGTGGCTTTTCACGTTTCAGCGTAACGTTCTTTGATGTAGAGCCTTATGATAGGATTGTTATGTTCCTCTACGTATGAGACTTACGTTCTCTCGCTAATAAGTATAGTGATGTGGTTCATATATGAGTTCGGTTGAGCTTTGTACACCAAGAAATTTGGGATGACCAGTGATGGTCGTTAAAGGGACTGCAGGATAAGAGGAGATACAGAAGACACAGAGTATTCTGAGAACAGTGATGGCGATAAGAGTCACCATGATTATTATTCGGGTAGATGACAATAGGATAACCACTCGAGGATAATAATTTCCCCAAGCACCATCGTAAAGAACAGTGGTATTATTTCAGACTCACCCATCATTGAAGGCAGGGGGAGAGTCACAGGGACTCTTTCGAAGAGTCACCTGTAATAATTCGAGAAAGAGAGGAAGTAAAGAGAACCAATGGATGGAGGTAAGACAAAAGCAATGGTGTAGGGTGGAATGCAGCGACACTCGGGACTAAATTTAGGGAGAAATTTATTGCTCAAGGGATCAGCATTGTGATGATATGAGTTATTCACCTCATATGATAGTCCAGATAGAGACCGATTGTGAGAGAGATAATGATCTGTTTAGCAAACTTTGTAACCAACGAAGGGGGTGCGGGGAAAGATAAAGGGGCTTGTTAGATGATAATGAAACCGTGATGAGAATAGACAAGCATGGATGAGAAATCTGAGTAGGATCACTAGTGTTGATGTCGTGATTATCGTATGTCTATAAGTTTACATCAACGATTACACGAGAAGGGAGCTATGAGGATTGGAGAATCTAGTTGAAGGGAAAGAATGGATTTAATGGTGATAGTGAAACACCACAGGAGGGTGTACCCAGTGGGAGACCCATTTAAGTAATTTAGATCAATATAATTCCTACAAAGTGAGGATGGATTCAGTCAGGGCCGTTCAACGAGTTCCACAAGGCCATTAAAGATAAACGGACAACGAAAGTAACAATCAAGGTCAAGGTTACTAAGTCTGAGAAAAGGATACCCCGACATGGACAGTGAGGCCAGAGGCAAGGGGATGGCACAAAAAGGCATCCTATATATGGAGAGTAGGACCACCTGTATTAAACATGTCCACAACGAGAAAGTGGGATAAGTCAGACTAGTAATTATGTGAGAACAGTGCCAGTAGGGCACAACAGCTAAGAGATTAAGGTCTAGAGATTATCAAACCAAGAATAGTGGGTTCGAGTACGATCATAAAGGTCCACAACAGTAGTAGCACCCTGTTCCTAAGGGTTTTTAGGGCCAAGGGAACAATGGGGGAGGCCAGCAGGGTCGTGATTAAAGGTAGAGAGACTTTTGGTCCAATATTTTGCTTAAGGGTGTACAGATCATAAAGGAAGTAGTTTCCAAAAGAGAGTCATGGGGAAACTACGGGATGAGATCTTGGATGTACAGTAGATCATGGGTCAGTCCCAACACAAAAGTTAAGTTTAGGAACCCGTTAACCAGACAAGTTAGATAGTATATGGAGATAGAAATTTTTGCTTTATCCTTATGAGTATGGGATTTGTTCAAGTGACATAGGTGCATCACAAGTAAGAATTTGGGTCACTAGGATTGGTAAGTGAGTCAGATTTAGTGGGGGCATTGGTCGTAATAACTTTATTATGTATTTATATATAATTATCGTGGGGTAGCGGAACTCTTTGGTGTCACCTACGAGAGAGAGAGAGAGGGTGCGTGCACTAAGAGGAGAATTACATATTACTTGTTAGTTTAATGCTTTCGAGAGTTATGATAATAGAGTAGACTACATTTTGAGATTTGACTGGTTAGCGATGGGTTGAGCGATAGTAGATTGTGATAGTGAGATCTCGTGTTCGTTGCCCTAAGGTATGATTTGTTTTTGCTATGTATCACCTTGAGGGTACGTGCTATGGACTAAGGTCTTAACGGATCTTGATGACCAACAATGTTAGGTAGTAGTGTATCGGGGGGGTTCCTTATTTGGATTTTGCTTCGCAAGACGTTCCATGCATGAAACTTAGCTCAACATTGGAGGTGGGGAGATGTTAGACAATTAGGATATGGGTTTAGTACTATGGTTATTGTTCGTATATACGTCATATATGAGGGATAATAACTATGTTATATTTAAGGCTAGTGGAGCTACGTAACGCTTGTGTAGTTATGCACGGGTATAGGGTGTATGGGCACCCTGGGTAGTTGTGTTATATTAATTTTATTCGCGATCAGGTTAGATAGAAATTGACATAGTGATTTTAGAATGGACGATTTAGGTAGCACAGAAACCTTGGAGTACTAGCCCATTCAAATTTTGAGGATGACATTCCTTTGTAAGGGGGAAAGTATGTAACACCCCGTATTTTTGGAAAATATGAAAATTAATTAAATTGGTGAATTAAGAATTTATTTAATTGGGAGAAATGATTTAACTCGGTGATTTAGATTTAATTAATTCAGTGTAAGGTTAATTTCACGCGTGCCGTATTTTGAGGTATAAATAAGATGGTTTAATAAAGTTACTCGGATGATGATTTTGAGGTCATGGATGGTTCCGAAAGGGTCAAAATAGTCGAAAAAGTGTACCCGGGGGTATAGTTTCAGCCCCGGGGCAATTTTGGACCATCCCGGCACCGTTAAAGGGAGTTTTGGTCATTCTGTAGATTGAGGTGTAGATAACTCCGAAAATATTAAGTGTATATCTTCAATTAGAGAGAAGGGGCTAGGGTTAACACAATCACAAAGGAAGAGAGACCATAGGAGAGGAAGAGGAGGGGAGAACCAAGCATCCTACACTGTTTTTCGCCCCAAACGCGATAGAATCGAGATCGGAGTGAAGGGAGAATCACCACACCATCAAACCAATGAATTTCAAACCTGGTATAGAGAGGCCAGTATTTAAATGAAATTTACTTTAAGCATGTTATAATACACATGTAGAATAGGGTTGATTTCATGTTTTTGGAAGTCTTACTATGAATTTGGGAGCGTTTAATTCATGAATTATGGTAGGAACGTATCTAGAGGTGTTCCTTAATGAAGATGATACGAAATTAGAGTATTTGGATTGATTAATATGAGAAATATATGAGTTCTTGATTAAAAGATGTGAAGAACATGAAAACTAAGGTTTTATGTTTATTAAAGGAGAATTTGATTCTTGGATTGAATCTTTGAAGTTTTTGTGTAAACTTTTCATTGAAAATTTTCCTTATGTGAAGATAAAATGATATTTGAATATATTTCATGATTAAGATTTAGTCTTGATGGGTTCTTGGTTGAAGAACATGAATATTGAATGACATAGGGTTTAATTGATGAACACAAGATGTCAATCTACCCGAATTTTTTACGTAACTTTAAACGTATTACATTTTAATTGTACTTAGAATTAGAGTGATATCCATACATTCCTGAAAAGATCTATGTCTTAGATTTCTAATGATCTTTGAATCAGGTCAATCAGAGTTTTGTAGAGGGAGTAATCGACAATTTACTATAGGGTGTTTGATCTGCCAGAATAATAATCTCCTAAATTTTTTTTATGTAACTTTAAATGTATGCCATTTCAATTTTACTTAGAGTGAAAGTTGTACATTCTTGGAAAGATCTATGTCATAGCTTTCAAATGAGCTTTGAATGAGGTCAGTTGGAGATCTGTAGAGGGTGTAATCGACATTTTACTATAGGGCATTTAATCTGCTAGAAAATTTACGACTTGATTCGGTTTACCAGATTTTGGCAATTTCCCCTTTTTAAGCCAAGAACTTGCAGATAACTATTGGGGGAATTTTTGGGACATCCTTAGAATATAATTAGGGATATATTGGATGACATTAAGCCTTTATAGGTTTGTGACTTAGTCATGTATGCAATAGTTAAGGCTAAGGTTAGTTGGGTTTAATTGTTAACGTAATAATTCGAGAGAATGAAAATGGATTATGGAGAGTATACGAGTTATATATATATATATGGGTGAGAGTATACCTATATGATGACTTTAATAGGTCGTGTTTATACCTATAATATGCATAGGGATAGGTTGTGTTCATTCCTTGTATGTATTTGTGTGTATGTGAACATACCTATGCTACTTACTATCGGGGAGGTTCCACGCAGTGGGTGATCCCACCTTGACGATTCCCGTAAGGTCTTGATTTGTGCCCCAGAATATAGTGAAGTTAGTGGATAGCTATGTGAGATGAATAGCGAAGCCGACACGTCATTTGGGTACTTTAGGTATGTGCACAGCCCCAAAGACTTCGCACTATGTTCGCCTCCAATATGGGTGATTTGATTTTGGGTTCGATGGGACATTTCAAACCAAGTTCGAGGAGACATTCCGAACTATTATTCCCTAATGTGTGATACGGGGCAAGGATAGCAGAGTATGCGCATATTGTATATATTGCGTGTGATAAATATACTATATGAATTATCTTACTTACGTGTGTTAGTAAGAAGAATAGATCGTGTATATCCATATTAACGTGTAATCTACTCATGTGTGATAGTAGTGAGATTAGATAGGGTATATCTAAAAAATAATGAATGTACTGTGTGAATAGTAGGTAGATAGATAGTTATTATCTAAAATAAAATAAGTGGAGAAACTTAACTGGTAAGGCGTGGAAAATAAGCATACGTGAAATGGTAACTTGAGTTTAATAATAACACAAGAGAGATGTTGATTATTAAGGGTATTTCAGTAGCATACTGTATGGGCAGTATGGATAAGTTAAGGAGAATTTTAACTAAGACTTGATCATTAATAAGAATATATAATAGATTACTTTATCGGTAGTACTGGAGAGCGAGAATTTTAATGGTTATTAGATGTTGAAAACCTAATTAGATTGTGATATGACCAAAGTGTACCCTCGTCTCTTAGGAAGAGTGTCATCACATCTCATGGATGAGTTATAATTAAAGCCACACATGTCATTGGCAGGTTCATCCCGGTAAGGGCTATCCTCACCTCAACTAACCTCAGCCATATGGAAAGCCGAGATCAAAAGAGTATCACCTATTCAGATAAGCATCATCTTCGCACTCTGCCACATGAGTGACTAGTTAATCCACCCTCGACCTGATCTATTCAGTGAGGTCATACTTATGACAGCATGGGACCATCCTATAGGAATCAGTAACCTCGTACCCTCTCAGGTCGAGGCTACAACGGACGATATCCAGCAATACGAGCATATGCAAATATAGAAGATGTATGCTCACATGGACAATTCTGTTATAACAAGATCATTCCTTCACGTGAGGAAATATTACATCATTATTGTGCCCATGTGCCAAAGATAGGTGTCTACATATTATTGGGAGTTTTCTCATGCACATGTTGATTACATGCTTGGGGGGTACATTACACCACCCAAGCCCTATATATACACTTCATCTTCTCCATGAGAAGGGATCTAAAAAATTCATAACCCTGGAAGAACTCTGTCAAACTAATTGTAAGAGAGAGAAAAGATTGAGCGATTGTATCCATGGCTATTAGTGCCCTTATTTAGTGGATCACACACACACTCACTCACATTGGATGTAGTCCTGATTGGCTGAACCACTTAAATTATTTTCTTACCTCCTTTTTGCCTCATCTCATTCTCTTACTGCTATTCTAGAGGGGTCTTGAAGGTAATCCTGATATTTGAGATAATCCCCCCATTTACCACAGTGTTTGGGATTAAGGTAGATCAGCATGGCAACTTAGTGTGGCAGCCTAGAGGGACCTTCCAGCTAAGAAGCTGACCGAGAGAGCTCGTCCTTTAGTCCTGTTGATTAATTTGACTATGACCTATAACGATTGTAATGATGTAACGAGAATAATGAAATTCTATGAGGTCGAAGATACTCGAGAGAGAGACCAGGCTTGGCAGGGCCTAGCAGAGATTTCATGCTCTATCGAATGACCTCTTCGTGGGAACTTCAGAGGGACTTGGTTTGGAGGATTTATTAGTGAGGCACCGCTGGGGCTTGTCCTGACCATCTTAGATACACCTGGTAAAACACCGAAAGACCCTGACCGTGGAACCTCAGGGGGAGCAACCTTGAGTTCCATCGGGCGTTCAATTATGATCCAAATAACCCTCTACTTAATATCACATCCACTTTATCTGATGTCACTAACCAACTAGGCAATGTCAGACCTGCACTTGAGTAAACCACCATGGTATTTGGGGTTGTCAAATAGTTGGTGAGCCACCTCTATGATGAAAGCCTCTTGACACACATTGGTTAGGCAAAATTCATGTCTTGGCATTTAATGCTTATGACGTGGAGATAACTAGAACATCAGGTATTTAATGCTTGCGACATAAAGTATGAGGGATGTCTTTCACAAGCATTAATGGTTGAGTTGCCTCAAGGGCAGTGTGGGGGGCTATTTAAGGATCACAACCACCTCTGAGAAAGGATCAGATTATGATTGAGAGTTCAAAAGTTATTACTAGAGAGATTTATTACGAACCAGAAAGCATACTCACCCACCATTATCATTTATTACGAAACTTTAATATTTGACAAAGATCATTGAGGGTAGGAGGGGTGTTTTGCTTCCTACCAAGGTGTATCTAAGGTGCTCATTTTCTCTCTCCCTCTAAGCAAAGTTGGTTCCAAGTTAATTACTACTTTTCTGAGTTATACACGAGAAATTTGTGAGTTTAAACTGAGTCTATCTTCATTGAGTTGTGCTTCCATGTCCTATGGTTAATCAATAGTGTTGATACTTAACTTACCATTACCATACTCAAAAAGGGTTACGCCTCCATCTAATCTAAACTACCCTCTTACATTTGGCAACTCTGTTGGGGAGGCATTCTTCTCAGCAAGGAGTATGGCATAAGATAACGTTAATCGAAGGCTTAACTTTAACGACATTCAACATAATGAAGAATAGGCGGTGAGAGAGATGGAGGCTTCAAGGTATGGGGTTTATCGGGTAGAGGTACCTCCAGTTCAGGCGGCAGCAGGTGTCCTAAGGGTGGCAAAGGTTTCAACAAGCGTCGTGTTGGGACCAGCTCAAGGGGCACTCCTTGTGAATAAGTTATATGAGTTTGTACAAACTCCCATAGCTTCAACGGTGTTGGGAAGATTTGGGTCCAACTCCTTCGTGACACCAGGGGCAGCACCCCAAGGGGCCCACCAAGTGCAGTAATAACGGGAACGGTCCGAGTAAGTATACCCTATGTTATAAATCCAACGGCGGGAACCCTAGCAGCATCAACGTCTCCAAATGTGATGATTTCTCTGGATCCAATGAGCACGCAGCCTATAGTCCCATTGGTTGCCGCTTCAATGGCATCGCCCATGGAAGAGATGAGAAAGGAGATGCAAAAAGATATGCTAAAGTTCATGCAAGCCTCTTAGCAATCTATGGGCGAGGTAGCTTCAGCCTATGACGATTTCAGATGCCTTACCCCTAGGAATACAATGATGAGCCCTACCCAAAAGATTATATTCCTCCTATTTTTGAAAAATACACAGGAAAGGGTGGAAACCCGAAGGAACATATCAAACGCTTCATTGAACACTTGGGGGCGCATTGTAATAACAAGAAACTCAGGTTGACAGAATTTTATAAATCCTTAATCGATAAGGCATACACTTGGTATTCTCACTTAGCTCCCAATAGTGTTTCCACATGGGAGGAGATGCCCGTTTTGTTCGTTCAGAAGTTCTTTAAGGCAGAAGATGAGTTTACTTTGACCCAACTGGGGAGGGAGAAGTAATGACCTCGGAAGAAGTGGTGGCTTACGTTCGAAGGTTCAGGGAAAGGTCCCTCGATGTGAGGGAGGAGGCCAAAGAGTTTAAGTTATTACAGATCTGCGCAGAGGGGTTGTTTCCTGAGTATAGCTATCATCTCATTAATGAGACGCGCGATGGGACTTTTTCGGCATTCCTAAAAGCAGCAAGAAATATCTCATTAGTGGTGCGACCAAACCCAGTGGTGGTACCCATGATGTTTAGGCAGCCGATACAACCTATGGGAGGGAGGTCTCAGCCCCCACGAATTGGGTACACCGAGGGAGCAGATAGGGGTAAGGAGCCGAAGAAGGACAACAAGAGGAAGTTTAAAAGAGACAGGGAGGACCCACCATCATTGCCTTATACGGTGGAGAAGGCTGTCAGCTGTTACAATGCAATGGTTCAAGGAAGAATGGTCTATGAACCAAAGGGCATTCACATTGGGGAACCCTATGCGGCAACAAGGGCGGATCCTAAATATTTTTAGATTCATCGAAAGATCCAGCATCCAACAGAGAGATGTTTCACGCTAAGAAGAATCATTAACAAGTATGTGAAGGAAGGGACGTTACAAATCCCTCCGCAGAACGTTAACAACAACCCACTCCCAGCATGTAGGGCCAATCTGGTGGTAGCCTATGATGAGGAGGCAGAGAGAGAAGAAAGAGAGTTAACGATGAAGTAGGGGGAGTTCGAAGAAGCTTTGGAAGATTGTACTAAGGGAATGGATAACATAGTATTAACCTACAATGAAGTAACCGCTAAAGACGTGGAGGATGTATACAGTGTTGAAGGTGAGGAAGCAAACCCAGTCATAGAATACTGTGCAGTTTCAAAATCTCCAAAGTTTAGCTAGTTCTTAGACCAGGTAGGGATACCGAAGGAGAGTAGATTGGAAATAACCCAGGTAATACTTGACATTGAGAGGAAGAATGCAGTCTCCTCACTGAGATGGAGGGTACCCATGGCCAGGTTGGTAAAGAGGTTTCTGTCATAAGTAACTTTTAGGGATGCAGATAGGAATGTGAGGTTCCCTCAAAACAGGCCATTGTATGTGACCACCAGCGTCAACGGAGTTTATTTAGCAAGAACACTGATGGATGGGGGAGATTCCATTAATATCATGCCAATCAACTCTTTCCACGTAACTAATATTTTAGAAGAAAGGTTAGTCCCCATGCCTTTGGTGATTTCGGGATATGACAACAAGTCTTCCAAGTCCATTGGATATTTGAATGCTGGGATTGTGAAGGGAAATCTGAGTTCCTATATCAAGTTCCACGTAATAGAGAGTGCAACTTCCTACCATCTGCTGATAGTAAGAGTGTGGATGAACAACCAAGGGACAATTACTTCGATGTATCACCAATGCGCCAAGGCGAATATCAAGGGAACGTAGGTGACCATTAGGGCTACGAAGAGGCCCTTCACTGTCGAGGAAGCTCACTCGGTAGATGCAGTATTTTACATAGAATTGGAGGAGGATGTTCGGGTCCTAACGAGAAGAATGGAGGGAGCATGGGTTCCCTCAATCAGAGAAAGGATGGGGCCCTTGAACGAGCAGAATAAAGAGGTTGCAAGAAGGACATGAGTGATGGATGAAGAAGCCATTAGGTTTCCCCTCAGCCCCAAAACATTTCAAAGCAGCTCAAAGATAAGATGAGGCCTAGGATGGACCCAGTGGAGTATGAGGTTAAACGACAGAGCGTGCTGAGTCGATTTTCAGGAGGGAGAGTCGTTGAGGCTTCTAAAGAGAAAAAAAGGTAGGCAGTGGAGACTACCAGCAGACAGTGCAAAAAGTTAGTTACTGAAAAAGGAAAGGTGGTTTATCGGTTGTAATGGTGTGAGCGGGCAGCCGAAAGAACTGATGATGAGGCTAACCCGATATATGAATGGTTTCTGGTGGATCAACGGGGATAATGTATACTGATAGACAACTCTAACATACAGGAATTTGTGGAAGAAGTCATCGAGGAACCAGATTACATGGCAGATCAACCAAAATTACAGGCGGAAGAGTTGGAGCAGTTGAACCAGGCAAAAAAAGGGGAGGATATAAGGCCTATTTTTATCTCGAAAGATCTCAGTAAAGGGAAACGAGAGGCCTTGGTTGAGTTGATTCAGGAGTTCGTAGACGTTTTTGCATGGAAGTACACAGAGATGGAAGGGCTGGATGAGGAAGTGAGCTTCCACAAGTTGAACGTAATGCCTTCATCCATTCCAATGAAACAAGCAATGAGAACGTACATGCCTGAGCTAGACTTGAAGATCAAAGAAGAGGTACAACGCTTACTGATGGTAGGGTTCATCAAATCGATACAACACCCACTTTGGCTATATAGTATTGTCCCAATTGGAAAGAAAGACAAGAATCAAATAAGGATCTGCGTGGATTTCAGAGACTTAAATAGGTCTTGCCCCAAGGATGAGTTCCCTCTACCCTCCATCGATAGCCTTATAGATGCAACGGTTGGCCATGAGATGTACAGCTTCATGGATGGGTATATAGGGTACAACCAGATCAAGATGGACCCCATGGATGTAGAGAAAATAGCGTTTAGAACCCCATTGTACAACTTTATGTACAAGGTGATGTCATTTGGACTCAAGAATGTTGGGGCTACTTACCAGAAAACAATGATGGCCATTTTCCATGACCTCTTTCACAAATTTGTGGAATTTTATGTGGATGATTTGGTCATCAAATCGAGGAAGTAGGAGTCCCATCTAAGCGATTTGAGGAAGGTGTTTGCCTGATGTTGGAAGTATAAATTGAAGATGAAACCACTAACGTGTGTCTTCGGAGTAACAAGTGGAAAATTTTTAGGCTTCGTGGTTGATTGACAAGGGGTGCAAATGAACCAGGACAAACAACGACAAATCTTGGAGATGCCAAGTCTAAGAACGGCGAAGGAGCTAAAGAGTTTCCTTGATAAAGTTTCCTATCTTAGGAGATTTATGCCTAGATTGGCCGAAATGACACACCCGTTGATGCATCTATTGAGAAACAACACGAAATTCAAGTGGGAAGGGGTTCACCGGGAGTCTCTCACTGGGCTAAAAAAACTTCTCATTTCACCACAAACCATGGTTCCCCCAAAGGGGGGAATACCGTTGCAGCTATACCTCACATCCACTACGAGGTCCGTTGGATCTTTGCTGGAACAAGAGATTGATGGGCAAGAACGGCCAGTCTACTACCTCAGTAGAATCATACATAGGCCAGAGGTCAGATATAGTAGCTTGGAAAGGCATTGTTTAGCCTTAGTCTTCGTAGCATAAAAACTTAGACATTATATGATATCTTTTACAATTCATATTGTAACTAGATGTGATCCTATTAAGTATTTTCTAGAAAGGACTATATTGATTGGTAGGGCATCTAGGTGGTTCTTCATTCTCTCAGAATATGACTTGAAGTGTGTGGTTCCTCACGCGATCAAGATCTAGGCATACACTGACCTGTTGGCAATCTTCCGCTCTGGAACGTTTGAGCCACCAAAAGAAAGTATTTGAGGAGACGACTTACAAGACAATTACTTGGATGTAAGTGACGAAGAATGGACGATGCAGTTTGATGGGTTTTAGGTGAAAATGAAAGGAGGCGAAGGGGTTATTCTTTCAAAAGGAATGGAGGAGAATTGTCTATCCTACAAATTACATTTCTCGTGTTCCAACAATGAAGTAGAGTATGAAGCGTTAGTGCTGGGGTTACTGGAGGCCCTTCGAAGGGGGATTCATTCACTTTGTATCAAAGGTGATTCGAACTTGGTAATACAATAAGTGAATGGATAATATGCATTGAAACACCTGGGCCTGGAGCCATACCGAACAATCATTCAGAGGCTTCTCAGCCAGTTCCATCGGACTAAGATCAAGAGACATCCCCGAATGATGAACCGACATCCAGACGCCTATTCCACCATCACTTAGAAAATGGTTATGAGGGACGATACAATTACAATCGTGATTCAACAAAGAACGGCTCCTTTGGTGGTACAGTTAATCCTAGCGATGGAGGAGTACGATGACTGGAGGGGAGATATTAGAAAGTAACTGAAATCTGGAAAAGGACCGATGGAGTTGAGGGAACTAGCCCAATACTTCACAAACTAGGGAAATCTTTACTTCATAAATACAGGGGGATGGTTATCAAGATGCATCAACCTAGAAGAAGCTGAACGGATATTAAAGAAGACACATGAAGAGCACTGTGAAACAACCGAGATACCTTTTTATAGGAGAATTCAAATGGAGGGTTATTTCTGGACTAGAATGAAATAGTACGCAGCGGAGGTACAACAAAAGTGCGCTAAATGCGAGTTATTCTTCGAAATAGCTAAATGTTATTTTGTTGAAGCTCAACCTGACTAGAGGCAACGTTACATTAAATTCATTAAATATGGAGTCGTATTAATGGAGAAGATTGATGCGGTGGGACTTAAGTGAAGGGACTCGAGTTTGAATGTTCAGAAGGGGTAGCTTTATCGAAGGGGCTACTTCAACAAGCCATCAAGAAGGAAGAAGAAGCTAAAGTCCTCAAACAGGCGCATGATCTAGCTCACATAGGAGGGCCCAAGTTGTATGACCAGTTGATGACGTTGGGGTATTATTGGACAACAATGGAGAAAGACTCTGCTGAGTTCGTTCGAAAGTGCAAGGCTTGCCAATTTCATGGAAATATTATCCATGCCCCATCGGTGGACCTACACTCCCTAGCCACGCCTTATCCTTTTCACACTTGGGCGTTCGACCTGGTTGGGTCAATACATCCTTTTTCGAGGGGGAAGATATCGATACTAGTAGCAAAGGACTATTTTACAAAATGGGCTGAAGCGATACCACTGAGAAGGGCAACAAGTGGGGTGGAGAGAAACTTCATCATAGAATACATCATTTGTCATTTTGGGACTCCAAAAGTTATCCTCTCAGATAACGAAAACCCTTTCGTCAATTCAGAGGTAACAATGCTCATAGACAAATACTCCATTATTCATCATACTTCAACGGTGGCATATATAAAGGGCAATGGTCAAACCGAGGCAATTAACAAAACATTGGTTAATATTTTAGCTAAAATAATGGAGGATTTTCCAGGATCGTGGGATGAAAATATACCAGCTGTGTTGTGGGCCTATCGAACAACCAAGAGGAAACCCACAGGGTGTACTCCGTTTTCCCTTATTTATGGGGCTGAGGCGATTCTCCCGGTAGAGTTGGATGTTCCCCCCTGATCGATATGCCTTGCTAAGTATCATGCTCCCTCATAATAGACATGTGCAGTTGGAAGCATTGGATGAAAACAGAGATAATGAGATGAAAAACTTTCAAATGTACACGAAGCAGCTCTCCAGTGCATATGATAACCTGTTGAGACCAAGGAAATTCGTGGAAGGAGACCTCATTTTGAACGCAGTAGTGAAGCGCATCAGGGGGCTTCCTCTACCTAAGTTTACAGCAAATTGGGAGGGACCTTTCATTGTAAAATAAGTTCATGACTCATGTTATTGCTCAATTTCTAAAATGGAAAAAGACAAACCATTCAAGATTAACAATAAATGGTTGAAAATCTTTCATGTGTAAGCAATTATGTTTAGACCACTGGTGTATCTAGCTGTTGTTATGAATATACAAGTTCTTTTTTTTATTATAACTCGAGTGGAGATGAAAGAATTATAGAACTTCATAACATAAGCAAACAGTTGTAACATAAATAAATGACATGGGAAAACATACATTTTTTTTTCTCATTCATAAACTTTGGGGCATTACAAAATTGGGAGCTATTGCCCAAGAATTACATAAAAAAAAGAAAAGGAAAATGTTCACAACCAATCATTGACCGAAGAGGAACCAAAGATTTGTAGAAGAGAAAAAATCTCCATGAAGGCCCCAAGAAACTGCTAGGCAAGACTGTTGGCCACTTATATCAACCTCCAATCTCATTTGTGCTTGTGTGCGTTCGATGAGGAGTTTCTCTCATTTTAGCTTCACTAGCCACAGAGATTCTTTGACATCTTCTACCTCCATATTAACAGCTTCAAGTAGAGGTGTTAGCTCAGCCAACTTAGCCTCCTCATCCCGTTGATCCTCTCGATGTTTCCGCAATAGCTCCCTATGACTATCCAGTCACTGACTCTTTAAAGTTTTTAAGTGTGCAATAAGCCATTCAAAATGGAAGCCGTCATGACCCAAGTCCCTCAGGTATCCCAGGAATTAGTTGAGGAGGGCTCTGGTAATGTTTAAAGTGGGAGTGCTAGCAATTTCAGCAATAATGGTGGCCATGCCCTGAAGTTTGTAGCTCCTCACAGGGATATTGGAATGCAGGAAATCCACAGCAAAAGTCTCAGGATGGTGGCTTGAAAGCTGCTCAACTACCAAGCGATGGATGATAGGAATTTGAGGGGAACGCTAAAGGACCATGAGGCAAAAGGTATGAGGAGCTATGTCGGGCAAAGGGAGCTCACAATCAGATTTGCTATCGACAGCAGCACCAGTCATGGAACCTTGATCGTTGTGACTAGAATCTTATGAGATAATGGGTTCCCGATGCGGTGAAGTGATGGGCGAAATAACTGGTGGAGAATCCTCCCGAGCAACCTGAGAACAGGTAGAAGAAATAATTAGTTTACGAAAAATCTTAACAAGCATTTTCGTTGTTAAGTCACCGATATAGGTGGAGTTTATGAAAAAATATTAACAAGTGTTTTCGTTATTAAGTCACCGATATAGGTGGAGTTTATGAAAAATCTTAACAAGAATTTTCGTTGTTAAGTCACCGATATAGGTGGAGTTTATGAAAAATATTAACAATTGTTTTCGTTGTTAAGTCATCCATATAGGTGGAGTTTATGAAAAATCTTAACAAGCATTTTCGTTGTTAAGTCACCGATATAGGTGGAGTTTATGAAAAAATCTTAACAAGCGTTTTCATTGTTAACTCACCAATATAGGTGGAGTTTATAAAAAATCTTAACAAGTGTTTTCAGTGTTAATCCATCATCATAGGTGAAGTTTGAAAGGTTGAGAAATGCAGAGAAATTAGCGAAGTACCTTAGCAGTAGCGAGAGCAATAATGGGAGTCACCGTGGAGGCCATAACACTAGGAACCATTAGGGGCAGGTTTATTTCCTTAGAGGCCTCAATGATGCCCTTAACAGAAGAAGCCTCAACGGTCAGCAAAGCTCCCTCGGTAAAAAAAGGTACCAAGGCTAACGTAGGAGTTTTTATGTAAGATGATGATGGACCTCCAAACGATGCCCCGGCATGGGTAGGCACCGAAGAACCACCATGTTGGGCAGAAGCATCAACCTTGGCCTTGGAAAGAGGAATACCACTAAGAGAAAATGGTGGGGCAAGACTTGGCAAAATCTGAAAACATGAAGCTAAGTGTTAGACACGAGGAGAAAGTATAGAAAAAAGGGAGAAATGCATCTAAGAATTACTTACCTCCGTTATGGCACCAAAAAGGGGAACCGCAGTTATGGGTCTCGTCAGCACGGTGGGAAGCAGAATGTCAGATAACAAATATGCCATTTCAACCTAAGGCATCCCAACATATTAAAATTCAACATGATAAGAAAAGGTATGGAAAAAGAAAAAAGAGTGAGACCTGACAAGTAATAGATTATATGTTACCTCGGGAGAACTTCCCGTAGTTGGAACGAGGGGCAGAGAAACCTCAAGCGGAGATGATAATTCAGAAGCAGCTGGGGAAGTTATCTCTGGATGGAAAGAGATGCCCACAGACTCAACAGACTCCCCCCCCCCCCCCCCCCCCTCAACGGTAGCATCCTTCACATATTGAGAGGTTGAACGGCGGGAGTAGGTAAGCTCGATCATCGGAGAACGGGGAGGAGTTACATCAGTCTGAGAAGAGCCGAAACGTCCCCCCAAGAAAGGGCTCACGAGGGGAGGATTGGGTCTTTATTCTCCAACTTACTGCACCAGAGTTATTAAGAGGTAAATAGCTGCAGCTTGCCTTCGAAAAAATATGTGAATAAAATCAACAACACACATACAAACCTCGGATACAGTGGGAGAATGGGAGGATATAACCACTAGCGAAGGAGGAGAGGAGGCATAAACAGAGGGATCTGGGGAGAGATGTACCTTGGGGGTTCATTTCCTCTGGGACTTGGTACCCAGAGTCTTCTTCCTCCCACCCACAACACCAGTGCCATGAGGAGCCTTTGAACTTTACTTCCTCTTTGCCCCCGGTTCAGTTGGATTAACCAGTATAGTAGGGAAGGTAGTAGAGGTAGGAATGATAGGAGTGCATCATTAAAACTCAGTATTTATCCGTTCCACCTCAGCCTTAACCTGCCTTCTCAACTCTTTAGTTACCTCTACAGACATGGGAGGAGGAACGGAGGCGATATGGAATGCCTCCAAAGGGATTGTGGTTGATTTTGAGATTTGGATTTTGAGTACTTAGATTTTGAGGAAGTCCCACTCTCGGACTTCCTGGTCCTTTTGACTGGTAGCTGGGAAGGCCCTTCGCTAGTGTCTACTTTGGTTGAAGGGGAAGGTTATTTGGGGGTTGCAATGGTCTTGGTCTTGGGCTTGGGTGTGATAGTAGGGATCATAGGGAAATATGGAGGAAGCTCAGTGGGAGGTACCTTGGGGGTTTCCTTAGAGGGAACTCAATCCCAAGAATGAAATTACCTTTCAGCCCCATCTCCGGGGAAGAAAACGAAAGAACCGAAGGATACACGGGATCCCTCTCGATGAACTCAGAAATTTGGGCCAGCTATCTCGACCAGTACTTCGTTATAAATAGAGGGGTCATGTCCCCTTGCCTGGTGATGCTTGGAATAGTGACTCGCCCAGCTATGGTAGTACTTACGCCCCACGCAGCAGTTGATGAAAACAGGGAGCATGCCTTGCTAAAAGAGACTTTGGGATGAGATAACTGGAAAATTAGGAAAGGAGCCCCCTGATCGAAACTAAATTAATGGCTACGTCGATTGGGGTTGTAGTGCTCGCTGGTGTATCCCCACTCGGTGTAGGAACGCAGGTACCCCAGTGAAAATAGAAGGAGCACAGCTAGCGAAGGGTCTTCAATAATGAGGTCTAAGGTAGTTTCCTGGACCACCCTTGCTTCATATTTGAAAAAACCCCAAGTGTGGAGGAAGATATCCTCTTCGTAAGGCCTCATCACAAAATTCCCAGGTTGATCAATAATAGAGGTCAACTCCGTTATGCTTTATCTCTTGTGATAAACAAAGGAGCGTGGGGGCAGAATTACTTCACCTAAAGGAGTGTGATTGGACTTGGCTGCTATGATGAGGAAATGAACATAAAGGAAGCCTCTTAGAAGGACATAGTTGGCAAAGTTGGATAGGTTATAATGACCAAGAGATCAGTCCATGTCGAAAAGGGTTATATCAAGCCACGTGTAGAGGGATCCCAGAGCAATTACAGCCAGAGGAAGCTTGATACCCCGAGCCAAATGCAAGGATATATTGATGAGGTCCCTTCGAGGTTGGTCGTTGGGTTTCCCCGTTAAAAGAAAATGAGAAAGAATGACAAGGATATAGGAAAGAAGTTCCAACGATGTACCTTGACTAGGGGCAGCCTCAGGAACTACCTTCAGAAGGATCCTTGAAGAAATAGTTGATAAGAGGAGTCAAAATGGCTTTATTTGAAGAGCCGATGAACCTTCGACATACACGGTCCAACTCCAAATGATCAGGAGTCTCCTGGGAATCTAGGGCCTTATCAGAATAGGGCTCATGGCATGTTGCCTCAAGGCCCAAGAGCTCACACACGTCTTCCAATGTTATCGTAAACTCACCCCACGTAGAAATGAATGTATGAGTGGTAACGTTCCAGCGAGATACCAGAATAGGAGGGGCAACATTATTCTCGGACAAAGTAAACTCACCAAACCACTTGTCCCGATGAAGCCCACTTTTGGTGAGGGTATCAGCATGGAAACTCTGTATATGTGAGTTCCAGACAGCGAAGTGATCGGGAGAGCCTTCAGGACCTTCAAAGTCAATATGGGACCATGGGAAGTCCCCTCACTCAAGATGAAATTAGAGAGCCCCTTTTGGGGGTAGAAAGCCCCAGTCAGCAGCACTATTATCTTCATCACCAAGCGTCATAGCATCATACTTGGCATTGAAAATGCAAGTCTTGAAAAACTCAGCAAAATCATCACCCTTGTGGAATATAGGGGACTGGCGGTAGAAGTGTAGTTGATCTTGGCAGGAAGCAGTCAAGGAGGTGGCAGTGGAGGTGGTGGCAACAGGGTTGGAAGACGGAGCATTGGTGGCAGACGTGGTAGGGTTACTTGAGGAGGCCATTGCAGATGGCAATGAAATATAAGAAAATCTTAAGAAAAATCACCAGAGAAGTAACAATGGAGTGGCTAGAAAGTGAGAAGGGTTGCAGACAAAAGGAATGAGGATAAAAAGGCTGGACAACAATGGAATTTTAGGGCAAAGTCTCTCTCTCTAAAGAAGATGGGATTTTTTAAGAAGACGAAGGAAAGAGAAGGGTTTTGAAAAAAAAAAGATGTTTAAAACCTTTTAAAGAACTCGTACGTTAAGTTTCCCACCACCACACGTGCAAGGCCACCTATAATCATTTTAAATGGATACGTGGTACTTCAGGAAGTGTCTTGACAGTGGAAAAGATAGCACCACGTCATTAATGAAGTGACACCTGGGTAATGGAAAGGTTTACCTTCTTAAGCAAGTTTGTGTTTTGGCACCCGAATTTTTATCAGACATATCCACTAACTCCCAACGAAGACACTGCCCCAACGGTTCAAAAAAGCTATGATGTCCCCCCGCATAATTTTTGGAGTATTTTCAAAATAAAGAGGAAAAATAAAGTTTTTGATAAAATTATTTTTATTGCTCAAATATGTTGTTTATTATTTTTAAAGGCGATAATTTCAAACGGTTTCGAAAACGGAGTTAAAATGGATTTTAAAATGATTTTTAAATATATTTAACTCTTAGAGTTGTTTTGAATTCCAACTCTTCATTTCTTTGTCTTATTTAAAGGAGTCTTTTGGATTCCAACTCTTCATTTCTTTTCATTATAAAAGGAAATCGTGGGCAAGCCTTTTAAGCTACTTTTGGCACAAATTTTGACAGCAAATATATTTTATATTCCTCTCCTTTTTAATTATACATTGGCCCTTGAGATTTGTGAGTTCCAACCTTAGATTAGAGGTGTTCTTGGGGATATTTTGTTGGAGATTCTTGAAGGAGATTTTGTAGATGTTTTGTGTTGATCTTGAGGATGTGATCATTGGTTTCTCATCATGGTTTGAGGTATGGGGTTTTACACAATATGCTCCTTAAATCTCGCGAGTGTCATTCTCTTTGAATTCTTGTTAATTGAACTCATATTTGAATTAATAAATTCATTGAAATCTGGAAAATAATTGTTGAAATTATTTTGATTCATGTGGTATCATTATATTTTTGATGAGCACGTTGTGATGAGATTTTAATATGGCACGGATGTTGGGCAGCCACCAAAATTCCTGTTTCCCGGGCTATGGCTTGATAAAGCATATATGGATGTGGTGAGGCATGGTGACCCGGTTAAAGTGTTGTTGAGAAATTATATTGATAAATGCTTTGAGATTTCCATTTTGATTTGAATATTCGTACTCGTGTTGTTACGTTTTATTCATTGATAATCCATATTTGTTGAGCACAATTCCTGTCATATTGTGTACTTCCCCATATTTTCTTTTAGTTGGCAGGTTAGCGTGGATTTTAGCGCTTTGGACCAATTGGGATGATTTTAGCGTGGATTATTTTGAGAATAATATTTTTGGAAGATTTGTATTATTTTGATGTATAGAGCATTGGAGATTTACTTTAGTTGTATTTTATTCGAGAGACTTGTTGTATTTGAAGAGATTGATATTTGTAGTTTCTCTTTTGTTGTTGTGGGATTTAGATGCTCTATACTTTGTCACTTGTGGATTTGGATTTATTTTATCGCATTAGCGCTCAGTTCGCTCTCCCCGGGCGGGCGGGGTGTTACAAATGGTATCAGAGCTTAGGTATATGGAAACCCTCGGGGCTTGGGTTTTGGGTTCATTGTGTGGATAGCAATTTTTGGAGATAACAAATTTTAGGTGATATTCGTGATAAGTTTCGAGATTAGGGGTGAGGAATTTATTTTTGGAGACGAAATTATTTTTGGAGATTGTTAGCCTGACTTTTGAGAGTTAGGCATTCGGCGAATTTCGAGGGAGAAATTCCATTGTTAGTGGGGAAGTGTAACAACCCACGTAATTTTTGGAGTATTTTCAAAATAAAGAGGAAAAATAAAGTTTTTGATAAAATTATTTTTATTGCTCAAATATGTTGTTTATTATTTTTAAAGGCGATAATTTCAAACGGTTTCGAAAACGGAGTTAAAATGGATTTTAAAATGATTTTTAAATGTTTTTAACTCTTAGAGTTGTTTTGAATTCCAACTCTTCATTTCTTTGTCTTATTTAAAGGAGTCTTTTGGATTCCAACTCTTCATTTCTTTTCATTATAAAAGAAAATCGTGGGCAAGCCTTTTAACCTACTTTTGGCACAAATTTTGATAGCAAATATATTTTATATTCCTCTCCTTTTTAATTATACATTGGCCCTTGAGATTTGTGAGTTCCAACCTTAGATTAGAGGTGTTTTTGGGGATATTTTGTTGGAGATTCTTGAAGGAGATTTTGTAGATGTTTTGTGTTGATCTTGAGGATGTGATCATTGGTTTCTCATCATGGTTTGAGGTATGGGGTTTTACACAATATGCTCGTTAAATCTCGCGAGTGTCATTCTCTTTGAATTCTTGTTAATTGAACTCATATTTGAATTAATAAATTCATTGAAATCTGGAAAATAATTGTTGAAATTATTTTGATTCATGTGGTATCATTATATTTTTGATGAGCACGTTGTCATGAGATTTTAATATGGCACGGATGTTGGGCAGCCGCCAAAATTCCTGTTTCCCGGGCTATGGCTTGATAAAGCATATATGGATGTGGTGAGGCATGGTGACCCGGTTAAAGTGTTGTTGAGAAATTATATTGATAAATGCTTTGAGATTTCCATTTTGATTTGAATATTCGTACTCGTGTTGTTACGTTTTATTCATTGATAATCCATATTTGTTGAGCACAATTCCTGTCATATTGTGTACTTCCCCATATTTTCTTTTAGTTGGCAGGTTAGCATGGATTTGAGCGCTTTGGACCAATTGGGATGATTTTAGCGTGGATTATTTTGAGAATAATATTTTTGGAAGATTTGTATTATTTTGATGTATAGAGCATTGGAGATTTACTTTAGTTGTATTTTATTCGAGAGACTTGTTGTATTTGAAGAGATTGATATTTGTAGTTTCTCTTTTGTTGTTGTGGGATTTAGATGCTCTATACTTTGTCACTTGTGGATTTGGATTTATTTTATCGCATTAGCGCTCAGTTCGCTCTCCCCGGGCGGGCGGGGTGTTACAAATGGTATCAGAGCTTAGGTATATGGAAACCTTCGGGGCTTGGGTTTTGGGTTCATTGCGTGGATAGCAATTTTTGGAGATAACAAATTTTAGGTGATATTCGTGATAAGTTTCGAGATTAGGGGTGAGGAATTTATTTTTGGAGACGAAATTATTTTTGGAGATTGTTAGCCTGACTTTTGAGAGTTAGGCATTCGGCGAATTTCGAGGGAGAAATTCCATTGTTAGTGGGGAAGTGTAACAACCCGCGTAATTTTTGGAGTATTTTCAAAATAAAGAGGAAAAATAAAGTTTTTGATAAAATTATTTTTATTGCTCAAATATGTTGTTTATTATTTTTAAAGGCGATAATTTCAAACGGTTTCGAAAATGGAGTTAAAATGGATTTTTAAATGATTTTTAAATGTTTTTAACTCTTAGAGTTGTTTTGAATTCCAACTCTTCATTTCTTTCTCTTATTTAAAGGAGTCTTTTGGATTCCAACTCTTCATTTCTTTTCATTATAAAAGTAAATCGTGGGCAAGCCTTTTAACCTACTTTTGGCACAAATTTTGACAGCAAATATATTTTATATTCCTCTCCTTTTTAATTATACATTGGCCCTTGAGATTTGTGAGTTCCAAACTTAGATTAGAGGTGTTCTTGGGGCTATGTTGTTGGAGATTCTTGGAGGAGATTTTGTAGATCTTTTGTGTTGATCTTGAGGATGTGATCATTGGTTTCTCATCATGGTTTGAGGTATGGGGTTTTACACAATATGCTCCTTAAATCTCGCGAGTGTCATTCTCTATGAATTCTTGTTAATTGAACTCATATTTGAATTGATAAATTCATTGAAATCTGGAAAATAATTGTTGAAATTATTTTGATTCATGTGGTATCATTATATTGTTGATGAGCACGTTGTCATGAGATTTTAATATGGCACGGATGTTGGGCAGCCGCCAAAATTCCTGTTTCCCGGGCTATCGCTTGATAAAGCATATACGGATGTGGTGAGGCCTGGTGACCCGGTTAAAGTGTTGTTGAGAAATTATATTGATAAATGCTTTGAGATTTGCATTTTGATTTGAATATTCGTACTCGTGTTGTTACGTTTTATTCATTGATAATCCATATTTGTTGAGCACAATTCCTGTCATATTGTGTACTTCCCCATATTTTCTTTTAGTTGGCAGGTTAGCGTGGATTTGAGCGCTTTGGACCAATTGGGATGATTTTAGCGTGGATTATTTTGAGAATAATATTTTTGGAAGATTTGTATTATTTTGATGTATAGAGCATTGGAGATTTACTTTAGTTGTATTTTATTCGAGAGACTTGTTGTATTTGAAGAGATTGATATTTGTAGTTTCTCTTTTGTTGTTGTGGGATTTAGATGCTCTATACCTTGTCACTTGTGGATTTGGATTTATTTTATCGCATTAGCGCTCCGTTCGCTCTCCCCGGGTGGGCGGGGTGTTACAGTGAGGTCGAACGATACTCGCTAGAGACAAGGCTTGGCAGGGCCTGGGAGAGCTTTCATGCTCAATCGAATGACCACGCCGTGGAAACTTCAGAGGGACTTGGTTTGAAGGATTGAGAAGTGAGGAACCTTGGGGCTTGTCCTGACCATCTTAGATACACCTGGTAAAACACTAAAAGACCCTGACCGTGGAATCTCGGGGGGGGGGGGGGGAGTAACCTTAAGTTCCATCGGGCGTTGAGTTATGAGCCAAACCACACTCTACTTAATATCACATCCACTTTATCTGATGTCACTAACCAGCTAGGCAATGTCAGACCTGTACTTTAGTAAACCACAGTAGTATTTGGGGCTGTCAGACAGTTGGTGAGCCACCTCTATGACGGAAGCCCCCTCCCACACAGTGGTTAGGCAAAAGGCATGTCTTAGCATTTAATTCTTATGATGTGGAGATAACTAGTGCATTAGGTATTTAATGCTTATGACATAAAGTATGCAGGATGTCTTTCACAAGCATTAATGGCTAAGTTTCTTTGGGGGTAGTGTGGCCATCCCCGATCCTCGCGGCGAGTGTGAGAGGGTGATGGAGGATCCTAGATCCCGCGCGTCCCTCTCTGGAGCGCTTCACCCACCGTCATTTGGGTGAGGTGTAAAAATGTAGAGAGATTAGAGTCGCCAGTCTATTTTACTCAAAACAGACAAAAGAAGGGGAGCCATCCCGAAGGACAGCATCCAAAGACATATTGATGCATAAGAAACCAAAATGATTCAAAAAGGGTATGGAGGCTAAGTTACGGAATGAGAAGGTGTTAGGCACCCATTCCGCCCTTTCGGTCTCTTATGGGTTTTTTTCTATTTTCCTTTTATTTTTCCCGTGATGTGTGTGCATGTGTATATATAGTGCAGATAGGAATCATCGACTTTTACCATGGAAGAGGTAAATTGAGTCATCCGTAGGAAGGTATAAAAATATTAGAATGTAGGATTTACGCGATTATCCTTATGTTGACCGTTATGATGGAACGATAGCGCGTGCGGAATAATACACCACTAAGAACAAATAAATGTATATAAAGGAATGGAGTTTAGATAAAGTAAAAAATGAGAGAAAAAGTAAAAATAGGACTCGAGTCTCGGGTTTTACCCCGAGATGCCTACGTAGCCTATAGAGGCATCAAAGTCCACGTAGTTCGCATGCAAAATGAGGGGTGGGGTTTATCCCATAAATCCAACCGGGGGGATTCTCTTATTTGTGTGTGTGTGTGTGTGTGTGTGTGTGTGTGTAGAAAAAGTGTTTTAGTTGTGAGAAAAGTGTAAGAAATGTATGAGAATTCCCGTTTGGAATTTATGAGCAAACCCTCTTTTTCTTTTTTTTGGGGTTTTTATTTATATGAAAATAAGGGATGTGCAATAATACTAAATAAAAATTATATTAGGATGTGTGAGATGAGATAATAAAAGTGTTATGTAATAAAATAAGTTATTGCGAATTTATGAGATTTTAAGGAGAGAGTTGAGAAATTCAGACCTTCTTAAAGATCTTGAGCCTGATCTTGAATGTTGGAGAGCAGCCCTTGCAGTTGGATGATGATGGAGGGTAGTGAATTCACCAAGTTTGATGAAAAGTATGATGAAAAGTGAAGGCTGGAAAGGGATTTGGATGTGGAAATCGCATTGACTTCGAGAGAGGTTTTTTGGATTTGTTGAGAGTGATACCTATCAAATCTGGGCTCTCTTTGCAAGTGAGTTCAGGCCTCATTTTTATAGGCCCAGGTCATTACCGATCGTCATATCCCTGTTCCTGCCAATTGGCAGGTGCGTTTAGGCACACTTTCGATAGGCAAGGTCTGGGACCTGCCGTTTGGCAGTGTCTTTCAGGCCTTTTTAGAATATCGGTCACAAAACGTAAACCATTGATCAGAATTGCACACAGGGTAGACCATTGGAAAGGTAATTCAGAGACCTTCGAAAGTCCTTTGGACTACTCCCGGGTTCGAGAGTTTACTTTGGGCCAAATATGGCTCAGAAGCATTCGTCGGTCCATTAGACTCGGAATCTTCGGAGGCAAACGGATCGTTTGTCCGCATGGTAAGTCCGAATCACATACAGGGTGGATCATTGGAAATGTTAGGAGATGTACTTAGACATTCCAAAGAGTTTGATCTAGTTCTGGGAGTTAACTTTGATCAACTGGGCCCTGGAAGCATTCGGTGACCTCTTGGAGTAAAATGGATCGTTCATCCGTACCGTAAGTCAGAATCGCGCACGGGATGAACCGTTGGAAAAGGGATTCAGTGCCCTTTGAAGATTTATTTAGTCTCATTCAAGTTGAAGACTTTAACTTTGATCAAATGGAGCCCGGGAGCGCCCGGTGGCCTCCTGATTGAGTTTCGGGGGAAAATAGGTCGTTCGTCCGCATAGTAAGTCGGAATCGCACACAGGATGAACCATTGGAAAGGGGTTTTAGTGCCCTTAAAAGATTCATTCAGTCTCGATCGAGATGAAGACTTTTAATTTTGGTCAAACGGAGCCTGGGAGTGCCCGATGGCTTCTAGGTCAGTACTCAGGGTATGACCTGGGGTTGTAGTAATGAAGGGAGGTGCTAGGGACCTAAGGAGAGTTTAGGGGGTAACAAAATGGGGTGTATACAGAGACCCTCGATGGGTGAGTTTGGAACAAATGATAGTCGTCGAATTGACACCGCATGATGCTTTTGAGGGAGGATGACCAATTCAGAGGGTCGGGGACAATTATGAGGACCTGAGGGAGCGAGGATGACCAATTCAGAGGGTCGAGGATGATTCTGAGGACCTATGAAGTGTGTTGGGGATAACTAATTCTGCAGGTCGAAACCAATTCTATGGCTTGAGGTGAGATGACCCATTATGCGGGTCGAAGCCAATTCTGCGGGCTTGAGGTGAGATGACCAATTCTGCGGGTCGAAGCCAATTCTGCGGGTTTAAGGTGATGATCCAAGACCGATGTCATTTTTTACCTGAGAGAGGTGGCAACTGAGGACCGAGGTCAATTCTGATATAACTTAGATGACGATCCAAGACCGAGGTCAATTCTGACCTAAGAGAGGTGATGACCGAGGTCAATTCTTACCTAACTAAGGTGATGATCTAAGACCGAGATCAATTATGACCTAAGAAAGTTGACAACCGAGGATCGAGGTCAATTCTGACCTCACTAAGGTGACAATCTAAGACCGAGGTCAATTCTAACCTAAGAGAGGTGACAACCGAGGACTGAGGTCAATTCTGGCCTAACTAAGGTGACGATCCAAGATCGAGGTCAATTCTGACCTAAGAGAAGTGATGACCGAGGATCGAGGTCAATTCTGACCTAAGAGAGGTGACGACCGAGGATAATTCTGACCTAACTAAGGTGACGATCCAAGACCGAGGTCAATTCTGACCTAAGAGAGGTGAAGACCGAGGACCAAGGTCAATTATGACCTAACTAAGGTGACGATCTAAGATCGAGGTCAACTCTGAACTGAGAGAGGTGATGACCGAGAACCGAGGCTAATTCTAACCTAACTAAGGTGACGATCCAAGACTGAGGTCAATTCTGACCTGAAAGAGGTGACGATCGAGGATCGAGGTCAATTATGACCTAACTAAGGTGATGATCCAAGACCGAGGACAATTCTGACCTAAGAGAGGTGACGACCGAGGACTGAGGTCAATTCTTAGCTAACTAAGGTGACGATCCAAGACCGAGGTTAATTCTGACCTATAGTTCCTTTACGACAATCAGGGATTTTGTTAGGGGTAAAGATTACACTTTGGATTCTACTGGGGAATAACGAATGAGATGGGGAAAATGTAGTGTCCTCCCGAGTTCGGCTGGGTAAATCCTTGTGATTTTGGGGATTTTGCAGAGGAAAGGCAAGTTTAACGCCGTAAACTCCATTCGGGAAGTGATTAGGTGGTCCAGGGTTTGGATGTATTTCTTGAGACCTTTGGGGCATAGGGGATGATCTTTAGAGATCCTCTAGGGACGTTGTCGGGAGGATTTTTACTTGGTTTTTGAGAGTTCCGCTGGGGAAATGGGGGTTTCGCTTGAGGGAGTGTGGAATTTTCTTGCTGAAAATGTTCTAAATCCTTCCTGGGATTTTTAGGAATTTTTTGAGAATTTTTCAAGGCTTTCTGGTATTTTTTGGGAATTTTTGTACGAAATGTTAAGGGGGTGCCGGTCGACATGGTTCAGAGGGTTCCATTCGGCAGTGGCACGGACTTTTGGACTGCCTCAGGAAGGTAAGGGGTCAGTGCCGATCGGTGGGTGGGGGGTAAATGCCGATCAGCATGACCCTTGGCATCCTATATAAAGGGGGTGAATTCCCCTCATTTTTTCCCAGCTTCTTGTTCTCTCTCTTCAGCCATTTTCCTCTGCAAATCATTCTAGCATTCCGATCTCGAAGAATTGGCTGCCTTTGTGAGCACTGCAGCGTATAGGGAATGGTTGACTATTGATGACTGGGCGAACGTGGAGTGGAGGTCCAGGGCGCCTCTTACTTTGGGGAGTGAGAACTCCTTTGATGTGTTCGAGCCTGTTACGGATGAGCAGACCTTATTGTGAGAGCCTTCGCATCATCGTTCCTCGAGGGTGGTGAGCCCTAGTGGTTATATAAGTAACCTGACTTTTTGCATTCTTCTCTTTTTCGTGATTTTCCTTCCTTCTTGAATTTTAACAAGGTTTCTTCTTTTAACAATCTGATATCTCTTTGAAAAACATGCGTGCCCGGGGCATAAGGATGTCTGGGAGCATCTTCCACCTGTGGTGCATTGGGTGGTATCATCAGCGGGTTTTGGGAGGTTGGCGTCTGCCCTGGATGAGACGCCTCAGTTGACAGCAGTCTTATGCGCTCTGGAGGAGAGATGGTGGGATACTACCCACACCTTCCATTTCGATTTTGGGGAGATGACCGTGACTTCCATAGACGTGCATCAACTGCTGGGGCTGGATTGCAATCGGGAGAAGATAGAGGTGGATCGCTCTCTGAGGGTGAGGCCAAAGGCGGTGCGGGCGGCGCTTGGTGACGTAGGGAGGATAGTCTCTGGGGATTCTATTCCGCTGTCCTTGCTAAAGGATGTTCTGATGAGTAGGGTGGTTGATGTGGAGGATGGGCTTCAGGTGAGGCAGATGGCCCGGTTGTTCATTTTGCTGGTGCTGGAAGGTTTCATGGTGGTGTTGAGTGGCGACGTCATCCATTTGTGGTTCTTGGCGTACTTGAGGATGTTTTCGAACATCCCTCTCTATGATTGGGGGAGCCTGACTTTGGCGACCCTCTATTTTTCTCTGGATGCATTCAGCTAGTGCTGCCGATAAACTTTTACTGGATCCACATATCTTCTTGAGGTATTTCTTTAATTTTGCGCATTCTTCCTTTTATGCATTCGTATTTTCCATATGCATCTCTTTTTTATTTTTAATTCCTGTCTTTGGCAGACGTGGTTCTATGAGGTGATTGGGTGCAATACCCAACTAATCGCTCTGAAGGATGAGACCGTTGGGGACTTCTGCCGATTGTATCGATGGCGCAAGGCCAATCGACAGTCGAAGGGATCTCTCTCTCTGGAGGTGGTGCGTCAGGTCTTGAATGGCCTGACCAGTGGTAGGGTAAGACTCTTTCCTTTTCAGCCTTGGTTTTTGGCACATTCTGATTTTGTATTGACTTATGTCGGTCGGGGATTTTTAGGTGACGTTTTACCCTTGAGGGACAACCATTCAGGATACGGGGGCGATCGGGGTGAATGCGCAGATGAGGCATTTGCTGGCGCATGAGTTTTGCCATTCCTAGTATTTGGGGGAGCGGGTGGTTCGACAGATTACTGAGGAGGAGGAGGTGGTGCCACCTGCGCAGCCTCCTATGTCTATGAGGCAGGAGCGACTACTGCCGGAGGATGCGAGGATCGCGGCAATGATCGGCGAGTCCTACTTATTGTACACTGATACGACTACGTCGTATGACAATATGGATTTTGTGATGATCTGATTGATGGCGCCCAGCATATATGATTCCTTGACTTTTTCTCTTGCGGGTTCGAGTCGGGCGGTGGGGTCTTTCCACAGCGGCGGTGGTCCGTCGGCGTCTGCGGTGGCGGTGACTTTAGAGGTCCCCTTTGTGCGATTGCACACCCCTTCATACAACATTCGATGGGATGATGGAGTGATGGTGTCTATGTTGCATCGTCCTCATGCAATGGATCCGGAGGAGTTAGGTTTGACAGAGGAGGTTCTTCGTCCTGCGGTATACCTTCTTCCTCTTTTGGTTCCTTTTCTATTTTTATCCTTCTTTTGATACTGATTTTGCCTTCTACTTACAGCAAGTCCGGGTGTCGACCACTTGGCTGAGGGACATCAGAGACTTGGTATCTTCGGTGACTGCCCATATTCGGGATGTGGTCCCGGTTCCTTCTTATTTGGTGGCGTCTGCTTCATCCGGGGAGGACTCTGGCTCGGGTAGTGGTGGTGCGTTGTATTGCCGTAGGGGAAAGAGAGCGCGTCGCAGGGGTGGAAGCTCTTAAAGAGAGGGGGAAGGGTAGGTGAGAGAGAGATAATGTGGGTTCGGGCTGAGTCCCGTTATTTTTTGCTTTTCTTTTATTTCCTGCAAAATTTGATGTAACATAGAAGAATATATATATATATATATGTAATGCAATGTTTTTTTAATCTTTTGTTAATGATGAATGAGTGAATGCATGCACATGTGCTTTTTACTTTGCCTTCTGAGACCGTAAAAATAGATATTTTTGGGATTTTGAGGAAAGTTTTAAGAATGGGGAATTATATAGGGGTGGGAAAGGATTTTTGAAATTCTATTGAGAATATCAATTTTATTTTTATTCTGTTTTTCTGTTTTTGATAAAAAAAAAAGGAAAAAGGAAATTTTCCAAAAATGGGGGGTTGTCGATCGGCAAGCCCCTTGCCCTGCCTATCGGCAGTCAAGTCTAGTCCCATCAATTCAAAGCTTTGATTAGTGCCCTCTTTAGCCTTTTTGGTACTTTGTGGGGTAGGATTTCCTCCGATTTCTGCATGGATTATGTCTTTTGTGAGGATTCTCAAGTATAAAAAAGGGGTAGAGGTGGATTGTTTTCATCACACCTTCACATTCTTACTTTCTTGCCCACTATCTCTTAGTCCTGTAAGATGGCTCTCCCTGGTGGCATTGAGTTTGCTAACTACCTCGGAGCCTTGGAGCAATGTGCTCCTATAATGTCGACTACGATGCTTTCAACATGCGTCGAGTCTCTTTGTGGCGCAATCGATCCATTGAGTGGAACATGCTGATAGTGACGGTATAATTTGGGTACCCCGAAGACCATGTATTCCGCTTTAGGTTGGATGAAGTTTGTCCTACCTATGAGGGCTTTTCTGCCATGCTGGGGATAAATCCCAGCGTTGTTGCGGCTTTACCCGAATTTTCTCGTTCCCCTAGGGATTTGCTAGCTGGTCTTATTCGCATTTCGCCTTTGATGACTAGATCATTGGTTGCTAGAGGAATGATCTCCCTTCCGGCGGTGTTGCAATTCGTGCATCTGCGGGAAGTAGGCGATGTTGGCTATGATGGAGTCGTTGCTCTGGGCTTAGTATCAAAATTGATGCTGGTGACTGGGGAACTGCGGGTGGATTCACAACTTTTAGCCATTACTTCATGGATGTCATACAATTTCAATCCTACGGTGGTGATACTAGCAGAGTCCTTGAACGGTCTGGATGCCTGGCGAGAAGGTCGTTCTGACTTCCTGCGGGGTAGCCCCGTGATGCTGTTCATGTGGTTTTCTGAAAGACTTCGCCTGGTGACTCTTCCAGAATATCCTTTGTCGACTATGCCCAACTTCTTTTTGCATCACTTCTTCAGCATTAGCCTGGATATTGAGAGCTGGGATAATTGGCTTGTGGAGCATGGGGCTCGAAATTTGTACTGGTTAGTGCCTTGGTAGGGACAATTGATGCCTGTTCTGGAGTTAGGAGAATAGCCGTATGTGCGACTGGTTGGTCTCAGGCATACCTCTTTCTATTTCCCTTGGCAGATTCTGCGCCAATTTGGCTGGGCACAGGTCGTGCCACCTCGAACACTAAATTTCTTTTCGGTAGAGGATTTGATCGAGCGTTTGCGCCTACGGCTTGGCTCTTTGTGGGAGAATCGGCATCCGTCGAACCATTCTTCTCAGTCTGTTGGAAGAGTTTGGCATATCCCTGGGGATTATATGAAGTGATTGTGGAGGAGAGTAGTTAGCAAGATGTTGGCAGTGGAGACTAGAGAAAAGTGGCTTGTCTCTTTTGACACCATGGAAGGAGGCGTTGTGGTTTTTTTGAAGCTGGTTCGAGCTTATCGGTCCATGGAGTGTCTGCGACACTCTGTTCAAGCAGGGGAAACTTGGGGACCCCCGGATGCAGGTGATGATGACGGAGCGGGCTCCTCTGGTAGCTGTGGGTGGGACTCTCGAAGAGTTTATTGTGTAATGGGGGATAAATGTGTGGATTTTATTATGGCTTTTTAGGAAGGTAGGGGGAAGGAAGTTATCCGTTTCTTTTCTTATGTAATATGTACCGTAATTTCTTATTGGTGAAATAAACAAGTTTCTGATCATCCAGCTGTGCCTTTCGATGAATTTTCTATTGTTTGAATTATCTATACCGATCGCTAAGGCTTACATAATCCTTTTGTTCAAATATATGTTGAAATTGACTGTTGTTCTCGGAGATAAGAAAAGAATAGTATTTTATGAAAAAAGAAAGGGCCGTGCTCATGTAAGGTGTATGAGCTGCCTATGTACCTCTGGGGTTTTTGAAAATTTTAATTTTGTTTGAAAATGGTTTTTTGTAGAGAATCAGGCCCACGTAGTTCTGGGTAGAAGGAAATGAAGAGATTTTTTTTTAGAATAGAAGGGAGATGAGAAGAGTCGTAGCGCGCCGAGATTTCGGACTAGGCGTAGAACTTCTTGAGACGTTTCAGGTTGACTCGACGAGCCATCTCTTACCCATCTAAGTTAGTGAACATGGCGGCACCACCGGGCAAGATCTTCTTGACAATGTAGGGGCCTCTCTAATTGGTCTTAAATTTCCCTTTGGGATCCCAGATGGGTTCTATGATTTCTTTGAGGTCTACGTCCCCTTCTTGAACACCGCGGTCCTTGATCCTCTTATTTAATGAATGCGTTATTCGGTGATGGTACCCTTGTATGTGGTATAGTGCTTTTAATCTACTTTTGTCTAGGAGGGTCAGCTCGTCAAGACGGCTTTGGCACCAGTCTTCTTCACTGACCTTACTTTCAAGCATAATGCGTAATCAGGGTATTTCTAGCTCCACGGGTAGGACTGCTTCCATGTCGTAGACTAGAGAGTAATGGGTATCCCCAGTAGAGGTTCGAATGGAGGTTCGGTAGCCCCAGAGGGTGTATAGGATCCGGTCAGCCCAATCCCGACATCTTTTGGTCATTTTCTTGATGATGGCTTTGAGGTTCTTATTGGCGGCTTTAACTGCACCATTGGTCTGAGGTCGGTAGGGAGAAGATTTGTGTCTCTGAATCCCATACTCATTGACCACCTCCATGACTTCTTCCTCAAAATGTAACCCGTTATCTGACAACAGCTCGTGCGGGACCCTATACCGGTAGATGATGTTTTTCTTGATAAATTTGGCCACTTTCTTAGCATTCAGCACTGCATATGATTCCTCTTCAACCCATTTGGTGAAGTAATCAATTGTAGCTAGGATGAACTCATGCCCGTTGGAGTCCTTCGTTGTAACCTTCCCTATGATGTCAATGCCCCAAGTGGAGAACGATCAGGAAGAGGTCATGTTGGATAATTCGCGTGGAGGCACATGCTGAAGATTGGAGAATTGTTGGCATTTGAGGCATATCTGGACGTAGGCGGTGAAATCCTAGGTTATGGTGGTCCAGTAGCTGCCCTGTCGGATGATATTTTTGGAAAGCATGTGACCATTCATGTGGGGTCCGCATTCCCCGCTGTGTATTCTCTATATTATCTTTTCAATGTTAGCCCCTGCGATGTAGTGCAGACGAGTCCCATAAAAGTTCCTTTTGAGTAGTGCTTTATGACAGATGATGTAATGGGCGACGAGTCTTCGAAGGGTTGCTAGATTTTTCTTATTGGAACCCTCGAGATACCTACCATGCTTGAGGAGGCGCCAGATATCATAGTACCAACAATTGGCTATCTCGGAATCTTCTGTGGTGACGAGCTCAATGTTGTAGGAGCGGGTTAGTTTGTCTTGCTTTTGAACTAGGAAGGGGGTCATAGTTATTCCTTCGGGCATGTTGACCATGGAGGCCAAGGTAGAAAGGGCATCGGGTAGGTTATTATTTCCTCAACGTAGGCAATGGAAGGTAATATCTTAGAATTGGGAGGCTAGCTCTTCTAAGCGGGCATGAAAGGGTTGGAGTTTCTCATCCTTGACTCTCCATTTTTTGAGCACTTGATCGGTGATGGGGGCGAAATCCCCGTAGACATATAGGCATTGAATACCTTTCTTGAGAGAAACTTTGAGACCTACTGTGCATGCCTCGTACTCAGTCATGTTGTTGGTGCAAGGGAAATCCAATTTGATGGCGATGGGAGTGTGAAAGTCATCTGAGGAGATCAGAAGTATCCCAATTCCATATCCCTTTTTCTTGGTAGTGCCATCAAAGAACATTTACCATCGAAGGCAGTCTTGAGCAGTGCAAAGGGTGTTTTCATCTGGGAATTCGAAGATCCAGACATCATCTTCTTCCATGGGGTAATCAGCGAGGTAGTCATAGATGGCTCTTCCTTTCATGGCTTTCTGTGTAACATACACGATATCGAACTCGACTAGGAGCATCAACCATCGATCCATTCAACTAGATAAAGAAGGTTTCTCAAGCAGGTATTTGATAGTTTCCATTTAGGATACAAGTTTGACGGGGAAGGCGAGCATGTATGCCGTAACTTTTGGGTGACCCAAACAAGTGCGACACGCGCCTTTTCTAAAGAAGTGCAGTTAACCTCATACCCGGCCAATTTGCGACTGGCGTAATAGATGGATCTTTCTTTGAGGGAATCTTTAAGGTATTGGGCTAGCAAAGCCCCAGCTGCAGTGTCGGTTATGGTTAGGTATAGGATCAAGGGGAGACCAGGCTGTGGTGGCATGAGCACCGGGGGTTGGGTCAGATATTATTTGATTCGGTCAAAGGCTTCTTGGCATGCCTCTCTCCAAATCTTGGTTGAATCCTTTTGGAGGAGTTTGAAGATTGGCTCGCAAATCGAGGTTAGCTGGCTGATGAACCGGCTGATGTATTATAATTTCCCAAGGAACCCTCAGACTTCTTTCTCTGTTCGGGGAGGTGGCATCTCAAGTATGGCTTTCAGCTTGGCAGGATCTGCTTCTATCCCCTTCTCACTGACCATGAATCCCAAGAGTTTCCCCTTTGTAACACCAAAGACGCATTTCTGCGGATTGAGTCTCATCTGATATTGTCGCAGTTGTTCGAAGAACTTTCGAAGAGCAGGAAAATAACCTTCTCTAGTTTTGGATTTGATAATCATATCATCCATATAGAACTCAACCTCTTTGTGAATCAGATCGTGCAGGATGGTTGTGGCAGCCCTCTAGTATGTATCCCCAACATTCTTGAGACCAAATGGCACGACAGTGTAGCAAAAGGTTCCCCATGGTGTGATGAATGCGGTTTTTTCTTGGTGGTGTGGGTGCATTTTCATTTGGTTGTATTCGGCAAACTCGTCTATGAATGACTTGAGAGCATGACTGGCTCTGTTGTCCACGATCATGTCGATATTGGGTAGCGGATAATCATCCTTTGGAGAGTCTTTGTTCAAATCCCAATAGTCTACACACATCCAAACTTTACCTCCTGATTTCGGCACGGGCACTATGTTGGCTAGCCATGTGGGATATTCGATCACACGACTGAGGCCTACGTTCAATTATTTGATCACCTCTTCTTAGACCTTGAGCGACCATTCGGTGCAGAGCTTTCTTAACTTTTGTTTAACCGGCTTGTAATCTGGGAGAGTGGGGATCTCGTGCTGAGCTATTTCAGGATCAATGCTGGGCATATCGTTGTAGGACCATGCAAAGACATTCACGAATTTCTTTAGAAATTCTTTGAGTTGTGCATGCTCATGCTCGTTAAGGGTAGTCCCTATCCTAATCTCGCGCAGTTGGCTACTAGAACCGAGGTTAACAACAACAATCTCTTCTATATTAACTTAAACGCGGTTATGTTGTTTATTATTAACCTTATTTAGATCAGTTAAGAATTATTCATTTGCAAAATCATCATCATCAAAAGTTTGATTAGAATCTACACAATTAATGTAAGGCACAGAAAGATACTTAAAATATTCGTTTATTTCATTGATAGGAAAAACAGCATTGAGAACCTCGTCGAAAGAGGACTCGATTACATTTGAGCAAGGATAGACAACAGAAGAAAATTAGGGTAAACATTAGGATTAGGGGAGATTTTAGAAGGTAGAACTAGCGCAGCATACCAGTTGAGAAGAGGTGTATCAACAGCTTTAATCAGGTGGAACAGATCCGGTGATGTAGTGCCTGAGTGAGCCATGCAAAGTGTCAGCCCCAGTGTCTGTAAGTTGAGGGAATCTTCGGAGTCACTTTCCTCAGTATCTTTGGTATCTTTTATGAGAGTTTGTACATGGTGCTGGGAACTCTCGGCCCTTGGGTAGCTATCTCGGAAGAAGATCTCCATTCCGAGCTTCATCTTCTTGTCTGTATGGTCATACCATGGTTCCTGAAAGCCGTAAAGGGGAAAGTCTTTGCCCTCTTTGATGAATCGTCCATTCAAGGAGTCACCTGGGATAGTCTAGATGCAGTCTAGTCCTCTCTTTGGTCGAGACTGGCAGATCATTCAGAGCTCTTATTCTGACGGTTGATACCCTAAACCACAAGGAGGGGAAGCCTTCTTCAGTGCAATCCGCTCAAGTATCCCTTGTTGTATTTGTACTAGCCCCAGTCCGGGTATGAAGTGCATGTTTCTGAACATCTTAATTACATTGATGTTGCCATGAGGTTCGTATTCTGGACAAACCCTTTCTTTGAAGTCATCCCCTACCGGGAGTAGAAGTGGTTCAACTCGGAATCCTGATAGGAGTATATCATTTGACTCGTGTTGTATCTCAATGATTGGATTGCTGGTACTTGCACCATTGGCCTTGTCATCGTAGCCTAAGATGGTAATGACCCATCCGTCGGAGAAGAACTTTAATTTCTGATGGAGTGAGGAAGACATGCCCTTGATACTGTGGAGCCAAGTTCGTCCTAGCAACAGATTGAAATAAGCTGGTATATCAATAACTTGGAATTCAACGATAGGGTTTATAAGGCCAGCCCTTATTACAAGCTTTATGTTACCATTACCTCCCGATGGGTATTATCGTAGTCATGCACAGTAGCGGAGGTTGGAGCGAGGTCGCCTTCTTTCAGGCCTAAACATTTGAAGGTTCTTAGTGGGCAAACATTCAAAGCGGATCCATTGTCGACAAGAGAGAGTGGCACAACCTTCCCCATAACTTCGACGGATATATTGAGTGCATGATTGTGGTTTGTCCCAATCTTAGGGATTTCTTCTTTGAAGAAGGATAGCATTCGGGTAGTGGTCAAGGATCCAACCAAATTTAACGCTTCTTCTAGTATGGTAGAAGAATGAACTGTGGGTCCAGTGAGCAACTTGATCAAAGCATTTATGTGTAACTGAGAAGACATGAAAAGCCCCCATAGAGTGATGTTAGCTTGAGTTTTCTTTAGTTGATCGAGGATCTTGCTCTCCCCGAGGGTCATCTCTAACATAGGAAGGTTTTCCACGCCCTTCCCCTTATCATTGGCTAGTAGTGAGCTTGGGATCTGGTAATGCCTCCATGATCTGGTCATGTGATTTACTGAAGAAGGGAAGAACATGAATCCCGTTTCTTCGTCAATCTCGGGTTGTTCTACTACCTTATTTATTTCTTTGAGGAGTTCTTCAAATGATATCATTCCACACATATCGGCTATCGGACCAGTTTTCTTGAAAGCTTGTTCTTCATTAAAATCTCTGAATTCTTCCCCCCATCCGGTGGCGATAATTCTGTCTTTCCATGTAAAGTCAATTCATTTCATAACTTCAACATCTTCTTCATATAGGTCATCCCATTCTGTGGGGATGTGTAAGAGTGAAGGGACCAGGCGCTCCTGTAGCTTCAGAGTATTAAGTAACTCGGTCATACGGCAAATTTTATTGGTTTGCCTGAATAATTTTGTCATGATCTGGAAGACATCATCCAGGATGACTTCATCGGTCGGTACTACCCAACTATCTGACTCTCGGGCCCATTTTCGTGCTTCTAAGAATAGCGTACTAAACCTCTGGCAATCAATGACCATCTTTGAAGGCAATTTCAGCCCGAACACTAGGAGTTGGTTTAACACTTCTGACAATTCCATGCCTCCATCTTTAAAATGGGTACAAACAGCAATGCATGCTCTAGTAAGGAGTGACAGTGCCTGATCAGCGAGGCTAGTAGGGAGTAGGAGGAAATATGGGAAAATTTGGAGAGGTTTAGGAAAGTATGTGGGTGTGATTTGAGTTGCGGGATCTAATTCTGGGTTCTCCTCTAAGAAGATGGCATTGAGATTATTTGGAAGTGGGTTCTGAGTAGTGTTTGGCTTAGGATTGGCTGGTGGGGAGATAGTACCCCAGTCAATTAGACCTTGGATTATGTTTCGGATGTGAAGGCAATGGTCGATGGTATGGCTATTAGTCTGGTGAAAGGCGCAATGGGCATCTTCCTTGAAGTTTCTTGGGAGTGGATTTGGCAATGGACGGGGATCCAAAGGTTTGATAAGGTTTAGGCTTAACAAGGATTGATAAACTTTGGAGAGAGTAGCATGGAGCTCGGTGTATTCCTTTCGGAATGGGACAGGGAGGATTTTTGGTTCCCATGATGTGGTTGGTTGAGAGATGTTGTTGATGGTTGAGACTATAGCACTGGAAGGCTTGTCATATTTTCTGGGGGTGAACTGTCCGGACACCTTCTTTGGGACAACTTCTGTTTCGGTAAGACCTTCCTCGATTTCCACTCCTCATTCTCTGAGAGCCCAAAAGTGGGGATAGTATTATCCTTCCATCGTTGCTCATACATGGGGTAAGAAGTTCTTCTTCACTATGATGACTTGTTCTTCCTCGAAAGGCCGATTGGTCATGGTTGCTACCTTTTCCCTCCATCGGGAAATGAAGTTACTGACTGATTCTCCAGGGTTCTGTTTGAGCAGCTCTAAATCATGGCGGGTGACCTCAAGCTCTTCATTATATTTATACTGTGACATGAATTCTCGGGCTACGTCCTCCCAGCTACGAATTCTGGACTCTTCGAGAGACAAAAACCATCGGAGGGCGCTATCCTTCAAAGTTTGCTGAAATAATTGGGCCATCACTTCTTTAGAAGCCCCTAGTAGAGTCATGGAATGGTGATAACTTCGGAGATGAACAATTGGGGGTCCACTTCCTCTGAATTTCTAGATATTCGGCATCTTGAACTTCTCGGGTAACCTCACTTTAGGATAAGGAGACATGTGGGTATAGTCCATGTAATTTCCTGAGATTCTTACTTGGTCAAACTTCTTAGTGAGCATCTTGAGGTCCTCTTTGACTTTGTTGATCTCTTCTTCCTTTGGATCAATGATCATAGGCAAGTTATCCCGATACTCGGTAAGGTTCGGCATTGGAAGCTAGGCAAGCAACGGCCCTTTAGCAGGGGCACGTTGAGCGTGATGATATTCTTTGGGGATCCAGATTGGCTCGGGTTGATCCATAGCGCAAGGGAATAGGGACTCGGGTTCTTGAGGGACAAGAACCTGGTTTCATTGCATCTCCTGGACCTCAGTTTGGAGGTTATCAATCTTAGACACAAGCTGAGCTAGAACTGCCGTCAGATCCAGCTGCACAATGGGTACCGTATTTGTGTTCTCCATGGAAGGCAGATGGATTTCGGACTCGAAAGAAGTAATAGGGGGACGAACGAAACTCCGGGGTGACATGACTGAAGACCGAATCCAATAAGGAGCCAGGCCAAGGGTTTGCGATCGACCTGAGAAGACGTAAAATGGGATTTATTTTTAAGAAAAAGAGATGAAAAATTTTTGACACATTTTTTTTCGATATTGAAAGACAAAATATTTTTGGATTTTTTTGATAAAGAAAGAAGAAATGTTTTTGGATTTTTGGTAAGGCAAGGAAAAAAAGTTTTTGGACTTTGGATAAAGAAAAAGGGAATTTTCGCTTTGGAGAAGGTCTCAGCATGATTATTATAATTATTATGTTCTCACCTGTATTAATTCTCCTAAATGCAAAATGAAATGTCGGACGAGACCCGAGCCTGGAAAAATTAGGTTTGTAATATATGAAAATCTATGGCTGGACTTGTGACCAGGATCACGGACAGGGTCTTATTTTTAAAAATGCACAAAAATTCGGGTGACAGGCCGACCCAGAATTTCGACAGAGTTTCGGGTTGAAACCGGCAATCTAACATGTGTGTCCTAGGCTTGAGACCTAAATGCGGGTATGTAGTTAGTTGGGTGAATCGGGAAGGGTTCCCCCCTTTGGCATGACTTCCACGATATATGTCTTGCTCTTGCGAGCAATTGATATGTGTGGACAAGACATTTGATATACCTAGGTGTACGTGAATTGCCTCACCATATACCTCATGGGGACGGTATGTGTGAGAGCTAATTTGATATACTCAGCATATGTGAATGAGTTCCCTGTGATATACCTCACGTCATGACTTCGTTCAAGCGGTACGATGAGAGGGAACCGTTCGATATACGTCGAAGGTACTTGGCCAATGGAAGGTGAGAGTCATATCGCGTAGGCTAACTGCGCCCTGCCGGACCAGCACCCATCACGAGGTGACCTTCTAATTACTGGGTAAAAATTTGGTTAATCACAATGCTCTTTGGTGATGTCATGTGAATCGTGGATGATTATTTTATTAGTATCTTATGAGAATGTCTTTCTTGATTATGCCAAATAGGGAGCAAAGTACAAGTACCAATGGTACACCAAGTAAGGATGGATGATGCATGCAACATGTGGATATATGTGACCCTAGGTGCACGTGGTGTGAAGTGTACATGGAGAATTTTCTACAAGTGTGTGAATAGAAGCATAAGTATGAGGTACACATGAGTAGTAAAGGGGAACATGCAAATAGGGGGATAGATAAGAAAATAAAACACCCATGTAAATAGAGACTAGTCCTCAAAAGAAAGTGCCTAGTAGAGTCGCCACTGTGGCCATCCCCGATCCTCGCGATGGGCGAGAGAGCGTGATGGAGGATCCTAGGTCCCGCACGTCCCTCTCAGGAGCACTTCGGCCAGCATCATTTGGGTGAGGTGTAAAAATGTAGAGACATTAGAGTCGCCAGTCTATTTTACTCAAAACAGACAAAAGAAGGGAAGCCATCCTGAAGGAAAGCATCCAAAGACATACTGATGCATACGAAACCAAAATGATTCGAAAAGGGTCCGGAGGCTAAGTTACGAAATGGGAAGCTATTAGGCACCCATTCCGCCCTTTCAGTATCTCATGCATTTTTGCTATTTTCCTTTTATTCTCTCCGTGATGTGTGTGCATGTGTATATATAGTGGAGATAGGAATCATCGACTTGTACCATGGAAGAGGTAAAGCGAGTCATCCGTAGGAAGGCATAAAAATATTAGAAAGTAGGATTTATTCGATTATCTTTACATTGACTGTTATGATGGAATGATAACGCGTGCAGAATAATACGCCACTAAGAACAAATATATGTATATAAAGGAATGGAGTATAGAGAAAGTAGAAAATGAGAGAAAAAGGTAAAAATAGGACTCGAGTCTCGGGTTTTACCCCGAGACGCCTACGTATCCTACAAAGGCATCAAAGTCCATGTAGTTCGCATGCAAAATGAGGAGTGGGGTTTATCCCATAAATCCAACCGGGGGATTATTTTATTTGTGTGTGTGTGTGTGTGTGTGTGTGTGTAGAAAAAGTGTTTTAGTTGTGAGAAAAGTGTAAGAAAAGTATGAGAATTCCCGTTTGGAATTTATGAGCAAACCCTCTTTTTCTTTTTTTTGGGTTTTTTATTTATATGAAAATAAGTGATGTGCAATAATACTAAATAAAAAGTATATTAGGACGTGTGAGATGAGATAATAAAAGTGCTAAGTAATAAAACAAGTTATTGCGAATTTATGAGAATTTAAGGAGAGAGTTGAGAAAATTGGACCTTCTTGAAGATCTTGAGCTTGATCTTGAATGTTGGAGAGAATCCCTTGCACTTGTATGATGAT
This sequence comes from Sambucus nigra, assembly GCA_949130495.1. Lineage (NCBI taxonomy): Eukaryota > Viridiplantae > Streptophyta > Magnoliopsida > Dipsacales > Adoxaceae > Sambucus > Sambucus nigra. Next base: position 553,201,338 of record OX422215.1, on the reverse strand, counting down.
GGAGGGTAGTGAATTCACCAAGTTTGATGAAAAGGATGATGAAAAGTGAAGGTTGGAAGGGATTTGGATGTGAAAATCGCGTTGACTTCGGGAGAGGTTTTCTAGATTTGCTGAGAGTGATACCTATCATATCTGGGCTCTCTTTTCAAGTGAGGTCAGGACCATGGCACTGACAATCGGCATAGCCCTGTTCCTGCCAATCGACAGGTACGTTTAGGCACACTGCCGATAGGCAGGGTCTGGGACATGCCGTTTGGTAGTGTCTTTCAGGCCTTTTCGAAAAATCGGCCGCAGAATGCAAACCATTGATCAGAATCATGCACGAGGCGGACCGTTGGAAAGGTAATTCAGAGACCTTTGAAAGTACTTGGACTTATCTTGGGTTAGGTAGATGACTTTGGGTCAAATACGGCTTGGAAGCATTCATCAGTCCATTGTAGAGGGAATCGTCAGACGCAAATAAATCGTTCGTCCTTATGGTAAGTCTGAATCGCGCACGGGGTGGATTGTTGGAAAGTTTAGGAGATGTAATTTGACATTCCAAAGAGTTTGATCTGGTTCAGGAGTTGACTTTGGTCAACCGGGCCCTGGAAGCATTCGGTGACCTCTCAGAGTAAAACGGATCATTCGTCCCTACCGCAAGTCGGAATCGCGCACGGGACAGACTGTTGGAAAGGGGATTCAATTCCCTTCGAAGATTCATTTAGTCTCAATCGATCTGAAGATTTTGACTTTGGCAAATGGATCCCGACAGCGCCCGGTGGCCTTCTGATTGAGTTTCGGGGGAAAACAAGTCGTTCGTCCGCATGGTAAGTTGGAATCGCGCACGGGATGGACCGTTGGAAAGGGGTTTCAGTGCCCTTCGAAGATTCATCCATTCTCGATCAAGATTAAGACTTTGACTTTTGGTCAAACGGATCCTGGGAGTGCCGATGGCTTCTAAGTCAGTACTCGAGGTATGACCTGGGTTTGTAGTGATGAAGGGAGGTGCTAGGGACCTAAGAAGATTTTAAAGGGTAACAGAATGAGGTGTCTACACGTAGTGTGTGGGGGCTATTTAAGGACCCCAACCACCTCTGAGGAGGGATCATATTGTGATTGAGAGTTCAGAAGTTATTACTAGGGAGATTTATTACGAACTAGAGAGCATACTCACCCACCATTGTCATTTATTACGAAGCTTTAATATTTAACAGAGATCATTGAGGGTGGGAGGGGTGATTTGTTGCCTACCAAGGTGTAAGTTGCTTCTAAGTTCAATACTACTTTTCTGAGTTATACACAAGAGATTTGTAAGTTTAAACTGAGTCTATCTTCATTGAGTCATGCTTGCATGTCCTATGGTTAATTAAAAGTGTTGCTACTTAACTTACCATTACCATACTCAAAAGGGTTTACGCCTCCATCTAATCTAAACTATCCTCTTACAGCTATATTGCTTGTTCCTTTTTTCCATTTCTATACCTGTTTGAGCTCTTTATCACTTTTACCTGGTGGTGCTATTTCAAGCATCATTAATCTGGCATCGTCTGTGGAAATGAGGATAGTCATCTCTTCCATATTTTTAGCTTATCTCATCAGAGTCTTTGGTGGTGAACCAGTCCTCCCTCTTTGTGGAGTTGTTTCACCATTTAAGGAGCTCTTGTTGAGCATTTAAGCTCTCATTATCTTGATCATAGCTCAAACAGCTTACACCACTGGAAATGAATCCACCTCCTCCACCTTATAATCAACTGGAACCACCACATGGAAGTGGTGCAAGCTTTAGCCAAGCACCGCCCCAGTCAGAGATGGATGAAGTGGAGATTGCGCTCTGCTCCCTCCTAGCTAGCTAACAGCAAATGTAAACCAGTTTGCTATGTTTAGACTGAATTTTGTGGCCAGGACTGGCGGCATTGGAGCAGAGTTTGTAACTCCTTCCACTAGGGAAGGTGAACCAGGTCAGCAAGCCAGGGGACCACCCTAGGCTCCAAAAAAGACCTTCTACCGTGTTAGAGACGGAAAGACGTTGTCGACCTTATGCATTTACGCTTAGGGAGGTAAGGTCAAGAACTTCGCGATGACTTAGTCGGGGACGACTTTGACAATGAAGAGGGATAGTTTGAATGTTAGGAACCTCATAAGATATCAAGAGGGACTGTGCATCCTATTCGACAGAGCAGGGACCAATGACGAGGGCACAACCGAGAGTGTAGACCCGGCCGAGACTGTGGACTTATGCAATTAGCCTTAGACAGGATAAGCAGAGGGTCAACCTTTGATAGGCTCAACCCTCAGGGAGATCTGAGGAATCATCTATCCAGATCAAGGAGTGTTGCCACTTCAGGAAAAAATGAGAAGAGAGATGACCGCAGACATCCCCAATAATGAGAGGATCAAGGAGAGGTCATCAGCTGATCTAGGTGTTTAGAGAAGGTACCCTCGGCCCTTACGGATAATAGAGAGCGATCATCTCGTCCAGACGATAAAGAAGGGGTAGGGTAAAATTCTAATTTCATAAAAACTAACATTATAGAAGACAAGCCTTGGAATGAGTCCATACAGAGGTTGGAGAACAAAATAGGGGATATCATAAAAAGTAGAGATGTCTTGCAGATAGGATATGCTGAAGGATCTCCCTTCATGGAAAAGATACTACACTATCCAACCCCTGCCAAATTCAAACCGTCGATAGTTACTCCGAAGTATGACGGGAGCACAAACTGGTGCATCATGTGGAGATGTGTCAGTTAGCCTCTGGCATTTATTCAATATCAAATGAGATAAGAATTCGATCATTCTCAAGAACGTTGATAGGGTCCACCCATGTATGGTTCACCTCCCTTCATAAGAACTCTATAAGAAATTTTAAGCAGCTAGTCGATAGTTTTGTCCACAACTTCTTCTTTGGGGTAAAACCTAGGAAGCAAAAAACCCACCTATTGTACATCGAACAGGGGAAGGAAGAGACTCTGAGGGAGTACATAACTCATTTTAATAAGGATAAGATGGAAGTCGATGACTAAGAAGAAAGTATCGCAATGATAGCCCTTATGGGAGGTCTTTAGAAAGGAAAGCTACTATAAAAGTTGGCAAAGGACCCTCTAAAGTCCATGACTGAACTCCTGGCTACGGTCGGGAGAGTTATGAACGCAGAGGAGGCAATGGCTGCCAAAGAAGATGAAGAAAAAAGAGCCCACGGTGATGGTAAGGGTCAAAAGTTTAAGGGGAAGGATAGCAAGAAAAGGCCAATAAACGACAAGTTTGCGGACTATACGCCTCTAACAGTTAGCTGTGAGGACATTCTGAATGAGATAAAAAATTATCTATCTCTGAGGTGGCCAAAAAAGCGGAAGTCAGCTCCTCACAAGAGAAATATAAATCTTTGGTGGGAATTTCACCAAGATCATGGGCACATCATAGATAAATGCTTCGCCCTCAAAGATGAGATAGAAAAAATGTTAAAATCTGGTTAGTTGTGGAAATATGTTAATAAGGACAGTTCAGGACGAGGTCGAGACGACAACGAATGAGAGGACCCCCAAAAAAGGAAAAATGATAGGTGGAGAGAGGACGCTCCAACCAAGTGGAATGACCCATTGGATGATGACAGTGATGATCCAGATCTCCCATCAAAGGATGATAACGTCCCTGTAAAGAGGCTCAACGTGATCTCATTTTGTTTGGGCATGATCTGCGGAGGAATAGCGGGAGGAAGCTCTGAAGTGGATGACTGAAAGGCGCACATTGTTGAGGCTAAGGTAATAATCAAGGCCAAGGTTATAAACTCAGCCTTTATTTATGTCAAGCCAGAGAAGAGGAAGAAAGTGGATATGGAAACCCTCATAGTCGGCTTCTCAAGACTAAATTTTATGGTTATCCTAGCCCCTTATGATGACCCTCTTGTTATTAACAAGAGTACATATGTGTGAGGTGCCAAGAATATTGGTTAATGGAGAAAGCTCTGCAGATGTCATGTTCTGGCCTTGCTTCAAAGGCTTAGGACTTAGTCGGGTCAGTCTTGTACCGTAACATCATCCTCTAATTGGATTTAGTGGAGAAAAGGTTCGCCCTCTGGGAATGTACGAAATGGATGTCAGAATGGGAGACGAATGGCCAAAGAGGATGACCAAGAGAATCAACTTCTTTGTGATGGATGAGAATGTCTTCTCAGCTTATAACCTCATATTGGGATGAGTATATCTCAAAGAGTTTGAGGCCATGCCTTCATTAGTCCACCAAATGATAAAATTCTCGACTCCGTATGGAGTAGGGGAAGTATAAGGTGACCAAATGTCAACACGAGAATGCTACTTTAACTCAGTAGAGGAGAGAGAAGCACACAAGAGAGCAACCACCACATACAACATTAACACCCTTGATCCTAGAGACGAGACAAAACTTAAGAAAGGGGAGGCCGTAAAAGAGGTAGAATCCATCGTCCCCAATGAGGACGAGATAAAAAAACCATCCAGGTAGGAAAAGCCTTAATACAGGAGATCAAAGATAAGCTTATTAAATTTTTGATGAAGAGACAAAGAATCTTTGCATAGAGTCACGATGACATGCCTGGGATTGACCCAAAAATAGTGTCTCATAAGTTGAACATTATTGATGGTGCCAAGACGATAAAATAGAGAAGGAGAATCTACTCGAGAAAGAAATACGAGGTTATTAGGGACGAGGTCAAAAAGATAGATAAGGCAGAGTTCATCAGAGAAGTGATATACCCTGAATGGCTTTCAAATGTTATCATAGTACCCAAAGCTAACGACAAATGGAGAATATGCGTGGACTTCACTAATTTGAACAAGTCTTATCCTAAAGACAACTTCCCTCTCCCTCAAATTAATCAGATGGTAGATGATATGGCAACGCATGAATTGATGAGTTTTATGGATGCATACTCTGGCTATAACCATTTTTCTATGGACTCGGTTGACGTTGAGAAGGCAGCCTTCATCACCGATAAGGGTACCTATTGTTATAAGGTTATGCCCTTCAACTTGAAGAATGTCGGGGCAACATATCAGCGGTTGGTGAACAAGATGTTTGAAGACCAGATTGGAAAGTTTATGGAGTTTATGTTGACGATATGTTGACTAAGAGTCTGAAGGCCGACAATCATGTGGACGACCTTGAAAAAACTTTCAATACCATTGATGAGTACAAGATGAAGCTCAATCCAGCCAAATGCATCTTTGGTGTCAGATGTGGTAAGTTCTTAAGCTTTATTGTCAATCAGAGGGGTACAGAAGCCAACCTAGAGAAGATAAAGGCCCTGCTGGAGATGAAGACACCAAGGAACATTAAGGAAGTTCAAAGGCTGACCGGATGAGTATCTGCATTAAATGGGTATATCTCAAGAGCCACTGATAAATGTCTTCCATTTTTTTAAAATTCTTAGAAAAGATTTTAAGTGGGACAAGGAATGCGATAAATCCTTTATGGAGATAAAGTCTTATCTCGGCTCTCTGCTTTACTGTCTCATCTCGTCCAAGGAGAGAAACTTTACCTTTACTTGGCCATGAATGAATTGGCTATCAGCGCGATGATAGTACAGGATGATGAGGGTATACAAAGACTAGTGTATTTCAACATCAAGGCCCTCTAAGGGGATGATCAGAGGTATACTAAGATGGAGAAACTATCATATTCCATAATCCATTATTCAAGAAAGATGAAGCCATACTTCTAAGCCCATATTATGGTCATCTTGACAGACTCACCCCTCAGACAGGTCATCCATAAACCCTATAAATCGGGTAGGTTTATGGTCTTAGACATTGAGCTGGGAGAATATGACATAGTCTACCAGCCGAGGGTGGCAATCAAGGGGCAGGCCTTAGCAGACTTTATAGCAGAGTTCACATGGGTCAAGGCCGATAGTGAAGAAACAGATTGTCTTGAAGGGTCTGTCGAAACCCGTAACGAGCCGATAAAGGCCGATACAAGCATTACGAGACCTCCAACATTCGAGACTGATAAGTTTTTGCTTAGAAATGGAGTTGTTGAAGAAGGGAGATTTTCAGAAGGGGAATGTGGAACTTGTTTGTTGAAGGTTCATCTTGTGAAAATGGGAGTGGGGAAGGCCTGATCGTGTCGACCCCAGACGGAACAGATATAGAGTACGCGTTGAGGTTCAATTTTAAGACTTCCAATAATGAGTCAGAGTATGATGCCCTCATAGCTTGAATCTCCCTAACTAAAGCTCTCAATGTCGGCCAACGTTTAGTCCATAGAGACTCCCAGCTTGTTGTGGTTAATCAAGTCCTGGGGATTTATGAAGCCAACGATGACAGAATGGCAAGAGACCTAGCAAAATTAAGGAAGATGATGAAGATATTTGGTGAGATCAAAGTCAAAAGTGTTCCTCGTCTATATAATAGCCGATCCGACACTCTAGCACGGTTAGCCTCGACAACACGTACATAAACTAAAAGGTTGGTGCCAATAGAAATCCTTTCTTGGCCAACAATAGAGGAGGATGAAACGAAGATGGATTTTTGCCTCAATTTAAACCTAAGACCATCTTGGATGGACCCTCTTATTCAGTATATTAAAGAGGGTAGTTTTTCAAAGTCTAAGTCCAAAAGAAAGAAGTTGAGATACAAAGTCGCTAAGTTATTTATCCTAAGGGATGTGTTATACAAGAAGGGATTTCTTTTGCCTCTGCTCAGATGTGTCCACCCATCCGAGGTAGATTGCGTTTTGAAGGATGTTCATGAATGATCTTTCTTAATCTATATTGTGGGTAGATCATTGGCAAAGAGGATTGTCCGTCAAGGATATTGGTGGCCAACCTTGGCTAAGGACTTGGCTGAATACGTAAAGAAGTACGATAAGTGCCAGCGGTTTGCCAACATCCCTCTTCATCCCCATCAACCTTTGACATCTATCACCACACCATGGCCATTTGCAGTATGGGGAATTAATTTGGTTAGTCCTTTACCTAGGGCCATGGGCAACTACAGATATTTCATTGTGGCCATAGAATATTTCTCAAAGTGGGTATAGGCCAAGGCTATGATCAAGATCATGAAAAATAATACCTTTTCGTTCATATTGAAGAACATTATTTTCAGATACGGCTTGCCTAGTACACTCATCTCAAACAATGGTACCAAGTTCAAAAACATTTCCCTAGAAAAGTATTGTAAAAGGGTCAGCATCAAACAGTTCTTCTTATCGCCTGGTTGACCCTATGACAATGGTCAGACTGAGGTCACCAACAGAACTATTCTTGATGGAATCAAAAAAGGTTGGAAGCGGCTAAAGGAAAATGGACTGAAGAGGTACATGTTGTACAATGGGCTTATCGAACAACGGTGAAAATGCCGACAGTTGAAACCCCCTTTATGTTGGCCTATGGATCAGAAGATGTGGTGCCAATAGAGATTGGTCTCCCCACCCATGGAGTTTAGACGTATGACCCTGATAGAAATATGGGAGAGATAATACTTAACCTAGATCTGATTTGTGACACCCCGCCTAATTAATCCCGGGTGATCAGTCCTAAATCAAGTTAGAGAAGGTTTCTCAGTTGGTCCATTCTTAGCATCACTGTCGTCTTTTTAATTACTAACCACCTAAGTGAGAAAAGTAGACTGGTGCCAATTTTTATCTTTCAATTAATTAAATAAAACTCGTGCGGAACATACAATAATACACAATCACAGTTAATTAAAATAACCATCCACAATTAAAACACCTAACCGAATAAACCATCGGTCCAAATATCCAATACAAGTAAATATCAGAAAACATCACAACAAGTCTACTACTGATAAATGAACTGTGAGCGACAAGCTCAGATAACTACTAGAGAGTCTCTACAAGAATGGAAGGAGGAGGCGTCTATCAAAACCCCGCAACATCCACATGTGCTGCAGCAAAGGATACCTGGAATAGAGTCAAGCTTGGCGCCCTTGTGGTTGGACACCTAAAAGGTTTTTAAAAATTTTATAGCAAGGGTTAGTACCCAAAAATATTTGAAAACATTTAACAAATGATTAACTTGCAGTAATAAATAAATATGCATGCTCTTCATATTTTAGTTAGTGTCGCACTCTCTTGAGGACTTCCTCACCCCTCCTCTAATGTGCACTACTAACGCTTCCATTTAATTTACTAGGTCCTACGCTCCTGACCCAATACTTATTTTAACCCTTGAATTTTACCTACTCTAACCGAGTATGCCTTAATTCATGATTTTTAAGTTATTATAAACGTCAACTTAATTGAATCATTACTCCTTTTAATTTCATATAACATCCACACTTGTTATGCACATAATACATTTTTCACTATGTATTAATTATCCCCTATATAATTATTTACCTAATTATATATTTAATCATATTACAGTATTCACAAACATACCGAAATAACATTTAATACAAACTTTCGATCGAGTAAGAATACTCACAAAATATAAATCTTCCCAAGTGCTATCCCACTAGGTGTATTCACGTAACCTAGTTATCCAAGTTAGATTCGCTCACTAACTTAGTTTAACATACGAATTTGGAGGCGGTCATATTCCTTCCCTGAAAGTGAGATGCCCCTCACCCATACAACGGACGCAATGACTTGGGATTATACTCGCCCTACTCCTCAAGCTAGGGGATTCATCCACTGCGCGCAACCTCCCCCTATAGCACTAGAGTACATACTAAAAATATTCAATCACTGATTATTAATGCACACACACTATATATATATACTACCACACTCCGTATACATATATATAAAACGTCCCGGCTACACCATGTACAAAACCCGTAACATAAGCGCATTTAATTTATTAAGAGTTTATGGCCCACTCTAATTATTAACTAATTCGCACATTAATTAATTAAGTCACCTTTGGTGTCACCCCCACCATAAAATTGGACTTACTCTCGTAGTCCGAAATAACCTCACCCGAATCTAAATTCCCGACTCCCGAATTTTTAACCATTACGTGACACCCAAAAATCCCTCAAATCCTAATTAACTTTACTCATAACTAATTAGGTTTAAACTCATGTATTAATTTCCCTATAATTAATTACATAAAGATTTATTATATAAATTCTCTTTTATATACATAACTGGGCAAAATTTCCAAAATCTGCCGACCTTCGATCGATCGATCGAGCAGGTCTTCGTCTTCTTCGCGAAGACAGAATCAGCCATGGACGAAAATTCTCAAACCCTAATTTCTTCTACCAGTAACCTCAAGCCCTCTTAGCATTTATACATGTTAGAAACCTTATTAGGGACCTCCAGAATGTCCATCAACATCATTAATTCGTCCATTAACTACAATTTCTGAATTTGGGGAAATACCCATCTTTAATTCCTTACACATTTACATCCCAAATCCCTTCACCAAATTCGTTTCTAATTATCCAGATATCATCCTACCAGATGTGTATCAATTTAAAATATCAGATTTCTACAAGAATCCTCATTCAAATTCGTAAATCAGATTATTATTTTTCAAAACCTCATGTTTATGCCGTGAACACCCAAAACGAATTTTTATCAAACACATCACATGAATATGAATTTCAAAAACAGATTCAATACTATTGCAAGTTATCCACTTGCCTTAGGTTTCGTAGTGTCTGATTCAGAGATGAATTTTCAAGATTGAAGACGATCATTGTTGGCTCTCTAGTGATCCCAAAGCTTCCCTTAACTGCTATTAGGTTTCTTAATACACTTAGCCTTTTCGAAAACCCTATCAGCCGTTTTATCATTCCTCCCAATTCCTTAATTTTCCTAATCCCGTTTTTTGCCTAATGGGCGAAGCCCAAGTGACCCAAATGCCCCTGAGTGGGCCCAGCTATGTCTAAAAACGCCCCATGACCCGATTACTACCCCCGGACTCAACTGTACCCTCAGAATTGGCATCCGAATTAATTTACAAAAATATTTATCCCCTCACCCCTTTAGTCTATACCGACTCCCGGTTGAGATAAGTGCATACCCTGTCATAAATACTCGAAATGACTTAAATAAATAATTACTATTCACTTAGTAAATAACTTCCCATAAATATTAACCACTTACTCCTCGATTAATATTTAAATAAAATTTCCCTAATTAATTCAATTAAATTACGACTCCCAAGTAATTTTCCAATTCCCGAATTAATTAAATATTTAATGCATGAAAAATGCGGGGTGTTACATACTCCCCCCCTTACAAAGGAATTTCATCCCCGAAATTAGGTCATACCTGTGATGAAAAGCTCTGGATAATGCTCCCGCATATCCTCCTCCCGCTCCCAAGTAGACTCATCAATGTTGTGATGACCCCACTGTACTCTAACTAGTGGAACAACCTTGGATCATAATTTCCGCTCGCTATGGTCTAGGATAGCCACCGGCCTCTCCTCATATGAGATGTCTGGCTGTAAATCAATTTCTTCGAGTGGAATGTGCCAGAAGGCCCTCTCACTCCGGCGATATTTCTTCAGCGATGCAACATGGAACACGTCGTGTATCCGCTGAAGATGCTCTGGTAATCCCAGCCTGTAGACTACAGGCCCCACCCTCTCGATAATAGGGAAAGGGCCCACGTACCTCAGTGCTAGCTTACCCTTCTTGCCGAACCTCATCACCCCTTTCATGGGGGACACCCTGACCAATACCTGATCCCCAACCTCTAACTCCACGTGTCTTCGTGAAGCATCAGCGTAACTTTTCTGCCTATCCTGCGCTATTTGAATCCTCCCTCGGATCATCTCTATCTTGGAAGATGTCTCTGATACGATGCAAATATTGCGTATTTCACCCGTTAACCTACGCCTTATTAGCCCCCTTGGGTATCTTAATCCATATACTTATGCTCGTTAACCAGACAACCTCGGATTTCTATGTTAACATGTTTTGCAGGGGTTAATTGAGCTTTTGTAGGTATTTGGATGCTTAGTATGAAGTTCGGACTCTTTTCGAAAATGTTTCGTCGACTTTTGCAGCTTCGGGGGCATTTTAGTAATTTCAGCATTCGGGTTTGAATCCCGAGCTCTTCACGAAAGTTGAAGCGCTTTGATTTCTCTTCGCGTGGCCGCCGACGTTGCATGATTCCGTGTTGTAATGATGGAGTTATGGCATTTTTAGGATGGTTTTTACTGTAAAAGTACACTCAAGGTCACATTCAAGGGCATTTTAGTCATTTCATATTTTGGTTTTTTAGCCTAATGTCTTCTTGGATGTTGTAGTCCTCTGAGTTATCTTGGCGTGGCCTCCGACCGTGACTCATTCCGAGATATAACGAAGAAATGGCGGCATTTTCTGTAAAACAGGACAAAGCTGCAGAATTGCAGACCTGTAGGGGCGAATCGATTCGCCCCAAAACCGAATCGGTTCGCCCCTGCTGCAGAATTGCAGTTCGAAATTCCCATGTTTCCGAATCGATTCGGACCATTTTCGAATCGATTCGGCTACAGTAAAATTCCGAAAATCTTTATTTTTAAGTTGGTTTTTGGTTGGGTATATATGGGTAAACATTGTATTAAGTTGGGAGAACGATTTTAGGTTAGAAAAGTTAGGGTTTTGAGGGTTTTTGGAGAGTTCTTCTTCATTTCTTCTTGGATTGACACCCTTTTGGGTTTGTAAGTTGACTATTCATTACCCCTACCATTAATATAATTGTTGTTCTAGTTTATTTCCATTGTTTTAGTTTAATTTCATGCTTAGATAATTAGTTGTAGTTATTTATTTCTTGCTTTAATTAGCTAATTAGTTGTTTAAAGTAGTTTAATTCATGTATTGCCCGTAGATAATGGGTTGGGATTGCGTTTCCGCCATTAATGGGAGTCGAGCTCCGAAAGTTAGGTTTTGGGTAAAATTGCATTTAATTGAAACCGCGTGTATTAAAGTCGGATTATTATGCGTTTAACTTTCTTTGTCACGCAACGTTAGTGTTTATAGCGATAATCCGAATTTAATCCGCGTGTGACCATTTTTGATTAAATGTTTAATCTCGCAACTTTTGGTTAAATTCCTTATTGTGTGATGTTTATGCTTAATTGAAAATGCTCGATTAAATATTTTCGAAACGAAATTCTAATTATTAGTTGTTTAGCCCATGGTGGGGATGCGATCCCGACTCTCGTTTTATTAATTGTAGTATAGTGTTAACTTCTTCCTTTTTCTCTTTTGTCACCATTCCCAACCATCACTTTTTCATTTATTTATTTTACACTTTTATTCCTGAAGTAATTAAACAATTAGCATCTAAAATTCAATCACTCCCTGTGGATTTCTTACGATACCCGACTTACCGTTGTGCTTGCTTGTCAAGTGTAGTAGTAGCTTAGGTTTTTTTTGTATCGCGGCGGCGAAACACACAACGATTGTGTCCTCACACGAACACACTTTTTTCGCGCGGTCACAAAATGGCGCCGTTGCCGGGGAGTGTATTTTAGATAGTAATTGTTTTATTATTTCGTAGTATTTTTCCTTTTGTATTTGTATTCTTTGTTTTACCCTTTTTTGCAGGATAGCATACTTGAGCGCTAAGAAACTTTGATTCGCGGTTGCTCACTTTCTTGCTCGGATTCTCCATCTACAAACAACGAGGTAATCATGTCCTACTATTATAGTTATTACGGTTATTCTAATGATTCATACTTTGGGGATAGTTTTCAAGTTTTCCATTTTCAAGATTTTCTTGAAAATGAAAGACTTGAAAACATTTATCGGAATGAAAATCGTTATTGGGAGCTTGAGTTGGATTCATTATTCAAATCCAATGACGATTCTTATTTCATTACTTTCGAAGACGAGTTTCAACCAAATGAGGAGTCCGAGGCTCTTGAGCCGAGGAAGCCTACTTTGGAAGAGACTTTGCTTCTTTACTCCCAAGGTTTGGAAAGCTTAAATGGTACTGGAATGAGACTTGGGACACTTTGCGATGAGATGAATTCTTTTGCACAAAACAACGAGGAGGTGGAAACTTGTGTTTCACCTCGCTTTTTCAGAGAATTTCTCATCGAATGTGAATCTTTCTCCTCCGAAATTCAATCTCCTTCCGACGATGAGTCGATTGAGATTGAATTTGTTTCATCACCATATACGTTTTTCGTCATTGAACCATTAGAATTACCTGTTGATTCCTATGAGTCGGTAGAAACTTTTAAAACTTCTACACTTCTTGCCGATGAGGACTCTTTACCGGACTTGTTTTCGATGGATCCTATCCTCATGTGTGCACCATCTCCCATTCCACTTGAAAAACCTTTGGGAGATGAGTCGATTTTTCTTGGATCTCTAGTGTACCTTTCCCCCTTATTATCCAAATCCCCCATCGTCCGCCCAAAATTTCAAATTGGCAATGGTTCACTTTTTTCACCACCCACATGCCTTCCGTTGTTCAAACGGAATTCATATCTTCCGGGAGGCATTTCACTTTGGAGGGTCCACCGTTGATCTTTCAACGTCAAATCCCTTTTTGGGTGGACCCTCAACTATTTAGACTTCTAGTGTATAGTTAGTGTGAAGCCTAAATAGTAGGTTGTAAATAATTAGCTTTTTAATTTTCTTTCTTTCCTATTTTTCTTTCCTTTTAATTTAGTCTAGTGTAATTAGTTAACTTTTTGTTATTTGTTTTTGCTACGCTCGGTACTAACTTGTTTTCTAGATTTCATTGGACTCGTGCTTATGGAGATCGCTCCAATTTTGGGTAATATCGTTCTTTTCCTCTCTTTGTGTTGTGTTCTTAATGCGCATTGAGGACAATGCAACATTTAAGTTAGGGGGTGTAGGATATTCTATCCATTTCATGTGTAGTCCATTGATTTTCTTACTTTTAGTTACTAAGTATGCCTTTTTGTGAAAATTTTGAAAAATTTCAAAAATATTTTCTTTCTTTTTTCTCCTATGTTGGGCATTTTGCCTTGTTTTCGATGACAAATTTTAATAATTGCCCGATCCGATTGACAACTCAATGATGCATGTTCTTGATTTTAGAAGTTATTAGACTTTAGTCCTCAAATCATTGATTTTGTGAATAACTACATGAATTAAACTTTATCCCATGAGCATATGCACTTTCCTTGTTATATTGATTTGGTTTAAGATTATTATAACTCGGTAATCTTTTGTTGCATTGTATATACTTACACCGCGTAAGCTTTGTACCTTTCATCATTTGTGAGTGTTATACACTATTCTTTTCTCATTGAAAACGTTGAATTCATTGGTAATCTCACTAATCTTTCATTTGACCGTTCATTAATTTAGTTCATACTTGAAATGTGTTACTTGATCATGATTTTCATATATTGTTTTGACTCGAGAATTACGTAAACTTTGTGAAATGATCATAAGCCATCTTTGTTATATCACCCATATTAGCCTTGACCTCACACTTATGTTTTTACCCTCGTTAACCCCTTTGAGCCTAAATATAGCCTTTCTTTTCATAACCCAAATTCCCATAACCAACTCCAAATTGGAGTTTTAAGCCATACACACACCTTACATACCTTTGTTTGGAATGTTACTTGGGATTGAATGTTGTTGTTGTATTGCGATTGAATTTTAGGCATATGAGAGTTTGATAAGCAAAGAAAAGAAAGTAGTAAAAAAATTGAAGAAAAAGAGAAAGCAAAAAGCAATAGAAAACAAAAGAGAAAAATGAGAAAAAGAAGAAAAGAAAAGAAAGAGAAAGTTGTAAATGTTGTGTATAGTGTTCAATAAGCTTTGATTACTCTCCCCGATGATATATCTAATGCTTGTTTTGGAACTTGTTTTCCAATTTTTGATATTACCCGCATTTTTCCATTATCCCGAGTTTTCATTCCGAACACTTTGAATCCGTACATACATTCCTTCGTTTCGCACCCTAGCTATACCTACATTATAACCTTATACAAGTCCTATGTGATCTTAAGTTGATGTAATTCAAAAGTTTAAATAGTTTTGATAATCTGTGAAAATGCATTTCGCCTCTTTTAGTGTGCGGTATCCTTTCATTGAGATTACAGTTTTTCCTTTTATATATAGCGTTCTTCATTTGTGACATGTGCGCGGCCTAGTTTCCATTTACATTTACTCTTTATGCCCGCATGTTCCGCGTGTTACCTCCCGTTCCGAGTGAATTCATTTGATGAGCGTAATGCCCGTGAGGATTGAATATATGCTTGCTTTGATTAGTATCCGATTTATATAAGTTTTTCACCAAATCACACTATGCATGTGCTTTCCCCCCTCCCACTTTTAAAGTTTCAATTCTATGAGGTGCATTCAACTTGTTAATAACAACGGACTTTAGCTTGAATTCGTTCAATATGCTAATAACATGTTTGAAATCTTTTTCGTTGTTGTTGAGTTTGTCGCATGTTGGGTTGGGCATATTTTGAGGAAACCATGTGATGTTTGTGGGTATCATCCATGAAAACCCTCACGAGACAACATTCGTCCACTAGGGTAACCTAGGGGTTTAACGGCTTATTGCATATGCTAAATGCAATCGTTCGCCCGCGAAAGTGGCCTTATCTTTTTATTACTTTTTCATCCCATTTTGTGCTTGTATCCGGCTCTTGGTTTGCTTGTTGTTCTTGTTGTTTCCTATTTCATTGCTAGGGACTAGCAATGTGTAAGTTAGGGGGTGTGATACGACGCAAATATTGCGTATTTCACCCGTTAACCTACGCCTTATTAGCCCCCTTGGGTATCTTAATCCATATACTTATGCTCGTTAACTAGACAACCTCGGATTTCTATGTTAACATGTTTTGCAGGGGTTAATTGAGCTTTTGTAGGTATTTGGATGCTTAGTATGAAGTTCAGACTCTTTTCGGAAATGTTTCGTCGACTTTTGCAGCTTCGGGGGCATTTTAGTAATTTCAGCATTCGGGTTTGAATCCCGATCTCTTCACGGAAGTTGAAGCGCTTTGATTTCTCTTCGCGTGGCCGCCGACGGTGCATGATTCCGTGTTGTAATGATGGAGTTATGGCATTTTTAGGATGGAATTTACTGTAAAAGTACACTCAAGGTCACATTCAAGGGCATTTTAGTCATTTCATATTTTGGTTTTTTAGCCTAATGTCTTCTTGGATGTTGTAGTCCTCTGAGTTATCTTCGCGTAGCCTCCGACCGTGACTCATTCCGAGCTATAATTAAGAAATTGCGGCATTTTCCGTAAAACAGGACAAAGCTGCAGAATTGCAGACCTGTAGGGGCGAATCGATTCGCCCCAAAACCGAATCGGTTCGCCGCTGCTGCAGAATTGCAGTTCGAAATTCCCATGTTTCCGAATCGATTCGGACCATTTTCGAATCGATTCGGCTACAGTAAAATTCCAAAAATCTTTATTTTTAAGTTGGTTTTTGGTTGAATATATATGGGTAAACATTGTATTAAGTTGGGAGAACGATTTTAGGTTAGAAAAGTTAGGGTTTTGAGGGTTTTTGGAGAGTTCTTCTTCATTTCTTCTTGGATTGACACCCTTTTGGGTTTGTAAGTTGACTATTCATTACCCCTACCATTAATATAATTGTTGTTCTAGTTTATTTCCATTGTTTTAGTTTAATTTCATGCTTAGATAATTAGTTGTAGTTATTTATTTCTTGTTTTAATTAGCTAATTAGTTGTTTAAAGTAGTTTAATTCATGTATTGCCCGTAGATAACGGGTTGGGATTGCGTTTCCGCCATTAATGGGAGTCGAGCTCCGAAAGTAAGGTTTTGGGTAAAATTGCATTTAATTGAAACCGCGTGTATTAAAGTCGGATTATTATGCGTTTAACTTTCTTTGTCACGCAACGTTAGTGTTTATAGCGATAATCCGAATTTAATCCGCGTGTGACCATTTTTGATTAAATGTTTAATCTCGCAACTTTTGGTTAAATTCCTTATTGTGTGATGTTTATGCTTAATTGAAAATGCTCGATTAAATATTTTCGAACTGAAATTCTAATTATTAGTTGTTTAGCCCATGGTGGGGATGAGATCCCGACTCTCGTTTTATTAATTGTAGTATAGTGTTAACTTCTTCCTTTTTCTCTTTTGTCACCATTCCCAACCATCACTTTTTCATTTATTTATTTTACACTTTTATTCCTGAAGTAATTAAACAATTAACATCTAAAATTCAATCACTCCCTGTGGATTTCTTACGATACCCGACTTACCGTTGTGCTTGCTTGTCAAGTGTAGTAGTAGCTTAGGTTTTTTTTGTATCGCGGCGGCGAAACACACAACGATTGTGTCCTCACACGAACACACTTTTTTCGCGCGGTCAGTCTCCTAAACAATCTCCGGCCCCAACAGTTTGTTGTCCCCCACCTCTAACCAACAAGCGGGTGAACAACAAGGTCTCCCGTATAATGCCTCGAATGGTGCCATGCCGATCGTGAATTGGTAAGAGTTATTATACGCAAACTCTACCAGAGGAAGATATTTCTCCCAACCTCCCCCAAAGTCTAGTATGCACATTCTGAGCATATCTTCCAACATCTGATTGACTCTCTCGGTCTGCCCGTCAGTCTGTGGGTGATAGGTTGTACTCAAACGTAACTCCGTGCCCATGGCCTCCTGAAAACTCTGCCAGAAATGGGCCACAAAGATTTTATCCCTATCCGACACAATATTAATAGGTACCCCGTGCAGTTTAACAATCTCCGCTATGAATAGTTGTGCATAACGCATCGTCTCAAAGTCTGTGCGAACTGGTATGAAGTGAGCCACTTTGGTCAACCGATCCACAATAACCCATATGGAATCGTGACCCTTCTGTGATGTCGGTAACCCTGTAATGAAGTCCATAGAGATTCTCTCCCACTTCCACACAGGAATTTCAAGTGGCTGTAGCATCCCTGATGGTCTCTGATGGTCAAGTTTCACAAGTTGACACGTGGCACATTTCGAAACAAATTCTGCTATGTCCCGTTTTATCCCTGCCCACCAATACTGCCTTCTCATATCTTGATACATCTTATCCCCACCGAGATGTACCGCGAATCTCGACCCATGAGACTTCATCATAACAGTGTGCCTCAATTCCGCATCCTCTGGCACACACTACACCAAATCTGCCCATTTGTCAAGGTCATTGACCTTGACAAATCCAACTTGTCAAGGTCAATGACCGTGACATTTCGAGGCAAGACAACTTTTTTTGTCACGGTCGTGTCGCGGTCAATGACCGTGACACGTTTGTCACGGTTTATAACCGTGACAAAGCCGTGACCCTTTTTAAAAAAATTGTCACGGTCAATGACCGTGACACGCCCGTGATAACTTTTTGTCACGGACTTGTCACGGTCAATGACCGTGACAATTCTGGGCAGAATTTAAAAAAAATCTGCTGGGCAGTATGGCCACTGCCACTGCCCAGCAGTATATTTGTACCTGTTATAGGAACGTTGTACCTGTTCCAAACATCATATATCCGAACAAACTAAAGATAATGCAAATATATATTCAAATAAAAAACTATTTAAAAAGAAACAACATCACCATCATTTTATCTCAAATCTACAAACTATTTGCATGGAAAAGAGATTTTGTACCGCGACGCTCGGGAACACCTCCTTATCTTTCCCTTCTCGTCCGAAAAGCCACATAAGTATAGAGCATATGTGGCCTACCCTTAGGGCCACTCCTTGTCCCCTGAATTAAAATAAAGTAAAATTAGTATCCGCCCCTCAAATATAGATAAATATAAATCGTAATTGAAATCGAAATCGAAATTGACATATAAATATAAATACATTACCTGTAGTGTCACTCAAACAGCTAACTTGAGCTCATATGGCACCTCCTTCCAACTAATGTACCCCGGGCAATCGTGTCAATTATAATTCTCTTCATATCTAAACACTAAGAAATACCATAATCCTATGGAGTTATGCGTTGTAAATTCCTTCCAACCGTTGTGTAGCCAAAAATCATCAGTTGAAGTTGTCAATTCCACCTTTCAATGGTCTCCCATGTTTTGCTAGAAGTTCCAAGTGGTGGGGTATGGAAAGTGGAATTGACAACTTCAACTGGTGATGTTTGTCTACATAACGGTTGGGAGGAATTTGCAGAGCATCGCTCCATAAGATTATGGCATTTCTTAGTGTTCGGATAGACGAAGAGATTCCGTCTCCTCTCCACAAATAGGACACCCCACATAACTATGTACTAATCACCTATTAAAGGTAAGAAGCGTATATTCATGGATTAGTATAAACAAAACTTAGATGTAGTTGGAATATTTATGTATTAATCTCCTCTCCACACACGCACACTACACAAGAGTGAAAATGATAAAGTACAGATCAAGTAAAAGCATTAAAAATGGATGTTTCGGTACAAATTGAAATATTTATTACAAATTGAAAAATTATTTCAAATTCGGGTTATCATCAAAAATGGATTGATATTCGGTAGGAGCAGCCAAGTCATACACACTACTATTTAGACGCCTTGGCGCGTGTTGGACAATTGACCACGGCTCGTTGTTGATATATTCCGAGTAAAACACTTGCTTAACCTTTTGAAATGCACAAACAAATGGCTCATCACTCACGTGGTCGTTGCTCTTCAACTTGGACAAGTCAACCATGATCAAATTGGTGACAGGATCAACTTTACAAGCATTTTTATCCTCAACTCTTACCCATTCACAGTAAAATACAACCTCTTTGAAGCTTATATAATCCAATTCAAATATATTTTGGATTACACCATAGTAAGTCATTTCAGCTTCAACGAGGTTTTTATCTTTTGCGCTCGCTCGAAAGAAAGTAAGAGCCTTGTATGAAATTCCCGAGTTCTGTACATTTTTAATTTCCTCGTACACTTTAGCGCCGAAAATGTAACCGTTCAATCGATACTTTTTGTACTCGTGTGCCACGAACAAGGGTCCAGTGGCTAGACGAGCAAGCCTTGATGTCGCATCACCCATCTTTAGTATCTGAGAATATAGATAAATTAATTATATTAGTGGTAAAATTTTAGTGTAATGTAACGTTATATAACGACTGTTTTCATCATAATTACCTCTTGTGTCAACCATAGCCCAAATTCGCTGTCTGATTGTACCATTGTTTTTTGTCTTTTATTGTTCTCACAGGCTTCATATTTACTGCATATTACAAAATTAATCATGTATAAAATAATATAAAATAATGTTAAACATTATAATATTCGAAACTTACTTTTTCCATTCTTCGACATCTTCATGTGTGTCAAATAGATAACGAGCTACTTGTTCATGTTGCAAACTCGTTAACTTCACTCGTTTTCCCATCACATTACCACCATCATCGAGGAATTCATCAGTGTCATCAACGATGGTCGAGTCAGGCATATATTCTCGAGTATATATTGATGACTCCACGGTGATGTATTCCTCTGCAATTGATCCTGCAATATATCGCGTATTCTTGACGTAATCTTTAAAAACTTTCATCAATCTTTCAAACGGATACATCCACCGATATCTAACTGGACCACAAAGAAGTGCCTCATCGCATAGGTGTACCAACAAGTGAACACTTGTGCCAAAGAATGCTGGGGGAAAGTACTTCTCCAATACACAAATCGCTTCGTTCACAGCCAATTTTGCGGCCACTATGTGTTCTCGATTCACTACCTTCTCACACAAGAGGGAGAAGGTAATACTAATTTTCATAATAGCCCTACGCAAATCCTTGTGCTTGGAGAAACAGTGCTTAAACAATAGAGGAACCAATTGCATGATCACATGCCAATCGTGGGACTTACACTTATGTAAATCATGAGTAACAAAATTCACAATCCTTTGCAAGTTGGACGAAAAAGTAGATGGGTCTTCAAATTATATATTGTGTCTAGAAGCACCTTCCTTTCCTCACTTGTCAAAGTAAACGCACCAGGGGGAATTATTGTCCTTCCCCTACCATCTTCTTTCAACCATAGTTGTGGTTTAAGTTTTAACGTTTTAAGGTCTTTTCGTGCATTTTCTCCATCCTTCGAATGACTCCCCCCAAGGCAAGTACCCACAATATGTTCAGCGAAGTTCTTCTCTGCATGCATCACATCCAATACATGGCGCACCGGGTTTTTCTTCCAATAAGGCAAGTCAAATAAAATTGACCTCCGAGACCATGCCTTTCTTATCTCAGTTTCATTCCTAGTTGGGGTCTTCTTATGCTTGACATTCCTAAATTTGGGATTCTTACCTGGAATATTTGGGCCACATTCAGAAGATTTACTTTCAATTTCTGAACTCGAAAGTTGTCTCGGCGGTAGCCTATGTTCAACTCCGCCCAATAAAAAATTGGAACCTTTATCAAATCTGAAACTATGAGCTGGGGTAAAAACCTCCTGTGGCAATGGTATACATTTTTTAAGCTAAAGGATAGACGAAGAGATTCAGTCTCCTCTCCAAAAATAGGACACCCCAAATAACCATGTACTACACATCTGGATAATGTCCCATAAGCTGGAAAATCATGAATTGCCCACATCAACATAGCTTTCAGCGTAAACTCTTCTTTTCTAAAAGAGTCAAATGATTTCACACCCTCTTCCCACAACTCATTTAATTCTTCTACCAAAGGATCCAGGTAGATATCAATGTCTTCACTTGGTGCCTTTGGCCCAGGTATCAATAAAGCCATCATCGAAAATTCAGGTCTCATACACTGTGAAGGAGGGAGGTTGAGTGGGGCTAGGATCACTGGCCATATACTCTGATTGGTGCTTAGATTTCCAAATGGATTGAAACCATCTGTTGATATAGCCAAACGAATGTTGCGTTGTTCTCGAGCAAAATCGGGATACTCAAAATTCATCCTTCGCCAGGCAGTAGAATCAATAGGATGACGCATGATATTACCCCCTACTTCTGCCCTAGCATGCCAAGTCATTGCCTCTGCAATCCATGCTACTGTGAAAAATCTCTTTAATCTAGGCCCAATGGGAAAATATTTCAATACTTTTTGAGGAACTTTTGAGCTTGTGCC